>OW052222.1:41089473-42528402 GCA_932526605.1 Nephrotoma flavescens
ATTATAAGTATATATTTTAAATTTTTGTTTTAATTTCTCACTAAATTTGTGCTTAAATTTTTTTGTTTAATTGTACACTAGATTTGTGTTTTAGATTTTGGTTTAATTGTACACTAAATTTGTGCTTTAGATTTTTTACAGGAAAATCAATTGAATTTCAGGAAACTTACAGGAAAATTAATTGAAATTCCATGTGGCGTGCACTGCGGGACTGCGTGCACGAGAGACCAACCGGATGTGAGGACGGAACGTAGATTTCCTTTTTAGCCGTATGTTTTTACTATTCACAAACGGCCTACTGCGGTACGTGTGCAATCACTACACTTGAATCACTATTGTAATATAAAATTTGTTACTAATACGTGAACCAGTTAAGTTATAGTGTAATATTTGCTATAACTTTTTTACGTCAGGTCCCTGTTTCGGCGCCAGTTAACGAGTTTTATCCGTGAAACTTAAAAAAAATAATTTTATTAATTCAAAATGTTACATTTAAGTTCACAATACGATAATAAACTAACTTTTACAATCCAAAAAATTATATTCTTATACTAAAAATTATGCTTTTCTCAGCAAAAGCAGTAATGGAAAATTTATAAAATATTTGTTGATTCGACTTTTTTGGTGTTGAACTAAATACGCGAGCCGGATGCGCGTGTTTCTACAATAAGTTGAATCAGCATTTCACACGTTACATTGAGGTGTTAACTTATATCTTCCAGTTCTGGAAATTAGCTCTATATGGAAAATTACAAATGAAATTTGACGTTACGAATGCGATTTTAATCTTGTTGACCTAAACACGTTGAATGACGATGCACGAGTATTGATTTGTTGTATCTGTCAATTGCTATGTTAGTCAATTCTTTTATTGTAAGATCTTTGTATTCGTTTACAGACATCATTTAAGTTATGGTGAAACGAACCCTTTCCACTGTTCCGTTTACTTCGCTTTTTTGTGAAGGCGTTAGGTAAATTTGGATGCCCAGTGTTCTTAGGTAATCTGATATTATTGGGCTAATGAAACTCTTCTCATTGTCCATTACCATTATTCTGGGCGTTGTGAAATAGTATAGGGTTTTCATGATCTTGTCCCTAATGTGTAAGGCTGTGCTGCCTTTAATACGAAAGAGTTTTACAAATTTCGGAAATTTATCTACGCGTAGGACACGCTGGATATCGCAATTCCGTGTGCATTTCCTTATTGGACTGGCTATTTGCGGAAAATAATATCAATCTGGTATTTGTTCCTTAGTTCCTTTAGCATTCCGATATGCCCTTTTGTGTTCTTCATGTATGGTTCTGTATTTTTTACATTCGTTGCGGATATCCTCTACAATTCTCTGCGTTATCCGTAATTTATAGTTGGACAGATATTTTCCATAACTTTCTTGTAGCATTTGCAGATATTTTTCCGGAATTTTAATGCCATTTATACTGTTGACCTCATTCGTCTGACCGCCTGACAAGGAGATGTATTTCCTTTGATAGTTCGTTCTGGTGTGCTTCTTTATAAGCATACATTCCGTTTTCTTCAGTTATTATCAGTTGGCCATCTTCTTCTGCACTTTGTATGGCATCATCGGTAGATGATGTAAGTCCGTTGACCTCCAGGTCAGCCTTGATATTTTGCATCGGCTACTTTGCTTACGATTTCGCTATTTTACTATTTCATAATTGTGCTCGTTCAATCTCGCTTTCCAACTCTTCAGTTTGCTGTTATTTATTTATTTATTTAACCTACAGTGAGTATACACAATCGGGCATGCAAAAAAAGAATAGAACAAACTTCAAACATATTAGTAGTTATTTACAATATTTCAGTATAAAAATTAAATTTAACAATTAATTATCAATAGAGAAAAACTTAAACAACTCATTTCTAAAACAGGATCAATATGTAACAAATGACGACGGCGCAGACAACGTGTAAGTGCGTACATGTTGAAACCAGCAAGTATATCGTCACAATGGGATCCGTTCAGAACTGCATAATTTAAAATTGCATTTTTCAAAACTGCATATTTCTAAACGGCATACATAGGTACAAAATGGTATTTTTCAAAACGAGATTTTTTTTAAAACTGCATAAAGTAGAATGGAATCTTGTAATCGATTAAGGAATCTAGAATTATCTTTTCATTCATTTCTGAAATATGACCAACCAACAGGTACGGTTGTTTATTAACTTTGTCCCGCCCCAAATTAATTCGTCTAAAGCAAATACTTTTGTCCTTCACGAAATGATTTTGATGAGAGAAAAAATCAAACAACTCAACTCAATTCTCAATGGACAACTGAGTTGAGTAGACATTTCATTCTCTTTTTCATCGAATTCAACACTAACGTATTGAAAAGTAAATGAAATGTTGATTCAAACTCAGGCATATCTATCGAAAATTGAGATGTTTTTTGGAAGAAAAAAAAACTCAGTGTGAAAATGAATTTAAGTCATAGTTGGAATTCAAAAGAATTCAATGTGATTTATTCGAGTGGAATTGAATCGAATACAGAGGCAAATCAATACAATGCATTGTGGTAAACAATATTTTTCGACGAACTGAATGCGCTTGAGGTCGATCGGAATGTCAGTTGGAATCAGAAGAATTCTCGGAATTAGAACATCCTCTCCTTTGAATTTGCCCTTGATGATCGTTGCTTGAATCGCGTTGTTCATCAGTTTGTTTACAGCTAATCGCGTTCCGTTACACAAACTCGGTTGAACATTAGGTTATGCGGTGTGGTATTCTCGGCAAATCAAGCGTATTCAAAAACTCGGACGGATATCGGTTCCCTTGCCTTGATTTGTCAAACAGTCAACGGATTTGTTACAATGCATTTCCCCAGCGATTTGGTTTTGAATCAAGTAATTCAGACTGTCTTCAGACTGTTCCTGTTATTCGCTGCTAAAATATCTGAGCCAATCGTGATTGATATAATTTTGGCGGATGTCCGGAAACACTTTCGTGATAAGCTTTTCCTGCGATAACGTGAACATGCAAAAATTCGAAGAAAACGAATTCAATCCGGGCGATACATCAACAGGAATTTGGCCATTGCCAATCGCCGTCAGTAGTTTGGAAAAATCAACAGTTGATGAGTCGTTCTGTAACGCGATTCTCATGTTCGCTGTCAACTGCAACTTCTTCGCACATGCGTTGAGTTCAGCTGCTGTCGATGATCTCGGAATGATAGGTACCGTTTGGCGAAATTTGCCGGCCAGCAGAATCATCACTCCACCAAAACGTCTTGAGTCACTTGTACATCCTTCATCGTTCAATTGAACGCTTCCAATGATCGTTTGTGTGCCATTGTGCAGTCGTCCCAGATGCCGAGTTCAATTGAGAACACCGGCTTGTCATCCGTGCTCTAGCAAATTGTGGCCAAAAGTAATGAAATTAGAAAGGTTTTGCCTGTTCCACCGGGAGAATCGAGGAAGAATATTCCGCCGCTTCTTTCGTCAACTGCCTTTATCAATGCGTCGACAAATGGCTGCCGTCGACAAATGCTTCCTTGCGTATCCCGTCGTTCATTTCAAGCTCATAATTCGATGTTGCAGTGCGAACTCGATGCACAATATCATCAGCCATCTCGTCCTTATATTTGTTCCACAATTCCATTCGTTCGATGGATGACACGTCGCTATGATAATCGCGAACAATGTACGAATTTCATCGTACTCGTTTCCACTAATTGTGTATGCCAGTGTAATTGTGTGATATTGTTTAATGCATTTCTCATCGGCCATACACGATCGTGATGTCGTGGCGATCGCTGGAAATTTGTCCTGGCAGTATAATACCGTTAATTTCAGGCCATTTCGGATTGCATGTGAACCTGATGAACAAATCTGGCCGTCCGTAATGCCGCAATGTCCGCAATTGATCGACGTTTGTTGCAGCACCTTCCGAAACGATGGCATTTCGCAGATGAATGTACTGCTCGGAACGTAGTTGAAGCGGATGAAATTTAACCGTTCCGTTTCAATCTTGAATATATCGACGCAATACTGTTGAAACAATCGACGATATTTCAAAAGATGATTGTCCGCGCTTTGTCGCATCTTCATCCGATAAGTATAAAAATGCATGGAACTGACCTTCTTATTCGTTTCTTCACGGATTGACCATTTTGTCTGGAAGTGGTAGCCACTCAATGACAAAACATCAATATATATTGATGTGCATCATATGATCGATGTGTTTCGTCTGCTTGATCACAATATCACGCGATTCTATATTTTCGCCAACAATCACAACTGCGATTTCGTCGATAGTGGGAACATTGTACTAACGTACATGGCCTCCAGTTGGTCTTTTGTCTGCGCTCTGATGATTTTATTGTGATCATCGGAAGTCATTGTCTCCAAAGCAGTTTTAAACAAACGAACCAGCGCAATGTGTCCATGCAAAAAACATTAAAGTTCTCTCGTTTTGACGTATTGAAAAACGCAAGACGATAACTTAATTCGAATTCGGAATTTCAAGCGAAATAAATTTGAAGGAACGTCGGTCCTTCATTCACTGGAGGCATGGTAGGGCATGGGATTGTAGCCGGGTTGACGAACAACAACATCGGTTCCAAATGACTTCATGTTAAAGCATTGATTGTATTATTGCGTGCGTGCGAAAAAATGTCTTGAGAGTGTTGTTCTCCATACAGGTAAGTAAGCAATGGGCCCCGATGGCAAAGTCAAAATCGGCAATTTAACTTTGCTATCGGCACAACATAGCTCTGGCATTTCTGCTTGGAATTTCAATGTTTTGCAATGTCGGCATAAGGCAGACAATCATTAATCCACAAAAAAAAAAAAATTACCGATCGAATCAATCTGAATCCTGCCATCCAATTTGATAACCGCACTTGTCACGCACCATTAAATTTTTGGAAAAAATTATCGAAATCGTAAAAATCACACCGAACTTCATATGATTGTAATAATGGTACCGTCTATATGGATGCAATGAACACAATCCGAATATGAAAAAACAGTGAATAAATACTCAAATTTCCAATTTAATAGCAGCAAGAAAAAATGAAAAATTACGTGTTCACTCAATCGTCCAATTGCACAACGCCTAAGTCAACGTACAGTGCCATCTACTGGGTTGGGAGATTAATGATCACACCTCAGAGCCATCTCTTATTTTTCTCGTTAACTTTGTGTTTTTATCAATTTATTTTACGATTTTCTGAGATTTGCAAGCTTTGCATCGACTTTTTACGCTTCACAGCGTTGGAATCATCAAAATATGCAAAAAAATCAAAATTTCTTAGAAAAAACATAATTAAATTTTCTTCGGGTTTTTCCGGAAGTTTCCGAGTTTTCCACTCAGATTTTCCAATTTTTCTCGTCTAAATGACTATCTGGATCGAATACACGCGAAATCCTGTACATAGCATCATTTTCCGATTTTCTGAATTTTCAGATTTTTTCGGTGGATTTTCCCAAAATGTTCTTTCGGACGAACCATCCATCTCCTGGCAATTGTGAACACAACAAAAAAAAAATTGAGCCAAATCGGTTCAGCCTTTCTCAACAGATGCGTACACATACATAGTTTACACCATTTTTATCTATATAGATTCTAGGATAAAGCCAAATGAAAAGGAACTTGTCTATTTCTTAGTCGATAAAGATCAAATTTTACATTCTTCTTCACCTAAATTTTTATATAGAGCTACAATTGCATGATCGTAGCGGATTACACTCTACTGTCTTGTACGCATACAAAAAAACTAACGATGAGATAGGTTGATGCGAAATGGTCGATATAATTTTGGGATGCGCATGCCATGAAGCTAAAAATTATGGGATCAGCTCGAGACGCGTAATTTCAAAATGCGATATGGTACAAAATGTGCATTGCGAAGCGACTGGAGCGCAGCGACCTATCGATTTTTAAATTCCTATAAACTGAAATTAAATTTCCTTTGCACCCGCCTGATATAAGCCGATCCTAAACTCTCGCACCTATCGATTTTTCAATTCCTATAAACAAATATCGCTCGTTTTGATAATTCGCGTTTTAAAATATCGCGTTTCAAATGGGACCCCTTGAAACATATCCTTGAAATGAATTTTTTCGATCGACGGATATCGGAATATGATTTAATATACCTATGTCATTTTGAAAAATGCCGTTTTAAAACATGCCATTTCGACTGGGACCCCGTTATAATATATTCGCGAACTCAGAACATCATGAACGAATATAGCTGATGCAACGTTTCGTCGGTGATCTATAAACGTTGTAATATGAATAATTTACAACGATCATTATAAGGTGGAAGAACATATTGGTGCACCCACTCAGTCAGCAAGCCGCGATGTGCGTACAAAAAGAAACTGTTTCTGAACGCTCTCAAGTCTGAATGGGATAAAATAGTGACAATATCTGAGAAGCATATTCTAGCATTGAACGAGCTTTTGAAATGACAGAATCAATGTGTTTGGTCACAGTAAGATCATAAGAAAAGGTTATACCTAAGTCGATTATGAACTCAACTCTTTCAACAGCAGTATGATATAGAAAATTTTGTTGAATAACTGGTGAGTGCATCCGAGAGAATGACAAAACCCTACATTTACCCACATTCAACAATAATTTGTTTATAAACGACAAACTGCAAACGTTATTCAAGTCACCTTGCAGTTTAACACAATCAGAGAGACCAGTAATTGCAGGAAATATTTTCATATCATCTGCGTGAAGCAAACATTTTGCGAATTTAAACCAATCAACAACATCATTGACAAATAATGAGAATAAAAGAAGACCAATGTTCTTTAGGGACTCCTGAGGTAACTCGAAATAAGCGAGAACTTAAATCATTAATCTTAACAAATTGGTAGCGATCAGAAAGGTACGAATGCAACCACCTGATAGGGATGAACTGACAATTTAGTTTACCCAGCTTATCGATAAGGATCAAGTGATCAATTTTGTCGAAAACAAACTATCGAAAAGAAACTAGGTTAGTAACGGTAAGTCTACTCGGGTAAAATCCGTGTTGAGCAGGAGAAATAAAAGTTTTCACATGAAACAACAAGAATTTCTGTACGGATGGATTCGGAAAGTTTTGGTATGGCAGAAAGAATTGCGATCCTGCGATAGTTGCTGATATCACTTCTTTTGCCAGATTTAAAACTCGGGCTATAAAAATCTCTCTTGTTAAAGATTAGAGTCAGTGGGTGGGCTCTGCACAATTCTTAATAAGGATAGGTGGAAAACCATCATGTCCAGCCCACTTATTACTACATATTAAGGCTAGCCGTTATTTGTGCATTCTCCCCTCTTATTAGTTTCGTCAAGGGTTACATGATGTTTGCGAAGTCCTTGATGAAGCGCCTGTATAGTATGATGTTAATACAAGGAAGCTTTTCAGTTCCTTGAGATTCTCGGGTGGTTTGGTTTTTCCACAGCCATCACTTTCTTTGGATCCGTTCCTATGCCCTTATTCGTTATTATATATACCCCAAAAAATCCGTTTCCTCTTTTAGAAATGCGGGATAGTCTAAATTGACCAGGAGGTTGGCTTTCTAATAATCTATCGAGAATTCTTTGGACATTTCTCAAGTGCTCATCTTCATCTTCTCCCCCAAATATGATTATGTCATCAATTTATACATAGAATTTTTTTTTCGATGTACTCCTCTTAGACATCATCGATTATTCTCTGGAAAATCGCAACCGCATTCTTTAATCCAAATGGTAGCCTCATGAACTTGTATTTTCCGTTACATTGTCGAGAAAGCCGTCTTTGGTATACCTTCTTCTTTCATTTTGGTAAATCTAGGTGTCTGATATGGTGACTGCGCAACCGTTTATAGTCTATGGCCATCTGCTATTTTTAATGCCGTCGTTGAGAAGTTGCTTTATTTGTTCGTCCACTTCGGCCGTCATGTTAATTGCGTACGGATATGACTTTGTGTAGATCGGCTCGTGTAGTTGTTTCGATGATTGGCCGGTGTCCAATATAGATCCAAGAAATGGTGGTAGACATTTATTTAGTAGCGATCTTACTTTGATTTTGTTTCATCACTCAGGTGATTGTTTTTTGTGTTTCGATGCTGTTCACTTGGATGGATATTTTTGCTTTCCGCGGAATCTTGATGGTAAGATGGTATTTTTTCTGTCGATTAATGCTTTTAAGCTCTTTTAAAGTATTATAAAAATCTAGTAGAATGTTGTTACCAAAATTCTTGGAGAACTGGGTTGACAATTTATGTTGGATTTTAATGTCACCTCCTTGCTGATCTGATATTGAATGGTTTTTTCATCAGTTTGGCGTTTCTGGTAATTCCGGGTTTGATGAAATTTTTATTCGCATCGGTGTCGACATGAAATCGTAGGATGCTCATCGTTCTTTTGCTCAATGTGGAAAATTCTTTGTTGCTTCTGAGGTTTTACGTTGTTCTCAGAGTCTGGGTCCTTCTTGAAACCTGCATTTGGATGAATGTTCGGTTGATTCATGTAATCGATTTTCCTCGTGTTGGCCGATCCATCAATAGACATTGGTACTGGTGGTTTCGGTGGTCTTGCTGGTGGTGTTCTCAAATTTTGTTGTTGAGGGTATGATTGTTGGTTATACTGCTGATTGTTCTTTGTTACAACAATATCCGTGGTAGCGGCGTAGACTTCGATGCGTGTTGTTGAATTCTGCTCTCATTAATTTGATTCACAGGAACCGGAATTGTGTTCTTAAACCCTGTTGTGAATTTATACGCTTTGGAAATTGAGATTTTGTATTTCTAGACACGAAGAATACGCCTATGGCAAGTTCCTGTAATGCCCCCATTTATCCCTCTAATCCCTCTCTTGGAGTCAGTTGTCTTTTGTCTTTTACTGTATGTTCCCACGGTTATAGTAATACGAATTATTCACTTTTCACTATTCACTCACTCACTGTTTCGGTGCCAGTTAAGTTAAACGTTAAGTTAAATGCGATTTTAATCAATACGAGCTGAACACGATGAATGGCGTTGACTGCTGATTACGATGTACATCGTAATCATCTTATCTTGAAGATGCAGTAACAATGAATAGTGAGCGCTGGAGGTGATCTTTGGTTTCAACAAGACGGTGCCACGTGTCACACAAATCGTCAAACACTCGACTTATTGGCAACCAAGTTTGATGATCGATCATGTGATTTGACACCGTTAGATTAGTTTCTTTTTTGTTCTACGACAGTATACGATCCAAAGACACGTTATGGAGTGTCGTACCCTATCAGGGCTTCAATAAATACAATAAATTAATTTAATGAAAATCAACGTTAACATTTTATTTGCCCTGCAAGCTTTTTGAATTTTTCGATTTGCTTTAATTCACTGAGTCCGTATCACTGGATAAGTAGGTATAAATTTGACGGTTTATAACAGCAAATATCGCAATTTGCGCTCTGAATCGCTTACACCACTACCTTAATGCCCGGAAATTGCACAAATATTCCTACAATATTTTTCTCATTATTATCCATCAACACTAAAATACAACATTTACAATTATTTTCAATCACACTTTAATTTCACTTCACCACTAAATTCACTTTAAACACCACTGGTTATTTTTCGCACTGTTCACTTTCGATTTTAAACTATCGCGTATCGAATTTCCTGAATGACCCAGTCATTGAGTTCATCTCACATCTCAGACTAAACTGCTATAAAACTACTTCTAATGCTTAAATCTAGATGTCACTTATTAAATATAAATGTCATTAAATTTTTAACCCGCAACCGACCAATTTACATCGAATTAAGGCGATAATCGTAACATTACTCCTTTCTCACCTGCGCCTGCTCATTCCAAACAGAATCCTAACTACGGCTTCTGCAGGTTAGACCGTATAGCACCAATCTACTCAACTTATTCTTTATCCTCACCACTTGGCGCCAACCCACCAAACAGTCACCATCTATGGTTCATTCTATTTCAGCGTTATTATCGATAACAATCCGCTTTGTCACCATTTGTAAATCAGTCACGCCACGCTTCTCTTCAACATTCGGCACTGCACTGCATGTCATTGGAAATATTTTCCGCCGTCACCAGATCCTCTCGTGTTTTAGCGACATAAGATTCAGCCCGTCAAATTTAATGTCGCTGTCGCTCCTTCCCTTTGTGCATTCTTTTAATAGGTCATTTTGCACGCTGTTCGCAGTTCATACGGCTGCTACTCACCACTGTTCTCCACCAGTCCTTACAAAAAGCTTTTGAGATAAATTTCACTTATTTTTGTACTGACAGGAGCCTCCATTCAAAAAGCATTTTGATATTCTGTGAAGAATGTGCGGGATTTCTTTCTGATTTTTGCAAGTTCCGCAAATCGCACCGCTTCCAATTACTCTTTTGACGGACCAGCCGTAATCCCCTCGCCTTGCCGGTATCTCCTCTAGGTACTTTTAAATGTCCTATCCAATAGACTTCCATTCGATCCTAAGATCACTCCACTAGTTTCAATTTGTTTCAAACGTAGCTATCACAGTTGCTCTTATTCATCATCTGAGAGCATCGCTGGAACGATCTCATTTTCCCTTAAGATATACTTATCGTCATCATTTGTTCGTGTAATCCGTTTTCGATTTTTTCCAGCATTATATTACTTTCCTCACGTTTCACCATGGATACCAACTCTCCTGGCTCCCACACTGATCAATAAATGGTTCAGTGTGAGATATCGACTATGCATATGGTTGATCATTAAAAATTCCGAATAGTTCGTATTTTTCTTCCAGCCAATATTTGCGCGCCACACTTAATTCTTTTCATATTCACAATTTTACCGCTGTCACCAATTGTTACGAGTTTGCACAGTCAAATCCGGTTCATATCACTAGATTGTCAATATAGCTATTAATTTGATGATTTACAGCAACAATTCTTGTAATTTACACTGGTTTTGGAATATACCCGAATTTATCGGAAATAACCTCTCACGCTTACACCTGTACCGTAATACTTACACCTCTACGGAAATATTCTAAGAAATACGGGAATATTCATCAAATATTTATTAATCAATTTTCCACAATTAACAATCATTTTTAATCACACCACTAATATTTTTTCGCATTGCTCACTTTTACTTTTAAAACATCGCGTACAGAGTTTTCTGATGAACTCATTCCAATGATCCCAGTTTTAGGAATCTGTGCTTTGTTTAACTGTGTGTGATAGGCGGCCATATTGAATCTTAGAATGTTTAGTATTTTCCAGACTTTCGCAAACATTTCACTCATGAAATTGTGATCTAGCTCGCGGTGAAAATGCTTTGTGGTGAACCGTATCTAAAACATAACACACTCAACCAAAACTAGTCCAGTGGTCGATCCATCTTGGCTTCGAAGTGGAACAGCAGTGCTAAACTTTGCATTGGACGCCTCATTATTAATTCTAGCCAGTCCCAAGGTTACCGGAAAACGCATACTGATGCTTGATGAGGCATACTTGAATACCGGTGGGGGGATGATCTCGTTTTCCTTCCATTACAATGCAACGTAAGAATAAATCTGTTATGTTCATAGGTTTGCGAAAGTGGACCTACGACATCTAAGAAAACCTTAAAGAAAGCTAAATCGGAGGTAGTGATCACTTTTATCGGATATTTACTAAGCTTTATTTTTTTAATCGAAATTACAACTTGAGAGGACTTTAAATTTGATTTGAAATATTGTACTTTTACTTTTGAACGGATTGCTAGATCCAGGTGGTTGAATCTGAGGATGATTACCATGACACAATGTATTAGCGTTGATATTAGTCTTTCTCGAATTGAATTTGTGATATTGGGTGCTCTTATGTAGCTATATAGCTGAGGTTTGTGGTCTGTTCGGATAACGAATCGTCTACCTGAAAGGTAGGGACCATATTGTTTCGTGCACCGTATTATGGGTAGAAGCCCGTTCCAGTCAAATCCAGCTCCATTAACTGAGATCTAATAACTCCCTCACCTTGGCTTGTTTTTCCCGAACAAATTCGAAACTACAACTTCTGCAGTTTGGACCGTAGATCACAAATTTATTCAACTTGCCCTTTATCCTCACCGCTTGATACCATCCAACCTCACAGTCACCATCTATGGTCCATTCTATTTCAGCTTTATTATCGATATCAATCCACTCTGCCATCGCTTGTAAATCAGTCACGCCCCGCATTGCACGGCCAAATAGGCTTGTTGCGAAAATAATGTTGCAGTGCTGCCTACCTTCCTCCTATACTTCGTTATTGTTTTATAAGCAGAACATTTTTTTTATTTGTCTTTCGATATCCTTAAAAAAATTATTTTCTTTTACAAGGCATTTCATCACAGCACGATGTTCAATACTTTCTATTTTTTTAATTTTTTACGAACTTGTTAACATCCGAATATGGGAATTCACCGCAAGACGTCAAATAAAAAATTAACTAGATCAATGCATGTATCAATCAATCAAGATAGCGGAAATTTGACAGCGGGAATTAATGGATTACGCTGTCCGCCGCAAGTGGCGGTACTATCACAAAAGAGAATTTCTTTTGTTATATACTTACTAGCGGAAATTACCAGCAATCTAGAAACCAATTTTCATAAGGATTGGTTATGAAATTGCCAAGTGTAGTCCAGCACGAACACATCCTAGAATTTGGCCCAAAACTTATTTTAAACTCCCAATTTCGTCGTAATTCGTTAAGAAATGGCGGAAAGACGGAATATTTTATTTAGTGAAAAACAGATACAAAATTAAGAAAAAAATTCCGCTGGTGATTATATAACAAAATAAATTCTCTTTTGTGATAGTGCTGTCACTTGCGGCGAGTAGCGTAATCACTTATTTTCCGGTGTCAAATTTCCGCTATCTTATACAGAATCAATCAACTAGTATTTCTGAATGAATACGTGCCACTTGAATTGAAAGAAAAGCGAGCTATGTGTTAGGCAGTTATTTATAGTTAGAATTTGAGCTGATTTATCGCAGACAAATAAAATGTTGTAGCAGGTCATAAACCTGTTTACCAGCGGTCCTTGAAGTTTTATTTTCATTCCACAAAAAATTCTATAAACTCGTATGAGAATTTTTCTAAACAATCATCTTGTTATTGAGACTCGATTAAATCTCGATTACCGCATTTAGACCTTCGCTTCCCATATTGACGCCTTTAAAAATTAAATTCTCAAACCACCTTCACACATTTTTTTTTATTTTGGTAACGGATGTCTTATCCCCTTCTTATAAATATATCTACATGTACAGCTAACTGAGTTACTGCTGCGCGTATACACGCATTCTACGGGGATGAATATCGAACTATTAACAAAAAAGAAATAAACGAACAGATTAAGGAAGTTAAACGTCTTATCAGATCTAAAATCACATTATCCCATATTTTATATAACGAAACGATTAAAGTCTCGTATACCTACCAATGTATGTATGTAAGTATGTTGAAATGTTTATATAAGTTGCTTGTTAAGAAAATATTTATAATAAATTTTGTGTGCGGGGTGTGCGCCTAGAAGAAGAGCTCTAGGAAATTATATTGATCAGATCATTAAATTTAGTGTAAAAATGAATCTCTCCGCATACACACACAGACACACACACACACACAATTTGGTATTATTACAACTATTATTTATAACACCTTAGCATGTGGTATTAGATCGTTCTTAAGTCAATCATTTGTAATTTATCGAGTGAAATGATGAAAAAGTAAAATGCTGATTTATGATTAATTGATGATCGATGATCGTTCGAAATCGTCGAATCCACATACAACCAAAACGAAATAATTTCTACGCGTGGAATTTAAATTTTTTTTAATTAAAAACCTAAATATGCCCGCGATTAGTTATTATTTTAAATTAAATGGAAATAGATTTTGTGCTTGTAAATTGGATTTTTGGCTGAACCTGATGATTTTTATCAATAAATCGTTGTTGTGCGTATGTTTGCATGATTGATATATGGAATTTTAATTTAGACAAGAGTTTGCTGATAAATATTGTAGGTTACGGTAAATAGTTTTTCGCTCGCTTAATGACGTGGTTTGTTAATTTTAATGAATTTTGTTGCGTATGTTGGACGAAACGATAATTTGGAAACTTAATTTGGTCTAAAACTAAATAAAAGTCATTCACGAGCCACTACTGATATTTGATTGATGTCGCATTTCGTCAAAACAGCCGAAACCAAGACATTTGTTAAAGTTAGCAGAAAGTGGAAACGTAGATAATGCAGACAGTGTCTTAACTACTTCAGCCGAAAGTTAAACAAATTATATATTAAATTGAAATATCCTAGCCGAATGTGACTAGCCTACAAAATCCGGATGATTTTGTAGATTATAGTCACTTTCGACTAGAAACAACAAATACAATTTTCAATTTAACCGATATTATTTTATTGTTTCATATCATTCATATTTAATTTATTAAAACTTAACTTTAAAAGTGTTATTTTGAAAAGGTCTCATTTGAAGAGGTTTCAAAGAGGTTTGTAAGTGGTAATATCTGTTTCATACAGCCGAAAATTGCAAATAAAAAAGTTTAAAAACTATCAAACTATAAATGGTTTGCAATTATCGTTAGAGCGGCTAAGAATTCAAGACTATGTCTGACATACAAAGATCTGACTATGCCGATTCGATAAGCCATGATCATAGGCAAATTTTAAATATAGGTTTTGGCTGGCCCTGATGAGGTTATGGGGGTGAAATTTTGTTTTTTACCTTCTTCGTACAATAAAGCCGTTTATCATTCGAGATTTCGCCAGATGGACACCAATCAGACTATGCCGGATCAAAACCCCATGATCATAGGTAGATATTGATTATAGGTTAGGGGTGAGTCTGATGGTGGTTATAGGGATGAACTTTTGATATTCTCCATTTTTCGTGAATAAAATCTTTCATCATTCGTGGTTTTGGCATATAGACACCAATCAGACTATGCCGATTCGATAGCCCATGACCATTGGTAGATTCTGAGTATAGGTTAGGAAGGGGTGAGTCTGATGGGGTTATAGGGTGAAATTTTGATTTTCTCCATTTTTCGTCGATAAAATCGTTCGTCATTCGTGATTTTGGCATATAGACGCATAGGGAACAAAACATAGGGAACATCACAATTTCACCCTTATAACCTTATCAGATTTACCCTGAACCTATATTCAGAATCTGCCTACAGTCATGGGCTATCGAATCAGAAT
Organism: Nephrotoma flavescens; assembly: GCA_932526605.1. Lineage (NCBI taxonomy): Eukaryota > Metazoa > Arthropoda > Insecta > Diptera > Tipulidae > Nephrotoma > Nephrotoma flavescens. The sequence goes on from OW052222.1 coordinate 41,104,670, forward strand.
AGTCAGATTGGCGTTTATATGCAAAAATTTCGAATGACAAGAAAATTTAAATTGCGCCCCTATAACCCCATCAGACTCGCCCCTAACCTATAAACAAAAACTACCTATGGCCACGGGCTATCGAATCGGCATAGTCAGATTGGTGTCTATATGGCAAAATCTCGAATTACGAACTATTTTATCGTTAAAAAATGGAGAAAATCAAAATTTCACCAAAATTTTCTACCTATTGCCATGGGCTATCGAATCGGCATAGTCAGATTGGTATCCAACTGGTAAAATCTCGAAAGACGAACGGTTTTATCGATGAAAAATGAGGAAAATCAAAAGTTCATCCCTATAACATCATCTCATCAGACCCACTCTTAACCTATAATCACAATATACCTATGGCCGCATGTGCTATTGAACCAGCCTAGTCAGACTGTTGTCCATCTGGAAAAATCTCGAATTATGGACAATTTTATCGTCGGAACAACGAAAAATGGAACATTTCACCAATATGGCTTTTCTAAAGAGCCTTCTATATTCTTTAGGATCTTTTAAAGTCCTCTCCTTACCTGGTCCACTAGGACATCAAGCTCTTGTGTTGTCTAAGGCCCTAATCTCCTCTGCTCTTACTTTGAGCATGACCGAATTCGAAGCTGTGTTGTAGTAATGGAGGTCAATCTGCAGGAGCCTCAACATTAGGTTTCCTATTTTACTTCAACCTCCACCCCCAGGGAGTCCTCCTCTGACTGATTTCCCCGGGGATACACAAAGTAATCCAATCGAAGTGGACATTTCCGTGTCTGTAAGTGTGTTTTTACCTCCTCACTTTAGAATTTATTTCGGATCGCTGGGCTCTGTTGGTGGCCAAGCTCTCACTCTACGTCTACAGGGAACCTCCTCCCTAACGACTACTTCTAGTCTAGAACTAGGCCAGACTATATTTAGGCTCTGTACATCCTTTTTGTCCAGACACGATTCCAGTGCCACTCTCCGTCTTCCATATTAGGAAAGTAGCGGCTAAGGCCTTATCCAACTTTTTCCAATTCCTCTACGATATATATCCGTCTAGGTGGGCTGTGTCCATGCCAGCAACCACTAAGTGCTCTTTTACTACCTCATTGAAAGTTTCACGTTGGTTACATATGCGTTGGGGACCAGGTCAAAAGTTAAATTCCCTCGAGCATTAGTTTCCCGGTCCCAGAGTGGCCGATTTTTTCTTTTTTGAGTTATTAGTTTTATTCATGTTTTGTCCCACGAGTAGCAGAGAACAAATGTTTGATTAAGAACAAGGCAGCTTGATCCGGAGGTTGCCAGGTATTCGGATACCCCGTCAGAGACTGAACTTTTATATATTGTGCCCCAGCCTAGCTGATTATCATGTTTTAGGTTAACACACTACCCGAGCTAGTTGCTCGGTGGTCACCGCGAGGAGGTAACACCAACATTTGCAGAAGCTGCAAGATACAGAGCTGGTAGATTTTGATCTACCGGAAGCAAGAATTATTTGTCTAGCAATACCATGTCCATACTAGGAATCGGTAATGTATAGATTTATGAAGTAATCTAAATTTTCGTATAGTCTATACAAGTTCGTTGTCAGTAATCATTCAAAACTTTAAAGGTAGAATGGTAGAAAAGCACCTGCAGAGGGAAACAAGCTTTATTTCGTATTTCGGCGTTTAAGTCGTATTTCGGCAATAACGCGTCGGAAGTTAGCTTGTTGTGTTCAATAGTCTCTGGCTTATCATTGTAGACAAGTGATTTCACATACCTCCAAAGAAAACCGTCCAGCGCTGTTAAATCACCCGAACGCGGTGGCCAGTTGACAGGTCCCCTTCTCGATATTAATCGCTCAACAAATGTTTCTTTCAGTAAATGAATTGTATCACGCACTGTATTTCATGTGGCTCCATTCAAGTCTCTATACCGGTCTCTGTTGACTGTAACGTTTTCACCAGCATCGTTTCTTTGATGATTCTTTTGGCCGATAAAGCACACCAAACGGTAACTGTTTGTGGTTGTAATGATTTTTGAAAAATGGCTTGTGGATTATTTTCACTTTAAATGGGTCAGTTCTGCTTGTTGACATAGCAAATCAACCAAAAATAAGCTTCATCACTGAAGAAAGTTTGCATCGATGTCAATATTGGCATCAGCTCATTCACCGAATTGCACAAGTTGCATTACTGGAAGCCTGGCTTCACCAAGTTGAACATCAGCGGACTGTCAACGTGTGGTGTGGAATGGCAACTTGAATGGTTAAATGTACTGAGACATTTTGGAAAATGAACTGCCAACCTTATTTGAAGACTTGAACTTAGAATTGCGACAGAACATATGGTTTCAACATAATGGTTGTCCAGTATAGTATTCGTCGATAGCACGTGAAGTACTTGATCGTGATTTGTCATCATTTTGAGTATTTAATTTAATTAAAAGATGATGAGGCGAGGGGACCCATGTAAATCAAGCACTACGGCACGTGAGAGGCGAAGGGACTCACGTTTATCAAGCACCCCGAAGGAAACAGAAAACTACTACGGCCACGTCGTTGTTTCTGGGTTACGCTGAAAGTATTTTCTTGACAAGTCATTTTTCAGTAATTAAAAATTTAAGAAATACAATTTGTTTAAGACTTATTTCGCGTATTTACATTGAAACGTGTTTATTTTAATACAAACGTATTGCAGAATCATATGCATAGGTTCTCAGTAGGAGAAATCGAACAAAATATAATATCGTATTGCTGCGGTATATATCATGAATCGAAAATAATGTTTCAAAGAAATCTTACGTGTAATCCGAATCTGCAATAATTAATTTTGGTTCCTATTTTAATTTCAAAGTTGACGCCCTCCTCACGCCACACCTACAAGAAGGAGAGGAGGGGTACAAATTGTTTGCACTAAAGTATGTAAGGAATTCGTTTAAATATCACATCAAGCGAGTTATTGAAGGCAGTTTCACTTTTCAAGAACTTTCGACAATCACCACACAAATCGAATCAATTCTAAATTCAAGGCTGCTATGCAGAATCGACGACGATCTGACAAATTTATAATTGCTGACACCAGGGCATTTCCGGATAGGCTGATCCCGCGACTATCTATCAACACTTCAACATCGCTACAAATGGAAAACAAACTCCGAACAATTAACTGTCGACGACGTCGTGTTGATTAACGATGATCATGTAACTTCGAATCAACGGCTCCTTGGTCGAGTTATAAACATTCATCCTGGTCCTGATGGAATCGTACGCGTCATAACTTTAAAAACGTGTTATAATTACTTCTTTTTTATTATAAATATTTTAAATTTTGCGAAATTTTTACCTAGTTTTCTGCTATTATTTTGTTATAAAATGTGTTGTACTTAAACTAATTTTAATTTATAGTATAAGAATTGTCAAAACTTGTAAAACCAACTTAAAAACTCTTTTTCAATAAACTCTTCTATACAATTTTGGAACAACAAACGACCTACTTATCCAACCTTCTTCTTGAATGCCAAAATATTGTTACTTCATGGTTGGTTTGGGATTTCAATCAACAGTAACTGACCTGGGGGATAATGGCAATGAGGGAAATAATTGAGGGTTAATAACCGGAGAGCTATGACCGTTGGGGTAATGGCTTGGCGGATAATGAACTGGGATGGTAAATGGCCGGGGTAACAAAGTTTTGTTTAAAACATAACTGTTTTTATAAGGAGTAATTAAAACCAAACATTACAAATTATTATGTTATCACTACCAAATAAAAGAATTGTTCACTCATTTTATTTCAATTGTAATCGTACACAATAAAATTCCCATGCATTATGTGCGACTGTATATCCATAAAAACATCAAGCGCCTTTTAGCACCGGTACGCACACAACAAATTCTCGCATCATTGTCACGTACGCCAACATTTCCGTGTAAATCAAACAAATAAAAATCGATTTCCGTAAGACGGATTCTATCAACAAAAAAGTTAATATTTTTTTGTTAACAGACATATCAGATGCAATTTCTTGAAACTAATTGACGAAATCGTGCGAATTTAAACCGCACACAAAAATCATCGCACACATTTCCGCTGCACATATTGAGTTATTTATTTATCACGTTATCACCAAACGAAAACAAGAAGGAGAGACCACCCTAACCGCATATGAAAACATAATATTGCAATATACTACAGAGACCTTCAGATTTATAGGCTCATAATGTCGTCTGACAAACAGGTAGGCAGGCAGGTAAATATACAAAAAAAAAAACAGAAACGTGAAAAAATTCTTTAAACCACTCGAAATAATTGTAAAATTTTATGATTTTCATTAAAAAACTATAAATTCAATTTTATTATTTATTTGTATTGTACATACGATTCATTGTTAATCTTAAAGAATATTAATTAAGAATGTTTCATGTACTCAAGACTGTTTACCTACCACCACGGATTTCAACATGAAATTATAAATTTTATTTTATGTGTGACACTGATCGTATGAATCTTAATAGGTTTACGCGGGGAAGATCCGTTTTCGAAAGCGTTATTCACTAAACAGGCATTTTATATTCGGGGCAGAGACTTTAAATGATTACGCGAACTATTTAACGATATTTTACTTTTACTTTACCTCATTTAAAACAAATATTATAATCTATAATTAGGAATCAGATCAAATTGCCATAATCATTTTTATCTTTCGTTGCTCATATTGATCTTTATTCTAGGGTGTGCCCAACACATTTAATAATTTTGGCCTTTCGGTCAGTATTTATTCTGTCACGGTTTGCATTGATGCCATCAAGCCAGCAGTGTAGGGCGTCTGCACGTATTTCGAAATTGCCAACATGTTGGTGTCGGAGGAAATAGCATAGACAATTCATTTTAAAGTAAACTATGCCGATAATTGATAGAGTATGGTATTGGTATAGTATATTGGTAGAGATCTTATAATTTTCCAGATTATGTTGCGGTTTTTACCTTCATTTTTAAAGTCAAAATTCAATTTTTACAAAATAAATCGGTGAGATTACTGCATTTAAATATTTCAAGATATTCCAAATTATATTCCAATTTTTAATTCGCATTACGATCCGGTTTTATAATTAACAAACCCGAACGTCACATACATTCTGTCAAAAAAAGTGACGGTAAATGATGATTTAAAAAGCCTTATTGCACTTAGGTTGGCACAACTGTCCTCTATCTTATGGTGGAAGATTGGACTCGCGCTGGTCGGCCTCAACTGAAGATAGCATCAATAAATTAAAGGAAATAATGATGGAATATCATCATTAATTAATTTGTATCACTGTACATGATTGTTTAACACATTACCAGCTTCGGAATGGTGCCTACCAACTGAGCCAAAACCGTAAAAACCACGTCAAAGTCGATCAAAAGTCAAAGTAATTTGGGCTGTTTTCTTTGATTTCCGCGGTGTCGCGCACTCGGAATTCTTGCCAGAAAGTCAAACGGTAAATGAAGAAATGATGATTTTATTACAGAAAGTAAAGCAATAGAGCTTGGCAGAGATCCAACTAAGTCTTTTAAGACTTCGGTTAGTAAGTGTATCAACCAATGCCAGAAGTTATTTGATGGAACTGGTTGGAAGTACTCTGTCATGAATCCATCTGCCCCGATCCTTTATGGTTTACCAAAAATCCATAAGGAAGGCATTCCGATTAGACCAATAGTAGCGTATTGCAATGCTCCTGCCTACAAGCTATGTAAGGGTTTCATAAATTTTTTCAATTGTCATACTAATTTCTTTTCGGCTTACTCGGTTAAGAACTCGGTAGAATTGATTAACAAAATTCAAGACGTCGACATTCCGTTACATTCAAAACTAGTTTCATTTGACGTTGCCAGTCTTTTCACTTCTATTCCAATTAATACTTTGTCCCAAATAGTTTGTAATTACTTAGATAGGGATGTTGTAGATGAGAGCTTACGTCGTGAACTGAAGTTAGTTTTTGAGACTTGTATTAAACAAAATTATTTCTGTTTTGATAATAAATATTTCAAATTTGCTGATGGTCTACCCATGGGCTCCCCTCTGTCACGTTTGTTGGCTGAAATTTTCATGAATTTCTTCGAACAAATGATCATATCAAATAACAATCCTTATTTTCGTCATATAATCTTTTGGTATAGATATGTTGATGACATATTATGTCTATGGAATGGAACTGATAGACTGTTAGACTCTTTCCTTACTTGGTTAAATTCTCAATATCCCACCATTGATTTTACGTTAGAAAAAGAAGAAAATAAATGTATTAATTTTCTAGATATAACAATAACCAGGATTAATTCTACTTTAGACTTCAAAATTTATCGGAAACCCACGTATACAGACGCTGTTATACCTAGTTCTTCAAACCATCCCCATAATATTAAAATGTCAGCTTTCCACTCACTCATAGATAGACTAATAAACATCCCTCTGTCAAATTCAAATTATAACACTGAGCTTAACATAATTCTTCAAATAGCAACAAATAACGGATATGCAACTAGGACTATATTAAAGTTATTAAATAAAAAGCTAAAGCGTAAAACTCTAACGGGTATTTATCCACCGGACAGTCCAACGCGGGAAAATTGGCGTCGCTTAGAGTGTATAGGAAAAACGAGCCAACGGATTAGCAACATCGTGTCCAATTATACCAATATTAGTTTTGCTTTTTATAATAATAACACAATAAAGAAAATGATTTTTAACAATAAACCTAGAGTTGATCGCCTTTCCAAATCTGGCGTTTATAGGATTAATTGCAATGATTGTAGTTTCTCCTATATTGGTCAGACTGGGCGCAATTTTGGAGTTAGAGCTAAAGAACATTTATCTGGTTGCAATCAATCAACTTTCCATAACCATTTAACTTCAGAAAATCATACAGCTAGCTTGAACAATTTAGACATATTACATATACAACCCAAAGGCAGACGTTTAGATACCTTAGAATCTTACGAAATTCGAAAATCAATATTTCTTAACCAAAATATCCTTAACGAACAGAGAGAAATCCGGTTCTCACCAATTACAGACCCCGCCCTTTTCTATTCTCACGTACGCAATAACATACCTTGAATTTTGTTACTCAACCTATGACTCATCGCCTACCTGCGCGATCCGTAGATTAATTTTTATTGCTTATTTTTTCCCTCCTTCTTTTATTTTTATTTATATTTTGCTTTTTTCTACTATATAACAAAAAATTTTTACTAATACAATTCAGTAGATACTCCTGATGATGACCTAACAAGTCGAAATCGATCGAGTGATTTTTTAAACTTTTTGAAAAATATTCTGCGAAACAAAAACAAGTGATTAATAAAAATGTGTTTATTAAGTAAATGAAGAATATTATCTGGGCGTTATGCGGCGTTTGATAGAGCAAATTCGCCGAAACAGGTCAGGTTTGTAAAAAGAAAACTCATTGATTTTGCACCACGACAAAGCATCATCTCACAAGGCTATCATTGTGAACAATTGCTGGCCAAAAACTCCACAAATATCATCGAGCAACCACCGTATTCACATGATATGGCTCCAGCTGACTTTTTTCACTTTCCAAAACTCAAATTATCACTTCGAGGCACCCGTTTTCAGTCACCGTTCACAATGTATAAAAATTAAATTGACAAAAAAAAAATTCAAAAAAGCATAAAATAAAATACATCGGGTAAATCCCCTAATATAAACATTGGAGAATTCTCATTTTAGAAAATACTCTCATTAAGTAAATCAAGAAATTTCATCATTAAACATATCGGGAATCACCGTTTGCCTATTTTGTAGAGTTAGTCTGACAGTTTTGTTAGTTTACCGTGTGCTCTAGTTGTGCACAGAAGTGTAATGTTTTATACGAGCATGAAGTTTCTGGCATCTTTCTGGCAAACCTTTTAAATCCTATTAAACTTCTAACAAACGTTATAAATGTAAATAAATCCTGACAAATGCAAATTGACTCATGATGCAATATAATATTTAAATTTAATTTACAGATGTTTTGTAGACCACAATCTGAGTTGAATTTCAAAAACAAATAATCTAATTACTCGAGACTACCAAAAACTAATTTACTTATCAATATCGAGTAAAAAATTAATTAACGTTAAGGTAAAATTAAGATGATTAATAATATCATTAAACAACGAATTATTAATGCCATTTAGGAAAGTTTACACAAACAGCCACCATAAACAAATTAACCATAAAGGTCTAGGCAAACAAAAACACACTTTAGGTTTTGGAAATACAGAAAAGGGGAGCGGCTACGTGGCTTCAAATAAGACAGATATTGCTTCAAATGACGTCACTAACAGCTTGTTAATACCATTTACCATTTACTAAAGTTTACACGAACAGCCACCATATACAAATTAACCATAAAAGTCTAGGCAAACAAAACCACACTTTAGGTTTTGGAAATACAGAGAAGGGGATCGGCCACGTGGCTTCAAATAAGACAGATATTGCTTGAAATGGCGTCATTGACAGCTTGTTAATTACCATTTACTAAAGTTTACACGAACAGCCATCTAAAGTGTGTTTTACCTAAAGTAAGTAAAGTAACCTAAAGTGTGTTTTTGTTTGCCTAGACCTTTATGGTTAATTTGTATATGGTGGCTGTTCGTGTAAACTTTAGTAAATGGTAATTAACAAGCCGTTAGTGACGTCATTTGAAGCAATATCTGTCTTATTTGAAGCCACGTGGCCGATCCCCTTCTCTGTATTTCCAAAACCTAAAGTGTGTTTTTGTTTGCCTAGACCTTTTTGGTTAATTTTTATATGGTGGCTGTTCGTGTAAACTCTAGTAAATGGTAATTAACAAGCTGTTAGTGACGTCATTTGAAGCAATATCTGTCTTATTTGAAGCCACGTAGCCGCTCCCCTTTTCTGTATTTCCAAAACCTAAAGTGTGTTTTTGTTTGCCTAGACCTTTATGGTTAATTTGTTTATGGTGGCTGTTTGTGTAAACTTTCCTAAATGGCATTAATAATTCGTTGTTTAATGATATTATTAATCATCTTAATTTTACCTTAACGTTAATTAATTTTTTACTCGATATTGATAAGTAAATTAGTTTTTGGTAGTCTCGAGTAATTAGATTATTTGTTTTTGAAATTCAACTCAGATTGTGGTCTACAAAACATCTGTAAATTAAATTTAAATATTATATTGCATCATGAGTCAATTTGCATTTGTCAGGATTTATTTACATTTATAACGTTTGTTAGAAGTTTAATAGGATTTATAAGGTTTGCCAGAAAGTTGCCAGAAATTTCATGCTCGTTGTTTTAAAGTTAATTATATAACAATTTATAATAAAAATGTCAAAGTCATCTCCCAATAAAAATAAAAAACGATTAATTGAAGATGAGCATCGCAGTTTCCAGGAAAAATGAGAATTACATTTTGCATTCAAGTAAAAAATAAAATGTATGTTTGATATGTAAAAACTCTATTGACGATTGGTGTAGGGAAAACACCACCTACTGGAATAAAATAAAGCTATGATTCCATGTAAAATATGATCACCAGCGCTCAAGAAACTTTTAATAGTCGTGATTACATGTAAAAAAAAAATATCTAAAATCACGGCTCCAATCGTCAATTGCAGTTTGCAAGGAATTATTAGAAGACACTATTATACAAATCATAAAGAAAACTATTACAAATATCGCGCAAAACTATTAGAATTAAAGATGAGTACCAGGAGGTGAAAAGAATGACAGTTTTTTTAATCTCTTTCGCAAAACCACTTTAATTTCATTTTATTTTATTCGGCTGAGACATAAAAATCGATGGTGCCGAGGTAACCGTCGTCGCTGTCACTAAATTTCATCAGGAGCGTTCAATGCTTCTTTCCACACAAAATTCCATCGATGAAAACGATTCCATCCATATATGAAAAAACATTTTGTTTCAACATAGTTAGAGCCATTGGCTGCACGCAAAATACTGCCCACAATTTCAATATATTTTCCTTGCAGAAGCCGATACATGAATTCTCCACTAGCAGCTGACTCATCAGAATTTAGAAAGTCCATGTTTTGGTCATCTTCGTAATTGTCAATGTCGTCCATACCATATCGTTCCATCGAGAAACGAAAATTTCGACCTTCTGTTGCTATCGCATTTAACTTGAATGCAATAATACGATAAACACGTTTCATTGCAGCATCCTCAGATCTATTATATTTCGTCGTGCTTGCAGAATAAAGTCTTCAGCCAACTGATTTATCGTCGAAGGCGAGGCCATCAGCTAATCAAGCTTGTTTGTATGTCGCATAACGAATGTTATTCACAATAAGGATATCATCAAAACCTGTTGCGCCCTTCACGCGCCCCACACGAAATTGACGGATTCGCGGTCCACATGTACTCGTTTTTCCATCCCATTTAAAATGTTCGGGCATTTGCCAATAGTATAGTAGTAATTCTGGTTTGTTTGCATTTGCTTCAACGCCTGGTTATGTCGAAAATTCGCTTCTAACATTCATTCTTTTTGTCCAATATCTGCCAGATCTTCTTGGGCTTGGTCAATATCTTGAATTCGATATTGACCACGTAAATGAATATTCAAGTGCTGAACGATATAAGTCTTTCTTTGGATTTCGTGGCCACATAATAGCCAGCATGCTTCAAGTGGTGTAATGCACCTTCCACATAGGTGTCTAATTTATTATACATCAAACTCCGTTGATTTTCGACAACTTTTATTGAAGCGCAATCGTGTCTTTGTAGACGTATTTATATAAATATTTTACCGGACCTATCCTGCCAACATAATCAACATTGATGTGACATTAGAATTGTTTCAGCAAATAAGCATTATATGTGGCGATTATCCTTATCTTTTCGATATACTGCAAGTTCATGTGAAAATTCTTCTCGATTATTTTGGTCCAATTTGGGGTCATAACGACGACGATACTTTGGTTTTTCATCATCCGCTAGAGATGTTACTTCTTTGAATTGCATTGGAAACCCGAAGCGGCACTGCAATTTTCCATTTTTTATTGATCATACATGTAGCATCTGGACTTAACTCCACTTCGCAAGGATTATGAATCATCCACTTTAACAACAATTCTCGCAATTCAGGGTCGTCGGCATTTGGAATTTCAGCTGAAATTAGATCATCAATGGCTGGCTGTTTTTATTCTCGGATGTGATGTAAACTTAAAAGTCAGTGAAGAACTTCTGGAAATTATTCCTATATACGCGATACAACGACTGGTGCTGATACTTTTAGTGCACTTATGGAGGTTTTGAATGAATACAAATTACCATTGAAAAAGCTAGTTTGTCTTGCAACTGAGGTGCTCCTGCCATGGCTGGTGTTCTTATGGGAGTTGTTACAAAATTAAAAGAAAAATGCAAAGAGCAAGGTAATGATTTTCTTCAACATTTTCATTGTATTATTCATCAGCAAACGTTGTGCTCCAAAATTTTAAATATCGAACTTGTGCTAAAAAATGTCGCTTAATCATCGCCAGTTTGTTAAATTTCCCGAAAACATAGAAAGTGAATACACCGATCTACCTTATTACACACAAATTCGATGGATTCTTTGACTTGCGGGACGAGACCACCATTTTTTGGAATCGAAACATTATGAATGTGGACGATTACAAGCTGATCAATGGATTAAGAACTTGGCTTTCTCAGTTGACATTACAAATCATCATGAGGTCGACTCATCTTACTTAAACTGCAAGGCGGTTGCATGAAATTTGCTCGACTCTTGAGCCGAGCCAAAAAAGTAAAAATATAATGCAAATTTTTGTTGTAACGCAATTGTTGTTGTACCGCCGTTTTCAGATCACACATTGTTAACTTTGTTGGCTCGGCTCGAGAGTCGAGCACATTTCATGTGGCCGCCTGCAAGGCAAACATCATGTGTTATTTGACAATATTAACGTATCCAAGCAAAAATGATTACTTTGGCAGAAACAGGTTCAAAATGAAAATTTGCCGTATAGGCACTTGGCGAAACGCACTTACACTTAATAAACACATTTTATTAAACACTCGTTTTTTATTTTGCAATAATTAGATTTTTGAATATCCTGATGATGACCTAACAAGTCGAACTCGATCGAGTACTTTTTAAACTTTTTGAACAAATTTTTTAATTTGTTCAAAAGTGTTTAATAAAATGTGTTTATCTCATTTTAAATGCTGTCATTCATTATTGCAAAACTCACCGGGAGTGAAATTTGCAGAGTATGCTGTTTAAATGAAATTATTAGTAGAGGAATTCGAACGAAGATTTTAGGATTTCAAAAAATGTGAAAATCAATTTCACCTAATTACTTATCCTCTTACATTTGATGTCGAAACCGTTGATGATAATTTACAATTGGAATTGATTGAAATTCAGTATGATTTCATATTGAAACAAAAATATATGGAAGTTGGGATTCCAAATTTTTTATAACTATTTATATCTGTTGACCGATTTCGCAATGTATTATGTGTATTTAGGCGTATTTTAGCTATGTTCGGTACACATATTTGTGCGAACAACTGTTTACAACTTCAAAAAATATAAAACTGCGAAAAGATCAAGATCAACAGACCAGCATGTACAATCAATTTTAAAAATAAGTACAGCTCAACAAATTCAACCAAATTTTGAAGATTTGGTTAATGAAAAACGTTGCCAAGAAGTTTCTTGAAAAAATATCTTTGTATAACTTTTTTTATTTGTTTTTATGTTTTAATCTATGCAATCTGTTCTGAGGCCGAAGTACTCCCAACTCTTTCGCGGTTCGCTTTTCCCGTCCTACTTTACGCATTGTTTGTCAAATCGAGGACGTACGGCTATAGGTCTGATTTTGCATATTGTGTTGATTAACCGTTCCATGGTTTGTAAAAGACAACTCGTCGGAGAACAACACGTAGCGAAAAAAAAATTGGGAATCTGTTCACGTGCCCACTGACAAAGAGTTACCCTATTTTCAAAATCAACGCCATGAAGACCAAGGTCAGGTCGGTAAAGACACATGATACGTATGAAACTTATGACGTTTTAAAATTTTCCAAATACTGGTTTGGGACAATCCGGAATCGCTAGCTATTTCTCGTGTACTAATATGAGGATTATGAGTTACTGCAGCCAATACAGCAATTTCATTACTTTTCTCGCAGTCACTGTTGCTCGATGAGTCCTCTTTTCGGTTGAACACTTCCTTCAGTAGTAAATTATTCAACAGTCCGGTAAAATGAAGCACGTGATTGAATTCTATCAGGAAAACGCGAACTTCTCCATAAACAAGGACATTTAAATACTTTCCGAAATATTTGAAAGTTTCAGCTTAAACAAATCACCCGGTAGGTTTAAGGTGGGTCTGATGAGGTTAATGGATAGAGGTCCAAAGCCATAAGTAGATTTTGATTATAGATTTGGGGTGGGTCGGATGAGGTTATAGGGGTCAAATGCCATATCTGTTTGATATAGACGAAAATTGTCGATAAAGAAGTTTAATAATTGCCAAGATTCAACAGTTTGTAATTATCGTTAAAATAGCTTGCAATTCGAGATAATGCCAGACAGACATCTGACTATGTAAATTCGATGGCCCAAGACCAAAGACCCTGAAGAGGTTACAGTGTTGAAACTTTGATGATCTTCTGTTGATAAACTCGCCCATCATTCGAGATTTTCCTAGATAGACACCAATTTGACTGTGCCTTATCTCGAATGACGATATAATGTGAACAAAAACAAATCATGGGAAACTAAACATGGGAGAAATCAAAATTTCACCCCATCAGACAGGAGCGAGTCCTCCTTCCAACCTATAATCAAAATCTACCTATATGGTCATGGGCTATATGGGATCGTCCAATCTGACTATAGATTGGTGTCTATCTAGCAAAATCTCGAATGCCGAACGATGTTATCAACAATTTAAGGGGCAACTCAAAATTTCAACCCTTTATCCTCATCACAACCAACGTAAACCTGTATTCAAAATCTACCTACTGGCATTGAATATCGAATTGGCCTAGTCAGATTGGTGTTTATTTTACCAAATTTCGATTTATGAACGATTTTATTGTCGAATCATGGTCAAAATCCAAGCTTCACCTTTTTCTTTAAAAAACAAAAAAAAAAAAATAATAATAATAAAATTAAAAAAATTCGAATGACAAAATTTTCCTATTCTCGTGAGCCACCGAATTAACTAAGTCAGTCTGGTGCCTTTCCGTAAAATCATCCTCTGGGCAAAACATAGGGAATTTCAAAAGTTTACCCATAACCTCCTACCCCAAACTTAGAATTAAAATCCACCTGTAGAGTCATATCCAATAGAGCTTTCATAGTCAGACAGACAACGGCCATTTGGCAAAATCTCAAATTGTGAAGAGTTTTATCATTGAAACAACGGAAAATGAATGAATGAATCCCTATAACCTCATCAAACTCACTCCTAACATGTAATCAAATTCTACTTAGGTACAGTCAGAATGGCTTTCATCTGTCAAAATCTTGATAAACATACCTTTCTTAAGTTAAACTTGACTGTTGGCTGGCTATTTTTGGTTCAAAAGTTGATGATTAATTTCGTACTTTTAAAATCTGTATTATCGACTAAATTAAAGTTATGCCTCAACCAGTTAGACTTAAGAGCTTAAGTTACACGCCAATTGCACCACTTCGGTTAGTGCTACAATCACGAAAATTTTATAGGCTTCTCGTCACAAATAAACAACTGACCTCTAAAATTTTGGTGGTCGTACCGCTCTCCTAAGTGGTCCAAAATGGAGCACAACTTAAGAACTTAAGTCTGACTGGTTGAGGCTTTAATCTGCTATATCGATACAACCTACATTACTGATTTTTTCGTGTGACATGTCAATTTTAATCGTTTGCACCTACACCGTCGACATGCCATGTTGATTTTTCAACCAAATCTGCATTATCGACATTTTTCAACTAAAGACTTTTGGCTAATTTAACAGTATGAGGTTGGACGCGAATTAAAGACCACTTAAAAACTAGGAACATGAAATGTACTCACTTTGAATCACACGTACCTGAACCACGGCAGCCATAGGAGCAAACAATGAATAAAGCTTTAAGCTTATAATCATATAAATAATCGACCTTTGGCCCACATGGGTTTAACCAAAACCGCATCGAAAGATCAAAGCGGCCACAAACAATGCTCCGAACCAAAATATATTCGAATCTCAGTCCACTCTCCGCAGAGAATAGAGTTGACAGAAAATTTTGAAAAATGTTCAAGGTTAGAAAACTAATTCTTATATTTAGCTGGTGAACTGTGAATGTGGAAAGTCTGCTAACGGTTTTCAACATTGCGGTGCGATATTACTCGGGAACCGTCATAATAATTTAAATAAATTCTACGCTTGTGATTTGTTGGTGCTCAAAAATTATATTTGTGTGCCAAAATATTTCTGTCAGAACTATGTATACAAATTTGACATTAGAAAATTGTTCACCAACAAAAAATTGGGCACCAGATTTATAAATTTTTTGAAAATTATTTGTTTGTACAACAAAAATATGTGAAAACTTGAAATTAAATTGAATGCCCAACTTGTGTACGACCCGTAACCTTTTTCTGTTAATTTCAATTGACTTAGAAACTGCTTGATTCAATTCGCGTTACTCACTCAGCTGATCCTGACAATTTGCTCCCCTGTTGCTAAGCAGTAGGTGTGGCAACGTTTTACTTTTTCTTGTTCGATTACGATCGAGCAGAGTCCTCGAAGTAGCTTTTGTTTCTCAGAAACTAAATGATATCTAGGAAGTTTCACTGTCCGTGTTTGAATGCTACTTTAAAGCGTCACCACAAATGCTAATGGCACAAATGGATTTATCGGGACGACTGGCACGTTGCAGCTCGAACAGCTATCTTATCAGGGGAAATCGTGGACCTTTGTTCTGTAAGGCAGTTCATGCTATTATCCAGATAGTTCTGATCTCGTCGAGAAGCATTCTCAATATTTCGCTTTAGATCAATCTGCACCATTAGTTCCAATACAGATTTGGGAAGTTTTACATAATGACTTATCCAACTCAGCTGGGCTAGTAGTTACACGGTTGATGATGAACAATTTGGAACAATGTCTGGTAATCACAATCTCAGAGTTCAAGAGGATAAAGTTTTATCTCTCTGATTTTATATGGAAAAATATTGACACATTTTCTTGACCTTGGTTCGCCAAAAGGTAGGAAAAATTCGTTATTTTATGCACTTTGCGGAGGCGATCACAAATTTAAGCACACAAGCTAAACCTTTAGGAATTGAAGGGAACGCCACTACGAGCGTGGGAATAAATGAGGGAAGAAGGAATTTGTGCATAATAACCTACAGAAGGGGTACCCAAAAAAGGAGCTGTTTAAGCATTTAATTCTATAGGAAACGATTATGACAGAGATGAGTGGTACTTTAGAAAAGATACAAGATATTCAGGAGAATTTTTCACATCTTCGTACGAGCCAAAGCGCTGCTCAGCAAATGCGTGAAAAACGATGCAAACAAATGGCAATGGGAAGGAGCCAAATCTGGCGAGTAACCCGCATGGGATAGAACTTCATAGCTGAGTGATTGTAAAGTGTCGTGAACCGGAAATGATTTTGTATTGCCTCTTTCGGTATTCTGGGCTTTTTTCACGCAGCGAACGGTTTAAATCGGTTAACTGTTGTTGGGAACGTTTAGTGTTAACCGTTTACCCAAGTTTTAACAGCTCATAATAGAACACGCTCCTTTTTTCCCACCAAGCACAGATCATCGTCTTTCTGCTAAAGCGATTCGGTCAGGTCGATGTGGATGGTGCGCCTCCGTCCATCCTCTATTTTTTTGTGCTTGGGATTCTCAAAATACCATTTTTCATCCCCTGTTACTATATGATGTAAAAAATACTGTTAAAGTTAGCCGAAAGTTTCCAGCCGAAAGATGGTAATGCAGATAGTGCATTTGATATCCCGGCCGAAAGATGGTAATACAGATATTGTTTTTGTTATTCCACCCAAAATACTTTAAAATGTCGATAATGCAGATTAGGCGCCCCGGTGGCAAAGTGGTCAGCATACATGCTTCAGCGACCGGAGGTACCGGGTTCGATTCCCGATGGTGACAAGGAGAAAATTTCACGGCTGGGTTACGATCAATGAATTTATCACTCATTATCCAAAATGATGATTATGAAACCTCATTTGAGGCGGCCAAATCCCTTAATGGAATATAGTGCCAGAGAGAGAGAGAAAGAGAGATAATGCAGATAGCATCATACAGACGATTAACTTTAATATTCAAACCGAAGAATGCCATCAATACAGATTTAAAAGTTACAAATGAGGCGCAGTCACGTTTAGCTGATGAATGGTTTGTATAACAAGATTTTGACAGTTGCCGAAAGTGAAAAATACGATAATGCAGATAGTGTCTCTACTACTTCTAAAGTGACTAACCTACAAAATCAGCCGAAAACATATTATAAGAAACAACAATTAAAATTTTCAGTTTAACCGACATTAATTTATTGTTTCATATCAATTGTGAAATTTTGTGTTTTCCCTTCCGCTGGCAATAAAATCGTTCATTATTCGAGATTTCGCAAGATGGACACCAATCTGACTATGTTGATTCAAAAAAAAAAATTTAATTGTTGTTTGTTATATGTTTTTGGCTGATTTTGTAGATTAGTCACTTTCGGCTGGGATACTTCAATTTAATACATAATTTGTTTAACTTTCGGCTAAAGTAGTCAAGACACTATCTGCATTATCGATTTTTTTCACTTTCGGCTAGCAACTTTCGGCTAACTTTAACAAGGTATGCAAAAACGACCTCCTTTTGTACCGAGCGAGAAAAATGCCATATAAGTTTTTGCGCTTTTCCATTTGCCTGTCCTTCAACTCATGTGGTACCCATCTACTGGTCTTCTGCAACATCGAAGTTACGCTGAGTTACGCTGAAACGCTGAGGCCATCGTTTATGAATGTATCTTGCGATGGAGCTTGTTCACCATAAGCTTCTCGAAGTAAACGGTAGGTTTCAGCAGCAGTTTTCTTCAAATGAAAACAAAAAATTATTGCTGTCCGTGAATGCTCTTTGTTCGGTATAAATATCGTCTGATACTTGGTGATGACACAACAAAATGGCTCAGTGTCAAATTTTTATAGCACATACTGCATTGGTACACCATCTGATTTCTGAAATCCGCATTTCATATTTGTACACCTGGTAATTATCGGTTTCAATTTTGGTCGGGATGTGGTCATCGTAGAGTATGTGCTAGACGATGACGTTTTAAGCCAGATTTTATTACCACCGCGGGCCGTAGATGACATGAAAACCGTCGAAGTTATTTCACTCTCTTTTGGATTCGAGATAACGTCTTTGACATATTCCAGTGGCTGGAAGTTTCTCGTTTTAATGTTTGAAACTCCATTTACATCATTTCTCATTTATGAGCACGATTCGATTTATTTGGATTATCTGCTTGTATCATCTTTTTCGCTGTGCGTCTGTGGCGACTGTTGATTTATAATAATTGGAACACTTGATGATTCCCGTGCGACGATGGAAATATCAAATGTATTTGTATTATTCAAATCGGACTGGGTTTTTATAACCGTAAATTTCTTTGGGCTTGTCATAATCCACGACTGTTGATAAATATTTTTTGGTTGCACAATATATTGAGCTGTTATCTGTATTACAGTTTGGTTGGGAACGGTTGGTTTGATTCTTAAAAATTTTTGAATTTTCTGTGGAGCCGACTGTGGCTTTAATTGAACAAATTGATTTGGCGGAAACACTTTAACTTTTTGATAGTCAGTTCGATGAATAATTGGTAGAGTCATGGTGTTTACGGTTCCAGTAGTCACAATTGTAGAGTTTGAATGGTTCAGCTGCCTTAAATCAATTTTCGATTTTTTATGGCCATGTCTAATGCCTCACTGGACGGATTTAGACGGTCGGCCTCGTCATTTGAAGTCGAATTTTAGGTTGATTTCATTTTAGCCAACGTTTGTTCTGTACGATCGGCCAATATCCGTTTCTTCGGAGTAACGTTCGGGACCGCAGATGAATTTTTAGTGGATATCACATTATCGTTAGATACATTAATTACATTGATGGGCACAACTTGTAACGGTTCACTTCTTGACTGACACGCGCCGAATTTTGTCCAATGGTAAAGTGTATTAGTGTTACAATATCCAGCGTGTTATCATCAGGTGCACTACGAACGCCTTGCACCGTATTGTAACCAAATCCCATACACTCGATACAATTAACATTTTCAACGAGTGATATTTGTAGTGATAGTGCAGCCCCAGCATTCAAGCCTAGCCGATTGAACGATTTGGTGTTTCGCTTTTGATTGCTTGAATTTTCGCATGGGCCACCGATATTAACTGTCTCTTGCAAATTGAAATCCCTGTTTGAACCACGGCATCCATAGAAGCAAACAAGCTTTTGTGCTTGTGTACTTATTCCATTGTTGGATGGGCCTGATGGTACGAGATCACTATAATCGGTTGATTTAACAAATCTTGATTACCATTAGTCCGACCAAATCTCATTTTATCCACCAAGTTCTGAGTTTTAGTCTTCAAAGTTTCAAAAATATCCAGATACGCAGCTAAGAAGTATGGTGGTAAATTATCCATTAGTACACCATGTAACCACTGAGTTAATTTTGGATCCCATGATACACTTCCAAGGGGTGTTCGCATTCTCTGAACCGATTTATTTTATGTTACACTTCTCAACACAGCTTCATGTTGCCGATCTTTATGGGCCAACCATGCTAAGTGATCTGAATTCAATATTTTTCTAATTTTTTGTTTTTTCAAATTTTTGAATTTGTTGATTAGTCCAAAATTTCTTTGTCTATACGCAATGACGGTCCTGGTTAAATATCTATTCGATGATACACATATGTATTTCGGTTTGAAAATTGGTTATACCCGACAGATTCATCCTATCAGCAACCGACCTGTTACACCTATCGTCCTCTTTGGCCCACGCGCTCATAAAAAATACTCCGAAACCAAGAATAGGTAATTAATTTGACTCAAGTGCATTTGGTCTACATATTAGAATATGCATAGATGGGAGGAGAACTCGAAAAAATACTTAAGGTATTTAGACGTACGGTCAGAAATTTTTTTTTTATCTTTCTATTCTGGTGGACTGTGAATATGGAATGTCTGATAGCGGTTTTCAGCACTGCAGTGCGATAATACTCGGGAATTATTATTCCCAAAAAAATAAAATTTGCATAATAATTTAAAATATATTTTAAACTTGAAATAATATATTGGTGCTCAAAAATTATAATTGAGTGTCATAATATTTCTGGTAGAACTATACAAGTTGGACAAAATATTTACAATAATTAATAATAAAATTTAATTATTTTAGGTTTATGGCCCAAATTGAAAGGTAAGTGAATCATAATTTTTATTTGGACGAATTCTATCTATTTCTACCTCAAAATTATCGTTTTTGTCGTTAAAATAATTTTACAGTGTTTTAAACTTCTATATTATTTTAGAGCCACCAATACTGTAAACTTGTTCACCAAAAAAAATTATGCACTAGATTTATAATTTTTTGAAAATTATTTGTTTGTCCACCAAAAATATGTGAAAACTAGAAATCAAATTGGATGCCCTACTTGTATATCGGTAACCTTTTTCTCTGAACCTCAATTGACCTAGAAATACATATTCAATTAGACATAATTCGTATTTTGCTGTTGTTTTTGTTGTATTTATTAGTGTTGAGTGGCTGGCTGGAATTGTTCACTAACAAAAAATTTGGACACCAGATTTATAATTTTTTTTGTTGAAAATTTTTACTTTGTCCACCAAAATTATTATGTGAAAACCTTAAAACCTAATTGGACGCCCAAGTTGTCTACTGGTACAATAGTGACGCTATTCCCAAGACTACAATAAATTACTTGACATTTAAATGAAGAAACCGACCATAAATCTAACCTTGTTCTGTTAATCTCAATTGAGTTAGAAATACATACACTTGAACCTCGATTATCCGAGATAAGTGGGACTTCCCAGATAATCAAAAATCAAGGGACTAAAAATCCCGGATAATCGAGGTTCACGGATAATCGGATCCTGGATAATCGAGATTCAAGTATACTTAATTTGACATAATCCGTATATGAACTAAAGGTGACATTTTAGATAAATTTGATCAATGATCCGACATAACTTCGAAAATATCATGTTTATCATCGACTTGTGGCATTATTCTGGTAATTCCCCGGGAATAGAAAACTGGAGAAAGAACTTATATGTAATTTCTGCTCAAATATATTTTTTCGGCCTACTGAGGAGAAAAGGTATAAATTGGCGGGGGAAATTATTATACATTTAATTTTGTTTTCAAAAAAATTAACACTTATTTTTTCCCTCGGTGAGCCTAAAAAACATTTTTAAATCAAAATTCCATATATATTTTCCCCAATTCCCTATTCCCGTGGAATTACCAGATAGTGCCACTGCAGCTTGTTTTAAAGCCACCAATAGTAAAAACTTGTTCACCAACAAAAAATTGTGCACCAGATTTATAATTTTTTTGAAAATTATTAATTTCTCCACCATAAATATTATGTCAAGATTTTAAAAACTAATTGGATGCCCAACTTGTCTACTCGTACAGTAGTGATGCTATTTCCAAGACTACAATGAAATACTTTGCGTTAAAATGAAGAAACCGACCATAAATATATATGTATGTGAATGTAATAAATCGTGACTCATTTAGATTTATTTTATTTTTAACGGAATATTTATTACGATTTTGATCTGTGTACGAATAATAATTAACAATTAGCTGATACATTCATAAACTCTGTAATATAACTTATAATCATAAAACACTTATATCCCGTTTGTCATAAACATCTTTTAAACATTTGAAATATTTAATACAGTGAATTTTTAATACTGACAATGTCTTGTGTAACATGTAATAAAGTTTTTTCGAACTTTAGTTTTATGCAAACTTTGTGACGTACAATTTTGCTATGAGTGTTGTGGAATTGACCGCACCGCTATTAACTCTATGAAAAAGTTTGCCAACTTATGTTACTTCTGCAATAGCTGTAAAATCTGGTTCGTAAATAAGGATATGACAAAGCTCTTAAAAAAAATTGACGTGATTGTTGACAGAGCTGCTGAAAAATTGGACTTAATAAAAACTTAAATAAAAATGAAACGGAGGTTGCTGTAAACCGCAAATTGATCAATGTCTTGCTGGATAAAAATACTGTTGATATTGCTAATAAACCATTATCTGCAGTAGTAGCTGAGCCAGTGCCCAATCCCATTAGATATACTTCGTCAGGACTAACACAAGAAGTCATGGGTACTGGCACACAGATCAACTCGATTAGAACTGTACCTTTGCCGAACAAAATTTTTTTTATATATTAGTCGCTTTGATCCATCTGTCACTACTGATCGAATTGTGGAGTACATTTGTGACAAACTGCAGGACTGTTCACCAGAGGACGTTGAATGTAAATTATTACTATCCAAGGATTGTGTTATCGATAACTCACTAACATTCATTTCGTTTAAGATCGGATTGAAGGAAACCCATTTCAATATGCTCAATAATTCTGAGGCTTGGCCACTTGGGGTAATAATCCGGCTATTTACCAGCTATCCACGCGTATCAAAAAACCGGGCTGGGGTAACATTCCTAACCAAACAATAACATCTGCGCCTGCCATCACACCATCTTTTAAGCCTCTCAACTGCGGAACAAATCCCCAGCCTCATTCATTCTAAAATATATATTACCATAATTCGAGCGGTATTCGAACTAAATCTAAGTCTCTATATCTGTCAATCTTGGATGAGAATTACGACGTTATTTGCATCACGGAAACGTGGTTGACTGCCCACTACAGAACCGAGGAGTATTTTCCACCAACTGATGCAGTTTATCGGGGAGACAGACATCTACAGCAGGACACTTATGCCGTGGGGGGTGGTATTATAATAGCCGTCTCTGACAAATACTCATCTATGCCGATAACATTAACCAACTGTGGTACTGAAACTGTTGCTGTGCGCTTACGGTTTTATTCATATTCGCTGATCATCTGTGTCACATATATACCATGTCATTCAAACGTTGCGGTTTATAATATGTTTTTGGACACCGTGAAACTTAATATTAGTGCACTCCTTCAACCTGAGGACCGCTTATTTATCTTCGGTGATTTTAACTTGCCAGGTATTGTATGGGAGTACATGGATAACAATTTAACTCCCATAAACATGAACGATGATGTGGAAAAGTTCATATCTGAAATATTTTCGTTGGGACTGAAACAATGTATCAATGTCAAGAATTGCAGTAACAACGTGTTAGACCTAGCCGTTGTGCCAATTGATCATGAGATGACCGTCACAACCTGCGATGATTTAGCTGGATCTTCAAGTATTTATCATTTGCCACTGAATATTTCAGTCTTGTTTGAATACAGTGAACTAATCGAAAATAATACCAACTCTGTCATCTATAACTTTAAAATGGGCGATTATGTTTCTTCAAATGCATTTCTTGAGGGTATAATTGGTCTTCATTTTATAATTGTAATAATATAGACGATATGTTGAACGAATTTTATAAAATTGTTCAAATGGGCATTGAAACATTCATTCAGGCGCCAGGAAGGAACCGTGGTATAACAATGGATTGATAAATTTAAAAAATAGAAAGGATAAGGCTCATAAACTTTATAAACTATCTCCGAATACAGTAAATTACAACTCATTTAAGGTCTTACGTAAAAAGTATATATTTCTTAACCGATTTCTTTACAGTAATTATGTTTTGGAGGTGGAATCACAAATTAAATCGAAACCCAATCACTTTTGGCATTTTGTTAACTATAAAAGAAAATCTGATGGTTTCCCTTCCACAATGTATTTGAAAGACAGGTTCTGTGATAAAAATCTAGATAAGGTTAATTTGTTTGCTGATTTCTTTGAGAGCGTTTATAATCCAAATTCAGGTTCAAATTTCTGCAGCTTGAATAATGTCACGAGTAATAAGAAATTTTCAATGTTTCGTTTGGAAATTGATACAATCTTATCGGAATTGTCAAATTTTGACATTAACCATAGTGCCGGCTTTGATTCGATACCGCCTTTATTTTTAAAATTGATCGGTAACGCAATTGCCGCCCCGGTGTGCTTTCTATTCAATAGAAGTCTAAGAGATGGATATTTCCCTACTCTTTGAAAGCGATCGCTTATTAAACCTATTTTCAAATCCGGGATTCGTGGTAATATTGAGAACTATAGGGGTATTTGTATAATTTCAGTCTTACCTAAGTTGTTTGAGAAACTTGTTAAAGATCAATTATTCTTCCACCTGAAAACTTCCAGGCAGATCAACTGTTACTAACTTACTCTTGCTTACAAATGGTGTTTCTAATGCCTTACATAGGGGTAAAATTGTCCAGGTTGTGTACACTGATTTCTGTAAGGCCTTTGATAAGATTGATCATGACATGTTGTTGAAGAAACTTGATTCCTTGCATTGTAGCTTTCTCCCACTGGACTGGATCAGATCTTATCTTGATTCCAGAACTCAGATAGTAAAGATTGGTGGTTTCACGTCCAGAATTATTGATGTCACTTCGGGTGTGCCTCAAGATAGTCATTTGGGTCCTATGCTTTTCATATTATTCATCAATGACGTAGTGGAGTGTTTGAGTTATTCCGACATCCTCATCTATGCGGACGACATTAAAATTTTTAAAACCATTTCACGCACCAATGACGCAAGGGATTTCCAATCTGACTTAAATAATTTCAGTATGTGGTGCACAGCTCAGAATTTGACCCTAAATATTTCCAAATGTAAAAACATCTATTTTACCCGTACAATCACGCCCGCTAGTTTTGATTTTTTCCTGGATGGCCATATTATTGATAATGTTGATACGTTTATGGATCTAGGTATAACATTTACGTCGAACTTATCGTTCAATAAGCACATAGATATTTGCATTTCTAAAGCGAATTCCATGCTTGGGTTTATTAAAAGGTTTTCGAGGGATTTTCAAGATCCTTATTCTATTAAAATATTATATATTTCGTTTGTGCGTTCGTTGTTGGAATATGGTGCAGTAATTTGGAATCCGTTTTATGGTAACTGTTCAGACCGAATAGAAAGTGTTCAAAAGCGCTTTTTAAGGTTTTCTCTGCGAATGTTGCCCAGAGATCGGAATCTACCCGTTTTTATACTCCCACCGTATCGAGGTAGATGTAAATTAATAAATATTGAGCCGCTCTTTATCCGCAGAATCGAAATTGGCGCGTTATTGGTTAGAGACTTGTTGGTGTCTAAAATTGACTGTCCTGAGATTTTGGTGTTGTACGATATATATACTCCGTTACGGACCCTTCGCGTTAGAGATTTCCAAATTAAGCTGCCTTATATTAGGCATAACTACGGTAAATATGAACCTGTTTATCAATCTAGTGTTTCTTTTAATAAAGTTCGATCGGCTTTCGACTTTAATCTATCCAGGGATGCATTTAAGAATTTAATGTCTAATGTTCTTTTAAATTATTGGTAATTTTTCATGTTTGTTGAATTTTACTTTTTTTTTTTTATTTTTTTTTAATTAAATTTTTAGTATTCTATATTAATGTATTTTTAAAATTGTAACCAGATTGTATATAAGTATAGAGTTGGTAAATAAATAAATAAATAAATAAATAAATAAATAAATAAATAAATCTAACCTTTTTCTGTTAACCTCAATTGACTTAGAAATATATATTTAATTTGGCATAATTAACCTGCAGATTATTTTAGAACCACCAATACTGGAAACTTGTTCACCAACAAAAAATTATGCACTAGATGATTTATAATTTTTTTGAAAATTATTAGTTTGTCCACCAAAAATATTATGTGAAGATTTTAATGCCTAATTGGATGCCCAACTTGCCTACTCGTGCAGTAGTGATACTATTCCTAAGACTACAATAAAATACAGGGCATTCAAATGAAGAAACCGACCATAAATGTAAGATTGTTCAGTAAACCTCAATTGTCTTAGAAATTTTTATTTAATTTGGCATAATTATCGTGCAGATTATTTTAGAACCACAAATACTGGAAACTTGTTCACCAACAAAAAATTGTGCACCAAATTTATAATTTTTTTAAAAAATTATTAGTTTGTCCACCAAAAATATTATGTGTAAATCTTAAAAGTCTCCACGTACAGTAGTGGTGCTATTCCCAAGACTTAAATAAAATACTTAGCAATAAAATGAAGAAACCGACCATAAATCTAACCTTTTTCTGTTAACCTCAATTGACTTAGAAATATATATTTAATTTGACATAATTAACCTGCAGATTATTTTAGAACCACCAACACTGCAAACTTGTTCACCAACAAAATATTGTGCACTAGACTTATAATTATTTTGAAAATTATTAATTTGCCCACCAAAAATATTATGTGAAGATTTTAATGCCTAATTGAATGCCCAACTTGTCTACTCGTACAGTAGTGATGCTATTTCCAAGACTACAATAAAATACAGGGCATTCAAATGAAGAAACCGACCATAAATCTAAGATTTTTCAGTAAACCTCAATTGTCTTAGAAATTTTTATTTAATTTGGCATAATTATCGTGCAGATTATTTTAGAACCACAAATACTGGAAACTTGTTCGCCAACAAAAAATTGTGCACCAAATTTATAATTTTTTAAAAAAATTATTAGTTTGTCCACCAAAAATATTATGTGTAAATCTTAAAAGTCTCCACGTACAGTAGTGGTGCTATTCCCAAGACTTAAATAAAATACTTAGCAATAAAATGAAGAAACCGACCATAAATCTAACCTTTTTCTGTTAACCTCAATTGACTTAGAAATATATATTTAATTTGACATAATTAACCTGCAGATTATTTTAGAACCACCAACACTGCAAACTTGTTCACCAACAAAATATTGTGCACTAGACTTATAATTATTTTGAAAATTATTAATTTGCCCACCAAAAATATTATGTGAAGATTTTAATGCCTAATTGAATGCCCAACTTGTCTACTCGTACAGTAGTGATGCTATTTCCAAGACTACAATAAAATACAGGGCATTCAAATGAAGAAACCGACCATAAATCTAAGATTTTTCAGTAAACCTCAATTGTCTTAGAAATTTTTATTTAATTTGGCATAATTATCGTGCAGATTATTTTAGAACCACAAATACTGGAAACTTGTTCGCCAACAAAAAATTGTGCACCAAATTTATAATTTTTTAAAAAAATTATTAGTTTGTCCACCAAAAATATTATGTGTAAATCTTAAAAGTCTCCACGTACAGTAGTGGTGCTATTCCCAAGACTTAAATAAAATACTTAGCAATAAAATGAAGAAACCGACCATAAATCTAACCTTTTTCTGTTAACCTCAATTGACTTAGAAATATATATTTAATTTGACATAATTAACCTGCAGATTATTTTAGAACCACCAACACTGCAAACTTGTTCACCAACAAAATATTGTGCACTAGACTTATAATTATTTTGAAAATTATTAATTTGCCCACCAAAAATATTATGTGAAGATTTTAATGCCTAATTGAATGCCCAACTTGTCTACTCGTACAGTAGTGATGCTATTTCCAAGACTACAATAAAATACAGGGCATTCAAATGAAGAAACCGACCATAAATC
This sequence comes from Nephrotoma flavescens, assembly GCA_932526605.1. Classification (NCBI taxonomy): domain Eukaryota; kingdom Metazoa; phylum Arthropoda; class Insecta; order Diptera; family Tipulidae; genus Nephrotoma; species Nephrotoma flavescens. The sequence goes on from OW052222.1 coordinate 41,132,436, forward strand.
TAAGATTTTTCAGTAAACCTCAATTGTCTTAGAAATTTTTATTTAATTTGGCATAATTATCGTGCAGATTATTTTAGAACCACAAATACTGGAAACTTGTTCGCCAACAAAAAATTGTGCACCAAATTTATAATTTTTTAAAAAAATTATTAGTTTGTCCACCAAAAATATTATGTGTAAATCTTAAAAGTCTCCACGTACAGTAGTGGTGCTATTCCCAAGACTTAAATAAAATACTTAGCAATAAAATGAAGAAACCGACCATAAATCTAACCTTTTTCTGTTAACCTCAATTGACTTAGAAATATATATTTAATTTGACATAATTAACCTGCAGATTATTTTAGAACCACCAACACTGCAAACTTGTTCACCAACAAAATATTGTGCACTAGACTTATAATTATTTTGAAAATTATTAATTTGCCCACCAAAAATATTATGTGAAGATTTTAATGCCTAATTGAATGCCCAACTTGTCTACTCGTACAGTAGTGATGCTATTTCCAAGACTACAATAAAATACAGGGCATTCAAATGAAGAAACCGACCATAAATCTAAGATTTTTCAGTAAACCTCAATTGTCTTAGAAATTTTTATTTAATTTGGCATAATTATCGTGCAGATTATTTTAGAACCACAAATACTGGAAACTTGTTCGCCAACAAAAAATTGTGCACCAAATTTATAATTTTTTAAAAAAATTATTAGTTTGTCCACCAAAAATATTATGTGTAAATCTTAAAAGTCTCCACGTACAGTAGTGGTGCTATTCCCAAGACTTAAATAAAATACTTAGCAATAAAATGAAGAAACCGACCATAAATCTAACCTTTTTCTGTTAACCTCAATTGACTTAGAAATATATATTTAATTTGACATAATTAACCTGCAGATTATTTTAGAACCACCAACACTGCAAACTTGTTCACCAACAAAATATTGTGCACTAGACTTATAATTATTTTGAAAATTATTAATTTGCCCACCAAAAATATTATGTGAAGATTTTAATGCCTAATTGAATGCCCAACTTGTCTACTCGTACAGTAGTGATGCTATTTCCAAGACTACAATAAAATACAGGGCATTCAAATGAAGAAACCGACCATAAATCTAAGATTTTTCAGTAAACCTCAATTGTCTTAGAAATTTTTATTTAATTTGGCATAATTATCGTGCAGATTATTTTAGAACCACAAATACTGGAAACTTGTTCGCCAACAAAAAATTGTGCACCAAATTTATAATTTTTTAAAAAAATTATTAGTTTGTCCACCAAAAATATTATGTGTAAATCTTAAAAGTCTCCACGTACAGTAGTGGTGCTATTCCCAAGACTTAAATAAAATACTTAGCAATAAAATGAAGAAACCGACCATAAATCTAACCTTTTTCTGTTAACCTCAATTGACTTAGAAATATATATTTAATTTGACATAATTAACCTGCAGATTATTTTAGAACCACTAACACTGCAAACTTGTTCACCAACAAAATATTGTGCACTAGACTTATAATTATTTTGAAAATTATTAATTTGCCCACCAAAAATATTATGTGAAGATTTTAATGCCTAATTGAATGCCCAACTTGTCTACTCGTACAGTAGTGATGCTATTTCCAAGACTACAATAAAATACAGGGCATTCAAATGAAGAAACCGACCATAAATCTAAGATTTTTCAGTAAACCCCAATTGTCTTAGAAATTTTTATTTTATTTGGCATAATTATCGTGCAGATTATTTTAGAACCACAAATACTGGAAACTTGTTCACCAACAAAAAATTGTGCACCAAATTTATAATTTTTTTAAAAAATTATTAATTTGTCCACCAAAAATATTATGTGAAAATCTTAAAAGTCTCCACGTACAGTAGTGGTGCTATTCCCAAGACTTCAATAAAATACTTAGCAATAAAATGAAAAAACCGACCATAAAATCTAACCTTTTTCTGTTAACCTCAATTGACTTAGAAATATATATTTAATTTGACATAATTCGTATTTGGCTGTTGTTATTGTTGTAATTATTACATAGTATATTAAACAAATTGATTAAATTAAAAGTTTTTCAACCAAACCAGCAAAAAAATCTCATTTTAGTTGGATCACGATTATTTAATTCAGTTTTGTTTGCTTCGCATATTGTTATGTTTGTTGTTTTTGTTGTTGTTGGTGCAAATGTCTAGTCTAATATGTATCCCAAAAACCACTGCACCAACAACAAAAATGTTGTAAGCACAAGAAAACAAAAATACAGGAACCCAACATTTCTTTCTGGTATGAACAATGGAATTGGTAACTTGCAGTAAACAACTATTAACAAGGTTGTATCTCCACAAATCTTATATAAATACAGTCGTCGTTAAACCAATTAACTGAACACTATACTAAACAACATTTAAGAGTAGAATATATAGATTTCTTTGGAGCTCTTTACTTGGAAATTGGGAATATGGAAAAATTTTATAAGAATAAGAAGAAGATGATTAACTTTATAATCGTTATGTATTTGATTTCTTGCACAGTTGATGTAGTAGTTCGAGAATTGATTATCAGTGGGAAGTTGAATATCAAACAGTGTGAGACCTGCGGCTATATTAATTTTTAACACTTTCTTACATACTCGTACATAAATTTATTCAATTATAAATTCCATAAACAACATCCGCAAAAAAAAAAATATTTTTGATATGGACGCATCCCCAACCTAGATCCTATAAAAGTCACAACAAGAATTTTATCAATTTAGATTTAAAATTCGTCACGTTGCTTACCAATAAATCTTACAACAATAATTTTTCGATTCTAAACTCAATTAACTTGCGTGTCGTGCACAACAACCAACCAAATACCACCTACCATTTCTTATTTATTAACCAACATTTCGAAATTCTATTATTCGAAACCATAAATAATTTCTAAATACGGTAGTCTGTTCTTAAATGTCGTGTAACGAAATTAAATTATCGTAAACTATTCTTGATTGATAAATTTATTCAATGATCGTCACAGGTATTTTGTGTCTAAATTATATTCAACGTTTAAGTTACGATCTCACTTTTAACCACTTTATTTTGTATGGCTATATGCTCATGTTTATGTTGAGAGGAAGTAGAGGTTTTAAAATATGCAGGGTGTGTGTTTAAAATGAAGTTTGTTAAAAGTGGTAGTCGGGGAGTTTTGTAGTCGCAGTGCAGTTCATTTAGGAGAGTTCGAACTACTATCGAAATATGACTGGAACAAAACTATATTGCAGTAAAAACATGGAGAGATGAATATGTTGTGATGCTTGATTTCTAAAGTGAAAAATTTAACTTACAAGACTTTTGGTAAAACTGTCTTCTATAATCAAAGATTGTTATTCCTGCTCAAATTTCAGGAAATAGGAAAACCCGATTTATATTGAATAACCTTGTTATGTGCTCAAATATCCTTAATCCTAACTATCATAGAGGCGGAAAACCCTAATTTATAATTAATTAGCTGAATTACCCGGCGTTGTACGGGAGAAATTAAAATTACTTTGAACTATTTTGCAGGCAATTTCTCGACGTCACTAAAGTTGTACTCGTATATGACAGTAATTCAATTGAAATTTTAGAAACAAATTTTACCGCGGCTTCTAGACCAAGGGACCCATTCCTAATTTTACTAACTCAGAAACCTTCGCGGGTGTGCATACGCAACCCCTAATCAATGGTACAGGAACGCAAAAGAATGGAAACCGGTTGATTCAGGAATGCACCTCTCAGATTCGAACATGCCACTTACTTAATATAACCCTTTTCCTAATCACATTCCCGACAAAAAATTAACAAAAAATTGGAAATTGTAGGAAAAATTTATACGGAGCTCTTAGTCCCCGGTGTCGAGCCCTGTTTTTTGAAACACAGAAACATTCGCGGGCGTGCACACAACAACTCACCAAAGTTTCATCGCAATCGGATGAATATAGATTTGTCAGGAGATGGTTTACAAACAGACTTATAATATATATTTCGTATATTTACAAACTTTCATCAACTGTTTGGAGAGAAAAGGAATAGCGGTGATGGTTTATCGACTCTCGAACACGTCACTTCCCATGGAAAAAACACAGCAATCCAAGGTTTATTCCAAAAACTTCCAACGATTAGCCTTGCGATTTGTTGATCGTCATTGCGAATGCAAGGCGAACCGGAAACTCAACATTAAATTGAAAGGGGAAGTCGGTTGGAATAAATGGTATTCTTGGAATCGTTGTTTCAATCACGTTGTTCATCAGCCTCTTAACAGCGAGTCTTGTTGCATTGCATAGTTTTTGTTGGTTCATGTTGCGTAACATGATTATCATCGAACCGACCTTGAGCTGCAAATTGTGCCGCGGCATACCAAAATGATAAATCGGCCGAATTTGTTTCTATCTTTTGTTTGGTTGTCTACATTTGTATCTACATTCATGGCATTGGCACAATTTTTGCTGATTTAAACGTATGTATGTCAGACATGGGTCTATTTTCTTTTTTAAATTATGAAACCGTTTCACAGAAATTTGATTCACCTAAAAGTCATTTTCTTTTGAAAATGCAACGAACGGGATTCGCGATTCATCTACGTTACGACCTAAATAAAATGCGTTTTATTTTCCCAGAATTGTCGCATCATCTCAAAAGTTTACTAATGGGCTTTTCATTCACATATGGTCAAAGATAAGCCCATTGACATTGGAATTGTAATGTGTATTGGTAAACGCAACGAAAACTTTTCGTGGTCGCACTGAGTTGACACTTGTGTGGATTTTTGAAATGAATTGTATAACCGATTCATATCGGGAGTTCTCTAGGCATCTTTTATCTTACTCTTAGATTTACTTGTGGTTTAAGTAAATCTTGAGAGCTAGTGATGCAGTAGACCCCAAAGCTTTCAGAGCGCAACATAGAATAGTCGGCTTATTTAACCGGTCATGAATCATTCGCACTTTTCAGTTGATTTCTGGATGCCCTGTTCAACACCATTCTGCATATGTCACTACATAGGCAGAGGCCGCACTCACGGTAATTTTGCCGGCTCATTCTCAGGGTAATTGCTAGGGTCGTGGGGATATTGATGCTTGCCTATTCTTGGCCTACACCGTGAAATAATAACAATAAAAACAAAAAGAAAGCGAACTAAATAAAAAGAAATTTACCAGAATTCGTCGACTGAAACTTGAGGAACGTAATAAATTTAATAATAACTGGGTGTGCCCACTCGGGAACGACCGATCTTCCGGAGTGACAAGCACGATGTCTGCTAGAGAAACCCCCCGAATGACCGATCGAGCCCTAGAAGCCGATGCCCAACCACAACGAAGCAGCATTGGAGGATAGGGTGTTTCTCCACTAGACAAAGCTTCTCGAAGAGACCTTTAGGTAATGCCCACAATTCACACTCTGACAGCTTGAGACTACCGGAGTGCCTGCCATGGAGAAACCGTGTAGATTTTACGATCGTCCCCGAATGGATGACACATATGCTGGACTCGCCACTCCGACCCTTGGGATGTCCTGCCAAGGGGATGATGGGGAGTGACAAGCCCATCCTGTAAATATGGAACCGATAAAGAATGGAAAACCCCTCCCACCATACTGATTCGAAAAATTATTTAACACTTCACCTTATGCATTTGAAGACGTAAAAAAATAAAAAAAATAACCAGGTGAAAAAAAAGAAAATGAAGTTGAATACCAGGAGTTGGACGGCGTGCGGGTTTTTATTCGAATACAAGTAAATAAAAAAAAGACGTGAAGGTTTTCAAAGCGAAAAGGAAAAGAAAAGGAAAAATAAAAGAGTCGCTGAATCTAAATCAGAAAGAATAAATTAAACAAAACAAAAAAAGGCCGAAGAACGTGAATAATTCTGATTGCGAAACCAACGTACACCTCGGTCGCGCACGTAATCGTTATGGCACTCGATTACAAAAATATTTAATAAGAAATCAAGAAAGGGAAAAAATTGAAAATTTGAAAATTGAAAAAACTCGAATTTTCCGACCTTTAGAAAAGTCCCGCCTAAATGAGTTGCTGCGTTCTTGCCCGCCGAAATGGGTTGTGGTAACTCCTCATCGCTCTCACGAATGGCCACGTGTTTGGCCACCCGTAACCGTAACTGTAATCGTTGGGTGTCGTTCCGCCTTGAACCGTAGATTTTCCTTCGTTGGGCGACTTCTTGCCTTTGGTACAAATAAAACGATGGGCATTTATTTCCCCGTTGAACTCAATGCTGCCGCTGACTGTGATATATGTGTTTTTAATGCCCCTATGGGCCATCTGTTGCGGTGTATTTTGTTTTCACTGTAATCCCAAAACTGCGAATGGCCCCGTGGTTGGCCACCAGTGTGTGAATATCGTAAATATGAAGCCTCCGTCGGCCGCCCGCAGAATGTGGCGGCGTTCCCGCCGCTTATAATTAGTGGTAACGGTCACTCGCCAAAATTCGTAATGGCCACGTTGTTGGCCACCTGTTACAATTGCGGCACACCTTTTACTTAAATTGTCCACAATGAACGTATTGCAGCATCCATTGGGAATTTTTGGTACCGTTGACCACGTGGTACCCGTCGAATGTTTTCGGCCCCCCGTTAAAATTAAAACGTGGTGTCCGTTAAAAATAATTTCAGTATCCGTAGAAAATGTGGTAACCGCTAACAAAATGTGCACGCCAAAAAAATATAAATGGCGGCATCCGTTATAAATCCACACACACAAAACAACTTGCAGCACTCGTCGACCAAATGTGCACGAACCTCGGCTGAATATTTTACCACAAACACAAATATGCCTTGGATGCCTTATTGAATTTGGAAACAACGAATTTTGTCCAATTTTATTTTTGTGACGTCTCCGAAAATTCCAAAAAATATATTTCTTGCTATACGGCCACAAACCGTTACTTCCGTTGATATTGCCAAACCAATTGCCGTGCCCCACGCGTACTTTACAACAATTTTAATATTAATGTCATACTACAGATGGCAACGCCATCAGTAAAATGCATTAATCAAACGACGATAATGAAATTCAAAATGCAAAAGTAAAACTGGAAAGAGGCAATGTTATGACCGTGGCAGCAGTCGTAGCAGTCTTTTCACCACTCGTTCTGTCAACCAGTTGAATGGCAGAATGTTACCTCATCAATGACTGAATAATCGACTTTCAAGTTTTATCATTCCATCACCATTTTCTTTTATGTTGAAGTTGTTCCGAATAATTGTAGCACCATCATTTTCCAAAAAGCTTTGATTTTTCAATCAGCATTCATTCATAGTGTTATGCCGTAAATTTTTGTGTTCTAATACGGTGTTTGGTGGAATTTTTTGTGAATCTGTTGTTATTGGTGATACAGAAATGAGACAAACATTTATCTTTGTGATAATTGTTGAACATTCTTCAAATGCCGCCTGAACTTAAAATAGCCTCCGAGATGAAAGGGCAGCTCGTTTGAAAATATTATTTTTTGAGCAAATTCGTTGTCAATTTGGAGGTGCTATAAAGTTGAAAAGGTGAAGCGATATCAACGTGGGTGGTTTCTATCCTTCAATTCATGTCTCAATTGGACTGTCTAAGTAAGAAAGGAGTGTTTTAATCTGTTTATTGGTATATCTAGATACCCTACTTTTGGAATTGACGTTAGTAGACCCATTGTCAAAAATTGACCCAGGTGTAATTACTTCTATTGAATTGATGTCATCTACAAATTGTAGACCAAGTGGCCTTGAATTTAGTAAACATTCAATTTCCGTGACTAGAGTACATATATCTCATCGAATATAAAATTCATTCGTCCTGTGATGATGCGTAGGTGAGTCCATCTCCGCAAAAATAGCTGGCAATGGTGAAAAATATCACTTGATCGATCTCTTAGCACTAGGCAGATGAATCTTTTCATAATTTGCGGTCAATTTTGCTTTCGAAAATATGCTGGTAAATTTTCTGTTTCGATTTTGCTTATATAAATATTCGAAGGAATCCCTCGTATGCTTATCAATCGCTTAAACGCCGCTATAAATGAATTGCTGCTGACATCCGATTCTACTTCGAAATGGATTGCTTTAATAGATATACAAACAAAACGCATATGTAACCTCTACCTCTTTTGAATTGTTGCACGAATCTATTCCCATTTTTCTGCACATAAGTTGTATAACCACAGCTCCTGGAATAATATTTTAATGTTGGCCATTAGAGAAGGCAGTCATCCAAAAAGATCAAATAGCTTTGATACCTAAGAAAGAAATAAACGTTTTGTATAGTGAGTTTATCAGGAAAATAATTTTGAACTTTGTAAATGATCTTGTTGGTTTCAGGTTGCCAATGTATTCCTAACACCTTTATCGTGTTATCTTTAGCTTTAAAAATTGTGAATAAGCTTAACTATGTGTTTCTGTAATTTTAATGCTTCTTGCGTAGTTGAAGCTTCACTCTTTGCTTTCAATGGATACGTAATCTTACATTCTTCCAAAAATTGTTTTAATGTCTTGTTACGGACGGCTCAGCAGCCGACCCGCAGATATCACTAAGCACGCAGAGGCCTTACACGGTGGTTTTGCTGGTTTGATTTCAGGGAAAAATGCTTGGGTCGTGGAAGTTTAAGGCTTGCGATGCTCCTAGCCTACACTGTCTTTACAGAAAGTTTTGAACAGCGCAAACTAAATATACTACATAAATACCCGGATGTTCCGTCGAAATTTGTCGGACGAAACTTGAGGAACATGTGTATAAAGAAATAATAACCGATTGTGTCCATCCGTTGGCGACCGAATCTCCCCGAGCGACAAGTTCAATGTTTGTTGAAGAAACCCTCCCGAATGACCCATCGACCCCGAAGGGCCGATGTCCAGCCGCAACGAAGGAATATGGAAGGGTAGGGACATTTCCCCAACAGACAAAGCCCCTTTTCACCCGGAGAGACATCCAACGAATCTCCCACAATTCACACTTCGACAGCCTGAAACCGCCGAAGTGCCACGAGGAGACCGTTGAATTTTACCACTCCGACCCTGTGGATGTCCTGCCAAGGGGATGAACGGGAGTGACAAGCCCAGCCTGTAAATACGGCACCGGCATAGAATGAGAGCCCCCCTCTCATCATAGCGAACTCTTAAAAATTTAATAGTTCATAGCGTCAATAGCGCCGTACAAATTTTTAAATTCGATAAACGACAGCAAAACAAAATGGTGGATATCAATGCAAGAAATAAAATTTTTTAAAAAAAGGGAAAGAAAAAAACATCAAAAAGATGACCACCGAGCGTGCGACATACAATAGCTCTTCGGCAATCGATTACAATATTTAAAAAAAAATGAAAATTTTGAATAATGAAATAAAAAATTTGAAAAGTAGAAAATAAAATTTTAGAACAAAATTTAAAAATAAAAAATATCGTACCACCCTGTTGCGGCCTTGATGCCGTCATGCAACAGGTGAATTGCCACACTCGAACCGATGGGCGTCTTCCGCCGTAAACCAAAAATACAACTGGCTGGATGGCCACCTGTTCGATGCGGCGCCTTTCACTGGTAATCAAAATTTTGTCCCGACATTTTGTCGGGCGTTGTTTCACCTTTAACCGTTGCGGTGACTTTCACCGTTGAATGGCCTTGATAGGCCGCCGCGTATGGGTTTGGGCGTTGGCTCGCCTTAACCGTAGAATATTTTTTTTTTCAGATGGCCGGTTGGCCACTTACACGTTGCGGTGCTTTCCACCGATAACCAACAAATATACTAATAATATCTCTGCTCACGACAACTTACAAATCAATAATCAGATCAGTACGGCACAGTTACCAATTTATAGTCATTCACAAAAACAAAATCCACGAATTATATAAATATTAGAGCTTTTTTTATTTAAGTAACAAGATGGGCGGGTTTTTCCATATCAAAAAAATTCATTTCACACAACAAATTATGATCAACATCATAAATTTATTCTAATATTTTACACAGTTTTTATTATCATAAGAAAATTATTTATTAACAAAACCAATCGACCAAAATATTTTCTCCACCATTCGAATTAACTTTAAAATTTAATGTCTGACTCTACTTTTACAAAATCAAAACTCGAGCTATTTCGTCTCAAAATCAAAACTCGACTTTTTCTTAAAAAATCCCACATCAGGACTAAAAATCAATTCTCGCACACAAAAAAAACTTCTAGAATGTCCCTTTTGTTGTTGTTTTCTTTTTTTCGTACGCGTCACATTCGAACTCGCTCCAACGCGCATCAAATTGCACATATATAAAGAAAAGAGAAAAACTCAAAAAAAACATTCTATAAAGTCTTGCTATTGCACACACATAACCCGGTGCACATCGGTCTCGCTCCCACATTTATCCGACGCTCATGCGACACCATCGTATTGAGAAAAACGGGAACCAACATACAAAGAGGCATTTACAATGCGACAGCAAACAAGAAAATATTAGTACTAAAAGTACCAAATGCTCGAGAACAGGTGGCACTTTAGTCATACAAAATAGTCCACTACCATAGAACGAATAAGAAAGAATACACATAAGGAAGGGAACTAAAGGTTTTGACCATAGAGTTGTAACAGTCTTTGTTGTTAAAAACGGTGCAGATGCTGTTCCATATAACTCTCAGTATTTAACGTATAATGGCTGTGGGCCAATTCTCAGGTAAATCGATTAGTACAGTAAATTGAAATTTTAGTACAAATTACTTTTCAAATCGTGCCAATTCGTAAATAAAATTAGGTAAATGCGGCTTAAAGGGAAACATTGTTTCTAGGAATATGCAAAAAATGGTGTATAGGTACACGAACGAATGTCATAAATTTTATTGTCGTTGTTCCAATTATTCGTATTGTTTATACGAATAAATTTAAATTGTATATTTTCGCAAATTTGTTGCGTTATATACACAATAAACTATTTGAAAAAATAAATAAAAATTTTAACATATAAAACTGTATTCATCAATATCGAAGCGCATTTTTATTTCATGAGAAATACTAGTGAATATAAAAAAATTATGTCTAGAAACATGGCCGACATATTTTCATAATTTGTTTAGCAAAAACAAAAACCACTACTATTTACCTTTTGTGTCTTCGCTTTACCCTACTTTTTAGTACGGTATATTTCAATTTACCGCATACACTGTTAAAAACAGTTTTTACCCTAGATTTACCTTAGAATTGGCCCGCAGCCATTGGCTGTTTGATTTCTGCCGACATATCGTTTCGATATCTTTCCAAAAACTACTTTGTTCATTCGGAATACCAGTGATTTTTGATTTACTAGCGAGACACTGGAGGACGTCTGACTTTTTGAACAAATTTTTTAACTAAAATATTCAAAAATATAATTTTTGCGAAATAAAAAACAAGTGTTTGATGAAATGTGTTTATTTTAAGTACAAAAACCAATCATGTGGTTTAAAATACTTTAGAACTTTAGAATGCTACTTTCCGATGTAAAGAACTAATTCAGAGTCAACTTGCCGTGGTTGAAGGTTTTGGTAATACTATTTTTAAATTTGAATAGTTTGTTTCGATCGAGATCTTTGCTAACTATTCCAATATTTTCCTATTTTTCTGTTCCTATCAAATAATTACCATCTTCAAAGTTTTTCAAAACCACTTGCCTCACTGCCCATTCCCCACTGCACATACAAGACACAACTATATCAATAACTAGTATTGTGCAAAATATACACAAAAAGCAACTTTCTGATTGAGTTTCATTACAATTCTTTCATAAATTAATCAAGATCATAACATTATGATTTTATTCAAACACAACAACAGCAAAATATCAATTACAATTTATTTCATAAATAAAATTCAATTTTAATTTAATCAACAAAAAATAAAAAAAAATACGAGATGACAAAATAAAAATGTCAATTTAATTTGCAATATACACAAAATGTATTGACAACAACAACAAATTAAATTTCTCATTCATCCATCATCATACATCATCAACAACATCAGAATCATATCACGCGCGGTAGTATACAGTTTATCAAATAAAACTAACGCCAGAGCAGTGCACCGATATCCGTATAATACGCTTGTAATGTGGTACGAATCTAAATCGTGCGTACATATTTGTTGTTGGACATGCATTTTTGCATTTTTATAGTAAATCGCATTTATGATGATGGTAAACACTGCAAAAAAGAAAATATTTTAATGAAAGACACAAAAAATACCGCCAATTACAATTCTTACTCGTCTCGTATTACAGCACAACGAAACAAACAAAAAAAAATAATAATAATTTTATTAATTTTATTCAAAAACTCAACTAAATAAATAAATAAATAAATAAGTAAATAAACAAAACCGACACAAACTGAAAAAAAAAATATTCTGGGTATTTATTTCATTTGATATTCGCGCGCATATTTCATATATAGGCGCGGTGGTGCTGCTGTGTTGTGTGCTTCAAACGAAATTCCTGCGCCTGCACACAACAAGAAGTTAATAATTTACACACCACTTTGATGAATGCAGGCACATCATAAGACACACCAGCAAATATTAATTAAAACGCAGAACATGGCAGAACGCAATAACAAGCAAAATACCGAAAAAAATATCGCCTGATTTTTATTTTATTGGTGGACGACGACGACATGTGAGAGATGCCGATGACGCGAAAATTTGGTAATTTTTTTTTTCTAATTGAAACAAATTTGCAAACATAATTTATCAACAGGAATATAATAATTATGGCAATAAGAGATTTGTGGAGGATGTGGGTATATCAACAATTTTTTTTTATGTCGCCGGTTAAGTGGGAGTAGGTTTTTTTAATGCTTTCCGACGTTCTCCGTGGCTCCATATTTCCTGTTACGATTTAATTTCATTACTAAACCACGCGGGTAAAAAAGTTTTCAGTTTACGATATTTTACAAATTTGATGCCCTCAAAATCAATTTTGAATTATTTGGCCAACTATTGGTGGACAAAAATTTAAATTTTGAATGTTAAATCGATCTGCGATCCAAAAATAAAAGCAACATTTTCGGTTTTACCAAATTTTACGTGATTGCGTGAGCAACTCGTCAGCAAAGTAAAGACAATGTCGACTACTCGTAGACAACATTGATCTACATATTTTACACTTAATAAATAAAATATATTTCCAAGTAACTTATACTGAGTGCTTTATGAAGGAATATAAGCTGCTTGCTCATATGCCGATAGTTGGCCCGGCTGATCACAAAGGGTACTGTTTTCCTTACCATGGGGTGTTTAAGGACAGCACTACCACCGCGTCTATCCCTTAAAGATACACTCAAAGTGGGTTATACATTCGTCATTAATGAAATATTGCTACGGTTCCCAATACACAAATACGTAATTACGAGCGATATTGAAAAAGGGTCCGGGATGCTTGGTGTGGGAGAGCAAACACGATAGAAAGTACCAAAAAATATATGACGCGCATATCCATCTAATCCACCATGCATTTATTAGCTTAAAACAGGAACTTACGGTACACTCCCGGCATAATGTTTGGCAACACGATGCATCAAAAGGATTGCAAAAAGAATCAGAAATGGCAAGGCTGCTTTGAAAATGTTGAATGTATTCATGCACATATACTGTTTAGTTCAGCTTCAGCTTGAACTAATTTAATACTTTTAACAAACTTTTAATTCCGAGCTTTCCACTGGTGAGGGCTAATACCGGAATATTGATATAAAAGGATTGAGTAAAGTTTGATTAGAACTGAATTGTCGATTTATTCTTTGTCGTTTTTATACAAATTTGATAATTTCTTAAAAGTGCAGAATTGCAGGTAAAATTTAATTAATTTATTTATAGCTAAGTTAAAACTAACATTCTGCAAAACTGCATAATGTTGTAGTTGAATGACCCTGTTTATATTGAACATCTTGCGGCGCGGGTAGTAACGTCTGCTGATGTTGGTTGGTTACCTGAAGTGTTCGCGATTGGAGAAGGTGTCATACAGACAATATTGGAAGGACGGATGATTGGTTTCGTCGGTTTTTTCGTATGTGTCGAATTATGACACTTATCCCTACCGCAACTGCTGTATAATGATGAATATGATGAAAGTGCTCGTTGGTTGTATTCTCTTCTACCTCTTTCATAATGGAAATTTATTATTCTAAGCCCCTTGTTAATAGCTCATTTTCCTCATTATTTTGTTAGCTATCTATATTGTTAAATCTTTCAAGCGCATCCTCTTTAAGTATGGTGCAATTCCGATATTGTCTATGTTGGTTTCGAGTCTATCAGAGGCCAGTATGCTTAAGTGATGGTCTCTTAAGGCGCATCCCAATTCTAGCTTCATTATTCCTGAACCTGATAATTGCTTTTGGTTTGTAACTGATCCACATACAACCGTCACAGTTGTTTCGCTTGTCATTACGAATACCCATTGATTTGGTGCGTATAGTTTTATCCAAAGATTTGATGTAACGTTTTGGTATTTTATCTCACATATGTCTTGTAAATTGGGCCTTTGCTGCGATATTGCGATTTCACAGCAGATTCCTTCTCCGGCACCCGACATTATTGTTGGTATCTCGCATAATAGACGATCATCATTGATAATGTTGGACTTAGATTATCTCTGGCTGTTAGTTGCGCAAAATCTTCATTTTGAAGATCAACGGCGATAAATTCAGTTGTTGGCACTATATATGTGATGCTCTATAAGATAGCGGAATTTTGACAGCGGAAAGTAAGAGATTACGCTACTCGCCGCAAGTGGCAGCACTATCACTAAAGAGAAATACTTTTTTTATGTAATTACCAGCGGAAATTTTTTATTCATTATGTATATATTTTTTCACTAAATAAAACATCTCAGCAGAATAAAATATTAAAAGTGATCCTTAAAATGGTAAATTGATTGATTTGTGAAATAAAGGAACTCGGTATACGAAATGTTGAAATTTAACAATATTCCGTCTCTCCGGCATTTCCTCCACTAGTAACCAATACTTTCGGTTGGTTTTCTAATAGCTTAGCTCATACTAACATTATATGGAAAATTTGGAGAAAATTTATGGACTAGAATTTTCACTAGAATGTTTTGATTTTCTGCAGCCAAATGAGTTATTTTCAGTTTCTGGACAATATCTCAAAAACTTCCACTATTTTAATTTAAAAAAAATTGTTAGTTAGAAAATTAAATTTAATTTTAATTAAAAAATTAGTTTAGTTTAAAAAATTTTAGTGAAAATTCTAGTCCATGAATTTTCCCCAAATTTCCCATATTGTCTCAGTATCCCCTAAGCTATTAGAAAACCAACCGAAGGTATTGGTTACTAGTGGAAGTTTTTGAGATATTGGCCAAAAACGAAAAATAACTTATATGGCCGCAGAAAATCAAAAAATTTTAGTGAAAATTCTAGTTCGTGAATTTTCCTCAAATTTCATATATAGTCTCAGTATGACCTAATCTGTTAAAGAACCAACCGAAAGTATTGGTTACTAGTGGAAGAAATGCCGGAAAGACGGAATATTGTTAAATTTCAACATTTCGTATACCGAGTTCCTTTATTTCAATCAATTTACTATTTTAAGGATCACTTTTAATATTTTATTCTGCTGAGATGTTTTATTTAGTGAAAAAATATATACATAATGAATGAAAAATTTCCGCTGGTAATTACATAACAAAATTAATTCTCTTTAGAGATAGTGCTCCCACTTGCGGCGAGTAGCGTAATCTCATATTTTCCGCTTTCAAAATCCCGCTATCTTATACATCATATATATGTGCATTCCTTTCAGTTACTAATATATTAGGCACAGCCACACTACCGAATAAATGTCATAGGACCAGACATATGATAAGGGAATTGAAATTTCGATTATCACATATGCCTTTGTCACTCCAGTCCTGGAGGTGAATTATATAAACATTACGAGTTACGAGTTACGACAAATGGCGTCAAAAGGCCTTTTCATTTAAAGCATTTTGAGTTGTCGTAATTACGACTTTTTGTTGTTGTTTTAGTCGTACACATTTATAAATACGACACAAAAGTCGTACTATATTTTTTTTCTTGTTTTCATTGACAATTTGTCAAAATTAGTTTCAGTCGTAATTCGTAAGTCGTACTCGTAATGCTTACATAATAACCCCCCTGGTTGTCATGGTACTTTTAAATAAGTGGTCTAACTTGCGTAATCCATGACCCGGAATTGTAATGGAGACTATGGTATTTGTTCTCTGATAGATGCTATCTGTTCTTCAAGTTGTGATGGGCTCAATAAAAGTGGATGTAAAATGTTTAGATGTGCATTATGAATAACTTCTAGTAATGCTTCCTGCACGTCCCGTAAATTTCCCGTGGCAACCACTAGTTCAAGGGATGTCATCAAAATATTTAATACTTGTTGTTTCGTTACACGTGTGTTATTTATGCTTTTGTCTAGGTGCTGCAACATCCTCTGAATGTTATTAATTGCCCGTACTGTGGCATTCCGGCTGTGCTTGAATAGTTTTACAGAGTTATCAATCATTGAGGTTTGATTCTTTATTTTCAATAATAAATGATCTTCATTGGTTTCTATTGAGAATGTTCTTCATATTGATCTGCTTCTCTCTGTTTTAATATTCCAAACATGTCACCTAATACTATAGTCCTGTAGTGTCACTAATCACTCTTTTCGCTCTATTTACTTCCTTTTTGGATGACATCAGTAATTGATTGTCTTCATCTATTCTACTCATTTGAGATCGTAGCTGCTGGATTACTAGTTGATAGTTAGTTAAACCGTTCGTCTATTAAGCGGTATGCTTGAGATGTTTCTTCCCAATACGTATTTAAATTATATCGCACAACCAAAGTCCATCTCATGGCAACTAGCTCCATCTTACTGATTTCGTCAAGATATATGCCAGTAGATTGTTTGAAGTTCTTAATCCGCATCGGTTCTTTAGCGCTGCTAGTAGAAAAACAGATGCTCATCAAGGCCAACAATGCCAGATGGAGCTTGATTCCCCCTTTCGCCTGTCTTCCAGGTTGGCGTCTAACTGGGTGGTTGATGTTAGACGTTGCTCATTTGCGTTGATTATTTGTTGTGACCATGAATTGTGTTCTTCGCTTGGTAGCTTGCACAATTTAGTGATAGTTCGTTTATAGATATCCTGGTTGCATTTTATGAACGCAATACAAACCAAGCCATCTGAGCCAGTTTGCACCTCCTGTAGCTGTACTCTCCCCATTTTCACCCGCCTATTGGAAAATGTGCAGGTGTTAAAGATTCTAAGTTTTCTGGACAGTCGTACAAGGTAGTCAATGGTCGAGAGTTTAAGCATGCCTCTATTTGAGCCGTATTGTTGTTGCTTCTTCAAATGTCAATGCGGTCTTACCTATGACTTTCTTCATGTGAGTCTTTACTAACTTTACCCCTGCTTCCCATATCCCACAAAAGTGTGGTGCAGTAGAAATAACCTTGCAATTTCTGGTTCTAGAGTTGCAATCTTCTTGCGTTGCTGTTTCAGTACTCGTATACAAAGTTGGTAACATTATCCGAATAGATTTCTCTACACCACCCTTTGCGCGATGTGAACCTGCGGTAAGCTGCTATAAATGCATCTGTTGTTAATCCGCTGACTACTTCTACATGTATGACCTTGGTGGTCGGGCACACAAATGCCGCAATGTATTCTTTGTACGTGGTTTGACCTCTTCCTATCTTGCTCCTTAGTTGAATCGGCCCGGCATAATCAATACCCACCTTGCTGAATGGCCGTGATGCAGTTACTCTGCAGGCCGGCAAATCACCCATTAGTTGGTTGAGGGTTGCTTGTTTAAATCTGACACATGTAGATAACACATTTCTGTATAATGTGACGTGTCAGATTTCTACCATTAAATATCCAAAATTTATTGCGAACATTCGCCAATGTTAGTTGTTAGTAAGATAATTGGTTGCTTTTGATTCATTGGTAGTTGCGAATTTTGTAAACGTCCGTGTAATCGTAATATCCCATCCTTGCTGATGACTGGATTTAAAGCTGATAGTTTGGATTTGTTATTCATTAAAATCCCACTCATCAATGCCTGAAGTTCTTTACGGAAGTATCGATGTTGTTCAATCCTAATTGTTTGGACTTCCGCGAGTTTCAATTCTGGTACTGTCACTTCTTTCGACTGTTGTCGTTGTTTATGAACATGGACGTTTATGAACCTTTGGCAGTACGCCAATATACGCTTCAACTTATGAATGTTTGAAATTTTATCGTGATCAGCTTGTGTTTGCAGACCCTTGTACGAAGGTGTTGATAGCCATGCATCAGAATTTTCCTGCAAAAATGTTGGTCCCGTCCACTAGATCGAGCCTTCTGAGGTGATGGTAGGCGCTGCTAATCCTCTAGTTGCTAAATCAGCTGAATTTTTGTTTTTTGGTACGTAATTCCATTGTAGCTGAGGTAAATTACCGTAATTAAATGGCGTATTTTAGAAGCCTAGATAACAGATGCGCTCGTTTAGTTCCAGCTTCGGAACTGTCAGTTTTGTTTTGATTGGAGCAACTCTGTTTTTTGCTACCAGCAAACTGGTCGTAACTTGCTCGAACGTATTTGTGGTTCTTAAATAAACCACCGCTGCATATGCTTGCTGCGAAGCATCTGCAAATCCATGTAATTCCGATTTTTGCGTCGACGTTGTTTTAACCCATCTTGGTATCTTTATTTTGCTTAACTCATCTAATTCGATCTTATACTTTTTCCATTTTTCTTCAATTGCTTCTGGTAACTTGTCATCCCACTATGTTCAGCTCTCGAAGTGTCTTGCATTAACAACTTTGCTGTTATCGTTATTGGTGATAACCAGCCAACAGGATCAAATACTTTTGAAGAGTCGGACAACAGTAGACGTTTCGTTGGTTCTTCCGTTGAAAGATTTAACCTAGTCAGGTTAAATTCAAATGTGTCATCCTCAAGACTATAGAGAATCCCTAGTGGTTTTATTATGTGGTTGATTTTTAAATTAATCATTCCTTTTGCTCGTAGGTGCTCAAGAACATTAGTCGTGACTTCATCTGAATTCGATGCCCATTTGTGCAATGGAAATCCTCCGCTCCGTGCAAGTTTTGCCATCTGTTGTTGAATGGCTACGACCTCCTCAATGCTTTCACCCCCAGTCAGTAGATCATCCACGTAAAAATCTCTTTCCATGATCTTTGCAGCTGTCGGATGGTTGTTCTTTTTATCTTCTGCCAATTGAATTAATGTTCTTACATCAAGCAACGTCGCTGCCGTTAGGTAACCGCTTTTAGTTTGTATTCTCCTATTGGTTGTGATGAATTTTTTTGCCACAATATGCGTTGTAAGTCCTGGTGACGATGATGCATCCAGATTTGCCGGAACATCTTTTCCGCATCTGCTGTTAGCACGAATTCGTGTATTCGCCACTTCAAGATGATCTCAATTAGGTCACTTTGAACATTGGGGCCGTTCATCATTATGTCATTTAATGATAATCCTGAAGTGGTTTTGCTCGATGCATCGAATACTGGACCATCTTTCACCAATTGCATATGTCTTTGCCCTAGATAGTCTTCCATAAATTCGTGATATAATCTAAGCAAACGATTTATTTTTCAGAAATCTTCTTTCGATTTGCATCGTGCTACTGCTTTTTTTCTGGATTCTCTTAGCATAGAGTGTTCTACTTTGAACGGTAAATGTACCATGTATTTCCCATCTTGTAGACGCGTTGTACTTTCTGCATATAGTTTTTCAGCGATTGCTTCCTCCTGGATATGTGTTTTTTTTTTGCGGAATGACATCATTCTCTATTAATAAATCTAGTTGTTACTTAATTGTTTTGGTTGTGACAACATTTTATCTTCCTGGTTATATCCTGTGCTGCTCATTATGATCCAAACCAAATTCGTTTTCTTGGGAAATTGGATCATGTGGGAGTCCTCTAATGATGTTACTGTTTACAACTAGAGGATAGTATTAGTCAACCCCGATTATTACGTCAATGCTATTGGACTTGTTGTATTGTGGATCTGCAAGTTGTAAATACTGAAAATGTGCCCATTTGTTGGTATCAAAGTCGATGTCTGGAATATTATCAGTTAATTTTTTAAACATCATTACGTCAAACTTAATCCCAAAGGAACTCTGAAACCTTCAAGTTAAAGTTAGTTCGACCTTATGACTGCTCACTCCGGCTTCCTTTCCTCCCATTCCTGAGATTTTAGTGTTGACTTGTTTCTGCCTCGCATTAAGAAGATTTGCTGCGCACCAGCAATATTTAATCGATTCTTTGAGCTCTTGACAGCGACATAATTGTAATAGGTCGAATCGAAGAAGAACATATCACATTGAAATGTAATATGAGCAAGTGCCAATTCTTCCAAACTAATGTGGTGGGTTAATTAGGGCAGGTTTTAGATGAATCTGAAAGCCGGTCATCGTTCAAAATATTTCGTACGATTGAATAGATGTTCCGACCGACAAACTTGAAAGAATTTTTAGCTTTCATTGGTAAGCTTAATAATTTTAACCGTTTTTTGAATAATTTTATGCAGTGCATCTGCTTTTAACGCATTGTGTAAGGAAAAACTTTCGTTTGGTTCGTCAAAAGAGCAATGCAATTATTTTTGTCACATAAAGAATTACATTGTGAAAGCGCCTTAAATTACAAGTAGGGGCAGTGATTTCGCATATTTACCCTGATGGAAAGAAATATCCGATAGCTTTTTCACACCGCAATGAATCTTAATGGTCACCAGAAGAAACATAGTCAAATTGAGAAAGACGCACTTTCGACCGTCTATGGCTGTAAAAAGATTCGCCAATATCTCCGTGACAGAGAATGTAGTCTTAAGTATAAGGCAACAAGCATGGCACACTGACGACTTCCCGTTGGTCCGGGTGTGAAATTTATTCGTGAAGGGAAGAGTTTCCTCTGAATAGTAAACAAATTGCTTTATTTCCAAAATTGAGATCTTTAGAAATTTCATATAAAAAGATTTTCGATTTTTGTTTTCAATAACGTTTTTCTTTTCTAGACAGAGATCACTCGAGCCATAATTCCACTCAGTTTGTGGAAGAAAGTTTTCGCCCTGTTGTAGCTGGTCTGTGGACACTACTGGTGGCTGAACATTCAGAACGAAATCGAAACCACAGTGAAGAAATTCTGAGCATGCTAGGAGCTTCCCCGAAACCGAAAAAGCGTAAGTTGGCGAATATCCATAAGTCATGAAGATGCTGGACATGCCAATAGGTGGACGAAGTTCATTGTAGGCCAGCCACATTGGTTGAAAGAGAGATCAAGCAGGTGTTGGCACGGTTGAACAGAATAGGTTCAAAACCAAACACGAGCTCGAATAACTGATCCTGATCCGTTTATTGTCGCTGAAATTTTAAATAGTCACCTCGCGAGGAGACTTATTTGAATAAGAATGTCTACACAGAAATGTCTCCAAAAATGTGTATTGACTAGATGTAATACATGCATTTTTTTTCAAATCTAGTAGCAATGACCAATATGTCAAGAAAATTTTTTCTTCCATATAATAGAAATTGCGTTTTGTTTTTTGTTATTACGTCACAAATAAGCCGGTGCAATGAATTGGAACAAATTGACTGACTTATTCAAGATGGCATCAATAAGTCAATAAGTCTGAAATAATTCGGTAATTGGAAAAGGGCCTAAATACGAAATCAAATTAATTTCGGGCCACTGTAAACTTATGCTGGGGCAATCGAATTTTGGTTCGAATGAATTCCACTTTTATGTAAAATTGATCATAAAACAACGAGGAAACAATAGTTTCTCGTGTTCATCTTATACGTTGTGTTGTTGTTGCTGTATTTATTTTAATTTTCTTCCAGTCTTGCTACGTGTATCTCTACCTTACGTCGTACCCAATTCACAAAATTAAACAATAAATGTGACACTATTTTCTTACTCCCTATGTATGTACATACACACACAACACACTGTACCAGTCGTACTATAAGGAGCAATAACAACTTTAAGATTATTATAAAATCGCATGCGCGTAATAAGACGACGACGGCAACAAAGAATACGAGGAGCTTTACAGAGGTAAAACAATAAAAATTAATGTATTTTTGAGAATAAGTTTTGGATGGCAAAAAATAAAGTTACAGATCTTTCTTACAAAATTTACGAAAAGAATGAGAAAATTTTTGTCTTGCACAGTATGGTCACGAAATTCTTAAGAATCGTTTCGAATTACGAAATTTTTTTTATGCAATTTTTGAATCGCAATGTGCCAGCATATTTTTTTATAATTTGATGGCGTTTTGGGATTTCTTATATTTTTGTTGTTGTAATTTATGTGGAGTATTATTGTCATTGAGTTTCTATTAATTCAATTATTGCAAAATCGAAATGTTCACACACATTTTGCGGTTACGGTCGTTAAAGAATATTGTTAATATCGATGGAATGGTATATGTATATGAAATTCTAGATATTGGATACCTGTGCAGACAAATTGCATTAACATTGGATCTAATTTAGTATTCATCTATTCGGATGCGTGGATCACAAATCCCCAAAAAAATCTTTTGTGTTTGGTACGTAGATGACAACAACTTGGGTGACAAATCTTATATATTTCGGGGTACGAGTGTGGTCCTCCTATCAACCGTTAAATTGGAATACATTTTTTTTTATTTTATTAATCCTTTGTGTTTAACTTTAGATCTTTAGAAAATAAATAAATCGAAATAAGTAAGAATATTTTATAAATCGATTGTATTGGGAAGAGAGATCTTTACGAAAATAATAAGAATTTATTATAAAATTCTCCGAATTGCACAGCGCGCAACATAGAAGCAAGGAAACGAAATCAAAAATTTTTTTGGTGGTTTTTTCGAATTTAGTCACGATCTGCATTTTTAATTTAATTTAATTTTATGGACTATTTTGCTGGGTCGTGATGGTTTTATAATTAGCAGTGGTTTGTTGTTTCTCTGGACGTTTTGGGCCCTGCGAATGGGCACTTCTACATCAAAAACATGCATAAATTGAAATATGTACATCATAACCTACGTGTTTAATTGATAGGAAATAACAGATTTTATTTTCATATCACCAAAACAGAAAATAACGTAAATCACGCCAGAAATCCGTGTGAGTAACTGCAGAAGGGCAACGGTGACAAAATGGTGCTAGTCCAGGAGCCGGAAAAATGGGAAAACGATGTTTCGAATTTCGCCAGAAAGACAAAAATAAATCACAACTTCTATAGAAAAAAAAAACAGAAATAATTTAAACCTAATTTTAAAACTTTGCAAAGGCTGCTTAAATTGACGAAACTTGTGCTTATCATAGAAGTATAATTTTCATTCATAAATTGAGAAAAAACAAACTAGCCCCTAAAAGATACTATATTCAATAACAATAGCAATCAAATATTCTAAAATCCAAGAACATGTAATTCACGTAGCATATTCCTGTCAGGCATGTTCATTGCCATCCTCAAAACATAGTGGCTGAATTAAGAATTGGCCCAATTCCATTCAACAACAAAAACCGTTGAATGTTTCAACTTCATTTTTTTTCTACAATAGAACTCTTTATGTCAGAAAATTGTTCATTTAACGGCTTTTTTTGTCCATTGGCATTCGGGCAATTCTGGACTAGCACAAATTCAGCCACTATGTTTTGCGGATGGCAATGAACATGTCTGACAGGAATATGCTATCTGAATTCCTTATTCTTGAATTTTAGAACAATTGATTTCTATTGTTTAAGTTTTTGTTCAACACAAATATTATTGGACGGAATACCACTGTATTCGATTTGTTTTAGAGGCTGTCTTTTAGGATGTAACGATTCTTGAAATAAATTTTCAAATTACGTTAGCAGTAATGAAAATGCAGAGGCCTCGAAGCGGTGTTGATAAAGCAGTTTTCAAGGATTCGAACGCAGATTTAGCCGAATCGGACCATTTCACTTTTGCACATTTCTTCAAGAGGTCGGTAATCGGCGCAGAGAGCATAACGTAATTTTTTATGAAACGACGATACCAGCCGCAAATTCCTAAAAATCGTCTTACCTGCTTGGATGTTTTTGGGAGTTTATGGAAACAACCTTCACCGATAACATATCCAAGATACTTGGCTTCTTTTAGAAAAAATTTGCTGTTAGCAACGTTGATAGTGAGTCCTGCGTTCTTTAAACGAAAATCGACTTCTTCCAGCAAATTTAGGTGCTCCTTGAATGTTGCTGAAGTGGCCAATAGATCTTCCAAATAAACGAAGATTCGGTCATACATGACCGTGAATTGGTACAAAGGTCTCCCAGAAACGATAAACGCCGTTTTATCTCTGGATTGTTGGGCCAACGACATCTTTAAGATCAATACACGAGATATACCTGTTTTGATCCCATCGTCCCAACAATCCATCGATTAGTGGTAGTGAGTACGCGTCCTTAACGGTGACTTTGTTCAATTCACGGGCATCCAGACAGAGTCGGTCCTTGCCGCTTGCTTTGGACACCAAAGTGACTGGAGAGCACCACCTGCTCTGACTTTCCTTCCGAACATTCAGTCCAACTCTTTATACAAGCGCGTTTGAACTGTCAGAGACACGGAATGAAATCTTTACTTTATCGGTTTGGTTGTGCCAATATCTATGTCGTGGGAAATGAGGAAGGTTCTTCCTATTGACTGTCGAATTAACAAGTTCTGTCTTTAATTCTCTGCGTTTTTACCAATATAATCTACTTCGTGTACGATGTTCGGCATTATATTGTCGTTTCTGCGTGTTTTGGAACGTAATAAGTTTGTTAGA
The DNA here is from genome assembly GCA_932526605.1 of Nephrotoma flavescens. Taxonomy (NCBI): domain Eukaryota; kingdom Metazoa; phylum Arthropoda; class Insecta; order Diptera; family Tipulidae; genus Nephrotoma; species Nephrotoma flavescens. Next base: position 41,157,231 of record OW052222.1, read on the forward strand.
TGTGGAAGTTATGTTCGAAGTACTTGAGAAAGTGATAGAGGAGAAGGAAGGTTGTCATGGTTAATGAGGTTTGTTCTATTTTGTTCGTTATTATTTTGAAAGGCTGCTACCTGTGGTTCTCCAGCCAGCGGCCCAATATCATAATCATATGGCTTCCACGTCAGATGATGTATAGTGGGTTCTAATAGCTGCATCTCATTAATAAGTTTCCTATGGGACAACACCGAATCGGGATCAATTCGAAGTCTGCTCTAAGTATCCTCCCAAGCCGTACAGCTCGCAATCAGCTCGTTAATAGATGTAAATCGTCTATCCGTTAATTGATACAGTAGCGCTCCACGCATGTTTTGCATGAGGATTTCTATGAGTTTTTCTTCTGTGTAAGGGGTTCTGCATTGTAGTGTCATACTCCAAACCTGATGGTAAAATTCTACAAATGACTCTCTGGGTAATTGCCTCCTTATTTCGATTGCATGACGAATTTCGAAATCTGATCGCCTATCCTGAAATCTCACGGTAAATTGTCTTTTTAAGTTCCACCATGATATGAGTGGGTTATGTCGATAGATTTAACGATTTCGCTACTGTTTCTAATTGGAAGATAAACATATCAACATTTGTTCCTATGGTTGATCCATCATAAGATAAGCCACATCGATGGAGTGTTCGAGATTCAGGCGGATACCGACTAGTTGGATTATCTTGTATAAAGTTACCAGTGGGTGGTATGATCCCCCCGGTTGTACTAGTAGTGGTGTAAATTCAACTAAACGATGTCGGGACCATCTGGGCATAAGATGTGGTTTTTGGTGTACTGGACGAAGGAATCTGTTTTGATGCCGTTGCATGTAGTCCCGAACCGGTAGGTGGTAACGTTTTTGGTAATTTATTATTGAACGGCTCGGAAAATGTCACATGCGGAACGGTTTTATGCTGGATTGCTTGTGGTCTAATAGTATTTGTGAAATTAGGTGAGTTGGCTATTGGATGTAAATATCCTGTGGATACATGAATCGATTATGGCACATGACCTGGTAAGAGGGTTGGTTGAACGATAGGGTTATTAATTTTATCATTTACTTGAGATTGTAACACATTCTGTCGTTCGTCTAATGCTAACAGCTGCTGTGATAACATATTAAATTTTTCAAAAACAGACTCCAACAAAGTGGTTTGCATAGCATCGTGCTTTTTTCTAACCAAGCTTTCTACCTGAGCTTGATCGAGTAATTCTTCCAAGGTGGATCTTCGCTGGGCTCGTTCTGATGGTGAGGAATCTGAATCACTGTTAGCATCCTCCACTTGTATGTTATTGGTCGGATCCTCTTGATTGGTGTTGGAGGGAATAACAATCTCGGTGTAAATGCCTTTTGCTGCTTCAATTGATTCATTCGGTATCTTAGCTAGAATTCATTGAAAAAAATATTTTAATTATGAAAGGGATAAAATTTGAAATTAATAACATATGGGACGGATTACTCCACTCAACTATACAGAGTAATATACTGAAGGCTACACTCCAAACGCGGAAGCAGTAAAAGCTCAATACCAGCAACAATTGGGAAATCAGCCTGATGTTACTGAATACATAATTATTAAGAAGCTTCAACTCACTCAAATATTAAATTCAAACAGCGTAAAATGCCGGAAAAATCACAAAATATTTGAATGAATCGAATACTTAAATAAAAAATAAATAAATCGAATTTAACCGAAAAGGGGTAACGAAAGGTGAAAGGGATAGCCATTTATTGCTTGGGCACCACTGTAACGATTCTTGAAATAAATTTTCAAATTCCGTTAGCAGAAATGAAAATGCAGCGGCCTCGAGGCGGTGTTGATAGCCGGCTAGGTTCATGGTTTGGCGTGGGGTTGTCAAGGCTTACATAATGAATACACCGCAGGAAAAGGGTACTCTTTTTTCAACTTTAAACTTATTATGCCTTATTTGGACGTTTGTTTTCAACATTCTCTTCTCGACTGCCTATCATGCGATGTTTCGCCCAAAAAAGAAACGTTTTTATCTTTGTCATCGTCATTAAAAAACGGGTCTATAAACAACCATCCTCATTGCCAATGAAATGATTTCGCTCCCATAAATCCATTTATTGTGTGCTTTTTCTTCCGCTAAGGCAAAATTACTTAACTACAAGAATACAATGCAACGACGAGAACACTATGATGACTCTCGTTGCAAGGGGCTAGTTTTTTTTCCATAAATAAAAAATTTATCAAAAATATATTTCTATGAAAAATTGTAGCCGCCTTTGGAACATTTAAAATTAGGCTTAAATTATTTCTGGTTTTTCTAGAAATCGGGTTTTATTTGTTTCATCTTTGAGGCTCCTGGACTAGCACTAATTTTTCCCCGTGAACACTCAGTTGCACAAATTGAGCTTAATCGGTAGTCTGCGACCAAATTGTGGGAATGTTTCCTACGATGGTTCTCCTTACAGCCCGCCTGAAAATGATTTATTTTCAAGGTTGAGCATCTGTTTAATGCAGATAAAGTTCCACATTCGCATTCCACAAGGAAATGCTGCCGAATGGTATTGGAACTATCTCGAACGTAACTCACCAGTAATTTGAAAAAATTTTAAATTATATTTTATAAAACAATTCCAAGATAGAGGAGGTGTCTCGAAAGTCGACAACAAAAGAGAGGTAAGAGCTTCTATGAACTAGAAAAAAACTAGAAAATCAGATTCCGGATTATCACCTAATTAGGGCAGAACATGAGACCCGGACTGCAAGATAAATAGACGGGTATGGAGTTCGTGTCTATATATGACTTAGTTAGACAATGCGATTCTCACGAAGATACATGGCCTCGAACAGGATTTGTGCCTGAATAGTTGTACCGACCGCAGACAAAATCATTCGAGCCAGAGTAACTTCATAACACGAACTTATTTTTATATGGAAAAATGTTAGTATTGCTCACAAGTCGGCCACCATTACAAACATTGCGTTTCGAATGTACGAAATGTGTTCTGTTACAGATCTGGTGCATCTAACATCTATTTTCCAACTTGCTTATTTTATTTATTTCATTTTATCTTTTTCTTCAATCGAATCGAATAAACGCTAACCGAAGAACAGCTCGCACAAATCGCTATTTTAAATTTAGGAAATCTTACAAGTCGCTTATTGTTGTCTCATTAATAACAAATGAAATGGATGGTAGACCTTATGCAGAGGTAGATTTATTTGGAACGCATTTCATTGATCTACTCAATAGTAGGGCAAATGTTTCACTTTTGGGTAAAGACTGTCTTGCAATTTTAAATTCTCATAATATACGACGGTTCAGACAATTTCCGTCGTATGTCAAAACCGCGAACACCTCGGAATTAATTGTTGGTCACATTCGCACTAGCATTACTTGCGGGAAAAACTCGATGCTCACTCTCCATTTGGCACCTAACTAACATCAGCAGTTGTATCTCGGCGTCGATTTTTAGGATGCGCTTGGTCTGAAAATAACTTTTCCAAATTCAACTCTCCAATCTAAGGTGAAATCAAAATGAAAACCAAATTTAACCAGTTAAGTTCAGTTCAGCAATCCAAGTTGAACTCAGTTATAAAAATATTTCCGTCTTCTGTAGAACGAGGGCTAGGACGAACAAATTTGATTACTCATGTGATTAATGGCTGCTAAAGAAGCGAAAATTTTTGAGGAACTGGATCGAATGCTTTCACTGGAAGTGATAGACAAGAGTTGCAGTTCATGGAGTTCATGGAGTTAGATGCTCGAAAGCTTAATGAGGTTACTGTGAAGGATGCTCAACCTTTGCCTCTCATTGATGGTTTGCTGGGGCGTCTGACAAACAAGGTTCATCCAGCGAGGTCTTCGGATAAGATAGCCTTCACAGTCGGACTTTGTAATTCACCCCAGACTATGTGTCGATTGATGCATAAGGTGAACTGCACACTCATGTATTTGTGTATTTAGATGATCTCCTTGTTCTCTAAAGCTAATTTGACGCTAAACATAGCGAAATGTAAATTTGTGTTTAAAGAGTTAAATTTCTTGAGTATGTGGTGGGAAATGGATGTTTGACTCCTGATGATTCCAAAGTAGAACCCATTACTTTATATCCGGTATACCGAAATCAGTCGGCCAACTTCGAAGGTTTCTAGTGATGTCCGGTTGGTATAGAGGATTTATTCACCGTTATGCCGAAATTGCCACACCATTATCCAACCTTCTTAAAATAATAAGAAATATAAGGGAAATGATGCAGGTCACGAAACTTTTGACTCGCTAAAAACCGCCCTTACCTCCGCGCCCGTGTTGTCGAATGCAGATTACAATCGTCCATTTTACATACAATGCGATGCTTCTTCAATCGGTATTGGTGCAGTCCTCTTACAGAAATCCTCTAACGACGAAGATTGTCCTATTGCCTTTATTTCTCAAAAGCTTAATGCAGCGCAACGCAATTACAGCGTGACTGAGTTGGAATGTTTGGCTGCTGTATTAAGTGTTGGGAAATTCCGTCAGTACATAAAAGGGTTAATGGGACAACGAGATCTTTCTAGGCGTCTCGCTCGTTGGAGTCTGAAATTTCTGGGCTTCAATTTTGTAATAGAGTATCGAAAGAGAAAAGACAACCTTGTTCCAGACGCACTATCGCGACAAGACGAAGAAATCACGAATGCTGTTGAAGAGTTCTCTTTGAAATGATCTAGGCTACCATAAAAACATACACCCATGGTAGTTACAGGGGGGTTTTTCTAACACTTTTGTTAAAAATCTGAAAACATTTCACATTAAAATGGCTTCAAAAATGTAAGGAATGCTATCGACGATGGCGATTTTTTTGATATTGCATAATGATGATTATGGTAATTTTTGTATATTTTGAGAGTCCTTACACTATACATACGCAAATCGTTTTTAAAAGAAAACTAACGTTCTTCGCTTCAAAACGTTTAAACATAAATTTTCTCTTCTTTTTCATAAATTCTTTGATTTTTCATAAAACTTTCTGCTGATAATTATTAATTTTTATAAAAATTCCAAAAATTTTCTGCTGGTTTCGAAAAATATCAGCAGAAAAAATTTCATTTATGTGATCATGAGGCCTCTAGTGGTGAATAGCAAAACACGTTTTTTCTGCTGGAAATTTTCCGCTATCTTATACAGCATTTGGATCAGAGGATTTCCAGAGTTTAGGTAAACTGCGAAAAAAATCGAGTTCGTTCGTAGCAAGTACATCGAAGTCATCAACGAACGACAATCAGAAAAACCGTTTCATATTTTTTAATTCCACGAGTGTAATTCCATGGACTGCAGTATAAGATTCCGGAATCAACTGAAGATCGAATGAAATAGTTGAATCAGGTGAATTTTTATAAAAATTGTAAACACGACACTTAAAAATGAATTCATCCTCGGTTTTACAAATTTTGTGACAAACGTCGTAACACGTTACTTCACGTCTATTTTGACAAATCATAATTCTCGAGCGCTTCAGCGCAACGTTACACACACACGATCGTGTTGTCAACAGTCATTATATTCTAGAAAGATGTGCGTGGTCAGCTTCAAAAGTATCGCGTTCGGGATCGTAATCGATGAAAAGAGCCTCACCATGAAACACTAAGTGTCGCAGTTTCTTCAAACCCTGATCCCAGTGAATCCTGATTTGATCAGCATCTATTGTTCTTATTCGCGGAGGATTGTTCCTGTAATGTTTCAAAAACAACTCAATTTTCGTATACATTACAGAATTTGACTCAGTTGGAAGAAAAATTTTGAGAATTGGATGCGGTCAAATCACCATCGTCGATATTCCCAGAGGGCGAAGCTAGCGAGTGTTTTTTCATATTAAAGGAACGGGAATGGTACATATATGTATACGTCTCGGCTATCTTTGCGATCAAGCAAAAATGAATTTGGTAAGTCACTTGAAGTAACGAATAATCGTTTTCGGCACATGGAAGCCTGGCTTCAAAGATCACTGTTGCAATTTACGACTTCTACAAGGATGAGGTGTTGAGCGGAGTTGATGATATAAAACCCGCAATGAAATTATACATGGAGATGATCCAGATGCTTGGCGCAGCCGGTTTGAAGCCGCATAAGTTGTCTTCAGATTCTAATGTTTTGTTAAATCACCAAGTTCCATGAAAGGTCACTTCGTTGGTATAGTAAAGGCTATCAAAATGATTGGCTTGATTTGAAACGAATCGAGATGGATCACCTGGCGGAGATTTTCACCGGCACGAGTCAATTATCTTCACAAATCACTAGAAAATTCGCACTACTCTGCTGTATAGCAAAACCAAAATTGCGAAACCTCAAGAACAACGATTATACCATACCCGATAATACATAACAGATGACATTGAATGGAAATTCATCTGTACTCGCTCCCCTCACTTCGGAGGATTGTGGTAGGCGGGTATATTAAGATGTTCAAAAGACTCTTCAAGCGTGTGGCCGCAAATCAAGTTCTCTCCTCCGAAGAGTTATCATTCTTCGCTCTTCGAGGCCTCTGACTCTTATGTTGGACGATCTTAAAACCGGACACATATCTTCCATTTCATATCAAATTATTCATCTTTGAATTTCCATGTGAAAATTTTCTGTTATCCATACTTCAGGAATTTAATCAAAGCGATAAATTTATTAACACTATTCCGAATATGCTAAAATTAAATATTTCAAGCGTAATTTTTAAGTTTATGCATAACCAGCCAATAAAATAAAAATCTAAAACTTAATACAACAACTCTAAAATATGTAAAAGTAATAAAAAATTTCTTAAACTTTAAACAAAAGATAAATGAAAAAGTTTGTTGCAAAAAAAAAAAAAAAAACTCGTGTACATGTACTCGTAGTATATTCAAAGTCAATCAAGATAAAATTTTCTCACCTTTTTCAGTTACATCGAGACGAACGAACGTAACACATAAAAATTTTATAATTGTTTGGCGTTCACCAAACGGAAATGTAATTAGAAACAATAATTTATAATAATTAAATTACAAAATGTGTGTGTACCGTACATAATTTGCACAACATTGTCGTTGCAGAGGCAGCTGTTACATACTTCCGTGTTGTGGCATAACTCACCGATATTGCGATCGGTGATGTTGGTAAACAGAACTGAGACTCTATGCAGAACTCAACACCGTTCATAATCCTTTAAAATATTCTACTTCTGTGAAATAGTCCGATCACCATTTGAGAACGGCTCGACTTGTCGAATGTTTTCATAACAACAAATTCCGCATTGAACATTGATACTAATAAACTGCTAATCTCAGTTCCAAATGAAAGCTTCCAAAGGAAACCCGCACAATTTGCCAACAAAGGACCCCGCACAAATCTTATGGAAATTGGGTCCCGGTCAAATTCGCTGAATTTTTGATATGTGATAGAGTTCATCATACTGGTCAATTGTCTCAATGGCCACAAAGCTCAAAAATGGATAGTTTGGCCGGTACAGAGCTTTAAAGCTCCGAGTATCCTCCACGGATTTATGTATATGCGCAGTGAGTATAGACTTTTGAAATAGCCTATTTAATTTTTTTTATTATCTAGGTTTATATTTTTGAGGTTGCTGAATTCAGATCTGTTGTAAGATTTTCTAAATTGACAGTTGGCAGCTGTCAAATAGCTGTCAATGTGCTATAATAAAGCCAAAAACTTGTTTTTTTATGTTTTATCTTTCTTTTTTTTTTACTTCGATAAGTTCAAAGATGATATCAAATCAATAACAATGACTATTGGCAGCTGTCATTTAGCTGTCAACATTTCTTTAAAGTCCGGTAATAAAGTCAAAAAATTATTTTTTGTTTATAACTTCAAGTTTTTTAGATAAGTGAATATAAATATGATATAAAATTATGTAGTCATCAGCTTACAGCTGTCAACAAGCTGTCAACTAACTGTCAAAATGCAATAATAGAGCAAATAACTTATTTTTTGTGCTTAACTTTGTGGATAAGAAATCAAACATGATATAAGTTTATGACATCACTTTTGAACTCAGTGATCTAAGCAACTTAATCTTTTTTTAAAAAGTAACTTTTAACATGGAACATGTTCATAAAGAGGGGGTACTTCGCGAAGGCCTCCACTTAGGAGGGGGTGAAAATGGTCAGTTTTAGGAGGGGGGGGGGGGGTGAAACGGGACTTAGAAGATTTTCGATTAAAATAATTTCGTTAAAGGGATAATTCGGCTTTAGGGACTTAGAATAATACTTTTTATTAAACTTGGTTATTGGTTATCCGTAAACATGTGCTATGCCCGTCAATTGTGTATACACAACTCGGTTTTGACAGTTAGTTGATTGATAGGTGACAGCTGTAAGCCGAGAATATCCTCGAATGTTGCCACATGCAAATAATAATATATAGGTAAAGGTCGGTTTATTATGTTATTAACTTGTTCATATTGAAAAATAGATTTACACTTTCTTTCTCATTAACCCTTTCCGGGGCACCGGTACATATTTGTACCGGCTAGATTTTTTGCTTGTTACCCTCGTATCTGCTACAATTCGGACTTTGGATGGTTGACTATGGGTATTTCATGTCGCTAAGAGGTTCCTGAAATTAGTCCTAGCGATTTTTTCACGTAATTGTTTATTGTTATTTAATTATAAACAATTGAAAGTGAAAAAACTGGTTTTTTCGGAAAAAATCGTCCACTCGATTAGTCCACTCGATTAGTATATGATTTTAGTGCGTGTACCGATGTTTTGAAGATTTCTGATCACGATGCTGGTGGCCAAAAGTGCATTTTGACAGCTGTCAGGTGTCAAATCGGGTGCCAAATGACTCAATATAATCCGAATGATCGAAAAAAAAACACATTTATTACACAATTTGGCACGTCTGACGACAAATTCCATATCAGAAGTCTATTTCGGCAATTTTTCACAAAGGATTGTTGACAGCTGCAGATAGTCATTATTATTGATTTGATATCATCTTTGAACTTATCGAAGTAAAAAAAAAAGAAAGATAAAACATAAAAAAACAAGTTTTTGGCTTTATTATAGCACATTGACAGCTATTTCACAGCTGCCAACTGCCAATTTTGAATATCTAACAACAGATCTGAATTCAGCAACCTCAAAAATATAAACCTAGATAATAAAAAAATGAAATAGGCTATTTCAAAAGTTTATACACACTGCGCATATACATAAATCCGTGTAGGATACTCGGAGCTTTAAAGCTCTGTACCGGCCAAACTATCCATTTTTGAGCTTTGTGGCCATTGAGACAATTGACCAGTATGATGAACTCTATCACATATCAAAAATTCAGCGAATTTGACCGGGACCCAATTTCCATAAGATTTGTGCAGGGTCCTTTGGTCGGTTCACGCACCAACACCCTATACCGGGTGAGTTTTTTAAGCTGAAACTTTCAAATATCTCGGAAAATAAGCCCTCTACGATAAAAATGGCCATGATCAAAATTAAACCATTCTGGAGGGGAAATACATTAGTGCTAAAAATAGGACCCCCCGCCCCTGTTTGTAAGGGGGGGTGGGGGCAACTTGAAAACTAAGATAGGAACCCCTATTTTTTATTGCAGATTCAGATTCTACGGATAAAAGTACGTAGGATATCGTTGAAACATTTTTTTCGATTCATGATAGATGGCGCTGTAATAGGCGATATTAATTTTTTTCGATTTCCCCTACTGAGAACATTATGCATACGATTCTGCAATATGTTTGCATTAAAATGAAACACGGGTTTCAATGTAAATACTTGAAATTAGTGTTAAACAAATTGTATTTCTTAAATTTAAAAAAAAACTACATTTAGCGTAACACAGGAACAACGACGGCGATGATTTTGCATAGGAACATGCGACTAAATTTGTTTTCAAATAAATGATATTTTTTTCTTTTAAAAAAATATCGATTCAGTTCAAAGATTATTTCGAAAACAATAAAACCTGTTTGCGTAAGGCTATTACAGTTCAAAATGGAGTATTTAACTGTACAAGAAAAAATTGAAATGGTCCTGGTTTATGGAGAAGCTGGCCGTAGTCTTGATAATGCGGTCAATCTCTACGCTTCGCGTTTTCCAGATTGGGTTCGGTCACGTGCTTCATTTTACCGGACTATCAAACAATTCACTGCTGATGGAAGTGTTCGACTGAAGAAAAGGACCCGTCGAGCAACAGTCACTGAGGAAAATAACGAAATTGCTGTATTGGCTGCAGTAACTGATAATCCTCATATAAGTACACGAGAAATAGCTAGCGAATCCGGATTGTCCCAGACCAGTGTTTGGAAAATTTTAAAACGACATAAGTATCATCCGTTTCATATGAGTTCCACCAAGATCTTCATGGCGTTGATTTTGAAAATTGGGTAACATTTTGTCAATGGGCAGTAGAACAAATACAGAAAAATCCCAATTTTTTTCACTATGTATTGTTCTCCAATGAGTCGTTTTTTACCATGGAATGGTTAACCGACACAACATGCATTACTGGAGTGCTGAAAATTCACACTGGCTTCGCCAAGTTGAACATCAGCGCCCTTGGACTGTCAACGTGTGGTGTGGAATAATTGACAACCAACTCAACGGCCCCCATATTATTGAAGGCAACTTGAATAATCAAATGTACCGAGTCATTTTGGAAAATGAACTGCCAACATTATTTGAAAACTTGAGCATAGAATTGCGACAGAACATGTGGTTTCAGCATGATGGATGTCCAGCACACTATTCGTCGGTAGCACGTGAAGTACTTGATCGTGATTTCAATGGTCGCTGGATTGGTAGAGATGGTCCGGTAAATTGGCTTGCCAGATCACCAGATCTTACTTCACCAGATTTCTTTTTGTGGGGCTATCTCAAAAACAAAGTATACCAACAAGTACCAACAACACGCGAGAATATGATTGAGCGAATAAGAAATGCTTGTGCCGAAATTTCAGCATACACGCTTCTAAGTTGTGTACATTCATTTGAAATGCGGATTAAAAAGTGCATTGAAGTCGAAGGCCATCATTTTGAGCCCTTAATTTAATTAAAAGATGATGTCCACGTCGTTGTTCCTGTGTTACGCTAAATGTAGTTTTTTTTTAAATTTAAGAAATACAATTTGTTTAACACTAATTTCAAGTATTTACATTGAAAACGTGTTAATTTTAATGCAAACATATTGCAGAATCGTATGCATAATGTTCTCAGTAGGGGAAATCGAAAAAAATTAATATCGCCTATTACAGCGCCATCTATCATGAATCGAAAAAAATGTTTCAACGATATCCTACGTACTTTTATCCGTAGAATCCAAATCTGCAATAAAAAATAGGGGTTCCTATCTTAGTTTCAAAGTTGCCCCCCATCCTCCTTACAAACAGGGGCGGGGGGTCCTAATTTTAGCACTAATGTATTTCCCCTCCAGAATGATTTAATTTTGATCATGATCATTTTTATCGTAGAGTGCTTATTTTCCGAGATATTGGAAAGTTTCAGCTTAAAACACTCACCCGGTATATATTTGTTACGATAGAATACAAATTAACATTACATTTGTCGAAAACGCCAGTTTCAATAGGCATACTGAAAATTGTATTGCGAAGGCGAATGCCATGTTTGGCGAAGGCGAATGCCATGCTAAACTATGAACCGTTGAATTAAAAGATAGTCAAACCTTATGTTCACTCTATTTCGCTTATGTTCGATCTCAACTGGAATACGCTGTAACGGTCTGGAATCCATAGAAGTTCCTGATTTTTTTGTTAAACAAAAGTGACTGGGATCATGGCCAAAATTTAACATTCCATGAAAATGTGGCTCAGTTACCTACGTACTCAATAAGATGCACGGATTATAAAATATGCATAATAATAATAATATAATATTTATTAACCATAACTTAAGTATAAACTTTTATGTTACAGACATATTTACAAGATACACAAAAAATAAAACTAAATAAAATTTAACAATTAAGCACAACACAAAACCATAGCAAAAGTATTTACATATATAGGTACATTATTTACATAATATCTATATACATAATAATTAACCATTACCATGCTTCTGCATAATTACATCAAATTACAATTTTTTAAATCTTTCTAAAGAATTTACATGTTTTAAATCCACTGATAAACCATTCCAAGTACCAATTGCGCTTAATAAACCAGAATTATTGTATATATTGGTTCTGTTAATTGGCAGATTGATATTTCTCGATTTTGAAAAATTAAGTTTTTCGTACAAATACGTTGGCAAACCCGAATGAATTAATCGGAAAATAAAAACAGCAGTTCTGAAATAAAAATACTCAAACAAGTCACATCCAAGAATAGAATATTTATACTCTGAGACGTGATCAAATTTCCTCAGATCGAAAACATAACGAATGCAATTATTAAAAGTAACTTCAAGCAAACGTTTCGATGAACCATCACATACACCAAAAACTACATCACAGTAAGTGAAAATTGGTACAACTAGAGATTTAATTAATTGTACACGTAAATCAATTGGGCAAAATTTCTTTATCAATCTAAGCTTATACAAACTATAATTAACACGTTGACATACAGAATTTACATGGTCATCCCAGGTAAGTTTCGAATTTAACATTAATCCTAAATTATTAACCAAGGGAACAAATAAAATAACGTCATTACCCAAAAGAAGTGTAGGAGTCAAATTAATTGAAACATTCCTAGAAAGAAATAATGCCTTACTTTTAAGAGGATTAAGAGAAAGTGAATTATTTTTAGCCCAAAAAGAAATCTGTTTTAGATCATTGTTAAGACATGAGATGATCTCATCTATCTTGAGAACATCCTCACCAATGTAAAGCTGTAAATCATCAGCATAAAAGTGGAATCTACAATGCTTTATACACCATGACAGATCATTGATATATATGGAGAAAAGCAATGGACCCAAATAGAACCCTGAGGTACACCAGTAACCATATCACAAATGCTTGAACAATCGACACCGCATTTTACAAACTGCTTACGATTACTCAGATACGAATGTATTAATTTTACGGCAGATTTAGAAAATTTATAATACAAGTAAAGTTTCTGTAACAAATGATCATGATTCACACTATCAAATGCTTTTGAAAAGTCCAACAAAACCAAAATTGCAAACGAATTTTTCTTATCAAGCATAGCAGAAAGATCATCAATAATATGCACTAAAGCTGTAGTAGTGCTATATCCAGTTTTATAACCTGATTGGTACTTACATAAAAAATCAAATTGTTTAAGATGCTCCTGAATTTGCAATTGCATAACCTTCTCCAAAACCTTTGAAAGAGCAGGCAAAATACTAATTGGACGAATGTCCCCAATATTAGATACAATATCTTTTTTAGGCAGAGGAATGATAGAGGCAACTTTCCATAAATCCGGAAAAAAAGATTTTGTCAAACACTGGTTGATAATAAATGTAATACGCGGAAGAAATAAATCAATAAAAAATTTTATTATCCTAAAATCAATTAAATCATAAGCTTTCAAATCAGATTTCACAGCACAAATAGCATTCAACACCATAAATTCATCTACACAGTCAAACACAAAACAGTTACTGTCAACAAATTCACAAAAATCCAAATCAGGTAAAGGTAGAACACCTACTGAGTCCCCAAATTTACTTAACCCAATTAAAATGTCTTCGGCAGAAAACATAATATTTGTGTTGTCTGTGGAAGATAAAACACCAAGCTTTTTCAAGTTCTTCCAGGTCATCCTTGAGTTATACACATTACCAAAATAGAAACTATGTTTGGTTTGATTAATCAATTTATTAGTTTTGTTTCTTAGAAACTTAAAATAATTAAATTCCAATTCTAAACCATGTTTTCTATACTTTTTATAAGCCAAATCCCTACGTTCCATTGAATTTAAAATATTTGCGTTTAACCAAGGTGCTGTTGGACATTTATTAATACTTAGCTTTCGGGGTACACACATATTTTCCAAAGATAAGAAATTCGAATTAAATTCTTGAAGTATATCATTCACATCAGCATGAGAAAAAAGATTCAACCAGTCTAACGAAAAGAAACAATTAGTATAATATTCATAGTCAATTCCATTATAATCAGGAACGACGATATAAGATATTTTATCCCTAGTATGACACAACTTATAGCATGCAAAAATCAAATCATGGTCAGAAATAGCAGGAACTGCACATTGTCCATAAGATAAAATATTTTGCGCATCAGGCTCAAACACCACAATCAAATCTAAGAGATTATCATTTCTAGTAGGGCCAAATGGTAAACTATATAAATTATGAATTTGAAAACAAGTATTCAATTTATTACCAATTAACATATTATAGTTAAAATCACCCAAGCACACAACCTTTTTATACTCCAACAAATACTGGGTAAAAATGATATTCAAATTATCAGAATCAACACTTACCACAGGCGACGGATTATAAATAACCAGCAACAGGATTTTACCAAAACTACTGATAAGTTCTGAGGCTAGAAACTCAACCTTACCAAAACAACCAGATCCCAACTGTTTAATATTTAAAGAGGCTCGAAAATATAAAGCAACACCTCCCCAACGATCATTAATTCGCTCACCTCTCAATATCTTATAATTATTTATATGGAGTGACTTGTTTGTAATTTCACCGTGAAGCCAAGTCTCAGACAAAGCGAGAAAATCAAATTCATGCACGTGCAACAGAATAGTAATATCATTTAAATGTTTAATTAAGCTGCGTACATTTAAATGGCCAAATTTTAATAAATTATTTTTATTCACCTTCAAATTGTTACTTGGATAAGGTTTATCGTACAAAATCGTGTCCTTTAAGATGGTGTAGTGTTGACTACTGTAGTTTTTAACTGTGGACTCCGAAATTTGGCTCGTACAGGCCCAAGTGTCCGAAAATTTGATGAATTAAAGCTTCGAACAAAAACTCCAACCGGCCAAGTATCAGAATTCATCGCCTTCTCGCGTAAAACTTCACTGATACCCAATTTAAAGCAAACATACTCTAAACTATTCACATTAAACTTTTTTGGGATCAGCTTAGAAACACTGCAGGAGTCCGTTCCCAAACACGCATTAGCCATTGCTAATATATCACACTCAGCAGTATCCGGGGCAAACCTTGAGAGGTGCAACCAACACTTTGGAGGAACAGTTTTGATATTAATATCAACAGGTAAGTTTCCAGTCCCACAAATTCTTCTATCCTGATTATGTGCTGAACTGTTAGCAACATGAGCAATGGATGATGTATTAACAATTTGCCGACGACTAACCATCGGAATTGATGCAAGTGGCCTCGAGGTACCAGAAGGAAGCAATGGAATCTCAGAACAAGGTGATGTAGATGCAGCAACTTCAGCATAAGATATGGTACCAAATGATGCAGATGATGTAGACTCAACAGAAACTGTTGAAGCCATATTCAATGCGGAGGTGTTACCTAAATTAGGTGTAAATTTGCAAACATCAACGGTAGGTGTCAATGAAGCTTCCACTACAGCATAATCACATGATGTCGTTAATCCAACGGTAGGGCACTCAGCAACTTTTCCAGCACACCTAATGCCTGAACTATTGAGTTTCTCTATAATCTTACCAATTAGTATCCTATTGGTAGAAATCTCCTCCTTCAAAACTTCAAAATATGAGTTCTGAGCAGTACTTGCAGATGAATCCGCAATAATATTACAAAATGTTCGGTTGGTCATAAGGTCACGACACTCATCGCAAAACCAAAAAATGTTGGAGTATTTCGAACAACACTTAATAGCCGAACGATCAACATTCACGCAACCGTAATGGAAAAATTTACGGCAAAATCCAGAACATGTAATTTTGTCCTTATCCACACTAGCTTCACACTTAGCACAACTCATATTTCTATACACAACGAAAACTTACACCAAAGTATGTATATGTATAATTATCAAATGTCACACTCACAATACAGCTGTTAACAGCACATATACACATATAAATACACTATTTACACACTATTTACATTATATTATTTACAATATAAAAAAACATAAAATATTAAATTAACACACTAAACGACTATATTTTATTTATATAAATACACAATATTAAATTAAAATGAATTAAAATATTTCAAATAGTAAATATTATCACAGGAAAAAAAACAAATCGACGACCATTCGCAGCGACTACTTTTACTGTGTACTTTCATACTTGAAAATAAACGATTTATTTTGGGCGCGGATTTTATTGGTACCGTTTTGCTAGGTCGTGTTGATTCAGCTTACATCTTGGAAACATATCAATGGAGAAAACAACCCTATTAATGTAGGTTGTCTAAATCATTCAACATCATTGATGACCTCTTTGACTTTAATTTATCTAAGGACAATTTCAAAAAAATGCTAAAGAATTATTTTTAAAATTTTTAAATGTTAAATCAAAATTTGATTTCTATTTTTCGTTTAGTTAGTTTTCGTTTAAGCTTTCTTAATTTTTATTTTTAATTTAACTTTTGTTTTAAACTGAATGCTCGGTTTTAATCTGAAATCATACATGTACTCACAGAATACATTTCATTATAAATAAAAAAATAAATAAAGATGATCGGTATGTTGCAACTTGCCGAAAAATGGCTCTGGTCATTTATGGCACATGGGAAGAAATACTGAGGCATCCGGAATCCGTTCTAGTATTATGTTTGAGTAATATTTTTTCTTGGTATTTCCAAAATCGATCCGACTTGTTCCATCAGTCTTGTATAAATAAGAAGGTGCCAGACAGTTCAAGGCACTGCTGAAACCGTATTAGCGGACTAATGAATTAGATCTCCACTTTCTGGTGGACGACTCATCCGCCGTTAACCAAAAAAACAAAATATGTACGTTGTGGTATTCACTCGATACTAATGCGGCTGTTTAGATTTCCAATATACAATTAAATTTTGGGTCACGTACTGGCGGCTTTACTTAAGCTGAATTAGGCAGGCGCTTTTATTTGGTATTTGATGTTTCTTTCATTTTGCACGCAATTTTTCGGTCTGTTAAGTGACAGACATATTTTAACGTAACTGCACGAAAGATGTTAACGTTTCGCTGGCCAGTAACCAACAAAACCTATTTATCGCATTTTTACGTTAAGTTGTCACGGATTCTCTGGTTCAGCCAATACTGCAAAACGTTAACCAGAGTATAAAGGTCAATTCACACTCACAAAAAAAAACCTTAGTGTCAAATGCTCGAGAATAGATGGCAATGCCATCAGTAAAAGGTATATTTTATTCGGTGGTAACGAAATTCAAAATTCAAATATAAAACTACATATAAAATAATGTTATGACCCCTCAAGGCGACACACCATCTTTAAATGATAGTTTTACTATGAAACGTCCCATCTCACCCTGTGAACCATTCTGTACAAAATGATCATTACACGGATTGCTCTTGCGGAACGCTTTTCTATTTCCGTTCCAGAAACGACCATAGACTCTTGGCCATAGATGTCACTAATATTTGTAAATCATGATTGGGCCAATCAAGATGCATTCACAGTTTGAAAAAATTTTCTTGGCATAACTGGTTTCTGGAACGGAAATATTTAAATTTTGCTGTGAAACGTAAGGGCTGGGGTGGTTTTCGTGTTTTTTAATCCTGAATGACACGAAAATCAAAATTTCAATATTTCCGTTCCTGAAACCAGTATAAGATCTTGGCCATAGAACAGACTAATATTATTAGATCGTGCTTAGTCGATTCATTTTGCGTACACAATTTCAAAAAATTCTATTGACATTAGCCGAGTTAAATATTAACAGGGTTACTTAAATAATCTCATTTATAGCCAAGAGCCTATAGTGGCTTCCTGGAACATAAATATTGAAATTTTTTCGCTCAACGTGTGACCTTTGATGGAGTTTGACTTATTCCTGTTAATGCCAAGAGAGTTTCCTTAAACTTCGTTAGCATCTTGAATAGGCCATGCCTGATCTAAAAATAATAGTCTCATGGTCAAGAGCCTATATAGTGGTTTCTGGAACGGAAATAGCGGAAAACAGAACCTGTGCTGTTTTTTTGTCTTATTTAACTCTCTTAATGCCTAGAGAATTTGGTCTAAGTATGGTCTTAACATAGGAGTCTCATCTATGGAGAAGAGTCTATTGTGGTTTCTGGATACTATTAAAGTTAGCCAAACGTTTCCAGCCGAAATATAAAAAATCAACAATGCAGATAGTGTCTTCGCTTTTTCAGCCGAAATTGAATACGACCTCGCGTTATTCAACATTCCTAGCCGAAAGTTATCAGTCGAAAAATTTATCATCAGCACATGAACAGAGACCAATTTGAATGTTTTTACGTGGAGTTTGTTGCAAAACCTAATTCTATTTAAACTTGTAAAATACAAAGGTTTAAATTAAAAAAGTAACCCGTTAACTCTAAATATTACCATTTGATAGCTATATTTTGCTTCGAGTGGACACAAAATTTGGTAAGAATGCCACTATGAGCATTTAGCAAAATTTCACTAATTCATTAAAATGAAAATGCATTGAACGGCCTGGCGTTCCAGATTAACATGCTTTATCTTTGATGTCACTATCCGTTATTTGATGGTCATTTGAACCTTATCAGAATTTCTTAACAATCGGCCCGAAGTTGGGTAGCATTATCAAATCACTTTAGTGGAATCAATGATAAAGCATGTTATATTAATGCATTTTAAATATATTGAATTAGCGAAATTTTGCTAAGCTGCTCTGCATCCATATCAGAATTTCTTTACAATTAGGCCGAAGTTGGCCAAGATTATGGCCTGTCAAATGGCCACAATGGCATTAATAGCAAAGCATGTTAGTATGGAACGACAGACCAGTCAATGCATTTTCAACGGATCGGAATTGTTTACTTTCGGCTGGGAAATCTAAGACACTATCTACATTATCGATCATTTTTGGTTTCGGCTGGAAATTTTCTAACTTTAATAAGGTGGTTTTATGATCGAAAATATTGAAATCTTCTCGTGCAACATATGCTCTGTCGTGTTTTTCGGCTTATTTTACCCTTTTAAAGAACAAGAGAATATATTTAAAAAGTGTGAGCATTTTAAATGAGCCAATCATAATCTAGAAATATTGGTTCAGTTGATCAGGTTTTTTTTAAATATTCTGGTTGTCAACATTAAATCAATCGTTCATCCAGAAGCAAATCTATATTTAAGTATAGATTTAGGAAAAATGTATCCTTCCTAAATCTTCTACTCTTGTTCTTCTACAATTTTGTACACGTATATAATTGCAAGCCATAATTCGGCACGGTTTCACAAAATTGAATTATTATTTCCTATTCGATGATTTCTTTAAATCTCAAATATTCCACATTACTTATCTTCGTTGTACTTTCGACTAATTTTTTGGAGTCGGATGAATAGTATCCACAAAGAGAAAGAGACACCCAAATTTGACTGTATTGTCGACATTGTAATATCGGCACTGCACTACCGACACTGTACTGTCGACACTACACTATCGACCCTGAAGTACCAACATCTTTTACTTAATTTCCTAAGTCTTCCTGGTATTGGTCTTGATGTGATGCTTTGAACAACTACTAACTGTTACTGTACACGAAGTCTAAAGCGGTTTAAAAGTCAGATGCTCTTCCCTACGTTTGAATGTAAAAGACTTTTTTAGAAGTTTTCATTAAACAACAATGTTACCATTTTCTTTTTGTTATAACATACAACAGTTAATTATGAGTTTACATTATTCACAATATACGTTACGTTTGTAAAGCGATAATGTTATATACTACATATGTTTAATTTTATATAAAACTGCGATTAAATAATTATTTATTGTAATGAAACCTAAAGTTGAACATTAAAATATTTAGCAGGGCTGTAATTAATCCATTAATGTGAAATAAATTTAAATTCATATTTTTAAAGACATGCTTGTATATATTATGTACACAAAAACACTAATGAACGACTGCATAATATTATGCTATTTTATGATTTTTAATTTATTAAGATTTATGTGGGTGATAATATATGTATTTATGCCATTTATTAAACTTTTGCATGAAACATTTTATAAATAATTGACCATACTAGAATGTCATTAAGTATTAATCAAGATTACTGATAGATATTCCTTAATTTTAAAAGTAATTGGATTTGTACAGCTTGCAGCTTCTTATGGGTCTAAAACTAAGTTTCTGGCTTTTGGTTTCAGAGTCAATGGTTTTTAATAGTGGTTGTATTCTGATTGAGTTTGAGGTTCAATATTCGGATTACAATAATAGCTAATATGAACGTAAATGATATATATATATATATATATATATATATATATATATATATATATATATATATATATATATATATATATATATATATATATATATATATATATATATATATATATATATATATATATATATATATATATATATATATATATATATATATATATATATATATATATATATATATATATATATATATATATATATATATATATATATATATATATATATATATATATATATATATATATATATATATATATATATATATATATATATATATATATATATATATATATATATATATATATATATATATATATATATATATATATATATATATATATATATATATATATATATATATATATATATATATATATATATATATATATATATATATATATATATATATATATATATATATATATATATATATATATATATATATATATATATATATATATATATATATATATATATATATATATATATATATATATATATATATATATATATATATATATATATATATATATATATATATATATATATATATATATATATATATATATATATATATATATATATATATATATATATATATATATATATATATATATATATATATATATATATATATATATATATATATATATATATATATATATATATATATATATATATATATATATATATATATATATATATATATATATATATATATATATATATATATATATATATATATATATATATATATATATATATATATATATATATATATATATATATATATATATATATATATATATATATATATATATATATATATATATATATATATATATATATATATATATATATATATATATATATATATAATATATATATATATATATATATATTATATATATATATATACAATATATATATATATATATATATATATATATATATATATATATATATATATATATATATATATATATATATATAATATTATATATATATATATATATATATATATATATATATATATATATATATATATATATATATATATATATATATATATATATATATATATATATATATATATATATATATATATATATATATATATATATATATATATATATATATATATATATATATATATATATATAATATATATATATATATATATATATATATATATATATATATATATATATATATATATATATATATATATATATATATATATATATATATATATATATATATATATATATATATATATATATATATATATATATATATATATATATATATATATATATATATATATATATATATATATATATATATATATATATATATATATATATATATATATATATATATATATATATATATATATATATATATATATATATATATATATATATATATATATATATATATATATATATATATATATATATATATATATATATAGCTGGCCTGAAACACAGCCCGAAAAATTGACGGCGACAACAGTAAACTATGTATAAACTATATTAAAGTTAGCAGAAAGTTTCCGGTCAAAAGCAAAAACTGTCTCAGTCGAAAGTTATCAATTCCGATCCGTTGATTGATGCTCATCAAACGAAACATATTACGTAGAATATAATTTTCAATGCGATGGAAGATTGGCCATTAGCTGTTGGCCCATCGTTGAGCGATAGCGAAAGCACATAACACATTTATGCACGTGTGAACGCACCCATGTTTGGTGCCTAGAATGCACCAGTTGTGGACCGCTGTGTAGCGTTGTGTGATGTGCTTGCGAGATGAGTAGGTTGGTAAGCTGACTGTTCGATTCGTTGAGCTCCCTCCAACCCGTAGTGTATCGCTGCCGATGAAAGGGTTTAGAGATCGAAGTGGGCTCTTGTCCAATCAATTTTCTTCGGATTGGCATCTTGATATCTCCTTTGCGAAATGTGTTTTTTGAATCAACTTGAGCCGAAACTCGAATGCTGTTTCAAGAGCCAGAGCTCGGGTACGCCTATGCTTTCTCAGAGACGTCGCTGCCCCCAAGAGTTTGAAGATGATTGTCGAGATGTCTAATGATGTGACCGCAGCGATCTCTTCTGAGAGCCTCCACCCATCTTTGAGTAACTGATTTTGGAATCGCTTCATCTCACGATATGCCAAGTACTCACAATTTATGCAGTATATGATTTTTCGATGATTGTAGTTATCAGTGGCCTAGAATTGAGGCATGTCCTGATTTGGGAAATAAATCGATTTCCGAAATGTGGTGCTGACGATGGCTGAAAATAACATTTCGTGCCATTATTATCAAATCTTTTTTGAAGTTCTGGGGTAGCTTATTTTATACACTCACGCTTTTCCTTGTCGAGTATTGATCGAGCTCTGACAAAATTCGTACCATTATCAGAATAAATATGTTGGCATACACCTCCGGGCTCAAATAGTTTTCCTTTTTAAATTCTGGTTTGAATAGGTCCTGCAAAATCTACGCCCGTATCTGTAAATGGACGTGATGATAGTATTCGTCGATGAGGTAAGACTATGCCATTAATTGTAACTTGAATGGGTTGCCGCTAATCCCGGCTTGACCTATGGAGCCATTTCGGACCCATCCACCATATACTTTAGTCTTTCAATTATGTTAGCTGAATCCCTCTAGATGCCCAATTAGCAGGATTTTCTTTGGTACTTACTATATATAATGGCATCATATATATAGTTCTGGCTTTGATTGTTCTTGTATTTCAGAAATCCCGATAGCGACGAATGTTTTCTATTTCTTGGGACGACCTTTAATCTACGAAAGCGTGATTATTGAATCTGCCCAAAACAATATATCTATATCTTAGATCGATTTTGAACTCCACAAGCATCACGTTGATGTCTCCATTGTTGTTTATGTTCTTAGCGTAGACGACGCATAAGATATCAATTCTAATGAAGTAAGTGAAGTGTTAAAATCAAGCTATTGCCTGGCTAATATCTGGGGTAATGCTTGATCCCATCCAAGAAAGGCGATCTTACGGGTTTAAAGATTTTTGAGCTCTCTGAAACTAAACTCCTTTTGGTAAAGTTTCTGTTATCATACTTTGGGACCGAAATGTGTAATTCTACGATGTCTGTGGCAGAATTTCAACGAAGGCCGAATGGTTTTATTGTGTCATCAAGCTTAAATTCCAAAATTCTAGTATTCCGTAGATTAGCTGGTGCGCCGTTTAGAAAGGCTTGGTTGTTGGACGCCCACTTGCGGATGTTAAATTTTCCACATCTGGGAATTGCTATAAGCTGTTTCTGTGCTGATAGTGCATCGTATGGTGTGTTGTTTCCAGATATGAGATCGCCAACATAGAAATAAGTGAGAACGACTTCTTTTTGAGTTTGGACGTCTACGGGCTTCATCTTTCGCTAATTGTTGGTAAGGTTCACCGCGCTAAGTAGGTTGCTGCGTCAGTACCATAGGCCACGGTTGTAAGTTTGTATTCTTGCAGCTGCTTTTCCGAATACTTTCTCCATAAAATCCGCTGATATTCCTGATCTTCTTTATGAAATTTATTTTGACGAAACATATTTTCTAAATCTGCTGTGTAGACGTACTTATATTTTCGCCAACGTAAAAGTGTGTCCCTGTGGATGTTTTTGCTGATGCATTGAAAACGACTCTGAGTTTTGACGTTGTACTCTCCTCCTTCAAGACAGCATGGTGAGGAAGACATGAGTGCTGAGCATCTCCATCTATGCTTTCAGTTTTCTTCATATGTCCTAAAACTTCATACTCGCCCGTAAAACTTTGGATCTGCCTTGGTATGGTTCCAATAGTTTAGCGCAATGCCCTTATCAACGTGCTGCCGGTTATGTTTTGGAACACCATAGCCTTTATTTTGATCTTGAAATTTGAAGATAATTGCGGAATATGTCCTCTTGAATCGGCGATGTCCTCTTGAATCGGTGTTCTTGTAACCTTAAGAATGTTTGCTATATCTTCAGTTGTGAAGATATCCTGGGAGCCAGGATTAATTGGAAGACGGAAGAAACTGTTCTTCATTATTACACGTTATTTTTTCCAAGGCGGTAATTAGCAGCTTTATTAGCTGTCGATACCACACTGACCTAACAAATCATGGCTCTGTTCACAACATGCAAATCGGTTTAAAATTAAAAACTAAGTTAGTTAATAAGACCCCGTATCGAATACATTCGGTATTGGCCTCCGGTAAACCAAGCCATGCCAGGACGAATCCGTTTGGATATCATATAATCTCGATACCATATTGACAAGCATGTGGAGTTAGCCCAGTTTTTCATCCCAGAAAAAAAAATTTCCTCAAGCAATACTATTTCATCTCATCCCAGCTTTTCTATTTAAACTTGTATAAGACGGAATTTGTTTTTTCCTTAACAAACTATCCATTCCAGAATTTTTCATTTAATTGTAGTTTTTATATTCTGCGTATGAATAAACGATTAAAAATAGTTTTTCTAAGTTATAAATGATATATAGGTAATAATTATTTGTATTGATTAAAGATGAGAACAAAATCGGTCACTATATTGTTTCAAGTTGGTAATAGTAAAGGCTTACAATGGCTAAGAGGTCAGTACCAGCCTTATGGTAGTATTGGTGCAAATGGCCAAGTTTCATATGACCCCACATAAGAATATGAGAAAATCGTGCTATTCTCCAAGAAATATGATTTGCCGGAAATGATTCTTATGTTTTGAATAATATATGGTACAGACTAACGGTGGCCAGTCGGACAGTACCATCCGTATGGTGTAGGATTCTCACAATCGGCCAGCTTACATATTATTAAGAGTTGAGTTGTTGTTTGTAAAGGTTAATCCTCTACTATCAGAGAAATTTTGCCGTTTGAAATCATAATCAATAATATATTTTTTTTAACTATTTATGTTTCATATATTTTTCTTACCGGAAAAACCAAATGAAAGCGTAAGAAATTCAAATCGATATATTTTATAAGCTTCCATTAGGCATAAAAACCTCCATAAAATAAAATAAATTCAGTAGGCTAGTATGGCACGTAATTAAGTGATTGCTGGGAGTTGGTAATGATAAGGGTAAACTATGGTGAGCTCCTCAGTGATCAGTCAGAGCTTCATATAGAACTTGGCCATTTGCGCCAATACTATCATACGGCGGTACTGCCCTCTTACCAACTCAAAACTGTATCTATCATTTCTGACAAATCATATTTCTAGGAGAATGGAATTTATTAATTTTTATTTTGGGCCATATGGAAGCTGGCCGATTGCGCGAATACTACCATACAGATGGTACTGTTCGACTGCCCACAGTTAGTCCGGACCATAGGTTATTCAAAACATAAAGAATCATTTCCGGCAAATCATATTTCTTGGAGAATAGCACGATTTTCTCATATTCTTATGTGGGGTCATATGAAACTTGGCCATTTGCACCAATACTACCATAAGGCTGGTACTGACCTCTTAGCCATTGTAAGCCTTTACTATTACCTACTTGAAACAATATAGTGACTGAATTTGTTCTCATATTTTTTCAATACAAACAATTATTACCTATAAATCATTTTACTTAGAAAAGCTATTTTTAATCATTTATTCATACGCAGAGTACGCAAAAACTACAATTAAATGAAAAAAGACGGGAAAGGAGCCGAACACTATAAGCATTTTTGTTGCCTATAAAGATTTAATATTATACTTAGCTATAAAAAATAAATCATGTTCAAAATTGTGAAAATTGCATAATTTGTTGTTCCTCCATCACCCACACCCACCTAACCCCATCTACACCCAGCCTAACCAACCCCAATCCAGAATAACTCAATCAACCGTAAACCACCTCCCCTAAACATTATTACCAACCCACCCACCATCCAAATCAAACCCCCAAAATCCATCTCACCCGCACCACCCTATGCCGCACCACCCATATCATCATCCTTTAATACCTCCATAACCACTGCCACACACACACACCACCCACACAAATCCTCATCCAGCAAATCCCGAATTTCCACACCAAAACCCAAAACACCTCCCATACCACCTTTACCACCCCCATAACAACACGGCCCACACAAACCACATGCTCTATGAAACCAAAATAGAATAGAAAATAAAAAAAAATTCTATCAATTTTAAGAAGGGGGAAGGGGGTTAACAAAACTCTACATATCTCCGAACACTCTAAACAGAAATGTCCAAATCAATAGGGCTCTATCCCACAACTTGCTTGAACTTTTAGGGAAAAAACTAAGTCCATCCGTTCTCAAGTTATCGTGGACACAGACGGACAGACGGCAAACCGAAACCATAGAACATTTTTTTAAACAAAAATGCTTAAAAATCTGGGATGGATATTTTATTGTTGTTAAAAAAAATTAAAATAAATTCCGTCTTATACAAGTTTAAATAGAAAAAACTGTGGTGCGATGAAATAGTATTGTTTGAGGAAGGTTGACCCATCTTGGCTCTGTTCACAATAAGCAAACCTGTTTGAAATTACCGAGGAAAGAATTTGTATGTAATTCCCGTTCAAATATTTTTTTCCGGCATACTGAGGTAAAAAAGTCTTGTGTTAAATTTATAAATATTTACATCAAACTTTTCTCCTCAGTAGGCCGAAAAAAAATATTTCAATTGAAATTACATATAAATTATTTCGCCAGCTCCCTATTCCTGGGGAATTACCAGAATAGTGCCAGCCACAGGCAGATTGATTCCTTTACAAAACTAGATCTTATCAATACGCACCAGTGTTTTAATTTTTATTTTTTTATTTTAATATTTAAAATTTGAATTCAATTTCTAGGCTAGAATAAACTTCCGAGGCGATTGAACGAAATTACTTTATTACATTCTGGGCTGGGATATCATTGCAGTTTTAGTGTTATCTGGATGAAATTTTATTATTTTTCTTGGACGAAATTCTGGCTAATTTCACATACATCAAAATATCGGGATCATGTTTTTAATTAAATGAAATTTAGTAATTTAATAGATCGTACAACGGTTTCGTCTTATACAGGTTTAACTTTCTAAAACATGAAATAAAAGTTTCTTACGTAAATTCTTCACATTATTAAATGTCTGGCTTAGTATTTAACCGAGTTTCATTGCCTTTGCAAGCGTTTATTCCAAAAGTATAAAATTTAAGTCACATTTGAGAGCAATTTGAATATTTAAATTTAACCATTAACATCTCATCGCAGAGATTATGTTAGGTGCTTAACTGAAAAATCTTTCGCTTATTATTTCGTCCACCATTTTTAATTTAATTTCTTATAAGCAACAGCAGGCAAACGAATAAATAAACATATTTGCATTTTTCTACCTTGTGTGCGCTTATCTTCTCCTTATAAGAAAAAAACTTTTTCTTCTTTTTTTATCATAAATATTCTTAAGTATTTATTTATTATTCTCGAAGCAAAATAAAACTGTAAGAAATCACAACATTTATATAAGTAATAATAATAATAGTTGGAATAATAAGCGTAAGAATAAGAAACCAAGAATAATAAACCGAATCCAACCAATCAAACTTAATAAATTGCTCCGCCTTTGACCAATCAATTTTTTATAGTTTAAGTCTCTTACGCGAGCATTAATTTTGTTTTTGTTGTCGTCTTGATCGTTTCTTTTTATAGTTAAGACTCCTACAACACGTCTTATTTACTACATATAAAACTATTTATTTATCTTATAGAAGTATAGATATTCGCGCTAATCGTTGTGGTTTTAGAGTGCGGTGTGTGGTTGCACTATGTTTAGTTTACAGTTCAATGGCCAATATGTTCTGCAGAAAAAGGGGTGAATAAAATAGTTTTGTCTCGGAAATTTTAGCATAATGGTTGAATGCGCGTATAGTTAGCTATGTGTTGCAATATTTGGGTTTGTTAGAAAAATCTAACATATGCGGAATTCGAAACAACTCCATGGAAATAGACAAAATTGGTATGGCGGAAATTGGGTTTAGAAAATATGTGTAATTTTTCTTGAAAAGAGGATTGGAATTTATATTTTGGTATATCGTTCGACCAATCGGGATATTTTATGCAATAATGATCATTGCATCAATATGATTTTCCGATCAAAGAATGCTGGGATTTTTATCAATCAATTCTAAATAAATTCGAAGATTAAAATAATCCGCAAATGCACAATGACGTATTTGTTAATCCCAAGCTGCAGTTCGTGCAAACACTTACATACGTGTTATTCCGTGGCCATTTATGTCCGGTGTATACCGTTGAATAAAAATCACAACAAAACAAAGTGGTATGATGGATGTATTCTTGCGCTGTCGACTTTAAAGTATGTTCAATAAACTCTATGTTACGAGGGCTAGAAATCGATTACCTCACCCTTACATGTAGGCTTTCTATACCATTTGTTGTTGATGATATCTCCCAATCTGATAAGGCGGGCGGCGCGGAAGGTACGGAATACTACCATTTTTCACGTATTTTTAGTAGTAAACTCGAAGTCAGTTAGGGCGTAATCAACCGAGTAGAAATGCCGAATGCCGAGAGTGGGCTCCCCATTGCCAAACCCTTGGTTTTCTTATAAACCTTTTTATTGTATATCGTACGAAGGCAGATGTTTCAAAACAGAAACGGGTCATTTTGAAAAATTGTGTTGAGGTTAGGCTTGTGTGCGGTGCGTTGCTATTAAATATTCCATTTACTCTGTAAGACGCGTAAGGATGTGCTTTACGTTACCGAATAGTATAGCTATTTTACATCTAACGAAAATATGAGGAGGTCGTATGACGGAGATGATTTGACGGAGATCCAATCGTTGACAAGACCGGTCTTAGGGAGACCTCCAGTTTGTGAATCATTGGTAGGGCATATATCCTTGGCACGGTGTTAGGAAGCTGCGGAAGCGTCCTTTTCTGTTCCCTAGGAATTGTATTTTTACTCAATAGTTGACCCACAACTGAATTCCATGACAACTATATTACGGTGTTCCTTATGCTGTATAAGATAGCGGAATTTTGACAGCGGAAAATAAGAGATTACGCTACTCGCCGCAAGTGGCAGCACTATCACTAAAGAGAATTTTTTTGTAATGTAATTACCAGCGGAAATTTTTTATTCATTATGTATATATTTTTTCACGAAATAAAACATCTCAGTGGAATAAAATATTAGAAGTGATCCTTAAAATGGCAAATAGATTGATCTCCGAAATATAGAAACTAGGCATATGAAATGTTGAAATTTAACAATAATCCTCATTTTTTCCACTAGTAACCAATAGTTTCGGTTGTTTTTCTTAAAGCTTAAGTTATACTGAGACTATATGGAAAATTTGGGAAAAATTCATGGACTAGAATTTTCAATAGAGTTTTTTGATTTTCTGCGGACAAATAAGTTATTTTCAGTTTTTGGCCAATATCTCAAAAACTTCCACTAGTAACCAATACTTTCGGTTGTTTTTCTAGTAGCTTAGGTCATACTGAGACTATATGAAAAATTTGGGGAAAATTCATGGACTAGAATTTTCACTAGAATTTTTTGATTTTCTGCGGCCAAATAAGTTATTTTCAGTTTCTGGCCAATATCTCAAAAACTTCCACTAGTAACCAATACTTTCGGTTGGTTTCCTAGTAGCTTAGGTCATACTGAGACTATATGGAAAATTTGGGGAAAATTCATGGACTAGAATTTTCACTAGAGTTTTTTGATTTTCTGCGGCCATTAAAGTTATTTTCAGTTTTTGGCGAATATCTCAAAAACTTCCACTAGTAACCACTAGTTTCGGTTGTTTTTCTAGTAGCTTAGGCCACACTGAGACTATATGGAAAATTTGGGGAAAATTCATGGACTAGAATTTTCACTAGAATTTTTTGATTTTCTGCGGCCAAATAAGTTATTTTCAGTTTCTTGCCAATATCTCAAAAACTTCCACTAGTAACCAATACTTTCGGTTAGTTTCCTAGTAGCTTAGGTCATACTGAGACTATATGAAAAATTTGGGGAAAATTCATGGACTAGAATTTTCACTAGAGTTTTTTGATTTTCTGCGGCCATATAAATTATTTTCAGTTTTTGGCCAATATCTCAAAAACTTCCACTAGTAACCAATACTTTCGGTTGTTTTTCTAGTAGCTTAGGTCATACTGAGACTATATGAAAAGTTTGGGGAAAATTCATGGACTAGAATTTTCACAAGAGTTTTTTGATTTTCTGCGGCCATATAAGTTATTTTCAGTTTTTGGCCAATATCTCAAAAACTTCCACTAGTAACCAACAGTTTCGGTTGTTTTTCTTAAAGCTTAAGTTATACTGAGACTATATGGAAAATTTGGGGAAAATTCATGGACTAGAATTTTTTGATTTTCTGCGGCCATATAAGTTATTTTCAGTTTTTGGCCAATATCTCAAAAACTTCCACTAGTAACCAATACTTTCGGTTAGTTTCCTAGTAGCTTAGGTCATACTGAGACTATATGAAAAATTTGGGGAAAATTCATGGACTAGAATTTTCACTAGAGTTTTTTGATTTTCTGCGGCCATATAAATTATTTTCAGTTTTTGGCCAATATCTCAAAAACTTCCACTAGTAACCAATACTTTCGGTTGTTTTTCTAGTAGCTTAGGTTATACTGAGACTATAAGAAAAATTTGGGGAAAATTCATGGACTAGAATTTTCACTAGAGTTTTTTGATTTTCTGCGGCCATATAAATTATTTTCAGTTTTTTTCGAATATCTCAAAAACTTCCACTAGTAACCAATACTTTCGGTTGTTTTTCTAGTAGCCTAGGTTATATTGAGACTATATGGAAAATTTGGGGAAAATTCGTGAACTAGAATTTTCACTAGAGTTTTTTGATTTTCTGCGGCCATATAAATTATTTTCAGTTTTTGGCGAATATCTCAAAAACTTTCACTAGTAACCAATACTTTCGGTTGTTTTTCTAGTAGCTTAGGTCATACTGAGACTATATGGAAAATTTGGGGAAAATTCATGGACTAGAATTTTCATTAGAATTTTTTGATTTTCTGCGGCCAAATAAGTTATTTTCAGTTTCTTGCCAATATCTCAAAAACTTCCACTAGTAACCAATACTTTCGGTTGGTTTCCTAGTAGCTTAGGTCATACTGAGACTATATGGAAAATTTGGGGAAAATTCATGGACTATAATTTTCACTAGAGTTTTTTGATTTTCTGCGGCCATATAAATTATTTTCAGTTTCTGGCCAATATCTCAAAAACTTCCACTAGTAACCAATACTTTCGGTTAGTTTCCTAGTAGATTAGGTCATACTGAGACTATATGGAAAATTTGGGGAAAATTCATGGACTAGAATTTTCACTAAAGTTTTTTGATTTTCTGCGGCCATATAAGTTATTTTCAGTTTTTTGCCAATATCTCAAAAACTTTCACTAGTAACCAATAGTTTCGGTTGGTTTCCTAGTAGCTTAGATCATACTGAGGCTATATGAAAAATTTAGGGAAAATTTATGGACTAGAATTTTCACTAGAGTTTTTTGATTTTCTGCGGCCATATAAGTTATTTTCAGTTTTTGCCAATATCTCAAAAACTTCCACTAGTAACCAATACTTTCGGTTGTTTTCCTAGTAGCTTAGGTTATACTGAGACTATATGAAAAATTTGGGGAAAATTCATGGACTAGAATTTTCACTAAAGTTTTTTGATTTTCTTCGGCCATATAAATTATTTTCAGTTTTTGGCGAATATCTCAAAAACTTCCACTAGTAACCAATACTTTCGTTTGGTTTTCTAGTAGGTTAGGTTATACTGAGACTAAATGAAAAATTTGGTGAAAATTCGTGTACTAGAATTTTCCCCAAATTTTTTGATTTTCTGCGGCCATATAAATTATTTTCAGTTTTTGGCGAATATCTCAAAAACTTCCACTAGTAACCAATACTTTCGTTTGGTTTTCTAGTAGGTTAGGTTATACTGAGACTAAATGGAAAATTTGGTGAAAATTCGTGTACTAGAATTTTCCCCAAATTTTTTGATTTTCTGCGGCCAAATAAGTTATTTTCAGTTTCTGGCCAATATCTCAAAAACTTCCACTAGTAACCAACAGTTTCGGTTGTTTTTCTTAAAGCTTAAGTTATACTGAGACTATATGGAAAATTTGGGAAAAATTCATGGACTAGAATTTTCACGTTTGGTTTTTTTTTGATTTTCTGCGGCCATTAAAGTTATTTTCAGTTTTTGGCCAATATCTCAAAAACTTCCACTAGTAACCAATATTTTCGGTTGTTATTCTAGTAGCTTAGGTTATACTGAGACTATATGGGAAATTTGGGGAAAATTCATTGACTAGAATTTTCACTAGAGTTTTTTGATTTTCTGCGGCCATATAAATTATTTTCAGTTTTTGGCCAATATCTCAAAAACTTCCACTAGTAACCAATAGTTTCGTTTGGTTTTCTAGTAGCTTAGGTCATACTGAGACTATATGGAAAATTTGGAGAAAATTCGTGGACTAGAATTTTCACTAGAGTTTTTTGATTTTCTTCGGCCATATAAATTATTTTCCTTCCCATTATATATGGGAGATGTCCTTATTTGTCCATTCGTTGTTCGAATTGTCACAGGTATATACATGATAATGAAATAAACATTAATCTATACCAATACGATATAACAAAAAAAATTTTTTGTTATTTGTGTCAAGTTTAATTTGTTGATGTCTTTTTACTGAAAAATGTAAAGGTTTATTTTTCTGTTTAATTAAAAAAAAAAAATAAATTTGAAATATTTTAAATGAATTAGAAATAGTATAGAATAAGTATTTAGTAATTTAGTTTAAAGAATACTTACAATTTGTTTAATTTTATATGTTTAATTTATGTATTTTATAACAGAATAATTAATTATGTAATAATTAAATAATCCTTTAGTAATATTATATTTCATGAGATATTCAGCATATATGTACATATAGTCGTACTCATATTCATGGGGCTATTGTAATAAAAATTTCGTAAAACTAAATTAAATGTGAAAGATCCGAGCTTTGGACTAATATTGGATTCCACTACCGTAAGTACATTAAACTTTCATTATATTCAGGATTTCTCAAAATAAATTTTGAGGTGGGTTCACATTTATAAAAATTTGTGCCGAACACATTCGGCAAAAATATTTACGCAACAAATCGTCGTGCGGAGTGTTAAAGTGTCATATTACGCCCCTTGTCAAATTGTTGGGAAATCAAATTTTAAACTTTAAAAGAAAACTTGGTTTAAAGATACAATTTCAAGTCGATGATAATTTTTTTCGTTAGCTTAATCATTTTGATAAATCATACCGTTTTAAAGAAATTTGCGGAAAAGTGGTGAAAATGGATAAAGGACATCTCCCATATATAATGGGAATGAAAATAATTTATATGGCCGCAGAAAATCAAAAAACTCTAGTGAAAATTCTAGTCCATGAATTTTCTCCAAATTTTCCATATAGTCTCAGTATGACCTAAGCTACTAGGAAACCAACCGAAAGTATTGGTTACTAGTGGAAGTTTTTGAGATATTGGCCAAAAACTGAAAATAACTTTAATGGCCGCAAAAAATCAAAAAAAACCAAACGTGAAAATTCTAGTCCATGAATTTTTCCCAAATTTTCCATATAGTCTCAGTATAACTTAAGCTTTAAGAAAAACAACCGAAACTGTTGGTTACTAGTGGAAGTTTTTGAGATATTGGCCAAAAACTGAAAATAACTTATATGGCCGCAGAAAATCAAAAAATTCTAGTGAAAATTCTAGTCCATGAATTTTCCCCAAATTTTCCATATAGTCTCAGTATAACTTAAGCTTTAAGAAAAACAACCGAAAATGTTGGTTACTAGTGGAAGTTTTTGAGATATTGGCCAAAAACTGAAAATAACTTATATGGCCGCAGAAAATCAAAAAACTCTTGTGAAAATTCTAGTCCATGAATTTTCCCCAAATTTTCCATATAGTCTCAGTATGACCTAAGCTACTAGGAAACCAACCGAAAGTATTGGTTACTAGTGGAAGTTTTTGAGATATTGGCTAGAAACTGAAAATAACTTATTTGGCCGCAGAAAATCAAAAAATTCTAATGAAAATTCTAGTCCATGAATTTTCCCCAAACTTTTTATATAGTCTCAGTATGACCTAAGCTACTAGAAAAACAACCGAAAGTATTGGTTACTAGTGGAAGTTTTTGAGATATTGGCCAAAAACTGAAAATAACTTATATGGCCGCAGAAAATCAAAAAACTCTAGTGAAAATTCTAGTCCATGAATTTTCCCCAAATTTTCCATATAGTCTCAGTGTAACCTAAGCTACTAGAAAAACAACCGAAAGTATTGGTTACTAGTGGAAGTTTTTGAGATATTGGCAAGAAACTGAAAATAACTTATTTGGCCGCAGAAAATCAAAAAATTCTAGTGAAAATTCTAGTCCATGAATTTTCCCCAAATTTTTCATATAGTCTCAGTATGACCTAAGCTACTAGAAAACTAACCGAAAGTATTGGTTACTAGTAGAAGTTTTAGAGATATTCGCCAAAAACTGAAAATAACTTATATGGCCGCAGAAAATCAAAAAACTCTAGTGAAAATTCTAGTCCATGAATTTTCCCCAAATTTTCCATATAGTCTCAGTATGACCTAAGCTACTAGAAAAACAACCGAAAGTATTGGTTACTAGTGGAAGTTTTTGAGATATTGGCAAGAAACTGAAAATAACTTATTTGGCCGCAGAAAATCAAAAAATTCTAGTGAAAATTCTAGTCCATGAATTTTCCCCAAATTTTTCATATAGTCTCAGTATGACCTAAGCTACTAGAAAAATAACCGAAAGTATTAGTTACTAGTGGAAGTTTTTGAGATATTCGCCAAAAACTGAAAATAATTTATATGGCCGCAGAAAATCAAAAAACTCTAGTGAAAATTCTAGTCCATGAATTTTCCCCAAATTTTCCATATAGTCTCAGTATGACCTAAGCTACTAGGAAACCAACCGAAAGTATTGGTTACTAGTAGAAGTTTTTGAGATATTGGCAAGAAACTGAAAATAACTTATTTGGCCGCAGAAAATCAAAAAATTCTAGTGAAAATTCTAGTACAGGAATTTTCCCCAAATTTTCCATAAAGTCTCAGTATGACCTAAGCTACTAGAAAAACAACCGAAAGTATTGGTTACTAGTGGAAGTTTTTGAGATATTCGCCAAAAACTGAAAATAATTTATATGGCCGCAGAAAATCAAAAAACTCTAGTGAAAATTCTAGTCCATGAATTTTCCCCAAATTTTTCATATAGTCTCAGTATGACCTAAGCTACTAGGAAACTAACCGAAAGTATTGGTTACTAGTGGAAGTTTTTGAGATATTCGCCAAAAACTGAAAATAACTTATATGGCCGCAGAAAATCAAAAAATTCTAGTCCATGAATTTTCCCCAAATTTTTCATATAGTCTCAGAATGACCTAAGCTACTAGGAAACCAACCGAAAGTATTGGTTACTAGTGGAAGTTTTTGAGATATTGGCAAGAAACTGAAAATAACTTATATGGCCGCAGAAAATCAAAAAACTCTAGTGAAAATTCTAGTCCATGAATTTTCCCCAAATTTTCCATATAGTCTCAGTGTGGCCTAAGCTACTAGAAAAACAACCGAAAGTATTGGTTACTACTGGAAGTTTTTGAGATATTGGCCAGAAACTGAAAATAACTTATTTGGCCGCAGAAAATCAAAAAATTCTAGTGAAAATTCTAGTCCATGAATTTTCCCCAAATTTTTCATATAGTCTCAGTATGACCTAAGCTACTAGAATAACAACCGAAAGTATTGGTTACTAGTAGAAGTTTTTGAGATATTCGCCAAAAACTGAAAATAACTTATATGGCCGCAGAAAATCAAAAAACTCTAGTGAAAATTCTAGTCCATGAATTTTCCCCAAATTTTCCATATAGTCTCAGTATGACCTAAGCTACTAGAAAAATAACCGAAAGTATTGGTTACTAGTGGAAGTTTTTGAGATATTCGCCAAAAACTGAAAATAATTTATATGGCCGCAGAAAATCAAAAAACTCTAGTGAAAATTCTAGTCCACGAATTTTCCCCAAATTTTCCATATAGTCTCAGTATGACCTAAGCTACTAGGAAACCAACCGAAAGTATTGGTTACTAGTGGAAGTTTTTGAGATATTGGCCAAAAACTGAAAATAACTTATATGGCCGCAGAAAATCAAAAAACTCTAGTGAAAATTCTAGTCCATGCATTTTCCCCAAATTTTCCATATAGTCTCAGTATGACCTAAGCTACTAGGAAACCAACCGAAAGTATTGGTTACTAGTGGAAGTTTTTGAGATATTGGCAAGAAACTGAAAATAACTTATTTGGCCGCAGAAAATCAAAAAATTCTAGTGAAAATTCTAGTCCATGAATTTTCCCCAAATTTTCCATATAGTCTCAGTATGACCTAAGCTACTAGGAAACCAACCGAAAGTATTGGTTACTAGTGAAAAAAATGAGGATTATTGTTAAATTTCAACATTTCATATGCCTAGTTTCTATATTTCGGAGATCAATCTATTTGCCATTTTAAGGATCACTTCTAATATTTTATTCCGCTGAGATGTTTTATTTCGTGAAAAAATATATACATAATGAATAAAAAATTTCCGCTGGTAATTACATTACAAAAAAATTCTCTTTAGTGATAGTGCTGCCACTTGCGGCGAGTAGCGTAATCTCTTATTTTCCGCTGTCAAAATTCCGCTATCTTATACAGCATGTGTTCCTTGAGGAAACGTACCGGGTGTTTTATGCAAAACGATATGCCGCTATCTACCGCCAAATCGTGATCGTGTGTATTGCCACTTATACCCTCTGTGCTAGGGAGATTTCTAATGATCGAGTTTCTTATGCTGAGTTTTCCAAGCGTTCAAGCAATGGTTCGATTTTGAGACGAGATTGTTCGTGTTGTCACAGTAATCGAGATCGTCGATGGTAAAATAGTGACCTATAGTGATAAAGCGAAAGATGTTTATTTGTCTGTTTGTCAGATTTACCACAAAATCGTTGTCAGTCAGCCCATAACGTTCGATTACTGAATTCCTTAAACTGCAGATCATATCCTATATCTTTTGTTGGTGTTCGTCTTTTAGTGATGCGCGGTCACCTGATATAATGCTTGTCTGTGGTAGGCGATGTTGAGGTTAGCCAACTCTAGTTCCGTATTGAGGATCGACCTGGTAATTTTGAAACAAGTGATATCGATGTAGGGGCGATCATAAGCTGCATGCGTGTTAGACCATAGTTCTTTCAACCGTGTGACTAGATGGTATATATGAATCTCGAAACGACTTGGTTCC
This sequence comes from Nephrotoma flavescens, assembly GCA_932526605.1. Lineage (NCBI taxonomy): Eukaryota > Metazoa > Arthropoda > Insecta > Diptera > Tipulidae > Nephrotoma > Nephrotoma flavescens. Next base: position 41,194,884 of record OW052222.1, read on the forward strand.
GTTTGCATCAGGGAAGAAAGTTTTGACGTAGAATGTACGAGTTGGGTTGTTTTTTTGTGATGGAAACACAGTTTTTCCTAATTTTGCACACCTCCTGTTAAAACACATTTTAGGAATGAGTCTATATCTCAGGCGGGAGGTAGCGTGAAATTTCCGACCAATTGACAAAAACCTAACAACTCCTTAATAAATGATGCTGTATAAGATAGCGGAATTTTGACAGCGGAAAATAAGAGATTACGCTACTCCTTAAAATATGAAATGTTGTATTGTTGTTGTATATGAAATGTTGAAATTTAACAATAATCCTCATTTCTTCCACTAGTAACCAATACTTTCGTTTGGTTTTCTAGTAGCTTGGGTTATACTGAGACTATATGGAAAATTTGGTGAAAATTCATGGACCAGAATTTTCACTAAAATTTTTTGATTTTCTGCGGCCATATAAATTATTTTTAGTTTTTGGCCAACATCTCAAAAACTTCCACTAGTAACCAATACTTTCGGCTCGTTTTCTAATAGCTTAGGTCATACTGAGACTATATGGAAAGTTTGGGGAGAATTCATTGACTAGAATTTTCACTAAAATTTTTTGATTTTCTGCGGCCATATAAGTTATTTTCAGTTTTTGACCAATATCTCAAAAACTTCCACTGCTTAGTAACCAATACTTTCGGTTGTTTTTCTAGTAGCTTAAGTCATACTGAGACTATATAGAAAATTTGGTGAAAATTCATGGACTGGAATTTTCACTAAAATTTTCCATATAGTCTCAGTATGACCTAAGCTATTAGAAAAATAACCGAAACTATTGGTTACTAGTGGAAGTTTTTGAGATATTGGCTAAAAACTGAAAATAACTTATATGGCCGCAGAAAAACAAAACATTCTACTGATAATTCTAGTCCATGAATTTTCCCCAAATTGTCCATATTGTCTCAGTATGACTTAAGCTACTAGAAAAATAACCGAAAGTATTGGTCACTAGTGGAAGTTTTTGAGATATTGGTCAAAAACTGAAAATAACTTATATGGCGGCGGAAAATTAAAAAATTTTAGTGAAAATTCTAGTCCATGAATTTTCCCCAAATTTTTCGTATAATCTCAGTATGAGCTAAGCTATTAGAAAACCAACCAAAAATATTGGTTACTAGTGGAAGAAATGAGGATTATTGTTAAATTTCAACATTTCATATACCGAGTTCCTTTACTTCGGAGATCAATCAATTTACCATTTTAAGGATCACTTTTAATATTTTATTCCGCTGAGATGTTTTATTTCGTGAAAAAATATATACATAATGAATAAAAAATTTCCGCTGGTAATTACATTACAAAAAAAAATCTCTTTAGTGATAGTGCTGCCACTTGCGGTGAGTAGCGTAATCTCTTATTTTCCGCTGTCAAAATGCCGCTATCTTATACAGCATCAATAAATGGGACCTACACTAAACTTGTGTAGTAAAAATCAATAGTTATTGCTACCCGGCACCGTAGAGATGACTATGCTTAAATGTATATGTGAAACCTTTGTTCATGTTTTTTAGAAGCCACCATTTTTAGGCGGTGTGGCACCATTATTAACCCGGCTAGTGCCATTTTAGAACCGGCTGAAACCAAAGTTTTATCAACCAGACCATTTTCAACTTGCATACTGAGCACTTTGTTTGTGCAATATAAGCATTACCAAATTGTAATATTGTCCAATTGTCCACTATTCGTTTCTTCAGCCGGAACCGATATTAAGTCAGCCGAAAGATACTATCTCTTTGGAAATACATGAATACCACGACGATAAAACAACGCATCTTGTTTGCACTTCTTCGAAATTGGCCAAGTGTAGCCATGCCAAGCCATGAACCATCAACCGGAACAAGTGGTAATCCGAGGAGGCCAGGTCTGGCGAATACGGCGAGTGCGGTCGCAAATCTTATCTCAGCGTTTTGATGGTGGCCGATGGGAATGCGATGACATGAAGCTTTGTTGTGATGCAATATCACTCATTCGTGTCCCACCATTCTGGCCGTTTTTCGAGCAATTCATGGTTCAGATTGATGAGTTGTTGTCGGTAGCGTTGCCCATTGACAGTTTCGCCCTGTTCTGCAGCTCATAGTACACGATTTCTTCAAGTACACGGTCTTCTTTCCAAAGTGATTTGGCCTTGCCGTTGATTTTGATGCTTCGCCAGGTGAAAGCCACGACCTTTTGCGTTTGGGACTCTTAAAAAAGATCCACTTTTCATCGCCCGTAACAATTCGATACAGGAAGCTCTTTCCTTCATGCCGTGATAGCAAAATTTCTCAAGTGAGTCTTATTTTTCCCATAGCATGTAAACGTTTGGAAGTACTTTGGCGAGTCGTGTTTACTGCCGCCGCTAGTTAAGCTTTAGTTTGCGTATCATCTTCATCCAATAACGCTTGCAGCTCGGTGTCGTCAAATGTTTTAGGCCTTCTTGTCCTCAATGTCGAAATCACCACTTGTGAAGCGTTTAAATCCAACCTTCACAGGTAGTTTTCGATGCATTTTTCGATGCATGTGCATGCTTCAGCTGCATTCTGTTTTTCAAGTTGAAGCAGAAAAGCACAGCTTCCCGCAAATGCTGTTTGTTTGGCACAAAACTCGACATTTTCGTTCTTAGAAAAAATACTTTTGCGTTTCGATATGTGCTGGTCTTAAAACTGGTTATCGTTAACAATTGTCCACGCTATGAACAATACACTACTTCTAACATATATGACAACTAGATGTATCGCTAGCAACATCTATGTGTGAAACCCAGGAATTTAGTTGCGCACCTGATAATATACAGTATGGCACAATACACTGTGCTATAATTGTGCCATAGTTAGTATATTTTCGGCTGGCTGCTTATCGTTCCAGCTGAGCCAACTGAGACTACAATTTTTCCGGCTGACACTGTTATGATTTCAGCTGAAACTTTAAACGATGTACAACCATCTAAAGTACATTATACTCTAGTTGCGGTTGGCCTTGACATCGTTTGGCTTTATATTGGTTCCGACTGATGAATCAGATAGCACACTAGGCACAATAATGCTAAATGCTACTTGTGTTATAGTCCGCAATGCGCACAAATTACTGGGCTACCAGTGCCATATTTGGTTTTAATTAGTCTGACATGACAATAGTCTGACATCTTACCGACTGTCACTGTGTAGTGTTTCTGGCTGACTGTGCTTTTTTTCCATCTGAAGCTTATACAGTGTGCCACAATAACTGGTTCAGATTTGACATATCTGTTATTTTGGCTCTGGCATTACTATAATGTCATTCTTTTTTTGACAGAAACTCAGTAATAATCAGAAATAATAATTCATAAATAATTTTCTAGTTGACGAAATGAGTCGCTTAACGCTTCAACAAAAGTGGGCTGTGTGGACCTGCGACAAACTCGAAATCGATGAGGATTTTGCTCAAAAATCACCTTTTCGGACGAGGCGTTGATGGAAGGAGATGGAAATCTCGGTGGGTTCGTCGGAAAAACCACAAGGATATGTAGAGAAGCCAATACATCCATTGCTTGTTACCGTTTGGTGCGGTTTGTGACGTGGCGGCATTATTGGGCCGTATTTCATCGAAGATGAGGCCGGCGCGACCGTTACGGTCAACGGAATCAACTATACCGCCACATGTGAACATATTTTTTGTGGCCATATCTTGAAGATATTGTAGTTTGGACGACCTTTGGTTCCAGCAAGTAAGGTACGCCACTCCACACATCGGGCATTACAATAGTGAAACAAGGAGCTGTGATTTGGCGCCTTTGGGTTTTTATTTGTATGGTGCCGTAAAGGACAAGTGTTACGCGGACAATCCACAAACAATTGAGCATTTGAAAGCCAATAGTAAAGCAACCATTGCCGAAACAGATCCGCAATCCAAAATATGCTCAGAAATTGGACCGACCGAATGGCGGCTACCATTTGAATGAAATCATTTTCCATAAATAACCAGGAGAATTGTCCTTTCAATCATTTTTGTTTTATTAAATTTTTAAATCTGAACTTCTTATTGGGACACTTTATATATGTTATAAACCCATCTAAAGGACATTGAGCTCATTAGCGCAAGCTCCTAATGGTTCCGGCTGACAAAACTCTGGATCCGAGTGGCTTTAAATTGTTCCGGCTGGCTTAATAATAGGAATGGGCGCATTCAAACAGCTTATTTATGGAAAAGTTTCAAGATGATACGTAAGTAGCAACTTGCCGAAATATGGCTCTGGATTGAGAACTGGTAAACATTTTCGAGAAATAAATTAGTTTTTCTTCTCGTGCGCCAAAACGAAAAATCTCTCGTATTGAGGCTATACAGAATTAGAATGGGCATGCAAACAGCCCATTCTAAATCTGTACAACCTCGAATTTTAGTTTCAGCACAAGGGAAGAAAAACTGATTTATTTATCGAAAACGATTAGGAGTTCTCACTAATCTCACGATTAGGGTCATTCACTAACTAAAAATTAATTTATGGAATTTTTATTTTTGTTATTTTAACCAGAGATTTGTTTTGCTATGTTCCTGAGCTGAATTAACTTCTCATAAGGGTAAATGAGATTTTAATTTAATTAATAGTGTTGTCTGATTACACTTTTTGATTTTCTGGGCTAACTTCTTATACTCATTTCTAAGATAAAAGTTAAGTTTATATTAAGATTAATGATTGATTAATGGTTATTCATTTATCGGGTGCTTTTCCCCAAAAAAGGTTTTTGCGTTGGAACCACTCTAAAATTTTTATAGTCATTTTATTTTGAAACGTTTACAGTTTCTTCACGAAAGTGTTGGAAAAACTCCTCTAACTATAAATGTTTTTAATTTTCGCTGGGATCATAATCTATGAGCAACAGGAAGATTATCGAACTATAGTTGTTTTATTGGCGGATATACAGGACAAATATCTCTTGCCGCTGACCCAATTTCAATACTCGGCGATCAACAATATTAAGATCTGTGTTCACCTTTCCTAAGTAATATACATTTAGCAAGGAAAAGTTTTATTGTGATTAAATTCAATCCTGAATTTGACCTTTATATCCATACCGTTACTCTAGACAATAAGTAATGCTGCGGTAAATGGTGTGTAGAATTTCGTTACCAGAATTACCGGTACGTCGTTATGATTTTTGTGTTCTACTGCAGCCCTCTACTGCTTGCAGGGTCTTGACAATTAATCGTTTTGGTTAATGATTTCCCCTAAGGGTATCGGAGATGATACCCTTGCATTCTACACTTAGGCTTTCTAAACCATTTCTTGATGATGATATCTCCTAATCGGATATGGCGGATGATGAGATATGGAATACTACCATTTTGTTCATATTTGATGGTAAACTCGAATTATCGCGTGTTTTCTGCAAAACGGGATGAAGCTATGGGCCGCCAATTCGTGATCGTGATATTCCCCTCTTTTACCGTCGACAATAGATTTTTCGTATTGTGGCCGTGAACGTAGTCCTCATATTGTTTAGTAGATTGTCTATCTTCCTATTAAGGGTTCTTTTTGCCTTAGTTTTCCGGTTACGGAATCCCTCTCATTCTGCTGACCATATCCTCGATCTTTTGTTGGTGTTTGTATTTAAGTGATGTGGTCACCCAATATAATGCTTGTCTATGGTATTCGATGGTCATAAGGATTATACAAGTCCTGGAACAAGTGATATCGATGTAGCGGCGATCATAGTTCATTCAACCATGTGACTATTTTGTGAACGAATCTCGGAACGATGTGGTTCTGTTTGGATCGGAGAAGAAAGATATGCCGTGGAATGTACGATTTGAGCTTGTAAAACATAAAGAAAGGTAAAATAGTATGATTTCATATACCGTTGAGCGTATACATCTTTAAGGTGTCTTATTGACTAACTAATCGCCACTACACTCTTTAACAACACTATGCGAAGTTACGATGATTACTACAATTTAAAAATCCGGAGAATAGTAGTGCGGACAAATAGAACTAATCAAATTCTTGAGGAGTATCATAGAAAAGTAAGAGCGCCACCATTCGCGATTCCTGCCGAGAGCATTCCTTTATCCTCGGTTTTATTAAAATCCATGCTTCGGACTAGGTCATTTTTGTTTAATTTAGTTAGCTTATACATTCAGGGTCTGATTTTAAATATTGACGAACTTTGCCAATATCATCGGTTTCGCGAAAACGTTTTTATTTTTTAAAATTCCCAATTCTGCTTTGGCCATTAGTGACTATAATTTGTTCCGGCGAGATAGGTCTAATCCACCAGTTAATTATGGTGGAGTATGCACATTTATATAGGCTCGATTCGGACTTTGAGTTTCTTTTTATAAATATAATCGGAAATTTCTTTTGGGTATGGTTCATAATCCACCTAAAACGATTTAAAAAACCCCTTTTTGACATTGAGTGCGTTATGAGTTATTTTTTCTACCGGTATGATGAAGTTTTTATCTTGGGTGATTTCAATGATTGAAGAAGTGAGAAACTTGAAAAATAACTGAAAATATTTTACAATTGATACAAATTTTTATTTACAAGGTTTAATACGACACTCTAAATAAAGAGGCTCTAAATAAACATTTACTGACATCTATAGTAACATTTTAGAAAGAAATAATTTAAAAGTGTAAATTTTTTTTTATAGCGGATTTATTGCTGTAGAAGAACAGCATCGCTGGTAACTCGGAATTTGCAATATTTTGTACCGATGCATAAAATTCACTGATTTCCTCAAAGTAGGTTATGAGGTTAGATTCAAAAAATGATTGCTCGTGAAATTTACTTTCACTACGTATGTTTTTTATAATTTCAAGTTATTATCCGTTTTGCCCACCTACAGGCCTGTTTAGATAATATATCGGTTCCGTGGTAGTTCTCCGTATCAAGTACTATTAGAACCGACTGTAGTGTCATTGAATAAACTCAAATTTGCTAAGGGAATCGAGTTTAAACTCTCTAAGGAAGATACACAGGGTCTTGTACCCTGGATCACACGCTTTAAATTAAGAATAAGCAAAAAGCACAATTTGGTGGTGTTGGCCAACGTGAAATATTTACGTTCTCGTTCTCTAAGTAATTAATTTCATGAATCTAATGTTGTTTAATGGGCCAGAAATGTCTACTACTTCACAAGTCAATATGAAAAAGAATTGAAACGCCAACAATATCAACCGGTTAATGGAATATGTACGTTCTGTTACAAAACACGTATTTCGAATATTTAAAGAGGGATTTATAAATCATTAGTGGTTGCTGGAAGCCACCTTAACATTTGTATACTAATTTCACGATGATTGGCTGTGTAATATTTATAGATCTTTTTTTGTTTTTTAAATTCTTCCGAATCATATTTTTAGTGTTCTTCGAGCTATTTAGTTGTCTCAACGATAGTCTCTTCCAAATTCGATTTCGATTTGCCATCATCTGTAACTTTAAGCGCCCAATCGTCTAATTGATTCTTTAGATTATAACTTTCCAATACATTTCGTGATTTGCACGTTACCTTCAGTTTTTTATATTAAAAAATTGTAAATTCTTTAAGAGACGTTTAAGAGACGTTCTTTAAGAGACGTTAAAAATTGATGAATTTTTTTTTGGAAAGTTTCCTACGGATAATAAAGTTCATACTCTTTTCACAACAACAACTTAACGAAAGCTCTAACTTATAGTGAGTTGATCAAATGCAGTAACATGGATCAATAAACTTTAAATGTATATATAGGAGTACGATGTCATGGAATACGAGACAGCTAAGTACCTCAAAAAATTCAAAATAGTTATTAAATTACCTAAGAGATGGCGCGCTTAAAATTAAAAAGTCAATTTTTATCAATTTTTTAATTTTTTATTTTACATAATGTGAAAAAAGAAGCTCTTTTAAAAAATTGTGTAAATTACATCGTGTAATTTACACGACCAACAGTGCATAGTAGTAGTTTTGTTTTGAATACTTCTGAGGTTTTTATGCTTTATGGAAATATCCTTTTTTATAGTTGTCCATTTATAATGCTTCCACGTGCTTCCATTGTGTTGAAAACCGTCAAATTCTATATAACTTCTACAAATCCTATATATCCACAATCCAATAGTAGATGATGAGCTGAATTTCATAGGGTAAATATGTGAAAGTATTTATTTATTTTGCTAATTAATTAATGTTTTTTATGATAGCTGAGATCATAATGTATCTACACGAGCAACATGAGGATCTTGGAAGTAGATCTGTGAAATATTTTATAGTGATTAAATTATCCACGAACGTTAAACAAAATTACCTATACATTAGAAGTCACCCTGTGCACCACATGAAAATGCATCTTAATTCATATCCAATTATACAATTTAACATCTATATTCTTTATACATGCATACATTATTTACAAAGCTAATAATAATTTTATTGATTAATCGATAAGATTGGAGATACGATCGATTTGGTATTCACGACAATTGAATTTTTAATTTATTTTTAATTTTTTTTTCAATGTTTTATGAAATTTTTAATGTGTTTATTAAAATGATATTTTAATTTCATATATTTTATGTAACAGTAATAATAATAATCAATCAGGTTTGATATTTAGTGTATATAATATTGATGTTATTTATAATTAATTATTTTAATTAAAATGTCATCAGTGTGAATTATGTATTATTTTGCAATTAAATGGTATAATTAGACGTATGTATGTATGTTAGATATCCGGATAAATTCCGTAATCGTAAATATTATAATTGTTTGTTATGGTTTGTGAACTCATCAACGTGCTAAATTTAGTTCACCCTGTAGCCATAGTGTATATAGAGGTAAATGTCATGTGTAGCATATACATTACACAAAAGTCTTATTTATTTTATAATAACAAAAATATTAAATTTAAAAATTTATCGACCTCGAGGTTATCCATCCTTAACATATAAAAATGTCTCTCTTATCTATATAAAAAACTAAATAAATAAAATTAAAATGCTTTATTTATAAATTTAAAATACAACAAAAAATTGTGTAGTTTGAATATAATCAAATTGCTTATCTATTATTACCAATCATATCAGTGTCATTTAATCAGACTTCTACATATAATATTATGACAACAACAACAACAGCAAATTTAAACAACTTAATTTTCCAAAACATAAATTCTCAATTCAATTGGTTTATGCTAGAGTAGTAAGTATAATACATAAAACATTTCGATTATATTTTTTTAATGTTCGAATCCATTAAATTACTTAATTATTCCAAAGCCATGCAGTTATGCACCAAACCATCAAGTAATTGCATCGCTTACGTATGTCCGGATAGCGTGGCTGTAGAACGGAGGATAGTTCCAGATTTTTGCAAAAGCAGTGTTCAAATATAACTGTTGTAAACTGTATTGAGAAACATGGATTGAATTGGATTTTTCTTACACATTCGTTAATTATTTAATGAACAATTTAATTCAATTTATTTAAATTTGCTTAGTTTTATTTTATTTATTATTTCTATTTCAACTTTAATTTAATCAAATTACACAGGATTAATTATTAATTTAGACATTTATAAGTTTTATTTATTATATGTATACAATAATCCTATGAAATTAATTTGGTTTTTATATTATTAACCATTATCTACCTATCACGTCCAAAGCCGACCAGTAAATGAAAGTTATTCACGTCGATTATAGAATCCGTGGGAGCGAATCGAATGCGGATTGATATAAATATAAATAAAATGGAAAACAATTGCTCTCAATCAAAGTAGCCCAGAAATTTTGTATTGATTTCCATACGAATCGTTTTTTATGATTCCCCAGACAAACGGAATAAAAAAATTGCGGATCTAAAATAAATTTTACTTTATGAAAATCCATAGAGATTTCTATGATACTATGATTTAAAATTGTGTTTTTTATATGCAGTTTTCCAGCACACTGGGTGCTCACTAAAAATAAAATAATTTTTCATATAAAATTTGGTGAGGCCTCACTAAAAACAGTGAGAATCTCAGTGTGCTGGACACGCCCATTCTTTACCAAACACATAGGTGCCAGTTATTCATATTTATTAAAGATATACATTTTAAGGGATAACATGTTTGAGTGGTATATTACAACACTCCTCCCTCCTTTAAACAAAAGGCAATTCTGGTTGTCTTTTGAAATATGTATATGTGCCTTGGGTTCTTGGACGTGAGTTGTACAACAATAATATAATTAAATTTATTCAAAATATTTTTTTTTCAATTAATAATATTTAATTTTAGTTTTAATTAAGTTATATTTTTTTTCCTAAACTACAATACAATTTTATTAGTATCATAATAATCCTGTAATTCTAAATAATTATTTAATTATTCAATATATTTCTTTTTTTTTTTTTTGTATTTTAATATTCAAAGTTTAGAAGGCTTCTTTATTTTATTTTAAATTTTTTTTGTATAATTAATAAATTTCATTTAATTAAAATATTAGCAACAAATCTTTTCCAATGACAAAAAAGATGGTAATTTAAATATTATGACATAATTTAAGACGATTGTTATGAATTATTTTTTCTGATTTTCCAATAAGAATTTTACAATTTTCTGGTGAAATAATATCAGAGCCTCCTAAATATGAGAGACGGAAGATTCCACCATTTTTTTCCATGAGCTTTTTTCATATCAACCAGTATATTTTAATATTTTTTTAGAAGCTTTTTGGGATATAAAAACATAAATGGTTCGTTTTAATTTTCAATGTGAATGGTTAATTCAATATTAAGGAAAAGCATATTTTAAAATTGAGTCTTATTATGTCGAGTTAAAGTAAAAACATTTAAATTAGTCTAATACAAATTTTGTAGAAACAAGAATTTGTTTATATGTATGTGTATGTACAGAAAATAAGAAATTAGTATAAAGTGTTCCATTAAAAAATTCAGCATTATTTTTCCAAAACAAACGTTCGTTAAAAAATTCTTTTGGATTAACAATGTAATATGGGGGTTATTGTGTTTTGGATTCTATTTCAACATTGTTGATAAACTAACTTCAAAAACTGTTTTCTCGTTCCTTCTTAAAAATTTGATTTTTCATCGCAACAAATTCGCAGCCTATATTGTTTCATCCTGTAGTATAAACAAAACAGAGCTTCACAAAATAAAAACATTGTAATTTGATAAAGCTTTTCGCAATTACTAAACCAATCAAAAGATGTCGCTAAGTATAAATTAAAGCAAAGTTTTAAAACCCAAATGTATGTTTAAAAAATTTAACAATTTATTATGTATACTGCCTGGTTCAATAAATTATGGAGATCTCCTGGAACTGAAAATAACCCAACACGAGCGACTTGGATTGAAATAAAAAAAAAATTAGAATAATTGTGGCATTTTCCTATTATTGTTTTGCAGCGCACAGCAACTATGATGGTCAAAATTTGACGGCGAAAAGTTGTATTTACGCCAACCGCAATATAATTAAAAATTATAATTGTTTTGAGTTTAATTAATTATGGTCAATTATTATATTAAAGGTTTCGCGCTTAACTTAATAATGGTGTATTTCGTAAGTAGTTGTTTACTTATTTTATTCTTTTCTGTAATTTCAAGTAAATTTATTATAGTGACGTTTTTTGTAATAGTATTTAATTAAGAAAATCAACGATATCAACGATATTGTATACATTTCCAAAATTTTGATGCATTTTTTTTATATGAATAATAATTTACAGTATATAAATATTTTTTTGTTATAAATGTGATCGTTTAGATTGCTATTAAATCCATCGTTCATCTCGAAAATTCTGATGTACATGGGAGCAGAATTTATTAAAGACGTTAAAATTTTATAAAACTAAATTTTATATTGGATGTAAGAAGAATCCGCTGCAGCACCCTTTATTAACTTACTTTACTAACCTACACAACTAAACGGAAAGCTCATTTTTATAGAAAATCAATAAATTTATGCTCCGCTGTAGTTTAAATTTAATAATTAAATACAACAATATGATGACTGATTTTCAAATATGTGTTTTTTGAATATTTTATTAAAAATATAAAATTAAAATTTAGATGACTTGTTCAATTTTTTATTCATAAATTTATGTTAAAAAATTTTTCAATTACCACGGTTTCTTATAGTAACTCAATAAAAGCTTCCTCTCTATTTAAAGCTCTCCTTTTAATATTACGGCTCTTTAAAATCATAGATGGCTCTGATAATATCCGTAACTAAGGAGGTACCTATCCACAGTGAATCTAGTTTTGATTTTCTTGCTTCATTTCTAAGATAAACTTTATCTCCAATGTTAAACATTCTGCATTTTTTATCATGACTTTCCTTAGATTTTTCTTTGCATTTTAAGAGCTTCTCGCGGGGAATTTTATGTGATTGTTGAAACTTGAACTTTAAATCATAAAAATATGCGTCATAATTATATAAAAGATCCATATTTTTTTGATATTGAGTCTGGTATATTTGGCTTTTGACAAAAAACGAGTTCGTACGGCATAAATTCTGTGGCTGTATGTGGGGTGGTATTGTAAGAAAATGTTGCGTATTGTAACCACGAATCCCAATCCAGAGGATCATTTTCAATATAGTTACGCAAATACTCGACCAAGGTTTTTGACTTCGCTCAAGAGTCCCGTTCGTTGGAGGATGGTACGCACTTGTTTTTAATTTCTGAATCTTTAACATTTTACAAATTTATTTACATAATTTTGCCATAAAATTAGACCCTTGATCTGTTAAAATTGGAGTTGGGCAACAAAATATACAAATACAATTTTGGACAAAGGCGGAGGCTATAGTTTCAGACACATTGACTTGTAAGTATATATATTTATTGTTTCTGTGCGAGGATGAAAAAGGACCAACTATGTCAAGAAATATTTTTTCAAATGGTTTGAACGACGTGGTAGTGATTTTCATCGAAATATTAATATTTCTTGAGTTTTTATTTCTTTGACAATATGCACATTTTCTAATATAGATTTCAATTTTAGCAAAAATTCTCTAAATTCCTTGGTGTGCTCCAAAAGGTCCATCGTGATATTCTTTAATAATTGTATCGATATCGTCCTCATTCTTTAGTGTAAAAATTTCTTTCTGGGACTGATTGATTATAAGCAATTTCATTATTTATTTCCAGAATTTGTTGACACATTATGAATATAATTTTCGTCATCAGGTTTGTTAATCGGGTTTGGTGTTATATTGTTTTATAGAGCTGAACCACACTACCACAATTCGACTTAGCTCATCCGCATTATTATTTAATTTTCCCGATTTGTGTTCAATTTGATGATCGTATTCATCTAACCGAATTTTCCATCTGTTCAGTCTTGATGAAAGTTTTTTTGTATTACTCAACCATATTAGAGGTTTATGGTCACTTACTATCTTGAACGTTCTGCCGTAGATTTACGGACGGAAATGTTCCGCCGCCCAAATTATAGCAAGCAACTCTTTTTCTGTAGTCGAATAGTTTTTTTTCGGCTTGATGCAATATACAACTTGCGTACGCAATAGGTAAGTCAGCGCCACACTTTTTTCTTGTGACAAAACTGAACTTAGCGCCGTATCAGTTGCGTCGCATGGGAAATTGTAAAAGGAAATTGTAGCAGTAGTGGTTTTACCAAAAATTCCTTCATTTTTGTTAATGCTTCTTCACAAAAAGCATCCTATACAAAATTGACATCTTTTTTGAGAAGATTCGTTAAAGGTTTGCTGATTTTAGAAAAGTTTGGACAAAATTTTCGATAATATTCAACGAAGCCTAAAAATGATTTCACGTCTCAAGACGATTTTGGTGTTGGATAATGTTTCACAACTTCAATTTTTTTAGGGTCAGGTTTAATTTTTTTAGGTTCTTGCATAGGAATGTAATTCAATGCCAAATGATCGCTTTTATGGGTGTGGGCTGTTGTAATACATTCATTGGTTCCCAACATGAGTGGTATTACCTATACAGAGAAATATTGTTTTAAAGACCTTCACTTTTTAGGGGCAGTTTTTGGCATTTGAACTATTCGAATATATCGTAATTTGTTTAGTAAAAACTTCTGGTATCGATCAGCACGGTACAATGATTTTAAACGGTTGCGGGGTGGTTTTCTAGGGGTTAAATTATGTCATTTTATGGTAATTAATTTGTAAAAAGATTCCAATACTACACCAGCACAGTACAATAAAAGTTCACAGAAATGAAAAGACGTGGTGTGATGAAAAATAAGGTTTTTAAAGATTACACCCCGTAGGGGAAGTTTTTGGGGCGGTTGAGCTATGCCAATATGTTGTAGTTACTTTGTAAAAAATTACAATACCGCCCCCAGTACGATACAAGAAATATTAACTGAAATGCCAAAAGCATGGTTTAACCAAGAATATGGGTTTTGTCGAATTGCACCCATTAGGGAGTTGAACTATGCCGATATGTTGTAATTAATTTGTTAAAAATTCCAGTACCACCCTCAGTACGATACAATAAATATTAACAAAAATACGAAAAGTGTGGTGTAGCTTTCTCTAACGCCAGCCCACCCACGAATTGCAAGATAACGGGACCTGTAAACAATTTTCTAACTGTGTATCAAATTTGTAATTAATTTGTAAAAAAATCCAGTATCATTTTCATTGGATTGTGCTACAAGTGCTGGTGCAGCATTAGGGCCATTGTGCCAGGGGATTAGTAATGAGATAGTGGAAAAGTAATGAGAACGACCTAATTTATCTATAATATCACTTAAATTCGGCAGCAGAAATATATCAGGGATAGTCACGTCATTCAACTTTCTATAATCAATGACGATCCGCCATTTCTTTTTGTTTATATTAGATTTTTTTTTGGTATGCGTAGTAATGGAAAATTCCACGGTGACTTGGAATCTCCAACTATTACATCAGCTTTCATATCAGAATCTTGTTTATTTACCTGTTGTTTTACAGCTTCAGGTAGTTTGTGTGGCTTACAAAAAATAGGATTAGAATTTTGTATTGTATTAATTTGATGGAGGAGAAAAATATCATCGACATATTTATAAAATAGATTTTGTTCTTCATTTTTTGAATGAATCAAATTTATGTTAGCTTCCAATAATGATATTACGCCCAAAGCCGACCAGTAAAAGAAAGTTAATATTTTAATTCTAATTACTAGAAACTTTACCCAACACAAATACACACATAGGGCCAGTTATTAATATTTATTAAAGGTATAATTAGCGTGCCAAGAAAATTTACGTACATATAATTAAGATTGACCACACCACGACCACCTTTTAAATATTCGATAAATTGTATTACACATTCATTTTATAACCATACATTTTCCAATTAAACAACAATTTTTTTTTTAGAATTGCATTTGAAAAATTACGTAAATATGTAATTTTATGTAATTTATGTTACATAAAATTAAGTATTTATTATAAAAAAAATGTTGCATGCATCGTTCATACAGTAACACCCAGGTGTGTGAAGTTAGTGTTCCCTAATGAGAAGTTATGTGCGCATTTTACCCAATTTCGCCCAAAATTTAGCGAAATTAAGGATAACACACTTAAAAACGAATTAAGTGCAGTTTTGAAACAAGTAGTTTTGTCTGATAGTTCTCCAGTGCCCAGACGGATGGACTGATCGGGATGAAACTGCATACTTAAGATTTGCTGACTGCTTTAAATCTGCATCGGCTAAATCAGCCCGCCTCCATGAAACCCATACTATAATTTGTTACACATTTATTACAACAAATCCCAATTTTATTACAGTTACCGTTATCGAGGAATGAGTGGTCGGTTTAGCTTACAATTAAACCTTCTTGGACCAGAATTTATTACAAATTAATTACATTGAACTAGTTAGTTCAAGATCACCAATATAACTTGACTAAGGGTAAATATTGTACTAGAAGTCTTGTCGAGGGTAGGTCAACTTCATCTAGGTGTATAATAAATTATTTTTGTATCAGGTTGCACGGAATTGGCTCCGAACGGTAACGGCTTCAAATTTGATTGATTGATTAGAATGTACGGCCAAGACTAAGCAGGGATCCCGGATACGCCGGGCCTACTGTACACCCCTTTTACATATAACAAGATGGAGGGATAGGAAAGGATGTTAGATATAAGTATACTGGACCCGGTTACAGACACCTTAGTAGTCAATAGTTAGTAAATTGTTAGGCACAAGTATAAAAGTTCAGCAATCAGCTTCCTGAAAAAAATTTAATAATTAATTAAGTACCCATATATAATTATACATTTCCTGCAATGAAACTTTATTATTATGAGGTGAACTTTCAATAAACTAAATAGTTCAATTGTCCATAAACAAAATTAAACTGGTTACCCAAAAACATATTAAATCATGTAAAGTTAATACAATCCAGAAATCACCTATAGCCATTAAAGAATAAAAGATCAAACCATCTTTCAGACTTTATTTACTTCATTTATTTATAGAAAATAATTTGAATAATAATTGTTTAAATTTAAATAAAGTAAAAATAAAACCCACCATACATATTTTTTTCTAGTTTTAATTTAATACAAAATGCATTTATTTGATAGCTAAACTCAAATGAAGTTCACGGAAGTGCAGCTTTACTCATACACTGCAATTTATGAAAATAGATTATTACATGCACGAAGTGAATATTAATCGTCATTTAGTAAATTTTTATTAAAATAACCACATGTAATCAGAATAAATTTATATTTAAATTCTCTCATGCAATAATAATAATATTTACACAAATAAAATTTGATTGCAATTATTACAAGCAGGAAGTGAATCCATTCATTGTTACAGTCATATATGTTTTCTAGTGTTAATTTAAATACAAAGTGCATTTATTTGATAGCTAAACTCAAATAGATCAATAGTTCACGGAATATACTGTCGTATTTTTTCGATTTACAGTCTTTCATACAAAAATTCCAATTTCGATTTACACGATATTTTTCGGAACCGATCTACCACGTAAATCGACGGATGGGTGTACACTCATTGCTTTAACGGCTGATTAATTGCAGCAGCTACCAACCTAACCGTGACATTAGTAGTGGGTCATTAGTAAAGGCTTCAAATTTGTAATTTAAAGTTCGATGTTACCAACTTTGATTATTTATTACACCAGACCGCCACTGGACTTCGTGGAGGGCAGGCCAATCTGGTGTGATAAATTATTAAAGGTGGTAAAATCGACCATTAAATTGTTATGGGTGGCTCGCAGCCAACCCGCAGTTTTCAACTAAATACGCAGAGGCCTCTCTCACGGTCATGTTTTGCCGGCTAGATCTCAGGGTAATGGCATGGGTCGTGGGACAAATAGAGGCTTCCTTGTCTCTGGTCTACACCGTGGAACAGTAAAAATCAAGATCAAATTAAAACAAAACTGAAATTAAATTAAAGACACCAGAATTCGTTGAGCGTAATTTGAGGAACTGTAATAAACTAATAATAACCAGGTGTGTCCATCCGGACGACCGGATCTCCCCAAATGACAAGTACACAGTCTGCTGAGGAGACCATTGTACTATTGACCCATCGACCCCGAAGGGCCGTTGCCCAGCCACAACGAAGCAGTATTAGAGGGTAGGGACATCTCTTCAACAGTCCAGGTCTCTCCACCCGGAGAGACCTCCAGCTAATCACCCACAATTCACACTCCAACAGCTTGAGACTGCTGAAGTGCCGCGGGGAGACCTTGTCGCATACATACGCTGGAATCACCTCTTCAACGCTGTGAGTGTTCTACTAGAGGGACGTTGGGGAGTGACAAACCCAGCCTGTAAATATGGAACCGGCACCGAATGAGAATCCTTCTCCCATCCCACCGAACCAGAAAATTTAGTTACTCTTTTGTTTTTTCAGAAAAAATCAAAACAAAAGGAAAGTAATCGCAGAAAGTGAGTGAAAGCGAGGTCGCGTGCACGACCACCGTAATGTGGTGCTTGATAACAATAAACATTAGAAAAAAAAATAAAAATTTGAAGTTTAAGTGAACAAATAAAAAAAATGTAAAAATATCGTAAAAAATTTAAAAATTGTACCTTTGGCCCCTCGGTTGGGCCCGCTTCCCCTTCTATACCGTTGGTTGCTGGCTTGGTCGTTGGCTCACCTTTGGAAATTTCACCTCGATAGGCCGTCGCCAATCCAGTATCCACAAAAAAAAAACAAAAAATATTGACCTTGATCGGCCGCCGCGTTGTCCCGCTTAAACCGTATAATCATAATGAAGTGGCTTCACCTGGCCACCCGTAAATAATTTGTTGGGCATTCGATTGGTGCGATCCAGTAGGTTCCGCAGCTCTTCGTTGTCATGCTGCTGCAGTCGCAGCCCTGGAAAGTTCATGCATTCCAACAATTTTTAAAGCAGGTAGAAGTAATGAGGTAAGTAATTATCGGGAAATAGCCATTCTTTCCATCATACTCTATATTATTTCAATTTTGTAATTTAAACACGGAACGAATATTAAAATGCGAAGAAATATTAAGCAGTTTAAATAAAACATAATTAGAAACATTTAAGCTCATACTCAAACAACAACTGAAGTAAATTTAGTGTTCAATATTCTTGAACTTCAAATTAGTTCCTATCAATTTTAGAACGATTACAAATTTCCCAATTTCCATGAATTCTAACTTCTAAGCAGCTTATTTCTAATCTTTATCATAAATTCCTCCCACAAAAACCCATGACCACTCCCTCATACATATGCAGGTACTGCTAAAGTTTTACTACTAAAATATTTGCAAACACTTCAGATGTTTATAAAGCAGTGTGAAGCTTTTACTAAGCCTGCATGTTGGTACATTACAAAATAATACCTGTATAAAGCGGAACATAATTTTAAATATTTGGCAGTTAACTGAAAAAAATTATATTTACCATTTGAATAATTAATATTCACTCAATTCAACTCAAATATTTGGGTTAATAAAAGTTCTTAAAAATAAACTAGAAAATCGGGATCCGAGGCAGAAGAATAGTAGTGCATACACTACACGCTGAACTACTTTAGGATGAATTGTTATAATCAAATGAGATAACCGAAGAAATCAAAATTCAACCTCGGGTAAAAAACGTGGGGTAATAGAAAAATTAGTCAAAACAATATCAAGCTCCAAAGGTCAAGCTCCCCATCCAGAGATAATTTCGAGATTATGTTTTCTTATTGCCATATACCTAAGGTTGCGTTTAGATCTCTAAGGATATCCCAGTTGGCCTAAGAATTTTTATTATATTTGGTCATAATACTTAATTGTATAAATTGTCACTACCCCTGATCAACCCAATCCTTGGATAAGGAGCTCCTAAATATTTTTTCCTAATTGGCATAGTCCATTACTAACACTTCATAAACCTGAGATTGACTAAAGATCTCTTGGGATATCTCAGTTGGGCTAAATTTTCTTATTATGTTTGGTCATACAAAATTTAAATTCATGTGCCCTCCCCTGGATGGGAAGCTCTTGAATACGTTTTCCAACTGCCCTGGTCTCCAACTAACACCCCATATACCTGAGGCTGTTTTAAGATCTCTAGGGATACCTCAGTTGGTTTAAGAATTTTTATTGTATTTGGTCATAATACAAAATTTTATTAAATGTCCCTTCCTCCTCTGTATGGGGAACTCTGGAATATATTTTCTGACTGACATGGTCCTTAACTAGCACCTCATTTACCTGAGTTTGTGTTAACTTCTCTAGGGATATCTCAGTTAGCCTATGAATTTTAATTATATTTGGTTATAATACAAAATTATATATATTGTCCCCACCCCTGGATGGGAGTATTTTATCGTTAGCGGTAAATGCAACAGGCTTTTTTTCTGTATTATTGATCATAAGATACGTTTTTAATTATTTGCATGCGTTCCCTAAATTAAGGCAAATTTATACAGTAAATTTGATAATCGTAATGTACGTTTTTTTGAGAATTTAAAATAGTCTTGAGTCAAATTAAACATCCATGTACGTGTAGCTAGTCGAAATAAAACGTGATTTTCCGTCTTACTCTCAGGTTACATCACGACACATGCTCCGTCTTACTCGCGAAAATCACGACATTTTTCCGTTTTATACAGGTAACATCACAACAACTATTACAACAAGGTAATATCACTGCAAATCGGTTAGAAAGTTAAAACGCCGATATGTTTCGAAAAATAACAGCTGGTTTTTATTACCATTAAGCTATTTATTTTGATCTCTTCTTTCTGACTTCGGACATTACTTAAAGATATTTTCATGAATCCTTCCGAATTTTAGTTAGAGTATTGTGGTGTTTCCTAATTTGAAATCACAAATTCAATTTTCCAATTTTCGTGTCGGCTAAATATGTAACGGGTGATTTTTTTGTGGTTAGGATTTTCATGCATTAGTATTTGACAGATCACGCGGGATTTCAGACAAGGTGTCAAAGAGAAAGATGCTCAGTATGCTTTGACATTTCATAATGAATAGACTTACTAACGAGCAACGCTTGCAAATAATTGAATTATATTACAAAAATCAGTGTTCGGTTCGAAAAGTGTTTGTGTCGACAAATTTTGTTCAGCGATGAGGCTCATTTCTGGTTGAATGGCTACGTAAATAAGCAAAATTGCCGCATTTGGAGTGAAGAGCAACCAGAAGCCGTTCAAGAACTGCCCATGCATCCCGAAAAATGCACTGTTTGGTGTGGTTTGTACGCTGGTGGAATCATTGGACCGTATTTTTTCAAAGATGCTGTTGGACGCAACGTTACGGTGAATGGCGATCGCTATCGTTCGATGCTAACAAACTTTTTGTTGCCAAAAATGGAAGAACTGAACTTAGTTGACATGTGGTTTCAACAAGATGGCGCTACATGCCACACAGCTCGCGATTCTATGGCCATTTTGAGGGAAAACTTCGGAGAACAATTCATCTCAAGAAATGGCCCGGTAAGTTGGCCACCAAGATCATGCGATTTGACGCCTTTAGACTATTTTTTGTGGGGCTACGTCAAGTCTAAAGTCTACAGAAATAAGCCAGCAACTATTACAGTTTTGGAAGACAACATTTCCGAAGAAATTCGGGCTATTCCGGCCGAAATGCTCGAAAAAGTTGCCCAAAATTGGACTTTCCGAATGGACCACCTAAGACGCAGCCGCGGTCAACATTTAAATGAAATTATCTTCAAAAAGTAAATGTCATGGACCAATCTAACGTTTCAAATAAAGAACCGATGAGATTTTGCAAATTTTATGCGTTTTTTTTTAAAAAAAAGTTCTCAAGCTCTTAAAAAATCACCCGTTACTTTCCAAAATTTAATAGAACTCAGTAAAATTATGGAAGGGCACTGGCCCGATGGAAAATTGTAGTAGTTGAGAAAAATAATGTTGGAAAAAGCAAGAGAAGCAAGTTCAATTTCCAATTTGAACAATAATACTAAAATATGTACGTTAACCAAAACAGCAAATTTGTTCAAAGTTTTTGAATTTTCAAAGTTTTATCACGGCCCCCCAGAAATTTGGCTCAGGTCTCGTAAGTGTCTCAAACGGGTTACGAAATTGTTTCCCCAGCGACTGGAGCTTCCTAACCAGGACATCAAACTTGATAAGAATTTTTGAGTTTCTATTTTGAGTTTGAGCGAAAATGGTGAACGGTCATTAACACGCCTTTCCAGAGATTTTGACTCAGGTTCCGTAAACAAATAAAAAAGGTGTTCTAAATTGCTCCGCCATAGGACTTTATTGAAACTGCTTCATCAGGATAATAATTTTGATATGAATTTTTGCATTTCAATTTTTGTGTTTGAGTAAAAATGGTAAACAGTCATTATCACGCCTTCCCAAAGATTTGGACTCAGGTTCCATGAGTGTCTCAAATAAGTTTCTAAATTGCTCATCTAACTAGGCTGATTGGGACTTCTTAACCAAGACAGCAAATTCCTTACGAATTTTTTCGTTTCAATTTAGAGTTTGATTTAAAATGGTAGACGACCATAAAAACGATTTTCCAGTGATTTGGGCTCAGATGAGTACCTATAACCAACCTAATTGAAGCTTCCTAACCAATACAGCAAATTTGTTAAGAATTTTTGAGTTTCTATTTTGGGTTTGAATGAAAATGGTGAACGACCACTAACAAGTCTTAAATAGGTTGCTAAATTGCTTAACCAGATTTGAACTCAGGTTCCGTGAATACTTTAGCTATATTTTTTGGATTATTTGGTTACCTGGGATTCTGGATATTTTCTCTGTGTAGCTGATTTTCAGTTTTGCATCAGAGGACTTTATTGCGGCACTCTACTGCATTTTTGTAAAGGTAAAGCGACTGTTGAAGAGTAAACTTAGTGGACCGCCTTTTTACTTTTTTAGTAAATAAGCCCTGCCTCTGAATAGGCCCTTTGGTTAGCTTAAGGCATGTAAGGGCTTCGATATCGATATCCCGCGCTCTCTCTGCCAACATGAGCTTCTATTGTTTTTCGATTTTCTCGATACTGACCAAAAACAACTAAACCTTTATCAAATATGGAGTAATAATGAACCTCTTCAACTTGCAATGGTTAAATTAACAAAAAAATCATAAAAGTATGCTGATTGCTAAAAGAAACTGTAATTTTTGGCATTTTCGACGCCATTTGTTTGATTGCCTACATATATTGTCTATCCACGTAGAATTAACTATGATCGTACTCCATTTAACTCCTCTATTTAACTAACTTGATCCTACTCCAGTTGAAAGTTTGTAGACCTAGATTTCCATTACAAAATATTTTATGAATATTTGAAGAATCACTTGGTTCAACTGGGCTTCAGGATATTTTTACTCTATCGCTAATTTTGCATTAGACCTAATCGTGGACTGCATTTTAGGAAAGGTACAGCGACAGTTGGTCGGTTAACTTAATATGGTTTTGATCCAACATCCCATCACGCCAATGCAGAATGTTACGCTTTTTTAGTGAAGAGCCTTTCAAGGCCTTTTCGTTTGATAGTTAGCCTCGTAGGTACTATAAATATATTTGGATTTATTGCTGGAATTTATTGTTAAGGGACCAGCTTTAGTACTTATGACCCTTTTTTATCGCACCATATATTTTGATTTAATTATTGAAAATAAGACAATTTCAGGCTATTTTCCAGAAACGCCTAAATGTTTACTACAAGTAATACATATTTCGACCTAATTCCTCATTTTATGCTAATTTGGCAGCTATGTGATTTAAATTAGTAATTTTAAGGATGTTTATTAATTGAATGATAGCAGTATCTATTTCAGCACTATTCAAATAGTGGCTTATGGGTCACGTGCATTCCGCTAAACTTATTTTGAAGGTTAACAAAGGGTTTTTGAAGGCAAAATTTTCCTAAATGTTGAGTTTAGCTTATCTCAAAATTTTCTTCAAATTTTTTATGTTTTCGTTGACTTTTTAAAGGTTTTTACACGATTTTTTTTCTTTTTACACGAATCTTTCACTGAATTTTTTGTACTGTGACGGGTGTTTTCGAAACTTGGTGGATTGGTAAGAAAGTGATTGTAATTTTATTCTTAGCAAGTTTATTGCGCTGCATCTAAAATGTTGACTGAGGACTGTAGCAATACGGAAGCTTTGTACCTAGAGGCAGCATTGCCGATCTATATATGAGGTAGTGCACGGAAGACATGGAAATGGTTTTCATCGGAAACTTAATATGTAAACGAAACTATCGAATGAATTGTTTTACCAAACCCACTGAAATTCGAGAAGCTTTAGTGGCATCATCAGCTATTTTGAAGATTTAATTAGATTCTAACGGGGATTAGATCAAAGTATGTGGACATTTATTAGCATGTTGGAGGATGTGAAAGTATTGATTTAGTTGAAATTTGATTTGCATTAAATTAGTTTGAATCTTTTAATGTTTTTAAGTTGTGCAAGAAGATTTACTAAGATGTGACGAAGTGTAATTGCGGATCTTAAACAATTTTCACCTATAGACTGTATATCTGATTAATGATTTTAATAGCAAATTTTTGAATGTGCTGAAGCATCTGGAATAGACCTGCCCACATGATTAGATTTTGAATGTAAAAAATTAAAAATTTTGTATTTCAGATGATTTCTAAGTTCAGAAGATTATTTTTCAGCAGGATTTTTCTCTTGAAAGTATCATTCGAGTAGCAATAACAAATGCCGTTGAAATTTCGGCTATAAGCTGCTCTTATTTTGTTAGGGAATAGTTTTACATATTTCATTTATTATAAACGAAGTCACGTTTTTGTTGTGCGCTTTCTGCTGATCTTTTTGATGATATCTGGTCCAAAAATTAAGTTTGACATTTTTAGTATTCTTAAGTCCTTGAATATTTAAAAACAAATGAGAATAAACACCAGCCCTCCTCCAGTTCCAGACCCGTGCCTATTTTGGCCCATGAAAGGATTACTTTACCTATATCCGTTCTGTCCGGCAACGGGAACTTGCTGCGTTTCATCACAGCTTTTAAAGTCTTTCTTCTGGTTTAATAGTTTGATAAAAATTATTTTTGAGGGACCAGCGATACTTGTTTTTTATCACGTCATATATTTTGAAATAATTTTTAAAAAAATTTATAATAAAGAATTTTCGAGTTATTAAGTTATTTTTCAGCCACGCCTAAAAGTTTACTACAAGTAATACATATTTTAAGCTAATTTCTCATTCTAGGCTGTTCTTCCCGCTATGTGGTTTGCTTTGATGTATTTTAGTAATTTTAAAGAAGTTTATTATCTAGTAGCGCTCTTGTATTTAATTCAGTGCTGTTAAACAGGTGGTCTGTGAGCCACGTGTGACCTACTAAACATATTTAGTTTAAAAAAGTATATCCTTGTTTTGTATATGGTAGGATAGGTTGAGAAGAGTCTAGCTGAGTTGCTAAATATCGGTGAGTTTGTTGTAATGATTGACATAAGTGGGTTGTTATGAGTAAAAAGAGATTGTTGGGTAGGGGTTTTATAAAGAGCGGGAATTCGATTAAAGTATTTTTCCATTTACACGCATTTTGCAGAATATGAAAGTGGATTGATTTTATTGAAGTTAGATTTGCATTAAAATAAATCGGCAGTACTTAACTTTATTACAAATTGAATTTTGAGTTATAGATGGCTAATGTGTAAGAATCACAACGATCAGTTTCAAACAGATGACGGTACAATCACAATACACCATTACAATTGAAAAAAAAAAAAAAAACCAAAAGTAAATTTATTACAAATGTTTTATTTACCTTTGGAATGTGGTTAGAAGCACTAGATAGTTCACGAGATAAAATTGATTTATTCAATGTTATTTTGTTGACCTTTGAAGGTTCGCCTAGCTAGCGCCACTGTCCAAAAACGAAACTGGCAATTTGTTATATTGCTTAATGAAATTAGTTCCCTCATTATTAATTGAGATTTTCTTTATACAAATACTTATCTGGTTTTCACTAAACTGTTCAGAAATGATAATGTTCACGCTTTACCCAACCCTTGTAGAAATATTTATGTTTTACCCAACCTTTGAATTATAAATTTATCTCTTTCCTTTTTCGTTTTGGGTTTATTTTTATATAATTTTTTGTTTTAAGCAGTCGAGTAAAAACCTTTAACGAAGAAGCTTTAAGGAAATGGAATCTTTATCATGGAAAAATAGCTGATTCAACAAAATTCGTAATACAGTCCACATCGCAACATTTTGGTCCTTCGAGCCGGATCGAAGAAGCAATAACAGTTAGCAATAGTAGTTGCTCGTCAATACAATTTTATAATTTCGATGGTTTGGGATTTACAAATTTGATTATAGTTTAGCGATTATCGATTTTTTTTATTTAATGGGTAAATTGTTTAAGGTAATTTTTAAAATTAGTTATTGAAATCGAAAGCGAATTGGATTTGCTTAAAAATGGCGGATGACCTTATAAAAAAAACGTGGTCACTCAAAACAAAAAATAACAAAGCATCAGAAATATATAGAAAAATATGTCGAGTTGAAATCGAATAGTGTGTATGTTGTGCATGCGAGCTTGCCAGATCTAGAAAAGGCGTTCATGGAATTTTGTGAAATTAATACGGAAATTTTAGAGGCTACCGATAATGCGGAATGTTATTGTGAGGAGGGTGATCAAGTGGAACAGCAATTTTATCAAATTAAATCGCTGTTTCTGAAGTGTATGGATAAAGTTAAAACTATTTTATTAGATGAAAGATCGAACAATAACAATGAAAATTCCTAAGTCGCTATCAAATTGCCACAAATTAAAATTCCTCATTTTACTGGTGAGTACAGCAAATGGATTACATTTCGCGACATGTTTACGCGCCATATTCATGAAAATTTTGGTTTACATGATGAGAGTAAATTTCAGTATCTTATTGGATATCTCAAAGAAGATTCTGTAATTAAGTCACCAATGTCGGATGCGGGATACAAACGAGCCTGGCAGGACTTGAACGATTGGTATAATAATTCACTTTAAAGAATCAAACTCAGCGCATTTGAGAAAACTTGTTCAAGGTGCTGCTACTATTTTAGCAAATTTGAAATTATTGGACCATCCGACTGAACATTGGGATACCATTGTTGCTCACGTAGTGTCATCCAAGCTGGATATCGAGACCATGAACGCTTGGGAGTTAGGTTTAGGTGATAAGAGTGATATCAAATGGGATAATATGTTTAAATTCTTGACAGGTCAGGCGCAAGCTTTGGAAAATGTAGAAAAGTGAGGTTCCCAAAAAACACAAGATCAATAGAGTGTTCTATAAAAAATCAAAAGTAGGCACCAGGGCGTTTATTGTTTCGTCAAATACAAATTCTAATAATTCACGCGTCAAAGTCATTTTGCAAGTCAGTGCGGACTATTTCTTCAATTGTCACCTGATCAGAGATTTCATAAGGTGATCGAGCTGAAGTTGTGTATAAATTGTTTGCGCTCCGGTCATAATCTTGAAAATTGTTTCCCTCGTAAGTGTTCTGTATGTCACCAAACCCATCATTCTTTGCTTCATAACTCGGCTCTGGTTCAAGATCGCAAGGCATCTGAATTGTCAAGCTCCGGTTCAGTTCAGTTATAATCATCTATTATCCTCCATGTGACTCAAAATAAGGGTAGTCCCATTGAAATGAGTTCGGATACAGGTACTCTCAGTGAGAGCAGTGGCTCATTCGACAAGGCCCAATGAAGTTATGCTGGTCACAGCAATCGTTTCAATCGAAAACGCAGATGGAAATTTGCATCAATGTCGTGCACTGTTAGACTCCGCATCGCAGTCTAATTTTATTACAGGTGGGTTGACAGGTCGTCTGTATAAATGAGTTTCTCTAAATCTAAATACCGCGTTAGTACAACTATTCATGCGAAGAATGGTGGAGTTCTTTACAAGGATACGTTTGAGTTTCATGTTGTTCCAAGTATTACAGGAAATTTACCTTCCCAAAAGGTTCCGTTACCACTTTATCCTCTTCCTAAATACATATCGGATCCCGAATTCCATAATCCTGCTCCAGTTGATTTGCTGCTGGGAGCTCACTCGTATTATGATATATTGTTGTCAAGTCAGTTGAAAGTATCGAACGAGCTTCCAGCATTTATTGAAACGAGACTCGGATATATTGTCGGCGGAAAGATAACTAAGTCGACTCAAATTCATATCAGTGTAGTGCCAGAGGTGTTCAAAAACGATGACTTACACTCAATGGTGAGAGAGTTTTTCAAGCATGAACAAATTGAATCCAACCCAGGGTTGACATCAGAGGAGAAACAGTACGAAGAACTGTTCGCAAGATATATAGTACGCCTATCTCTGCGCACCAACCCAAATTGTCAATGAACGACACACACTGTTGAATGACATTTTACTTACTGGTTGAATGACATTTTACTTACCGGTCCAGCTATACAGGATGATTTATTTACGCTCGTGCTGAGATTTCGAAAACTATATTATTGGGTTTACTGGAGATATTGCGAAGATGTATCGCCAAATAAAGGTGGTTGAAGATCAACATCCTTTACAAGTAATCGTATGGTGTGAAAATGAACATAATCCCTTGAAAACATTTGCACTATCTACGGTCACATACGGTACCACGTCAGCCTCATATCTAGCAACAAGAGTTCTGAAACAAATCAACCTAGATGAAGGTGCACAATTTCCGAGTGCTATAAGGCCGATCTTTTGACGGGTGCAGCGAATGAAGCTGATACTAAACGAATATAATCGGAAATGCATCGGATGTTAGAAAATGGAGGCATGAAGTTTCGAAAAATTGCATCCAATTCTAAGGCATTATTATTAACAGTTCCTGAAGAAGCTAAAGAACAAACTACATCACCATCATCAATGAAGCTCAATGAGACGATCAAAACATTGGGTCTCACTGGGAATCCCGAAAGCGATCATTTCTTGTTCAATTTCAACGTAGATACTAGCAACACGGAAGTCACAAAGCGCACAGTCCTTTCAGAGATCGCCCATATTTTCGACCCAATTGAACTTCTTGGTCCAATAATCCCGTTGGCTAAGATCTTTTTGCAAGGATTGTGGTCGAAGCAATTAACATGGGACGATCCGTTGCTTATAAATGAATATGACTTTTGGCTCCAATTCCGAAAATTTATACCATCAATTCAGACAATACGGATTCCAAGATGTACATCCTCAAAGGATGTGCAATACCTCGAAATACACGGATTTGCTGACGACAGGCAGTGTGCTTATGGTGCGCATTCTTATGTGCAGCAAGTCTCTTGTCGCGCTTCGAAATTCAGTGTTCAATCGGAGATATCTGAATTACCGGAAATCAAAGACGATTCCAACATCTTGCATTGCAAAGAAGCTGAGAATAATGATGCCATTCTTTATGATCTGATCCAAAAATTTAATTCCTTTCGAAAATTATTAAATGTCGTTCGATATTGTAGTCGATTTTGCAACAATGTCTGCAGTATTTTTGAACAAGATAAAAAATTATACATCGATTTGGGGAGAGATTAACCTACGACGAACTTCACATTGCTTTGTGGAAACTCATAAAGGCAGTTCAAAGCGAGACATTTTCTTTTGAAATCAACTCGTTAAAATCCAACAAGTAAATTTCTAAAACAAGCTGTATAAACCGCTTGCATCCTTTTCTGGATGCTGGCGGAATTATTCGAGTTGGAGTACGATTAACCAACAGTATCCTCTCAAACGATAACAAGAAGCAAATCTGGTTGTCAGCTAAGCATCGTTTCACAGAGCTTTTGATGCAACACGAACATTTACCGGAATTTATCGTCAAAGACCAAGACTTCAACAGCAAATCATGGCCGATCTACCAGCAGTTCGTGTCGTTCCCAATCCTCCGTTTACTATCATCGTTCTTTGCGAACCATTTTTTACAAGAAATCAGAATACACGTAGCAAGGCTGAATATAAAACATATGTAGCTGTGTTTATTTGTTTCAGCACAAAGGCCGTGCATAATGAAATAGTGTCTGACCTATCAGGCAAGCCTTGTGAGATTCATACCAACAATGCTTAGAACTTTGTTGGAGCATCTAACGAATTGAAGAAAATTAAATTCTTTTTTAGCCAGCAAGCTAACATAAATAAATTACAAGATCACTGTAACAACGAAGGTATAATTTGGAAGTTTATACCCCCACGGTCTCCGAGCGGTGGAGGATTGTGGGAAGCTGCTGTCAATTCGTTTAAGCACCTTTTCCGACGAATAACTCGCTATCAATCATACGATTATGAACGACTGCACACATTGTCAATAAGATAGAAGCTTGTCTCAGCTCGAGGCCGATCATCCCAATGTCAATGTCACCCGATGATTTGGCAGCGCTCATTCCTGAGACATTTTTGATTGGTCGCCCAC
Source organism: Nephrotoma flavescens (assembly GCA_932526605.1). Lineage (NCBI taxonomy): Eukaryota > Metazoa > Arthropoda > Insecta > Diptera > Tipulidae > Nephrotoma > Nephrotoma flavescens. Next base: position 41,224,698 of record OW052222.1, read on the forward strand.
TAACTGCAATAAATCGGCCCAACATTGAAGATATTCCTCAAAACCGCACAAATGGAGGGCCATTGAACAACAACACCAGTTCTTTTGGAACAGATTGTCCGCAAGGAATATCTGAATACTTTACAAGTACGTTGTAAATGAAATCAAAAATATCCTGATCTACGGTGCCACCACCAACTTGGCCCTTAGGTCGAGTCGTAAAATCTCGGAGCTGATCACCATATTCGAGTAGTTACCTTAAGGACAAAGGCCGAAGACGAAGCTTAGCCGATTGATTACCTATGGAAGGTTCTGTATAATTGGAATGTGTTGAATTAGTAATTCAAGGTGTCCCGAAATGTTCACGTTTTACCCAACCCAGCAGTCGAGAAAGAAGAATTCGCTTTACCGGTAAAGTGGTCGGCCTAACACAGAAAGAAGTACAATTTTGAAACTACCGAAAACTATTACCGTACCGACAGGTGAAAATTTATGTGTTGGTATGTATATTAAGCACATAAAAGTTAAATGTTGAAATGATTGATAACCCAATATATATTAGTAAAAAACACTTTAGTCAAAATTCTTAAAGTTAATTACAATAATAATAAAATGTATTATGAATTTAATAAATTTACGTATTATTCTGAATTTTTGAGGGGGGTGCATATATTACAAACACAACTACAAATAGAACTCGAGAGAGCTGTTTTATTATTCACCGAAGCCGAAATAAATTAATTAGGATTGTAATACATAATTTTTGGGTTTTTGGCCGTAAGTTGAGTGCTTAATATCGTTGTTGTTGTTGTTGTTGCTGTTTTTTTTTTAATATACTTACCATACATATATTATTCAATGTCCAGCTGTTTGTATTTTCATTTTAATTTCTTAAATAAAATATTTAAATTTTCTTTTTTTTTTTTTGTTGTGAGACAGAATAAGGTTATGTGTTTTGATGTTATTTATTGCATCAATGTATTATACTCATATGTACTTGATACAGTTGTTGCGAAAATATATACATGTTTGTAACTTACGTAGACTTATAATGAAATTGTTTTACAGTAAGTTTGTATTATACATAAAACCGGGCTGCCAACCATAAACACTCGTAAGACAATATCGGTTTACATTGAGAAATTTTGTTTAGCACAGTGCGTGTCAAATTACAAACAACCTGGTTTTTGGGTAATTTGTAAGTTGGATATTTTGATAAACGGGGAGCTTATATCGAAATATGTTAAATAAAATTATGTTAATTTCATTCGGCACCACGGGTAGTAGGAAATGCAACACCGGGCCCATATACATCAGTTCGTTAATGAACTACCATATTCCATCCATATAGGTCCGTCAATCGGCGTAATGTCTTTAACACGCGTTGTAGTTGCCATGCGACGGTATTGAGAAAGGCCTCGCACTTTAAAAGTTGTTTGTTGTTATATTGCATCACATGCGGGTGTCCTGCACTATGAGTTTAAAATAACGAAAATTCACTCAATAGAACAACTGATGTTTCTATACGGTGTTCAACGAATGCGCCAACAACCCGTCATCTATTTCAGCTTTTATATCAGGATGAACCTGAGTGGTGGAACTATGTTAGTATGTGATTAGTGATTTCGCGAATTATATTTCAGATCACTAACGGTTTTATACCAATTTTTACTTTAACTTTCAGGAGCTCCGCGGCTAGACCCATGCAAAACAAATGCACATTAAACAAAGAAAGATTTCCTCGATTACAAATCCCTCAATATCAATACAAGTTACAATTTGTATTTTTAAATATTTATTACAGGATAACAACTTATAATAGATATTTATTACAATTAAAATATGGCAGAATGAATTTTTCTTATTCAGACTACGCCGGTGTGTAATTATTTTTCAACTCTTTTTTTTTGCTCGTTCTCCAATCAACGACTTTTATTTTTTTTCAAACCGATGACTAGGTTAATCGAAAAAATGAGTAAATCGTTGAGTTGCCCGATGTGTAACTGTCCTACGCGCCACAGTACTCCCCTACCAGAGAACGTGTCAACGTGAACGCATCGAGAAATTTAGTCGGCGGTCTTGTTACTCTGCCAGCTCGAGTCGACGTTTGTTTGGGGATACAAACATTCTGCTCACCCGACGAATGCACGTTAGTCAGGTTAGGGTAGAACGTTACTTTCTTTCGGGGCGCGATCTTTTTTGGCTCGCTCGTAAATCCGGTCACCGTTCCAGAGTCGGCAACTGCAGTTTGTTCAGTACCCCCCAACGGGCTAGTCGCAATATTCTGTGTATTATTTTGTGATTCAAGTAATTCTGTACTTTCAACAAAACAGGGCTTAAGTCTGTCTATAGACACTCTAATTTGCTTGCCCTTATATTCAATGACGAAATTCTTTTCAGCCCGACTAACTACTGCGAACGAACTTTCATACTGTAACGATCTACGCACCGCGTCAGTGCGTAATAATATATGAGAACAAGAGTCTAATGCCTTAAAAACGAACCCCTGATCTTTGGATGTATGTCGAGTAGGTGGATGCGGACGTATCTCATTGAAATGGTTTCTCAGTGATGTAACAAAATCGGTTTGCAATTTGATGATCTTATTGTCTTCAACCATCTGTCCTGGAATACGCAACGTTGTACCATAAAGAAGTTCCGCCGATGTCGTACTAAAATCTTCGCGAAAATCTGTTCGAAGACCCAGTAAAATCGTGGGAAGCGAACGTGTTCAATCCGGTCTGTTCTGGCTCATAATAGCAGCCTTCAGGGTCCGGTGCCACCTCTCGATGAATCCATTAGCCTTCGGGTTATAACTAGTTTTCCTTTTCCTGACAACAACTTGGAGAGCTCTGCAAAAAGTTCTGACTCGAACTGAGATCCTTGATCTGTAACAATCGACTCCGGAACTCCATAACGAGTAATCCAACCACTCAAAACTGCAAACGCCACCGCCTCAGCGTGAATATCCACGATTGGTATCGCTTCTGGCCAGCGTGTAAAGCGGTCAATCATCGTCATACAATAACGTTGACCGTCTGAAGATGGAAGCGGCCCGATTATGTCCAAATGAATCTGCATAAATCACTGTGATACTACTGGGAAATTTCCCACGTCGCTTTTCGTATGTTTAGTCACTTTGGATCTTTGACAGTTCAAACAATTTCGTGCCATCCCGCGTACATCTCTATTTACTGATGTCCAAATGAATTTTTGGGCGACCTGTTTTGCCATTGCGGCAATTCCCGGATGTGCCAACTTGTGAATAGAGTCAAACACTGCAACTCGAAACGCTTTGGGGATGTACGGCCGATTAACTCCCGTAGAGGTTTCACAGACAATATATTTATTTGAACTGGGTAACGGGATCTTCTGGAATATCAAATGGATACTTTTTACCATCAAATTTTTCAATTCATCGTCGTTTTGTTGTGCATCAGCGATCTGCTCGTAATCCACTGTCGATGGTACAGTAATTGCATACATACGTGATAGTGTGTCGGCTACAAGATTTTCCACCCCGGATACGTGTCGTATATCGGTGATAAATTGCCCTATGAAATCCAGATGCCTAAACTGTCTCGGAGAAGCCTTCGCAAGGTTCTGCCTGAAAGCGAATACCAATGGCTTGTGATCTGCAAATAGGGTGAATACCCTTCCCTCGAGTAGATGCCTAAAATGCTTAATAGCGGTATACGCCGCCAATAATTCACGGTCGTAGGCACTGTACCGACGTTGTGTCTCACTTAGCCTAACTGGAAAAAAAACTCAACGGCTGCCAAGTATTTGAGACTTTTTGTTGAACAACGGCCCCGAGCGCGACGTCAGACGCGTCAACCATAACAGCAAGCTCAGCGTCCTTTGCCGGATGTACTAGAAGAGTTGCCTCCACCAACTGGTTTTTACTGGTTCTAAAGGCCTCAACCGCTTCATCTGTCCACACAATAGCTCTTTTGTCATTTTTCCTGCTACCTCTAAGATAATTATTTAGTAGCGCTTGATTACTCGCTGCATGTGGTATGAATCGCCTGTAAAAGTTTAACATACCCAGGAATCGCCTGAGCTGTTTAATCGTTTCTGGTTGTTTATAATTTGATATAGCGTCAACTCTCTCTTGAATAGGTTGGATACCTTGCGCGGTTATGGTATGTCCTAAAAATTCCACTTCGCCTTTTGCAAATTTACATTTCTCGACCTTGATAATGAGTCCTGCTTCCTTCAATCGTTGGCATATAACCCTCAAATGGTCCAGATGTTCTTCCTGCGTACGTGATGCGACTAAAAGGTCGTCAATGTATACGAAACAGAAGTCCAATCCCCTGACGATGGAGTGCATGAAGCGCTGGAACGTCTGCGCAGCGTTCCGTAGGCCAAACGTCATCCTAGTAAACTCGAAGAGTCCGAATGGAGTGGTAATCGCTGTCTTGGATACATCATTTACCTCAATTTTTATCTGATGGTACGCCCTGACTAAATCCATTGTGGTAAACACTGTACACCCATCCAATTGAACTGCAAAATCTTGCAAATGAGGAATTGGATACTGATCGGGTTGTGTTATATTATTAAGGGCTCGATAGTCTCCGCGCGGCCTCCACTCCCCATTTTTCTTTGCGACCAAGTGGAGTGGTCTTGACCATGGGCTATTAGAAGGTCGGCAAATTCCTTGCGATTGCATAAACTCAAACTCTTTCTTTGCAATGGATAGCTTCTCGGGGGAGAGACGTCTTGTCTTAGCGTAAACAGCTGGTCCCCGGGTTTCGATGGTATGCGTTACTGCATGTTTGATTTGATTCGGATTAGTCGCATTTGCTTGCGTGATTTCTTTAAACTCGACTAGCAGACCAATAATCTCGGACCCCATTGAATGACAGCCAATAGTAGTTAGTGTACTGACGGATATGTTTGAAATTTTGCCAATCGCGGAAATCGATGTCAGTGGATCCAGTACCCGTTTGTGTTTGATGTCCTCCAGTAAACCATATTTTTTTAGAAAATCAGCCCCAATTATAGGAATTGTTACATCGGCAACAATAAATATTTGAGAAAATATACGTCTCAAACCTAAATCCAATTTAACTATCCTTGTTCCGTACGTAGTAACCTCGGAAGCGTTTGCTGCATACAATGAAAAATTTGATTTCTCTCTGGATCTATCTTTACTTGAGGCTGGAAGTACTGAAATCTCCGCTCCAGTATCTATTAAGTATTTAATGTTGGAAGATCTATCAGCAATTATTAGGCGACGTGTGACTTAATTATTTTTTTGGTCTAATTTGGTAGGGTCGTATAATTTACAAATCGGCACACATTTGCACGCTTTATCACCGAAACGATAGTGATACCAACAAATTCCATTTCTAACCGAAGCGTTTGAACGTGATCTGGAATTATCTCGTCGTCTAACACGTGATCCTGCACTTGAAGAGTTACTTCGACTATGACCATTAAAACCTGCCCTCTTAACTGACTGTGTGAGCTCGTTAATTTGGGCCTGTAAATTTAAATTCCATTTCTCCAAGCGTTCGTAACTTGATTGTGGAAACTCCTCTGTCCGATTTGTATTACCATTGTCTTGTTTATAAAGGCTGCGAGAAACCGCCATTAGATTCGTCTCTGAACAGGCCTCTAATACTCTATCGGCCAATTGTGCCACTTCGTCTAATTTACCCACGCTGCCTGCAAGAACCGTCCGCACCTTCGTGGGTAACTTCGCGTCCCACAATACTTGTAGCGTCTCGCCAGGAAAAGCATTCATCGCTGTTGCTTGCATCTCCCGCAAGAGCTGCGAAGGTTTTTTGTCGCCAAGATCCATTTCACTTAATACCTTTCGAATTCCGGCTGTCGATGAATCACCCAGTCTTGTGATCAGCGATTGCTTAAGAACATCATAAGGATCTTTGGGTGGAATCACTTTTACCATATCCGGTACTATTCTAGCCAATTCCGGGGTCAACACGCTTAAAACCGTGAAATATTTCGTTACCTGGCTAGTAGCCCGCGCATTCACGAATTGCGCTTCCAATGTGCCGAACCATAACTCGACACCATGCGTCCAAATCGGGGAAGGCTTAGGTGCAACCAGATGCAGCTGCCCAGATATCACATCGCCTTGCGATGTATTGTGTGTTTCCATCCCCTCCGTCCTATGCTTGTCTTCGCCCTGTACCTGCTCTTTGAACGAGGAACCTGACGTTGAAGCGCCCTGCGCCGCGAGCATTTTCGACATAATGTCGCCTATAAGTGCCTTAACCTGCGACGCATCCATCAAATGCGGCTGTACTACTGCTGACACCTCGTCACACACGTTCTCTTCAGTACTCATCTATCCAATTACTTATTTACCGCATATGTCGGTTGTTAATTAAAATATATTTCGATGTATGCCCCAAATGTTGCTTTGCATTCAATTTTACCGCACTGGAAATGTGCCCGAGTCGGCTGGTCACCAATTATGGTAGTATGTGATTAGTGATTTCGCGAATTATATTTCAGATCACTAACGGATTTATACCAATTTTTATTTTAACTTTCAGGTGCTCCTCGGCTAGACCCATGCAAAACAAATGCACATTAAACAAAGAAAGATTTCTTCGATTACAAATCCCTCAATAGCATCCCTCACGCCGGTTAGGGCTCAGGAGCAGGTGGGGTGGGGAATCCAGAACATAGTGAGATCTGTGCTGACCGTAAAAGGAACCGTGAACCGTAAAACGTGTTATGGAAGAGATTGTCGATTATTCGCACCGTTATTATGCTCTAAATCTTGGGCACACCAAGATTTTTGAATTTCGGCTGGCAGGCGTAAGTTTAAAATTTTGTAGTTTGGCGTTAGTGGTAGTTTCCACATCTTGGGCGCTATTGCTATTCGACGGTCCTCCTGGTTTGTTTGCTATCAACGTTTTGTGATGGATAAATCACTTATAATATGCGACGATTCATTTTGGTTTATTGAAACTTGAATGTCGCTTAAATATTTGTAAAAATGGGTTGATTTTCTTTACGGTCAGAAAAACGACTTAGAGTTTTCTTTTAATTCCTGCGGATGTACGTCATTAAAGATGTTGCCTGGGATGGCTGCATCGTGTTCCAACATCAATTCGTACATTTAGAGTTAGTCATAGAGTTTAGAAATTATTTCATTCATTTCAAGATATTTCACTAGATTTTAGTTAATGCATTTTTCATAATTTTTGGCACTCTTCCAGATGTACGGGTATTTTTACCTTATTTATCTGAAATTCCGTCGGGTCCGGTAGCCTCATTATCTTTAGATTTCTGACAACAATTTGCCCCGAGACATTTCTGACGTTAATTTTGGAATCACAATACGGAATTGACGGAAACGTAACTCAATTGTTGTTGACTCTTTTCACTTCCTATGCGCATATTTTGTTACAATATTTTTCATGTGACCCTGTATTCTTCAAAATAAACTTTCTTACGCTTATATTTATTGTAAGCAGTTTTAGTGTTGAGCCTTCGGTGGCTTTTTTTGAAAATTTTTAAAATTTAGGTTGGGATTGGACAATGACGATGGAATAGATGGAAAGTTTGACAGGATGTTCCCATCAGACTCAAGAGAGAGATACTACCTCTCCTCACCATACTCTCTACGTCCGATTACTGGCCCGAATGATCTTAATCATCTCCTCTGGTTTATTCGGCTCGGTTGGTACCCAGACGCGTGTCTTCGGTCTGCTTGAGATTTCCCTTCTGCAGACTGCGTGAAGCCTTGCGCCCTGCCGCACCTCGCCTACTTGGCCACGGCCCTTTTATAAAGATCGACCGATCTCTGGTCCGAGCACACAGTTAACTTAACGCGCCCTTAGTACCATCCCGCATCTCTACATTATACCTTGGCTCGCTTGCTGTCACTGCTTCAAGCTCATCCTAGGACCTGTGTCTTTTCGACAGACGGACCCTTTCCGAGCTATCGCAGCCGACAGTTTTCTTAGCCCATGGTACAGATTGTTTCTGTACTACTGTAAGCTACCCCTCAGGGGTCTCCCTAAAGCGTCACTTCGACGGGGGGATCTCTCTTAAACCCCCATTATTTCGTTTGGTGGTTTTGCTTCCTCCTGGTGTCGATGCTTTTTTGTCGCTTACCTTTGCCACTGATGTGGGTGCCCCACCTTTATGGTTGGAGTTACTTTCTTTCTTTATATTTTCCAGTTTTTGAAGAGTACCCGCCTCTTTATTTTTATTTTTTTGGATCATTCATGTTTTTTCTCACGAGTGTCGGAGAAGTGCAGTTCCACCTGCGCAGAGATCCGCAAACGCAGGTAAGGCACAAATCTGTAAACGCAGGTAAGGGCTCCCAGCGCCCCCGTTCCTCTCCAACATTCACCCGCCCATTCAGCCATTCATATGGATATCCCAAGCCAATGGAATCCATTCCATTCAAATGACGACCCGTTTATAGGGTTCTCCACTCACTATTCGGAGACCCGTGAGTGCAGGAAGACGTGCCGCTCAGTTCGCCGTGCTTATTAGTCCATGGTTTTATGGCGCTATTAGTTCGCCCTTCCATACTGGGTATCATAGGCACTCAGAATTTAGTGAACAAAGGTTAAACATTCCCCAGTTACCTGAGACTCTTCTCCCAGCAGAGCTGCGGTTCGGGCGGCTTACTTAATTCACCGCTAACCTACATTTCGATAGGCCGCCCACTATCCACCACCTTTGACTTCCCCGATAGCTACAGCCCGCCACGAGAAATTAACCTTTAATTTTCCAATTGCTTTTAAATCATTTTTTTGATATGGGTTCTGCAAATATGGTTATAGTTGGAAGGGATGGACCCTAACATTTTTTAATAAAGAATATAGTTAACCTATTTTTAGCCTATAATTATCCATAGTTTATGTTGTAATATTCTGCTGTATATGGGTTCTGCTAGCTTCAGGGACGTAGCATGAGTTGGTTTTCGGAAATTTAAGCAGGAATAGCGATTTTTGAGTATGCAAGACAGTTTTACTAGAAATTTACAGAAGTGAACAAAACCACATTTATGGTAGAAAGTCTTGTGTTGGCCGCAACAAATTCTTTCCTTCATTTTGTATCATCTTTGCGGGATGACCACGATGATGGTTCATATCCCAAAAATTCTGTAAGAATATTGAACAATTGGAAAAATTCTTTCGTATGTGCCGTGATCAAGCAACTTAAATCGATAAATTTATAGTTATTAAAATTGGTTAATTATTTTCCTTGAACCCGTTTGCAAATTGGAATTTCATCATTCGAAGTGTGGAGTGCTCGAACCACTTTTGTTACATTTGCCAAATACCACAAATGCCCAAAAAATTTCTTAACGGCTGTTTCAAATGATCCTTCCTCAATTTCTGCATAAAACACGAAATATTTAAAAAAGTTTTAAATATAGGGTTTTCCAATAGGAATGATATGATTTTTAAGTGACGTTTCGGCCATTTGTAATATGTCATGATCTGTCATTTTTTGTTTCATTGTATTCAGCAATGTTTACAATTTCATCATGGTGATATACGCAAGAACAACGTTTACAAATTATTCCGCTTTATTTTCAAAATAATCGTTCTCCAATTGCAACTTTTCGTGCGCTTTCGCCATTTTATAGTCGTAATAATCGTCTCAGTGTACTCATGAATTTGCTAATTTTGCCTTGGAACAACTTGAAAACGAAAACGATTTTTTTTAAGAAAATCATCATCTCCGGTGAGGCTCACTTTCATCTGAGTAGTGCGGTAAATGAACAAAAATGTCGATTCTGGTGCAAAGAAAATCCACAAAATATTCATAAAAAACCATTACATTCACCTAAATTGACAGTTTGGTGTGGTTTTTGGTCTGGTGGAATCATGGGTCCGTATTTTTTTCGAAATGAAGCTGGTAACACCGTTACTGTCAATGGAGATCGGTATAGATCGATGATAACCAACTTTTTATGGCCGAAATTGGAAGAAGTTGATCTTGACAACATTTGGATCCAACAAGGGGCTACGTGCCACCCAGCAAGTGCAACAATTGAATTATTGCGAGACAAGTTTAGAGATTCGATTATTTCAAGAAATTGTGATATTAAATGGCCTCCAAGAAGTTGTGATTTAACACCGTTAGACTATTTATTGTGAGGTTATTTGAAGACATTGGTCTTTAGCAATAAACCAAACTCTCTTCAAGCTCAAGTCAATATTGAACGTGCTATTCATGACATACGACTTGATTTAGTGGAAAAAGTGCTCGAAAATTGGGTTCATCGAATTCGTTCCTGCAGAAGAAGTCGTGTATCGATTGTACTTCACATTAAATAAAAAACATTTCAATTTCCTTAATAATTAAGGGTTTTTTTTTAAAGAAATCATATCACTCTTATTGGAAAACCCTATACATTTGCTAATGAATATGCAAATTTCTCCTAATACTTTCTCTGTTGTTTTGGAGAACTTGTATTGCTCCAAATAATAAGTTGCCTTTGTAGTCCCCATTCGGCATGATGAATTGATACTTTTCTATCTACTTACCTCGCTATCGAGGGCGACAATACAGAGCCCATATTAACACGTTAGATTCGTAGCAGCGTAGGTCAGGCCCATAGGAGGTACCCACTATGGCTCTCAATGAACTTTGGTTTCAATATTGGGAGACCCCAAGCCAAAAATTTTCATTAAACCATCCTAGATCGTTACGTCCACGATTCTTAATTATAATTATTGATAGATATTTGTTTTTATAAATAATTCACTATACGAGTGGCAAACATTCATTCAAGTACGAGTAAAATATGTAATTATAATTCATGACCTAAAATCAGTGTAATGTAAAATTAATTAAAGACAAAAAAATTTATATTACATCGAAATTAAAAATAATAAAATTATATAATATACAATTATCATCATCATGTGTGTGTGTGTGTACTATATACGTGTGTGTATACGCTGTCCTTGTCAAATGAAAATATTTTTTTTTAAAGTTTTAGGCATCCGCGATAATTGAGTATTGTAGCAGTACAGGCGGTGGGTGAGAGATTACTTTGGACTGACATTAAACTTAATTGCTTATTTCTTATATTGTTTATTTCCGCCCACCATTAATAGCATATGCATTAAGACGTGAACAAGCCTCCGTTATATAGTAAAACTCATAATATCACCAGGGCATGAATGATTTTTTAAAAAAAAAAAAAAACCTTGGCTCAAATTTATATTTCTACTGTAAGATTTTTATGATTTTTCTTAATTAATAAAAATTAAAAATAATAAAATAATTTATTTGCGATTTGCATATACGAAGAATGAATTGAATTATGAGATTTTTCTATTTGAACACATGAAAGAAAAGAGAGATATATGTACGTGTGTATACCATGGTAGAATGGTCTTGAAAATGGTGCGGATATCCTCAAAAGAAAACAATGGTCTTACACATTTTGGATACGTGCGATGGTTATTTAGGTCTTAATTTTATATATGTGGTCGTGATTTGGACTACATTATATACACAATGGAAAATATATAATCAGGTGGTTACATTGAAATCCGAAAAAGCTTTAAATCGCAGGTTCGTGCGTAGCTTGTAGTAAATGACTCCTTTCCAATCCCACCAAACATGATTATCACACAAAATCTATATTTTTTATCACCCGTAATGAGATTTTGTGAGCAAACAATTTTTTTTTGTACCGAGAAAGCAAATTTATGCAGATGACAACTCTACGGTTTTTTTTTTCTTCGGTCGGATTACGAGGAACCCATTTTCTCATCTTCCTTCTGTATTTTTTCCATTACATGCAATCGAAGTGGTATTGCTTGCTGAGTAACTCCTAACTGTTAAAGCAAGCTCTTTTTGAGTTTGACACGGATTTTAATCCAGAAAAACTTTAAGTTCTTCGTCTTCAAATCGTTTTACTACACCTGGACGTTGATAGTCCTCAAGACATGAAATTGCCATTACGAAATCTTGCAAACTACTTTTTTACTGTTTAATGGCTCACGCAATTTTCAGCATTTTTGGTCGTTTTTGCTTATCGCCATCTATCTTTTAAAATTGATCAACCAACTTCAGAGCTGAGTTTCTACTTTCACACCTAATAATAAATTGGTACTATACCGGTAAGTTCTAAAATCTGTGTGGATTTACGGTATTCAGCTCTGGAGATGTACAGAAAATCGACGATTTGATCTTCTCATTGGTGTTTCGCATTTTAAGTTGGATTTTTATTGTGTTGTGTTCGTTGAAGACGGTTGATTAAGTGAACAGGTAATTTTTGGCTGGTATTGAATAACGATACCAATGGCTTATGGTCGGTAAGAAATTCGAATTTGCGACCTTGGAGGCATTGATTGAATTTTGTAACGCCGTAGCTAATCGCTTCACCCCAATAATATTTCACGTCCTTTCTACGTACAGTGCAACGATGCAGCTAAAATACTTCATTTTACCAATAAAAGGTTCCAGATCTTTGACGTTTCTCGGTCGCCCTAGATTCTTTATCGCTTCGACGTTGGACGAATTCGATTTAGGCATATGTTTAGTTGTAGTTTGGATGGTTCCGTTGGATTTTAATCGTGATAATAATTGTTCAACATTCTTAAAATGTTCTTTCTTTGTTAGCGCCGGATATAACGAGATCGTCTAAATATACTGCACAACATTCTAAATCAGCTGTATAATCCGAACGGAGTATTTACTACAACGGATTTTTATGATTCATTAGTAAGTTCGAGTTGTGGATAGGCATCTTTCAAATCCACTTTTGTAAGTAAATTCCAGCATTCGGTTTCTCCGTTGGTACGATTGGAGTAGCTCATGATGAAGTTTGGATTACGTTTTCTCTCAAACTAATGTCTGCTTTGCTCGTCGTACAATAACCCCGGTTTAACGATTCATATTTCACGCACTCGACTCTCTAAATTTTCGCGAGAGGAAATTGAATTCATGCTGATAGGTATAACATCTCCATTTGTTCGTTGTTCGAGGTTACGACTATCACAGGTAAGACGAGCTTTTTATTACGATATGATACATCAACATCGACGGTTCCTTTTATTGGAATGTGTTGACTCATATATGCATCAAATCATTGATGACGATGCCCCAGTGTCCAGTTGAATCCGAATCGGTTCCGATTTAATGCGAACCAGAAACCACATTTTCTTTTCACAGCGGCGCTATATACGCTGTTGATTTGAAAAATTGTTGGAACAATAATTTCATTCACCATATGCGTTGTTTGACGCTTGCGATTGTTACGTTGTGGTGAGCATGAGCTTTTGCGTGACTTAGAGCGTGGTCGAAAATTTGAGCGACCTTGCAATATGACCAAATTTTTTGCGTCGATCACACGTAGCTGTAAAATACGGACAATTTGCACGATCGTGATCAATTTCACATTGCGGACATGACTTCAACGATTTACGAGAACGATCAACTTTTCTTGGATAATGATTAGCCACCTTGAATACTGGCGGATTAGAAAATCTACAAATGATTGAGCACAACCGCTTTTTGTGCAAACAAATTTACAATTAGCACATGAGTATTCCGATAGCACATGAGTTTTTGACTCAAAATGGATTGTGAGACCAGCCGTAAGTTCTGAAAACGTCTTACTTATCAGACTATCGAAAAGTTTGTTTAATATATCCAGCAAGTATGACCCGGCGTTCGGCAGAAAAAACGTCCTTTTTTGTCGTCGTCCACCACGGTATTAGCCAACAAGTGCTGATTGAGCTGCACTAGATACGTGTCCCATTAAGACTTTCCGTTGTCAAAAGGAAAACATTGCGGCACATGTTTTGTTGTCGTTGCTAACGCCAACTGTTGCAAAATTTTATTTCGGTTTGTTAGTAACTGGAGGATAGCAGATTTCTTGAAGTCCTCTCCAATGTTATTGCCCATCCTTGTATCTTCGTCGCCTCTTTTATAATTTTTAACCAAATAAAATAAATATGGTTAAATCAAATTATATTTTTTATTCACGATACAACGAGAATAACGGTTCACAATTGCTCCCGTTAATTTTTGTACATCAGAAAAGGTAACGAATGTTATTACAAATAACATATAAGGCCCCGAGCGAACATGATACAACATAGGGAATCACATACAACATCCCTCAAAAAGATGCAACATTAACCAACATGATGTAAGATACCGGCCCTTGAGGATGACTCCTTAACCAATCATTCAGAGATCGGAATCCTTCCTAATCGTTTCCTTGCATTCATGAACCATGAACCAAATACAAGGTTAAAAGAAGGCGTAAAACCGCCCCCCCTCATTTCCCCAGTTTTTATCATACATCTTTAGAGCCATTTTTTTTAAATAAATGGTACCCGGGTCCTATCAGAGGACCTCCTAAACGCATTTTCTTAAAATTTGGATTCATGGCAATCAATTTTTAGTATCAAAACCTTGTATTACCGCCATTACACCTAAATGAATTGCCTCACCGGATATAACCCGAATCTAATCCCTACAAATTTAGGACCCACAGCAATCATTCCTGATACACAAAGATCGCATGTTCAACAATTTTCATCAAAGTCGTTTGAGCTGGGAAAAAAAATTGAAATAGAAACTCGGGCCTCACTGAGTTGAATGTTGTGTCGTGGATATGCTCATTTTGCAAAATTATCAATTTACCGTATTATTGGACCTGTATTTGATAAACAAATTAATTTGCGATAAGAAAATGTTTGTTTGAGAAATTTGTGAGTCAAACTTACAGTAGAACCGTGATTATCTCTATAACGGTTATAGATATTTGCTGTCGTATAATCTTTTGTTCAGATTAGTGTCCTCCATCACAATGACGAATTTATTGTACTTGCTTAAGAGTCACCTAGTATATCAATAAAATAATTTTGTATTCTTAATTATTTTAAATTTTTCGCTATATTTCTACGATAAGATAACGACCATATTCTAAATTTTAAATATAACCATTTCAGTTTAGCTTATCAACTCAGGTTGTGTACAAGTGTTTACCTAGTTCATAAAAACCTAATTTCAAAGTGACTAAAAGTATGGAATTTGAAACCAATGAAACGCCATTCAAAATGAATGAGATTTCGCCAAAACTATTTAATGTGCAATTTTTGTCGGACATTACATTCGTCGTCCAAGGCCACCACATTTATGCGCATTCCCTCGAACTAATGAAGCGGAGCACCGTATTCCAAAAGCAGCTGGAACCAACCTTTGGTGAAAAAAAATTAATTCCGATTAATGACTACGGGTGTACCGTGTTTTATCAATTCATTCGGTTTATCTACACCGATGAATACGTAATCAGCGGTGAAAGTCGGATCGAGCTATTAAAATTGGCCAAAGCGTATAATGTGATAAGATTAATTAACCTTTTAGTGAATTCTAGATGTAATCGGCTGGAATTGTTTAATTTTTGTGTTGCTGAAAATTTTGAAATTGGTTTAAATACTACAAAACTTCTTGTCGCTGATAATTTGAACTATATTGTGAGTTTCGATTCATTTATTTTAAACCATCCAGATACAGTAAAGGAAATTTTAAAAATGGACCAGATTAATGCTGTCACAAAGGAAACAGACATCTTTGATGCACTAATCAAATGGATGAATCACCAGTGTGCTCAAAATAATATAGAATTGGCTGATCGTCGTCAAAAATATGATGAATTAATTCGCCTAATCCGGTTTCCAACCATGTCCAATACAGATCTATTTGAAATTAAACAAAAATATCCAGACCTACTTACGAAAGCAGATTTGCAAGAAATCGCTGCCCTCAAAATTTATGGAGCTGATTCTAAAGACGGCATTTGGAATTGCTCACCAAGACAAAATTTTATATGGCCATATGATTGGAGGGTGTACTCAACTCGTTCTGCATTTGAAACTAGATTTTCTGTTACGTCAGAACTCATCCTCGGTGGATTCGTATTCGGTATACCATTTAAATACAGTGGTCGGATTATTGTTAAACTTTCATACATAGATCCATTGTCTGACATTCAAACAAGCGAAATTAATTTAACTGGAGTTAGTGGTAGTTATAATTTCACTATAATACATTTAGGCGCTTCTATTCGAATGGAACCAAAGACTACTTACATAATCGGATACGAATTTACTGAATTTGATTGTGATTTAGCACCGAGAATTGAATTTTGGTCTCGAAAACCTCAAAATAAAGTCATCATACATGCTCCATCAAAATCGGTTAAAGTCATAGAAGCTCATCCAACTATGCTTGAGATGTTATTTTGGAAGTCTAAATGAAAAATTAATAAAATCAATTTATTTTTTATATTTATGTTTTTAATTTGTTTAAAATTTAGTTATCGCAAACTTTAAATATATTGAAACCGTGATTTGGGGAAATGTTAAATGGCTTCGACTGGATCACTTTTTTCTCAGAACTGTGTCATGTATAAACGATGAAAATAATTTCAATCGTTATTTGTTCTGGGATCTCCAATCGAATCAGACCAACCGTAATAGTGTCATGGGTAAGTGCGGGTGCTTTAAACATCATATGGTACTCTTTGTGACACATCTGTCAAACCCCGTGGCTAAGAATATGGTTTTGCAAAGATAGACTAATGATTACTCAAATATAAAGCGCAATAGGATTATTGTTCCGAATCGTTCTGCAACATTCACACCCTCAGAAATTCAAGACTATATTGGTTCGTTAATATTCTCGTCTTGGCGATGCTTCAATCGAGAAAACTTAAAACTTAAGTATGGCGGAGGAGGGGAACCTTCGATAGGCTTCACGTATGAACCCATATATCAAACACGTGATCAACCATACCGTTCGACCCCAACGAACTACCGTTGGGCATTACTTCGCAAGGCGGGCTCAGCTTACTTCGGCTGAAATTAATTCGTTACTGAATTCCCGCTTCTTTCGAGGCGTCTCAACTCAAGCGTTCAACCCATCTTCGATTACTATGTGCTCTACATTCTCCGTTGCTCCGATGCATAAAATACAATCTGGTAATTCTTCTTGTTTGAATCTGAACAAGTATGGTCTAAAGCAAGCATGACACATCGAAACTGCGTAAGATGATAATCCACTTCTCCGTTTTGCCTGTTTAGCCACGCCTCGATGTAGTGGATCAGGCGATGGGCCCATCTTCCATTCGTCGGCCCACTCAATCTTCTTTGCCATACAGTAATCGTCTCAGCCCGAGCTAGTCGTTGATTCACCGCTTTTGTTCCTTGACCACGACGCATGTACCTGGTTTGGCGCTCCTTGGCCAGTAGGTCTTTTGGGAGGCATTCCCGAAAGAACCCACGAAGTGTCCTATGACACCGTCATTTTGAGCTCATAAAAATTTTAACATGTGTTGCGCTATTTAATTGTTGTTGTACTGATAAATATATCCTCGTGATTGCCTTATATATTGGTACCTGATGGATCGTTGACTTACAATTTGTTGGGCTCCAATCTCTAAGGTTACGCTCTCCATTACTTCTGTTCTGCTAGTTGCGGCCCAGCAAATGTTATAACCATCGTTGAATAAGTCTGACCGTCGTATTACAGATCTCCACAATATTCTCTCTGTGTTTTGCGATAACTACAATCGCGATGTCGTGCGCAAATCCAATCACCCGTGCATCACTTGGTATGGGCAGTTGAAGTACACCATCGTACATTAGATTCCAAAAGGTAGGACCTAACACTGATCCTTGAGGAACCTCACCAGTCACCTCGTAAGTTTTCTTTCCCTCTTTCCGGTTCCTTCATACGTGTAAGTGCGTTAAATATGAAGCTCCAATTTGCCGTATGGAATTTTCACGTCCAATGTAACTATGGCACAGTATTTTTTACTACCACGTAGCCATCGGCAAGCGGATATCGCCTGATATCTACAACCTTTTTTATTGCATCGACTGTTGAGCACGCCTTTCGAAAGCCATGCTGATGCTCTGTCAGGTTTCCTGCTCTAATTATACCCTCTTGTATAGCCGGTCACATACAACTCTCTCTAGGGTTTTTGCCCGCCGTATCCAACAGGCAGACTGGACGCTATGAATATGGCTCACCTAGTGGTTTGGCCACTTTTGGCAACAGTACCAATTTCTGTGCCTTCCACTTACTATAGGAAACACTCCCTCAACTAAGCATGCAGTATATGCTTCAGTGAATATGTTCGGGTATGCTTTAACCACTGACTTCAACGCTATATTCGGAATGTTATCCGGGCCAGGGGCTTTATTGTTACCCACTTTGTCACATGCTTTCAGAATCTCCTCCTCAGAAGCTGGTGGTACACGATCCTCCTCGTTGCCTAATACTTCTAATACACAATCGAATTGCTGCGGGAACAGGGTACTCACTAAGTCAGGTAGAATTACCGGGCATGTGGGAGCAGTGGCGTAATTGCTTATGAGATTTTTTAACACCAATCGGTACGGTCTACCTCAGGGGTCACGGTCGACCTCGCACAGTTCACCAAAGCATTCTCGCTTACTTAATTTGATAGCATGCTTGAGCTCCGATCGAGCTTTACAATATAGTTGTCGAAGGGTAATGTTTTCGACGTCTCTAGCACGCTGGTATCGCCTTCTTGCGTTCAGACACCTTTTACGCAATTCCGATATCTCGTCGTTCCACCAGAATGCTGGTTTTCTACAATTATCCGCACCATCTTTCTTGGCATTGCTGCATCACAGACTCTTGTAACATGTCTCATAAGCTGGACGGCTTTGTTATTTGCGGTACCAGATATGGTAAGTTCCTCCATCATGAGACGGAAGATGTTCTCATCGAACACTGCGGACTTCCATCCTATACTCTTGGCTGTTGCTCCATGTATCATTCGTTAATTGGCACTGTTTTAAATTTAAGAAATCTTTATTTCTGTATAATATTACAACTAATCATATAGATTATCTAGTAATTGTTTTATTATTTTAGTAGTTTATTTTTATGGGATGTGACATATCGGTTCATCTCACGTCCGCCAGTCCTTTGTTTTAAGCGGCTCAAGGAACCACTATTTCTAAAGGCTCTGATCATCAGTAGGTTCCGCAGCTCCTCGTTGTCATACTGCTGCAGTCGCAGTACATTACTCCTTTCCTCCATTCCTCCTCTCTAATGTACCAAGGAGCATTCACAATGCTACGTAGTACTTTGTTTTGAAATGTTTGAATGATCTTCACTGTAGTTTTTCTTGCGCAGCCCCAAAGCTGAATACCATACGTCAAGATAGGTTTTAGGATTTGTTTATATAACAGCAGTTTGTTGTGCGTTGCCAGTTTGGAGTTTATTCCAATAAGCCAGTGCATTTTTCAGGATTTTAAATTCAGTTCTTGCCTTTTCTTTTTAACGTGTGCTTTCCACCTGAGTTTAGAGTCTAGCGTCATGCCGAGATACTTAGCATTATCAGAATATGGAATTTGTTGTGAATTCAGACTAATCGGAATATATTCTAATTTCCTATTTGTAACGTTGATATGTGTTGATTTCGATTCGTTAAGTGTTATTCTCTATTGTTTTGTCCAGCTATGTGCTATATTAATAGCATTTTGTAGTTTCCTGGTGGACTCAACGATACTAGCATCGGTGGTCATAACAGCTGTGTCATCAGCAAACGTTCCTATTCTTGCTTCTTCTATGTCTGGTAGATCATTCGTATGCAGGAGGTATAATACGGGGCCTAGAGCACTGCCTTGGGGAACCCCTGCCAAAATTTTCTTAAGTTTAGAGTATTTCCCGTCCTGTCTCACCCGGAAGTAACGGTCGTTGATGTAAGACTTTAGCAATTCAAAATGTTGTTTTGGCAAATCTCGTTGGAGCTTAAATTCTAGACCGCGGTGCCAAACCTTATCAAATGCTTGGGCTACGTCTAAGAATATTGCTGAACATACTTCGTTTTTTTCCAGCGCTTCCTCAATTGTATCAGTAATCCTATGTACCTGTTCTATGGTTGAGTGCCTTTCTCGAAACCCAAATTGATGTTCTGGTATAAGATTTCTATAATTGGCTTTAATGTCTTGAGAAACAGTCTCTCGAAAATTTTTGATGTTGTTGTTAACAAAGAAATAGGCCTATACGATGTTTTGTCGATTAGTGATTTATTGGGCTTTGGGATCATTATGATTTCCGCTACTTTCCATTGTCTCGGAACATAACATAGTCTAAAGATAGCACTGATTATGTGCTGTAGTTTCCTTAGTGCTTTTTCTGGTAAAGCTTTGATTATTCGCCCCGTTATCAAGTCGTATCCAGGGGCTTTTTTATCTTTGAGGTTTTTTACTTCTTGTTTGATTTCTTTCAGAGTAACTGGTAGCACAGATGCCTCGTCTACTTTGCTTATAGGTGTTAGATATTCATTATCCGCTAGTCCAGTTAGTGGTTTGAAGGTATTTTCTAGGTATTCGGCAAACAGATCAGCTTTTTGCTTTTCGCTGCGAGCCCATGTTCCATCAACCATTATAATGGGTGGCACTTGCATTTTAGGCCTTTTTAAACCTTTGGTGGCTTTCTACAGGGAATAGTCTGTGTCAGGTTTACCTGTCAGGTTACTAAGGAAGCTTGCAACTGACTCATTCCTAATCTCCTTTATAAGTAGTTTAAGTTTGTTGCACAAGTTATTTAGGATAGTTTTGTCTTCAGGGGCTCTGGTTCTCTGCCAAGACTTACGAGCTCTTCTTTTTTCGTTAACCAACTCTCTCACTTCAACTGGATAGGTTATACTTTTTTGTAATATTTCTTGCTGATCAGGAGTACTTTCCCAGGCCGCTTTTTGCACACTTTCAATGAGATTTTCTAGTTCTTCTTCTATCGTGTAAGCGTTCGATATCTGCACGTGTAGGTTGATGCTTTCTTCGACTAGCTGTCGAAAGTATTCCCAGTTGGTTTTGTTATTTGTTAATCGTGCAGGAGGGCTTGCTTTCCTTATTACCGTGTCACTTATTGTCATTAGAACTGGAGAATGGTCTGACGATAGTCCTTCTTCATTTTCAACTGCTAAGTAGTTTTCGGAGATACCTCTTGATATATAGAAATCCAGAAGGTCAGATTTTTTTTTATTTGAAAAGGAAAGTATTAATTGTCCAATGGATTTAATGTCCTTTTAAGGTCAATTAATAACCCCCACGCATTCACGCACACACCACCCATTCACACAATTACAGTATACCACCTGCACATTGCAAGCTCTATGTCAACCTGCACATTGACATGGACGGTGGGCCGGCGCTGAATTCTGCACTCCAACAGAGGGTCATAGTTGTGTTTATTAACATCACCGATCGTAATCGATGACGAAAATTCGCTTTGCATCCTGCCTCTGGTGGGATTCGAACCCAGTACCACCCGGTCCAAGCGCCGAAGCTTTAACCACTGCGCCACTTGTCCGGTATTTGGATCCGTAGGCCAGTAGGTTGGCTTTCTACTGGAGTGAAACTCACATTTTAATATCCTGCCTGCTTCAAATAGCTCCCTTCCTTTAGGACTAGTTCTATTTGATCCCCAGAATATGTGTTTCGCGTTAAAGTCGCCTCCAATAATAAAATTACTACCAAGCGATTTAAGAAGTTTGATGTAGTCTTCTTTTTTGTGTTATACTCGTATCTGGCTGGCTGGACAGTAGATTCCTCCTCTATTTTTAATTCTTCGTGGTGTTTTATATTGTCCTTAATGAGGATTGCTGACCCGCCTCTAGCTCTTTCTGCTGGATTTAGAGCTTGATAGCACTGATATCCACGTATTTTGGCATACGACGTTCTGGTAAAATGACTTTCTGAGATTAGGCATATATCAATTTTGTGTGTATTTAAAAATACTTCTAATTCTGAAATGCGTTGCGCTAGGCCATTTGCATTCCAGGTAGCAATTCTTAAATAGTGTGTCATTATTTTTTCTTGTTAAGTTTGTATGGACTAGAATGAAGGTAGTCAATAACTTCTCTAGTTTTACTTGACGCATCCGTTATTCTTTTATCTTGGCTCATCGATGTATTTTCCAGTGTTACTAGTCTCTGTTCTTGTTTTTTCAGTAACTCGCTCATTGATTCTAGTCTTTGGCCTTGGCCAGCCAGATGTGAATTGATAGCGTTTAGCCTCTGAAGTATTTCTTGCAGGATGTGGGTTTCCTGACTCGGAGCGTTTGTGATAATTTCGTTCTGCTTAGCCATTTGTGCATATGTTATGTCTTCTTTTACTTTGCCGCTATTTAGGGGGATTCGTTTTGAGTAGGATTGCATCCTAGGTTGAGAAATCTGACTTGTTTGGTTTCTCTTGTTGTCTCAATGTTAGCATGAAAAGGGGGAGGCCAACTTTCGTTGTTTGTCATTCACCGTTTGCTTTTATAGTGAGTGACCTTTCTCTTTAATATGTTCACAGCGTTTAGAGTTTTGAATCCTTTCTGGCTAAGTTCCTCAATAATTACTTCGTTTGGGCATGTGTGATGTAGTCCTCGGGCCATGACTTTAATTGGTTGCTCAGGTTTGTTTTCATAGGTGAACCATCCGATGTTTTGAGCGGTGATTGCATTAGATAACATTTGGTAGGTCTCTGGGTCAAGTGCATTCACTTTCAAAACGTTATTATTCAGTGCAGTGACTTTATATTTATCGTTTGGAACTAATTTCACTATTTTTTTAAATTGTTTCGTATTCACTAACATTAAGTATGTTAATGGGGGTGGAGGTGGTATCTCTTTATGTGTTGGTTGATGTTCCTGCATTTCCCCTTGTATGATTACGTTGGACGTTTTAAATGGTTGCATTGGTGTCTCTTTCGGTATCAGTGATACGTTCTTATGTAACTTCACTTGGTCCGTAGTTGACTGTTCACGTCGTTGGGGTTGTGGTTTTCTGACGCTCTGTGTTGATTGTTCCACTTCAAGCGAAGATTCTGCTTTTCTTTTTTTGTTTTGACGTTTAGTTTTAATTTGCCTTCGTATAAAACTCGTTTCATATTCCAATTCGTGTTCATCTGTTTCTTAGGTAGCTATAGTATTTTCTTTGACATGATTATCATTTTTTATTACAGCAATTTCTTCTTTAAGCTGTTGAACTTCTTTGAATAGCTGTTCATTGATTTTCATTAAGTTTTCTAACGTTTGTTTTCTCGTTTTCTCTAGTGACATCGTGTTGGGTTTCTTGGTTTCCGTTCTGACTGCATTCAGCATTTCGGTTCTCCTGCTGAGTAGCCGAATGAATTTGTGTAGTTGGTGATCTACAAATACTTGTGCTTGGTATAATAGGGTTTAGCTATGGTTGGCTCACCCCAGAATCTGTTGAGCCTGCCCCGTGTGAGGGTGGATTGGCCAACTGTAAAGTTGACGTACCACCTGGGGTGTATATTCCGTTTGGTTGTAAACTCATTGCCTTAATGGTTGGTTTTTTGTTCGAGGTTCCTTCCCCTATCCAGATTTGGTCCGCGGATGGTATTTTATTACCCACCTTCCCTTCGGCAAGCCGGTTAAAGAGCATTCGCCTATCCGCCACCTGGGGACGTGCTACTCTAATAAACATAGTAGGATCGATGGTAAAGTGGGTTACCCAAAAATTACAGAACATTTCATTAATTTGGTTTCGAAAATTTCGGACTTTCTGGTACATTATACCAAATTACACAGTGCTCTTAACCTGCACCGACCATATTAGCCCGCCTCAATGAAACCTGTACTATAATTTGTTACACATTTATTACAATTTATTACAACAAATCCCGATTTTATTACAGTTACCGTTTTCGAGGAAAGAGTGGTCGGTTTAGCTTGTAATTAAACCTACACCGCCAAAATTGTAACTTTTGATGTAGCTGTGATATCGGGATGAATCTTGGAACAGAATTTATTACAAATTAATTACATTAATTAAATAGTTCAAGATCAACCCTATATTTTGACTAAGGGTAATATTTCACCCCAAACGATTATTTATGACAAAAATATCGATTTTACCAATATTAATAAATTATTACACCAGACCGCCACCAGATATTGAGTCAAATGTTACTCCTTGGACCTTTTGGAGGGCAGATCAACCTTATTCAGATGTGTAATAAATTATCTTTATGTCAGGTTTCACAGAATTATCTCCAAACCGTAAAGGGTTCAAACGTCTAATTTAAAGTTCGATTTTATCACCTTCCACAATTTATTACACCAGACCGCCACTAGATATTGAGTCAAATGTTACTCCTTGGACCTTGTGGAGGGCAGATCAACCTTATCCAGGTGTGTAATAAATTATCTTTGTGTCAGGTTACACGGGATTGGCTCCAAACCGAAAAGGGTTAAAACGTCTAATTTAAAGTTCGATTTTATCAAATTCAACAATTTATTACACCAGACCGCCACCAGATATTGAGTCAAATGTTACTCCTTGGACCTTTTGGAGGGCAGATCAACCTTATTCAGATGTGTAATAAATTATCTTTATGTCAGGTTTCACAGAATTATCTCCAAACCGTAAAGGGTTCAAACGTCTAATTTAAAGTTCGATTTTATCACCTTCCACAATTTATTACACCAGACCGCCACTAGATATTGAGTCAAATGTTACTCCTTGGACCTTGTGGAGGGCAGATCAACCTTATCCAGGTGTGTAATAAATTATCTTTGTGTCAGGTTACACGGGATTGGCTCCAAACCGAAAAGGGTTAAAACGTCTAATTTAAAGTTCGATTTTATCAAATTCAACAATTTATTACACCAGACCGCCACCAGATATTGAGTCAAATGTTACTCCTTGGACCTTGCGGAGGGCAGATCAACCTTATCCAGGTGTGTAATAAATTATCTTTTTGTCAGGTTACACGGAATTGGCTCCAAACCGTAAAGGGTTCAAACATCCAATTTAAAGTTCGATTTTATCAACTTCAACAATTTATTACACCAGACCGCCACCAGATATTGAGTCAAATGTTACTCCTTGGACCTTGCGGAGGGCAGATCAACCTTATCCAGGTGTGTAATAAATTATCTTTGTGTCAGGTTACACGGAATTGGCTCCGAACCGTAAAGGGTTCAAACATTTAATTTAAAGTTCAATTTAATCACCTTCAACAATTTATTACACCAGACCGCCACCAGATATTGAAAGAAATGATACTCCTTGGACCTTGTGGGGGGCAGATCAACCTTATCCAGGTGTGTAATAAATTATCTTTTTGTCAGGTTACACGGAATTGGCTCCAAACCGTAAAGGGTTCAAACATCCAATTTAAAGTTCGATTTTATCAACTTCAACAATTTATTACACCAGACCGCCACCAGATATTGAGTCAAATGTTACTCCGTGGACCATGTGGAGAGCAGATCAACCTTATCCAGGTGTGTAATAAATTATCTTTGTGTCAGGTTAGACGGAAATAGCTTCATGAATAGATTGAGTTCGTAGTTTAATGGTCGGTTTTTCTACTTATAATGAGTTTTTATTTCAGAGCTGCACCAGATAAGGAGTCGGGTTGAATTCAAATTGTAGCTTTTGTAAAGGGCAACTTACTTAATTACTTATTATTACATGATTATCAAGATTAGTCTTGAAATGACGAAGAAAATGTAAAATTTAGTTTAAACGTATTAAAAATTTCGATTTTTATCGAATGAAAAATTTCGTCAAGCGATGTCTATTTATATTTTCGCCGCAATGACGATTATTTTTTGAAAATTTACTGTCCCTAGATTGCAAATTACGAAACAAAAGAGTGTCCAAGATAAGTAGTTATTAATTTAATCTTCTATCTATATATCTAAAAATGAATTCCTGTTTGTCTGTTCCGAATAGGCGTCTCAGCTGCTCAACCGATCGCCATGAAACCATGTACAAGTTGCATATCCAGAACCAACCTTACGATATTTTGGAAGGGGCTGGACTCCGGGGTCCAGGGGCTGCGGTACAAATTTTTTCGATAATTTTAATTTTCTTTAAATTTTTCCACGAAAATGAGTTAATGGGGCTGGTTATATGAAATTACTGACATGTTCGAATCCGAGAGGCACAGCCCTGGATTTAAAATTAATTTTTACATGTATAGATATAAATATTTGATTATTCCAAAATGACTTCTCAGTCGCTCAACCGATCGCCATGAAATGTTTACTATGCAAATGTTGCATGTTCAGGACCAATCTTACGATATTGTGAAACGGCCTGGATCCCGGGGTCTAGGGGCCATGGTATAAATTTTTTCAAAAATTTAAATTTTTTTACGAGAATGAGTTTTGGAAAGGGGTTATATGAAATAAGAGACATGTTCGCATTCGGGGGGTCCGTCCCTGGATCAAAAATTCATCTTTACCCGCTTTATTTAAATTTTTAGCCGCTTTACCGATCGCCATGAAATGTTTACCATGTATATGTTGCATGTTCAGGACCAAGCCCACGATACTTGTGAAGGGGCTGGACCCCGGAGGCAAAGGGCTGTGTTACAAATTTTTTCTCAAATTTCCATTTTTGTAAGATTTTTTGACGGGAATGACTTTAGGAAAGCAGTTATATGAAATTAGTGACATGCTCCAATCCGGAAGTCTGCCCTGGATCAAGAATTCATTTTTACATTAACACCTGGATAAGGTTGATCTGCCCTCCGAAAGGCCCTAGGAGTAACATTTCACTGAATATCTGGTGGCGGTCTGGTGTAATAAATTGTTGAAGGTGATAAAATCGAACTTTAAATTGGATGTTTGAACCCTTTACGGTTTGGAGCCAATTCCGTGTAACCTGACACAAAGATAATTTATTACACACTTGGATTAGGTTGATTTGCCCTCCCACAAGGTCCAAGGAGTAACATTTCGCTCAATATCTGGTGGCGGTCTGGTGTAATAAATTGTTGTAGTTGATAAAATGAAACTTTAAATTGGATGTTTGAACCCTTTACGGTTTGGAGCCAATTCCGTGTAACCTGACACAAAGATCATTTATTACACACCTGGATAAGGTTGATCTGCCCTCCACAAGGTCCAAGGAGTAACATTTGACTCATAATCTGGTGGCGGTCTGGTGTAATAAATTGTTGAAGGTGATAAAATCGAACTTTAAATTGGATGTTTGAACCCTTTACGGTTTGGAGATAATTCTGTGAAACCTGACATAAAGATAATTTATTACACATCTGAATAAGGTTGATCTGCCCTCAAAAAGGTCCAAGGAGTAACATTTGACTCAATATCTGGTGGCGGTCTGGTGTAATAATTTATTAATATTGGTAAAATCGATATTTTTGTCATAAATAATCGTTTGGGGTGAAATATTACCCTTAGTCAAAATATAGGGTTGATCTTGAACTATTTAATTAATGTAATTAATTTGTAATAAATTCTGTTCCAAGATTCATCCCGATATCACAGCTACATCAAAAGTTACAATTTTGGCGGTGTAGGTTTAATTACAAGCTAAACCGACCACTCTTTCCTCGAAAACGGTAACTGTAATAAAATCGGGATTTGTTGTAATAAATTGTAATAAATGTGTAACAAATTATAGTACAGCTTTCATTGAGGCGGGCTAATATGGTCGGTGCAGGTTAAGAGCACTAAATTACACCCTTGCTGGGATAGCAAAAACAATAGCTGCATTACCATATTTTGGCTTGCATAGAAAAGACACTATCTGCATTATCTTTCGGCTGGAAACTTTCGGCTAACTTTAATAGGGTGTTCCTTATCATGTCACGTGTTTAATTTTGTTGCTCGTGCGTTTTTAGTTTTCGTTTAATTCTATTTTATTTAAATACTAGCGGATACCCCGGCGTGCGCTGCAACGCCTTTTTGTATTTACATATGCAACATATAGATGATATCAGGCGTTACTGTAATGCACTTGGGTAAACAATATTTTTCGTTTTGCCATTTGGTGTGCACATAAATAAATTGGCGGGTTTTCTGACGCGTGGACATGCAACGTATAGCCACCTTGTTAAAGTTAGCCGAAAGTTGCCAGCCGAAAGATAATGCAGATAGTGTCTTGAATACAGGAAAAATCAGTCATGAACTTGAATTTATTAGAATTTAGGTGATATGCTTTCGATGTAAAATATCTTCACTCATTTAATGTTTGTATATTGTTCCCACAAATCTTTCAGATTAGACTAAATCAAATTGTCAAAATGATGGAAAATAATGTGCAAATTTTGCGCAGTTATGGCAAGTTACTAATGCGCCCGCTAGTGATGGTATCCCAATGTGTTTCCCAATTTTCCAGTAATTTTAATGTCCGACATACTTCACGGTAAGTTTGGCATACTACCGTGGGTAAAAAGTAGTAAGACTTTTTAATTTAAATTTCGCGCGGAAAACCATTCGTCGAAATATTTTTTTTCTATGTTGGTATTCTATGTTGGTATGTATATTTGATGTGATATTTGGCACAGATGTCAGTGACATCTGTGCCAAATATCACATCAAAATAATCATTAGTGTTTAGTATACGCTTGTCTTTCTGAAGTACAAAAAGTGCATTCGGCGATTTTTACAATGAGTAAAATTATTCAATAAAGAAGTTCCATTAAATTTTGTGTGCGGAATCAATTTTGTGGGGCCGAAACGTTCAGACAATCAGACGATCAATCGGCCGAATATCGTGCCAAAGGTGAGCCGAAGCCGAAAAAACCACGTCAAAGCAACTCCAAAATCAAGGTGATATTGACAGTTTTCTCGATTATCGAGGTGTGGTGCATTCCGAATTCCTTCCGACCGGCCAAACTGTCAACAAGGAATGCTATTTGAGTGTTATACGTCGTTTGCGCGAAGCTATTCGTAAAAATAGGCCGGAATTATGGGTCGACAACTCTTGGTTTTTTGCACCACGATAATGCATCTTCTCATACTGCATTGGTTTTACGTGATTTTTTCGCCAAAAATTCCACCCATACCGTTCCGCAACCACCGTATTCGCCTGATTTAGCTCCGTGCGACTACTGGCTGTTCAGCAAACTCAAACGACCTCTTCGGGGAAACCGTTTTGAGTCAATTGAAGACATTAAACATGATTCGCTACGCGCATTTAACGCTATTCCGGAAATTGACTTTAACAACTGTTTAAGAATAATTGATAAATTGTTTTAACAAAACACTTGTAAAACTTCCTTATAGTGACAATGTTTATTGGTTTGTAGGAATATCGATTTCGAAATAAATTTCTTCTTCATTTCCTTTTTACAACTACTCCTAATAGTTGTAAAAAGGAACAGAAGAAGAAATTTATTTCGAAATCGATATTCCTACAAACCAATAAAGATTGTCACTATAAGGAAGTTTTACAAGTGTTTTATTAAAACAATTTATCAATTATTCTATAGAGCTGATGTCGTCCTAATATCCTGATAGGTTGTAGTTTACAATGATTTTCCACCGCAGTGCCATCAGGTTAACAGTTCCGGTGTTGTGAAAATATATGCCGGCGTCTGTTGGTAGCGGTTCTACAGTGCTTTCATATGTTCCAAGGGAGAAGAGCCCTTGCATCATGCCGAGCATCAATATTATTAGTCTCATCATTGCTCCTTTTATGAATATTACCTTATTGTGAAATACTTGTTTTTTCTTTTTAACTTCTCGGGGAGGTTGAACACGTAAAGATATCGTTGGTTGTTGAGGTTGCTCGACCGGTGAAGTGTATTCGTTTGGTTAGTTTCGTTCCTGAAGCGTTGCCTCTGTGCCAGTTTAATCAATGCTTGGGTAGCATTTTTTAGTTCTTCTGCCGTGGGAACTTCTTGGTTGTTTACAGGTCAGTGATTACTGGTCAGTGCTCGCTGTTTGGATGAACCGATTGATGTTATGTTTTGTTGAAACGGAATACGTACCATGTAGCGGCCGTCGGTGGTTCGACAGTAATTCTGTTGATAGTGTTCTTCACACATCCTTTCTTCTTCTGTCATAAAGTTTTTGGGTGATATCTCTTCCACTTCCCAGAACCGCTTGAACTGGTTTTCAATATCTACCAAGGTAACCATGTATTGGACGCTCGGGGATTTTTCGTTTACAATATTTCCAAATATGATCCATCGTAGCTCCGTTTGTTGGGCGATTGGTTAGCCTTGATTTCATTTTACAGCTTGGTTCATCAGGATATTTGGGTAATAATCCGCGCCTAATAAAATGTCAATTTTATTTGGTTGGTTGTAAGTTGGATCCGGCCGCAGTAGATTATTTAAATGTTCCCAAATGCTCATTAAAATCGTGCTCCTATTCGAAAAGTGACTAGTTTTGTGGCAGTCGTGATATCGCTATCATTTAAGCCACTAACCTCCACAAGCGTTTTTATTGCCGGTTGTTTGGTTTCCTTCGATGCCTCGTTGGTGATAAATGAGATTTGTGAACCGGGATCTATTAACATACGTAACAGGGTTGGTTGTTGTGTTCCATTTTGTACCTCAACCATTGCTGTGGCCAATAGTGTACCGGATGGTTGTTCAAATTGGTTTAGAAAATGATTAGTCACAATGCATGTTTCGTCTGCTTCCTTTTTCGGATTGTCATCCACCCTTTTGGTAAGCATTGTACGTTGTGAGTGATTATTAGAGTGTACACGGAAAAAAATAATTCTATTAAAATCATTATGTCACTTTTGTAAATGAATTTTTGTTATATTCATAAAAATTTTAATAATATTCATTATTATTATTGTGATACGCACAAAACTGAATTTACTGGTTTTTCTGCGATTGTAGATAACATTAAAGTATATTTTTTGAAAAGCACAGTGAAGTTTTTAACAAATTTCGTATAAATCACTAAAAAGTTATATGAATTAAATAAAAAAATATTTTTAACATAAATATGACGTCATAAAATATAAAATAATTATTTATGGAAAATTCAAATGCATCAAAATCAATCGATTTCTTAAATTTCATTATTCATAAGCTTTACATTTTAATTATAAACGAATATTATTAATATGATTATTAAATTTTAAATTGGTATTAAATTTTCTATGAATGTATTATACAACTATTTTGTCATCCTAAAAGTAATATGTACATAAATTTTATCGAACAAAATTAATATCGGCAAAAATGCATACATTCATCGCAATTAAATAATAAAACCATGGAGTAAATTACTTACACTAATATAAGCGTTTATTTAATTGGATGCGAGGGCGGCTATGGAATATCGAAATTTTTGCAGATTTCGTACTTTGTATAAAATGTTAAAATAATCTACTCACGAGAGAATTCATGTGGTTGAAAAAAATAAAACAAATAAATAAAATTCTCAAGTAACGGCAATTCAAAGAAAGGATTTGTGAATTTTATAAAATAAAAAATGAAATTAATCGAAATATTGTGTTATTCACAAAATATAATAGTGACCAATTTTTCTGTTTTATTGATCATTATCTGTTTTGAGTAAATTTCATTATATGTTTTGTAAAACTTACAAATTCTCATTAAAGTACCGTTACCTATTTATAAAAATTATATTTCATTCCATTTCGCCTGTCGCCTTTTCATTCTCTAAGTAGTGTTGACAAATTTCGGACGTGTGCTCATGAAAAATTTCATACTAGCAAGTAAAACTTTAATTAATTAGAGGAGTTCAAGTAGTGTTCTGTTTTTATTAAAAGATTGATTCTTTTGCATAGCTGAGATTAAAGAACGAGGTAAGTGCAATTTAAACAGTTATAGGTCCAAAATAGTAAGCAGCCAAAAATTATAAACTTAACCTCAAAAAAATAAAAAATAAATGTGGAAATGGTGTTTAAGTGTTATCCCCGTAAAACCAACAAAGGTGTAGATCAACAAAGGTGTAGATTAAAAATTCGTACATAGAGCCCCCGTGGCGTCCATTACAAATTTAAGTAATTATGTTTTGTCACCAAAAAAACAACCTTTTCGAAACCACCAGAAGAAGGTTTAGATTGATTAGATTAAAATCATTGATTGAATATTATGAAATTTATTTTGTTTTGTTGAAAATTTTTCGCTGACTTGCTCTCTTGGACACTTGTTGTTAGGTAAACGAGCAGCTGACATTTAGAGATGTATAGCAATTAATATTATGGTATTAATAAACACATTACATTTTTTATTTGATTTCAGCAACAAAATACATATTTATAATTTTAGTAAATAGTTTTAGAAACAGTGTATAGCTTAACAAATAATATTATCAATTTGTCACAAATTTGTGAAAAATTATGAAGTGCTTTAAATGTCTAAAAGTTGTGGGGGATTTCGAAACTTATAAATTACATTGCCAACAAATGCATAAATTAACAATGACGGACAGCTATCAATGCATTGATGGTGATTGTTCTACTTATTTCACTACTTTTAAAAGTTTTAGAAAGCATGTATTTAATAAACATGCTGACAATTTTAATGTTTTAGAGAAAAATATTTTCCAAGTAGTGAACTACAGTGATCAAGCACCGTCCGAGACAAATGGAGTTAATTACGTTGACGAAATAGAATATTTTTCTAATGACCTTAACAATACGCACGATGAGCCCAAACCTGAAGAAATTTTACAGTTTGTTTTATCTATGCATGATAATCCTAATTTATCTAGAAAAACAGTACTATCAATACAAAAGGATATTACAAATCACCTAATTATACCTTTTACTGAAACTTTGATTAAATTTATCAATAAAAACTCGCAAAATCAGAACTTTATTAATGAATTATTTTTTCTTATTCATAAATTCCAAGATCCTTTTGAATTGTATAGTACTGATTATAAATTATTCAATCAACTAGAACAAAAAGATCTATTGAATTCGTGTAAATGTTTCTTTATTTCTAAAGAAATTGCACCTATAATATTAGGAGATTCTTTACAATATGATGAAGTTTCTCTCTCTCTCTCTGGCACTGTATCCCATCAAGGGATTTGGCCGCCTCAAATGAGGTTTCATAATCATATTTTCATTTCGGATAATGAGTGATTAATTCATTGATCCTAAACCAGCCGTGAAATATTTTCCTTGTCACCGCCGGGAATCGAACCCGGGACCTCCGGTCGCTGAAGCAAGCATGCTGACCACTTTGCCACCGGGGCGGCTGAAGTTTCATCTTCAGGAATTCTTTTGCCATTAAGATTTCAATTTCAAAAATTCTTTCAAAAGCCGGGTGTTTTAAAGGAAGCATGCAATTATTTGCTTAGTGAAAATGTTCCAAATATGTTGTCCAATTTTATGCAAGGGGATCTTTGGAAAGAAAAATTATCAACGTTTCCAAATAAGACTGTTATACCGTATTTCTTGTACATGGATGATTTAGAGATAAACAATCCTTTAGGGGCCCATTCAACACAATATAGCGTATCTAATATTTATTATGCATTTCCTTGCCTTGACATGTCTAGATTAGAAAACATATTTCTTGCAGCAACAATAAAATCTTCAGATATGAAGTGTTATGGAAATAATTCCTGTTTAAAAGCTTTAGTATCGGAAATAAAATATTTGGAACAAAGCGGATTGACTATTAAAGTGCCCGAAGGTAATGTCCAAGTATTTTTTGTTCTGGGTTTAATATTAGGTGATAATCTTGCAATAAACTGTATGTTAGATTTTAGTAAATCCTTTTCTGCTTTATCTTTCTGTAGATTTTGTAAGGTTCATAAGTCCGAAAGCAGAATATTATGTAAAGAAAATAGTCATTTAATGCGAACAAAGGAAAATTACTTATTAGACTTACAACGCAATGGCTCGAAAATGACCGGGTTAACCAATGAATCCATTTTTAATACAATCCCTACATTTCACGTCGTAAAAAATTATGCAGTAGACATAATGCATGACATTTATGAAGGTGTTTCTCATTATAATTTATGTCATATAATCCTTCATTTCATTGAACATGATAAATATTTTGATCTTTCTGTATTAAATAAAAGAATTATTTTATTTAATTATGGTGAAATTGAAAAAAAGAACATTGCAAGTCCAATTAGTATACATCATTTAAAAAGATTCCGCCTAAAAATGTCTGCAAAAGAAATGAAAACTTTTATTCATTTCTTTCCATTAATAATAGGTGATCTAATCGACAAAGAAAATGAAGTTTGGCAGTTCTTTTTACGTTTTTTGAACATAGTAGAAACGTTACTGTGGTATTATATACCAAAATATCATTTAAAAACGCTTCAAAGTCAAATTGAAAAACACCATTTAGATTATCAAAATTTATTTAACGATCACCTTAAGCCTAAACACCATTTTATGGTGCATTACCCCACAGTAATTAGGTTCTCTGGTCCTCCTAGATTTTACTGGTGTTTTCGATTCGAATCCAAACACAGAGAATTTAAATGCTATGCCTCCTCTATTACTTCACGTCGAAATATTTGCCTTTCGCTGGTAAAAAAATTCCAATTAAAATTTGCAAAATTTTTGTTGGAGCCATCCAAATTACCAATTAATATTGACAGAAAAAATGCCGTTCCTCAGTCTTGCAATATTGAGCTTGAAGATTTTTACACACAAGAGATTAACTCTGATTTTGAATTTTACAGTTGTATAGATTACAAAGGTACCGTCTATCAAAAGGGATACTTTATCCCATTTTTTGACGAAGATATGTACCTTATGGAAATTGTTGAATTGGCAGTGAACAAATGTAAAACGAAAATGCTAATTGTAGGTAGCCCCATAAAATCTATTATGTATTATGATCATTATGCTTCATATGTAATAGATTTAAATGAGAAGAGCAATTTTAAAGCACTTGATATTCATAAATTTTGTGGACCTCCAATTAACTTAAACTCTATTAATAACATTACTATGTTTAGAGTAAAACAATATTAATTGTATTTAAGTTCATATGTAAAATAGTTTTATTGCTTTTATATCTTATATAATACTTAAATTTACCACTATATCAAATATGCATTATATTTTCTAAACATTTAGTACAACGATTTAAAATGAATCAGGATAATTTTAATAATAATATTAACATTAATGTACGAGAAGAAGAGACTCACTCAACTCACCCTATAACAAACGATGGGAACAATGAATGGAGTCGTACACCCAGTGTTGGTCCTAACGAAGTAATAGTTGTACATTTCGAAAATTTTACGCCTGAACAACGTGACCTATTCAATTTACTAAACACATGGGGTCTGCCTGATCTCTACGATTATTTAGATGGTAAGTTTACTAAAAATTAAACTGTTGCAAACGCTCTACATTTTCCTTATATTATTTATTAGATAACGATATATATGTTTCTGAGTTAAAAACGCTAACTTCGGATTTTGTCGGACAGCTTTTAAAACCATT
The DNA here is from genome assembly GCA_932526605.1 of Nephrotoma flavescens. Taxonomy (NCBI): domain Eukaryota; kingdom Metazoa; phylum Arthropoda; class Insecta; order Diptera; family Tipulidae; genus Nephrotoma; species Nephrotoma flavescens. Next base: position 41,259,856 of record OW052222.1, read on the forward strand.
CAAATGGAATAAAATATTAAAATTTGGAAATGCGTTGAAGGAGTGGCAAAGCAGTGTACGATCAGATACTCCAACGACGATATCGAGCACGCTATCAAACTTAACATGCGAGTTCACCACTAGTGCATCTACGTCATCGGGCAGTGCTTCCACGGTATCTACTGTATCCTCGCCATCTTCAAGTTCAGAGGTTATCGATTGCAATAATATATTTGAGATACTAAATGAATGTCATAAAGGAAAATTACTATTGAGCGAAATCAACAAAACTACACACGAAAAAGTGTGCCTTTCTGATTTACGGCGAGACACATTATGTGATATTATAGTAGACTATCACATTAGAAAAGGGCTTAAAATGAGCAACAGAGTCTGCAAACAATTGGCGGATGCAATAGCAATATTATGGCCAAATGAGGATAAGGTAAAAAACAAAAAAAAAAATACATATAAATATTATTGCATCTGCTAATTCATAAAATATGTTGCATTATCATACTCAATAATATTTATATTATTTTTTTTATTTATATCTTTTGTTTATTCTTAAATAAAGTAGAAGACCATATTATCTAATAGTTTGGCATATCATTCACATTTAGCATATAAAATAAATAACTAGTTTATTTAACCAGTTCTGGAAAAAAGGTTTTGCATATTTTTGTCCAGATAAATATACTATTTCAAACCATCTAGTTTTTAAATATCTTAAATTATTTAAACATTTTTGTTTTTAAATAACTTATTTGAAGCTTAAATTTTTCTATGAAGTTTTGTAACCGAAGTAATATTTAGTTTCGATTTCATAAGATCAAGATAAAATTTCAATCATCTCATCAGGCCATGGCGACTGAATATTACTACGTAATGATTACATTTTGTGTTCTATATTTGTAGAGCAAGCGTGTAACCGCAACTCTAGTGAATTATATGACAACTCACTAAATTTTTTCTTACAAACTTAGACGATGTCGCCATAAATTAATTCAGTAAAATTATTAAAAAACTATTTGCACTGGAATCGAAGCCGGAATGAGATGAAAGTTTGTAAGAATAAATTTATTGAGTTGTCATATAATTCACTACAGTTACGGTTACACGATTGCTCTACAAATATAGAACACAAAATGTAATCATTACGTAGTAATATTCAGTCGCCATGGCTTGATGAGATGATTGAAATTTTATCTTGATCTTATGAAATCGAAACTGAATATTACTTCTGTTACAAAACATCATCGAAAAATTTAAGTTTTAAATATCCTTTTAAACGCCCTATAAAAACTTTAAAATCAGTAAATGAAAAATCAACACATTAACTTGTTTCTCTGTTTTCAGGAATTTTATTACCTAGCAAGAAAAAACGCATCTCCACTGGGTAAACTACATTTTAAATACCATAATCAGCTAGCTCGTTTAAAGAAAACAGGATTATGTGGTAGTTCTGCGAAATGGAAGAAAGCCACTGTCGAACAGAATTTATTGGTAAATTTGGAACCACAGCTTGATGGTGAAGAGCACTACCAATCATTGAGAAACGATGTGCTATCTATAGATGAATTGATATTGCACTGGAAGGGTTGTTCCTCGAAAAGGTTCGCGTTCATTGCAGAACATAATACTAAAGAAATTGTGTGCAAATGGCCGCAGTACAAAGAATCAACTGGATATAAATTGGTATTATTTGAAAATTATTAACATAATATTTTTGGTAATTTTAAGCGTTTTATAGATCTCGATAGATTATTTTATCAAACACAACGATGCTGGTCGTATGCTTGACGATGTATACACAGAAGATTTTTATGATAAAATAGTGGTTTTTATGAAGGAGCAAATAAAAGATCCACAGTCGAAGATAATGTTGGATAATTTGATTGAAGATTCCGGCATAACTCTCAGTAAGTTCATGGAGATGGTTTATTAAAATAAATTTCCCTACTCATTCACCTCAGCCCTAATAACCCAATTGTCATATTGTTCAAATTTTGTTCTCACAACAAGATTTGTTTATAAATACAAATTATGTTTTATCAATAAATATTGTACGACCTTAGATAAAGCACCCGTAAAAACATCCTATTTTAACTACCAAAACACAAATTTAACTAATTTTTTTTGTACCTCCAGATGGAAAATATGGAACCATTTTTATGCTACTACACGCAATCCTGAAAAACAATCCATTTAAAGAAGCTATAAACGAGAATGGAATAAAACGAAAAATAAGATGTTCTATAAAAGAATGCCAAAATTCGTTTATTTACTGCTGTACTACGGCTGAAGGTTTAGAACAGTATTTCGATAAGCTGTTAAATGGAAATGAAACAATTCAGCCATTCATTGCCGTTATCGGTAAAAGTGTATCCTATCCGGAACATATAATATTATACGTTGACGGAATAAAATATAAATTTGCGTCAATTTTAAAAGCAATGGACATCTGCTTCAAAGCATTCCAAATTTTTAATTTAAAATACCCCTCATCGAGCCACGTGGTATGGCAATTTGTTCAAATTTACTTTTATAACATCGAAATAAAAAATGACTCCATTCATTCTTCCGCAAAAAACTTAAAAAATAAGTTAAATAGTATGTAAGTGTGAATCAGGGGAAATATTAATCTTAAGTTAATGTATTGAACTAATAAATTTCAAGTTATAAGACTTAAGCATGTACATATATGCTGTTTAAAGTTTTTGTTGTATAATTATGTATCGTTGATAAATGGAATATTTATAGTAGTTTGAATTCAATTCAAAAGAGATTATATTTATCAAAATATAATTTAGAAAATATATATTTTTGTATCTCTATATGTATAACTTGAATAAATTGAAATATATATTACATTACAAAAAGAAATAAATATAATTTTGTTGTAAATTATTAAATACATAATTTGAATATATATATATATATATATATATATATATATATATATATATATATATATATATATATATATATATATATATATATATATATATATATATATATATATATATATATATATATATATATATATATATATATATATATATATATATATATATATATATATATATATATATATATATATATATATATATATATATATATATATATATATATATATATATATATATATATATATATATATACATATATATATATATATATACATATATATATATATATATATATATATATATATATATATATATATATATATATATATATATATATATATATATATATATATATATATATATATATATATATATATATATATATATATATATATATATATATATATATATATATATATCTATATACTATTTTATCGAGTGTATTTCACAATATCTCTTCTGTGTATCATTATGCTAGCTGACTGATTGTCATATAATGCTTTCTAATTATCAGTGTCCTCTATTGTGATTTTCATCAGTTTCTGAAATAATTATCATTTCGTTTTAAATGAATTTCAGTAATTCTTTTACTCTATAACACAAAATATTTTATGAAATCCACAAAACTGTATAATGAATTTCATTTATAGATGTATGTATTCCACCTTACATTTAATGATTGCAGTTGTTCATGGTTCATGAATAGCACAAAACTTTTTTTGATATCCACACCAAACCAGATATGACGTCATAAATGTTTTACTATAGTTTTTTGTAAATTTCAATATTTATTTTGTGCTATTCATAAAATAATAAGATTACTGAATGCATTCTGTGTTAAACATTGACAACTCGAGTGGAGCAGATTTTAGTGATTATTATCCCTGTTTTTTGTGATAATCAGTGGATTTTTTTTTTCCGTGTAGGAGTGTGTGGTGGGCTCCTTTGCATACTAAACATCGTGTTGATTTTAAACACGGTTGATGAAATTTTTCCAAACATATTTTACACAGATTGTGTTGATTGATCAATCTGCTACGTTCCAATGTAGACATTTGTTGAAACTTCAAGCAGTCTTGCAGTTCTTGTGTCTGCTTGCAATTAATGCATGTCCGTTGAGCTTTTACGTGTAGATTTTTAAGTTTTGCTAATTGTGGAGTGGTGCCTGGTTGTTGAGTTGGTCCGGAATTGCGAAAGGTGAGTGATTTTGGTCTGGCGGCTTCTAAGGCTTGGAATCTGCGTTCCAAAAATGCCAGAAATTGTTGGCATGGTCATCTCAAACAGCCTCAAACTTTTATTATCTAGTTTTCTGATTACAATTGGAGTTACTATGTAATTCCAAGATATGGTTATTACGCCCAAGTTTTTGATGGCATGCATGCTTTCCGTTAATGTATCGTATAACGATTTCATAGTTGTTGCTGATTCTGCATGCATGCTGGGGAAATTCAAAATGCGGTTGATATGTGTTGTTGCCACTTGCCGCTTATTTTGGTACCGATTTACCAATAGCTTACAAGCATCTTGGTAATTCACCCCTGTTGCTTCCAGATGACTAATGATTCTATAGCTGCCCATTTCAGAGTTTCTCCGTAAAACTGCGGTATCTCAATCCGTTTTAATTTTATCTTGCTTTTTTCACTATGTTCGTTTTTAACCAATTTACAACGTAAGATTGTACGCTCTTCTTCATCTGCATTTGCGTACACCAATATGTCTTCGTGGAGTTGTTCTACTTGTGCTATCCTTGCATTCAGTTGTTGCAGCTTATGTTGTAGTTGGACACGACTGCCCTGATTTCCTAATAGCTCTTTTGTATCGGCTATTAACTTATAGCAAAGTCGCATTTTGACATCTTTGTACCAATGTGCTTGTTCTGGTTCAAGCACGTAGTTGTTCGTGGTACTGTGGTTGCTGTTGGTACTACTATCGTTTGTAGCACTACTATAGTCGGTTGTTAATGGTTTTTTGTTGGTGATCCCGTTGGAATAGCCTCTCGTATTGCTATTTCGAGTTTCCTTTCTTGGATCGTTGTCAAACAATTTGTATCCAATTACCAATTGTTCTCAATTGTTGAAAAGGTGCGGGCCCACGTACACTAACTAACAATAATCGCAAGTAAAAGCATTCTGCATTGTTGGGATGGGCGTTGGGAGGTTTTCCTTGCTTGCGTTTCTGAATTTTTTTGATTTTGCGTTCATTGAAGTATGTTGGGATCTCTGAGTATAGCAAGGTCCTAGCGAATTCATCATTTTGGTTTTAATGTGAAGAATGATGTCAATGTTGTGGCTGAATACACACGCTGTCTATTTTCCAGATGAAAAGCCAAATGAACAACTATTGGATGGCGTTCATATGTATTGGAAAAACCTAAACTCGCCTCATTGCTATTTATAGCGATCCATTTCGTATCTCGTGATTTCAATGTTTCTGCTGGCCAATGCTAAGACCGCCATATCCGATCGTTTGTTGACCGCTTTGTATGTTTTGGAGAGTAATGGCGAATAAGGTACAATCCATCGATTATCGATGTCGATGTCGTTGTTTCGTAATTGTATTATTGTCGAATGTCCGCCTTCGTCAGTTGAGCGACGTCGATAGAGTGGATAACCATTGTTGCCAAACAAAAGTTAAAAGGCCAGTTAATAATTGTTCTTTAATCTCATCCCATAAGGGATTACACGTGAACGTTATGAAAAGATTGGGGCGATCATATCTACGTACATATGTCATAGCGTCTTGCGCATACTCGTGCATGTGTCGGAGGCTTCCTGTGAATGTGGCTGGTAGTATCACGATGTTTCCCAAATCATTGATATTGCCATAATGTACAACGCATCGTGCTACTTGTATCATAGTTGGTTTGGCTGTAGTATGGTTCTGGCTGGCTTTATCAGGTGGAATTGTAAGGTTCAGGCTAAACAATCATTTAGTGCACGATGATGCACAATACATCGTGCTACTTGTGCCATATTGGTTTGGTTCCGACAAATGTGTGTTTAACATTCCGAATGATCTATTACGACGTAAATTATAGTTTTTGATGTGTAAACATCTTTACTCACACCTACCAAAAATGCTTGTATTAAGGTAAACTTGTAAATGAAATGAACGGAACAAACCCAATAAAAACAATTTTGTACTATACATGGCATGCTTGTATGTATATGTATAATAATAGGGAAAACAAGAAAAACCAATTTAAAAAATGAAATAGAAACCATCGCCATTTCCATGGATCAGAAAAAAAAAATTACAGTATGAAATACGAATTACGGTTACGAAACTACATACTCTTACGATGACAAACACAGTCAACAACTTGTATATTTTGCTTTATCACGAGTAACGAGTCTCTAGGAGCTGTTCATCACGTCGGCTATCAATGATCATGTTTCTACTAAATGGGGTTATAATGACGTCACGCTTTTAACATTGAACTGTCAGAGTCTCAGGTCACAGTCACGCATATATGTATGCTCAATTCATTTGCTTTCCGAGACCTGGCTGCGCAATGACGAGCATGTTAATATTCCTACGTTTGAATGCTGCGTTCAGTTCCCGAGAGATGGTCAGTGGGGTGCCGGAGTAGCAATTCCATCTAAAGATCCATAAATGAGCATAGTGAACATAAATAATTTGCCGTACGAACTTCCACTTGTCATAGGTCGGACTTACTTTCTCAAAAGCAATATTGACGTAACAGCTGAACTGGCGAATGGAACTATGGCCTGTCTGAAGTATATCGAATGCAGCCATCCTGACCGGGACAATGAGAACGATGAAAACGTCAACAGTAAAAATGTTAAACGACTGTGGAGGGTTCTCGGTACAAATTCACAAGATGGCAAGAAGGTCTAGCGGCTTAAAGCTGGATGGGCGCACAAAACGAATATCGACCGATGTTTGGTGCCCATTTCTAGAAAAACCTCAACTGTTAATCGAAACAACAATCGGGCAATTAATGTTAAGAGTAATCATTTTCCAGTCATCGCGTTGGCTCTTCTACCATGGACGTAAAAATGGGACCTCAATTTGTCTTCTTCAAAATAAGCTATCACGCCTCACTACAAATCCGCTAAGTATAGCTCAGGTTGTAATGGCAAATTTTCTATGAGATAATAATGACGTCTGGTTTTTAACATTGAACTGCCAGAGTCTCAGGTAACATCACCTCGACCTAACTGATACAGCCACGCAGGGATGCTCAATTTTCTTGCTTCCCGAAATCTGGCTACGCAATGACGAGCATGTAAATTTTATTAATTTTGAATTCTGAGTTCAGTTCAAGAGAGATGGTCAGTGGGCTGCCGGAGTAGTAATATATATTTTTATATTTTGAGAAGAACTTTTACAGTCACCTCATAAGGAAATCATTGTTGGATAAACAACTGGTATGAGCGTAACAACACAATCCATTGATGTACATACACGGCTGAACGTCAGCTTCTCGATGGGAATAAGAAGCTTTCTGTGGTTGTATTCACTTGGCCGAATAAATCTGTCGAAGGCATAACGAAATTCGTGCATTTCGTCCTTGCTCCATATTCTAAAAGAATTTCAAAAATTCTCCTAGGAGACTATCATCTTTTGCCGACGACTATGAGCGGGGATTTCAATATTAATTTTGCCGTTCCTCAAGCTGAACCAGTTTTAAACTTCCTGCGAGACGAATTCAATTTGCACATGAACTCAGATCGAAATATATCTACTACGAGATATGGGACGACCATAGAGTCGACAGTATATGAATCTTATTTTAGCTCTCTCTCTCTCTCTCTCTCTTTTCTTTCGAAAATAAAGTTTAATCAAAAATCATCACATCTCAAAAACGGCCTTAAAGTTTTTTATTTTCGTTTCTATTTTTTCATTTCGGATTCACCAAAAAATCTAATGTCGTTAAAACGGATTTCTAGGTAAAAGGGGGAAAGAAAGGAAGATGAAGCCGGTCTTATGAAACCGTGTGTAGCATGGCTCTACGAATGGATTAAGAAAAATATTATGAGATGAGAGGATATTACAGTCAAACTTCCATAAGACAAACTTCTATAAGTCAAACTACTCCTTAAATCGGGTTTATGGCAGGAACATTTTTGGTTAACTTTCTGTGTATCTAGGTATATATAATATGTATTCCTATATACCATATGTACATACATACTCTAATACCTCGAGTAAAATTGCGTTTTCATTTCCTTTACTCGAATTTTCTCTAACTCAAACATATTATTATGTTGGCAACTATAGTGATTCGACTTATAGGATTTTGACTGTATTTGAAAAGCATAACAATAAATTTGTGATCGTACAAGAATTTTGAGAAAATAAAACAGAAGCAAAATAGAAATGTAACACCAAACACACACAACCAAACTTTACATAACACCTAGCGTGTATATAATCAGGCTCAAATCGAAATTTTAATACAGTAGGCGAGCGATAACATGAATGCCGTATACCGTGAACTCCAAGTAACGTGAACAATTTTTTAATTACATGTACTACTCGATAACGTCAACAATAACGTGAACTGTACACTGAACTTTTGTACATTCTTGCATGATTTCGCATTTTGTCCTTTTTTCATATGTAAATAATCAACTCCCGCAAACATGAACAAACTCGTAAAAAATAAGTTGCTTGGTTTTATCTTGTTCACGTTATCGCGAGTCTACTGTATAAATTTGTGCATACACAGAATCTACTTTAACCCATATTAGCCCAGCGATCTATATGTAGATCAATTCAAAATATCTCCTAAAAAGAGAGTTGGAGAAATTATAACGGAATATTTTTAGTGCAATGTTTTGTTTAAATAAAAATCCTTTCGAAAACATATTTAGTATAGGTTTTGCAATCGCCGCGGTGCACAGGTGAACTATTCAAATTACCATAATTTTACAGAACATATTTACAATTATATTTTCTTACATAATTTCAAAGACTTTGAAGGTAAGTTGTTATTTTTTGCAGTTTTTTAATTTCTTGCAGTTCAGTTACCTAACCGTTGTTTTTTATTTTTCCAACAATTTTTTGTTTTCCAAATCCATCATACAAAATACTTACTATATTTTATGTTTTATTCAAAAAAAAAATAATTTGGGCTAATATGGGTTAATATAAGTCCTGCTTACTCTTCTCATTGACACTTTTATTGTTAATTTTTTTTTGTTTCTGCACCACTTATAAATACTTAGTTATTTAAAAAAAAATCCTTTGGAGGAAAAATTTCCAATACATCTTTACTTAGTTATTGTTTATTTCATTTGTGTGGAGTTAGCACGACTAAAGTTCTCAAAGAGAATACAAGCAAAAAAAAAAAACCAAAAAATTTAAATACCGGTTAACAGAGTGGTCCGGTTAATTGGGTGCCGGATAATTGGGCTTTTACTGTAATATGAAAATTAAAGCCATTCGAAATTTTTAACTAATGCATTCATTAAAGAAAATGTCAAAAAATTCAAAAACAATTGTAAATTTCAAAATGAATTAAAAATGCATATGAAAGAGAAAAGAAAGAGAAAAAAGCAAAAAATATTCCAAAAAATTAAAATTCCGGTTAACTCAGTGTTCCGATTAATTTGTTGCCGGATAATTAGGTTTTTACTGTAATATGAAAATTGAAGCCATTCAAAATTTTCAACTAATGCTTTCATTAACGAAAATGTCAAAAAATTCAAAAAACAATTGAAACTTTTAATATGAATTACAAAAATGCATATGAAAGAGAAAAGAAAGAGAAAAATCTTCCTAAAAATTAAATTTCCGGTTAACTGAGTGTCCCGTGTAACTTGGATGAAACTGTAATTTGAAAATTAAATTCATTCCAAATTTTCAACTAATGCTAACATTAATGAAACTGTGCAAGAAACAGTTGCATATTAAAAAAGAATTAAAAAATTCATATGAAAGAGAAAAGAAAGAAAAAGTCAAAAAAAATTCCTAAAAATTAAAATTCTGGTTAACTGAGGGTTCCGGTTAATTGGATGCCGGATATCGGGCTTTTACTGTAATTTGAAAATTAAAGCCATTCGAAATTTTCAACTAATGCTTTCCTTAATGAAAATGTGCAAGAAACAATTGCAAATTTCAAAATGAAATAAAAAATGCATATTTTAATTCATAATTAATACAGAAATAATAATTCACAAATGAAACTTATGAAAATGCATTTCTTCGTTTTTTAGCTTTTCTAGAATACAACAAAAAACTGTAACAAGAAACCATTTTCTAAAAAACGTGTAATTATGCATGCATTTCTATGTGTACCAAATACAAATGTAAATTTTATGTTTATAAAATGACATAAAATATGCCTTTCTTGTGTCGTTTTGAAATTTAATTTGTTTTTGTAAAACACCTTTGTTAAGTCAGAAAATTTGTTATAAGTTTGACTTAAAAATGCCCCATTTTTTCATATAAAAACACATTTCTTAAGTCCACCTTTTTAATTTCAGCCTTTTTTAATACAGGGAGCCACATTTTTAATATATCCATCCTGTTCAGGCTTGTGACAGATGAAATAGCAAATTTTATATGGGGGGAAAAATTAACATTCATTTTATAGTATAACAGCGCATCCCTAACATAATTCTTTTTTCCCTTTTCCTTACAGAAAAGTATGAAAAAAAATTTGAAGAAATTTTTTTTTTTTTTTTTTTTCAAATTATTTTTCTTACTTTTCTGTAAGGAATAAGGAATTCTATTGGGGATGCGCTGTAATTTATTTCTATGATTCTATGATTTTGAGTTGTGTGCAAGACTGTTACTTATTTAATAGTTTATGTGGTTTTTTATGTCGATTTAGAGTAAACCCTCGATTTAACGGACCCTCGATTTTACGGACAATTTTTATTTTAAATTTTTCGGGTACCGATTATGATGGGATTGGGTATGCTGGATGTAAATGTGATTCTTAAAAGATTTTGTTAAAAAATTCTGAAATATGGTCACCTGGGACGGAGCTCGATCAATTCTTAACATATTATTATAATGATGTTGGATGGATTTTTATTTTTTATAATTTTTTTTTTTAACGAAAGTATTAATTATCTAATGGATTTATTGTCCTTTTAAGGTCAGTTAATACTAACCTTTTCATTCACGTACACACCCACCTATTCACCTACTTACACAATTACAGTATACCCCCTGCACGTTGCAAGCTCCATGTCAACCTGCGCACTGACATGGACGGTGGGTCGGCGCTAATTCTGCACTCCAACAGAGTGAAAATTCCCTTTACAGTCTCTGGTGGGATTCGAACCCAGTACCACCCGGTCCAAGTGCCGAAGCTTTAACCACTGCGCCACTTGTAGGGAAAATGAGATTCTTCAACGATTTTTGGTAGAAACTCTGGAATTTGGCCACCCAGGAAGGAACTTTATCAATTCTTAACCGATTATGATTGGATTGGGCATGCTGGATGGAAAGGAGATTCTTAAATGATTTTAGGAAGAAAGTCTGGAATATGACCACCTGGGACGGAACTGGATCAACTATTAATCGATTTTGATGGGATTAGATATTTTTAATGGAAATGAGATTCTTAAACGATTTTTGCAAGAAAGTCTGGAATATGGCCATCTGAGACTGGAATTATTTTGGATTGGGAATGCTGGATGGAAACGGGATTCTTTGGTGATTTTAGGATGAAATTCTGGATCCATATTGTACCTGGCACGGAAAATTTAGGAATGCCATTTTCATCCAGCATTCCCGATTCTAAAATAATCGGCTAAGAAATGCCTGAGTTCCGTCCCAGATTAAATTTGATTAAATCGATTAAATTTAAAATCATCCGGATTTAACGAACAATCGGGTTTAACAGTCTCCCCATTTAGTCCGATAAACCGGGGGCTGGCTTACTGTATTTTATATCAAATAAAAAACCTCTTAACGAGGTAAATGTTCGAGTGACGAAAGCCGAATTCAATTCACAAAATTTCTGATATCAAATGTGTGCCGAAAAAAACAATTGCATTCGATTTGTCAACGATTTTTCGGAATGTTAGTGCATTCGGCGCGTTTGTTTACATTTTGCTTTCTAGCTGTCAAGAATAACTTTTGCTAACGATTTTTCGGAATGTTCAACAACAACGCGCTGAATGCATTAACATTCCGAAAAATCGTTGACAAATCGAATGCAATTGTTTTTTTCGGCACAAATTTGATATCAGAAATTTTGTGAATTGAATTCGGCTTTCGTCACTCGAACATTTACCTCGTTAAGAGGTTTTTTATTTGATATCAATGATTTTGGCACGGCAAATTGAAAATGAATTGAATTGCGATTCGTTTTATTGTTGTCAGTCAAAACAGTTCATACACACTCGATAGCACACAAGTGGCCGCTACGTGTTATTGTGCCTTAAGTCATATTCATACGCAACGTTCCCTCTAATTATTCAAACCCATGCGCGGCATAACTGCTTTGTGGGCAAGTAACGGGTGATTTTTTTGTGGTTAGGATTTTCATGCATTAGTATTTGACAGATCACGCGGGATTTCAGACAAGGTGTCAAAGAGAAAGATGCTCAGTATGCTTTGACATTTCATAATGAATAGACTTACTAACGAGCAACGCTTGCAAATAATTGAATTATATTACAAAAATCAGTGTTCGGTTCGAAAAGTGTTTCGCGATTTACGTCCGATTTATGGTCTACATAATCGACCAAGTGAGCAAACAATTAATGCGATTGTGACCAAGTTTCGCACTCAGTTTACTTTATTGGACATTAAACCAACCACACGAATGCGTACAGTGCGTACAGAAGAGAATATTGCGTCTGTTTCTGAGAGTGTTGCTGAAGACCGTGAAATGTCGATTCGTCGCCGTTCGCAGCAATTGGGTTTGTGTTATTCGACGACATGGAAGATTTTACGCAAAGATCTTGGTGTAAAACCGTATAAAATACAGCTCCTGCAAGAACTGAAGCCGAACGATCTGCCACAACGTCGAATTTTCAGTGAATGGGCCCTAGAAAAGTTGGCAGAAAATCCGCTTTTTTATCGACAAATTTTGTTCAGCGATGAGGCTCATTTCTGGTTGAATGGCTACGTAAATAAGCAAAATTGCCGCATTTGGAGTGAAGAGCAACCAGAAGCCGTTCAAGAACTGCCCATGCATCCCGAAAAATGCACTGTTTGGTGTGGTTTGTACGCTGGTGGAATCATTGGACCGTATTTTTTCAAAGATGCTGTTGGACGCAACGTTACGGTGAATGGCGATCGCTATCGTTCGATGCTAACAAACTTTTTGTTGCCAAAAATGGAAGAACTGAACTTAGTTGACATGTGGTTTCAACAAGATGGCGCTACATGCCACACAGCTCGCGATTCTATGGCCATTTTGAGGGAAAACTTCGGAGAACAATTCATCTCAAGAAATGGCCCGGTAAGTTGGCCACCAAGATCATGCGATTTGACGCCTTTAGACTATTTTTTGTGGGGCTACGTCAAGTCTAAAGTCTACAGAAATAAGCCAGCAACTATTCCAGTTTTGGAAGACAACATTTCCGAAGAAATTCGGGCTATTCCGGCCGAAATGCTCGAAAAAGTTGCCCAAAATTGGACTTTCCGAATGGACCACCTAAGACGCAGCCGCGGTCAACATTTAAATGAAATTATCTTCAAAAAGTAAATGTCATGAACCAATCTAACGTTTCAAATAAAGAACCGATGAGATTTTGCAAATTTTATGCGTTTTTTTTTTAAAAAAAAGTTCTCAAGCTCTTAAAAAATCACCCGATATTTTAAATTTAGAAAATATCGAGCAAATTAACAAAATTTTAATTCAGTAATTTTTGTAATATTATTTTATTTAAAAAAATATAAAAAAACAAAAGTAGTCGTAGTTATTGACCTAATGTTCATAAACACTGACTAAATTAATATTGCCTCGTGATGTGATAAAAAAATTCTATTCGCATCAATTTCTCTTGGGGGTTTTTTATTCGCTAACCGGGCGGGCTATTGAGCGCTAAAAGGGAAATTATCTATTCGAAATTCCGCTACTACTAATATTATCGCTGTACCATAAACATTAAAAATAAATTCTTACATAAAAACATTTAACGACCTGAAACATACGAATTGATATTTATGACTTGTTTAAAAAGAATTCATTTTGCTGTAAGATTAAATTTCTAATGGTTTAAGCGCTGTACAAAATAAAGGCCTTTTCAAATTTCCCATTGAAATAGATAGCACTCCCGAAGGTATGTGATTTTTAACTAAAAAGTTGAATGAAAAATATTAGTTTGGAGTTAAATAGATTAATTATATGCAAAAATAGCGCGCTAAATATAAGTGTTGATATTAAAAATTGGGGCTCCAGAGTCCTTTTTGGTTTTTAATTATTTATAATTACTTAAATGTTATTAATTTATTTATTTTATTAATATTATTAAAATATAAATCACTTCTCACTATATTTTGATAAACCGTCAAAATAAGATCAATCGAATAAAAAATATGTCAACTAAATAGCAGTCGGATTTTTTCTAGTGTGTTCGAAAAAATCCGATTCGATTTTACTTTTTAGGTTCATATACATAATAAAACTTGTTAACGAAAAATTTCGTAATAGACCCTCTGTTTCTAGATTTGAATTTTATAGCATTAATCAAGCTTAATCCAAACTTGCAATCTTCACTGGTTGAGTAAAGTGTTCCACAGATATCTAAAAGTATTGATATTTTAAATTGCGTATCTGCATGAGCCAGCTGAATAAACCAAAAAAGTAGCTATCTAATTACGTCTAAGGTTAACGACAATAAAAATTTGAAATCCTTATATGGTTTTGAAATTGCTGTCTCTATTGCGTCGTCATATCCTGGGAGAATATTTTTTAACTAGCTTTATAACACTATCATGCCCAAAGTTAAAATCATTTGAATTTATTATAGCATTATGATCAAATGCATGCTAATCCAAAACGTTTTCTTCTGGGAGTAGATTCCGACTAAATGACAAATTTTCGTGACATTTGCTTATTGGTACAAATTGAGGCCATTGAAAATTTACGATTCGGGAAAAATGATTTATGACATTTACAGCAGTTAAGTTATATCAGTGCACTATTCTGGTAATTCCCCGGGAATAGGGAAAGAATTTATATGTAATTTCTGTTCAAATATTTTTTTTCTGGCCTACTGAGGAGAAAATTTTGATATAAATATTTATAAATTGGGAATAATTTTTTCATATCTAAATTGGCAAATAAAATTATTGCCAATTTAATATTGTTTTTAAAAATTTTAACACTAGCCTTTTACCTCAGTATGCCGGAAAAAAATATTTGAAAAGAAATTACATATAAATTCTTTCCCCAGTTCCCTATTCCCGGGGAATCACCAGAATAGTGCCACAGATATATTATAATGTTTTTAAAATTATAAATACGCATATTTTGTTTGAAAACTTATAAGTCACGATAACAAAAAATAATGACAATATTATTAAAATTATCAGCTTATTTTTGGTTACGTTTCGGAAAAGTCACTCCATACGAGTCGCAGCTTAGTACTCAAAAGTATTGTCACAAAATTACAGCCGAATTTTTAGTACGATGTTAAAATAATTGTCATTTGTCCCTGTATCAGAATGTAGGGCCTGGAAACCTTGATATTGATATTTATTTTCAATCTTATCAACTGTAAATAACAAAAATAAATCCCCAATAGACAAAACGTGTTTAGATCTATAATGATGAACCCAGCAAACAAGACATGTAGAAATCTATAAAAAAAGTAAACTGCGTGGGTTTACTAATTCTGAAACATTGTATAAAAGAAAAGGTTAGCAGTATTGCAGATGGGCGCACTAAAAACTATGATGGACAAAATACAATTTATATCTGAGCGGCCGCCCGCGTGCCCAGCTTAGCGGGAACGTTGTTCATACGACGGATAAAAATCCGGGATTTTTCTATTCCATCGTTCTAACCAATTACATCACGTAAATTATACAACAGACACGCTTTTTTCATACAAAAAAGTTGAAAAAAAAATCTGGGATAGAAAAATCCGAGATTTTTATCCGTCGTATGAATACGACTTCATACACAGACGCGTGGCATTGAAATTACGAATAGCGAGAGGCGAAGAACGAATTACGCATACTTTCACACAGCTGTCGGCTATGTGTTACGGATTCGTTCGTGCATGATTCGTTCTTCTTCTCTCGATATTCGTCACTCCAGTGGCGTGCGTCTGTGTATGAGGCACAATGCTCTATTCCACAATTGATCTCACAGAAATCATAACTTTCTTCTATTCTTTCCCCGTTTACCTATGATACTGATTTTAATTGCGGCTTAAACAAATTTTCGGTGAAATCACACTAACACAAACAAAAATGAAATAAAAAAGACGGGAAAGGTCGGAACCGAACTCTATAAGCATTTTTGTTGCCTATATAGTAGCCTACGGTCTAGTGTACGGTTTCTGGTGTGTGGTAGACGATTCTATTTCTTTATTTTGCATGCATTTTTTCAGTCTTCATTTTGTAGTATTTTAGTAGATTTTATTTCAGAATCCTTTACCACGTGCCACAAACAGGTCATGCCGGATGTGATCTTATTACACAACCGGTTCTCGTAGGCTATCGGCTGAACATATGTAGTTTAGGTTTTAGTGCATGTTACAGAGTAGTAAAAATTTAGATCAGATGCATCTGTTTTTGGCAGAAATTCGATTGAGTAATTCAACAATTTTTTTGCATGTTTCTTGCTGTTTTGTCACTAACCGCATGCATTTTTGATCCCTTAAACAATACAATAAAATATACATATTTTAGTTTGTTAGTTGAAAACAAAAATTAATGGTAGCTACCCTCTCGCTGATATTCCATCTTCATGCGATGGGAGGAGTGGTAAGATCTATTTTTTTTAAAGAAATCATCATAAAGATTAAAAAAGTATCGATTTTATGCAAGGAGATTGTTCAATGTTTTTGGTGATTTTTTCGATCACATCAATTTGTCAGTTTTTTCATTTTTTTTGTTATGAAAAAAGAGTCACTGGTAAAAATTCTCTTAGCAATGATAATAATATGATGTATTTATATTTGTTCATTGTAATACGTTGATTCACTATCATTATGACCCGCAACGGACCGATATTAGGGTGCATTTGAGCCAAAAAATGAAATTTTGCAAAAAATTAAGGTGGCTTTTAAGTTATGGAGGTCAATATCTAAAATATACGAGTTTTCTGGGACAAACGGTTGATGTCTTATTGTAGGTGAGATTTGTGGCTAATAATCCGGAAAATATGAACCAAAAGTCTTGGGTTCATTTTTTAGCAATTTGGCCGAATGTGCCCGGCCGATTTCGGATTTTTCAGTTTTTTGGCCAAAATGACCCTCTAACATAATTTTTTGAATTCTTTTTTTTCTATTTGATAGCTGGCGTCAATACCTTTCCAACGATATGCATATGTCCCGGGTATGTCGAATAGATTCAGCACTGCGGACGTGGCAAAATGGCCAAAAATGGCCGTTCAGAGGCCGGCCGCGGCCAACAGGGCGGCCAAATCAAAAAGTTGTAGAACAAAAGTTGTTTAGTTTTTTAAGTACTACAACCCCTGAAAGAAAAATTTAAAATTGTCATAACTTTGATCAAAATCATCCGTTTTAGACGTTTGAGGTGTCGTTGAATTGGTATTGACGTCTACAATCATAATTTGCCAGCAAGAAAATAATTGGGGCATTTTTTGGGGCAGTTATACCTGAAAAACTGATTTTTTGGGGCAATTTTCGGAAGGTCATATCTCCACTCAATGTTGGTAGAAATTCATGCTTTTATACATTATTTAGGTTTATTTTTCAAGACCTTTCCAATGGTATATAACATGATCCTGGCGGCCTCAAAGGGAAAAAGTTCGAAACTTGCTGTATAATATACTTCGTTCGACTTCCAGCACAGTAGGTGCTTTCGTCACTCGTTTGGACTGCCGTCCAAAGTGATTTAGTAAATTGATATTTTATTTTTATAATTTATGAAATTTTAAATAATATTCGTTAAGTTATCAGTTTTCGATTCTTTCTAGTCATATTCTGTAGAGTAAATTAAAACTAAATACCCGATATGTGCATGAGGCATGGGACAAATTGTAATCTGATCTAAGTTTTAACCCCTTCTCTAAGATAATCTAGCATTTATACCTGTAATTCTTAAACGAAAAAGCTATGAGAGCTTCAGCCACAAAACCCTTACCGATACATTACCGTCCTCATAAAAAACAGTAGCAATTCTTTCTTAAATTTCGCACGCATATACCACATAAAGATAAGGAGGCTAATATATGTATACAAGATCCGCGTTTCAACATCGTCAACGACGCTAACATAAACAGCATAAAATATCATCATAAAACCAATAAACAAACAAATGCGCTTTCTGGTTTTCCTTTCTGCACAAGCATCATATACTATACATAAAAGAATTACCAAAAAGCATATAGCAACAAAAATTCGCAAAATAAAAAGCTGGTATGATGACATTTTGCATCTTCCCGATTGGGATTGCAGATAGGCGAAAAAATATTAGTAAAAATATTATTTGGTATTTTATTATTATTTTTATTATTCCTTTTGTTATTAAATCGCGTTATTAAATAAAAAATAATAAAATTCTTCATTTTCTTCTTACGGGGACCGTGCTGCACAACGATCATCTTGTTGCATTTCGCATTTTGGTCATCTTACTCGTATATATAAAAAAAAATATTCGATTATTTTTTTTTTTTTTTTGCTTGTGTTTTGTACGATTCACAATCAGCTATGCATCTGATACATTGTTAGATTGGCGATACACACATCCGAAGACAATAATCTTCTTGTATACGCGTATGTAAGAAATACAATAAATGTTTCCTTTCGCATAAATATACGAGATGCGAACTAAACCAAAATAATTTAAGCATAACTTGACTTATTATATGATGATGAGATGATGAAGGATGCTGCAGCACAGTACAACGATTTTATTTTGGACGACTTATTATAAAGGAGAGACAGACTGTCTATTTTGATGGTGAGATTTTTTGTTGTATATGATCATCGATCGACGCGCGATTTATCTAAAATTTGTGATCTTTTAATTGTCTGCCCCGTTTCGTATACATGTATGAGAACAGTTGGAGTCTGGTTGTTTTATCGCTTGAGATGATGATGAGGTGATTGACAAGCATACTTATATCTAGTACGTGAATCTAATTAATAATGCGGGGTGTGGTCACATGATTTGAACACAGCATAATCATGTAGATAGAACGGTTTCTACTGTGCGCTATTATTATCATCATTATCGTTATTATTTTTTATATATTTTTAAGGAAAATTAAATCAATTTCTTATTTATATTTTTATTGTTGTTAACTTACAACAATCCATTTGTAATGTACATTTTCTATATAGATACATATATACTCAGTTGTATATATAAAATCAGCCCAACAATCAACATGCAATTCCAGGGAAATGGTAGAATGTATTTTTATGCTTATGCTGTGCGCGCTCCGGTATGTTTAGTTTCCAATTTTCATTTTGTTTTTGTTAACAATGTCGATGGCAAATTACAGTGTACGATATACCAAAGTGCTCCTCAACGTGTTAACAACAAAATAATAATAACAATATTTTTTATAATAATAAAGAAAATCAAAGAATCTAATTTTAATAAATTTAATTTTGTTGTTGTTACTGTACTTAAGGTATATCCAATTTTCCAATAACAGAATTTTTTTATAGTTTTGTTTAAGGCTGTATGGTACTCATTTTATCAAAATAAGGGTTACGCGCAAATCACCTAGTGGCTACAAAAATTTAGCTAATGGCATAATTTTTGTTTTAACGCAAAGCTAAAGGTATTTTTGAGGGATTAATACATGATTATTTTAAAATTCTGTATATTTAATCCACAATTATTATTTAAAGTTGACGAATTTTTAAAAAATGTTGCTTTCTTACGAATCGTTTTATTCAATTTTTTTCCACCAAATTATGTTTGTTTTTTATATTGGCATGTACAGAATGATATTTTCGAGGGATTAATTCATGATTATAAAGATTAACATAAAAATAACAAAGATATAATTAAAAAACGATCAACATCACTATATTTATCGATTGAAAACGATAAGATATTTTTGTCATGTACAATTTCTCGGCTGAAAATTAGTTGCTACATTCTAATATAGATGGCTTACTCAAAAATTCTTAATATTACAACAAAAAATTAGCGGAGACACGATTTGAAACTTATCGTTTGGTGGTTTTATAATTAGAAAACAGATGTTGAATTTTTGTTTTATTTGAGGTACATAACACATTCAAATTTAAAATATTATTGTGATAATTCTATAATTAATCATAAATAATGTTATATAATTTAAGAAAAAGTACGTTTTGTAAAACATTTGCGTTTAGTGCCTTATTGTGTATAAGTACAATATATTATATGTATATTATATGTGTGTATAAATATACATATATAAATCCTTGAATCGTCTTTTCCTATTTTTGTATATCGTTTTTTTTTAAATGTGTGTAGCCGGGCAGATATGGTAGTAGTATTTGTGTTGCGCGAATTGCTTTACTGCACATGCAAGTCACGTGTCATTGTTTTTGTTTATTCATAAAACGAGATATTTTTGTGTTGTTTATAAGACAGTGTTACTTTTTAAATAATTTATGTACATATTTTCGATTTTTTTTTATATTTAGTAATTAATATTTTAGTTTTAAAATTTAAAGTAAATTTATTTATAAAATTTTACTAATAAATATAAAATTAATTTATGAGTTTTGAAATACTTACAATATAGAAACAGCTGTACCGACGAAACTAGGTCTTGTATAAATTCAAAGTTAATATCTAGAAAGGTACAACCTTCATCTTACGAACGGTGGGTCACACTTCTTTATAGAATTCAGTTACCCCCTACACGTCATAACATTTGGCTACATTCATTTCACAAAAGCTCTTAAAATAATGGTACTTTCATGAAATTGTTTATTGAATTTTTTAACACCATCTAAGGTCTTTCTAAAGTTGACTTAATTTTAACCATTTCTTCAGTAAAACCGGAAATACATCAGTTCAATTTAACTGGTAAATAAAATTATTAAAAATTGGAAAAACCGACGAATTCCCTAACCGTATAACGGGATAAATGAAGGTCACAAACCAACAAAAATATACGTGTCTGTTTTTCTTGTCAAAATAACACTCGATAATGTACGGAATAAATTTCTTACGTCATTGTTTGTTTATCTACTGGTATATCTGTGACTAATTTGTAGTAAAAGAGTCTCAAAAATTAAATTATTTTAAGTTTGGAGGCTCTAATGTAGGCTCGAAATAAACATTTTATGTTTCAAAAGTTTACCCAAGGTCACCGGACAAGTGGTGCAGTGGTTAAAGCTTCGGCACTTGCCAGGAGGTACTGGGTTCGAATCCCATCAGAGGCTAGATGCAAATCGAATTTTCATCATCGATTACAATCGGTGATGTTAATAAACACGACTACAACCCTCTGATGGAGTTCAGAATTCAGCGCCGACCCACCGTCTACGTCAATGTACAGGTTAACATGGAGCTTTCAATGTGCGGGTGGTATACTGTAGTTGTGTGAGAGTGGGTGAATAGGCGAATGAGTTAATGAAGTGGCGTGAATGCGTGGTATCATCATAATGGGCCAAAATTGGCCTAAGTGTCAAACCACTGACACCTTACCTCAAATAAAGGTCAATTATCTACCAATATCTATATCAATAGGCCCAAATTTAGAAAGTTTTTCTCTTTTTACTCTGGTTTTATAATAAAATCGAAGATAAAAGGAATAGATTTTCAGTTTAAAACGTTGTACTGGCTAAATTAGGTATTATATATAAGTATATGTTAGGTATTATATATAAGTATACATTTTTATTGATAAGGCAACCTCCTTGAATGCCATTTATGTATGAAAAACAATATCAGTCATATGCCCACCTCGGCTTCGTCTACTGCCTCGCATCCAAATATCATATTTTTCGCTGACCTTTTCCAATAAAAGCGGATTAATGACCTCAACTTCAGCTCAAGTGTTGTTTTTAAGTTGTTGAATTGTTTGTGGGTGATTAGCATACATTTTACTTTAGGTTTTCGATAGTAATGGTGTTTGTGATTGTTTCGTATATTGGTCTGTTTTCAGTATTCTCGAATTAGCAAACACCTTAATTTTTAAATAACACCACAAAAAATAATCAAGTGGTATTAAATCCGGGCTACTTGGTAGCCAAGAAACTTCACAATTTCTTGAAATTATGCGTGCAGTAAATTTTGTTAACAATAAATGGATTGTTGCACCACTTGCGTGACATGTCGCTCCGTCTTGTTGAAACCAAAGGTCATTGACACTCAATTTATTCAATTTCGGTCACAAAAGCCCCATAACCACACCAAACAGTGACTCTTGGAGGATTAACTTCTGCTTCCTGAATAGCATGAGGATTTTCCGCTTCCCAAATTCGACAATTTTACTTATACCAATTAAGGACGTACATTATTGACGGATACCCGTTAAGATGAAGCTCATTGCATCATCGCTAAAGGGATTTTTGATTAAAAACCTTCATTTCGTTCAAGCATCTAATTAACAAAACGACGACGGTTTAAATGGTCCTTGCTTCAATTTTTGAGTTAGTTGAATTTTTATGGATGCAAATGAAGACCAACATGCAAAATGCGTCGTAATGTGGTTCGTGAAATGTTTAGTTTTTGTGAACATTGCCTGGTTGATGGGCTTGGATTACAAACACTTTGTGTAACAGCTGGCACTGCATCAAGAGTAGGAACTGGATGAGCAAGCTGATACGGTCTACGACCTTCCACTTAACCAGTTTTTTCAAAACGATCCATAGTTTTGCCAATGGCACGCTCAGTGAGAAGTTCATATCGACCAAAACTCTCACGTAATTTACGAAATGTTGTTGTTTTTGAACGAAATAAATTTGGATAATCAAAACGCGTTGTTGTGTTGTTAGCGACTCTAGGATGATAAATGACATATTTTTGACTTTTCATGTGTCAAAGAATTCTGTAGCACATGCTATCTGTATTAAGTACTAAATTTTATTTTTTATATTTTTTGAAACAAATTAAAACTAAGGTTACCTGATTCACCTGTTTCCTACAGTCTACACTATTCAAATTCACTGATATTTTCTGTCAGCGTCAAAATTTATATAAAATACCCACACATACATCGATACCCTGATAGAAAATATCAGTGAATTTGCATAGTGTAGACTCTGTAAATGATAACTCCATACAACCTTATATTTATTTTGTTATATACTGATGGTACAATCAGAGCCTGTACAATTGTATATAATAATAGTAAGTGAAATAACAGTCGTAACATTTCAAAATAATATTTTTTATGTAATAAAATGTTGATATACAATATAAATGCAATTTTTATAGAGAAACAACAACAACAATTATTAAAACAATTTTATTAAATTGTTCCGTTTTTATGTTGCTAGAAAGAAAAAACCACTCTCGCACAACTATGCCTCTATCTAAAGGGTGTCTCTACAAGAGCGTCGGATTTAAATTTCCCGCCATTTTGTTAATACGAGTTGTACGGTGATTTTTTTTTGTTAATTGTCACGTACAGACCACGCGATTTAAGAATATGGAGAAGTAGTCAAACCAACAACGTTTAATTATTGTAAAAACACATTAGAAAAATGGTGAAAGTTTTACGTCAAGTTTTCGGTCGCAATAATGCGCCAAATGAATCGACAGTGAGGCGTTTCAGAAAATCATTGTTCGTCATCGTCCTTGTCGGTCACTCGAAAATATAGCCACAGTAAGGGAATCTGTGGCCGAGAATCCATGGACTTCCACTCGGCAACGTGGTCAATAATTAAACATTTCCAGAAGCGTTGTGCAACGAATTTTGGTAAAAGATCTGCATTTGCACGCGTATAAGGTGAAATAAAAATTTTTGTTTAATTGAAAAATAAATGTGTTTTTCTTTAAAATTAAATCCTGCGCTCTTGTTGGAACATCCTATGCATGTGACTAGTAGAGACATTAACCAAGCGTAGCGACAGAACTCAGTATTCAAAAAACGATTCTACTAACTTCTGGGTAACTTCCGGTGAAATTTTACCCAATCCTCTCATTATTATTTCTTACAAAATTTTTTGCTGGTGATCCCGTATTTTCTAATTTGGCGTTCCAGGTGATCCCATAAATGTTCACTGAAGTTCAGGTCAGCCGATTGAGGTGGCAAATGTAACTGGTTTGGGACGTTATTCGGAATCCATTCTTTCCGAATTTTTGTACGGTATTTGTACCGTATGCTTAGGATTGTTGTCTTGCTAGAAGATTCATGATGGCATTGGCTTCAATTGTTCCACGGATGGTTTCCAATTGTCCTTTAGAATACCATGTATTTCCAGCGATCCAAATTTTAATTTATAAAAACAAGTTTACCTACCCCACTCGCCGAGATTGAACCCCTTAGCATAACTGAACCACCATCATGTTTAATAGTTGGGGTTTTCTCCGATTTGTACCTCATTCATCGGCTTTGAAAATCGGCTCCGTAAAAACACGTCTTCCAAAAGTTGAAGTCTTCTATTTTTAATTTTTCTGCAAATTCAATTCTTCTTTGGAATTAACATTCGAAATGAATGGCCATGATATCCATGTTTCCACAAAACCCTTGTAATATTTTGGGGGCGGGTAGCTTTTTTAAGTACTTTCTCCATTTCTTAAGCTAGTTTTGGAGCGCTTGAATTTGGATTTTCTCTCACCAAATCCAAAATATTTCACTCGTCCCGATTGGAAAATGTTGCTTTTCGCCTTGTTCGCTGCCCGTTTTCAGCCGATTGTGTGACTTTGAATCTGGATATTATTAATGCCCCCGTAGAATAATTTCGGCCAAATAATTTGCCAATTTCGTACATAGATTTTCCAGTACGTTTCATAATAATTACTATTTGGCGTTCTCCGTTTGTAGTTTGATTTCTAACACCGGCCAAACAACTCGCAACCATTACATTTTCATTCATAATTTATGTAAATGATTTAAAAAAAATTCAAGGATCATATAATAAGTGTATGATAATTTTCGTTCCAAAAAATCTTGATTTTTTTTTTGTTTTTTTATTATAAACGGTAAATGACATTTTATTTTGTATTTTTGGATTTAATTTGTAAAATTTAATTAATAAAAACTTCAAAATAAGTTCCTTAACCCTTATATTTTGTAAAATTTTCTCAAAAATCAGTGTGTATACATTTTCGTTACTGACTGTATGTTGGTAATACTTAAACTTTGGTTCGATGTGCACTTTTTTAAGCCAAACTTCTAGGAGGTCATACACGGTGGTTTCCGTTACATTGAGTTGGTTGCTGTGTTTAATTAAACAAATACAGCACCATAGAGTAAATAGAATCAAAATAAATCCAGGTTTGTTAAAAAATTAAATTTTAAGGACAACCATGCGCTTCGATCGTTTTAAATTAGATTTGAAGTTCACAATAAGTGTTGCTTTAATAAAAATATATAGCTCGTCTTCGATATTAATGACAAAGGTATATTTGATACAATGATTCATGAATTATTATTCAAATAAATATTTAAAAAGCCACATGACCAAGTGGAAAATGTAGTAAGTGCAGTAACTCTTAGTTCATCACTAATGACGGTAACTCGTTGTATTTTGAAAAAGTTACTGACCAATACAATAATGAGTAAAGCGATCTTCGACAATCTCTGTAGCAAGTATATTCTGTCAACACAGTTGGCTTTTGAATAATTATCTTATTATAAAACCTTCTGAAGTTAAATTTGGTTGTTATGTCAAATTCAATTAATCGGGCACTAATTTAATTTTCATATTTCAATCATATTGTCTAAATTCATCGAGAGAGTTTATGATACGATTTGAAATAAGAATAAGCTACCGTGAATTTTTGCTCTCTATTCTAGCGTAATTCTTTAGTGTAATTTGGCCAAATATGAGTTCCAAATCTCTCATCAAAACATGTTTTGAGGAGTAGTCGGTAGTATTAGAGATATGGTTAGAACAAATGAGTATTATTTATTATTACTAGTTCAGCTTATTAATAACTTATAGGTGTCTAGTTTAATTTTCTGTCATAGATGAAACCCAGACACTTCGGTCTATTTGTACTGGTGAAGCTGGTTCCATTTCATTGCATCCCATTCAAGCTTGCCTTGTTTCAAATTCGACCATACAGGGATTAACAATTAATTTGGTTTGAAAATAGCTCAAAATAAGTTAGTAATGTAAAATCATAATCAAGACCATTTTCATATTGCTGTGTTTATTTCACAGCTATGATAAATATAGCTCCCATATAACCGCTACATCATCAGAGTTAGATTATATTACTATTATTATAAACAGTAAACTTTAATGTGTGACTGTTTGACAAAATTGAAAATAAATTTAAAATTTCATATCGAGATTTAAAATATCAAAAATATATATAAAAGCCAAGCACCACTGTTTAAAATATGTATACATATTTTACTACTAAATGAAATTTGCATTATTTTCTTGCAATTGCTTCGCTTTTAGTTTCTCGTTCATAAAATTTCGTCCCGTTTATGTACGCAAAACTAATACTATCAGAGCTTCATAGTAATCAATACAACACACAAAGAGCACAATAACAAAATAAAACAAAAACAGGTATGTATATAATAATATATCGTTTAGATGAAAAAGAAAAAAAAAAATGTTTAGTTTGGACACATTCTTGGGTATTTAAATATCGACATCAAAACAGATTTTTTTTCTGAGTACCATACAGCCTTAAGGAAATCATTATTT
The DNA here is from genome assembly GCA_932526605.1 of Nephrotoma flavescens. Taxonomy (NCBI): domain Eukaryota; kingdom Metazoa; phylum Arthropoda; class Insecta; order Diptera; family Tipulidae; genus Nephrotoma; species Nephrotoma flavescens. The sequence continues at coordinate 41,286,623 of OW052222.1, forward strand.
GTATTTGTTGTTGTTGTTGGTGGTGCACAGATATCTTAAATCGTGACTTTACTTTAAGACTACGTATGTACGGTAACAAGTAAATGCGAAGCCATACGATATAATTGTACCTCGTTATATATATGGATTGGGATGTGTATAATTGTTGTTAAATTAGAGTTATACTCAATGGTGATATAACGTATAGTTGTGGCATTTCAAAAAGATAAAGACCTGGAGGGAACCTGCAGGTTCGCTTCCTCTAGAATTACTGACTGAATTTTAGTTTTTGTTGCAGGTGTTGTAAATTAAAAACTAAATGTTCGGGGACTCCCACTTTTTTGTTTTTATTTATTATCTTAAATCTTAGTTCCAAGCCAGCCTTGTACTGGCACTCCGACAAGGGGTGTTATGTTAGGTTAGGTGTTATACTTGAATATTTTTTGTATTTGTATAATGACAAGTGTTTATGTACTGTAGTGTATTTAGTTGCCAAATTATTCCGAAGGTGATCACTCAATGATCGAAAACGTTAAATAAAATAAAATAAAATAAAATAAAAAACTAATTAAAATAATTTGATCTGTATTTTGAATTAGTTTAGTGGTTTTAATGACGAGTATGCGACTGCAAAGTGTTCAACAACCGTATAAATGGAAACCACGGCGAGTCTACAGTACAATAAATAAATACATGTTTTGCTTTCCTGCTAGTCGGACTGGCGAGCCACCTAGCATTTGCCAAAGCAACGGCTTTCCAATGGCTTGCTGCTTCAACACAGCCATTGGCCTACCTACACATTCTTGTTCCAGTTGGAGAGTCGTACCGTACCTTGCTAATTCATCTGCCCTACAATTTTCCTCATGATATGCCCTAACCAAATCTATTTTCGAGAAAATAGTTGCGCCGGCGACTTTCAACGAGAAATTGTATTTGTGGGGGATAACCCAGCAAGGTCGCAGATTATCGGAGGAATATCTGTAGAATACTCATCGAGTGGCTGATCGCAATATCGCCTATAATTCGCAAATATTGTCGCACGATTAATTTTGACTCCACTCACGAAAAACTATAAAATTTATCTTTAATTTATCTTGCGCTTATCTTTTTTACATAAGTCCAAGGTAAGTTAAAGATAATCGGTCGAATATCGCTTGTACTACCCAGAACGATACTTTCGTAAAACTGAAGGATACCCTTTACGTATATCGCATATAATTCTCAAACGTTATCGCCAGATTAACTTTAACCGAATCTGACAATGGTAAATAGTATACCGCTGGTACAACTTAGAACGAAACTTTCGTAAATCCGGAGGATAATGTGCGTATTCTCGCCCGTGTATCGCATATAATTCTCAAATGTTGTCGCTAGATTAACTTTAATGCGCCCGAAGTTTAAAATTGGGTTATTCCGAAAAGTAGCAGGAAATTCTATGTCATTCTGGATAATAACCAGATAAATAGTGTATTTACATCAAGTTGAGGTTACCAAGACGTTGACAGTTTAGTTTCGAACTAATGAAACACACAAAAATATTGAAAATACTTTAAACTTACATACAAAGTATAATCATAATGCCTTAGCGAATTTTAATGATTACAATTTCTTAAATTATATCGCACAGCGTTAAATTTTAAAACCCATTGGCTGATGCCATACATAAAAAAATACCGGATTTTTCCTCGTTTCTTTCCCCGTTTAGTGTTTACCTATGATACAAGTTTTAATTGCGACTTAAACAAATTTTCTGTGCAATCCAATCACACAACTCAAACAAAAATTAAATAAAAAATATTTCAAGGACATTTTTGACTCATTTTGGTTTATGTTTTATTTGAGAGAGAGCAGGGGATCGATTTTTTCCAAAATTCGACAAGTTGACGAAATAACCGCAAGGATATAGTAGTGGTACGTGTGTTTGTGTTAGTACGAATTCGCGCCAATAAATTTTTTTTGGATATGACATTTATAGATATCATTTCCATTTATCATATAAAATATGTAAATGCAAATAAATATGCTTTAAATAAAATTAAATTTATTTAATTTTAGTTTCAAAATAATTTCTAACTCTGTGTTTCTGTGAAAACAAAATATTTATTTGGCATCGCATTAAAAAAAAAATTAAAATATGTGTAGTTAAAATATTTTTTTCTTAACACATTGAGGCACACTTTTTAAATGTGTGTGCTACTCAGGAACAAATTTGATAACTTTTATAATTGTAATGATATTTCGTCGCAGAAAGAAAAGTATTGTGAGAACTGAAAAATATGTGTCGAATTATTCCTTAAAAAATAAATGTTGTTTGCGCAAACGTGTTAGAAATCGAAAAAACTGTATGACCGTTATAGCAGTCATTTCCGCATTTACTTGGCGAGATGACAGAAAAGTGTGACGACGAAAGGACATAAGCACCAAAAAACTGAACCGATTCATATTTTTTGATGTCTACACTCGCAGAAAACAAACAAATACAACCACAGAAAAATTACACACACTAATATAAAATGGTATATTATACTCCTTATACGTATACGAAAACGTCATGCGTCGTTCGTTGAATTTTGGAAATAATCGACCCCCAGAACAAAACAAAATAAAACTAGTTTGCCTTGAAAAAAATACCAAAATACAAAAAACCCTGTGTGGAATGAGAGATTGCGAATCTGCCATCCCATACAGGGTTTTTTTTTTTGTATTTTGGTTTTTTTTTCAAGGCAAACTGGTCGCAATAGATAATGTTAATATGTAAGTGTGTTTTATTTTGTTTTGTTCTGCTCTCTCTTAAATAAAATTTAAACTAAAATGAGTCGATAATGTCCTCTAAATATTTTTTATTTAATTTATGTTTGAGTTGTGTGTGATTGCACAGGAAATTTGTTTAAGTCGCAATAAAACCTGTATCATAGGTAAACGAGGAAAAATCCGGTATTTTTTTACGTGTGCCATCAGCCAATAGCATTTCGCATTTACGCTTTCGGCAGACATATCCCAAGAAGGATTCCACACTAATTTTGTTTTTATCGTCATTTCATTTGAACGCAGAGTTCAATGTCAATTAAATTGCGTACATCTTCTGAATATCTGCCGCAATGCGGATATTTATAAAACCATTGCGAAAGGTAAAGAATGCCAAGCGGAATGGCGTAATATAAATATGCCCTTAAACAATAAGTATCTCGAAGTGGGGGATCCCCGAAAATGTTAAGCAAAAAGCAACAGTTTTTGATAACGGAGATGGATTTCTTCCGAACATTTTTGATTGATGACGCGTAATAGAACAACGGCTTTCAACTTTGAAGTTGAAATAACTGATAGCAGTTCGAGTTCAGTATTTTAAGATTTGTTTAATGAAACCGCAGTGACTCTCAACGAGCAAGATACTAAACCTCGCGATTTAAACCATCATGATTTCACCGCTTCATCGCCATCACCGTCATCATCATCAGCCGTTGCGAAAAAAGGAAAACGCTCGTAAAAGCGCGAAGTACCTGCAGAGCTCCATGACCTAATAAACACAATTAAAGGACATCAGGACGCTATCAATCAAAATAAGACACCACCATGCGAATGCAATAATATAGATAAATTTAACTGTTCATTGGCAGAACATGCAGGCGGTTTGTCAGACGAAAAACAGCTTGAAGCCCATATTGCGGTTTTAAATATCGTCAAACATCTAAGAGCCGAGACACAAAGTACATCAGCTTATAAAGTGGAATTAAGTGTACATACTATATTAATCCTTCACCGGACAAGTGGTGTAGTGGTTAAAGCTTCGACACTTGGACCGGAAGGTACTGGGTTCGAATCCCATCAGAGGCTAGATGCAAATCGAATTTTCATCGTCGATTACAATCGGTGATGTTAATAAACACAACTAAGACCCTCTGATGGAGTGCAGAATTCAGCGCCGATCAATCGTCCACGTCAATGTACAGGTTGACATGGAGCTTGCAATGTGCAGGTGAGTAGGTGAATAGGTGAATGGGTTAGTGATGTGGCGTGAATGCGTGGCATCTGGGCCAAAATTGGCCTAAGTGTCAATCACTGAAACCTAACCTACTAAATTAATTTAATCGTATAACGAAGAGAAAAAGAAACCAAATGTACCTATCGAATTTAAATTTGGATTTAAAATATACTGAATTATTTTTAATCTTAGCAAACTTATTTTATTTTAACATTTATGTTACTGTTCATTTTGCCACGGCAATGCACTGTGAGATGTGAAATACAGATCAAGTTTGTTTCGAATTCCAGCGGGATTATTGGACCCCGTTCGTCCAATATTTTGTAATCCATTTGTGTTTGTACTGATAATCGCTCTCCATTCCTCCAATACCAAATCGCCATTCCCAGTGTAATGGTCGACATAATCACTACCAAAATATTGAAATGAATCATTCGACTGTATTCGTAACCAATTATGCAAGCAAACAGTGGCTTTGATGATATTTACAACAGTTTACGATAGATTCTCCATTTAGAGCTTTAAATGCCAAAAGCGTTTTCAATTACTCTGGTAGATAATCTGTAGTTATAAAAGTTTTTTTTGCGGCTTAAAGTCATGGTTTGTCTTCCTGGGTAGGGACGCGTTATGTTAGTTAGCAGCGGGAAAGAGTCATTACCAACAAAAGAAAACGACAAACTTATCATTTATTTTATTTATTTATTTAATACAAAATCTAATACTTATGATTTTACTCAAATACATACATGAACAAATTTACATAAAATGTAAAATATATAATAAACATATAAAATTACTAATAATATACAATTAAAATAAAAATGAATTAACAAAAAAGGTTAATTATAAAATAATTGTAAAATCCGTTTTAAAGTAATTTTGGATAACCCAAAGTCAAACTCGGTGCTAATTCGGTTAACTGGTTCATTTTCACCATAAATCGTATGGTCTAATTTAATCAAAATACTCTAATTAATAAGTAATTCTTGTCGGGACATGCAAACCGATGTCAGCCAAAATGTTTGGCGAGTCAATGTGGCCAAGAAGAACATTTCACCAACCGTCTTTCTTAGCAACGTACAACAAAAATTTTCTTTGTACGCCTTTAATACGATTGATGTGTATTTAATGGTAAGGTGTCCAAACTGGAACCGCAAATTCCAAATGAGCTCGGACATGTGCAAAATATTAGTTGAATAAGCACTTTATGTCTGTGAACTCATATGTCCATCTTTTGATAAATCCCAACATAGAGTTTGCCCTCGCGATCATTATGTCTATGTGTTTGTTGAATGATACATTTTCCACAAATGTAACACCTAAATCGCGAATTTCACTTATTCTAGCTAGAGATGACCCATTGATTTGGTACTCGTGATGTAAAGGCTCCTTCTTCCTGTGAAATGTTATAACCTTGCACTTATTTATGTTTAATCGCAGTTCATGAAGTGTGCACCAGCTACTTACTCTACTTAAATCGTCCTGTAATAATTTCACATCTTCCATGGTCTTAATCGGTTTAAATATTTTCATATCGTCAGCATATATTAATACATCGGAATTATGGATCACATCGGTAATGCCGTTAATAAAGATTATACAAATCCAAGGTCCTAGATGGGAGCCTTGCGGTACTCCAGAGTGTGCTATTATTGGTCTTTATCCACTTCACAAATGCGCTTGAGAATCCAAAGTTCGACAAGCTATGTATTGCTTTCAGGTGACAGACTGAATCAAAAGCTTTGCTAAAGTCAGTGTAAATTGTATCCATTTGAGTTGATTGCTCTAGGGTTTTCAGAGTTTTGCTTGTAAACTCTACCAGATTTGTTGTAGTCGATCTGCCAGGGAGAAAACCGTGCTGTGATACTGAAATGCGTTTTGATACTATTGATTTAAGAGATTTGCAGATGATCATTTCAAAGAGCTTAGGTATTGAAGACAATGATGATATTCCACGGTAACATGAAATGTCGGCTCTTTTACCTGCTTTAAATATAGGTGTTATTTTAGTTATTTTCCATTGTGTTGGGAATACGCCACTTTGTAAAGACTGATTGAGGAGTAGGCACAGTGGTTCGACCAGTTCGTTTCCGAACATCTTTAGAACAGCGGATGGTATTTTATCAGGTCCACAACCATCACTAAATGACTGAAGTGCTTGTAATATATCATTGCTGGATATGTTTGGAATGTTTATGTCTAGATTAGATTCACAACCAGCTAGATTAGGCGACGCTGAAACATTTTCTTGATAGACACTTTGAAAAAACTCAGCAAACATGTTTGCAATGCATTGGTTGTCAGTTGACTGCTTTTCTTGGTAGTACATGGATACTGGATAACTTTTAGTATTTCGTTTGGTGTTAAAATAATCCCAGAAGTATTTAGGGTCACTTTTAATCTATTCTGTATATTCGTTAAGTAATTTGAATATTTTGCTTGAAAGTATTCCTCATATACCATTAATGTCAAGAAACAGTCTTCTATCCTTCTCTGAATTGTTAATTTTCATACGCTTGTACGCTTTGTCCTTTTTATTCTTCAGGTTAACTAGTGAAGAATCATACCACGATGGGTAACGCTTTGTGGAAGCTCTTGAAAGCGGGACGTGTGACTCAAAAGCACGAAGAATTAAGCAGTACAACTTCTCCACATTTCTATTCACATCCTTTGAAGATAGTTCCATATCCCATTTGATGTCGCTTAGGGATCTTCTTAAATCAATATGGTTGACCCTTTTAAAATTAAAGGTTTTCGGTTCTATTGGCAGTACACAGGGAGATACTTCCAACGAATTAAATGAAATTTCCATCGCTTTATGATGATCATCATTCGTGACGAATGGTACCAACGACGCCTTCACGTCGAACATGTTAAGGTCATTAGAGAGGATAAGGTCAAGGTATCTATTAATCTAATCTGATTGAGATTTAAATTGAGAATGGAATCAATGAAGTAGATTTCGGATTCGGATGTAACGTTAAAAGGGTTGTTGATGTTAAGATCTGGATCCAGACTCCATGATATGTGTGGTAAATTAAAGTCGCCAGGGATGAGAAAAATGTCAGTTGGCTCACCTTGCCTTGTAAGCTCGTCGATGATTTCACAAAATCGAAAGTATTTGTCCGACATAGAATTAGGTGGAATGTAAACGCTAACAATGTATAAGTTAACTTTAGGTAAACCTAATTTTACACAGAGTAGTTCCATGGAAGAATGAGTGACATCAACATTATGGCACGGAATTACTGATTTAACAGCAATAATGACTCCACCACCTGACGTTTTAGAGCTGGTATTTAATGACTGATCACATCGATAAACTATGTAAGAGTTAGGAAAAAACTCGGAACTCGAAATATTATCATTAAAAGATGTCTCACAGATAATATACGCTTCAAAATTGGTTTTAAGAACATACGATTGACATTTTCATAATACAAAGTAAATGAATTCGATGAAAGACGATTTTCTTGACGTGGGAATGGAAGGAGTGGAAAGGGATTTGGGGCAGGAGATAGATATGTAGCATTAGGAGTTATAGGAGATTTTGGGAATGACTTGCAAGACGAAAATTTTGCCGTCGAGGTTTCCATTGGAATTCCTTTACTAGTAATCCGGGCGGCCACATTGGAGAATTTATGGCAACTGTGTACTGTACTTCAGGTTAACTTATACGAAGAGACGCATAATCGTAGAGGTACCCATTTTCCCGATTTTTTCCCGAACTGAAGGTTAGTTACCGACCCAGCAATTCTACTTACGAAAAGCCATCGTCGCGGCGAGATAGCTTTGATCTCATTGTGAATTAGTGTTTCGTCTGGCACTTCAATTATGGTTTTGGATTCTCCTGCTGTTGTTGTTGACGCTATTAAGCATTTGGTTTCATGGTCTGCCGCTGTTGTATTTAGCGTAGATGAAAATTTGGGTTTCGCCATGTTTCCCATATGGTTCGTCAATGTAGGTGATGGTTCAAGTTTTGACGATTGTTTGGTCATCGTAGTCTTTGATATAGACCGGGTTACTATACGATCCATGATTGAGCTGTTAGGAAGTATTGCATCATTTGGGATAAGAAGCGATGGACAATTATCGGTAATCCCGAATGAACTTCACCTAAATATCCCACTGTCATTGTTCCTCCCTGACGAACCAATATCTACAAAGGTAAATTTATAGTTCGCATCAGACACTGCCATTAGTACTATGCTGTGTTTATTTTTATAGTTATAACACGAGCTATTAGAGTTTGGGAATGCCTGAAATGTATACGTAATAATAAATTATGTTATGATACAGATACAGATAATATATTACTACTGACATGTTTTCCGTAAAGCAATTGGGAAAATGCCATTTTGTATTAAATTCGGATGCTATTTATTTCCATGACTCAGTGGATAGGTTTGGAAAAAGGAACTGTTTCAATTTATCGCAGATTACAGCCGTTGTTTCTCGAATGATGTAAAATGTTATAGATGAACCTATGCAATAACCATATCGCCCGATCGACACCATACTGTCAACGCTTGTCAAATAACTAAAAGAAATTAAAATCCCACAACTTATGCTTTTTAAAACTTCGGAAAGCCTCTCACCTGGCCTTATTGAATTTATTGTAAACCCCTCATGTTTTTGAATTGCCGGGCTACATAAGCTAAGTAGTTTGTCAAACATTTCAGGTGTCACGCGACCGATGTGAAACTAGCATGTACAGTTAGCAAGATTTTTTAAAATTGTTTGCATGGCAATAATTTTTATCACAGATCTTAACCAATTATTTTATATTAAATAGTACTAAAATAAAAAAAGATCACAAAATGTCATAATTTGCATATTTTGAAAATTAATTATATTATTTAAGTAATTTATAGAAAACAATTACATAAATTAGAGATAACCTACCGCCAAATTTAATCATACACTTATATGTATTATTATTTTAAAAAAATTAAATTGATTTGTGTTCTAAAAGTGGTTTGAATATTCGATAGAGTTAGCACGAAATTTTAAACATACATAAGAGAAATGAAAATAACAAGGAAATATAATCAATATATAGAAAATAATGTAGAAACTTAATTATTCATTAATTTGAAGTTATTATTTTCAATTTTATCGTATTAGATTATTAATTAAATATTTCGTACAATTGGAAATTTCAAAGCAATCATCTTTCAACCAGCAAGTATAGGTCAGACGGCAGTACTAATGGTTTGAGCTGGCCTGTTCTAAGCATTTGTCTGACCCATACGATTTCTTTGAAATTTGTCTAAGAAGTTCATTAAGGGTGTCCGTCACGCCAGCCGGAACCATATCAGCCGGAATCAAACAACGATGGCACAAGTAGCACGATGCATTGTGCATCATTGTGCACTAAATGCTTTTCTATCCGAAACCTTATAATTCCAGCCGGGACATGATAAAGCCATCCAGAACCCTACAACAGCAAAACCAACTATGTCAGCAGTAGCACGATGCATTGTGCATCATTGTGCACCATATAATTTTTCAGCCGGAACCTTACAAATCCAGAAATATATGATTTTTCGGAAAAGAACCTTACAAATTCAGCCGGAACCATACCCCCTACAGCCAAACTAAGTATGGCAAAAGTAGCACGATGTATTGTGCATCATTGTGCACTGTATAATTTTTCAGTCGGAACCTTATAAATCCAGCAATATATGATTTTTCAGTGGAACCTTATAATTCCAGCCGGAAACGTTGGTATAGTAATATACAGTTAAATTAACTACATCACTAGTAGCACAATAGATTGTGTATCGTTGTGCATTAAATGCTTTTTCAGCCGGAACCTTATAATTCCAGCCGGAACTTGATAAAGCTATCCAGAACCCTACAACCGCCAAATCAACTATGGCACTAGTAGCACGATGCATTGTGCATTATTGTGCACTATATAATTTTTCAACCGAAACCTTACAAATCCAGAAATATAGGATTTTTCGAGAAAAAACCTTACATTTTCAGCCGGAACCATACTCTCTACAGCTAAATTAACTATAGCACAAGTAGCACGATGTATTGTGCATCATTGTGCACTAAATACTTTTCCATCCGGAACCTTATAATTTCTGCCAAAACCTGACAAAGACGGACATAACCTTACAACAGCCAAACCAACTATGACACTAGTAGCATAATGCATTGTGCATTATCATGCACTATATAATTTTTCAGCCGGAACCTCACAAATCCAGAAATATACGATTTTTCAGTGAAAAAACCTAACAATCTCAACCAAAACCTACACTAATGTAAACTAATTACATCACAAGTAGCACAATGGATTGTGTATCATTGTGCACTAAATGCTTTTTCAGCCGGAAACTTATAATTCTATTGGAACCAGATAAAGCCATCCAGAACCCTACAACAGCTAAATCTGTGGCAGTAGTAGCACGATGCATTGTGCATTATTGTGCATTATATAATTTTTCGGCCGGAACCTTACAAATTCAGAAATATACAACTTTTCGAGGAAAAAACCTAACAATTTCAGCTGAAACCTACAGTCAAACTAACTACATCACAAGCAGCACAATGGATTGTGTATCATTGTGCACTAAATGTTGTTTCAGCCGGAACATTATAATTCCGATTAGAACTTGATAAAGCTAGACAGAACCGTACTACAGACAAACCAACTATAACACAAACAGCACGATGCATTGTGCATCATTGTGCAGTATTTTATTTTTCAGCCGGAACCTCATAAATCCAGAAATATACGATTTTTTGGCAAAAAACCTTACAAATTCAGCCGGAACCATACCCCCTACAGCCCAACTAACTATGGCACAAGTAGCACGATGCATTGTGCATCATTGTGCACTATATAATTTTTCAGCCGGAACCTTATAATTTCTCCCAGAACCTGATAAAGCCAGATTTTAATTTGCTTAAACTTGCCGGATTTTTAGAAAATGTTTACATATCCTCGACAAACATTGGTAAATTATCTGCGGAGATTTATAACAATCGTAATAAATTGCTCAATGAAATTTTTTGCCGAGAACGTTTTATAAAATCGGGCAACTATAGCTCAAACGAATGGATCACTTTCATTGATTGCAAATCATCAATTGGAGAATTTTTCGCAACCTATGCATTATCAACGATGATATTACTTTCAGTGTGAATATTGAAATAGTTTGTGATAAATGTGGAACTAAAATCGAAAGAAATTTAATAAATAAATGTGAGTAACTCAATAAATATAAATATTCGGGAATCGTACGGTAGCTGTGGAAACTCAAATAATCTAAATAAAGTATATAATAGCGTAGTAACGTTGGAGATCGAGCCTTTAGAACCACTAGAAAAACAGCAAAAGGTGGCTATAAGCCACATAACCAAATCGCTGAATTTAGGAGGTAATTTCTTCAATTTGCGCGGTCTAATTGAGTATGACAGTGTAAATGAGCATTTCACTGCACATGCACTTAGAAACGGTGGCATATGGAAAACATACGACGAATTGCAAAAGGCCGAGACCAACACTAATACTTTACGAAAAATGCTTGCCTACATTTTGTTCTATGTATGTACAAGAACCCAAATCAAACAAAGTTCTTCTCTAAACGATGAAATATGTTATAAAATATTATTAATAAATTATTAGAAAATAAACTGTTATTTCCGGACTTTTTTAAATGTTATTTAAACTTTTTATTTAATAAACACTTTTAGCGGATCGGGAATTATAATGTGTCCAAATAATTCCACTTGAAGTTTTAGCTAGTTCAGGTTCAATGACCGTCAACCAGACTTACTCTTTATTGCTCCGAATGGTTCACAGCAACTTCATACGGTTGCGGCTGGTCCTGCTGGTGCTGGTTGGGTTGGCATTGTAGTGCATAACGTTTTGATCGTTCCGGAAAAATCAAAGTTTGCACTATTTATGTAAACATTTTGTTTCGACTGGATTTTTATGGTTCTGGATGGCATTATAGTTTGGCTGCAAAAACATATAGTGTTCCACCCATTGTCCTACTTGTGCTATAGTTAGTTTGGCTGAAGAGGATACGATTCCGGCTGGCTTTATTAGATTCTGGATGGATTTATAAGGTTCCGGCTGAGAAAACAACTAGTGATCAATGATGCACAATTCATCGTGCTTGTTATGCTATAGTTGGTTTGGCGGTAGTATGGTTCTGGCTGGCTTTAACAGGTTTCGGATAGAATTATAAGGTTCCGGATGATGAATAACACAGTGCACAATGATGCAATCCATTGTGCTTCTTGTTTGATAGTAAGTTTGGCTGTATATAAGGTTTCTACCGAAAAATCGTGTAGTGCAGGACTTATAAGGTTCCGGCTGATAATGTATATAGTGCACAATGTTGCACAATGCATCGTGCTATTTGCGTGATGGTTAGTTTGGCTGTAGGGGGTATGATACCGGCTGAATTTGTACGGTTCTTTTCCGAAAAATCGTATATTTCTGGATTTGTAAAGTTCCGGATGAAAAATTATATAGTGCACAATGCATCGTGCTACTAGTGCCATAGTTGGTTTTGCTGTGTAGGGTTCTAGATAGCTTTATCAAGTTCCGGCTGGAGTTATAAGGTTACGGTTGAAAAAGCATTTAGTGCACAATGATACACAATTCATTCTGCTACTTGTGATGTAGTTAGTTTGACTGTAGGTTTTGGTTGAAATTGTTAAGTTTTTTCTCTGAAAAATCGCATATTGCTGGATTTATAAGATTCCGGCTGAAAAATTATATAGTGCACAATGATGCACAATGCATCATGCTACTAGTGTCATAGTTGGTTTGGCTGTTGTAAGGTTATGTCCGTCTTTGTCAGGTTTTGGCAGAAATTATAAGGTTCCGTCTGAAAAAGCATTTAGTGCACAATGATGTACAATACATCGTGCTACTTGTGCTATAGTTAATTTAGCTATAGAGGGTATGGTTCCGGCTGAAATTGTAAGGTTTTTCTCAAAAAATCCTATATTTCTGGATTTGTAATGTTCCGGCTGAAAAATTATATAATGCACAATAATGCACAATGCATCGTGCTACTAGTGCCATAGTTGGTTTGGCTGTTGATTCTGGATAGCTTTATCAAGTTCCGGCTGGAATTATAATGTTCCAGCTGAAAAATCATTTAGTGCACAATAATACACAATCCATTGTGCTACTAGTGATGTAGTTAATTTGACTGTATACTACCATACCATGTATACCGTTTCCGGCTGGAATTATAAGGTTCCACTGAAAAATTATACATTGCTGGATTTATAGGGTTCCACTGAACAATTATATAGTGCACAATGATGCACAATACATCGTGCTACGATGATGCACAATACATCGTGCTTGCCATACTTAGTTTGGGTGTAGAGGCTATGGTTCCGGCTGAATTTGTAAGGTTCTTTTCCGAAAAATCGTATATTTCTGGATTTGTAAGGTTCCGGCTGAAAAATTATACAGTGCACAATGATGCACAATGCATCGTGCTACTTGTGCCATCGTTGTTTGGTCCGGCTGATATGGTTCCGGCTGGCGTGACGGACACCATTAAGGATTCTTCTACAATAAAATAAATTTCATATCTCATAAATGCTTGGAAGGGACTATTTATCAAGCTTGATCAAATGTTTTATTTTAGTTATTTTTGTCAGCCGTTGCGTTTTTCGTGCTACATTTTATTTTGTATACAATTTATCAACTTAAAATATGTTAAGTTGATAAATTTTTCACTTAAATTTTTTTTTGAGCATTTAATTATTGAAATTTTTTTTCGTGCTAACTTTTGTAATTTTATATAATATTTCACAATTTTTCTTGTTATCTTGTACTAAAAATGCAATATTCAAGATTCAACCCAAGAGTGTTGCCATCCCAAATATCGTGCTAACTTCACAGACATCGTCACGCGATGGAAATTTTTGAATGCGTCTCTGTATCAGCCAATCTCAGTTCGGCTATTAAATTTTTATAATATCCGTGTGTAGGCCGTTGCAACAAGATTTTTTAGCAGAATAGCGTCTTCTTTTTTCATCTTTGGTTTTAATATATACATACCATATTATAAAGGTGCTCGCAATTGTTAGATCTTATTGAAGTAATTGGATATCGTCCATATCCATTAACTTGTCCAAAGACTTGACTTTTGAATAATAAGATGACGATTGACATAAATTTAAATAAAGATGGCGACAAACCCTGAAAGCCTTCTGAGATTTTTGAAAACCACGAATTCACAACATTAAATTATTAAGCAAACAGTGTCTTTAGCATGTCGGGGAATCGATCAGAAATTGCAAGTTGTTTTCGTGATCTATGATGAAAAAACGGCGTGACGAACCAATCCCACTGTTTGCCGTATAGAGACATAATTATTTAGCGGTTTTCCGAAGACTTAAAATGTTTGGAAGTAGCTTCTCCATGAGCTACTGATCGGAAACTGTACGGCTTGTTACAGTTGCGTGCGTGTGAACCAAAACGACGGTGGTAGTAGCAGCGTCTGGATCAAGATAAAGTAGTTTTCTCAGGTTTTTATTGTTGCCTTCTATATACTGTTAACCCACTGAACAGAGCTGCCGGTGTGGCAAATTATGAAAAATTAGAATGGTAACAAAGGGAGGTATTTTGGGTGGCATCTTCTATATATTTGTAATTGCCTCCGATAGTGTGGATCGTACGGCGGTGGATCGTGCATATTCTGGGGAGGCATATCATTAGAGGCAAAGACAGATCTTTTATTCATCACACGAACCAGTACTGGCTGTCGATCAAGAGGAATGAACTCGGAACGGTACATTGAGGATGCAGAATAATGCTAGACCGCATAAGGCTGGTGTAGTATACCGATACTTTCAAGAGGTAGATGTGCCTGTTATGGAGTGGCCAGCTCGAATCTCGAACCTGAATCCCATCGAACATTTATGGGACAAGTTGAAAAGAAGGGTACGAGCCAGAGATGTTGCTCCAATGAGTCTCCAGAAGCTGCAACAGGCGATCGTAGAGGAATGGGAGGCGATACCTCAAGATTTTGTGAAAACTTTGGTGAAATCAATGCAGCATCGAATGGAAGGGCCAGGAGAGGGAATATTTCTTATTAATAACACTGTTTTTTTGTTTATTTCTATGTTTTAATTCGATTTTACCCCTAATTTTCATGCTTTGTCGGCATCATTCAGAAAACGTGTACCTCAGATGTTTAGTCCCAAAAATCAGTTTGTTGGTATGGTACAAGTACAGAGGTACCACTGGATAAGTATTGAAATAGACTTTGAATCTACATTAAAAAAATTTAACAAATGTTGGATTTTTTTTGATATTTTTGAACTTTTGTGGAAAATTGAGCAATGTGTGATGTTTTTGCACCCAAGTGTATATGGTTAGTACTAAGAATAAATTCAAGGAGTAACTCACCTCGTTCATTTGTGCCAATGCTTCTACAAATTTAGATGTGAGGATGACTCCAATTTTGGTTTTTGGGTCTCCTTTAATGTGCTTCCTAAAATGGCTGGTGGGGTCGGTACTCCATCACGTGTAATGTAAGCTGATATTAACCAGAGATTTTGATCATCCATTTCAATGCTTGTTGCGACCACAGCCAAAGCTGCCTTGGAGTGTTGGAAATTCTTCCACTGATTAAAATCGATTCCCAAATATTTAATAGAATTGAGCCTTGCTTCTTTACCTCACCGTTCTATATCTCAATATATATATACAACTATTTACCGCCTCATTGGGTTAACAATGTAATGAGAAATATAATTTTTATTGAACATTTAATTGTGTTTTGTACCTTCTTATTATTTTGTATATAATCTTATGTTAAAGCATGATTATATGATGACGTTGACCTTCAAGGTTGTAAGAGCAGAGGCACGTACTACAATAATATAAGATATTATGTAGCTAATATAAGATGATGATCATCATGACGAGAGATGATGTTATGTATTGTTCATAGGGTATGATGGGTAACCGTACTGCAATTTCATATTATGATGTGTCTGATGCGATTGCCATCTCGCGCGTATTATACAAAAATACTAGTAGTGTAATATTATTACTGTCAATATAATCATGCGTACAAATATCAGATATATCGCGACACGGTATACGTTTTTTTTTATATAAATTATGTTTAGTATAAGAAAGGTGTAAGATGTATAAATTATATTTAAAGTATTTTTTGAAAGCGATAATAAGCTCGATGATTTCCATCTTTCCATCAGCATACATAATAATAGTTAATGTGCTCTCTAATCTCGACTTGTTAGGTTGTCAAGTAGACCGCAAAACTTCATGTAAATAATTGAAATTTAGTTGACACATTGTTAATGTACGAACATGATTTTATGATTACATATGTTGTACTTAGGCATAGTGTGTTGTCAAAATCACCGGTTAGATCGTAATCTGTATATAATTTGGCGAAATTAATTAAAAAAAATTCGTAGAATGATGTTGCACCGTGATCATATATATAAGACAAATTATATCGCGCATGTACATACTTCTTCAATAACTTTTAATCAAAAACATATTTTTTTTTGGTTTTTCAAGAACCATAATTACATCATATATAATTTCCAATCAATAAAAGTTCATTTCGTATATAAATATGTAAGATGAGAGATGCTGCGTGTATATAGAGTCATATACCATAAGACCATATATTGTGATGATGATGTGATGGTGATGATGAAAACGTGATGATCATCATCGGCACGTACAACAAACCCAACAACAGAACAACGTAAGAAAAAAAAATATTTAATAATCATAATAACGAGAGATTCACTCCCCCTTGTTGGTTGGGTTTACACACAACAACAACAAGCAGAACAAGACGAAAACACAAAACTATACATGTAGCATCGCGCGGCACAACAATATCCCAACGTCTTCCTCGCTCTTAGATATTACTTAAAATCTTATAAAACCGATTTTTTATTATCAATAAAAATGATTTCTGTACATCCAAAAACGACCCAACTAAAATCCATTTCGATACGGTTTGAATAAAAATTAAATGGTAATTTAAGCGAAACGTGTGCGGCAGGGGAGTGCAAGATCTAATATTTAATTTGTTTCTATTTAACGAACCAATAAATAAATAAAAAATCAATTTTCGATTATAAAATAATGACACCTCAATTGACACGTTCTGTAAACAGTGGAAAATATATTTTAAATGGTTTTTTGATATTACGTTAAGAATGGTGGTTGGTGTGGTAATATATGCCACGGTACGGTGAGAATACTGAGAATTTATTAATCTGTTTAATAAAAAAAAAATTATAACGATGGAACTCAATGTAAATTGGATCAGCAAAATCAGATATTAAAATTTATTCAAATCGAATCATATAAATATAAAATTTCAGGATGCACCTGGAGCTAGATTTTATGATCGTAACGTTAGTTAAAATCAAAGCAATATAGTTTACCACGATAGACTCCCTCACTGCCCAGCGGCCATTCCCTGCGACAATGCTTATCATTAACACATTTGCGTTGAGTTGCTCATTTATTTTTAAGCCATACTCACTAACATCATCCTTAGTTAGCAACGCGCATTTGATTTTCATTGTCACATCAACGACTCTGGCATCAGTATTGTGGTTTGAATTCATTATGAAATCCAGCTTGAAAAATTGGAAAGTCTCTTTCTTTCTACTTTAACTAGCTGGTTCAGCTGACTTCCCTTATCTGATGTACTCAACTCCATGAACTTCATTATCAGGTTCCATTTTATTACTTTTTGGCATTGCAGTCATCTGTCCTCCACCAGTATTGGAATGCTTGACATTTGATTTTATTTCCTAAGTACAGATTTTAGTCGAAAACTGAAGCTTGAGAGTTGGGAGTTTTGGTGCTGTTTCACTAGCCTACTATAAATGTACAAAATAAATATTATTCTTGATTGGTGTAAATAATAATTAAATTTTATATTTACATCTAGTGTGCGGTTGAAATAACAAAAAAAAACAAACTCTCAAGTCAAGGTTTTCGAACAAAATTCGTTTACAGATACTGGGTGCTTTCTTGAAACTGGGTGGCAAATAGCAAATATCAAAAAAATTTCAGCAGAAAAATGTGTTTTTGCAATTCATCGCTAGAAGCAGCACTATCACAAAAAAAAAATCTAAAAATATTTTTCGAAACCAGCAGAAAATGAATGAAATTTTTAAGCAAATCAATAATTTTCTGTAAGAAGTATTTTTACAAAGGATTTATGAAACACTTTAGTTAATTTTATTTAAAAAACGATTTACGTATATTTAAGGATACTCAAAATATACGACAAATATATGACAACGGATTTGTGATAAAAATTGTCAAACACAGTATTCCTGCTTAAATTTCAGAAAACGAACCAGGTCAATCGTTGTTAAAAATTTAATCTTCATTTAAAAAAAAATGTAAAAGGTACCGAACTTTGGTTAAATAAAGTTTGATAAAAAAAATCAGAAGTCGTCATTTCCGGAAAAATTTGAAATATGATCTAATTTTGTTTGAAATTTTATTTACAATATTTTTATTTTAATAGTTATTTCACAAATAATTTTCAAAATATTTGCAAATAATGAAAAAGCAATGATAAATATTAACACTGGGATCTCCAAATTTATGGAAAAAACTTAAGAATATGAATTTTCATTCTGATCAATCAATCCGTCTGGGAATGTATATGGGGAGAATTTTTGTTAGTACTTTTCAAAAATCGAATTTGTGAACAAAGGAGTCTGCGATATACAGAGCCAAATTTTTGCGATAAAATTAATTTTTTTTTAAATAAAAATCGTCATTTCCGGTAAAATTTTTGAAAATTGATATGGTCCGATATTGTTCCAAATTTAATTTAGAATGTTTTACTGTTCAAAATATTTACAGAAAACAAAACTGCTCCTATGGAACGTGCCACTTCCATTGGGCACAGATTTTGGCCAAATACCACAGTGGCACTATTCTGGTAATTCCCCGGGAATAGGGAACTGGGGAAAGAATTTACATATAAATTATATTTAAATAATTTTTTTCTGGCATACTAAGGTAAAAAGTTAGTGGCAATTTTTTTGAAAACAAAATAAAATTGGGAATAACTTTCCCTGATAATTTCGCTATGGAAAAATTATTCCCAATTTGTTAATATTTACATCAAACTTTTTTTCTCAGTAGGCCAGAAAAAACTGATTTATAAATAAAAGCTATGTAAAATCTTTCCCTAGTTCCCTATTCCCGGGGAACTACCAGAATAGTGCTACAGGGATCTCTAAATTTATCGACAAAACCTCGAGTATGAAGTTTCATTCTGATCAATCAATCCGCTGGGACGTATATGGGCCGTATTTTTCTACGTATGTTTCTATATATTTTACTAAAACCAAAAAGCATATAGAAACCTCCCCCAACTTTCTTAATATGGGGGATTTCTTAATATTTTTCATTCCTTAAGAATGAAATTCCTTCCCGATCAATCACAATCCATCTGGGCTGTACAAGGCAGAATTTTTGTTTTAAAATAGTTTTTTTTATCAAAAATAGTCATTTCCGGCAAAATTTTTGGAAATTGAAATGGTTCGATATTACTGCAAATTAATTTCGAATCTTTAAGTTAAGAATCATTTTTCTCGTAAATGCTATATACTTTTCAAAATAATATGTATTTGCAAAAAACGAAAAAAATCGAGGACGTACCACTGGCATGGAAGATGGCTTGACCCATGAGCTTAACTTCCACCCCCCCCCCCCCCCCCCCCTTCTTCCGAGAGGGGTCATATTTGTGTTCAGTATCATCACCGATCGTAATCAGTTGATAAATAACCTCGTTTGCATCCTGCCCCTATCGGGACTCGAATCCGGTACCTCCCGATCCAAACGCTAAAGCTGTAACCCCTGTGCCGTTTGGCAGTCTTATGCGCCTACGCGTAATTCCGAATTATCGACGTGTTTGTGTCGAAAATAGTGTAGACAATTCATTTTGGCGTAGACAATGTCGATAATTCGTGGAGTATGTTGAATATTTGTAGATAATGTAGATTATTGCTTTTTTTGTTGTTTCTCCATTTTTTCAGTCCGGGGTTGCCAACTCGAATATTTTTTAAGTTATAATTTAATGTTTACAAAACAAATAAGTGAGATTAAGATAACCATCGATCCGACAACAGAACATTTCAGAAGAACTAAAAAAACCGATCAAATTTAGTCTGCCTAGTGCTAGAATGATTGGTTTATTTATGGAAAATAAATCAATTTTAGTCGGCTAAGACTAAAGAAGAGGTAAGATTTTTCACGGGAGCTTCAATCATGTCCGACTCTTCATCTTTTTCAACATTACTTTCCCGATTATGTCAAAGTAAGTCATAAAACGAGTGGCAATCTCGTGATAGTACAAATTTTAAATCCTGGAGATTGTTCTAGTTTTTGGGGTAATCAACTGTGGATAATTTAAAATAGGGGCCATGGTTTTGCAACTCGTTCAGAGGTATTGAAATGAATCATTAACATTTAGTTAAACGCGTATGTCTCAGGATCATACAAAATTGCGTTTATGTCTATCATATGAAAATCTCTGCTTGGTCGGTTTGTGGTATAGCGTTGAGATTCTGAGCCATTTAAATCTTTGAAAAACTGACAATTGAGTTGAACTAATAACTACTCTTGTATACAGCTTCCTTGAATGCTTTAACATAATCGCTAGGAAATTCCTTTAATTGCCGTGTTTCATGACACACATTGATCCGGATCAGTTCAAATTTTATATAGGAAACCTGATCCAAATTTTGTTTTAAATCACAAATTTTGATTTGAAATCTAGGGTCTATTTTTTAATTCAACCCGGGTAAGCAGGCTTGCCCTGGGTATTGTACACCGAGCACAGATTGTGCAGTGCCAAATTATCCAGTGTGCATAGAATAATAATAAGCGCCTTTGCGTTGTTTCATGAACATTAACTAAACTGGATCGGATCTAGCATCAAGAAACCCAGATAATGTGAACTGAAGAAATCGATTTTGAGAAAATTGTAGTTAACAGATTGTAAAATCTAAATCATTTTCAAAATTTTTATTTCTAATGTCATATGTTTTTCAAATATCAAATTATATTACATGCATTACATATAGAGTAACTTTTTTCTCCTATCAGAAAAATTTAACTTTTAACCACTTTTAGAAGTCAATATTTGGACATTTCTTTTCGAACACATAATAGTTGTCACAGGACGGCATCTGCCATCCCGCAGATTTCACTAAACACTGCAAAGGCGTCACACGGTGATTTTGCTGGCTAAATCTCAGGAAGAAATGCTGAGGTCGTGGGGTTTGAGGCTTACGATGTTCCTGGTTTACACCGTGAACAGAAAGTTGAAATAAAAAAAAACGCAAATATTAAAAGGCCAGAGTTCCACCAAAATTCGTCGGCCGAAACTTGAGGCACCGAATGAGATAATTATAATCGAAAGAGGTGCCTTGGTTCGCGCATGACCTCGAATTTAAACGGCACCGAGCGCTTGTTTCGAAATCGGAGGCGTCATACCGAACCCGTACAAAATTTAGCAATTCATTTTATATTTTAAGCTAACTATCATAAGAAAATAAGGGAAATAATCAAGGTAACACGGAGCAAAACAAACGGAGGTCAACACAAAAACGAAAATAAATGAAAGCAAATGCCCGGAATTACACGCTGTGCAACGTTTTAAATTTTTTCTTTATTATTTCAAACAAAAAAAAATCACAAAGAAAAGGAATCAAACGACCAGGATTTCGAAAAGGAAGAATATTCCCCCAAAAAACCTAAGGTGAAAATGTACCTATCGCTGCAAAAAAAAAAACGAAAATAAATTTCGGGAGCGAGACCCATGTGGACCGAGCGCGAGACCAAAATCGTTTGGTGCTAGATTACAATTTGATATAATTTAATATTTAAATTATTATCAAAATATTGAATAATATTTGAAATTATTAAAAGAAAAGAAAATATGGAAAATTGAAAATATATATACATATTTTTTTTTAAATGGAATTTAAAGAGATTTTTTTTTTTAATATTTAATAAAAATTAAAAAAAAACAAAATCTACCTCCAATGTTGCGGTTTTGAGCCGTCATGTAACAGATGCCCCAACCCGGATCGTTGGGCATCTTCTGGCCGTCCACGACTATGTTGGGTGTTGATTCGCCAAAAATACAACTCGTAAACCGCAATTTTCGTTGAGCGGTGACTTGCCGTAAATCAAGGAGTTTAATGGCCTCCACTGGCCACCCGTAAATTGTGCGGTACCCATGAAAATGCGGCACCCGTAAGTTGTGCGGTAGTGCGGTACTCGTTGCTGCGTGGTAACCAGTAAATTGTATACGAGCCTCTGTTGGCCTTCTGTAAATAAAAATGTGGCGCCTTCGAACAAACCAGGTGACGTCACTTATAAATCACAGCAAATTTAGTAACTAAAGGTTCAACTACCGTTTAACCCAAAACACAAAATTGGGAACGTAGCCAACTATATTACACTCTTTGCACGAGAAAAAAAATTTAATGTAGTAAATTCTACTTGAGCGTTGTTTTGCTATCCATCCACAAAAACAAACTAATGTTGAGACGATTTTCCATCAACCCTCCAATGCCAATTTAAACTCAGTTTTTCCCCAAATTATTTTTATTATCTTTCTAATTTTTATTATTTCCACCATAAACAAAATGGTTGGAAAATTCGATTTTTAACACAGAAAAAACTCGGATCACAACCTCAAAAATAAAATCGACTTTATTTATTTAAAATCCACACGAGACTCTTTACAAGAAAAAACATTCTTTCACCAAAACAACGCCAAAACGTTCTAGCAGAATCTTAGATACAGGTAACACGTTGGTCTCGCTCTCTCATTTACTCGACGATCGCGCTCCCTTATGGTATTGGGAAAAACGAGAACTTAACATATAAAGGCAATTTCACACGGTGCAAAATATATTAGTACAACAAGTGACAAATCTTCGAACACAGGTGGCATTGCTATCAGACAAAATATTTCATTACCATGGAATAAAACCCCAAAAAAAAACACTCATAAGGAAGTGAAATGAATGTTAGGACCATGGAGTCGTAACGTAATTTCGGAAAAATACTCGAACTAAACTAAACCAGCGTCACCTTCCTTTTCTAATCCAAATTTGTGAATTCAAATCAAATGTCATTACCATTATAAAATTTAGGTTAGAATTTTTTAATGTCAGGTAGAAATGAAGCCAAATGGTTCCATTAACAAAGAAATTCAGGGAAATTTGCTTATTCGTAATAGAAACAATTATGTTCGACATTGTCTACATTCTCTACATGGTCGACGTCTTTTTTAATTGTCTACATACATTCTCTACACGTGTAGAGTATTGATTATCTACGCGTGTAGACAATAAGGCACAACACTGCCGTTTGGTCAGTTGGGCTGATATTGTTGAAAATTTAATTTATAATCTTTTAGTTTAGAGTCATCGTTTTTCTAGTAAATGCTATACTTTTCAAAATATTTTGCAAAAACGAAAAAGCTCCTATTGTAACTGTCACTTCTGGCGGACTGATTTCGGCCAAAAATCACAGGGGTCTTCCAATTTATGAAGAACGATTTTTATGAAGTTTTATTCCGATCAGTCAACCCTCCCAGCTATCATAAAAACATAAATCCAGGTAGGTTGCAGGGGATTTTTCTAACATTTTTGTTAATAAACTGAAAACATTTCACATTAAATTGACTCTAAAACTTTCTGCTGTAAATCATTTGTTTACTAAAATGTTTCATAAATTTCCTGCTGGTTTCTGAAAATATCGTCATAAAACAAATTTTTTCTGTGATAGTGCTGCCTCTAGCGGTACATTGAAAATCACATTTCTCTGCTGGAAATTTTCTGTTATCCTCTTCGAACTCGTATTTGCTGGGTCTTGCTCCTTTGTCAATTCGTTTTTGTGGCCACTCAACGGTAAATTATACTGCTCTAGTTTTAATTTAAATTCCAATTTTTTGTAATTATTTTCTGATGCTCACAATTTTCCGCTGTCACCAATAGTTTTAAAGTTCTCTATTGAACGCTGCTCGTATCACTGGATTTTGAGTAAAATTATAAATTTGGCTTTTGACAACAAAACACATTTTACTGTTGCTTTTAATCCATCGTGAACTGTTTTTCCACTAGAACTATTTAATCTAGCTATCACTAATTTCCTAACCCAACTGACCATTTTCGACCATATTTGCCAATCGGTAAAATCGTAACAACACAGTTCATAAATCACCATGGTGGTTCAGGTCTATGGCATGTACATTAAAAGATAGAACTAATTTTTATTGGATGTGTTAATCTTTTAATAGTGACATCTCATGTAAACTATCGAAACAAATAATTCATTTATGTGCCAGTAAATACACAAAGACAGATCATTAGGAGCATTTCTGTTGCTAAACCACCCCTGTTAATTGTAGCCATCCACGACATAAGTGTGTGTTAACTACAAATTTAATGTTTATATGGCATTCAAGGCCATTTATTTCCCAGTAGATGAACGAAATAATCAACAAATCTGAAATTTAAAATGTTTGGGTTACCCGTGCACAATTTTATATGCATTGGTCGATTTTGTAAAAAAAATTATTTACATTGCATTTACACGAGATTTAGCAAGAGTGGTCTTTAAAAAACGGGTTTTTGAAATTTAAGCGGGACGGGTAGATTTCAAACCTTTTGCAAGAAGAAAAAAATAACTGCCCCCAGAGCCATTTATGGTAGTTTTAAGTACTAAGGTGCTTTAGATTACTTTGTGGCATAGAAAAATTTAGAACTCCTAAATGATGTGCGGGTATATCATACAATACACTAATAATATACCACTAGCGCTATATCGGGGGATTTGTGAACTTAAGTGTTGCTGTTAAAGTTGTTGCTTGATGATGATTAAATCGGAATTTAAAAAGTATCTGCCTTCAGTCTCATTTTATAAATAAATTAACCGAATAATTTGTCACCTGCGTCCAAACGATGGATTTGTGATCTGAATTATCCTTAATACAGCTTCATTTTCCGAATCTCTTAAATGGTATGCGATAATACACGAAATTCTATAATAAAAAGTAATTTGCTGCCGGTACCGAAACGGTGGTTTTATGAACTAACTTCTGTGTAACAAAATTGTTTTTGTTTTAGGACATATTTATGTTTTTGACATTTCTCAAGTCTTTTTCGATTGTATACGACACGTCTTCTATTCGTTAGCGCTGGATGATTTATGAACTAGCGCGGTATTGCCAAATGGTAGTTTGATACGATATACCACGGGAGAATAGTAAGAAAGAAAATACTGTAAAGCAATATCGTGTTGATGGGTGATTTTTTGGGCGATATCTTATAGCAGGCAGCTGACTCAATTCAGGTACGGCTATTTCACTCGGTATGGTTGCATTTGATGTTTTTAATAACTATTTTATGATTATGTGACGCACTATATATGTTGTTATTGTGGCAGTAACGCCAATGTTCTATAACAAATCGATTTTCTTGCATTTCCAGGGGCGGTATGTTGTACCATCACTTCGAATCGAAAAAAGTCGAATTCCAAAATAGTCAAATCGAAAAAGTGAACATACTGCATTTCGACTTTTTTCGAATTTCGATTCGAAGTGATGGTACAACATACCGCCCCAGGTTTGTCTTAAAATTCAATTATATTCCTAAAATCAATATATTTTAAACAACAATTATTAAATATTTAAGATTAAAACTATGTTTTAAAAAAAAATGTTAAATTCAATATTAATATATTTTTTTTTGGTTTCAGGGTATTTGCTACTTGGATTTTAATATGGTAAAAAACGTGGTAAGTAGCCATATTTTCTATAAATAAATTTTAAATTTGTTGACATACAGTTGAAAGGAAACATATCTCCCTTGCGAAATATTTTTTTAAAAAAATTTCTATTAATTTTGATCACGTTAGTTATTTGTATAATGAACATTGATAAACTTGTCGAGCAACCATTTTTATGATGGCATGGTTACGCATTTCGTGAGAAACAATTGATCTACGGTAAGACTGTTGATGGTTCTCAGCCACTTTAGGTGTTACTGGCGAGAGATGTCCGACAAAAAAATTCGTCCGAAGTACTCGTATATATTTGACGTTTTCTGGTGACGATGGAGATAACTCGTTTTCGCCTTTAACAATTATTTTACATAATTTGAACAGTAGCGTTGTTATCTCTTCGATCGTGAGAAGAGTATCCTCCTCATTTCTCATAATGCGAATAGTTTAGCGAAACGACATACCAAACCCTTTCTCGATGTAACCACCGCGGTTCTCATGTAGTTTGATCGACATTGCTTGAATTATCACGTCGACAATTCTTAACGATAAATTTCCCATGTAGTCTCAGTAAGACGTTAGAGCTATTCGAAAAATAACTTTACGTATTGGTTGCCAGTCATAATCTGAAACTTTTGGCTGCAAAAAATTAATATCTTACTTACTGAATTCTGAAAAATAATCTTCACGTGGCTTGTATACGCACCAAGAACAAATCTGGTTAGATAAAATTTTTGAAGATGAATCCGTATTGAGGTTCATAAATGTCATTAAAATTCCTAAAATGAAGTTAACAACGCAGCTGACAGCGCCGGAGATCATAAACGCTAAACTTAAGTGCATCCTTGATAAATCGAAGCTTTTACCATTAGCTTGATTTGTGGACGAAAATGGTATTTTGCGAGTTGGTGGTCAATTACAAAATTCAGCTTGTGTCTTTGACAGTAAGTATCTTAAAATTTTACCTCAGTTCATTTGTCACAACTTCACGCTGGTCCAACCATAAGTTCAAAAAATTCAGAAATATTGGGTGATTAACGGACGAAGCGGGTGCGCAACTAAATTTCCGGGCGTCACACATAGATGGTATTAGCGACAAATCTACTTGTCATTTATGCCAGAAGTTTTGTTTTGCTTATAGCGTGGACAGTTATTAACGATAACCAGTTGAAATACCAACACATATCGCAACGCAAACATATTTTTTCTAGGAACCAAAATGTCGGGTTTTATGCCAAACAAACAGCATTTGCAAAAAAAAATACAGTTGATGCATATCATTTGCTTGAGGAGGCCTATGGCAAATATGCACGATCAAAAGCTACTTGTGAAGATTGGTTTAAACGCTTCAGAAGTGACGATTTCGACATTGAAGACAAGAAGCGCTTCGGAAGACCAAAAACATGTGAAGACAACGAGCTCCAAGCGTTATGGGAAGTATGATACACAAACCCAAGATCAACTTGCGGAGCATTAAACACGACTCGTCAAAGTATTCCCAAACATTTACATGCTATGGGAAAAATTCAAAAGGAGAGGAAATGGATACCGCATGAGTTACTGAGAGACAGATGGAAAATCGAAGAGCCACTTTTTTAAAAATTCCAAATTCAAAAAGTCATGGTTTTCACCTAGCCAGATCTGGTCTCTCAGAGTATCACGTGTTCCAGTCGATGGTGCGTGGCTCGGCAAGGCTACACTAAGCCAGTTTCGAAGAAGTGCAAAATTGGTTGGATGAATGGTTTCGGTCCATAAAGACGTACTTTGAATAAACCATTTTTTTTGTATTTCTATCGAAATTTTCCATTTTTCATTTTTCATAAAACCCGGAAATTTAGGTTCGCACCTAGAGACAGTACAGATTTTTATATTAATTTTTGACCCCGGTACAAGAAATGCGTTTAGTTTCATTCTAATGATAGGTAAGGTTAGGTTTGGTTTCAGTGGTTGCTATTGCATACTTAGGCCAATTTTGGCCTTTTGTAATACCACAGGATCCACACCATTGAACTCCATTTAAGACCTCCACCTTCTCGGGCTGCGCAGTGCTCGGTTTTACCCGGCCTCGTCCTTTCTGAACACGTTAAGTGTAACTGAGCCGAAGCCGAATTTTAGAACCCCTTTGGTTTTTGACAGAGGAGCCAGGGATTCCTATCAGGGAGAATGGATGAACTGCCCTGGGGCACCTTCCGCTTCATAATCCTTCAGTTCCCCCTCGGAAGATCTAGATTGTCCTAGGTCTGCTAGGTTTCTCCTCCTTGGGAACTTCCTTGTGCATGAATTCTGGTTCAATGACTAATTGGAATGGCTAATGATTTTGTATTTTTTTGTCATTCATTTAGTTTGAATTTAAAAAATATTTATATGTGCGGTCTATTAAGGTTGCTTCATTAGCCTGGTTAAAGAAGCAAAACCAAAAATTCAAATGAAAACTAAAGCAGAAATTGCCAATAATTAATGAAACTAGTTTTCATTCTTACTTATCATTAAACCGGAATTTGCGCCTTTGCTTGGCCCCCAGCCATACCTAGCCTAACTCCTCGATCGCCTCCTGTACAAGAAGGCCGATCTCTGATTCGCGCACGCGGTCAACTTCAGCCGTCGCTGATATCAACTCGCGTCCCTTCAGGACTTTGGAATTTTTTTAGATTTGTCCCCAGCCGGGCTGATCATCGGAACGGTTCGCATAACACCTTGATCCGACCCATCCGCCACCATTTAGCATGACCCGTCCCATACTTAAGTTACTCACTTCACCCATTCTCGTTTTCAAGAATGAGAACCTGGAGGCGGTGGCGAATGTGAGACATTCTAACGATAAAAAATGCAGTAAAGTCAATCGATTATAACTCGTTTTTTATCTGGTTTATATCTAATTGGCGAAAGCATATCTAATTGGATTTTCTGTAATTACATTTTTGTAGGTATGGGGTTATTTTTTACCCCCATAGAGTGAAGGTTAAAATATTGTCCGCAGATTTTCTTGCTGATTTCGGTTTGACGCTCTTCCGATCTAATTTTGAATTTGATATTGAAAGGAATCTTGTTTTGGCTAATTGGTGGTTGATGGGATTTTTATTGGCACCCCGTATTAAACAAGAATCTAAGGGTACCGCCGTTTCTCGTCTGGTATTTTGTGTATACTAAGTTAGAGAGGCAGTCATCATAAAATTTTGGTCTGCGTTCTCTTCAGTCTCTTCTTCAACGTCAAGTTGTTCAATGTCCGCATTCGTTTAACAGCTGTGTATACTGATCCTCTTCTTCCTCTGTCTCTATATGTGGTAAACCCTTTGCTGTTTCTGTGGTTTACTGTGTCGGTCGAATTTTCCTCCGTCTTAATTTTATTCATAATTAACGAGAATTGGTGAATGACATTCACGCGCATCTTATGTCATACCCTGAGGAGTGCCCAGAAGACAAGGTGGATCATCATGTAATGGTGAATGTGGTGGACATCCATATTTTTGAGCCCTTATGTCCGGCAGTGTTGGATGTTTCGATAGTGACTTTGAGTTGATGCGTAAGCGGCCAGCGGGGTTCACTATCAATAAGCGGCGTGAATACCGAGATGTTAATCTCAGGGATATATGGGATACAATCTGGCTGTAGTTTTATAAATCCATAATATTTTATTGCGATGGCTTGTATTCTGGATTTTCAAATTAAATCCACGATAATTCTTTGCTTTGTTTCAGAAATCCACTGATTTGCAGCTTGTAGTCCGATAAAATAACTTTCTGCCTTCTAGACCTCTTTACTGCATTTCGGATGTGAAACTGTTTCCATGAGAAACAGTGATATCTCACAATGATTCTTTTCGCTTTGTCGGGTATACTATATGTCGCTGAATCGTAGAGGAAAATTGAGGCAGAGATGGCCTCCTAGAGCTGATAGTCCCATGATTGCACCAAGGGTATTCTTATCTTGATTATGGTACTGGTATTGGTTATTTTTCCCTTACTGTTATTAGACCAGCTGCAAAGGAGATAATTAACGATTGTTCAATAATCTGGTGTTTCGGAGCTGTAAATACGTCCACTAGACCTCTTTTTGCACCTTCAAGCTGTTTGATCACCAGGCTCAATTGCATTGCCTACTCCACGTCTCGCCCTACGTTGGCTAAAGTCATTATGCATTATCAGCTCATCGCAATAACTAGACAAGTTGTATCGTTTTACCGGATCCCATTTAGTCGAATAAAGAAGTTCTACTTTGGCAATATTGTCAAAACCAACTTTGATCCTTCAGACCATCGGTTGTCGGATACCAAGCTTATTATATTCAGTTATAGGCAGGTTTATGCTGAATTACTTGATTTGTAATTGAGGCTTGTTTCGCCTTCCGACTGGGTTCTTGCCTTCTGTTTTTAGTCTTGGATGCATATTTTTCCGCTAGACGTTCTTGTTCTTCTTGAGTTTCTTCTTCTTTCAGTGGCTCGATGTTTGACCTTGAGCGCTGAGTTTCTATCTAGTTGGTGGTTGTAGTTCGGTTTGCAACAGGACAATATCCCCTACTTTCAGATTTGTCCTTGGTTGTTGCCACTCGGGACGTTTCTACACCCGATGTAAATAATCTGATACCCTCTTTTCTCCAAATTGTGTTGGGTTAACTCTTCTTTTTCTGGCGGTGCTAGGAAATCATCTCCAATCAGGAAATGCCCTATGGTGTTATTACGGCTAGCGATTCCTCAGATAAAGGGCAAAGCGGCTTTGAATTCAGACAGGCTTCTGTTTGATTTAATAAAGTTGTTATCTGTTTAAAGGTGAGCTTGGTGTCAACTATACATTTTTTTAAGTGAATTTTTATAGATTTCAACAATGCTTCACGAAGTTAGTCCCGTTGTCGCTGTACATGTGTGCAACATAAGAAATATCAGAAAGATCTGAAAGCCACCTCGATTTTGATTGCTTTGCAGCGTGGATGAAAGACCGTGATACAATAACGTGGGGAATTGACAGATTTCCCATTAGTTGTTCTGCGGTTGTAATTTTGAATCGATGCCAGCGGCTACATTGATGGTTATTATGTTTGATTGCTTGGACTCCTCTGACGATCCAGCATTTTTTCCGGAGGAAGACCTAAGGTAACATGTTGCCGCCGTGCAACGTTTATTTATGCCTCCAATCCAATGCTAACTTGGTGAATGGTCCTTTATACGGTAGGATAACGGAATGTTTTTCCTCGTAGAGCGGGGACGAGTTTTCCAACCTTCCACCAACCCAAATTATACTTTATTTTCTGCTGAGTTTAGGATTAGTTTACCTCATGTCATTATAGCGAATCTTCTTCATGAACCGTTACTACAAACCGTGGCAAGGCTAAATCCCAATCCGGATGTTGGTATTGTGTTGAATCTCAGCCACTCGATGTGCGACAAATGACTTGATGATGGTTTTTTAATTCATGCCAGCGTCATGGAATCGAACCATGTATTTGTTGTACTTATATTAATCTCCAGGCTCTTTTTTGCTTGTTGAACTAACCGACTCAATAGTACCGCGCCGCATAATTCGAGTCGAGGGATCGTCAGTTTTTATTTTACCGGTGCTATTCTGGTTTTCGCAGTCAAAAGACGGATTGTGCTCCAGCCATCCCAAAGAATGAAAATTTTTTGATATATCTGATAAAAATTAAAGTTTCGTTATTTTCTTGGCGGCCAAATTGGGTGGTAGACATCCTTGGAATACGAAGCACTAACTCCAAGGTCTCCTGCAGAGAATACTATCTGATGTTTTCGAATGATGGTATGTCGGTATAAATTGTTCCTTTTTTGGCAGCTCTAACACATCTCGTTGTTTTGCGTCCTCCTCCAGTATAACGGTTGATAATGTGTTACCTTTGGCGGGTTGCAAAGTAGCTGCACAGTAAATATAAAAAAATAAGGCAGACAAATACAGAAAATATATAAAGATGTTGCATTTTGCATATTATCATGACTATTCGTGAAACTGAATATTATAGCACACATTTGGGTCCCACTTTAAGCCTTCCATAAGAATTTGTAATTAGCAAGAAATCAATGTTGCCACTGGTCATAGTTGAAGCTGACTCTGGTTATACTAGGTGGCTTTTGTAAGCCAAGCGAATGACGAACTTCGTACTACTTCGACTAAATCCCCGAAATTGGTCAAAAATACTAAACACAATTTGAATTTTCTATTAGTACCCGAGCTTCGTTAGGTTACTATGTGGTTAGGCCTGACATTGTCAGGAAAGCAACACTCAGGTACAAGTAGGTACTCAAATCTGTTTGCCTAAACTAACCACACCAAACAAACCCCAGTGATTAATGTTATATCCGCAAGCGATTATCACAAATACCTTAGGTTAGGTTAGGTTAGGTTAGAGTGGCTGCTATCGCACACTTAGGCCAGTAGTGGCCCATTGTGATACCACAGGATCCTATCTCCCCTTTACTCCCGTTGAAACCATCCGGAGCTACTTATGTAGCGTAAAATATCTCGCACTCCACAGCCCGCGAGTTCCGAAAGGCTGTCCATGCTGTACACACCTAAGTACTTATGTCTTCTGCCTGATAGTCCCGGACACGAGCATAGGAAGTGATCCAACGTCTCCTCCTCCTCTTCGTCCAAACAGCTTCTACAGAAGTCATTAGTCTGTAGACCCATCCTTCTTGCATGTTCCCCAAAAAGGCAGTGTCCTGTCAGTATCCCTACGACCAATCCTAACTCCCGTTTTCCTAGAGATACTAGTACCTTGGAGCGCCGCAGGTCCAGTTTTGGCCAAACCTGTTTTGCCACCCTGCACGTGAGAGAGTTGGTCCACCTCTCATTTGTCAAGGCAATTGCCTGCTTACTGAGCGCCAATTTGAGTGCTGCTATAGGCCTCCCCAGACCCGCCCTTCCTGGCTGTATCTGGAGAGTCGTGCCGTACCTAGCTAGTTCGTCCGCCCTGCAGTTTCCCGTGACGTCCGAGTGACCAGGGACCCAGATTATCTGGATGCTGAAATACTCGCTCATCTCGTTAAGAGATGATCGGCAATCCAGCGCCACCCGTGACTTCAGACAAACCGCCTCCAGCGACCTGACCGCCGCTTGACTGTCCACATAAATTGCGATATCCCTCACGGATACCACATTATGCTTCAACCATGTCACGACTTCGCCTATCGCCACCACTTCAGCCTGGTACACGCTGCAGTAGTCAGGGAGACGAACGGAAATATTAACGTTAAGCTTCTCACAGAAGACTCCGGCTCCTACCTTACCGTCTAGCTTAGAGCCGTCCGTGAAAAATTGCAGTGCCTCGTTTTCCAGTATTGATCCGTTCCTCCAAGATTCTCTCGAAGGACAGATGGTCCGGAAACCCTTATCGAAGCACAACGTTGGCTTAATATAATCTAGATTCGCCAGTTCTTCCCTTAGCGATCTAGTTATCGTCGAGTGTCCCGCTTGAAGACACTTCCACTGAGAGACAGCCGAGAGTCTCGTAGCCACATTGGCTGCTATCTGTTTACCAAAAAAATTCGATTGGAAGAAGGTGGAACATAACCTCCAAGGCGCGTGTAGGTGTTGACCTAAGTGCCCCGCTTATAAGCATGCAGGCCGTTCTTTGCACCTTTTCCATCATTTTTATAAATGTTGCCTTCTCCAGAGCTGGCCACCACACTCCCACCCCGTACGTGAGCACTGGTCTTACCACTGCCGTATAGAGCCAGTGCACCAGCTCTGGTTTCAGACCCCATTTCTTACCTATGGCGTTCCTACACGAGTAAATGGCTACATTAGCCTTATTCACCCTTTCCACAATGTTAGGCTTCCAGCTGAGCTTACTGTCCAAGATTATGCCCAGAAATCTTGCTCTGTCAGCAAAAGCCAGCCTACTGCCGTTCACGGTAGGAGGGCTAACTACCGGAATTTTATACTTCTTAGTAAATAGTACCAGCTCAGTCTTGGAAGGGTTGATCCCTAATCCACATTTGCTGGCCCATTTCGTAACGATCAGGAGCGCATTCTGCATAACGTCCCTAATCGTACCCAGATATTTGCCAGAGACAGCCAACGCTACATCATCTGCATATGCTACAACCCCTATCCCCTCTCTCTCCAGTTCCAACAGCAAACCATTCATCACCACACTCCAAAGAAAGGGGGACATTACACCTCCTTGAGGGGTTCCTCTAACCACCCGCCTTCTAATGGTGGCCTCCCCCAGTTCCGAAGTAATAATCCTGCTTACCAGCATTTGATTTATCAGCCTTATTATGGGGTAATCCACGTTCAAAGGTAGCAGTCCTTCGATGATCGCCTCCGTTTTTACATTATTAAAGGCACCCTCAATGTCGAGAAATGCTACCATACAGAACTCTTGCGAGTAGATTGACTTCTCAATCATGCGTACCAGATCGTGCAGAGCTGTATCTACCGACCTACCCTTACAGTACGCATGCTGTGACGTTGCCCAATTCCTGGGCTCAATTTTTGATCGAGTACCTACATCTACCAACCTTTCCATGGTTTTCAACAGAAAGGATGATAGAGTTATAGGTCTCAGGTCCTTTGGATAGGCATGTGAGCTTTTTCCCGATTTCGGTATAAAGACCACTCTGACCTCCATCCATTTCCTAGGAATATAAGCTAGTCTCAGACACCCTCTGAAGATGCCCTCCAGCCAGGGGAGGATGACTGCCGAATTCCTTTGGATCTCTGCTGGTATAATCCGATCCGGGCCCGCCGATTTATACGGCTTAAAGCCGTTCAGCGCCCACCGGATTCGCTCCCTGTCCAAGATGCCCTCCATCTCTAATGAAGGTGTTGCTCGATGAGCTCCAGGCTCCATCGAGTCTTCAAAGCTTCCCGGAAAATGGGTCTCGATAAGGAGCTCCAATGATTCCGCACTTGTTGTTGTCCATGACCCGTCTGGTCTAATTAAATAACTAGGACTGGTTGGGTTAGTAGCTAGAATTTTCCTAAGGCGAGAAGTCTCAGAGACCTCCTCCATCCTACAACAGAAGAGTCTCCAGGACCCCCTTTGTGCCTTCTTCAACTCTTTTTTGTACTTTCTTAGGTCCTCCTTATAGGAGTCCCAATCCCTAACCTCCCTTGTGCTCTTAGCTTTGTTAAAAGCTGTCCTACACACTCTCCGATACGTTCCCAATTCTTTGGTCCACCATATCGGTTTCTGCCTGCCCCTAGGCTTTATCAGGGGGCACGCAGCATTAAATGAAAGATTGCACGCTCTTGTGACAATATCCACCATGCAGTCTAATTCTTCTACCGTCG
The DNA here is from genome assembly GCA_932526605.1 of Nephrotoma flavescens. Classification (NCBI taxonomy): domain Eukaryota; kingdom Metazoa; phylum Arthropoda; class Insecta; order Diptera; family Tipulidae; genus Nephrotoma; species Nephrotoma flavescens. The sequence continues at coordinate 41,321,664 of OW052222.1, forward strand.
CCGGAGGTCCCGGGACCTCCAGCGGCAATAGTTCCTCCAACACTTCCCTATATTTGTTCCAGTTTGTCCTTCTGGGATTCCTGAAGGCTTTCCGGGCTACAGGTTTAATTTCGAGGCTATATATTACATATCGATGATCAGAAAATGAGTGCTCCTTCGCCACTCTCCACCCTCTGATCATATGAAAAATCGTTTCCGACGCAAAGGTTACATCTAGAACCTCCTGTCGATTTTTAACAATGAATGTCGGTTCTCGTCCAATATTGCAGACTAAAAGGTTGGTATTTAATAAATAATCAAAAAATAACTCACCCCTCTCATTGATGTCTGTGCTTCCCCATATGGTGTGATGTGCGTTTGCATCACATCCGAGTATAACACCTACCCTTCTGTGATCAGCTTCCCGGATTAATTCCCCCAGGTTATCCGGTGGAATCCCCTTTTCCCGATCCATATAGGCTGAGGCCAGCCATAATTTTCCACAGCCGGCCTCAACACTCACTGCCGTAACATCCCCACTACTAAATTGAGGAAGAAGAAAAATATTCAAATTATTTTTCGCTAAAATACAGGATCTGATCTTTTCAGAGTTGCTTGAGTATAGTAATTTATACCCTTTCATTCTGAGGCCACAAATCCTGTTATTGCTAATCCAAGGTTCTTGGATTAACACCAAGTCGTCATCAGACTTAGCCAGTCTGAGCACGAGAGCTGCCGAGGCAGCCTTCGTGTGATGTAGGTTTATTTGTACAATGCTAAACATTGTATTCAACCTTACTCACCTCTACCTGCACCCCCTGCATCGGGATAGTGCCGTCTGGCTCGTTGTTCCGGCCGCTATCCTCCTCTCGTCGAGAGCCCGACAGGATGTCCCCATCAGACTCCAGTGAGAGGAGGCTACCTCCAGTTTCGATTTTTCCTGCTTCCGAAGCACTTTTCCAGCCGTCCTCAGCCCGCTTGACCATCTCCTGCTGAGCCCGTTCACCGTCACTCCCAGGCTGGTCTTTCGTGGTCTCCTCGGCCTCATCTTTTTTATATATTTTTAGGGTGATCGACCCGAACCCGAAGTTGATCACCCCTTTTAGTTTTGCGAGGGAAGCCAGGGACTCTTTATTGATCAGCATGATTGCCAATCTAAAGCCTCCCTTAGCCTCCTCTCGCTTTACAATCCTCCAGTCTTCGGTCTGAAGATCGGGATTGCTGGCCCGGATGATCTCGAGGATCTCTTCCGGCTTATCCGGCTCGGTTGGCAGCCATACACGTGCCCTCGGCCTGCTCGGGATTTCCTCCCTGCAGACTGCCTCAAGCCGCGCACCCTGCCATACCTCGCCTACTTCGGCCACTGCTCTTTTGTACAGGTCAGCCGATCTCTGGTCTGAGCACGCAGTCAACTTCACGCGCCCCTGGTACCATCCCGCATCTCTGTAGGATGGAGGGGATCCCGGATTCTCTCTCAGGATCCTTAGAAAAATGGAGTTTAGTGCATTATGCGCTACCCTCCACTTCTCTGACGTGATGCTCCCATCTTCTTGACTTCTGTCAATGACGGCTAGCACCAGCACGTGCTCCTTTAGGATCTCACTGAATAGCTTCAGTTTCCGATCCCTAGGAGCACCCGACGTCTTGTCCGCTTGCACCTTGGCCCGCTTACTGTCACCCGGTTCTAACTCATCCTGGGACCTCTGTCTTTTAGACACAAGGGCCCTTTCCGAGCTAACACGGCCGACAGTTTCTTTAGCCCATGCTACAGACTTACGCTGTTCGACTGTAAGCTGCCCCTCAGGGGTCGCAGCCAGTCTTTCCAAAATTCTGAACGCCGACCGTCTCTCCCTGTATCGACGCTTCGAAGGAGGGATCTCCTTCACTCCCCCCCTATCTCCTTTGACGGATCCGCTTCCACCTGGCTTCGATGCCAAAGTGTCGCTTACCCTTGCTCCTGATGATGTAGCTCCACCTTTACGGTTAGAGTTACTCTCTTCCTCCGGTTTTTGAAGGGTGCCGGCCCCTTTATTTTGTTTTTTCTTTGTACTTTCCATGTTTTCCCCACGAGTGTCGGAGAAATATAAGTCGACCTGCGCAGAGATCCGTGAACGCAGGCAAGGCTAAATACAACTGGAGGTCGCCAGGTATCCAGAGGGCTCCGTTCACGACTGGGCTTTGTTAAATGGGCCCCCAGTCTAGCCGATTATCAGCACGGGTCGCGTAACACCTTAATCCAGCCCATTGGCTCACCGAGCACCCCGTCCCCCGCGCCCCTGTCCTCCTCCCGCATTCACTCCCTCATCCACCATTCATATAGATATCCCAAGCCAATGGGACCCATTTCATTCATGAGATACCCGTTTATGGGGTTCCCCTTTCACTACCTGGAGGCTCGGGACCACAAGGGGACGGACGCCCAGTTCACCGTGGTTGTGGTCGATGGTTTTAAGGCGCCATCAGTTCGCCTTTCCCTACTGGGTATCCTAGGCACTCAGAATTTAGTGAACGGAGGTTAACCACTCCCCCGTTCTCTGAGACTCTCCTCCCAGCAGAGCTGCGGTTGGGGACGGCTTATTTAATTCACCGCTAACCTACCTATCGATAGGCTGTTCACTATCCACCACCTGTGACCCCCCCGATAGCTGCAGCTCGCCACGGGCACAAATACCTTAAGTTCAAATACAATAAAAAACCTCAGAAACCTTAGTCATCCAACTTCCATCTTAATTATAAATTATTATTATTTTAATTAATTTATAACCATCTCAAAAAAATCCATCATCCTTTCAAATCATCTTGTTATTAAATGCGCTACATCATAATAAAATTTCACAACATCTTTATAATGCGCGACTATAAATGAGAAGCGCGCATCTCAAGGAGGATTAAAAATACAAGATTCATAAAAAAATAAACAAATAACATTTTGACCAGCAGTACACGCATATTTTATGATTCTTATCTATGAGCATGCAATATAGGTGGAATCGTAATCGCCAATCTTATGATTTCATTCGGTTTTTAGTTTCGAGGCTTGAATGAGTTTTTTATGTAAAGTGCATAGATCATTTAATTATGGATGTAGGTAAGACTGAAAATTTACTAATTTATACGAATTATGTCAGTAAACAAACAAAATATAAAAATTTTGTGCCGCTCGCTCACCATGTAGATCTGAGTCACACGCACCTTGTTTTGATAATATGCCTTGAAGCTTTATTTCCTTGAATTTTTTTTTTTACGAAAAAAAGGAAGTTTGAACACGGAAAGAAAGTGTTTTATGTATATCAAGACAGTTGAGCAACAACAAAATTAAAATTATTAAATTTACTCTGTGCAGACGTACGTGCACAAAGAAGTCCAGCCACTAGAGGCAGGTGATTGTTTCAAAATTAATAAATAAATAAAATTATATAATTCTCGTAAGCTACAAGGTTCCTATATATAATTTATTTATTTTTTGTGTGTGTGTGTGTGCAATGCACAGAGGGTTATGGTACAGGTGGAAATAAATTTTATTTTTTTACGACTATATGATTATTAACGAACGAATATGTATATTTTGGCGGGTGCTGCTCACTGGGGTTATAATTTAATCCATGGCGTAAGATTAACTCATAATTAAATTTGTGTATCTAGGTTAATACACCTGAATAAAAATCGTACGTATATAAAAGGGTTTATACACACCTGCATTTTATTGGACGTATATATATATAACGTTAAAAAATCAATCAAGTGGAATGCACAACCCGTCAAAGATTATCGCGCTGCGTCTTGATTTTTATTTATGCTTTGTAATTAAATTTTAATCAGATTTTTTATTTTTCGTTTTCAATTAACTCTTCAACAAAACAATTATAATCTTCATTACTTTTAATTATGATACAATAATTTTTTTTTGTTGTGAGGCAGGTAAATCGTTTTATCGAAGAACGATGATTGCATTATTCTTAATCGCGGGTCTAATATATATTGACAAACCCCCCCAAAGAGATAGTGTTACCAAAATTTAACTTTACGATCCAGATGTTGAAGGTTTAGCAGGTCGGGAAGCTGTATATAATGCTACAAGGCACTACTAGCTATTTACTGAAAGAGAACGTTTTTTTTATTTTAAACTAGCTGACCCGGCGAATTGCGCTCCGTCCCAAATTACTTCGTTCCGAGCAAATACTTTTGGTCATTTTTTTGACCAATTATCACTTGTGAAAAAATCTGGAAGAAAAAAATCGTAATTTTTGAGCAATAACGAACTCAGGCATCTATCGAAATTTGTGTTGTTTTTTGGTTTTTTTCTCTTAGTGTGGAAATGAATTCGAGTCAGTTGGAATTCAAAATAATACATTATATTTTATTCGAATAGAATTAAATTGAATCGATTGTGGTAAACAATATTTTTCGTTTTTTTGTCCGGCTCGTAAATGAATAAATATGACGGTTTGCCAACTCTAGAACACGCGGCGTACAACTGACCATGAAAAAAACACGGAACTTCAAATTTATTCGGCACACTTCCAACGATTGACTTAACGATTTGTTAGTCGTCATAACGAACGCAAAGTCGAACGGAATCTCAGTTGGAATCAGAAAAATTCTCGGAATCAGAATATCCTCGCCTTTGAATTTGCCCTTGATAATCGTCGCTTGAATCACGTTGTTCTTCAGTTTCTTCACAGCTAATCGCGTTCCGTTACACAATCTCGGAAGTGACTATCACAGATCCTACCTTAAGCATCAAGTTATGTGGTGGTATTCTCGGCAAATCAAGCGCATTCAAAAACTAGGTCGAATGGTTGGTTGCCTCTTTTTGATTGGTCACACAGTCGACGGATTTGTAACAATGCATTTCCCCAGAGATTTGGTTTTGAATCAAGTAATTCAGACTTCCAACATCCTTGTTTTTCGCTGCCAAAATCATCCTTCGAAGGCAAAAATTCAAGATTAAATGCATGATCAAAGCTTCGTTGCGTACCTCTTGCAGTGTTGCAGCGCGAACTCGATGCAACATGTCGTCAGTCATACTTGTATTTGTTCCAAAATTTCAAGTCGTTCGATGGATGACACGTCGCTATGATGATCGCGAACAACGTACGAATTTAATTTGCCGGCGCTGAAACAGTGGCATCGTCGAGTGAAGAGTCCCAATGTGAGTCGTTTTCTAGCAAATCCAGACGTTGGCAAGCTTTTCGATAAGAGGCGCACAACACACCATCTATAGTACGAAGCGATTCGAATGAAGTAGGACCATGAACATGGAACAAAAGAATATGAAAATAAAAGCCTTCGTTTTGTCGTGGATGAACGATGTACACATGGCCAAGCGCATCAGTCGAATACACATCGACGTAACCTGCAACAGGTTGACCTTTCTTTCGTCGTCGAAACTTCTTCGACGACTGGTTCCAAGTATAATAGCGTGGCATTTCCCAGTAAAGCAATATTCGTGCGAACGGATCGCTTTGGCAAATTTCGTAAAAATTCGTAAGTGTTGTAAATAATGATCGTTCTGCTCGTTGTACTGCATTAGCTTCGGTGAATTAGACACGTTGTCCATTCTCAAAGTGCACCCACAAATGTTGAACAGTGAGATGAGGTTCTTGTAATGCAAATGAGAAAATACGCCAAATCGGCTCATTGCGACTGACATAACGGCCAATTGGTATCTTGGCACTTCGTCATTTGCATCCGGAGCAGCAATACCGAACACTGCCAGGTCGCTACCTTTGTCTACATATTTGCAAACATATTTAATGGATTTACAGTACTCAACATTGCAGTGTGTTGAAAATGTTTTCGATAGAAGCTTGAAATACGAAACGATCCAGTGATTATCGACTACGACATCTTTTCCTTTCACTCAGGGTGAACCGATATAGTGGATAACCGTGGTTTCCACTAATTGTGTATGAAAACAACGGACGCGGATATTGTTTTGTGCATTTCCCTGCGGCCATACTCGGTGCATCTGGATTATGATCTCCGCACGGACCGTGAATAATGTTTGTTGCGACTACCGCGAACAACTCCGGGTCAGCTTCTGGATCTGATATTTTTGCGCTGATGATTGAATCGATTTGATCTGGTCTAATTTTCTCAATTAACCACAGCAGAATGTGTGCATGTGGTAATCCAAGCTTCTCCCACTCTACTGAGTACATCCAACAACGTGGCTTTCCGAAAACCATCTGTTTAACGATTAGCTAGACGATTAGCTTAGCGTCCTGAGTTTTTGTTTTGCATCAAGCAATACTAAAGTTATATTTTGTTACGGATGGCACAAAGCTAACCCACGGATTTAACTGAACATGTAGAGGCTTCACTCACGGTGATTTTGCCGACTAGATCTCATGGTTTTGGGTTGAAAGGAAGTTGAGGCTTGCTTGCTCCTGTCCTACACCGTGGAATAATAAAAATTAAAATCAAATTAAAAAAATTGAAATAACGTTAAATTTACACAAGAATCCGTCGACCGAAGTTTGAGGAACATGAATAAAATTAATAATAACCGGGTGTGTCCACCCAGGAACGCCAGGATCTCCCCGAATGCCAAGTACAATGTCTGCTGATGAAACCCCCCGAATGACCCATTCACCCTAAGAGGCCGATGCTCAGTCACAACGACCTCTAGAGGGTCCCCCACGGGTGGCACGGGGAGACCGCGTAGATCTTACGGTCGTCCCCGAATGGACGACACATGTGCTGGACTCACCACTCCGATACTGTGGATGCCCTGCAAAGATGATGACGGGGAGTAACAAGCCCAGCCTGTAATTATGGAACCTAAGCAGAATGGAGAATCCCCCTCCCACCATACCGACCCGAAAAGGAATTTAGTACTTCATCGTATTGCAAAACAAAACAAAAAAAATATCTAAAATATCTAGGAATATAGCTGGACAAAAGTAAATTGAGGCCGATGAGGAAAAATAATAAACCGAATGCCAAGAATCATAATCAGTGCTGTTTTTTCTTCCAATAAAACAAATTTTTATTCCAACGGGAAAAACAAATCCAATGGGAAGGGTGTAACGACAATCTTCGAGGTTGGCTGCCGTTAGTAAAAAAAAAATTTAAAAAAATATAATATATAATGAATAAAAAAAATCTGTGTACGCCAGAGCAAGGCTCGGATTTCCGCCGCTAGCTCAGAGGTGGAAGTTAGTTTGGTCGTGGGGGTAATTGTTGTGCTCTAGCCGACTCAACACAATTATATCAAGTTCACTCAGATCCAACTCACCTTCTCACTCACCTTGTATTATGGTAAGATTAGTCGATAAAAAATTAATTAAGGTATATCAATAACCTGAACCACAAAAGAATTTGGAACAAAAGTATAATGCTACACAAACAAAATCCCCCAAAACAAGGGAAAATTAAATTTAAATATGTGTATAAAAAAAAAGGAAAAAAGACAGCAAAAAAGCTTAACTAAATAATCCGCGAAATAACGCTACCGTCCTTGACCGAATTCACTGCGAAAGATGTCACGCCTCCACCAACAACTGTATTGAGTTACCGGTATTCCTAATTAATCGGTTTGCACTGGATCTCGTTGTATCAAAATTCCTCTGGAGGACGACTCGAAATTGCCAGCAAAACCTTCAATTATACACGTCCATGGGCGTTAGATGTGGTTACTCGTAATTCCAACACGTTTTTATATCCGCACACGAATTCGTACTTATATCCGCCCACAAAGAATAGATAATATTAGCGTCTTGCGGTTTTCTGGTATACGGTTCCTTTTCTTTGGTTATCTGCCCCGGTCCTTTAACTGAACTACAACACGCTGTTTGCTATCGGGTCACAGTCGCAAAGTTATAATATCTGAATTGCACAGCTCACAACAGTTTATGTGCAAAAAAAATCAAGCACTCCAATAACACTTGTATAATTAATTATAACTGACTGCACCAAAATCAAATTAACTTGTGATTGCCTCAAAAAGACTCGGACATACTTTGAAAATATTTTTTAGTTTTATTTCTTTATAAAACATACGCCCAGATAGCTATGAAAAATCTAGCGTCAGGTATTTATAAACGTAAAATAGAATGCGAAATAGAATTGTGTTGCGTTTTCTTCTATATTCGTATGTGACTCGTGATATACCAATGTGTCTTCAGTTTATTGGAGCAGTTTATATTTTCATACACTAATTACACTATATGACCATTTACAAAAGTCTTTAGCACAAAATATGCCATATAATTCAGATGGACCACTTTTCAAGGTCCCACTCAATAAAATTTAAATTTAATTAATTTTTAATTAGGGCACCGCACTGGTTTTGTTTGCACTCTACTAAGTGTATGCATCAAACGAATATTATAAAATGATCGACAAAACTATTTTTTTTGTGTTCTACAATCACAATCAACAACAAAAATTCAAGTCGGTCTTACCGTACAAAAAAAATCCGCTAATGCATTAAAACCTAACCGAGAGTATACTTACTATGCTGCCAACTTGCATACCCCGCAGGCGCAACAACCTTTCAAATGGTATAACAGTTATGTACTTTAATGCCCAGGCGCGACACAATGATGTACACTGTGTCATTAAAAGACAAATAGTATACGCAATACCCGATGCGTACATGGAATGAACGTTACAAGAGTTCAACGTGACAAATTTCGAAGCGAAAGAAAAATAAATGAAGCAGAAAATGTTCGAGAGAAAAAACAAAAAAATACGTATGTGAAGTTATCCCCGGATTCTATCCCCGAAACTAAAAAAAATTAATCAGGCAACACTAACATAATTATATCCCTCTAACTCTTACTTATGTGAAGTTAGCCCCGCCCCGTTTTATATTATATTTTAATCCAAATACACTTTATATGTGAAGTTATCCCCAAATTTTATTATATGAAAAATAAAAATGTTTATTAAAATTATTTTAATTCGGAAAACACACAAAATAAATGAAATAATTAATAAAATGAAGTAAAATAATTTTTAAACTGGCTAATACATTTGTCAGATTATAACAATAAGACGGAACATACATAGGAAAACACAAAAAATCGTACCGTTGCAACCTAGCAAAATTAGGCTCTCAGCAAAATATTTTCATATAATTTATTTTGAACCAAAAGTAATATTTTAATTTGCCATGTAAAAAGTATTAATTTGTCGGATCAGAGCTATATGGTTTTGAGATGGTCAGACCCTTACGTCACTTTTCGCTAAATATGAACAAAATCGTGACAAATTAATCGTGATCCGACAAATTAATACTTTTTACATGTCAAATTAAAATATTACTTTTGGTCCAAAATAAATTATATGAAAATATTTTGCTCGTAGCCTAATTTCGCTAGGTTGCAAGGGTACGATTTTTTTGTGTTTTCCTAAATGTGAGATATGTATGTTCCGTCTTATTGTTATAATCTGACAAATGTATTAGCCAGTTTAAAAATTAGTTTACTTCATTTTATTAAATTATTTTGTTTATTTTGTGCGTTTTCCGAATTAAAATAATTTTAATAAACATTTTTATTTTTCATATAATAAAATTTGGGGATAACTTAACATATAAAGTGTATTTGGATTAAAATATAATATAAAACGGGGCGGGGCTAACTTCACATAAGTAAGAGTTAGAGGGATATAATTATGTTAGTGTTGCCTGATTAATTTTTTTTAGTTTCGGGGATAGAATCCGGGGATAACTTCACATACGTCAAAAAAATCGAACTAATATATCGACCATATTGAATGTGAATAATTTTGAGGGGCCAATGTGCCTTTCCCCTCTGCTCGTTACCACCGTTATGGTGCTCGATTGCACTGGTATATTTAAATAAATTGAAAAAAATAAAAAAAAAATTGAAAAAAATAAAAAAAAAATTTAAATTAATAAAAACAAAATTGTATCTTTGGACCTTTGGTTGGGTCACCCTGTGATGCTGCGGCGTCCTTGCCCGCCGGTCTGCAAATGTTGGGCGCCGTCTCGCAGTTAACCAAAATGAAATTGGAACGGCCTCAACTGGCCACCCGTAACCGTAATTCCGCCTTTAGCCGAAAATAATAACGTTGGGCGTTGGCTTGCCAAAAACCGAATATGAAAACGACGGGCGTTTTACGGTAATTCTCCACATTTGAACAAAATAATTTGTAATAATTGTACAAACACAATTTAACTTGTTTTATATTTATAAAAATTTTATAATAAACTAATATGTATAACTTTTGGGTCGACCTCGTATATGACTTTTTACATACCAAAAATCGACTTTTATCACCAAAACAGAACTCGATTATCTATATAAAGAAGAAAACTATGTTTGTTCCACAAAAACGTTTGATCCACTCGAGCGATTGCTCTCAAATTTTGAACGAATACGTTTTAGCAGCTGTGAAAAAACGTAGTAGCGTAAAGGATCAACAAATGTTACCCCTTCCTCATGCTCACATGTAAGCAGGAAATTAATTTTTGATGAACTTGAGCGATTTCTCCCAAATTATGTAAGAATACTTTTTGGCAGCCGAGAAAAAACGTAGGGTGCTTAGTGATCGAAAAATGTTACACCTTCCCTTTGCTCACCTGTAAGGCTGAATTTACAATATTTGAAAACTTTTGATGAACTCGAGCGTGTAAGCAGGAATTTTCAATATGTTTGCAAACTTTTGGTCCTCTATAGCGATTACTTACAAATTTAGCACAAATACATTACGGCAGCCGAGGAACGCCATGGAAAAAATTTGTATGTTTTAGCTCAGGGTGGAAAATCCAAAATGTGGTTTGCAAGCAAGCATATCGGTAAATCCAACAAATTTTTTTGAATTGATTTTATTCGCGAAATTCTTGTATTTATAATTAGTTAGTATAAAAAACACCTAATGAAGTTGAAGTTCAGCAGTTCAAATTTAACCCGGGCAAAGCCGGGTACTTCATCTAGTATTTTATATAATTAAAAAAACTTGACTAGCTATATCACACAAAATACGACAATTCGACTTCACAATTTAAAATTTGACTGAAAGAATTCTCGCACCAAAAAAACCAGAAGAATATTTTTTGTTTGTCGTACGGGTCACTCGCCTACCCTTTCACACAAAATTATTCGATATTTACGCGATACTGTGGTAATGTGCATAACGTGAACCAGAGTATAAAGGCCAATTCATACTCACAAAAGTACTTGGTGACAATGCCCGAGGGTAGATGGCAATGCCCACAGTAAAATGCATATTTATTCGATGGTAACAAAAACACCCTTCTGGCCATCGCGTTCATATAAGAATTACTGTTTTAGGAAGTTATGGCACTCACCATGCTTAAACCATATCCCGATGTACAGATCAATCTCTGTGAATTTTTTACGGTGATTAACATACGAGCATTTCTTAAATGTGTTCAATCGCAGATATGTCACCCTGTAAAATACCTTCTGGTCATCGCGTTCATATAGGGATTGTTGTTTTAGGAAGTTAGAAAAGATGTGTTTGCTAGCAGTTCAACATACATAAAATTAATTTTAAATTGAACAAAAATTTTCGGTAACAGAAAAACTCGGGATGGATTTCCGTTTTACGCAAGTTTTTGAATTTTTCGGGCTGAGAGTTAAGATTTTTTTAATGTTTAGCAGAGACACAATTTGAAATTTTTTTTTCAGGCTGAGACGCTGTTTTGGGTTGACTTCATATACATTAATTACGCATGCATTTCAATGCGTATTAAAAACAAATGTAAATTTTATGTTTATAATGTGAAATAAAATATGTCTTTTTTAAGTCATTTTGAAAATGAATTGAAAAATATACATATTTGTAAAATGACATAAAATATGCATTTCTTGTGTCACATTGAAATTAAATTTGTTTTTGTAAAACACGTTTGTTAAGTCAGAAAACTTGTTAAAAGTATGACTTAAAAAAGGTCCCATTTGTTCATTTAAAAACACCATTCTTAAATCCGCCCTTTTAATTTCACCTTTTTTTAATTAGGGAGCCTAATATTTCATATATTGGGCCAAACAGCCTATAGTGCCAATCAGAACGGTACGAAAAATACTATGAAATATATTCCACTAAATTTGAACCAGTGGCACTATTTTAATTGGCTTTCCCTGGGAATAGGGAATTGGGAAAAATATTTTTGTCCACATTTTATTTTTCTGGCCTGCTGAGGGACTACGTTTGGTGTAATCATTTTCGAAACAAAATTAAATGGGAAAATATTTTTCCCTATAAAAGTTTTGTAGAATAAAATATTCCCAATTAACTGTGTTTTGAAAATTTATGCACTAAACTAAGGAATAAGTAGGCCAGAAAAATATAGTTTGGGCAAAAATGTTATGAAAATATTTTTCCCAATTACTGATTCCCAGGGAAACCCAGAATAGTCGCAATGATGTCAACATTTTAGGAGAGGAAAATTTTCCTCTCCTAAACAAATGGGAGAAATACGACGACTTAAAATTAAAATCTTAATTGGGTATTTTTTCCATAAATCATAATGCCGTATTTCCTCGTTTATAACAAACAGGTCTAATAATCCTAATTACAAAATCTTTTTATGGACCAATTGAAATAAATTTAATATAAATCCACCATAAAGGTACCGGGGGCCGTGGTGCGAGATTCGAACGGTCTCCCTGAGTAGTTCCCCTACGTACTTTCAAAATGAATCAAGCAATGTACTGTATACTACCATACAAATTCTATATAAAGTTTTGAATCAATGCCACTATATGTACGGCTTCTCATTGGAGTTCCAGTTCTGGAAACACTCTGTCATTAGCCATGCGAATGGCGATAATGTGTAAATGATAGGACTGAAATACTTTGACATTCTCCACTTAAGATTTTTCACTTATTTTGAGAATCTAAAGCGCAAAGTGTCTTGAGTTGATCGACTGCAAGGCAAAATCGCTTGCTCTGTATTTGGTGGGATCAGAAATGTGTGATTTATTTTGAGCTGCTAAAACCTGGTGAAACCGTAAATACGGTAAAAGGCAACACAAAATGATTTTGCTTCATGATAATGCATCATCATACAAAACAAATCGATCATAGAAACGTTGGAAGCACTTAATTGGAAAATACTTTCACATACGGCCTACTCGCCAGACTTGGCTTCGTCCGAATTGCACTTATTTCATCGATGGGGTACGGGTTTGCTGAGGAGAACTCCACATCCTACGAAAACGATGGCTCGATAACTGGTTTGCCTCAAAGTAAGAACAGTTTTTTTTTGCCGTGGCATCCACTACATCTTTTCCTTTCACACAGGGTGAACGACGCCGATATAGTGGATAACCGTCGTTTCCACTAATTGTGTATGCCAGCAAAGGCCGCGGATTGTTTTGTGCATTTCCCATCGGCCATACTCGGTGAATCTGGATTATGAGCTCCACACGGACCGTGAATAATGTTTTTGCGACTACCGCGAACAACCCCGAGTCTGCTTCTGCATATGGTCTGATTTAGTCAATTAACCACAGCAGAATGTGTGCATGTGGTAATCCACACTTCTGCCACTCTACTGAGTACATCCAACAACGTGGCTGTCAGAAAACCAACTGTTAAACGATGAAGTTCATTAGCGGTCTGAGTTTTTGTTTAAACACACGGGCGGTGTTGTCATCGCGATCGCTGGATATTTTTCCTGGCAGTAGATTATCGGTAATTTGAGGCCATGTTTGATTGCATAATGAACGTGCACGTGAACAAATCTGGCCGTTCGAAATACCGCACATACGTCATAACATCCTGCGCATATTCATGCATATGCCGTGGGCTGTCAACATATGTCGCTGGGATAATGGTCAATTGACCGACCTTGGTTGCATCAGCATCCGAAGCGATGTTATCGAATATACTGCTCGGAACGTAGTTTTGATTGATTGAAGCGGGTGAAATTTTAACGTTCCGTTTTGATTGAGCTAAATCGGTGCAGCCAGATTTTCCATTTTTTCTCTTCTGAAAGACCATCTTAATCGGATACGTGCGAAATTCCGTACAAAAACATCATTTTTCGATTTTCCAAAATTTCCGACTTTTTCGGAGAATTTTCGCAACATTTTCTCTCGTAAGAACCATCTTCTGAAAATTAGGAACACAGTAAAAAAAGATTGAACCAAATCGGTTCAGCCGATCTCAGCTGATGCGCTAGAAAAACAAATTCAATTTTCCTCGGGTTTTTCAGAAGTTTCCGAGTTTTCCACTCAATTTTCTCAATTTTTCTCTTTTAAAAGACCATCTGGCCATCAGATACGTGCGAAATCCCCTATAAAAACATCATTATTCGAATTTTCCGACTTTTCCAGTGGATTTTCCCAAAAGTTTCTATCATACAAACCTTGTTCTGTCAATTACAAACACAACAAAAAAAAATCAGCCAAATCGATCTAACCGTTCTCAAGTTTTTTTTCAGTCATACATGCGGCAATTGAGTTTTATTAATATCGATTTGTTTTTTCAAAGTACTTTTAATCTCGCATTAACATGTTAAAGCGAATGTCGACAATGCAGATTCTAATTATCATTGTATTTGTAGGTGTATGGGCCAAAATAGACGTTATTTTGTAACATGCGATTTGAGAAAAGTAAATCAACCTAAGAGAAATAAATCTAATGAAAACACGTGTAAAATGGCCCTATAAGCCGATTAACGTCGATAACGAAAATCCATTTTAACAAGCAGCTGAAAAGCGTCGATAGTAGAATTTTGGTCGTGGCAACTAAAAAAAGTAATCCGAAAAATTACGAAAATCCAAATTCCAAAGCAGAAAATTCCGCCGAAATCTGCATTATCGACCAAATTTAAGAGGAAAATAATATAATTAAAATAAATCGAGTCGATAAAATTATGCAAATTTATTGCATATAATCCAATGTACTGGTAAATTCTTAAGGTTATGTAATTATGTCTATTAAATTTCAAATACATTATACATGCATATATGAAAAAGTGTAGGCCCGAGCCTTAAATTTTAACTCGCTTACACGACAAATGAATTAGGTGAGCTAGATACATTATAAATTATTTATAATTATCAAGCTGTTAATTAATTAGGTAATTATCCAATCAATGTATGTACATAATATGTCGCAGAACCATTTAATTTTATTTATTTAAAAAAAAACCTTCTAGTTGTCGGTAATGCAGTGCCTAATGAAATTTCGACTGAAATGTCGATATTGCAGTTTACTAATTCCCTCGTAATGTATCGATAAAGTAGTTTTCCTACTGAGCTTCCGACCGAAACGCCGATAATGCAGTTTTCGTATTATTATGTATTCGCCCCCTCAATATGTAGATAAAATCATTTTTCTGATGAAATTTCGGCTGAACTGTCGATATGCACTTTTCTGCTAGCTTCGGTAGTATCATGTTGTGCCCTCACGAGTTTTATATAATGAGCCAAGTGAAATCAGTAATTATAGAAGATTTTCTCTCTTTTAAGATTTCGTCAGGTGTTGATCAATCTTACTATGATTATACGATGGAGCATGGATCTACGAAAATATTTATTGAGGCGCTGAGTTCCAAAATTCGTTACTTGCATTTTATTTAAGATCGTGTTGGCAATGGCTTTTGGCAGATATGACCACGCTGCTTTAGTATCTGAAGTGAAAAATAAAAGAAACACATCACTAAGCAAAACTATTTTCAAAACCAGTTCTACAACCAACAGGAAGGCCTACCAATGAGGATCTTCTATCAGGAACACTATGTAGCCGAAATATTCATATCAAACTTCGAGCAGAAACATGTATCTGTTCGACGTGTCTTAGTCTCCGATCAAAGATTAAAAGTATGCCAACAGGTACAGACAATGCAGAACTCACACAATTAACTGTTCATATAATGAAATGAAAGTGCTTTTATGAAATGTTAAAAAATACAGGGACCCAAAAGTCATGAAATTATCATTTGATTGTCAGAAAAATCTCCCTCCTCCCAAGGTACCTGACCAAGCAGTGTACTACAGTAGGCAACTGTATCTTTACAATTTTACAATTTCACGATATACCTTTAGAAAAGTCACTTGTCGAATGTGCAGGAGATAAAACTGTTATCAGATACACAGTCTGGTGTGACAAAGATAACAATGGTGTTTCCTATTGTCGGATACTCCTTCCTACCGGCAGATACGGTTTTTGGCCGCACCAAAAAGAATATTAAAAAAATTGATACTGTGATTAATCGACAAAAATACTTGGACATATTTTCAGAATTTGGAAGTCGGTAATGTCACTGAACAAGTTATTGTTGTGGACTGGAAAACGGAGGTTTTTTCTATGTTCAAAGTAACAGGTGATTTGTTTTTCAGGTTTGCCCCACGCAAACGAATCACTATCGAGTAAGAAAACGAAAGGTTAATTTTCGTATAAAAGTAGGAGCACTATCGGTCAAATGAAGATGTTTCCAAAGGCATTTAAAAAAAAGGGAAAACCCTAGCAATGATTAAGCCACGCTTGCAAGAAACAAAACTTCCAAAACTCGTTCCTTGCAACTTAAAATAAGTTTCTGTCCTTATATTTTTAAAGGAAACTACTAGGTTGAATTGTATTGAAAGCACCTACTAACCAGTAGAGGAATCAAAATGTGTACACCACTTTAAAGTTTCATCTTTCAGTTGAACACATGAACATTTCTTTGTTTACAAGCCATTATAAGTTGACGTGTCAGTGGATTCGTTTACAATGGATAAACCCGAATATCGTGTAGTGATAAAATTCTTGGTTTTGGAAGATTTATCAGCAAATGGAATTCACAAAATGGTGAAAGTGTTTAAGGAATCTGTTTCTTCATTTCTAACTGTGGATCGATGGGTTTTAGGTCGTTCAAGTGTTAAAGATGAACCAAGTAGTGGACGTCCAAAAATTGCAACAACACCAGAAATCATTGAGCAAGTGTATAATATTGTTTGTGAAGATCCAAGTTTGACTAAGCGTTGAATTGCTGAATGCTGATACCATAGGTATCTCGGACAAACGAGTACTCCATATTTTACATGAAGAATTACGTGTGGAAAAGCTGCTTGGAAAACTGGTGCCGCATAACAATTCAACAAAAACTGAATCGAAAACAAATTTCTCAGCCGTTATTTGAAGCGTTTTAAGCAGAATAAAATCGATTTGGATAAAAGTTGGATCGAGTTGGATAAAAAAATTCGACAAAATATACCTGATTTATGGAAGAAAAAAATAATTTTTCTTCATGGAAATGCACGGGTTCACACGAGTCTTTTGACGATGGCTCAATTGAACGAATTAAAACACGAATCGCTTGAACTCCCACCGTATTCGCCAGATTTGGCTCCCAACGATTACTCTCTCGTCAGAAACCTGAAACAATTCCTTCCTGGAAAGCGTTTTTCGTGGAGTGAAGATCAGATTAAGCTATTGCAGTCGTGGAACAGTATTTAGCAGAGCTTCCGGAAAATCATTACAGAAATGGTATAAAATTATTGGAGAGTCAGTGGAATAAGTGTGTTGAAGTTGAGGGAGATTATATTGAATAAAAAAAACTAATTTCATTAAAAAATTCACATTCTTTCATTTTTGCATTCAATACTTTTCAACCAACCTGCGTAGTTTTCCTTTTGCAGAAATGGACTATATGCCGGTCCAATAAAACAACAAAACAAAATCAGCTGAAAATACTACATTTACCTTATCAAACGTTTTTTGAGATTTCTGAAAAATGATTTCAGATGCAAGTATAGCGATTTTTGGAACTCAGCGCCTCATATAATAGTTTGGGGAGACCTGAGGTTCGGTACAAAATCCCCAATTACAACATCCCGCTTATTTTTGCTAAAATCATAAAAAATCCTTCCTTTTGGCTTTTAAGACATTTAAATATTTTTATATCTACATTTTTATTAAGAACTTGGCCATTTTTTATTGATCCTGGTCAAGTCATGGAATGCTCAATCAAACTTCGCCATTCCTTAATCAATAATATTGTCAAATTTGGTATGCAGAAATGAATTTGCATTCTAACTTGAATTTTGAATGCAGTTCCGGGATTCGGCCAAGCTGAATATAACTATTTCTTTTCTTAACACATTGCGGTCAATTGAACAACTAGCAGGTGTTTATTCTCTATTTGCACAAGACTTAGAACTGTGACGTTATTGCGTATAGTAAGTACATCCCTCTAGTGCACGACCTGCAATTTTTTGCAACATATCTGTGATGATTTGTAGTTCGTTTGTACTTCCACCAGCCGATGATTAATTTTATTACTTTTCGTATCATGTATGAAACCGTTTTTTGTAAATATGTTAAACTTTCCAATATCATTGCAAAAATAGAAAAAACTCCCATGGAATCTGGTACTTCCGGCGCACAGATTTTGACCAAATTTCGAAAGGATGAAATTTCGTTCCGAACAATCAATCCGCCTGGACTGTAGAGATACCGAATTTTGGTAAAACTTAAGATTTCAACAACACTCGTCACTTCCGGTTTTAAAAAATTATCCCAACTTTAATTTTAAATTTTAAATAGAATCTTTTAATTCATAACAGATTTTCTCGCAAATGACATACTCTCAAAATATTTACAAAAAACGAAACGTAACGGAAGTTACCAGTTCCGATGGTCCGATTCCGGCCAAAAATTACCAGGAATTTCCGATTTGTGGAAAATCTTAAGTATAAAGCTTAATCACGAACAATTCTGACCATAAAAAAAAGTGGATTTTAAAGACCCTTCTATGGGTGCTCATGCGGCGCTGTGCTAACTAAATGACGGTTTGTCAGATCGGGCGATACATACGCTTTTTCATAAATTGGGAGATTCCATTGTTTTTTGGACGAAATCGGTCCACCACCAACTTTATGCTTAAACATTTTTCACTAACTAGGAGATCCTTGCGAAATTTCGTCGAAATCAGTGAACCAAAACTGTCAGATCCCATGGATGGTTTTTGAATTTTTGCGATGATGTTGAAAAGTTTATCAAAATAACAAGGGAGTTGATGACGTAGAATCTTTACGAATACAACTATAAACAACTGAACAGTAAAAGTGAAGTAGTGAACAAGTAGCAACAAAGAATGAATGAAATTAGTGAATAGCTGAATAAATTGAAGATGTTGGGAAACAATGTTTGTAACTTAAGTTGATGAGTGTTTTATTTGCAAAATGCAATACGAATCCATATCAGACGCCGAAACTCGTAACATTTAGAGTCAGAAGTAGGAATTTGCAAATACCAGCAATGGTTGAAAACATAAATACCTGATGATGTGATGTATTCACAGCAGCTTAAGGAAAGATGCATAGCATCGGGCTTTCAACTGAAGGCAATAAAAACGAGCTGCTTTTGATACTACTAAACGCTACGTATAGATCACGACAATCATCACCGACGCCACGACCAACAAGGATGCTGCCATTTTACCCCAAACCATGAGCAAAAATTCTAGCCTTACGAAGATGAAGATAAAAATGAGGGAACCGGAGCACGTGGAAGAAATGCTGAAGGCACTCTTACTTCAGAAGGCAGAACTACGATTGGAGCGGTGGTCGGTTTGCCGAGTTGAACCATAAACTTAACCAATATCAGCACACACAAGATCTTTAAATTAAAAAGCTAAGAGGAAGAATAAAGTCTCTAGAGGTGAAGGTCAACGGCCAGCTCAAGGAATTTGAGACAAAGACAAATCAGGCAGAAGTTTAAAAATTAAATTAAGCGAGGCGGGCTTCCACCTCTTCGAAACACGTACCTCGCAAACTATTAGAAATGGCCAGCTAAATAAATCGTTTTTCACCGAATCAGTTTCGCGGGAAAGTTAAGCAAAAGTTTAAAACCTCTGAAATACGATGGCGAAATCGCATTTCAGAATTTTAAAGTTCAGTTTCAAGCGGCAGTAAGGCTCAATGGTTGGGCCAGGTAGCTCAGCGCACTCATTTTGGCTCATCGTGGGAAAGCTGTAGATGTCATGTAAACTGTATCCGCAATAGAAAAGAGCATGGAATTATACTAAATCCAACTCCAAAACAAGCGGCAAGATTGTGGAAATGTGCCTGCCGATGTGTTGAACGGACTAATTGTAGTAGTGAGTAGTAGTACTAGTGTTAAAACCAGAAATTTACCCACTGATTTAATAAAGTTACAGAAGCTGGATTCCGAGGATATTACAGAAATAGATAAGAGGAAAGGAATTGTCAACGCAACATAAAAACTAATTCTCAAGTAGTAAGAAGCCACAAAAAACGTATAGGTGAGTATTTCATTAATCACCGCCGGTAAAAAAATAAAACTTCTTTCTTACAAGATAGTATGTATAATTGGGGGTCAATTTTTTTTGTTCTGCTCCTTCTAGAAAAATCATTAGGCTTTATTACCTTAAAACTAGCAGAACTCAAATCAATAATTGAAAACCGACAAAATCGAAATTAGCACGCACAACAAACAAATTTAGGCTCATTATGGCCTGATCAAATGTACCATTATAAAATTATGGGCTTCGCTCATTTCATTACGACACCCAGATCATTTAATTTAAACCAGCAGAACCCAAATCGAAGATCGGACCAAAACGGACAATAGAATGCAAAACGAGATCAACGACATACAAATAATTTTGTATCAATGTAATTTGACAGTATAGTCGTCGACTCATCTCGAAAATAACAAAAAACAATATTATCCCATCAATATTATCGCATCCCCAAAACATTTGCAAACAAGAACCAGCTCCCACAAAAAACACAAAAGTATAGCCTTGCTACAACTTCAACCTAGAATCCACCCATTCCTAACCGACTCCGCCGCAATTGCTATTCTAAAATACTGCCACAAACGAAAAAGCTCTAAATATGAAGTTCTATCTTTAGCAGTCAACCCACCTCTGCCTCTCTACAGAGCGGCATTATGGCGAAATACCAGTTTACTGCCCAAATCGTCACTTACGCCTAAATTTCGGAAAATGATCCTGATCAGCCCTATTATACATCCAATCCAAATTCCTTCCGCTCTCAAACGATTCAAACGAGGCTCTGCTAACTTTAGGGATGTTTTGAATCAAACTAATCATCGGCTGAAACATTATTTCACAAAATTTGATGTTCTGAGTAGTTGGTAGACCCATCTCTGTTGACGATTTAATTTAACGCGTTAACCAGTTTCTTAGATCCTAGAGCCCATCTCTTATAGAAGAACATTTACTAGCTACACTACCTAACGCGCTGTACAAACAATTTCTGTGCAATAAGAAACCAATGTATGTGTAATTGTAAAAAAGTCGCGGTTGAAGGTTATATGCATATTCATCTGTAAAATAAAAAACAATGAAAAGTACTGAGAAATATTAATTCCAATATACTCGGTAATTAATTGTGAGAATTATTAATTAAAATAAATTAAATCATAATATAATTTTTATATATAATTTTTTTTTTATGAATGAACACAGGCGATGTATTTATTATACGCAGACAAAATATTCGACATTGGCTTCGTTCAAATGCAACAAAATATATTTTCTGTATACAAATAGTTTTATATGGAATCGGGTCAGTACCTCAACCGCAAATTCATTCATACAAAAAAAAAAATTATAATATTATTTTAATTACAAAGCATTGCGCAAATTCCACGAAAAATTTTTATTTCATGTACACATACTCGTAACGTATACGAATATGTAAATTGTGAACGACGAAAACGATTTTCAAACAATACCGCGCTAAATTGTCATTTTAGCCACGATAACACCGCGCGCGCGATACAAAATCATAAAAGTTTCCAACCCAATCAATGTTAACACTCTAATTAACAATAAACAATGTTTGATCGAGATATCAAAATTTGAAATTTGATTTAATTTGTCTAAAAAGCACAACACACACACATTGCTATTATGATTTATGTAAATTAAATTCAACGAATCGTACAGCGATATGACAAAATTAGAACCACGATTTCTTGTTATTTCTTTCGAATTTTTTTTAGTTTTGAAACATTTCATTAAATAGGCGGTTCTGTTAGCTTTATATTTTAGTTATTGTTAAACATGCAGTTAATCATAACAAAAGGCAATTTCATGACAATTCAATTGGATGTGTGTTTGTCTCATTATAACGATTTATCGTGTGCATGTGCGATTATTCCTTACGAACGCAATGCGATATGCATGTGAAGGTAATTCAGTTTAGAATTGGCGGGAAGTATTTAAAATTTAACTCACTCTTCGATTTCAATTAATTCTAAAATCTCTCCACAAAATCTAAAATCTCTCCAACAATAGTTCAGTTTCCCCCCAGAATTGGGTAGAAATGGGTAGAGGCTTTGAAAGCTTGAGATTACTAAATCATAACAGGGATTACTGAATAAATCCAAATGAATCAGGCATTGCGAAGATGCGGTCCCTAAAGTTAGCAGAGGATATTTTAAGTTTATTAAAAATTAAACACTTGTAATTGGTTTTCGTTATAGTAACAATGTGATTTTAATTTGTAGTTTAGAAGATCGATTTCGAAAATATAATTTTCATCTTCAGTTCTAATTTCAAACTATTATCTTAGTTAATAGTGCATATTGTTTCTTTTCCGCCGCACTGTAGTCACAAACTACAGTGGTCTATTTTCGGAACGATAAAGACCTATTACAAGTCACAGCGTTCTGCATGGCAAAAAAGTAATGCCAACATGGTAGGTCTTTGGAACTTTGCACTCTCGATCTGAAATTTTTAATGCTCATGTCGTTGTTTTAGGTAATGGTGACTCGTCATATTGGTGGACTTGTCTGTAAGATATTGATCTGACCCAAAGTCATTAAAGCCGGCTTCAAAGCATCCGGAATTCATCCATACGACTCAGACATCTAATCTGACGTTGGTTTTATTCCAGCGGTCGTGCGGAATGTGAAAGACGCTTGATGAAGAGGAGCAGCATCGAATCGTTTTCGTTGGGACAAATGTTGCACATGAAGGAGAAGTGATCTCCACATCAAAACCTTCCACATCTCAACGTCTTCAACGAGTCGCTTATCAGTCTTGAACGAATTTGGTCGTCTGCAAGCCGCTCCACCAAAAAAGCCTTCAAATCATGGTCGTAAACCGATACGTTGCTGCTTTAAATGGGAACGCCGCTAAGTTAGCAGCCGTCTCTCACCCGAAAAAGATTGAAAAAGAAGGCAACTGCACCTAGCAAACCGTACGCTCTAAAGAAAAGAACTCTTCACCATCTGATGATAATATCGACTTCAGCACCATATGTTTGAAGCTCCTGCCATCGAAGTTGGCCGCTGCAAATTCCATCAAGTGGAACACGTTTGATTTGAAGTGCGGTGACGTGAATTCCAGCTATTTCACATGCAAATATTGTGTTTCTGACTTTGAAAATGAGGAAGACGATAAATAATTAAAAAAAAAATTTTTTGGTTGTTTTTGCCACAGAATGTCTTTAAAATTAATAAACCTTGAAATTCTTTTGAATTAGGCGCGTTTTCCTTCAACTATTCCCATTCTCAGCGAATTTTCGAAGAGTGCCCATAACCGGTTACAATTTTTTTTTGCACTCAACCCGAACTTGAGTTTTTTTATATTGTATTTTTAAAATTTTGGAACAAAATATAAAAAATTACACGTTAGTTCTTACTCGCAAGTGATTTTTAAAATACAATCCCAACTTATTTTATGTTTTACTCTACTTTATGGTTTGTTACGACTACACGGTCATAACATTGCTCGTTTCCCGTTTTTATTTCGATTATTTTAATCTCAAATTTTACTCGTTTGATTGTTGCATTTTACGGATAGTATTGCCATCTGTAGTATAACATTAATATTTTGGTTGTTGTGCAGTGTGCGTGGGCTTTAATATTCTGTACTATGTTTTGCTTCATACGCTATTGTAATACATAAACGTCGTATAATTTGAGAGTGAGACCAACGTGTACCGTGTGGAAATGTAGAGGAATTTTTTTTTGTTTCTCGTTTTGGTGTGTACGATTGATGCGCGGTAGGACTGGGTAGGGTAGTGACGCGCACAAAAAAAAACAAAACGAGTGGCACAACGGAAAAATATTCTTCTAGATTTGGTGCGAGAATTATTTTTTTGATAGTCTTTTCAGTTATAGTTTTGCATTAAAAAATCTAGTTTGGAATTTTCGTACAGCACAGTCGTGGGGCAATTCTGTACTCGAGTTTTTTTTATGCAATTAAATTTTGTATTGGTAAATCATTTTGTTACAAATAAAAGTGTAAAACATTATATTTTGGTTTTATATTTGGTGGTGTGAAACAATATTTCAAAAATAAAACGCCTTGCCTGTGCTTACTGCTGATAACAACCGCCCAGAGGAAGAATATATATATATATATATATATATATATATATATATATATATATATATATATATATATATATATATATATATATATATATATATATATATATATATATATATATATATATATATATATATATATATATATATATATATATATATATATATATATATATATATATATATATATATATATATATATATGTGGGATAACAAGTTGATTGATTCTCTTTTATCCGCAAAACAAAAAACACAAGTTTACTAACTACAATACTTTGCTACGAGATCTTAACTCCTTTACAGTCAAACCAAAAGTGATCTCCTCGTTTTTATTTTATTTTGCATTACAATTTGGTTTACGTCTACAAATACATACAATACATAAAACAAATGAAAATCGATGCTCGAATAGCGTTTTATTTTACAACGTCACAATGATCACAGGGTGATCCCACAAATTCGGCCATCCTGATAATTCGGCGTCACGACGAATTGTTAGCTTCAACCCGGTAGGTAGAAAAATAATTCTTTGCAGCTGAACGATTCTTCCTTGGGCAATCTGGTAGTACATTCTTCATTTTAGTATTGTAAATTGTCGTGTTTTCCGGTAAGTATCTTAACATGAAGGTATAAGTGTAGCACCATTGGTAAATACATACGGCATTTCGTCTTTGGGTAGTATTTCGTCTTGCAGGTGAATGTTCCATCCTTTACGGCCAGGTAGTATATACTTCGTCTTCGCAATTCATCTTTGGTAAGTATTTCGTCTTTTATAAATACTGCGTCTTGATAGTTTGTCTTTGATTAGGTGGAGGTGGTCGTCGTAGTTTGGCTGAATATTATTCTTCGGTGCTTTCTCCTACTCTTCGTTGGTCGTCTTCATCGGATTCGCTTCCGGATGAATCGAATATACTGCTCGGTTGCCTCCATGGCTTCATGAATTCTGCACAACTCGTTGTTGTTATGGCTCCTTCGTGGTTACCCACCTTCTCAACTTTGTATCTTTCGTTAGGACAAACTTTTGTAATCTTATATGGCCCAACAAACTTCGGGCTTAGCTTTAGCAGTGGTCCAAATTGCGTCCGTTTGATAGCAACCATATCTCCCAGTGAGTATTCTATTGCTTTTTTCCGCTTCTTGTTGAATGATTTTCGATTCTCTTCTTGGATTTTGGCAATTTCGCGTCTTGCTTGAGTACGGTCCGTCTCTCGGTCGTCCATAAACTGTTGTAACATCTCATCGTTAACTATTTCTGCTATGGCGACATCTTCTGGGTTACGCATTTTAACGCCAAACATGACTTCGAAGGGTGATCGCCCGATACTTCTTTGCCATGTACAATTCAAATATCGTTGAACATGGCTAACATGTTGATACCACCTTTCTGGCTGCTCAATTGAAAGTTTTGTTAACACCGATTTTACGATTGAATGGATACGTTCAATCTGCCCGTTCCCTCTAGGCACGCCTGTCGTTATCAGAGTGTGGGTAATATTATTCTCCTGACAATATTCACTAAAATGACTTGATGTGAAGGCTGTTCCACGGTCGGTCACAAAACATCTAGGATTCCCGAATGTCACCTTCTGCAACTCCAATTTTTGAATGACCTCTTCTGTACTTGTTGTCTTAATAGGGTATAGCCATACATACTTTGAGAATCCATCTATAATAGAAAAAATATACTTGTAGTTTTTGGCTGTACTAACCAATGGACCTAAGTGGTCGAGGTGGTAAAATTGCAATGGACACTTATCTTTTGGCAGGGGGTGTAAATACCCCTCCTGCCTTCCAGATTTACGCGCAGCGAGTATACACTCAATACAATTTTCTCGTATCCTCTGACATTTCTCCGATAATCCAGGGATGTAGTAATCCTTTTCTATGATTTCGATCATCTTTTTTGCACCAAAATGTCCAATCCTATGTATTTTTGTGATGATTTCATCTTGTAACGTTTTCGGAATACAGATAAGTTGACTTCCCTTTTCATCATCTTTAAACAATAACCCTCGGTTGATTGAATAATTTTTGTAGGGCCCATGCTCTAGCAGATTTTTAATGAGCTGCAACTTTTCGTCTCGCTTTTGTAGCTCTTCTATTTGTGCCATAACTCCATCTTCGATAACCAGAGTAACGGGGTATCTACTTAGTGCGTCGACATGCTTCATTTTGGTACCGCTACGATGTTCCAAAACATAATCAAACTCCTCTAATACCAACGCCCATCCGGCAATACGCGGTGCTATATTCTTTTTTGACATGGTCATTTTAAATGCGGCGCAATCCGTCACAATGGTAAACCTTAACCCCAAAAGATAAACTCGTAGCTTTTTCAATGCTGCCACTATTGCCAATACCTCAAGTTCATATGAGCTGTATCTTTCTTCAGCTGGTTTGGTTTTTTTGCTAAAATAGTACACAGGATGAAATTTTCCATCGCTTTGGTCTTTCTGTAGCAAAACAGCGCCATAACCGTGCTTGGATGCGTCCGTGTGCATTTCTGTTTGTGCATTAGATCTGAAAATACTCAAAATAGGTGGGTTAATTAGTAGCATTTTAAGAGTATTGAATGCATTTTGTCGAGCCATGTTCCATTCGAACTTTCTCTCTTTTCTTAAGAGCTCCGTCAGAGGTCTTGCTATTATCGAGTAATCAGGTGCAAATTTACGAAAATATCCCGTTAGGCCGAGAAAGCTTTGAACTGATTTTATATTTGTTGGCACTGGAAACTTTTCTACGGCACGTGTTTTTGCTGGCGCCGGTTTGACTTTCCCCTTTGAAATAATATATCCTAGGAACTCGATTTCCTCATACAGGAATTTACACTTTGTCCATTTGAATTTTAGCCCATACTCACTAGCAACTTTGATCACACATTTTAGTTTTTCAAAATTCTCTTTAGCGTCTTTTGCCGCTACGATCACATCGTCCATATAAACAATTAAAGTTTTATTTTGAATTAACTCCCGAAACACAAAGTTTATAAATCTTTGAAATACGGCAGGGGCAGTACACAATCCAAAAGGAACTCGATTGAACTCGTAGTGCCCTACATGTGTCACGAAAGCGGTGTATTTTCGGCTTCCTTCGTCAATTGGTACGTGGAAAAATCCGTTTTGCAAATCCATCGTTGAGAAAACTTTCGCAGAATGCAATTGATCGATCAAGTCTTCTATTAGGGGAAGAGGATAGCGATCCATCACCACTTCCCTATTCAGCCGTCTATAATCGATACACAATCTTTTGGTTCCATCCTTTTTATTGACTAGCACCACGGGACTAGCATATTCGGAGACGCTTGGCCTAATTATACCATTATCTAACCATTCTGTGATTTGTTTCTCTATCTCTAGTTTTTCTTGAGGTGCAACTCTTCTTGGTGGTTGGAAAATTGGCTGATCAGTTTTAAGTATCAGCTTCATGGTCACGGGCGAATCTTTGACCTTCTCCGGACGGTAATTCTCAACTAGTTCTTCAATTTGTCTTCTATATATCCTGTCTTGCACTTCGATAATTGGGTCATCATTTTTCCCTAGTTGGTACTCATTTAGGAAATTGTCATCCTTGGTTAGTTTTTTCACCCTAATTCCATTATCACTAATGACGATACCGCTTCTTTGTAGCATATCCGTGCCAATTATGCAATCTACTTCTATTGACCTTGCCGGAACCACATGAATTTTTCCACTAAATTCCTCGCCATCGATAAACATTTGTCCCATGAAATATCCTATGGTTTCGATTGAACTATCTCCTATTCCTCGTAATTTAGTTGTAATATACTGTAATTCTGGACTTCCAATGATTTTGTAAGTATCCTCAATTAGAAGTGTTAGGTCACTTCCCGTGTCAACTAGTGCTTCAATTACGTGACTATTCAGTTCAACCAAAATATGATTGTATCTTAAAATCGTCTTACTTCGATCGTATTTATTTTGCTTCTTTAACGTCTTCGTTTGCGGCTGTAAATTCGATGGTCGATCCGGACAATCTGGTGCTTTATGTCCAAATTTTAAACATCGGAAGCATTTTGGACCCTCACTTCTCATTCTACATCTAGCCGATATGTGGCCTTTTTTCCCACAATTGAAACATGCTATGCTCGTTTGTTGAATGTTCGAATGGTTTTGTTTCGGCGGCATTTGTAAATCTGGTTTTGATTTGAAACCGTCAATGTGTTTCGATGAACCCTGATGGTCTGACCGTGACTTATAATTTTCGTATATGTGAAGCTTTTCTCTAAATTCGACTAACGTCTTGGCACCGTACAAAACCAGCTTATTATGTTCAACGTCGTTGATACCGTTTATCACGTATTGGAATATGGCTATATCCTCCACGTTACCCTGTACGCCAATTTCTCTCATCCTTAAAAAATATTCACCCAAAGTTTCACCCTTTTTCATACGTCGTGATTGGAGCTGTAGATGAACATCTGCACTAGTAAATTCCTTTTTGTATTCTTTGGTCAACAAAATTTTAATATCGTCCCAACTTTTAATATTTGGGTTCGTCTTTAAGGCTTCTTTTGCACTTCCACTAAGCGATTGTTTCGCGAAAACTAATTTTTGGAGAGGGAGGAGTTCAAATAAGGCAGCGGTGTTCTCAAATTCTTCAATCCAATTCTCTATACGAATATCACCGGACCCGTCAAACTTAGAAATATATTCAGCTAAATCTTTTAAATTGATTGAATTGGACTTTAGGAGCGATGATTGTAAATGCGCATTATCACCGTTTTCCATTTCATCTCTTAACGGTTTTCCACTACCCGTACGATTATGTTCACCATGCCTGGAATTTAACGCTTGGTTACGTAACTGTTCATTTTCGCGCCTTAATTGTAAAAGTTCATCATGCATCGATGTATTTGTATCACCAGTGACTTGTTTCCCAGTACTATTCATGTGTTTCTTATTAGCTAAACTTAATTGAAACTGTTTTCTGAATTCCTCCTCATCCGAATCGGTGAATATCACTTTCTTCTGCTTGTTCTTCCGCGTCATATTTTTTTGGAAAGCTCGCCACACAACTCTTCAATTTATTCTTTTAGCACTTTCACTTTTTTAAGCGTAATCGAACGACACGAATTTTATTTCGTTTTCACAACCCCAAAAATGTTTACGGAAAAATTTAAATGAAAAAAAATGTTATATTTACGTGACCTTGTTGTCGGTTATTTTATAGATGACCACGTTGTGCCAAAAACAAATTTCCAGCGGTAGTTGCTCTATTATGCTAGCACAACCAGATAACCACAATTAATAGCAGCGCTCGTTTTCTTATATTTTGGAATCAAATGTCTCTTGGTATCCCGGTTGAGCCCCCAAATTTTGTGGGATAACAAGTTGATTGATTCTCTTTTATCCGCAAAACAAAAAACACAAGTTTACTAACTACAATACTTTGCTACGAGATCTTAACTCCTTTACAGTCAAACCAAAAGTGATCTCCTCGTTTTTATTTTATTTTGCATTACAATTTGGTTTACGTCTACAAATACATACAATACATAAAACAAATGAAAATCGATGCTCGAATAGCGTTTTATTTTACAACGTCACAATGATCACAGGGTGATCCCACATATATATATATATATATATATATATATATATATATATATATATATATATATATATATATATATATATATATATATATATATATATATATATATGTATATATATATATATATATATATATATATATATATATATATATATATATATATATATATATATATATATACAATATATATAATAGGTGCGATAAAAGTATAGTGCTGCGTTGAATTGGTTGTGCCATATAAAAAAATAAAAACCCAAATCATCGTTTAACGTTAAGTTTACCACTGGGGGGAAATAAAATCAGCGATATTCGAGGTTCGTTAATTTTATTTTATCGGCAAGCGTGTGCCGCACCCGTATCTTCGGTTTTCGGCAAGCCAATGCCCAACAAATTATTTACGGGTGGCCAGTTGAGGCCGCCTCATTTTTTCTACGGTTTTCGTGACGCCCAACGTTATATTCTACTGTTTTTTTTTTTGGCGAGCAAACGCTCAACGGTACCGGCAATCGACGGTTTTCGGCGAGCCAACGCCAAACAACGTTGAATTTTGTGCGCGGGTGACCAGTTGAGGTCACTTCACTTTCGATGGATCCGGCGGCCAGTTGAAGCCAGCCGTATTATTATTTCTACCAAAGGCGGGAAGACGCCTAACCTTATAGGTGGCCGACTGGCGATTTGCTAATTTTTTTTTATCTAAAGTGGGGAACACGCACAACCCTTTTCAGTGGGACCTTGCTGAAGGTCAACAAATGTGCATTTTTTTTTTCATTCAGAATTTTTTTGCTTTTCTTTTTTTGGTTAAAATAAATTCCAGTTTATTTTAGTTTTCAAATTTTTGTTTCGCTCAAAATTGATCCCGGTTAGCGACTATGTTTTTTGTTCAATTTATTTTTCGCCCTCAAAATTTTTTAGGTTCGATCCTTTGGTCCAATTTATTTTTATTTTCCCGTTGTTTTTTTTTTTTGATTATATTTGAATTATATTATTCAAATTCAAAGCCTTATTTTCTTTTTTTTGTTTTATTTTGGCCCAGTATTAACCTGGTTACTGTGGCAAATCCTGGTGTGTTCAATTTAATTTCAGTTTTTTTTGTCAAATCATAGGTTGAGGCAATTTCGTAATGATTTTTCCGTAATGAAAATAAAGCTATTCCAAACCTGATGCGATCCCCAAAAAGTAAATTTAAGAACGGGGATCCGAAAGCAACCTTTCTACATTACTTTGTTTCGTTGTTATTATTTTTTTTGCATCATACTCCCAACGTTATTTAACTTGTCCTAGCACAACATTTAAACATTTGCATGCGCAGCAGCGGAAACAACTCTGATTTTAATGGATATTCTCAATAGCAATATTAGAATCTGAAAAGCTGTACATAGACGGTTGAGAATGAAAAGAATGTTAACTGAACCTTTACTGATCATTTAAGAACGAATTTCCTTAGCGTGAAATATTTTAGGCATTTTTTATTTCGTGGTTATAACGAGCGCCGAAGAATAGTTCCGGCCTTAAACAAAGGCTCGAATTTTGCTCAAAATTTCTTGGTATGGTGTTGCTTTGGGGGTGTGTTCGTACAAATACATTTTCCCCTGCTTTATTTTCAACGAACCATGTTTTCAACTTATAACGTTTAGTGCTTCGGTCGTATGCTTTTTTAATCTCGGCTTGAATTTGATCATATATTAAGGCTATCCACATAAGCTCGACATTTTTTACAGCTAATATGGAGGCTAAACATTTCAGCTGAGTGACTGAATGCAATCGGACGTTCATTAGCCTGAAAATAATGCATCGCATCTTATGTATATTAAAATGGAAGATTATAATTAGCATTTAAAAGAACTGGAGCTGAAGTTAATTTATTTTTTAACTTTTCAAAGGTTTCCTGAGCGTTTTGCGACTGCACCCTTTCTAGAAGCAATCAGTTATAGTAGCGGAAATCGCCGTATAGTTATCAATGAAACTGCGGTACCATTCAGCTATACCAAGAAAGCGAATGTTGTTTGTAGCTGGCAAGTTTACAATCGCCTCAATTTATGTGGATCGGTCCTTAAACATCCGTTCTCACCAACCAAATAAGACAACTACCTAATCTCTGTCATACTAGCTGTCTGAGTCGCTCGGCGACCAACTCTAGCAGTGCTCTTTTAACGTGTCGGTGATGATTAACAAATCATCAGATATACAAATATTTTACCTTCGAGTTCATGAGGAATAATTTTATGCAGTTTTGTCTTGCGAGGCTTCAGCTAGTGAGATTTGCACAGTACGTGCGTTTTAATCTACTAAGTAGTTTGTCGATCACGGGAAGTAAATTCGACATTCTTTACCGTGATAGAATTTAATTTTTGGGCCTCTAATCATAGCCGAGCCTTTCCGTTCGCTTTGAATACGCTTGGGATACATGGGGCTCCATGCACTCTTACTTTCTTCAATTACATCCAAACTAAGCATTCGGTCAATTTCGTAATATAGTTCTTTCTGCTTAGCCGGCCAACCCAGACTGTCGTTAATGAATGAAGGAAAAGACGCTATAACTTTTTCTAAACTTAGTTTGTCTCTTGCACTTAGTTGATGCTCATTTTCCGATATTGGTGAATTTATGGCATTGCCCATGACTTTTGGGACAATGTGGATTTTTTCCCAGAAATTGATACCGAGGCAAAGAGAGTTCTTCAAAGTATGCCCTATCCCAAATAATCGCGTTTAAATAGGACTTACTATCTTCCGAGCTTTTCTATTTTATAGCTTACAAGTAAAAATATTTTGAGGAAAAACCAGTAACTATGGCTTCAGAAGGCAGAATCGCACACTCGATCCTCTTTTCCTGGGAACCTCCAAATAATAAAGCAAAATTTGAACCTGATCAAGTCAGCGTGAGCTAAACATAAAAGAAAACGATAATTGTAGTCTTGGTTTGACAGCCCAAAATGATCAATTTTATCAATATTGGGGTTAGTTCTAGTTTATGTTGTTATTTTAACATTTAAAAAGGAAACATATTTCACATTAAACCCAAGTCCAACTGTGCAAAAATTTTGATGGGGTTACAGGGGTGTGAGCTGGTCCTTTTCGCTAGGAAATATAAAATTCCGGCAATGGTTCCACCAAGCCTGAATGGTACTAGGCTGGTCCTTACTGAAAAGGCGAGATTCCTAGGGATTCTTCTGGACAGTAAGCTCAGCTTCATATAACACCCCTGTTGGGCTTTGGCAAGCTTTTTAAGGTGATTCTCCCCTCTAGGGAGGATTGGAATAGTGGTCTCATTATGGAGACCGGGACAGTTAATTTCTTCACCGACACCTCCAAGCTCGATGGTAGAGTGGGAGCTGGTGTTGGGAATTAAATATAAGTTTATCTTTTCATCTGTCTGATTACTGCAGTGTGTATACCAAGCTGAAGTTATAGCGATTGAAGAGGTCATGAACTTGTTGAAGCATAATGTGATATCGTTAACTGATATCACTATCTATGTGGACGGTGGCCATTCTTTCGCTGGATTCAGTTTCCTTGGCGTCTTGGGTGGCGTTAGATTGTCACACATCTCTTAATGAGATGTGTGAACATTTCAATGTCCAGTTGGTCTGGGTTCCGGGCCATTGTGACGTTGACGGAAATTGTAGAGCAGATGAGTTAGCAAGGTATGGTACGACTCTCCAACTGGATCCAGGAAGAGAATGTGGAGAAAGGCCTATGTCTGTGCTGAAAGCAGAAAGCCATAGAGAAGCAGTTGCCCAGGCCAATGCTAGGTGGATCGCTAGTTCAACTGGCAGAGTAGCGAATCAAGTATGGCTTGAGCTGAACTTGAATCGCTCCAAGACCTTAATCACACTGAAGAAGCGTGACTTAGGTAGAATTGTAAGGATAATTACCGGGCACTGCCTTTTCGGAGATCATGCAGAAGCTGCAGTTACGAGAAGGAGGAGGAGACTTCTGCTCACTTCCTTTGCTCGTGTCCTGCGCTAGCTGGCAGAAGACATGATCACTTGGGCAAATACACTATGGACAGCCTCTGTGATCTCGAAAGCTGTAATGTGCCAGATCGTTTACGCTATATTAGTTTATGATGTCAGATCCTGTGGTATCACAATGGGCCTATAATTGGCCTAAGTGTGCGATAGCAACCACTGAAACCTAACCTAACCTAACCTACAGGGGTATGATTTGGCCAGATTTCGAGGGTTCAGTTTCTTGCAAACTCATTGAATGGTCCGGCGCTCTAGGTTTATGCCTATTTGATAAGCCTTAATGCCTGCGAGCTAGGATGTGTATTTTAACAATTTATCGATAACTCAATTTTTTTGCAAATTGGAAGTTCTGATGTGGCTATGGGGATAGTTTGATTTTGATAGTTCAATTTATCGCAAGTTCATTGAATGGTTCAACGCCCTTTGTTAATCTTACTCCACATTGATTACCACTAAGGCCTTATGAAAGGCCTAAATGCCTTTATATTAGCTCTTGCATAATTGCGAAGAAATTTTGATGGGGTACGAAGGTGTAATTTCATAAAATTTCGATAGATTCTTTAATGGAAATTCTTAGAATGGTCCGATGCTGTATCTTAACATAAATTCTCATTGATGCCACTATGGCCATTCGTAGTCCCCTCTAAATGTCTTAACAACTGATATCGAAAATGATATCAAATGAATATTGCGGGATTAATACGAATGCATGCCATGCATGCCAAACCATTACTAGAATTTTAATAAAATTGAACCACCGAAATATTGTCAAATTACGCTTCCGTATCCTCATTAGGTTTTCTTTACAATTGTAAAGAGATAAGAAAAAAGTTTGAAAGGCACCACTGAGCCCGTGAACTTGAGGATGATTGCGAGTAGGATGATGTATCCGCAGCGATCGATTCTAAGAACCTCCATCGATTTTCAACTATCTCGATAACTGAGCCATCTTTGAGCGATTGATTGTGGGGCCGCTTTATTCCTCCGGTATGCAGAGCACCCATAATTTCTGCAGTATAATTTTCGCGGTAGCTGTGGTAGGAGATACCTAGCCGAGCGGATCGAATATCTTTGATGCCTGCAACAATGTTGTTCGATAGGTTTGTGCACAAATATCCGATGACGCGTTGAAGCCCGAGTGTTTTGACTAGATCATCCCGCAGTTTAGGTTAAGCTGGTGTCATAGTCCTGGATAGTTGCCATTAAACTTGACGGCTGATTTAAAGTCCTGCGCGCTCGGAGTAAAATATCTATCTTGTTGGGTCGATAGTAATGAGAATCGACAAGTTTCAATTGCTTCAAATGTGGCCATTAATGCGCGTGTCAATTAGTTGGGATGGCAGAGTGCCTGAGATTCCACTGATCAGTATTGCGGCTGGTCAACAAAGCGCGAATAACGAAGTTTTGGTTTGAGTGCGATACGATGATTCGATATTAGGATTTGAGTTGTGTAATAGCTTGTGATGTGTTTTCTTGCAAATTCAGTACAAACTGAAGTTAAAAATCGTAATAATGTGGCCTTTGTGCAGGCAGTTGAAGCACAACCTCGTTTCTCGGACGATATTTAACTTTTGTTCAAATGTTAGAGGTTTGCTTGAATCAACGGGTTGATTTTCTCCAGTGATTGCCTTCCCATGTGTGGTGACTGAGACTCGTAAAACCTTCAGACTGCGAACAGTGTCTATCGTAGAATCAAGGATCTTGCATAAGTCCACAGCTGAAGAATCATTGAACGCGCCATGCCTCTCCACGATAATGCATCTCCAGTTAAGTTTGCCTTCAAGTAGTGTAGCTTCTGCGAATTCGGTGTACTGTTTGTGGTTGTGAACGTGGTCAACGAACAAATTCTTAAATTCAGTCTAATTCGTGTAGTCGCCGTCGAAGACTTAAATCTTGATTCGAGGCAGCTTTGTATCGGGAGACTGCTGTATGTCACTGTTTGATTAATTCCCCTAGTCACGTGCATTGCACGGACATGTTAAATTTTCTTACTTACGAGAGTTGTTGCGGCACGGCACGTACTATCCGGCTCGACGGACTCCGACTGTCATGGAGACGTTTGGTATAATCTCCAACATTTGGGAAGGATCTCTATTTTGTCACACTCTTGAAGGAAACTATGTTGATAAATAAAGTCGACTTTTGCGTTATCAAATGATGATTTTAAACTCTCTTACGCATGGTGACTCTTCGGTAAGCTTACGAAACATAGAAGGAAAGGAAAGTAAATATTGAATTCCTCCGATGATTGGTGGCTCTAAAATCAAGAGGAATTAAATTAGCATTAGGTAAGTGACACCGACACTTTACAACATGTATTTTTAAAATCAATGTTTAATCGCTGCTGACGTCACTTAACAATCATTTCCAATCAATAAATCGAATTAAATTATGACATTATTATGACATAATCGATGCGTTTTAATTACACCGCACAGAGAAAACCCAGCTGAAGCATAATTTTTTCTATTTATAATCGATTGAAACATAAATCAGCATCAAAATATTCATCCCTGAGGCAACGTTGAATTC
Source organism: Nephrotoma flavescens (assembly GCA_932526605.1). NCBI lineage: Eukaryota > Metazoa > Arthropoda > Insecta > Diptera > Tipulidae > Nephrotoma > Nephrotoma flavescens. The sequence goes on from OW052222.1 coordinate 41,357,990, forward strand.
CTACATTATTGCGCGCATATAGCGTTTATATCATACAAAACGTACTATGGCACACATATTTGGATGTGGAGGGAGATAAACATTGATAATAACAGACACCGCGAGAATTATTTTTTTTATTTTAAATGACGGCACGCGCGGGCAATTATTAAAAATACGTTATAAGAGATAGGCTTTAAAAGGAGAGCAACAACAACAATAAGCATAATACTAAGTCAAAAAATATTTTTATTCTTTAAAATGTTAGGTTTTCTTCTGATTGAACACCAAAAAACTGTTTCACCTGTCAAGAGAACAAAAAAATTATTATTTTTTTTTTTTACCTTTCAAATGGATTTTAAAATATTATATGACAAGAATTTTATTTGGGTTCTGTCTTTTTTTTACGTAAAGTGAAAAAAAAAAATTATTTTACACTTTTCTCAAGACGTTGTATGTGTATGTTATATACAAAGAAGACGACTGATAACAGAAGAATTCTCTGATTGCAGGTGCATGTCGCGGATATACACATAATATAATGACGTCGTTTTGTTCGGACGTTTCATACAATAAAAATATTTTAAGGTTACATTGATTCTGACAGTTAAAGGACCATCAAAATATGATAAATGAGTTTCATTCACCTTTAAGACGCGCTCATGTTCTTCCCGGTGAATGTACGCGCGCGATACAAATTTTCTCACATCATAATCATCTTAACATATATACATAGAAAATTGATGAACCCATCGTCTGCAACCCAAATTGGATTATAAACGTATTTTACAACATGTAACAGGTATATATGGTAAGAGAAAATTGGAAGACGAGATATAATCGGTTTAGTAAATTTATTTATAAATTAAGAAAATAATCCACCTTGCGATATTCTTTTAATAAAAAAAAAAACCGTTACACAATATTAATAAAAATATATATTTATATAATTTTGAATCAATAATTGGTTTTGTTGGATATAATATTAAAGACGTGACAGGGTCTCATATCATATGTTGGTTTGATCAGATAGCCTGGGGCGTATATACGCGCGATGACTATTTTTTTTTTTTAGTGCACTTCACCATCTATAGAAGAGATTCCAAATATTTATACAAAATGTAATTAGGATCCTAATTGGGTAATTGCCTTAATAATATTATTTTAAAACGTTTGCCCTCGGGCCACGCATAAAATATGTTTAGACAAAATTTTTCGTTTGCGGACAGACTTTATTATCAAAGTATCACCTTCTCATAAAATGTAGTATCGTTAATATAATGTCGTTGTCGTTTCTATATAGCAAAATTAGAAAATTGTCTTGATCGTACGTGAAGCGGGCAGGTGACATTTTTATAAATTGTTTACTGTCTGAAACAAGACTATACCTACTAAGCCATATCATTATAGGCTAGATGTTGTTGGCATTCTACATTCGATTACATTGTGTGTTCGATGATTTATTGCACTTATCGTTGCAAAAATTAAATGACGGTAGCTGAAAAATCTGATAAGAAATCGATAGGTTGCCGAAATTAACAAAAAATTTAATCAAACATGCGACATGGCTAATGGGTTTTTTGTATAAAACGCGTGCTCTACATACTTAAGGCAAAATGTATAACCTTCTCGTATCGTCTAAAATATTTTAATATTGTAAATTGTAAAGAGCAGCTTAAGTGCCCAACTGTAACATTATAGAATTAAAATATCCCCCTAGATGAAATCGGAATGGTCTATTATGCTGGCTAGGACTCAGGAGCAGACGGGATAAATCTTCAATCGAACCAACTATAAATTCGATGCCTACAGTCGAAAAAACCAACATAAGATTTAACTAAATTCTCTTTAGTGTAAACGCTACCGCGTTACGTATCGGATAAAATTCGAAAACAATTTCGGATACATCATGTGTAACACATCACTGTCAAACATTCTTAACAATCACTGTCAAACATTCTCATAATTCGGTTTTAAAGCAAACTAACACTATGACCAAAGTTCGAGTGGTGTATAAAGGATCTATAAAAACCAGCGATAGTGTATAATTATGCATCAAACCAACATTTCTCATAAAATTATGATTATTAAGATTTCGTACTAATAAGTATGCTTTAGCAGCCGATATTGAAAAAATGTACCGGCAGGTCGTCACATCGGAACAAAATAGAAAATGCCAATCAATTTTATGGCGAGAAAATCGAAACGAGACTTTGAAACATTACCAGCTTACTCGAGTCACTTTTGGTTTTGCATGCTCCGCACCCTCCATCATTATCTTGAAAACATTATTTAAGAAACTATGCGGCTTCTAAAATTAGACTAGGATGATCAATTACCATTTACCACGAGAACCAGTTTATACATTTTGAAGGCATCAACATTTCAAGATTTACAAACCATCAAGGCGGAGTACAAATATAGGTTTTGCGCGTTATATTCACAATTTTGCAAATGATATTAAATTTCTTTTAATTCATTCACAACTTTTTACAAGTCAACCACGACTTTTTGCAAAGCAAATTCATGTTCTTTCAAAGTAACTTCAAAGAGTAAATTTAAACATTTTTAAACCAAATTCAAGTTTTAATATTTCAAGTTCGTAATCTTTTTACAATTCGAAATCAACCTTTTGCAAAACAAATTCAATGCTCCCAATTCTTAACCGTTTACGATAAAATTGGATAAGGTGGATGGAAATGAGATTCTTATGAGTTGCACGCGTCTTTCTTGAAGCAGTGGCTCGTGATGATAACATGTTTCTATAGTAAAGTTGGATACCTTAACATTTATCGCCAGAACGCGATCCACTCATATAATTAGTGCGTTGACCGGCAGGCCAACTACCTACTCTCACAAAAATTCACGTTATTAACCCAACACTAAGGGCTCGGATAAATGTATAGTATCCTTATCAAGAACGACCTCGAAAACAGTTCACGGGAACATGGAATATGGTGTCTTGTAAGACCTTGAGATCTCTAGAACGTTTCGAACCAAGCGAAAATTTACACTTTTGAGTTATAGTTGCAATACAAGAGCATAAATGGTCTGGTAGTTATTTCCATAAAACAACCAATAATTACATTCCCCACTACAGCTTCCCAGAAAAGATTTCTTCTAGAAACTAGAGTTCGTCCAAGGTGGCCAGTGGTCATATTCCAAAACTTCTTCCATAAATCATTTAAGAATCCTATTTTAATCCAATATTTCCAATCCCATCAGAAACTGTTAAAAATGAGCCGAGTTCCGACGCAGATGGCCTCATTCCAGAACTTTTTTTAAAAAATTATTTAATAATCTCGTTTCATTCACAATGCCCAATTTCACCATAATCGGCTACGAAATGACCGAGTTCTGTGTGACCATATTCCAAAACTCCTTCCAAAAATCATTTAAAAATCCTATTTCCATCCAACATACCAAATCCCATCATAATCGGTTAAGATTTGGGAGCACTGAATTGGTTTTGCAAAAAGTTTGTTTCCAATTTTAAAAATTTACGAACTTCAAATGTTAAAACTTGAATTTGGTTTAAAAATGTTTGAATTTACTCGTTGAAGTTACTTCTACTAAAGAACACGAATTTGCTTTGCAAAAAATTGTGGTTGATTTAGAAAAAATTGACAGTGAAGTATAAAAAAATTATGGTTGACTTGTAAAAAGTTGTGAAGGAACTAATAAAAAAATTGAATATCATTTGCAAAATTGTGAATTTGAAGTGCAAAACCTATTCATGGGTCTTCAGACGCTAATGAAATTGCCTACTGTGCATTGACGATATGTAGCAGAACGGTCCATGAAGATTATATTCCAGTCAAATATTTCGGCTCTCTGCACATTCCGGGCATTGGAAGACAATGTTACGACTTTTTTTGGCATAACAATTATTATTTTTTTGATAATGGATAATGTTGTGGCAGAATGGTTGAGTTCATTTTGCCGATGACACCCCCATCTATTCTAATTTCTTTTTAAAAACTGAAGGTTTGAGTCTGGGGAATTGCTCAATAATTGTCATGTGGGCCAAGCTTCAAAATGAATGGGAGAGCGAGACCAATGTGCATCGGGTGTGTACGAAGCAATGCGCTCTAGAAGATTTTTTTTTTTTTATTATTAACAGAGAAGGAAGAAGATTCTTCTAGAACGTTTTGGCGTTCGTTATGTGGTGCGAGAAGTTTTTTTTGGAAAAGGGAGTCTCGTTGTGGTTATTATGAAGTGCAGTCGGAGTTTTGAAAAAAAAATGTTTTGTTTAAGAATAAAAGTGAAAGTTGAGTTTTTTTTTCTTGAATTGTTTAAAGTAGAATTAATTAAAAATTTTGGTAATTTGTGAAAAAACAAAGAAAACAAAAACGGTCAAAAATATTTATTTTTGGTTACTGAGAGCGAAGTGATGCTCAAGTATTAATTGATAAGAACAAAGAAAACAATTAATTAAGAAAATTGGTGGTACTCTCATTCTTTGTCGGTGTTATTTTTCCGGTCCCTTGGTGCCCGCATCCGAATTCGGAACCAGCCCTTGCGCTGTTTGAGTTCGGCGGATGCGCGCACCTCACTCAGTTATAATTATTGTGTTGTTCGTTCCTCAAGTTCCGGCCGACGAATTTCGGCGCAACATCCTGGTTTTATTTATTATTTGTGTTAATTTATTTTTTGTTTAATTTTCTGTAGTCACGATGTAAGCCAGGTGCCACGCAAGCCTCAAACCCTACGACCCACAGCACTTCTCTCTGAGTTGTAGACGGCAGAACATCACCGTGTGAGGCCTCTGCCTGTGCTTAGATGAAATCTGCGGGTCGGCTGCTGAGCCGTCCAGTAATAACATTCATTGCGAATAGAACTAGCCAAATATTTTCCCTATAAAATCTAAAGATAATCCAGCAGATTATGGTTTCAGAGGTGTTACTCCCGACAAAGTTATCATTTTGAAGCAGTGGTGAAAAGGTTCAGAATGGTCGGTTCAGCAGCAGACGTCTTGGCCAGTGAATGAGTTACTAAATTTCCGGTCATGATATGGACTGTACTCGCAACAAAAACAATTTACAATCAAAGTTGTATTCATTTATCACAGCTCCACGCTGGTCTAACGAAGCAGAGTTCGAAGGATCTTGATAGGATGCGTTATTTTTACGAGTTATGCAGATAACCACTAAACAAATAAAGGGAAATTTACCAGTTGTTATAGGTCATTCTGACAAGACTTTTCGAAAATTGCGGTATTGTCGCAGGACGTGCCTTTCTGTCAAAAGCATTCATTACGATTACGATCGGTGATGTTAATAAACACAACTTGACCTTCTGTTGGAGTGCAGAATTCAGCGCCGACCCACCGTCCATATCGGTGTGGCTTGCAATGTGCAGGTGGAATGAAAAGAGGGGTATTACTTAACCTTAAAAGGCCACTAAATTCATTGGACAATCAATACTTTCTTTAAAAAAAAAAATAGCATCGAGTGACCTGCTGCTATATTGATCTATCAATTCCTTGTTTTCATCCTGAGGGCTACCAAAAATTTAGTATAGAGTGAACTCTCTCCATTTACCTCGTTGCTTTGTGTCGGTGTTAGGTTAACACCTTGACTCCCAAAGTTTTCAGGTAATCAGTAATAATATGGAACTTATGAATCTTTTATCTCATTGCTTTTTACAAGTATTTTAGTCACGGTAAAATGGTATGATATCAAAGGGCCGAATGTCGAAGGCCCGAATGTCGAAGGGCCGAATGTCGAATGGCCGAATGTGTCAAAGGGCCGAATGTATCGAAGGGACGAATGTGTCGAAGGGCCGAATGTCGAAGAGCCGAATGTTGAAGGGCCGAATGTGTCGAAGAGCCGAATGGGTCGAAGGGCCAAATTTTTTTTATTTCTATTTTGTTTTTAGAAATATAATTTTTTATTTAAAATAATTGATTTTTATTTTTTGTACATATCCTTTTTTCAACCAAAAAAAAATTTGGCACGTTTTAAGTCCAAACCATACAAATGTGGGGGTAAAACGTAATAGTATGGAATGGCGATTTTGATAAAAAATCGGCTAAAGTGTAGATGACGTATACATCGCGAAAATCGGGTAAGATGAAAATTTTTTAAACAATTTTCTTTGTAGAATTGTACATCGATCGTTTTTAGGAAGTGCAAGCCAAAAATTTCGAGAAAATTATCACATTTTCCGGAAAAATTATGACCTTTTCATTTTTTTGATGACAAATTGCGTATTATTTTATTCAAAATAGTACAAATGTGTAATTTTTTTAAATTTTAACAGTTTTTCTACAGTACAAGTAATTTTTCCGGGAAAACTTTGCAATTTTTCTAGGAAAATTTTATTATTTTTTTACTTAGTTTAAAATTATAAATAAACTTTGCCACTTGAAGAATTGTATAAATTCAGGAAAAGCGGGGGTTTGAAGACGGTAGCCCCCATCCTCTAAGGTGTACAACGAATTAAAATTACATTAAAAAAAAATTATATTTACAAAAGTTGATTTTTTTTAACATTTGTGGCACTATCAGAAGAAGCGATAAGAGCGATAAAAACCCTTTGATCTGTGTCTGCAAGGTTGACGAAGCAATTATTATTAATAAAAATAAATAAAACTAAAAAAATATTGAATTAATATAAAAAGGGAAAAATTTTCCGAAAAATGGGTCAAAACACATACAAAATAAAAATTTTTGACATGGTACTTTTACAGTACCCACACAATTGTGTTAACGGGCAGGAAAAGGGATATAACTATTGGTGGCGCATGACAAAATTTTCCTTCACCAAAATGTATCGCTGACTGGATACGTGATGCAAAATAGTAAAATACATAAATTCATGTTTATGTTTAATAAAAAAAATTTACAAAATATTCAATAAAACAACAAATTTAAAAAATTATATTTCTAAAAACAAAACAAAAAAATTCAGCCCTTCGACCCATTCGGCCCTTCGACATTCGGCCCTTCGACATTCGGCCCTTCGACATTCCGGTAAAATAGTGCAGTGCTTAAATTAGTTTGTCTCTTTTGTGTCAGATGGATTCAGATTTGATGTAGTGTTTCTTGGATTTGTACATGATCTGGATGCCTAACATACTTATTGATGTTGCAGATTTCACAGGTTTGCGTATATTTTTTTTACTAGATAATGGCCAGTCTAGTAAAAAAACGTACGAGGGACATAATTCTTTTTCAAAATCTGTTTCCTATTTTTTGGACGATTTCGGTGTGCCCTTTGGTGTTCTTCCTTTATAATTGCAAATTTGTTTTCTTCATTGGCGTTGTGGAACGTTGCACCATGTTATAGTACCATGTGGTTCTTAATGTTGCATCGTTTTGTGGGATGTTGCTAGATGTTGTGCCATGTTGCGTCGGGCTAGGCAATATGTTTTTCGGTAGTTAGATATTTGGCGTTATGTTCCATCGTATTACGGTATGTTGCACAATATTAGGTTAGTTATGCTGTATAAGATAGCAGAAAATTTCCAGCAGAAAAAACGTGTTTTTCTATTCACCGCTAGAGGCATCACGATTACAAAAATGAATTTTTTTTCTGCTGATACTTTTCGAAACCAGCAGAAAATTTTTGGAATTTTTATGAAAATTAATAATTCTCAGCAGAAAGTTTTATGAAAAATCAAAGAATTTATGAAAAAGAAGAGAAAATTTATGTTTAAACGTTTTGAAGCGAAGAACGTTAATTTTCTTTTAAATCGAAGGTTACTGACGGCAGCTATGAATCTTATGTTGCTCATGTATATAGGTTATGATCTAGGCTATCATAAAAACATACACCCAGGGTAGTTACAGTGGAGGTTTTCTAACACTTTTGTTAAAAAACAGAAAACATTTCACATTAAAATGACTTCAAAAATGTAAGGAGTGCTATCAACGATGGCGATTTTTTTTTGATGCAACATTAGTTCAGATTTATCCATCTACAAGTATATAGATTTATAAATATTAAGCAAATTTAAAATAAAAATGAGGAGCGATTTGATTTGTGCCATCTATAAACCCCTTGTATGAACTAACCATCAAACTAGATTTGTATTAAAAAAAAATCTGAAGTGGAATTAAATTATAAATGTTTCGTGCACTGAACTTACAAATATTTCTTTCATGCATACATTAAATTGAAAGTGTAGTTAAATGCCAAAACATTATCAATTTTTTTTTTTTATCAAATTGATTCTATAGCAGCTTGTTATGTGCACTTCCCTGATATTTTCTCTGGTATATAGTAAAGTACGTTTATAATTATTGATAATGTATTTTGTTGCATACCACAATTGCATATCAATCTGAATTGTAACATAACGTCAACATTGATTGGTGGTGGTAAGGGTTCCTTTTGGTGTGCATGTGGTGGTAGTTTTGGTATTTCGTTATCTTGCGGTAGAGATACCCTTGGTGATAGCATTTTGTAGAGTCTCCTCTTTTTATTTACATTTACTTTATTTTATCTAGGTTGGGTTTCTTTCTCAAGCTCCTCTTCATCCGTAAAGTATTCGTTGCCGAGACTTTGTAGGCTCTGACTTCTACCATTACTATATACGTAGAAGGTTTATTTTATCTCTCTAGTGTTTCGATTCTGTTTTGTAAGTTTACCAAAATATCTTGGTATTTATTACATTGTACCTCATATTGCTGGCATTTTGTCCTTAATTCATTATTCTGGCGCTCAAGCGAGGTTAATTTTGATGACATTTCGTTGCCGTCTTGAAGAATACGGTGTCTTTTCGTTAATGTTGGAGAATGTATGAGTTCTATTGGAGATAGGTGGCTTATACTTCTATCTGCTCTAGTAGCGAAGCTTGCCACTACTAAAGCATTGCGGTCGCTGGATATCGACGACTGGAAGCCCGCTTGCTCACTTTTTGAAGTCGCCGGTACTGGGCATCCTAATCCCTGCACCTACTCTCCTGCAAGCCGGTTAAAGAGCATTCCCCTATCCGGCACCTGGAGACGCGCCACGATAAAAGTTTGGCATCTCCACACGGGATGTCGAAAATGCGAAATTTGCTATGTAACATTCCAAATGCACATTCAACATTTAAGCGAGCTCTACTCAGCCAATAATTAAAAATTTTGTTTTTCATTGTTGTTCCGCATAAAACGCTTTATCCGAAATGAAAAAATAAGGATATGGCTCTGTTTCATTTGAAAATGGATCCGCTTTGAGCAAGTTTAATTGATTTGCAAAAAATAGCATTGCGGATTCTAGCTTTTTCTCATATCAAGTTGGTGCTGCAAGGGACGTACGTTTCGCGATCGTATCGCACTCAAACCAAAACTTTGCCTTGCAAGAGAAGACGAGAAGTCCAGCCCTCATTATTATCTTACTACCTGACCCATCCCTCATTATTATTTACCCAACAAGATACATCAGCGGCATTAATTTTTCACCATTCGCAAAAAAATCGAAACTTGGCGACATCCTCTTCAGCAAGGTGAGGGGTAGGACAACCAATCAGCCGTCTAGTTTAACAGCAACCATCCAGGACTATGACAACATTGACAACACGCTCGGTCATTTTTGGAAATCGAAGATGTTCTTTCATCTAGAGAATTAACGAGTCGACAGACTATCTCAATTGTGATACAACATATATTTTCCATTCAATAAGAATTCATCACCTCTTGGAAGGTCACGAGAGGATGCAATTCTGCGACAATGCCGCATATGAAATGTCGGTTTACCAAGAACGATCATCTAGTTTCTGAGTACAACAGTTTAACGCACGATTATCTGAAGTGCTATTTTCTTATCAAGGTGTGATACAACGTAAACTGCACGTGGTATTCGACGCAACACACACAACATCAACCGACATATCACTTAACCAGAAGCTTCGTCGAAGCTTCTTCGAATTCCTAACCCGTTTTCGCAAACATCCATTTGTTTTCGTTTCAGTCATAAAGCAGATGGCTCCGAATATGAGCCGGTTCAGACAAGATCGCGGATTTTATCGAGGTCCAGAGGCAAATGGTGGAAATATTCAGATGTGTTGGCTTTGTAGCTGGGACGTTTCAGTCAAAACACTCGTGCTAACGAAAATCATACTCCAGGAATTGTGGATGCTTGGCATATCGTGGTGTCAAAATCAATCGCTCAATACATCATTTGAAAACTCGCCATCATCTTAAAGTTCACGGGTTTGTTGGCATCAACGACCATGGTGACTCTAATGAAAACAGTCAGCCCGCCACGTCTGGCTCTTTGTGCCAGTATACTCTTCACCAAGCTCATGTAAACCATCGTTCAGCCACTCGACGTGCCACAGGTATAAATGTACGCCAGGACCTATTAGCAAGTGGTACTTGGTTGGCCACGAGGCTTGCCTAGCCACTGGAAGACATCTGTGACTAATCGGATTTCGCAAATCTTAATAATATCATTGATCGCAGCAGCTCAGCCCAACAACACAGTGAGAGACTTTACTCACCCCCGTGATCCATTTTATACCATTTAAACCTGTTCCAAAGGTGTACTAAAAGCCGTCTTAGATTTATCAGCTTTGGTGATAACCATCCGCAAGGTCCAATGCTGGGAAGCACGTACAATTTCCAAGCTGATCTAATATGGCCGCGATATTTAACAGGTAGGGGGGACTTCTCGTTTTGTATTTTAATTGTAGGTCTTGTTTGGTACTATTAATAAAGGATAGTTCCATTTGTTGAAACTTGACTCTTTTACTCCGTCTTTTAATATCTTATTGATTTGATTGACTTTTCATCCTCGTTCAAACCGCTAAGAGAAAAATTTTCTTCTAGCAATTCCACTCTATCTTCTAATGAATTGTTCCGGTAATTTGTAGAAAATACATGAAATTGATCGATTGGTTTTGCGTTTGTTTGAGATTGGCTTGTGGAAAAATGTTACTTTCGGTCATAACGCTGATGAGTGCGGAATTTGAAGTAATGTGCAAAATACTATTCGCTGTGTAAACACCTGATTGAATTTGCTGCAAACTACAAACGTAATCACCTTCACCGTCTACTTTGAGCAAATTCGATAAAACTGGAACCTAACATACCGCAAAGCATATCATTTGGAGCTTTTTTTTGTTCTGTCATAAAATTTTCATTAACCTGAATTTGACCACCAACAAAATTTCTTTTATTTTTTACTTGAAAGCAATCAGTGCACTCAGTTCTGTGAGTGGGTCTGTGTAAAACAAAAAATTGTACAGAATCCTGTATCGACTAATCGGTGCTATTGTCTTATTTGCAGAAGGGACCCGATATTTCAGGAAGCTACGATGGATGCAATTCATATGAATCGACCCAGAGTTCGACTCAAACCATTCGGTAATAAGTTCTAAAAATACACTGGAGGTGGAAATCCTGGACCAAGATTCTGGTGAATAAGGGGACAAATGTCAATTTTTGTGACTGTATTACAATTGCAATTGCTATAAAATGACAAGTTAGTTGTGAGTTCTAAGAAGCGATGCTTATATGAGAAAACTTTCTTATAATGTCAAACTGTCAATTTTGTGACAGTATAGAATTGTCACTTATTTAATTTTCGATACAATTTTTATTTTGAATTAGATCGAAATTACAAAATTCAGAATTCTATAGCAATATTTTGTTCTTATAAAAATGTTGCATTAAACATCTTAGACAGAATGGTCCTTTTCGTAAAGCGTAATACCATGCCTGTAAACGACTGGGACACATTCAGTCAGTATTTATATGACCTTACGAGTTAATCAAATCTAACGTTCTAAAACGCCACAGCAGAAAAATAAAGACAAAAAGGAATAAGTATTCATCAAAATAATTAAAAAAAGTTCCATTGGACTTCCAATTCGACACCGGTGCAACAGCTTCAATGTTAATATTGAAAGAGTTGCTATTTCCAATTTTTTTAAGATTCCGGAGCCCTATTTTGGGGGCGAAGCACTCCCTGCTCTTTCGCAGTTTATTTTTCCGTCTTACTTTACGCATCATCTGCCTGGTCGGTGGTCCCTATTCTTGAAATCGGTGGAAATTTTCGTAATCGGAGTAGAATTTGCTAAGCAATTCTTTATATTGGGTGTATAACTTAGTTTTTTGGAGTTTCTAAGAGATGGAGTAACTTTAGCACTAAAAATTATTTTTCAATGAAACCTAAGGCGTTTTAAAGTGTTTACGTTCCACATTAAAATTTAGTTTGTCATTATTCGTGAAAGCGTAAACAACATATTTTTAAATCCCGTTTAAACATGTCGAATGTCGTACCAACAAAACAGCATTTGTGAGAAGCATTACTGTTTTGCTTTAATCGAAAGAAAAAAGCTGCTGAAAGTTTTCGTTTGCTTCAAGAAACTTATGGTGAACATGCACCAACTCAACAAACTTGCGAAAACTTGTTTAAACGATTCAAAAGTGGTGATTTTGATGTCAGTGACAAAGAAGATGAAGAATTGGAAGCAAAACTCAGCTCAAACAGAAAAAGAACTTGCAGAACAGTTAAATGTCACTCAAGCAGCCATAAGCAAACGTTTACATGTCATGAAAATGTTTCTAAAAGACGGAAAATGGGCACCTACCACATGAACTGACTAAGCCAACATTGAAAATCGATTAATGGTTTGCAATTCTTTGCTTACAAGACACCGAAGATGGCATTTTGTTGTCTCAAAATATGACTGGTGATGAAAAATTGATTTACTACAATAACTCTAACGCAAAAAATCATGGGTTCACCGAGGCGAACTATCCACATCAACAGGAAAACAAAACATTCATGGAAGTAAGGTTATGTTGTGCATTTGGTGGGATCAGAGAAGAGTGGTGTCGTGTGAGCTACTAAAACCGAGCGGAACTATTGTTGGTGAACGTTACCAGTAACAATTGATAGATTTGAACGAAAATCGTCCGATTCCAGCCAAAAACAGCCTTAAGTGATTTTGCTGCGCGTCAATGCTCGACCACATGTCGCAAAACAAGTAAAAAATACGCTGTTCATATTCACCAGATTGTCCCCTATCAGAGTACTATTTGTTCCGAACAATGCAAAGCGATCTTCAAGACCAGAACTTCAGAACCCACGAGGAAATCAAAAAATGGCTCGACGAATGGATTGCATAAAAAGACAAAGAATTTTTTTTCGATGGAATCGCAAGAAAGATGATCAAAAGTAATTAATAACGGTAGAAAAAATTTTGATTAAAATAAAATTTACCATATCTTAGAAATAAACGTGTTTTTTCTGCAAAAAAGCCCAAAAAACTAAGTGATACTCAGAATATTACAAAAAATTTTCGCCGGCTACTTTAATCATTTTTTAAATTTCTTATCTTTTTTTAAACTAAGAAACATCATTTTTTCCCCCTACTAAGGGAAAAATTCCTACTGGGTAAATCGAACAATAGACAATAGAAAACTTGCACACAAATTTGAAAAAATGATTAAAGTAGCCGGCGAAAAATTTTAGTAATATAAAAAATTGCATAGCAAAGTGTGGTCGGAGGAAATCGAACGAGTATAGAAATTAATGTCTTGGAAGCGGTGAATTCCATCCCTCAAATGTCATTAGCTGATTTTATTTCCATAATGTATACCATTTCAAAATTATATAGCCACTAAGGTAGCCAATTTCTGAGATTCGTGTAATTTGCCATAAGCTACAACGACATCCTTTCATTTAAAAATCGCGAATAGCGTGACTGTTTAAAAATTCTATGCGAGAGCCCTACGACTTATTTCGAAATGGCATTAGGTTTTTTTAATTCCACGATGTATGGCTAATCTCTGGGTTTCGTTTAATTAGTGGAAATGACCAAATCCCTCTATCAGATGTAGTGCCAGCGAAACAAAATAAATAAATACCTTAAATAATGACCATCAAATTTTCAAAATTTTTCAAAATGTGTCACTGTGACATTTTTGGAGATCTCTCCATATATGTACTCTACTTGTGCCAACATGATTGAAATTAAAATTAGGCAGCAAAATCTCAATGCGTTGTAACTGGGGTTACTGGTAGAAACAGTTTATTGAATCATTCTACCATTTGCGTTTTACAAATTATTTCGCTGATCATAGAATGCCCTATCAAATACTTAACAAAAAAAAAAAACAAATTTTCTCATATACGTATACGCTATATATGTATTGGTTAGTTATTTCCCTAAATGTTGCTCTTAGGTATAAAATAAAAAAATAGAGTACACTTAGGCGAATAAAAATAAAGATATGCAATACAATCCAAATATTGATTCAAAAATTAGAAAACAATTAGACGAATACAAATAAAATTGCACAACACAATCAGCTACGTTTTTCTAAAATGCTGAATATGCCCAACGTAAAAAAACCGTGTTTGAAAGTTAAAGCATAACAAAGTCTATAAAGTACAAAAATGCTAAATGGTCGGTCCCATATACTAAATGTGAAAAATGCTAACTGGTTGGTTCACTTGAATAACAAGCAATAACTGCAACCGTTGTTGCACGAAACTTGAATGAACAATTTTGTTCTACAGAAGTCAAAAGTCCCATATATAGACATGGTTTTTTATTTTGGCCTTAATAAGCACTTTAATACAAAAATGCCAAATGGTCGGTCCCTGGGGTCGGTCATATGAATAACAAGCAATAACTGCCATCATAAAAAACCATATCCTTATACGGGACTTTTGACTTCTTTTAAACAAAATTTTTCATTGAAGTTTCTTGCAAAAACTTTTGCAGTTATTGCTTGTTATTAATATGACCGACCCCAGAGATCGACCATTTTGCATTTTTGTATTAAAGTGGCCATCATAAAAAACCATGTCTATATATGGGACTTTTGACTTCTGTAGAACAAAATTGTTCATTGAAGTTTCATGCAACAACTGTTGCAGTTATTGCTTGTTATTCATATGACCGACTCCAGGGACCGACCATATGGCATTTTTGTATTAAAGTGCATACTAAGACCATCATTAAAAACCATGTCTATATATGGGACTTTTGACTTCTGTGCAACAAAATTGTTCATTGAAGTTTCATGCAACAACTGTTGCAGTTATTGCTTGTTATTCATATGACCGACCTCAGGGACCGACAATTTGATATTTTTGTAGTAAACTGCATACTAAGGCCATCATAAAAAACCATGTCTATATATGGGACTTTTGACTTCTGTGCAACAAAATTTTTCATTGAAGTTTCATGCAACAGCTGTTGCAGTTATTGCTTGTTATTGATATGACCGACCCCAGGGACCGACCATTTTCATTTTCGTATTAAAGTGCATACTAAGGCCATCATAAAAAATCCCAAGTTTGAGCCTAAGGCTAAAAATTTAAACATCGAAGATGGGGCTTGGAGTTTTGCTTAATGCCTAAATAAAAAAGCTTAAGTCTACTGATTTGTTTTGGGCTAGAGTACTTGTATTTATATAGTAAAAATAAAAAATAAAAAACTTTGAACCCAAAAATTAATTTTCGGCGCACCAGCGTGCTTTGGTTCTCTCGTATTTACTTTATTTTTGGGTTTTTTATTTTTATTTGTAATGGGTGTTTTTTTAAGTCCAACTTGAAATTGTAAAAAATAACACAAAAAATTAAATTGTAATCAAATTGTTTTTTTATTTGAAAGATCAATACATGGCATTACTATTTGAAAATGATTTCGGGCACTGCTGGCCGTATGTCACGAATAACACGAACAATGCTGGCCTCCAAGGCGTCAATTTTTGCTGGTTTATCAGCAGAAACCGAAACAGACTTCACGTAGCCACACAGAAAATAATCGAGAGGCGTCAAGTCGCACGACCGGTTTCGAGAAATGGACCTATCAATTGGCCTCCAACAATTGACAGGTCCATTTCTCGAAATCAACTTATCGCCAGATTTCGATTTTAATAAGTCGATGGTTGCCGTCGCCGTATAGTACGTAACGCCATCCTGGTGAAACCACATCTCGTCTGGATCAATGTCATCCATATTTTCAAACAATAAATCATTGATCATGGTGAAGTAATGATCTCCATTGACCTCGCCTATAAGTTGCGCGAATCGACGACTGATTTTCAAAGTAAATTTTAATAATTTCGTAGCGTTGTTCAAGCGTCAGTCTATTCATGATGTTTTACCAGAGTATATTTTTCATAAAAATTTAATTTTTTGTTTTATTTTTTACAATTTGAAATCCTATCAGGCTTAAAAAAACACCCGTTATATTACGCTCACTAATTGATATCGTAGATGAGAAATAGGTGCATAGAGAGAGCACAAAACAAAATTGGCGCACCAGCGTGTTTTGGTTCTCTCGTATTTACTTTATTTTATTATTTTTTTTTTATTTCGTTGCATATTTTTGTGACAAAATTTCGTTGCATTTTTCTATGTAATGCGACGCCAAAACATCTTCGATCTTAAAACCATGTCTGTATATGGGACTTTTGACTTCTGTGCAAAAAAATTGTTCATTGAAGTTTCATGCAACTACTGTTGCAGTTATTGCTTGTTATTCATATGACGGAACAAAGCAACCGACCATTTGGCATTTTTGTATTAAAGTACCAAAAAATCATGTTTTTCTATGTGGGACTATTTACTCAATTAATTTTAATTATTAATTTATTTTTATCACGCAACAATTGTTGCCAGTATTCCTCCTAAATGTATACTATTTTTATATTCGCACACATGTATAGTTTTTGTTATTTGGTAGAAATTTGACTTCGGTTCGAAATATTGTAATGCGATTTTGTTGTTTCTAATAATTCAGGATTATGGAAACACAGACATATATGAGATTGGCGCTGGAAAATTACAAATTTACAGAAATTCGTTATAATTTATTCAGACAAGAGACATAAATATTTGTTTATAAATTGTTTTTTATGTTTTATTATCTTTTCATTCGGTTCTGTGGCCGAAGCACTTCCAACTTTTAGCGGTTCGCATCTCACGTCCTTTTCCGTAGTTTACTCCGCTGCCGGCCAATTCAAGCACGTACGGCTATAGGTCCGATTTTCGTAGAACCAAATAATTTTGAAGTCTCCACTAAATTTATCAATTATCTAGCATTAAAAGTCTAAAAACTATTCTCTTCCAACTTAACTGTATATATTATTTATGCTTAAGTCGATTTACATTCTACAATTCAATTATCATCACACCAGGATATTACATATCGACACAACTACCTCAAACTATAATTTTTCCAATTAGCACCAATTCGAAATTATTATGATTGACAAATTACAAATTTTGTAAGCGTCTATTGTCCGCAAATCACTATCCTGAACACCGAAAAATCTGATAAAATTTTATTTAAAGTCATGTTCCATTGTGTATCGAGAGCGCGATCCAGCAATTTCTTTTCTTCGTAAAGTGCAAAGTGTCTGAAATTATAACAAGATTAATAAAATCGAAATCATGTTGCGTCTATAAAAAAAAAAACTCCAAAGTATTTTGATTTATTTATAATTGGATTTATTATGAACCGGGTGGTAAATAAGGGATAATCGTATTAATTTATTTTCTAGACCACAACAAAATCAAAATCATAAAATAAAAAAAAAATTAAAAATCGAAGTCATTTCTACAATATTGAAGATGTTATATTCTTGAGATTTCTTTTGATCCGCACAATAATAAAAAAAAAATTACATAACATAATTTTAGTTTTAATTTAATGTCAATCAAAAAAATTTTTGGGAATTAAAATAGAAATCTTTTTTTTTTAATGTATTTCGTATTTAAATTCAGAGCTACGAGAATTACAAATCATGGCTCAAATAAAAAAGTAATCCGTTTAATTTCGAAACGAGTGCGTACCTCTGCCGCAACATGAATCGTTGGAATTTTGAATAAAAAATTCTTTTATTTCTGTTCGTCATTATTTTGATTGGAAATTAAAAATTTTTTACAGGTCAATCGAATTGTTGCACTGCTTGGATATGTTGTGGTCAGAAAAGGTCATGGATTTAAATTTCATTTGATTTTTTTTTTGTGTGTTTGTTGGTATATATGAGATGGCCTAATATAATAGCGAAAGAACGAAAATTTCGGGAACGTGTGAGCCGCAAGAATTGGTTTAGTTACAAAATCCCAATGAACCAAATAAATTTCGCGGACATCGCCCTAATCAAAATAATCCAACAAAAATAAAAATTACATTGCAAATATTCCACGCATCTTTAATTTAATTTAATACGAACATTTATTTAATTTAAATAATTACATGTACAGCATTCATTAATTATTAACAATTGCGTGAAGTTATTCATCTCATTATAATAATAAAATGTATATGTACTTGATGTATGTAGTCGCGAAGACAATATTCTTGACCATGTCTTGATTCTTCATTAAATCGTATATTCATTCTTACATTCAACGATGCAGCCAAGGATTATTAGCGCTATTAACATTTTTTTTTTTTTGTTAATATTTTTGTTGTTGTTGTTTTTATTATTAATAATTATTTAATTATGTTTCTATGTCATGATTCGATGTAATAAAAATTAATTTATGAACAACAAATAGTGGTGTGGTTCGGCATGAGTGCGAAATGATTCAAATTTTGTGTTTAATTGTGATATTATTTTGTATGTGAGGGGCCATGATAGGGGCATTCTTTTAAAATTTGTAGTTTGCGTAATTTAAAATTCAGCACACTTCTTCAGGACACGATTTTAGTTTTGTTCACAACTTTATAAACCTTGTTTTCGTAACTACATACCAGATGCTTAAAAAATTGGTGTTTCAAAATAAAAACAAGTTCTTCCTTGATTGAGGTGATCACAGTATACCTAGATTCAAATGTGAGTCACGACAGAAATCTCATGGTAAAATTTGTGCATAATTTAGTTTGGGAGATAATGTGGGATTTCTGACGTGATTTTCACACCAGAAATCTCATAGTACTCCCCCAGAAATGGTCAGGATTTTTCCTAGAATGGCTATATCTACCCATCTGCATGCGTTATGTACAAAATTTTATGAAGTACATCAACTAGAAGTTTATAACCTGCTAAGACGAGAGATTCACTGGTGGCATACTCCTTAGCAGCCAGATTTGGAAATAGAAAATTCTTAATTCAACCCTATTTTTACAAGTCAAATTTTTGGAATACATTTCATGGATGATTTCTGGAAATCCCACCTTTTATTAATGAAATGACTTAGTTGAAATGAACATTGTTTTAAAATTTCATACTTGCCTAATAAGGATTTTCTATAGGCGATTCGGACTGATAAGGTGTTCATTTCAACTAGTTTAGGTGATTTCATTAATAAAAGGTGGAATTTCCAGGAAACAATTAAAAATGCATTTCAAGAACTTAACTTGTAAAACTAGAGTTGAATTAAGAATTTTCTATTGAATTCTAAATCTGACTGATAAGGAGTATGCCACCAGTGAATCCTTGTCTTATCAGATTATATACATCTATTTTGAACAATGTGACTAGAAAACTTGTTACGGACGGCTCAGCAGCCGACCCGCAGATTTCAACTAGTCATGCGGCGGCCTCACGCACGGTGGTTTTGCTGGCTAATACTCAGGGTATTGGGTCGTGGGAATTTGGAGGCGTGCATGACTCTGGCCTACACCGTGTTTGCAAATAATTTAAAATAAAAAAAAAACGCAAATTAAAAGAAAATCGGATGTTCTGGATCTCCCCGAGTGACAAGTACCCAGTCTGCTGAAGAGACCTCCCGAATCACCCATCGACCCCGAAAGGCCGATGTCCAGTCGCAACGAAGCAGTATTAGAGGGTAAGGACGTCTCCCCGACAGACCAAGCCTCTCTTCACCCGGAGGGACCTCTAACAAATCTCCCACAATTCATACTTCGACAGCTTGAAACCGCCGAAGTGCCACGAGGAGACCGCTGAATTTTACGGTCCTCCCCGAATGGACGACACATTCACATTCCGGCCTGTACATATGGAACCTGCACAGAATGGAGTCTCCCCTCTCACCAAACCGACCCGTATAAAAAAACTTAATGCTTAATTTTATTTACAAAAAAAAATTAAGTGAAAGGAGAAAAAAACATAACAAAAATAAAGCGCAAACCACCGACCGGGCAGGAGAGGAATAATCCTAATGTCGGGAATAAGTCGCCGTGCTGTATTTTATTTAGAAAACAAATTTCCTCAAGAGAGAAACAAAGAGGGAGAAGAGGAAATGGGCAGAACGACCGAAAAAAAAATAAAAATATAAAATAACAGTAGAAATCAACAAAAAAAAATAAATGAGCGACCAAGGTCGCTTGTACGACCACCATATTCTGGCGCTCGATCACAAAATATTTAAATAAAAATTGAATTAAAAATTGAAAAATGTCAACCTTAGGTTAATTTTGATAAAAATTTAGAAAATTAAAACAAATGAAAAATAAATAAAATAAACAAAATTGTACCTTTTTCTGACCTCCAGATAAGGTAATCTCGGAATTTGCGGCGTCCTTGCCCGCTGAGTGGCAGTATCTTCTCACCAAAATTCCAATCAAGACTAATGGCTGAACCAGCGAATCAGTAACAACTTAACGTAAAAATGCGATAAATAAGTTTTGTTGGTTACTGGCCAGCGATACGGTAACATCTTTTCGTTCAGTTTCGTTAAAATATGTCTGTCACTTAACAGACCCAAAAATTGCGCGCAAACTGAAGGAAACGTCAAATACCAAGGAAAAGCGCCCTCAATTTTTAAACGATCACGATTTATTAAAATCACATGGTAATTTAATGAAAATTAAACAAACAAAAATTTGCCGACCATTAACATATGTGCGTAAAGCATTTGACAGGTTATGTTACAGCCGCACTAGCCAACTATAGTCAAATTTTCCATAACAAAAAACTTTCGTCGTTTTTCGTATAGGTTTGACAAGTTGTATTACTGATTCGCTGGTTCAGGCAGCTTTACCAAAAAAAATTTCTCGCACCAACAAACAAAAATGCGGAAAAAGAAGCAATTCATGTGCGGTGCAAAAGGAGAGCGCACATGACGCGCTAAAAATTCAAAACAAGAAACACAAAAAAAATAAATATCCATCCACATCTTATCTAGTCGTACTCACGCACAAGGGCACACATTGGTCTCGCTCTCACAAATCCATTCGATGTTTACGAACTAAGGTATAAAGACAATCTCACACTGCACAAAAATATTTAGATTAATGTCATAATACAGATGGCACTGCCATCCGTAAAAGGCTTCATTCAAATGATTACAATGAAAATTTGTTAAGAGTGGGAAGCATTATTATGACCGTGAAGTCGTAACAAACCACGACATTTTCTTACATAGTCGGTGCACTTTAACAGATTTTTTACATAACGCATGTAAATGGGCAGTTATAGCCGTTCAAGGAATCCTGAACAGTTCTGGAAGAGAACAAAATTGTTTTTGGAAAACATAATACTTTAAATCCCACTGAAATCCCACATTACCTGCCAAAATACATTATGCACAAATGTTGCCGTTAGGCGCAGAAATTGCACAATCAAATACTACTCGATAAATAAATAAACAAATTGAAACCATTATAAGCATTGAGCAACGATAAAAATACAGATGTTCGTTAGCTAAATGAACTAGGGAGCACGCGACAAGTCTCCTCTTATTCCTCATATTCGTACCTAAGGTGGTAATTTCGTGAGAAGGCATCAATTCTAGCATATTTATTTGGGCGGTGAATCTGTATAGAAATTTCGATATGTATATAAAACTTGTGAAAGTGTCTGATTCTTATCTACCAGGATGAGCCTAGCTCGTTTGCGATTAGTTTTAACCACTAGTTTACCTCCCAGACAGTTGGAGGTCCAAGCGAAAAAGTGATTGAGTTCGTTAATTCAGACTAATTTTAGTGTTCGAGGTGGTAGATTACGCTCACTTTAAATTTGCCTTCGTACTGTAACGAAAAAGAATTCCCAATTATCGATCGGTTTCGGAATCAAAATATCATTTTGTCATTGTTGTGAAGTGATCGTTGGGATAAAATTTTGCATCTTTGTTCGTAGTTAGTTGGTCGATTACTGTATCGGTTGAAGTCGCTGAGGAAAGAGGATTTTCGTGCAGAACTCACCGAGTGGTCAAAGGCCACTTCGGCTGGTGAGCAATTAAGATTTTCTTTAACCGTAATTGTGCTTTCTCTGGTTTTGAAGCAGCTTTCAGTCGTCGATGAAATCGATCATGCGATAGATGTAAATTTGTGGCTGAAGAAATCGAAAGAGTTCGAACCGAAAACACATTTTGAACCCTTTACATTTTTGCTAAAATCATCGAGTTGTTGGGATACCGTCGTTGTGCTGTTTCTAATTTTTCGATGCCACCAGGATGTCGTCGATGGAAGTGATTACGAAGTCTTGATCATGATTGCGACTTCATTGATAAAACGTTGAACCGTTTGTGCGGTATTCGGAAGACTAAAGGGCGTGTGTGTGTCCGAATTAAGTCGTCGATAGTCTCCGCACTGTTTCTAATCGTTATCTTTCTTTCTTACCAGAGGCAGCGAATAAGAGACGAGTAATACTAAAGCGGGGCAAATCTCTAACTCCAATATATGTTGAAATTCGGTGCATATCGTGTCGTTACAATTTTATGAGCCACGAAATGTTTCGTCTGTTAGGTAAGGAAACATCTTTAGTCGCCGATCGGAATCGTTGTCGATCGCGCAATTTATTGGAGTGGGTGTGTCGACTCTAATTGCCAATCAAGCAGACGTTTTCATTTAAGATCGACTAATGGCACTATTAACTATTATTTGCTAAGAAAATCAGCTCCAATGATCGGAGTATTTACTTCAGCAATACAAATGCATTAGTGAATGGTCGTTTTAATCCGATATAAAACTCTATATTGAGGTTGTGTCGCGAATCATACATTTCAGTTTCTAGATGGGCTAGACGGGTCCTTCTCTTCGGTTGTGAAAAGAAAGAAGTTTACGTCTAACGCTTTCGACTACTCGAAAAACATTATCAACGAAACCATAATTAAATAAAATTTAGTTATCTAAAGAATATAATGTCAGAAAGTTTCCCACATATAACTTCCCCAAAACTAAATCAGTAACCCTATTCTGGTTGCTCAAATCAATTATCAAACACATTCGTGAAAACTCATAAAGTACATATTTTTGGACTTTCCTAACACCAAACTAATTTAAACCCGAAGAAGGTACACCAAACATTTAAAACCAACAACATCACCATCCACCATGTGGATACACAACTGCTCCTTCAATAGGATTATAGTTCCTACTATACACTGTATGTACTTATTCTGAACAATTCATTGCCAGTGCACCAAACACCAATAAATGTATATAAAATTACACCCGTACCGCTAGAGACAACACTATCACAAAAAAGAAATGTACCAGCAATAATTACCAGCAGAAAGGTTTATGAAAAATCAAAGGGTCTATGAAACATAAAAGTCATTATCGGCATGTTCAGTGACTGAACGAAAATTTCAAAAACGCTTAATTAAAAGTTTAATATCTAATAACCCTCGTCAATAAGTCTTCTTGTAGAAGCCGGAGAGGGTTAACATTTTGTGTGATCTCTACATTTTTTTGCTGGATCATGCGGACCTAATTTAAGAGAAATATCCCCAGCCACTTCAGAGAATTTTTTTTCTTATATATAATAAAAAAATGCAAAAAGGAAAAAAAAGAAGGAGAGGCAAAAAATAGCCAATTAAAATTAATCTATTGATCGTCCCAGCCAACTGTTGTTTATAAGGAAAAATTAGTAATGAAAAAGGGGGAGGAGTATAGCAGGTAAGAGAATAGTCATCGGCTGAGTAACAAAATTTAAGGTATATTGAAGTATAGGGTTTTCTAATAAGAGTGATATTATTTCTTTAAACAAAAAAAAACACACTAATTGTTTAGGAAATTGAAATGTTTTTTATTTAATGTGAAGTACAATCGACACAATTAAGTTCTGAATAAAACGTCATTCAAATGGCGTCCACGACTTCTTCTGCAGGAACGAATTCGATGAACCCAATTTTCGAGCACTTTTTCCACTAAATCAAGTCGTATGTCATGAATAGCACGTTCAATATTGACTTGTAAAGCTTGAAGAGAGTTTGGTTTATTGCTAAAGACCAATGACTTCAAATAACCCTACAAGATATAGTCTAATGGTGTTAAATCACAACATCTTAGAGGCCATTCAATATCACAATTTCTTGAAATAATCGAATCGCCAAACTTTTCTCGCAATAATCCGATTGTTGCACTTGCTGTGTGGCACGTAGCCCTGTCTTGTTGGAACCAAATGTTGTCAAGATCAACTTCTACCAATTTCGGCCATAAAAAGTTGGTTATCATCGATCTATACCGATCTCCATTGACAGTAACGGTGTTACCAGCTTCATTTCGAAAAAAATACGGACCGATGATTCCACCAGACCAAAAACCACACCAAACTGTCAATTTAGGTGAATGTAATGGTTTTTCATGAATAATTTCTGGGTTTTCTTCGCACCAGAATCGACAGTTTTGTTTATTTACCGCACCACTCAGATGAAAGTGAGCCTCATCTGAGAAGATGATTTTCTTAAAAAAATCGTTTTTAATTCCAAGGCAAAATCATCAAATTCACGAAATTTACGATGGTCCAATGGCTTCAGTTCTTGAGTGAGAACAATTTTATACGGATGAAAACCCAAATCCTTTCTCAAAATCCGCCAGGTTGTGGTTTGAGACAGTCGCAATTCTTGAGAACGTCTTGGAATCGACAAATTGCGGTCTTCAGCAACACTTGCCTGAACGGCAGCAATATTTGTATTACTTCGAGCGTTTTTTGTCTTATCGGCACTTGAACATTATGTAAAGAAAATGTACGCTCAAAATTTTGAACAATTCGACGAATAGCGGCACACTTGGACGATTATTACGACTATAAAATAACGAAAGCGCACGAAAAGTTGCAATTGGAGAACGATTATTTTGATAATAAAGCTGAATAATTTGTAAACGTTGTTCTTGCGTATATCACCATGATGAAATTGTAAACATTACTGAATACAATGAAACAAAAAATGACAGATCATGACATATTACAAATGGCCGAAACATCACTTAAAAATCATATCATTCCTATTGGAAAACCCTATATATCTAATTACCCGATTTTCGGTTGTTTTTCTAATAGCTTAGGTCACACTGAGACTATATGGAAAATGTGGGAAAATTCCTGTACTAGAATTTTCACTAAAATTTTTTGATTTTCTACGGCCAAATAAGAAACAACCGAAAGTATTGGTTACTAGTGGAAGAAATGCCGGAAAGATGGAATATTGTTAAATTTCAACATTTCATATACCGAGTTCCTTTACTTTGGAAATCAATCAATTTGCCATTTTATGGATTACTTTTATTATTTTATTCCGCTGAGATGTTTTATTTAGTGAAAAATATATACATAATAAATGAAAAATTTCCGCTGGTAATTACATAACAAAATTAATTCTCTTTAGTGATAGTGCTGCCACTTGCGGCGAGTAGCGTAATCTCTTATTTTCCGCTGTCAAAATTCCGCTATCTCATACAGCATTATGATTATAACTTTTTTAAATGTTTTAATCTTATTTTATTACAAAAAAAAAATAAAAATATTTCAGTTTCAATATATAAATAAAAAATAAAAACTGTTTTTATTGTTTTCAATTTTCTTTACAAGCTTCGCATGTTGTCTTTGCTATTCCGTGTTCATCGCAAACGGGTTTCAAACAAACTCCATATGATTTTCTAATTTTGTGTTGTTTTCGCTTTATCTCTCGGCAGACATAGCAAATGTCTACGATAGGGGAGGCTCCACGACTACCATGAGGTACTAGAGGGCCAGCTACTACTTCTGATGATACCACAATTCGTCGCCCAAGCACCATTTCTATTTCATCTCGAAGACAATAGTTTCTCATCACAATTGGCTTTTTATTACGAGCTTCGATTGAAGGTATACACTTGCCTGAACGGCAGCAATATTTGTATTACTTCGAGCGTTTTTTGTCTTATCGGCACTTGAACATTATGTAAAGAATTGGCAGGATCTTTCGGAACTTTCTTCGTTGATCCTTTGTTCTAAACTGTGGACTGTGTTCTCTAAATATAATATATGATGTACAAACTGCCAACATAATGTTCTTCGTTTTACAGAATACTCCCCCAAAATTTTATCTATTACGTCGATTCCGCCTTTGGTTTTATTATAGTACTTTATTATCCTCCTTGACTACTCCCGCCCTGTGCGTGGTTGATAGAAGCAAGACTGATTTTTTTTGGCACGTATGAAAAGAGTGTTACATCATGATTATATGCAACATTATGTTCGATTGCCAACTAGTGACATATTCCAGAAGATTAATATTTTTGCTAGTTCCATACTTGTGAAGAAGTTATCGGTAGTCATACTTCTTTCAGAACCTTTATACGAGCTAACTAGATCCAATACTGCGTGTTTACCAACGTTTACTTGTCGAGGACCGATGGCTTTCCAGTGTAAATCTGAACTTGTAATGGGTGGGCGTTTGATACGTCACAATCCCAAAAAATCTGTATGCCATATTTGGCTGGTTTTGTAGGAATTTATTGTGTAAATCTAGTATGACCTCTAAATGGAAATAGTTGTTCGTCGAGGTTGATGCATTCATGCGGCCTATAGGCGCCCGTTAAATTACTATTCAACATTATCCAAGCAATTAGTATACCAAAGCAATTAGTAGCAATTAGTATTAGTATTAGTATCGAGTTTTATTTCAGTAAATGGCTTGAATGTTTTTGTTGTTTGCCGTTTCGAAAAATCAGGGAATCTCGTTGTAAATTTCGGAAACTCTCTTCGCCTTTCGATTTGTTTCTCGAATTATGATGTCAAACTTCTCCTTCGTCATGATTGATTTGAATAGCACTTTTGCTTTATCAAAGTTATTTATTTCCAAATTACTGACAGATTCGTAAATTTTATGTATATTTCTAGATGCAACGTTTGGACTATCGGCGGAATACAGTGAGCGCTGTACATATCCTCGGCCAAGGTAGGTAAATTTATATATTCATAACTTTTACACACGCAGCACCAACTGCACAGTGTCGGTAATTCCAAACTGATCTTATTCGAGTTTTGGATATTGGCCAAGTTTGTATAAACATCCAATGAAAGCCTAATTCGTTTTATCGGTGGAAGCTATCCTTTCAATAATGATATACATATACCATATATGAATTGAAATAACTATTTGAGAAGACACATTTATTAGAAAGCACAAAGTTGAAAGGTATATAGAGAAAATAGACATAAATTTAATTTAGTTTTGTTTATAGTTATTACCTATATACGACTCTATATCTAACTATATATAGTTGCAGAAGCAGTATTATGGAAATATAAGCGAACCACGCAATTTAACGGAAACGGATGTTCTTTAAAAATGACGTACATTTTTCGAATTTTGCTGTGGTAGTTTTGTGTTTTAAATATTGCTTACTATTATTACTTTTGTTGTTGTTGTTTAGTTTTACTTTTATTATTGCTATTATTACATTATATTGCTATATGGTGTGCTCGGCTACGTGTAAAAATAATGTCGATGGTTTGGTCATTAATTTTATATAGCCGCTTTGTATAATAAATATTTCGTAAAGGTGCATGCATTAATAAAACAGAAAAAAAAAACATTTTATTCTGATTTATTTGGGTCAGTTCACGCATATTTAAATATAAGCTCGCGAGTGTATATATATATGGAGTGCGTCATCCTGTCTCGTGTCATATCCTCGGAATGGTTCATCACTATAAACATAATGACCTTGGCGAGAATTTGATTAATGATGGCATCAGATTTATCGGTTTGAAAGTCGGAGTCGGACTAATGAGAACAATTTTAATTCAATCACACAACAACAACAACACAATAACATAAATTACAAATAATTAAATTTTAATTATCCATAAAACAATAACAATTGGTTTTTATTATAATTAATTTGATATTAATTATATTTTCTTTTTTTATAGAAAGAAAAGTGAAATATAATTTGAATCATAATTAACTCAACAAATTGAAAGAGTGAGGAATCGGATTGAAGAATATTTTTTTTTGTTTTGATGGCAAATATCATTTCGTGAAGTTTTTATGATTTCTTGTATGGGGAAATTGGGTGTCAAAAATTTTGTTTATGGGAATCTATGTAATATGGTGACTTTAAATTGAACTCCTGGAGAAACGAAGGCTTTAATATTCGGATTATTGAAAAATATACACACAGTGTCGTAAGTTTGCGTCCTTGCAATTTGTTGTTGGTTATAGCAAATACTTTAATCCTTTTTTTGTTTATTTGTTTGTACGTTTTTTATTATTTATTTCCGTACTAAGGGAAAAGTTCCGACTACGTAAATCGATGCAGATTAATTCCCTTGGTAGGGAAATAGATAATAGAAAACGTGCAAACAAATTTGAAATCCATGGGGTCTATCCCGTTAGTGAAGAAACCACCCTAAGTTTCCACACCATTTATCCAATCTGATTCAAATTTTTTATAGAGAACTTATATCAAAATAAGCAGGTTTTCGTAATATTTATAAAAGGTTCGATCTGCCTGAGTCTAGGTGTTCCTGCATCGCTTGGAATGTGTTGTTCGAATACGATATTGCAACCAGTTCAAAGTTTTTAAAAATTTATTATTCCGTTTACAAAAACTAGATTTTTTTCTGCAAATAATTCCATTTTTGTTTATCAGAATTTTATTTACTGCAAAACAAAAAATCAAAACAATAACCTATTCTATTTTGAAAATACGCCGACCAGTCATCCAAAATAACAAAAAACTTATTTTATAGAAAAAATATTTTTTTATTAATTTTTCAAATTAAAATATTGAATTTTTAAAAGTCGACCAAAGCATTGCTGTCGCTGTCAAATCAATTATGCCGGCCAGACGACAAGCAATTGGCCATTATATACCTCAAGCACGAAAGAACAGAGCATCATGAACTTCAGAAACAGACGAGCTACGGGATTAAATACTCAATTCCCTTAGGCATATCACTTCATGCGTCGTCACGTCTATGGATCTTCCTGATTACTAGATTTTAAAATCAAAATTTCTAAGGCTGTGTGCCAAATTTAAGGCAAATCGTTTACTATACGGTAAAAACTGATTTTAGGACAGATTTTTTGATCAGCTTGCCATAGAGTTTTTGAAAAATAATTGAATTTACCGAAAAATTTATTCAAAATTGACTTTTACCTTAACTTTGGCACACGGCCTAAATAATTTTGTGCAAAACTCTCATTGAAAATTTTTTAAATCTTAGTTGGCTGCATTAGTTTGAATTTCTTGTTATTTATTGGTTACGTCAAAATTTCAAGTGATAGAAATTGTCATTTGAAGTGATAGCAGTAGCAAGGAAATATTTATAAAGCAGCATACTAAGATTTAAAAAACAGCCAGAACGACTTTATTGAACAATTATTTTGTAAGTTTCGATTTAATGATCTAGTAACCATGAAAATGAGTAGTCACGTCACTTAAAGTGATGCGACTAGGAGAATAGGGGTGTAAGACTGGAAAGTGTCCGAATATTCAGATGAAGTGATTTAAATCTTGGTGCATTCCATTATGATTCTAATTAAGATTAAAGTTATATACGCAAGTACAATTCATGTTTTCAAATGTCATCATTCGAGGCAACATACATATATCGTGTGCGAGAATTACATGCCTACATTCAAGGGCATTTGGAACGGCAAATTTATAGTCCTGCAGACTCACTACTACCACTGCCGCACGAAAATCCCAAATTTTTTTTTTTTTTTTTTTTTTTTTATTTATTTATTCTTTGTTGTAAACAACAATTACCCAAAAAGTCTTACAAGACTATAACAGGTAAAAAAAAAATGTTTTTTTCTTAATATTTAATTATACAATTTTACAAGTTTAATTACAAGTCAAATTTTACAATATAAGTATTAGTAATTAAATTTTTTTTGAAATACATACATATTCAAAATTAATCTCAAATTTCATTAGACTTTGTTGCATTATACTTTTTGGATTAATTCTATTTAACTTCATTAAAATAAATCAATTCAACGTCTGAACCATAATCATATAGACATGTATATAAAAACTAAATACTAAATGCCAAACAATATGCACACTATTTAACTATAAAATTTAAAATTTAGATTTCCCGCATATTCTTAAACATATTATGTAGAGAGGGTTACTTATAATTGTGTTCAGATATCTAGATCACTATTGAAAATCTAACCATTTATTAAACAGATATTCTTTGAGTGCGGACTTAAATTTTCTTATGTTTATCTCTGTCTTGATTTTATCAGGCAGAAAATTAAATAAGATGAGACCTTTATAGAAAGGGTTATTTTGAGCCCGTGACGTAGCAACTGTATTGATGTAGAAATTTATTTCAGTATTTTGCCGTGTGTTATAAGAATGAACGTCTTTGACTGTGATAAATAAGCTAGTACACTTGGTTAAACCTAGTTGAATTTTCCGGATGAACACTAGAAGGTCAAAATTTCCAATTATATCAATAGGCAAAATTTGCGAAGAGTAGATTGTTCGAGTTGGTTGCAAAGCCGGTAGGTATTTTATAGTTTTGATAACTCGATTTTGTAATACACGTAATTCTTTTAAAGCGCATGAAGATGCAGTGGTCCATATTGAGCTCATATATGAAAGCCGCGAATTGACGTATGCATGATATATCATCCAGGCAGTTTGGATATTAAAATATTTCCTATTCTTTTTTAATGCAAACGCATAAGGCCATATTGATTTTTTAACCTTTGTGATATGATTTTGCCAGTTTAAATGTTCGTCAATTACTAAACCAAGGTAAGTAATGGACTGTACTTGGTGATATCTATCAGTACCAATATCAAAATAGCAAGGAAATGCAATTGGAAAAGTTTTATTTTGAAAGATCATGTAGTTTGTTTTCAATTTATTTACCGACATTCGATTAGCAGATAGCCAATTTTGAATTTTGATAAGATCATTTTTCATTTTTTCAATAAGTCCTATCGGTGTTTTTGCCTGATATATAATAATAGCATCGTCTGCATACATTATAAGTCGACCACGTAATTGTACATTAAATATATCATTTATAAAAAAATTAAAGGCTAATGGCCCAAGAACAGAGCCTTGCGGTACACCAGAAATTATTTGCAATGGTAGACTTTCCGATCCATTTACTATTGTATACTGTACACGCCTTTCAAAATAAGAAGCTATAAGTAAGGCAACTGTATTTGACGGATTAAGTGTCAGAAATTTATTAATTAGTATATCTTGTGGTACCATATCAAAAGCCTTTTTAAGATCAATCGATAAAATTGATACATACTGTTTCGTTTCCATTGTCAAAAAAATTTCATTGATTACTGTGGATGCTGCTGATATAGTACTTGATTTGTCAACAAAACCAAATTGATATTTATTGATTATGTTATTTTTTGTAAAGTAACATTCGATTCTCTTTACTATTATTTTTTCGAAAATTTTTGAAAATACATTAAGCACTGAAATTGGTCTATAATTTACCGGCTGAGTTTTATCCCCCGATTTGTGTATAGGATGCACCTTTGCTATTTTTAAACAATCTGGAAAATTTCCGTTTACTAAAGACTCGTTTACCAGCTTGACAATGCTTGGAATTGAGAAATAGTTTAGTTTTTCAATAAACTTAGCTGATATCTGATCATATCCTGCAGACGCACTCTTGTTTAATTTGTTTATTATATCAAAAACCTCTGAATAGTTAGTTTTAGAAAAGTGAAGAACAGGTAAATTATCGTATTTAAGATATGTTTTGAAATGTGGAATTATATTATCACTAACGGAAACATGATTGGTAGTAGATATATTGACAAAATGACTGTTTAATAAATTAGCAATTTCTGTAGAATCATAAAGAAGTTCACGGTTTTCATTTGCCATCGCAATAATATTTTTATTATCAGCATTACTTTCATTGTTATAAAGCATTTGTTTAAGGATCATCCAAGTTTTTCTTGGATTATCAATAGATGCTCGCAGCCTATTTTCATGAAAGTTAAATTTAAGCCTCCGTTTAGAATACACAACTTGATTTCTAAAGTATTTAAATCTAGATAAATAATAAGAATTATTTGGGTATTTCAACTTGAGTCTGTAGAATAAGTCTCTTATATTAATAATTTTTTGAAAATCTCCTGTAAACCATTTTACCATGCGATTTTTTTTTCTTAAGACTTTCGTGTTATTAGAGATGAGGTATGAGTAATGATCAATAATATCATTAAATGAATCATATGTTACATTTGACGTTAGAAGATCATTTATAATATGATCATAATTAGTAATTGTAATATACGACTTAGTCTGCAGAAGTTTGGGAATCTTATCAGATTTATCTATTAATATAATTCGATGATCAAAATCAGGTGTATCAAATAGACTGATAATAAAATTAGATTTAATTAAATCTGTAGTAACGTGATCAATGATCGATGGCGTTGCGGAGAATCTGGTATATGAATTAATATTTAGATTATTAAGGTGGGCGAATCCACAAGATGAAACCACTGTATTTAGCCACCCAGTTGTTTTGTCAAGGTTATTTAACAAATTAATGTTAATATCACCTAGCAATAATGAGTTTGGATAATCTGAAAGTACGGTATCCAATTTATCAAAAAATATTCCATCTGGGCAACTACAACGATACACACCTATAATTTTACTATTCAGTACAGGTAAATCAATAACAATAAAACTTGATCCAAAAATATTATAGTTTTCTTTTTCCACAGCTAAAATAGATTTACTTACATAAATGGCAATTCCTCCACCTCTATTACTATCTCTTGGGCAATGAGATGATTCATAATTTGGTAGCTCATAAAATGGAACTTCATTAGAATAAATCCATGTTTCTGTAATCACAATTATGTGTGGTGATGTGCTTAAAGACTCCATAAATTGCTTAATATGGTCAAAATTTTTCCTTAGTGATCTAGAGTTTATCAACAAATAACGTATAGACCCAATACTATATTCTGGTTCAATGTTAATTAAGTGTTTCACGGATAATAAACTTTGAATATCAGTTTCATAATTATCATCTAAACATTCCATTTTAAGTTTAAGAACTATTTTTATGTACATATACGTATTAAATTAAGACACCAATTGCAAAGAAAAAACCTAATCAAATAGTGTTAAGCAGTATAACTTATTTATATATATAAAATTAAGTTTTAATTTTTTTAATGTACACTACTTGACACTAATTAATCCAAAAAATAATCAACAAAATTTGACAGTATTGTTATAAAAAAATTTAAAATAAAGAAAAAAAATGACGTGTATAAAGAAGGCAACCTTAAATACTATTGCAATACAAAAATTAAATAATTTTATTATATAGAACAGTTTAAACAGAACTCTATGTACTTATTATTTTATTTTTTGTTTAGAATTTTTTTTTTTTTTTTTTAAATGTAGTTGTTATTTTGTTTGACCTTGTGAAGTCGATAATGCAGTGTTGATGTTTTTAAATTTCTGTATCTGTGCCATACAATATATAATTTCTGGTGCAGATTGTTGAGTTTCCTGGATATATATATGACCGCTGTACCACGATTTATATACTGCAGAAGTTTGTTGAAGTTTCTTTGCGGCAGTTAATAGTTGCGCGAAATGTTTACGCAAACGATTATTAATTATTAATTTTTTCATTGGATCATTAGCAACATCATTAAGAATTTGGTGGAGAAACACAGGCCCATTTTTGATTAGTGTATCCATTACTTTTTTTTTTTTGTTTGGAGATTTAAATGAAATGATAACTTGGATAGACGATGTTTTGTTCTGTACATTCATAGAACGTTTAAAAAAATGTTCAATGTCATCCATATCAAACTTAAAGAATTTACCTAGTCCCTCAACAAATGGTGTTATATTTCCAATTTCAGATGGTTAACCAAATATAATAATATCATTTTTTATTGTTTGCTGGAGTAGGAATTCACTTTGGTACTCCAAGTTATCCATTCTTGTATTTGTTTTTTGCAAATCATTAATAATATTAATTGTGTGCATTTTATTATCGTCTACGTCTTCTTTAAGCACCACCATTTTAGAATTGATGTCATCAATTTTCAATTGAAAGTCATTATGCAAAGCTTCAATTTTTTGATTGATATCAGTGTTTGAAGAACAGATAGCATCCATAATATCTTTTAGAGATGGATTTTCAATAGATTTTAGGCCATCAAGATCAGTTGTGAGTTTTTTTTGATATCTTGTGTTAGCAGATTTAGCCATATTTTTCACACACACTCTCAGCAATACAACAAAATAACTATAATTATAATTAACAATCTAATTATGTTAACTAATTATTGAAACTTTTTCACAGTCAATTTCACAGTTTAAATCGAATTTATTTGTATCAACATTTATTATTTATTATATAAAAAGAATTTCACTTTAGTCAAATCAATGTTCACTACTCGGCGGCCATCTTTTTATTTGTTATATTTGTTAATTTATTCAAATCTTCCTTGGGAAACATTAATTAACAAATCGATCAACGTTGTCGATTCAATATAGGGAGACTATACGGGAAATTATCACTACATTATAAACTTTATTCGATCAACATAACAAATTAGTTGGATTGTTTAGAACTGCCCTTGAAAAAATGCCAAGAAAACAAAACACCTGTCGGCCAACACGAAAGCTGCACCATTGATGACGTGGATATCGATATAGTTGGTGAAAAATTTAGCTCGCGTTACATAATTCTTCATCGCAGAAATGGTGATGTTCAGCGAGTCTCAGAAACTCATCGCTTATACCAGTGCTTGGAATATCCGACTTCATTTTGGTAAAGAGTAGATGGATATCATTTCAACATCAAATGGAGAAATCCACAAACCGATGAGCAAACTATAATAAGAAAATCAGTCCCAGGACTTACTATTCATATCGATTGATGATTCGTTAAAATGCTAAAAATCATTGTTGATATGTATGCAAAAATCGAAACTGAACAAGTCCTCTATTTTCGATTAGAATTAGAATAGCCCCAGCTGTTTTGGATGGTGGTCGAGAACATTCAGCACTGAAATTGCCAAAAAACTCTGAAATGGGTAAACTGCAATCATTTCAACTCTTTATATGGAACGAATATACCATGGCGCACGAAAACGCATTATGGAAGCGCTTCGTCGTCTACTAAAACATTTGAGAGGAAATTATCAGCGTGCCTATCATTTTTCTCTGATACATCAATCTATCACGACTATGATACCGTATCAGACTTTTAGTGAAAAATATGATGAACAATATCGTCAAATCTAAAGAGGAAATACTTTTGTCCACATCTCAATCATTCCGACAGATGTGCCATTAGGATTCAAACGTTTCCAGTTTCCAGTACGGCTCTCATTTGCAACAATCTGTCTGGACAAAATTTGTATGTGGCATGCTCACGTGTCAGAAATCCTTCTGATTTAGTTGAGTACATACTAGACGGAAATACAAAAAATATTGTTAGCCCGAAAGGGCTTCAATAAACAGAACAGTGGCATTGCAATGCATGCCGGGATTCGTACTAAATATTGTTAGTACAAATTAATTCGGTCCGTTTTAATTAAAAATATTGTCCATCGCTCCTTACGACTTTTTCCCACATCTCAGGCAACTTTTGAATCCCATCTTAGGAAAACCTTGTCTTTTGAGGCGATCCAAGTTTGAAGCCAATTTTCAATTTCTTCGAAAGAAGTGAACCGGTGACCTGCCAAATCGTGTTGCATCCGTCGACCAGTAATCAGAAGGAGCAATATCCGGACAATACGGTAAAATATCCCACTTGAGTGTTTCCAATTATTTTTTTACGACTTTTGCAACGTGATTTGCAAACGAATTAATTATAGTCTGTAGCGCCCGTGAACCATGAATGTTCGTCTTTAGTGTTGATGTTGAGGGGTTATCGTAGAAGACCCCCTTCTCGTCACCAGTCACTAACCGATGTAAAACACCCTTTTTTGTTTGCCTTTGAACCAGCTGCTCACAAGAAAAAAAAACCTCCTTGCCACGTCTCTTGGTTTCAATTTATAAGGGGCCCAATTGCCTTTCTTTTGTGTCATGCCCATAGATTTCAATCGCACGGAAACTGTTTGTTGGCTCACCCCAATGTACCGGCAAGCTCCTCTTGCGTTTGAGTCGAATGTTCATCGAGCCGGATGTTCCTCATTTTTGAAGCGTCGAAACCATTATCTACATGATTTATCAGTTGGAGCAATGTCACCGTAATTTTTCTCAAGCATTCCATCTGTTTCAGCTGCACTTCTTTCCAATTAAAACGAAAAATTAACACTTCCCGCAAGTGCTGTTTAGTTATCAGTCATCACAATTCGACATATTCAACACCTTAAAAAACACGTTTTTTTATGAAACTCAAATCAATACAAACTGAATGATAATAATTAGATAAAATATGATTTGATAATGTTATGCTCGAAATTGAGGCTGATTTTGTTGTACATACGTAATTTAAGTTGTTTAGTTTCAATTTATAAGTACGAATCCATTGTCCACTGTTGGAATAACTTTCCAGCATGTAATATATGGTTGAAGTCACCTCTAATTGCAATACGACCACTTTATACATTTATATATTATATCACATTGCTAGTTAGATCCCTAACCTGGTTCCATGTTTGAACATAAAATTTTGCAAGTAACTGTTGATTCTTCTTTTTTTTATTTTTTTATTATTAACTATGCGATCTGTTTTGGGGCTCAAGGCTCACCCTGCTTTTCCGCGATCATGCTTTTTACGTCCTTACTTTAGGCCTTCTGGTCAACTTGAGGACGTACGGCTCCATGCAAGCTCCATGCCTAGGCTGGAAAGTTTCCGATGGAGTTGGTGAGATGTGAAGCAACAACAGTGAGATATTTATTTTAATAAAACTTCCAGTTACGTTACCTGGAATTGTTTTGACACAGAGCAGATAAGTTTTAGCTGAAAACCATGATTGTTTCAAATGTTTTCGAGAAAGTGAATACTATGGACCATGTGAGTAAGTTCAGTATTATGGTTGATATTGACAATGCTTGTAGGGGTTTTGTTAGCCGACACCTTATTTAAGAAGGCAGCGACGAGAAATAATGAATAGTTAAATTTTTATAAAAGCCAATCTGTGGTGTACTGGCTGAATTATTTGGGTGTTACTTTAAAAGATTTTGGGGTGCTGAACTAAAAATGAGACTAGATGCTAAAAATAGAATACGTAAAGTTTATGAGAAAATATGAAGAGCTCAAGCAAACGTCCAATCTGTACGCGCAGTAAAATATTTTAATATGTAATGTCTATAGGAAATTTTGTTGCGATTCTAGTACGACCCCTTTTCTTGCCCCACGATCATAACCACATTTTATCACTGCTCCGAGGAGCTCCATACATCTAGTGCAAACTATGTAGTCTTGATCCCCAATGAATATGTTTTGCATTGAAGTCTCCTCCAACAATGAACTTTTCTTTATAAACTGCAGAAATGGTGAGTGAATAATTTTTTGTCTTGCACTTCGTAATGGTAAATGTTTTTTACAACGTTCCTCCTCTTATAATGTTATCTGGGAGTATTGTGTGATATACTTTATATCCTGTAAATTGTATATCTGATTGTTTTGTTTGCATTTGGGATTCCATACTAATATTTTTATGCCATACATTTTAACGTATGTGAAGCTGGCCCGAAAACCATTCCGAAAAAACGCCTTTTCAATTTAGGTGTGCTTCTCCACTAAATCTATTCCCGAAAAATTAAAAAAATATATAAAGAAAATCAAATTCCATCCCGAAAAAATAAAAACCGTCTCACCTACACAAAACAAAATTCAAGTTGAAAATCTATTAAAAGAAGAGATTTACCACACTTAAAATTAAGAAATTTAAGAAAAATCCCTCAAATAAAATAGATTGAAAATTTTTCAACGACCTTAATGTTACGGTGCACAGAGGTTGGCAGATATAACGGTATATGCCTAATTAATACATTGACCATCAGCACTAAGCACACAAATGATCATGACGTTACAGTGGAAATAAGAGGCCTCCCATGCTGATTTAATATTCGCTTCTCTTAGATTTCGAGATTATGCTCAAATATCACTATAAATTTCTCCGCTCACAGTATTTGGCAGATATAACGGTATTTGCGTGATCAATGCACTAACCATCAGCATTAAACACACAAATGCTCATTACGTTACAGCGGGGGTGAAAAAATAAATTATCGTAATTGTTGCAAGGTTTCTTTGGATACGTTCGAGCAAAAATTAATGGCATACATATCTTCAGTTGTTATGCCCTCCAAATTATATTTGAGCATAATCCCGAAATCTAAGAGAAGCGAATATTAAATCAGCTGGAGAGGCCTCTTATTTCCACTGTAACGTCATGATCATTTGTCTGCTTAATGCTGATGGTCAATGTATTAATTAGGCATATACCGTTATATCTGCCAACCTCTGTGTACCGTAACATTAAGGTCGTTGAAAAATTTTCAATCTATTTTATTTGAGGGATTTTTCTTAAATTTCTTAATTTTAAGTGCGGTAAATCTCTTCTTTTAATAGATTTTCAACTTAAATTTTGTTTTGTGTAGGTGAGACTGTTTTTATTTTTTCGGGATGGAATTTGATTTTCTTCATAAATTTTTTTAATTTTTCGGGCTGAAGAGTCTTTTAATAGATTTGGAGAAACACACCTAAATTGAAAAAGGCGTTTTTCGGGATGCTTCACATACGTTTCATTTTAATGCTTTTACTTCAGTTGATCTGATCTTGGCCCTGTAGCTCTTTGGATAATTGATCCAATAGCTTGGTCTTGCTTCGGCTCTTGTTCGTCCTTTTTTTCAAATGTTTGCAATATTTGAGTATAGCGGTTAGAGCCCTTATTTGTTTGTGTTCCAGTTTTAGAAATTACGGAATATTGATAGCCTATACTTTGATGTATTTGGTATGTAGGTTTGATTTCCGATTGATTTGGGAACCTCTGTTTTCATATAGACCTTATTTAGACGTACAAGATAGACCTAATTTCATTCAGTTGGTAATAACTTCTTTAATTTTTTTCACAAGTAAGACTTCTTTTATTTCCTCTGGCTAGCAGAATGGATGCTGCTTTTTTGTTATAATTTTTTTTAATCGAGACTGTTCGTCTTCGTATGAGTACCATATATTACCCTTCTCATCAAAAACTTACTTTTCTTTAATTATCTACGTCTGGAACGTCTGCTTTGAGGTTTCCACAATTCAGTAATGTTTGATATTGTATCTGATATGAATCCACGAACTTTCTTTCGTTATTTTTATCAGATTGCTGAAATTCCTCTTTTTCGCTATGTTCAAGAGACGTAATTGGTGATTTGCTGATTTTGTGTTTTTTCCTCTTTTATTTTTATGCAACATCCAGCCGCCTTCCCTATTCAATTCGTTTGAGTCTGTTGGATATTCTTTCTGTCTGGGGCCTGCCCTTAAAAATAACTTACAGCTAGGGTAACTTTAATTCAGTCGTTTGTTTTGTCGTTATTATTTCATCGGGTCCTGCCGACCTATAAGGCTTAAAACTATTTTTAGTCCACATGATTTTTTTTCTTACTTATAACCTGACTTATAATGCCTGCGACTCTGTTGTCGCTTGGTCTTTGTGGCGAAGATTCGTTCTACATGGGAAAAAGGAAAGGCCTCCCGTATTTTACTACAGTATCGCCTCCAGGCAGTTGTATTTGTTTATTTTGAGGACAGCGCTTTGGCAGTCCCGGTACCTGTATTAAATTACTTAGAATAGTTCAACAAATATCTCTCCTATTCAAATTGAAGGT
This sequence comes from Nephrotoma flavescens, assembly GCA_932526605.1. Lineage (NCBI taxonomy): Eukaryota > Metazoa > Arthropoda > Insecta > Diptera > Tipulidae > Nephrotoma > Nephrotoma flavescens. The sequence goes on from OW052222.1 coordinate 41,397,825, forward strand.
AATAATGGCAGAAAAGAAATAATTCTTCGACATATTCCAGTTCACTAAACTATCCACAATGGTATCTGAGACAAGCGAAATGTCTAGTACTTTGAGCCTCTGTAGCGGCTCAAAATCATTAAAAATCCTTTTTCACTTCATGGCACTCTTCGTAGCAAAACTATTTATACACCGCGCCGCTTAATTACGAGGCATTGCTCGTTTTGCTGAATAGAGCTATTTCGCCACCTACAATCTAATTCCGCGAATCTCGATATTTATCGACAATCGATAAATATCGAGATATTTATCGACGACCCGGAAATGAAGAAACGAAAAAGAACAGTCGCGTTTAGAAATCCAAGAGACACGGTCTCACACATATAAAATAATAAAAGAAAAAGGGAAAAGTGCAGAACAATCGTTCACACACCATTTTGTGAACTACTATAAAAATAATATTTTATAATAAATAATAAATAAATAGTGTATAACTAAACATATAGTGTGTGTTATTTAATCATTAGTAAAACACGGTAACACCGCTATAAATGGTGACCCCGACGCGCGGATAATGGTATCAAAAACAGTCGACCGTTAGAAAAACCGCGCAAGAGCACATTTTTTTCTTTCAATGTGCTTTAAAAGTGCATTTTATTAAAAATCTATTATAATATAAACTATATAATATAACTTAGTGCTACATAAAAAAACGCGTACAACAATAAAAACTAAAACGCTAAAAACGAAAAAAATAACAGGCGCACATAAACGCCAGGTGTGTGATAAAAATCATAAAAACAAAAAAAAAAACAGTTATAAGAACTTACGTAAAAACTATACCAACGTAGTGAATTTAGTGCAGTGGATTAGTGTACCACGAACTTTGTATAACACGAACTAAAAGCAAGTTCGATACGCGGTTAAGCCATTACAAAAAAAAAAAAAAAATTTTTTTCTCGAAACCGCAAATTACATTATGTGAAGAACACACATAAACACGTAACATTCTGGGCCAATTGCCCCCACAAAGGCGATCGCGCCCATCGAAGGAGCCAGGAACCTGGCAACAACATTTCGAATGCGGCAAAATTACAAAGCAATGGAACTACGGTCGGCAGATCAACAAAACAACACATCACCAGCAACAAGCAACAACAAATTAAATCAACCTTAATGGATACATATACATACAAACAAGTAAATATTAAACTAAAAATTTATGAAACATTTTTTTTGCAATAAAAACTTTTTTTAAACAATTTTTTAATATATAAAAGCAAAAAAAACAATAAATTATTCTCAATTTATTTTACAAATAAATTACTAAAACATTATATTAAATATTATATTCCATATATCATTATATATATATGTATTTTACGATATTCTGTATACGTCATAAGCAGCATAGCACAACGGTCAGCGTTGATGGCTATAGATATTTAAGTCGCAAGTTCGAAACTCGTCGAATACATTTATTTTTTTTTCATTTTTGGTGTATATAAAATTTTTTTTTCTCAAACAATTTCAATCTAAATATTTTTTTTTTACAAACATATTTTCATTAAAAACATTATATTAAATTACATATTAAGCATATTTATTGTAAGTGAACGATTGTTCGCCTCAACTTCGCACCATTTTACTATAACTTCGTTAATATTTCAGTTGATTTTTACCTTTTTCGTTTCTGATTTCGCTTGATACAATTTGCTATTTAATTAATTTTTTGCTGATTTTATTCTTATTCGATCTGCCCATTCCCTTATTCGTATTCGCAATACTCCTTGGTTGGGAAAATAGTTCTGTTTAGTTTGTTCGCGTTCGAATATTTTTTTAAGTCTACGATTAGATAGACAAGTGAATAAAATAAATATTTCTGCTACGCCGGTATCAAAGTGAAGTGAAAAATAAAAGAATCGATTTAAAATGCCACCTAAACAACAAAAAGCCGTTCCATCGTCAGAAGATGATAACGACAACCATGCTGGCACATCAGCATCGCGGACAACAACTAAAATATACAAGATGCCACCTAAAATACCTCCCTTCTGGAATGAGCAACCGGCAGCTTGGTTCATCCTCGTCGAACACCAGTTCGGCATCCACCGAATTGTCGACGACGATGAACAATTTGCTTATACTCTCGGCGCGATACCACAAGAGACGGTACAATTCATCACGGACATTTTCAGGAACCCGCAGCCAGGCACGAAATATCATCGACTGAAATCCGCGTTGACCAACCGATACTCCGTCAGCGAGGAACAACGACTTGACGAGTTGCTTTCAGGCTTCCAACAAATGGGAGACCTTAAACCGTCCCACTTTTATCGCCTGCTTGAACAAAAAGCAGGTGATTCCAAATTAGTAAACAACGATTTACTCAAAAACCTCTGGCTAAAACGTTTGCCAGACGACTTACGAGCGATAATGGCGCGGGATATCAAGAACGACATCGAGGAAATCCTACCGGTCGCCGACAATATCTGGATTTACGCTCAATCCAGAGTACCCAAACCAATTGCTGCTGTCAACCAGCCATCCACAAGCAAGGCAACTGCTGACGGTGAATCAGCCCTTGTTTTAATGCAACGACAACTTGACAAGACGCAACAACAATTGGCAGATCTACAGCGAACACTGGCCAATATGAACATTGGTTCACGTGGAAGATCGCCAAACGACAGACGGAACTTCAATTACCGACACAGGCCAAGGTCGAGATCGTCATCTCGATCTGGACTCTGCTACTTCCACCGTCGTTTCGGCTCACGCGCACGCAACTGTAATCAGCCGTGTAGTTTCCGACCGGTAGCTCATGGACAAGCTACTTCCAAACATTTTAAGCCTTCGGAAAACTACTAAATCCTGCTGTCTCTACGGCAAACAGTGGGATTGGTTCGTCTCGCCGTCTTTTCATCCACGATCATGAAAATAACTTACAATTTCTGATCGATTCGGGGGCTGAAGTATCTGTGATACCCGTTAACAAGTTTCCCCGACATGCTAAAGACACCGTTTGCATTCTTACCGCAGCAAACGGATCCCCAATTTCCACTTACGGCACAAAACTTTTGGAGGTTAATCTCGGTCTCAGGCGTACGTTCACACATCCCTTCATCATCGCGGCAGTAGACAGGCCTATTATAGGTGCTGACTTTCTGTCTAAATATGGTCTCGTGGTCGATTTAAAGAACAGAAGACTTTCTGATTCATTTACTACCCTCACTGTGAACGCAATCATCGCCCAAGTTGATACGCCATCTCCAAAACATTTCAGCGTCAACAACGACTACGGCGCTCTTTTAAAGAAATACCCATCGCTCACTGAGGCTCCGAACTACAACCTCCCAGTGAAGCATAACGTAGTCCACTACGTCGTCACACAAGGTAGGTTACCTTGTGCTAAACCGCGACAACTCGACGCAACGAAACTAAAAGCTGCAAAAACAGAATTTCAGTTTATGACAGACATCGGAATCTGCCGCCCCTCATCATCACCAGTCTCCTCACCATTACATATCGTGCAAAAGAAAGACAAGGACTGGCGCCCTTGTGGAGACTATCGACAGTTAAACACTGTCACTGTCCCAGATAGATATCCTATCCCCCACATACACAGTTTCTCGTTGAAACTCGCCGGCGCCACTATTTTCTCCAAAATAGACTTGGTAAGGGCATATCATCAAATTCCCATGGCTCTCGAGGATATTCACAAAACAGTGATAACTACTCCTTTTGGGCTTTTCGAGTTTACCCGAATGCCATACGGCCTTCGTAACTCAGCCCAGACATTCCAGCGATTCCTTAACGAAGTGTTAAAAGGGCTGGACTTCGTCTACTCCTATATCGACGATATCCTCATTGCGAGCCGGTCCGAGATGGAACACAGTGAACATCTCGAGTCAGTATTTAAACGTCTCTCCGCATATGGAATCAATATAAAAGCTTCGAAATGTATTTTCGGCGTGAAGTCACTCGACTTCTTGAGCCACACAATTTCGAAAGATGGCATCCTCCCGTCGCAAGACAGAGTTGATGTCATTTCAAACTTTCCAGAACCAACATCAATCCGCCAAATACAGCAGTTCGTCGGTATGGTGAACTATTACCACCGCTTTATACCACGGTTAGCCGAACTGTTATCGCCTATTCACCGGCATTTGGCCACCTTACTCAAGAAAGGCAAAAACAGAAGAAACTTCTCTTGGTCCGAAGATTGTACAGAATCTTTCGATAAGGTCAAGCGTTCTCTTGCCGCTGTCACTCTTTTGGCACACCCGTTGAACGACGCGCAGTTCAACATAACTACCGACGCTTCCAATGTAGCAGTTGGAGCTGTCTTACAACAACGCAACAAAGGATGTTGGCAACCATTAGCGTTCTTTTCAAAGAAGCTCTCCCCTGCGGAAATTAAATACTCTACTTTCGATAGAGAACTTCTTGCTATGTATTTAGCAATCAAACACTTTCGCCATTTCGTCGAAGGCCGAAATTTCTCTTTATTTACCGACCATAAGCCTCTTACAACAGCTATTGCGTCAAAATCTGAACGTAGTCCCCGGCAATTACGACACCTCGATTACATTGCTCAGTTCACTACCGACATTCATCACATCAAAGGTAAACACAATGTGGTGAGCGACTGTTTGTCTCGTTCTGGTGAAACACTTCTCACAGAACTCAGCGTCTTCTCCTTCGACACGAAGGAATTACTTGTACAACAACAACGCGACGACGAATTGCAGAAATTGATTTCAGCACACACACCGAAATCAAGCGTAAACCTGCAACGGATCGACTTACCAGACAAGCAGCAAATTCGGTGTGAGACTTCAACAGGTAAAAATCGACCCTACGTTCCTCTCAACATGCGACGGACAATCTTCGATAGTCTACATGGCCTATCACACCCCGGCATCCGTGCTACGCGAAAACTTATTGCTTCAAAATACTTCTGGCCAAGAATGAATACTGATACAAGCAATTGGGCGAAATCTTGTATCCCATGTCAAAAATCCAAAGTTCACCGCCACACAAAATCAGAACTTGGTAAATTCGAGCTACCAAGTGGCAGGTTTGAACACATCCACATGGACCTGGTTGGTCCACTGCCCCAATCGAATGGCTATCATTACATTCTAACGATAGTCGACCGATTTACCCGCTGGCCAGAAGCTTATCCAATCCGAGAAATGACCGCAAAAACAGTAAGTAAGATCTTCTACAATGAGTATATCTGTAGATATGGTGTCCCACTCTTCATCACGACAGATCAAGGAACACAATTCGAATCAACGTTGTTCACCGAGCTCACGAAGCTCCTAGGTTCCCATCGCATTCGGACAACTGCATACAACCCGAAAGCGAATGGTCTTGTCGAACGGTTCCACAGGCAACTAAAATCCGCCTTAACAGCTCGATGTAATACATCCCATTGGAGTTCAGAACTTCCAACAATCCTATTGGGTATTCGAACCTCCGTCAAGGAAGACCTCAACTGCACACCAGCAGAGCTAGTATATGGTCAAAACATCAAGGTTCCCGGTGAATTCTTCATCAAAGATCAAAATTCGAACCCAAACACAGATACTTCGGATTTCGTGAATCAGCTTCGTACCACCATGAGAACCTTAGTTCCTACGGACACAAGACATCCACCTGAACAGGCAACGTACATTCCCAAAAATCTGGAAACCTGTTCACACGTATTCGTACGTGTGGATAGAGTCAGAGGTCCATTGAGTACACCCTATTCTGGACCGTATCCAGTAACCCGCAAATTGCGCAAATTCTTTGTTGTGGATGTAAATGGAAAATCCACAACAATTGGCATCGACAGGCTTAAGCCAGCGTACGGAATACTTGTGGTAAACCCAGTCGAAAAACGTAGTGTTCCAAAAACGGTAACATTTAATTTAAAACACTACGGTTTTCGATCCAGGAGGGGAGTGATGTAGCGGCTCAAAATCATTAAAAATCCTTTTTCACTTCATGGCACTCTTCGTAGCAAAACTATTTATACACCGCGCCGCTTAATTACGAGGCATTGCTCGTTTTGCTGAATAGAGCTATTTCGCCACCTACAATCTAATTCCGCGAATCTCGATATTTATCGACAATCGATAAATATCGAGATATTTATCGACGACCCGGAAATGAAGAAACGAAAAAGAACAGTCGCGTTTAGAAATCCAAGAGACACGGTCTCACACATATAAAATAATAAAAGAAAAAGTGAAAGTGTTGTGAACAATCGTCCGCCATCTCTAGTTGTGAACCTAATATTAAGAAACTGTCTGTGCGCTAAATAAATAAATATCAAGTAAATAGTTTATTTTACGAAACAAATAGTGAGTGTTATTAATTAATTTAAATACTTAAACCCCGGTAACACCCGCTATACCTCCTTTAATGAGCTTCCAAAAATGACAGGTGAAGTTTCTTCCCCATCATGTGAAAGGTAAGATGATATTAGCCAGAGGTTTTGACCATTCATCCTAATGCGTGTTGTGACAACTTCTATGAATTACCGCGTAATTTGAAAACAGAAAGATATTCAGTTTATTTTTGCAAGAATGTAGTAACGAATTTATTTAACTTCTGCGCGTTTAGTACTTTATATTTAAAAATCCCAATGTCAATCTGACTTGCTCTTTGTTCAAGAATGGGTTCAGCCGGAACTGCCTTAGAGTGATGGAAGGTAGACTGCGGGAATCTCAATGTTAGGTTTGCTCGTTTACTTGAACCTCCAACACAGTTTCATCAGAGTCTTTCTCTGATCCCCTTGAAGTCGAAAATCTTCGTGTATATAAAGGGTAGAAACATCCATACTCATTTTCGTAATTTTGATTTTGTCAGCCAGGAACCGTACCGGTATCGGTGTCCTCAAGATATCACCCTCATCTTTCTTATAAACCTTGAATTCTTGAATTAGTTCACACCTGCGAAACCAGCCGCTCTATTTAATATGATCATAGCTGACCTATAATTAGCCTTTGGATTTTCCAACTTAGCCCATCTTCAGTAGGCAGGCGGCAGTTCAGAATTGCTAATTTGTAGTATGTCCCGAATTCCTTTCAGGTCGCCAGGTTCTGCTGGGATCCGAGTTCTTGCTCTAGGTCTGCTTAATGAACGTTGATTGGCACAAGGTCTTATCTTGGCCCTTTTCCAGTGCTTAACCCTGAGAGTCGAGGTCGACTAAGGCCTTCTCAACTTTCCTGCAATTGCCGGACGATATATGTCCGGCTTTGTGGGCTCCGTCAAGGAGTCTCACCTATAAGTCCTAGTTACAGTTTACTGTTTTCTAATCCTTTTTGCATTCTTCTGCGATTCTTCCATCGATCTCTGGCTTTTTGCTTTTTGGGTAGAGAGCCTTCAGACAAACCATCCTGCGACATTTCAGTAATCTTTTTATTAGCCCCTGAGAACATTTCCGTTTTTTTGTCACTTCTGTATGCCAACGCGAAATCGCGTTACCAGAGCTTTCCATATACCATGGCTAAACACCAAAATCCTGCTAGCAGCTTTCCAGTTTTTAAGAAAGCCTTACTCTTCTCTTTTTTTTTTTGGATTGTTAGTTTTATCTATGTTTTGTTCCACGGGTATTGGTGAAAGAAATGTCCATCGGTATGGAGATCCGCAGTTATTTTTGGTTTGGAAACATTGCTATTAGGTTTCTATAGTGATCGTTTTCTACTTGTTGAGTCTTGACTTCTAAGGGCTAGTCACTTTCTATAAGAATTATTCTCCCACAAAATCCATGGAGCCGGCCTTTTTTTGAGAAGGGTGTGGAATTAAACCAGAATTAAACACGATTTTCAATCTGGAGTAATGTTTTCTTTCTGACGCGCTCCCTATCGGTTACTCACTCCGCCGAGCGATTCAAAAACTTAATTAGTTGTTGATCTGGTAAAGGTAGCGACCAGTTAAATTTTATTAGATTTGTTACATATTTAGATTTTTGTGTTAGTAAAATTTTCATTTGCATCGACGCAAGGAGGTCAGATCAGACAGATCATGATATACGCGTGACAATACGTCAGACATTGATTAATGACAAAAAAAACAAACAATAAATTTTGTCTGTTTTTTGTTTGTTCGTTTTATTTTAATTTAATTTAAATAGTTTTTAGTGGTGGCTTTATACACTCTCGTATTATACTCGTAAATACAAAAGTGTTTATAATTTATTCAAGTTCCTTCACACCTGCTATTTAATTTTGGTGTACATTCGCCTCGCACAACAAAACTAAATTTTAATACACAGACCAAAATTCAACTATTGCAAAAACACATATAAAACATTAAAACAACAACAACAACAACAAAAAATTATCACTCATGCATCAAATATATTTTACATTTCTGTGCTATCAGTTGTTACCGATCGGACATTACTTCCTCCTACTCGTATTTTAATTCACTCGATTTAATTATTTTGAATTATTAAGTTTATAGACGTCTACGAGATTTTAATCGGCGCAACCGCGCACAGTTCTTTCATAATTATTGTTAACATATTTGAGTAAAAATTCTTTATTCGTGTGTGTGTGTGTAAACATTTTTATGTACTCGTCGATGTGCAAAGTCCATCTCTGCACATATCTTAAAACATATCAAAACGGTAAATCTTTCAATTTTACGATTAATTTTTGTGTTCGACTAATCATGAGATTAATGATTTTTGACATAATAATTATGATATGACTTTGTGATAAGATATTCTGTTGTTTTTTTGATAAATAAAATGGAATGATTAAATTTGATGATGATGATGATGATTGATAATGATGATGTAAATTAATTAAAATTTTGTATATATTTTTACATTTTGGATATAATACGATAGCAATTCTCTTAATTAATTATGGTCCTCATTACCATAATAGATTTTTGCGGTAAGGGTCCTGTTCTGTAAAATGGTGAGACCACCATGGGGGCGCAATATCACCGTTTTATCATGTTCACGAAACGTGGATTTTACCAAAACAAAAAATGGAAAAACATCCCAAAACTCAAACATTTCACCACTAGAAGATTCTTCCAGAAACGGATAATTTCTTATTCGCGCATTAAATTCTGTTCACTGCTGGCCTAACTCTGAACAGATTTTTTGGAAAAATTTATAGTTTAACAATTGATGTCTCCGACTGATCATGTTCTTAAACACTTTTTGGGACTATCTCATCGACCCATAACGTGCACTTTCGCGTTAACATTTTCGCCTAAAATTTACTGTTCCGCACTGGCAGATATTGAGTTGGCATTATTCATTGCAATTCCCAGTAGTTAGCCAAAAATTACTTAACGTCAATTGAATTAATTCAATGGACATATAAACAAAATCATTATGGTCGAAGTTTCGTTCGAAAAAATCCAGAACTTTAACATAAATTCATTTTTGAAATGGCCATCATCAATTTAACTACCTGATCAACTTGATACACTTAAAATTTATGTTATAGGATCCCACTTCCGCCACTGAAGCTGAAACTATTCATGCCAGATAAATTCTAATCTAACAACAAAAGAACGGCTGGTTCAAAAACTTCTTCCAAAATACAATGTACCAGTTTTTGTTGGCTTAAGTTAAACCCCATTATGGGAGCAAACATTTCATCTAAATTGTAAGTCATCCATACAGTTTACCTCAAAAATAGTAAAGCGTATGGTTTACTATGATACACAATTAAAAGCTTCTCATGGTGATATTGCCTGCTAGATCTCAGAGTTTTGGGTAGTGGGGAAGATGAGGCTTGCATGATCCTGGCCTATACCGTTTCACAGAATCCGTCGATCGAAATTTGAGGAACGTAAATAAATATAATAATAACCGGTATGCCAACCCAGGAATGACCGGATCTCCCGGAATGTTTGCTGAAGAAAACCCCCGAATGACCCATCGATCTCTAGAGGCCAATACCCAGCCACAACGAAGCAGCATAATAGGGTAGGGACGTTTCTTCAAGAGACAAAGCCCCTTTTCGTCTGGAGGGACCTCTAGAGGATCCCCCACAATGCACGCTCCGACAGCTTGGAACTGCCAGGGCGCCACCGTGCAGATTTCACGGTCGTCCCTGAATGGACGACACATATGCTGGGCTCGCCAATCCTATAAAAGGATAGAAAAGATAGAAAAGATAGAAGAAATAGAAAGATAGAAAAGATAAGTTAGGTTAGAATGGCTGCTATCGCACATTTACGCCAATAATAGCCCATTGTGATACTACAGGATTCTTTCTCTCCTTACACCCGCTGAAACCATCCGGAGCTACTTATGTTGCGTAAAATATCTCGCACTCCACAGTCGGCGAGTTCAGAAAGGCTGATCATATCGTACATACCCTGTGTGTCCTGTCAGTACCCCTACGACCAATCCCAACTCTCGTTTTCCCAGGGATATTAGTGTCTTGGAGCGCGGCAGGTCCAGTTTTAATCAAACCTGTTTTGCTACCTTGCACGTAAAAGTGTTGTTCCGCCTCTCATCTCTAGGCGATCGCCTTTTTACTGAGCGGCGATTTGAGTGCTGCTATAGACCTCGCCAGACCTGTTCTTTCCGGCTGCATCTGGAGAGTCGTACCGTACCTAGCTAGTTCGTCTGCCTTGCAGTTTCCCGTGACGTCAGAGTGCCCAGGAACCCAGATTATCTGGATACTGAGATACTCGCTCATCTTATTAAGATATGATCGGCAATCCAGTGCTACCCGTGACTTCAGAGAAACTGCCTCTAGTGACCTGAGTGCCGTTTGACTGTCCACATAAATCGCGATATCCCTCACAGATAACGTTATGGTTCAACCATGTCACGACTTCCCCTATCGCCACGACTTCAGCCTGGTACACGCTGCAGTAGTCAGGGAGACGCAGGGAAATATTAACATTGAGCTTCTCACAGAAGACTCTGGCTCCTACTTTGCCGTCTAGCTTAGAGCCACTCGTCAAAAATTGCAGTGCCTCGTTTTCCAGTATTAATCAGGACAGATGATCCGGAAACCTTTATCGAAGCAAAACGTTGGTTTAATATAATCTAGATTCACCAGTACTTCCCTTAGTGACTTACGTCGAGTGTCCCGCCTGAAGACAATTCCATTTAGAGACAGCCGAGAGCCTCATAGCCACCTTGGCTGCCAACTGTTACCAAAAAATTCGATTGGAATAAGGTGGAACATAACCTCTACAGCGCGTGTCGGTGTTCTCCTAAGCACCGCGCTTGTAAGCACACAGGCCGTTCTTTGCACCATCTCCAACATCTTTATGTCAGTTACCTTTTCCAGAGCCGACCACCACACGCCCACCCCGGAAATGGCTACGTTAGCCTTATTCACCTTTTCTTCAATGTTGGGCTTCTAGCTGAGCTTAATGTCCAAGATTATTCCCAAAAATCTCGCTCTGTCAGCAAAAACGCTTCTAATGCCGTTTACGGTAGGGGGACTAACTACCGGAATTTTATATTTCTTAGTAAATAGTACCAGCTCTCTCTTAGAAGGGTTAATCCTTAAACCGCATTTGCCAGCCCATTTCGTAACGATCAGGAGTGCGTTCTGCATGACGTCCCTAATCGTATCCAGATATTTGCCTGAGACAGCTACCGCTACATCATCTGCATACGCTACAACCCCCATCCCCTCTTTCTCCAGTTCCAACAGCAATCCATTCACCACTGCACCCCAAAGAAAGGGGGACATTACTCCTCCCTGCGGAGTTCCTCTAACCACCCGCCTTCTAATGGTGGACTCCCCCACTTCCGAGGTAATAGTCCTGCTTACCAGCCTCTGATTTATCAACCTACTTATATGATAATCCACCTTCAAAAATGACAATCCTTCCATGATCACCTCCGTCTTTACATTATTAAGGGCACCCTCAATGTCCAAAAATGCTACCATACAAAACTCTTGCAGTACGCATGCCGCGACATTGCCCAATTCCTTGACTCAACTTTTGTTCGAATAAGTACATCTATCAACCTTTCTAAGGTTTTCAAAAGAAAAGATGATATAGTTTTAGGCCACAGGTCCTTTGGATAAGCCTGTGAGCTCTTTCCTTATTTCGGGATAAAAACCACTCTGACCTCTGTCGATTTCCTAGGAACATAGACCAGTTGCAGACATTTCCTAAAGACAACATTCAGCCAGGAGAGGATAACTGAAAAGTTCCTTTGGATCTCTGCTGGTATAATCCGACCTGGGCCCGCCGATTTATAAGGCTTAAAACCGTTCAGCGCCCACAGGATCCGTTCCCTGTCCACGATGCCATCCACATCTGTTCAAGGTGTTCCTCGATGAGCTCCAGGCTCCAACTAGGACTGGTTGGGTTAGTATATAGAATTTTCCTAAGGCGAGAAGACTCAGAGACCTCCTCCATTCTACAATAGAAGAGTCTCCAAGACCCCCTTTGTGCCCCCTCATTTTTTTTGTACTTTTTTAGGGCCGCCTTATAGGAGTCCCAATCCCGATTTCCAATTGTGTTCTTAGCCTCATTAAAGGCTGTCCTACACGCTCTCCGATAGGTTTCATGTCGGTTTCTGTCTGACCCTAAGCTTTATCAGGGGGCACGTAACATTAAATGAAAGAGTGCATGCCGGTGTGACAATATCACCCATGCAATCTAATTCTTCTACTGTCGCCGGAAGTCCAGCGACCTCCAGCGGCAATAATTCCTCCAACACCTCCCCATATTTGTTTCAGTTTGTCCTGTTGGGATTCCTGAAGGCTTTCCGTGCAACAGGTTTGATGTTGAGGTTATACGTTACATATCGGTGATCAGATAATGAGTGCTTATTCGCCACTCTCAACCCGCTGATCATATGAAAAATGGTTTCTGACATAAAGGTCACATCTAGAACCTCCTGTCAATTTTTGTTAATGAATGTTGGCCCACACCCAACATTGCAAACTACAAGGTTAGTATTTAATTAGTAATCAAAAAATTAGAAAACATAGAAAAGATAGACAGACGAGATAGAAAAGATAGAAGAGATAGAAGTGATAGAAGCGATAGGAAAGATAGAAGAGATAGAAGAAGTAGAAGAGATTGAAGAGATAGAAGAGATAGAAGAGATGGAAGAGATACGTGAGATAGAAGAAATAGGAGAGATAGGTTATATCGAAGAGATAGAAGAGTTAGAAGAGATAGAAGAGATTGAAGAGATAGGTGGAAGAGATGAAAGAGATGGAAGGGATGAAAGAGGTAGAAAAGTTAGAAGAGATAGAAGAAATATGAGAGATGGAAGGGATAGGAGAGATGGAAGATATGGACACGAAGAGATAGAAAAAATAAAAGATATAGAAGAAATAGAAGTGATAGAATAAATGGAATAGATGTAAGAAATGGAAGAGATGGAAGAGATAGAAGAGAAAAAAGAGACAGAAGAGATGGAAGAGATGTAAGAAATAGAAGAGATGGGAGAGATAGAAGAGATGTAAGAGACAGAAGAGACAGAAGAGATGAAAGAGATGTAAAAAATGGGAGCAAAGGGAGAGATAGAAGATGTAGAAGAGGTAGGAGAAATAGAAGGGACAGTAGAGTTGGAAGAGATAAAAGAGATAAAAGAAGTAAATGAAATAGAAAAATATAAGAAATAGAAGAGTTAGCAGAGATAGAAGTGATAGAATAGATATAGGATATAGATGAGACAGAAGAGATGGTAGAGAGAGATATCAGAGGTAGAGGAGATATCAGAGACCGACGATATAAAAGAGATAGAAGAGACTGAAGAGATAAAAGAGATAGAAGATAAAATGATAAAAGAGAAAAAATAGAAGAGTTAAAAGAGATAGAAGAGATCAAAGAAATAAAAAATATTAAAGAGATAGAAGAAATAGAAGAGATAGAAGAGATTGAAGGAGTAGAAGAGATGGAAGAGATAAATGAGATAGAAGAGATAGGAGAAATAGGTTAGAGAGAACAGTTAGAAGAGATAGAAGAGTTGGAAGAGAAATGTGAGATAGAAGAGATAGTGGAGATAGGGCAGATAGAAGAGGTGGCAGAAATACAAAAGATACAAAAAGTGGAAGAGATGAAAGGGGTGGAAGAGATGGAAGAGATGAAAGAGATAGAAGAGATAGTTGAAATGGGAGAGATAGACGGGATAGAAGAGATGGAAGATATGGAGGATATGGACGCGGTAGAAGAGATAGAAAAAATAAAAGATATAGAAAAGTTAGATGAGATGGGACAGATAGAAGAGATAGAAGTGATTGAATAAATGGAATAGATGTAAGAGATGGAAGAGATAGAAGAGATAAATGAGACAGAAGAGATGGAAGAGATGTAACAAATAGAAGAGATGGGAGAGATAGAAGAGATGTAAGAGATGGAAGAAGGAGAATAGATAGAAGGGACAGATGAGATGAGAGATAGAAAATGGAGAAGAGGTAGGAGAAATATAAGAGACAGTAGAGTTGGAAGAGATAAAAGAAGTAAAAAAAATAGAAAAATATAAGAGATAGAAGAGTTATCAGAGATAGAAGAGATAGAAGAGTTTGAATAGTTTAAAGAGTCTGAAGAGTTTGAAGGATTTGAAGAGTTTGAAGAGCTAGAAAAGGTAGAAGATATAGAGGCAGTAGAAGAGATAAAACTGCGATTATAACATGTAAATAATGAGGTAAATATAATTTACTATTACAACACTTGTCGCCAAAGCTACTTCCGCTCGCATATTAATGGGATAACCTTATGTTTTTTTTGTTTACCCATCGCAATGGAGCTTTGTGTCATCCTAAATGATGGTGTCGCATTTCACTATTACTAACTTGTTTAGAATTGTTTAAATGTGTTTTCTATTTTAACTGATAACATTAAAATATTTTTCTTTATTTTAATTAAAATCGATAACATTTCCAATTTTTTTCCAAAAATTTGTGTGGCAATTTTGTGTTTGAATACAAATTGTGTTGATTCACTTACCTCTGGCCGATTTTATAAAAAAACAAATCTGTTTTACTGGGCTTTAGAGACCCACTCGGCCAATCCTGAATTTATTTATTAATGGCTGTGTTTATGAATTATCATAAACACAGCCTTAAATTTGTCTAGATCATGCGAAATGTTTTAAATAAATTAATGAAAAACTCAAAAATAATATCTCATTATTCTTCCCAACAATTCGTACTGTATTTATACCCTTTACGTCTGTCCCACTTGGGTGGAATTTGGGAAGCTGGCATAAAATCAAAAACAATTAACTTTAGAGGATATGTGAAAATTTCAGGCCGGTCTGTGCACTTCGTTAATATATATTTCAACGCTAGCGCATTCTTCATTGGAACCACTCGTAAGGAGAACGATATTTTTGAGTTTATGCTATCAAATTACAAAGTGGTCAATGGTAAAACTCCTGGCTCAACATTTTTAATTAAGTGACGTCGCGAAGGGCCAATAAACAAATTGGCTATTCTCCAAGCACAACGATTCAAAATTTTCATTTAATTAAGCTGGCGAATACATGTAATGAACTTATAGCAAAAATTGGAGTATGGCAAAGTTAAGCATACCGCGGATCCTGCTAAGGAGCGTTCCTCAGTATCAAAGATTTCTAATCGACCAGAAGTCGGAAGAAGGTAGAATGGCGACAATGTTTGGACTCTATTGGGATTTATTTAAATGAGTTGACATTCGATACGTATCATGCACGAAACGAACTGTGCTACTGATGTCCGCCAAAATATTCTATCTGTAGAATGGTTGAAAATTATAATTATTCATGCAACAATTGAACCTTTTGATGTATCATGAGATGAACCATTATCGTTGGGTTTACAAGACACTTGGGTGCGGATGCATGGACAATTTCAATTTTAAATGCTGTAACTATTGATTGAAGTCCCAATTTCGCAAAGTTGCGAAAAAAAACCACATCAAAACCACATAGCCTTTATCCGTCAAATTTATACTTTTAACGTGCCAAGTACCATTATCGTGTCTAATGCAATTTTAGTTCGTTCAAAAACGTCATGTTCTATTGATATAACGATTGCATGGCTTAAATTCGCAAAATTTAAAAGTTACGAGTTTAATTTTTGTATTTTGAATAATTTCTAAGCTGGGCTATTTTCACACACGAGCAAATGGGGTTGCAAATGGGAACAGAAAAAAATAACAAGTTTGAATTAAAATTGTAACGTTCGAAATGATTCACCCTTCACCACGCAGAGTATTTTTTATGGTAGTAGTGCAAATTGGAATTTAGAATAGTAGGGACTAAAGGCTTTAGTAACTCTCAAATTCGGTCATATCATCAGGCTGCCATTTAATGTGGAAAAAATGTAAAATTTATATTGATACTACCCCTTACAGTGCGACATATAACATCAAATTAAAACCGCTTTAAATCGTCAAATACACCATTGAAATGTAGGAGGATACACCTTTTAGTCAAATGTACATAACTTCCGGACAAATTTTCAATATTATTTCTACATATCTACGATCAGGATCAAAATATTAAATATTTTTTTCTAAATCTCATCATTAATCAAGTATCGAATCGATTACAAACCATTTTTCCAGCCAACAACAAAACGAACAAAAAAAAAAATTAATCCAATCATTCTGTATAAATCCAATTCCATTTCAAATCAAATCAAATATTATTTGTAAAATAAAAATACTCATATTTGTACACAATTTTTTTTTTTTTTTTAATAGACAATAAAACATTAGAATTTAGTCCAATCACCATATTACCTCACCTTACACGCCACTTAAACGTATAAGACGTTTTTTTTATATATAAAAAAAAAATCGTTTGGGATTTTTAAAGAATCATTTCAAAAAACTATATAGGTATACGAAAACCTATCCGAATATTAGCTGATTAATCGAACTCTGATGACTTTGCTATTTTATGGATCACAATTTTTTTTTTATCTATCTGTCTTAAGCTTAATATACTTCTTCTTTCTTACATGTAAGAAAAAAAATATAACAAAAAAAAGATTCTCATGTACATTTTTATTTAGTTTTGGTTTGATTGTTCTGACTTTTCAGGTAAAAGTAATTTATTTGTACGTGGATTATTATATTATGATAGTTCTTGTTACAAAATCCACCCAACTACAAAAAAAATAAAATTCTCATGGGATCTAATAATATTCCAAAACCGATCTCGATCTGTGTCTGATTATTATTCGGTTGCAGTACACCACAGTCTATATACATATAGTAAATTGTTTAAGGTGGGAGTGGTGGGTCGTATTCCATATTGTTGTCAAAATCCAGAAAAAAATACAAATGTTTGGATGACAAACAAAAATAATTAATTTTTCCATTTCACTTGTCCTTTTCATCGCCAAAATAATATAAAAGTTTTTAAATTAAATATTTAAAAATATAATTTATTTATTTTAATATACACGAACAAAAGGGTTAGCCTGGAATTATTTTAAACAATACAAAAATAATACAATTCCGTTATCCCAACTACATATATACCAATCCAGCGTCGCGTACCAAAGGGATAAAATGGTTGATAACAGAAACCCATCCATTTTTATAATTTATTATCACGCTTCACATAATTCCAATGAATAATTAAATTTTTCTGCGTTTGCAGTCTCAAAATGAGCGCGGACTGACGTATCGATATGATTTCAAAAATATGTTATGCCAATTAAACCTGTACAGTGTATAACAATAAAATTCTTAGAGGAGACCACCAAAAATTAAACAAATCATCTTTCTTATTATTATTATTTTATTGTGATATACAACAAGATGTAGCTACAACCAAACACAATAGAAAATGTGTAAGAACGCTGGAAGAAAAATTACTTTGGATCGAAGAAAAATCAAATCAATAGATTTCTTCTTCTTCGTCGTCGTCGTCGTCGTCGTTGTTCAATTCAATTGAAAATTATATTTTCGAATTATTTTATAAAAATTTGTCTTAAAATACATTTTATTATTTCATATTATTACTATTATTATGATTCGGTGTTACTATTGTTCCCATTTTTGGATCGTTATTATCTAACGTGACATTTACTTAGAACAAAAAAAAAATCGGTTACTGTAAATGGCGGATTTGCTAAATTGTATGGACTATTGCTAAAACTTCCCTCCTCAATAGTATAATGAAAGTGTTAGTAATGATAATTTTTGAGCGGATACCACCAACGGTCAACCAGCAGATCAGAAACGAATAGGCTGGCGAGGCCTGTAGACCGGCTAGTAGACTTAATAGAAGCTGGAGAGGCTTCATCAACTCATTGGGAGCGCGCCGCTAAATCTACTCTTCTGCGAAATGGGCATTCTGAGCAAGATAATTGAACTCATTATATTACAACACACGAGGAGTCAGACAGAGATGTTGTCTCTATCCAGTTCTAAATAGTACAAGATAATGTAATGTGAAAATTGGGCAAATTGGGCACATCATATCATCCGCCAACCACTTTATCGGAGTCAGGTGGCATGTCATCTAATGTAGCATCAATAGTTGAGCTGGAATCTGATCCTGAATATGATACATCCTCTATGGAAATGACACCTGCTACTGTCACAGTTATTGTAGTAACACCATCATCGATTAAAACGACCAATATGTTGAACTTCCTTGACACAATAAAACCAAATGAAAAACAGATTATCGACGAGTTATTAGCTCGAGCAATTTTCGTCTCTGGTGCTTCATTAAGCTTAACAAGGAATTCTGCTTGGATTGATTTATTCAAGAAACTCCGAATCTGAAGTTCCTTCACAATACCGACTTTCCAATCCATTGATGAACCTTGAGTTCGATCGTGTCGAACAGCGTGTCTCAGAACAAATGATCTATACTCACATTTTCCCATTACAAACAGACGCATGGTCGAATATACGCAGGGACTCCATAACAAATCACGTAATCAACACACCCAAGCCAGTTTTCTACATATCTACGCACACTAAGGAAAGCCGTCATATGGTTAAATTTCTTTTTGATAAAATAGAAGGAGTCTTTATTGGGCTTATTACTGACAATTAGACATTCCAATTATTCGGTCAAGTGAGCTATTCGAATATCGGATAGTAAAATTGAGAGTATTCGATTATTCGAATTATTCGTCCAAACAAAAAAGAGTTTAATGTTAACAATAAAAAAAAATCGGTTTCTTTCAAAACATAACAAAAAATAAACGTTAATTTAGTAATAATGAACTTTACACTTCGGTGTAACATATTCGCACATTGATCAATTTTCACCAAAATTTCAAAAATATTAAAAAATTCAATGTTTGTTTAATTTTGTGCTGTGGTACTTTTTGAACTTCTACCATGCTAACAAAGGGATTTTTAGGGTCAACCTCTGAAGTACACGTTTTTTGTGAATTTGTCAGCATGAAGATGAATGGTAAACATCGAATTAAATCATGGAATTAAGCAAAAAAAAACATTTTTACTAATAAGAAGTATTCCCTCCCATAGCCCGAATGACAGTTTCCATTCGATCAATATATCTCTGGCTCGAAGTCTTTTTTCAGCCCGTCCCATAAATGTAAATGTTCCATGGGATTCGACAGGAAGTTTTCACCAATAAAACCAGGAAAAGGTACGACGTAGTCCTTGAGTACTTCCTCAATGTACTGTTGAGAAATCAATCCTCTTGATCGACGACCAGTATTCGCGCCGGAGAATACAAGCTATCTTCACCACGCAGTGACATGCCACCCCAGAACATGCACGATCGACCGCCATACGAGACACGTTTTTCAATGCAACATTGTGCAAATCTCTCTCCTGATCTTCTGTACACTCTTCCTCGCCCATCGTTGCAATGTAAACACATCCTGCACCTGTCAAAGAACAGGACTGTTCTCCATTGTTCTTCTGTAGAATCCAAATACTCTTGAATGAACTGAACGCGGCTCATCGGTGGGCTGGGATCATTTTTGGTCCATTTGCTGTTCTGGGTATAGTCAGATCACCTTCTCGAAATCATCTTCTAACTATCCACCGACTGACTTCGACTTCATGAACATCTTGGAGCGCTGTTCCAGTTGAACCACATTCAAAGGACCATTTAGCGACGAAGTCGTCACAAAATAGCGGTCATCTCGCTGTGTTGTAACACGAGGTCGGCCAGATCCTTGTTGTTGTCTGTAGCTGCCAGTTTTTTGATATCTCTGCCACACTCGATGATCGGAAAATCGATTGACATTTAGTTGACGACCCACTTCACTTTGGTTCTGCCTCGCATCAATTAGTGCAACCACTTGAGCGGCTAACTCTGGTGTGGTTCAGGCTAAGCGTTGATATGCGAATGATGACAATCGTACCCTTTTATATTTGCCACAAGCTCCGCAACTGGTGCTACTTACAACGAGTGATTTCGGGTTGTTGGGTTCTATTGTTGTTATTGTTCTGAGAATACGCACATGTGGCATGATTTTATAGGTGATGAAATGATCTTTAACTTGACATGATTTGGTTCAAAAAACATTTCGATTCACGAGAAAATTAAAAAAAGAAAAATGCAATTGTGCGAATTTTTTGCATTCAAGTGTATTTTAATTTTTTGGCAAAATTATTTTATTTTTAAAAAAATGTATTTTAAAAATAGTAAAAGGTTGAAAGTTTCAAAAAACAGACGATTTTTTTATTTTTATGGCATCTGCTGTGGAAAAAACTCGTTACGAAACTGTATTTTAAGCTCGCTGTATCTATCGATCTCTTTATTAGTTGTAGAGTTTGGTTGTTGCGTTATTCCGCTAATGGTTCTTGAGTTCTTTCTGCAGTTCATTCGTTACCGTTGGTGGTGTTTCACTTTCTTCTAGCAAAATATCTGAAACTGAGTCCCCCGATAAGCTCATAATGTTGGCTTTTTTTACCGTCATTAGCCGATTGTGGATCGATTACTTCCATTATTTTTTGCGCTAAGGAAATCGGAGCAGATTAAAATATTCATTTGAGCGTATAATATTTCCTGTTTCAAGGTAAAAAATAAGTGTCATTAATGTTTCATCCCACCCAGAAAGTTTATTGAACAAAAATTTATAGACGCCTTTGGCTGTTTCTACCAGCATGAGAAAATGTATCTTATCTTTGACCAATATTTCACTTTCAGAAACAGTTTGTTGTTTTCACGCCTAAGCATAATACTCAACGAATTCAAGCGCGTTTTTATCTCCAATTTAAGCATAATTTTTTCCCACATTGGAACGTTTCGTTGCAAAATTGAGTATTTTGCAGGAGATACCTTAAACATCCTGATAATAGTTCTTACTTTTAAGTTGGACCAAATTAGGGGTTTTAACATTTTATACTTGAGTATAGATTCAAATTTTTTTGTATCTGAAATTGAACCAAAAAATTAAAATCGAATATTCGTTACAAAATATTCGAATATATCGAATAGTGCAAAACAAGCCGAATATATTCGAATTTCGAATATTCTAATATTCGCTTGGAATGTCTACTGACAATGGAGCGAATATAAAGACGGCGCGAAAAATGGTAAGCAAGCACTTTCCCGACATGGGTGTATTTAATTTCCAGATTGCAGACATCTTTAAAATTCAGCCTATCAGCAGATTAAAATACTCAGTTATACGAATAGTTTCCGAAATTAAAAATTCACATATTTTACACGCTATCTTTGAGCGAATTCAGGACGACCGCAAAGCAAAGTATATTGCACTTAAACTGCCTGTGCAAACACGATGGAATTCCTTTGTGAACTCACTTTCCAGTTTGATTGAACCAAGATACGCTCTTAGGCCTTAGCTATCGAAGGCGAAATGCAGTCGCGGTTATGAACTCATCTACGATCTCCTCCATTTTAAGCGAATCGTTCTGGAAAAAAATTGAAACAGTTCACTATTTATTTACTCCGATCGCTAAATGTACATCATTTTTTGAGAATGACAAGAAAGCAGTTTTATCCAAAGTGGTGGACTGGTTTGTTGATATAAAAGGTACGTTTGAACAAAACAAATGCGCCAATTACGAAGAACTTATAAACATCCTAGATTTGCTAATCAGAAAATCCTTACAACCCCTGCATTGTGCGGAAAATTTGCTTGAGCCAGCCGTTCGATGC
The DNA here is from genome assembly GCA_932526605.1 of Nephrotoma flavescens. Lineage (NCBI taxonomy): Eukaryota > Metazoa > Arthropoda > Insecta > Diptera > Tipulidae > Nephrotoma > Nephrotoma flavescens. Next base: position 41,419,834 of record OW052222.1, read on the forward strand.
AAAAATCTTTCGGAAACACAGAAACTTGAAGCAACAGAATTTATTTTCAATACCGCAGAACTCCACCCAAAATATAACGACCACAACAAAATTATTGAGTCACTGGCGCATTAAATGTACGAATTGAACTTTTTTAATGGCCATTTGTGGTTGCAAGCAAACTTCAGGTGAAATATGGCGGGCAGGTAAACAGGTTTCAGGTGAAACATGGTGAGCAGCTCTACTTCACCATTAAGTACGTTGGCATTGATATTTTAAACATGCCTGCATCAACAGCTGCAACGGAAAGAACATTCAGCACGTATGGTTTTATACACATCTCAAGACGTAATCGTTGAGCGTGCCGGGAAACTACATTACATTTTGCACAACTACAACTTGAGAGAGATCAGAAATTGGTAGAACTGGTAATGAAAATATATCAATTATACAAAATCAGATAAAAATACAGATCAGTTATTTGTTGAAGAAAATATAGACTCATATTTGTTCGAAGGATAGGGTGATTTGAAGCTACCTGTACATACTTCGAATTTGGGTTTGAATGAGGATGACTTATCCGGACAGACCGACCAAAATACTGATTAAATGGTTGCGAATTTGGGATTTTGAATAAGATGGTTTAATTTAAGTCTGAAACTGAAGTCTAAAATTGATTACATATTTATTTTTATTTTTCAATTAACATATATTTATATGATTTGTTTAAACGTAGCTAGATTGCGTTTTATCTGTTTTTTGACAAATACTCAAATTTTTACTATTACGAGTATTGTATGGTACAAATTGAAATTAAAATATGACATAAAAAGTTTGTTACCTGTTTTACCCATGTTACCGGTAATAATACCGGTAATATTACCGAATTTTAAATTACCGGTAATTTTACAACACTAGTTGGGTGTACTTCAAATCTAGCGAAATTTTTTTATCAAAAACGCCATTACATACTACGATTTTTTACTCGCACATTTGTGTGGTTTGGACTTTAATTTAGCCATTTTTTTATTTTTTTTTGGTTGAAAAAGGGCTATTGCGACATTTAATTAACAATTATACCAATAAATCCAAATTCGGGTATAAATATTTCCGAATAACAGCTAAATACATGCTGTATAAAATAGCGGAATTTTGACAGCGGAAAATAAGAGATTACGCTACTCGCCGCAAGTGGCAGCACTATCACTAAAGATAATTTTTTTGTAATGTAATTACCAGCGGAAATTTTTTTATTCATTATGTATATATTTTTTCACGAAATAAAACATCTCAGCGGAATAAAATATTAAAAGTGATCCTTAAAATGGCAAATAGATTGAACTCTGAAGTAAAGGCGGCATTATTCGAATTGCATTTATGTGTTTATATGTACAAATGTTTGACTGTGCCCTCATGTTTATCTAACATGGAATATAAATATGTAATTCATAGATACGAAACTAGGTCTACTAATTTGCTGACATGCTTAAATATCAGAACAGAATTTGGAAGAAAATCTATATCATTTATTGGACCTTATATTTATAATAAACTGCCCGACCCAATTAAAAACACTTATAATATTTTTAAATTTAAGAAATTGCTAAAAGCAATTTCTTTTTATATATTTTTCATTTTTATATTTTATATTTTTCATATTTTTCTGTTTTTTATATTTATTGTTTTCAAATACATAATATTATTCGTATATGACTAATTGTAATAATTTTTGTTAAAGGCAAACCGTATGGCTTTAAAAGGATTCATTAGCCGATCTGTTTCCCTTATTTCTTTTCTTTTTCAATGTGATTAACCCTCGTCCGGCGGCATAATTTTACTACGATAAAAGGCGGCAGACGTACAATTGTACTTTCATATATTTTATATGAAAATCGTCACTGTAGTCATAATTTTTTTAAATAAATAATATTTGAAATTTCCACATTATTAAAATGTAGAGATCTCACAAATCTTTAACTCTCTCCGGGTTCTACAAGAAGACATATTAGTATTTAAAAACAGAAAAGGTACAATTGTCCCTATGCCGCCTGACAAGGGTTAAGTAAAATAAAATAAAATAAAAAAAAAAAAAAAAAAAAAGGAACTCGGCATATGAAATGTTGAAATTTAACAATAATCCTCATTTCTTCCACTAGTAACCAATATTTTCGGTTATTTTTCTAATAGCTTAGGTTGTACTGAGACTATATGGAAAATTTGGGGAAAATTCATGGACTAGAATTTTCACTAAAATTTTTCGATTTTCTGCGGCCATATAAGCTATTTTCAGTTTTTGACCAATATCTCAAAAACTTCCACTAGTAACCAATATTTTCGGTTATTTTTCTAATAGCTTAGGTTATACTGAGACTATATGGAAAATTTGGGGAAAATTCATGGACTAGAATTTCCACTAAAGTTTTTTTTTTCTGCGGCCATATAAGTTATTTTCAGTTTTTGGCCAATATCTCAAAAACTTCCACTAGTAACCAATACTTTCGGTTGCTTTTCTTAAAACTTAAGTCATACTGAGACTATATGGAAAATTTGGGGAAAATTCATGGACTTAAATTTTCACTAAAATTTTTTGATTTTCTGCGGCCTTATAAGTTATTTTCAGTTTTTGGCCAATATCTCAAAAACTTCCACTAGTAACCAATAATTTCGGTTGGTTTTCTAGTAGCTTAGGTTATACTGAGACTATATGGTAAATTTGGGGAAAATTCATGGACTAGAATTTTCACTAAAATTTTTTGATTTTCTGCGGCCTTATAAGTTATTTTCAGTTTTTGGCCAATATCTCAAAAACTTCCACTAGTAACCAATAATTTCGGTTGGTTTTCTAGTAGCTTAGGTTATACTGAGACTATATGGTAAATTTGGGGAAAATTCATGGACTAGAATTTTCACTAAAATTTTTTGATTTTCTGCGGCCTTATAAGTTATTTTCAGTTTTTGGCCAATATCTCAAAAACTTCCACTAGTAACCAATACTTTCGGTTATTTTTCTAATAGCTTAGGTCTTACTGAGACTATATGGAAAATTTGGGGAAAATTCATGGACTAGAATTTTCATTAAAGTTTTTTGATTATCTGCGGCCATATAAGTTATTTTCAGTTTTTGGCCAATATCTCAAAAACTTCCACTAGTAACCAATACTTTTTGCGGGCTTTTACATTTAACTGAACACAATCGCTTTGCGAATAAAAATTCAGTAACTGCTCTGAATTTTATGGAGAATTTAAGACCTAGTCCTGCCTTGTGATAATTAAGAAAACCTGTCCTATGCATATGTATTACGTTTAAGTGGAAATTATCATAGTCCATGGCTCTTAAATGTTACAAGAGAGATATAGAGCTATGATCAAAAATTTCTAATAAAAAATGTAGTTCATGAATTTTCCCTAAATTTTCCATATAGTTTTAGTATAACCTAAGCTACTAGAAAACCAACCGAAAGTATTGGTCACTAGTGGAAGTTTTTGAGATATTGGTCAAAAACTGAAAATAACTTATATGGCCGCAGAAAATCAAAAAGTTCTAGTGAAAATTTAAGTCCATGAATTTTCCCCAAATTTTCTATATCGTTTTAGTATAACCTAAGCTACTAGAAAACCAACCGAAAGTATTGGTTACTAGTAGAAGTTTTTGAGATATTGGCCAAAAACTGAAAATAACTTAAATGGCCGCAGAAAATCCAAAAACTTTAGTGAAAATTCTGGTCCATGAATTTTCCCCAAATTTTCCAAATAGTCTCAGTAAGACCTAAGCTATTAGAAAAATAACCGAAAGTATTGGTTACTAGTGGAAGTTTTTTAGATATTATCCAAAAACTGAAAATAACTTATATGGCGGCAGAAAATCAAAAAATTCTAGTGAAAATTCTAGTCCATGAATTTTCCCCAAACTTTCCATATAGTCTCAGTATGACTGTTTTTTTAAGAAAAACAACCGAAAATATTGGTTACTAGTGGAAGTTTTTGAGATATTGGCCAAAAACTGAAAAAAACTTATATGGCCGCAGAAAATAAAAAAAATTCTAGTGAAAATTCTAGTCCATGAATTTTCCCCAAATTTTCCATATAGTCTCAGTATGACTTAAGTTTTAAGAAAAACAACCGAAAGTATTGGTTACTAGTGGAAGTTTTTGAGATATTGGCCAAAAACTGAAAATAACTTATATGGCCGCAGAAAATCAAAAAATTTTAGTGAAAATTCTAGTCCATGAATTTTCCCCAAATTTTTCGTATAATCTCAGTATGAGCTAGGCTATTAGAAAACCAACCGAAAATATTGGTTACTAGTGGAAGAAATGAGGATTATATTTGCCATTTTAAGGATCACTTCTAATATTTTATTCCGCTGAGATGTTTTATTTCGTGAAAAAATATATGCATAATGAATAAAAAATTTCCGCTGGTAATTACATTACAAAACAATTCTCTTTAGTGATAGTGCTGCCACTTGCGGCGAGTAGCGTAATCTCTTATTTTCCGCTGTCAAAATTCCGCTATCTTATACAGCATGCTAAATACAGTCTTGGCCAAAAGTATTGAGCATTTTGGGTGCTCAATACTTTTGGCTTCTTACAATTTTTTGGGAGTATCAATTTGAAATAAATTGAACAATTTTTATAGGTTCACATTACTAGTTATTTATACAAAATTAATATTTTGTGGGACCACCCTTTGCCTTAATTACGGCATAAATTCTTTTGGGTACACAGCTTACAAGTTTTTTGCATTCTGCAGGACGTATTGCGCTCCATTCTTGGTGCAAACAGCGTTTTAGGTCTTCCTTGTTATTTATATTGTAGCGCCTGACTCTGCGTTTAAAAAACGTGTGGCTGAAATTATTTTTTCTTGTTTATAGTTTGTTGAAGGACCCCCTTTCAATAAAAAATTGTACCTAAATATTCGCCCGAAAATGTAAATATACGCCACCGTCATAACCTTTTTGGTTTCTGGGTTGGTTTTCAATAGATCGGAATCGATTGCGATTGATCCAGATTTTGGGAGAATTGGTTCAGAGAGTCGAACACTTGTCCCCGGGTGGGTCTCTGAAATTGGTGATGGAGGCTTTCCGAGTGCCAGAAGTTTATTGTCATGCGCACTAATTTAGGTAAAATTCGTTCAGAGGGTCGTCCGGTGCGGCTCGGATCTCTTTCTATAATTTTCTCGGCTCGAACGATTTTTATAAAAATCGCTTGGAAGAGCGTTTTCGAATACCAAAAACTAATTTTGATGAACCCATCAACTGGAAAATTTATTTAATCATTTGATGGAGTTCCGGGAAGCTTGTAGCCTTCCTTAAAAATTTTATTTGGCTTGAACTAATTTAATAAAATTTAGTAGGACATACTTTTTAACTGCAAGGAAACAATTACAAGGAGTTCTATTTCTGGATAAGTCATTTAAGATTCCCCGGATATGCCGTCATGTTGCATCGCACCATGTTGCGTCATATTGCACCATATTGCATGATGTGGCATTATGTCGCATGATGTTGCACGAAGTTGTGTTATGTTGCACCATGTTGCCTCATATTGCGTGAGTTGCACGATGTTGCGTGATATTGCACCATGTTATAGGATGCTGCGCTTCATTGTAAGGTTGCACCATGTTGTTTGATGGTACTTTTTGTTCAGGGATGTGGTCTGATATTCCATTATTTTGCGTCATGCTGCTTTTGTACCTTCCTTCAACATTTGATTTGGTTTGATCGATTTTTATAAAATTTGGCGTGAGAGGATTTTCGCAAGCAAGGAAATGATTACAATGAGTACTGATTCCCAGATAATTCATTTAGGGGGCCTCCGGATTGGCCGTCATGTTACAAGATTTTGCGTAATGGTAAATCATGTTGCATAATTCTGAATGGCGTTGCATTATGTTGCGAAATATTTCACTATGTGGTTTGATGTTGCATAATATTGTGTCATATAATACAATATTGCGTGATGTTTCACCATGTTGCTTAATGTTGCTTTTTGTTGTGGGTCGCTGCTAGATATTGCATTATGTAGTTCATGTGTACCATATTGCACCATGCGGCACGGTTTTGTACTATATTGCGTCATGGTGCTTTGTACTGTGTTTTGTTAACTAGATATGTCGCGTTTAATTCCATTATATTGCGGAATATCTAATTAATCCTTTGATCTTCTCACATATTGTTCCGGGTCGAATAATTTTGATGTCGTCTATTCCGGCTCGGGTTTCTTTATTGAATTTTTTACCCGGCTAGCCCAATTTTGTTCAAATTAGTGAAGGCAAGGCCAAGGAATGAAATGCCTGGAATCGAATTCGATGAGCGCTAATTTCGATGAAATTCATTTAGGATGCCCTTTGATGAGGCTCGGAACCCTTTTTTAGTTTTTTTCGGTTTGAAAGATTTATATCAAAATTGAGGTCAAAAAGGTTTTCTAATACTAAGAATGGATCGCGAAGAGTCTCAATTTTTCTGAAAATTCATTTAGGGATTTCAGGGAAAACAACTTTTAATAAAAATGGATTTTCGAGTACTTAGAATCGATTGTAATGAGTTCTAAATTCAGGATAATTTGCTTAGGGGGTTCTCAATTGGGATTCAGGCCCCTTTTTAAAGAAAAATCGGTTTGGACGATTTTGATAAAAAAAATTGAGAGAGGATGTTTTCGAAGGTCTGGAAATGTTTGCATATCATCATGATTTTAGCAAATTTTTATAGAGGTGCTCCAGTTTATCCTGTCATCTCAATCAAAGGGAAGGAACTCAGATTAATGATGAAAATCTATCTAATAATACACCTACATGAAACCATCGATTAAATATTCTACCAGTGGGCTCGGGTTCCTTTTTAATATTTTTTCTCAGTTCAGACGATTTGATGTATATTGAGGCCAGGAATAGATTGCGGTGGGTGCTGGTTTCGGGAAAAATTATTGAGGTCTATTTTATGATCATCCGGTGGAGTCCGGCCCCGTTTATTGATTTTTTGTTTGGCTAGTATGATAAAAATTGATGAGGACTGGGTTTCGAGTATTCTAGATTGGAATGGTTTCTAATTTCGGCAAAACCCGTTCAGATTATCATCCGCGATTTGTATAATAAATGCTGGAGGAGTGTTTTCGAGTAGGCAGAGAGGCTGAAGCCTTATTTTAATATTTTATTGGCTTGAACGATTTTGATAAAATTCAGCGGGCAGCAGTTTTGATTTCCAAATAATTCCTCACATAGGTTTAATGTTGCGTGACGTGGCACCATGTTTCTTCATGTTGCACCATGTTGGATGATGTTGCACCATGTAGCATGTTGTTGCACCATATTGGGCCATGTTACACGATGTTGCATTATGTTGTACCATTTTGTGGGAGTTACTACTACGCAGTTGGATGTTGCATCATGTTTGTGTGATGTTGATGCCTTTTTTTAACAAGCCAAATAAACTTGAACGATTTTTGTAAAATTTGGCGAGCAGGGTTTTACAAAACGAATACAAGGAGTTCTGATTTCTGGATAATTCATTAATAAGTCCTCCGGATGGACCGTCATGTTGCTTAATGTGTCAACATACTACGCCGATTTGCACGACTTTGCACAGTGTTGCGCCATGGTGCATGTTGCTGTATGTTGCACCATGTTGCGTAATGGTGCACAATATTCCGCTATATTGCACCATGATGAGGATTGTTGTACCATATTGTGGAATGTTACATCATGTTGTTATATTTCACCTTATTGCATGATATTGCACAATTTTGCGTTACGTTACGTCATGTTGTGAGATTTTACACCATGTTGTGAGGTGTTGCATCGTAGTACATCATGTTGCTTGATGGTGCTTAATGTTGCAACTTAAAAAAACTTAAACTTTTAAATATTAACAGATATTCAAGAAGTGTGGTGTACATATGTCCAATTGGCACACAGTAACAACAATTGGCACACAGTTTGTAACAAATTTGTAAACAATCTAGTGCCATTTTCATTGGTGTACAACTGTTAGTGCAGCATTAAGGCATAAGAAAATGAAAATTTGCGAACAATTTTCACTAAGAGGACGGAAACTTTAAAAAAAATATGTTCAAATTAATTTTTTTATATTTTTATTTGTAACTAGGAGTCCCGCCGCCAACCTTCTTGCACTCATTCCCATTTCGAGACCCATTTCTGTTGTAACACGGTAGGTATTAGTATATTTAGGTATTAATGAACTTTCTACGATGTTTGACTGGGGTTTATAGTTAACAAATCTCCCAAGACGTACCTTTATCTGCTAACCAAAAGTGGAATCGTGAATATAGGTGATTTATCAAACCCTTGCATAACACTTACAAGCCTTTAACTTCCCTTCGTTATTCTTTTCAGGTATTTCTTATAGTCTGGTATATCGAGGATTACCTGAATTTTGAAATATGTTGGAATGGGGTTCCTAATGAAATATTTGGCCAACAAAACAAAAAAGGGTTTTCATGTCTATCATTAAGAATGCAGAGTTCGGGTATAAAGGTGTCGCTGATCTATCAGCTTAATAAGAATATTACTGCGTCTACTTATTTCAAGCGATAATCTAGAAATAGAACACGCACGCCTAGAGCAGATACTACAAGTGATTTTTTAATTAAAAGCACATTTTAGGCGAAACCCGAAGATTTATCAAAGGTTCTACAATTGGCCAAGAATAAAGGGCGTATCCTATTCGAAAATATATCCCCACATTCCTTCCAAACGAACCCAAATACTTTTTATTTTTCAAATTGAATAATTTGATTATCAACTTGACTAATTTTTAATTTACTCGTAGATATTTTTTCAATTTTCTTGACCCCTCGACCATGAGACGAAAATCCTTATCAAATCCTTTTTATTTTGTAATTTTCTGTATACCCTTTTAAAATATTGATACCAAATTTCAAAACAAAATGAAGTGTAAAATAATAAATCCTTGTTTGTTGTTGTTGTTGTAGTTTATTTCAAAATTGGTATATTTGTAATGTTTAAATAAAATTGTAAATAATCTGCAGCATTATCCTTAATATTTATTATTATTTTTTGTTGTTATTGTTGTTGTCTCTATTATTTTTGTAGCTGTTTTTCTTAAAATATATATAAGATAAATTTTTTATGTATGTGTGTGTGTGTGCGACATCAATTTATATTTAATATTATTAAATCCTTTAATGTTATTTATTTATAAATCCTTTTTTCTCATTTTTTAAATGTGTATATACATATATAAAAACACCAACAAGGACTAAACCATAAATCTATTCGTTATGTTTAGTCAAAAGGAAACAACAAAAGTATGCATTATTTTATAAGGAATGGCAGGACGATGGTATATACAAAAAAAAAATCCAAATCCAATTTATATACGTCCTTTAAGTCGATTATTGATAAATGTAGTGTGAAATAAGGTCCTGTAGCAGCATCCTTTTGATTTTATAGCCTGTCCTAAATATATATATATATATATATATATATATATATATATATATATATATATATGGATATGATATGCCTCGTGCGACACAATAAAAAAAAATCGGATTACGCGATATTAACAAAATATCGAGCCACACACGTACTGTGATGCGTTGACATCGAAATAGTGGCATACCTCCCGCAAAAAAATGTCGAACGCTCATTGTATTTAAATGCATCACCCTAAAACCAAATAAAAAAAAAACTAAAAACTAAGATAAATGTTTTTCCTTCTACTCACAAATCAAGTTCAATGTCTCAAAACAAACCAAATACACACGGACGGACGGCTGCTTAAGAAACCACAACAACAACAAAAAATAAAAACGTTTGCTGTTATTGTTGTGAAGTTAATAAAAAAAAAAAAAAAAAAAAAACATAAATTCCGAAAATAAAGAAAAAATTGACAACAACAACAACAACAAACCCAAAAACTGACTTAAGTATATTAGACGAAATGATTCCTTTGTTTTTTTTTTTATTTCTTGTTGGTTCTTTTTGCTTCTCGTTAAGAATTCATGAATTCGTTTTTTATTTGTTTTTATTTATTCGTGATCCAATATTAAAATAATTTTTATTTTATTAATAAAACGTCTTGTAATATTTTTTTTTTTTTGTAAATAATGTATTTTTAACGGTCAGTCTTCCATGGACAGACAATTTCCAACTAGTATAACGTAAAAACTATTATGGTTGTATTGAATTGAGATTAGTGTGCCTGCCGTGGGTCGGAGCTACTCTACTAATTCTAAAAAAAATATGTAGATGGTGCCAATATTCCTATAATGACGGTAGTTGATGCCTCTTAGATTCCTTTGTTTATTTTGAATTAATACTTTAATTACTTCGATATCTGAGTTGCATTGTGAGCTTCGATTTCATGCTTAATGCTCTGTATCCTGGAAATGTGAAAATTTCTCCTTTTAATACACAACTTGGATCTAGTGTTAGAATTACCTCTCCTTGGATGAGGGTGTGGTTGTTGTTTCGATCGTTCTGCAGCTATTTTTGCAAATCACGTTATAAATAACTTCGGATTTGATTACAAAGATCCATGTATGGATCCCTGAGGAAAGCCTTTGGAAAACACTAGTGGTTCATTCTCTGTATGATTTACAGCGACAACTTGTGGACGGGATCTGAGATAAGACTCGACCCATAACAATTGAATTGTTTCAAACTTCAGGATTAACTGAAGCTTGGCGAGCAATATACCGTGGTCAACCGAGTCAAATGCTTTGTGCTGGATGATTTGGTGAAACCATATTGTTCTTGAGCTAGAATATTGTTTTTATATAAGAATTCAGAGAATTGGGCATAAACTATTCTTTCGTATACTTTAGATATTGCACTAAGTACAGAGATTGCCCAATAATTCATTGTGTTCTGAATCTCACCATCCTTGTATATTGGTACAACCTTCACCAATTTATTTTCTCAGGAAATATTGCCAGTTTATTCTCGGAAAGTGATTTATTAATCAAGCTGGTTAGAACCCTCTTCAATTTTATGTGAAAAAATGACGAAACTTACTGTTGATATCCCACCCCGTCAAGAAGCTGCAGATGTTTTCAGGGCTTTAACATTTAGGGTTATCTCAGCCTCATTTATATCAGATAGGTTCAATTTTTAGTATGTTCGTTGTTCGCTAACACTTAAATTAACACGTCCGTTGGAAATCTCTGTGAGCTGGCATATCCTCGATACAGTGAAAGTGTAAATTTCACTTATTTCAGATTTGCAAAAATTGATCAAGTTCGGGGTGAATAAAAAATAAGTGTACCTCATCGTATTAAAATAGGGATAACTTTTATTTGTTTAGGATGTCTTAAGCTAACTACACATATATACCATGTCCGTCGGAAATCTCTGTGAACTAGCCAATCCTCGATACAGTGAATGTGCAAATTCCACTTATTTCAGATTTGCAAAAATTGATCAAGTTCGGGGTGAATAACAACTGGGTCTTCCGCATCGTTTTAAAATGAGGTTAGTTTTTATTTATTTAGGTTGTCAAAAGCTATCTACTTATATATACCATGTCCGTCGGAAATCTCTGCGAGCTGGCCAATCCTCGATACAGTGAATGTGCAAATTCCACTTATTTCAGATTTGCAAAAATTGATCAAGTTCGGGGTGAATAACAAATCTGTCTACCTCATCGTATTAAAATGGGGAAAATTATTTATTTAGGATGTCTTAAGCTAACTACTTATATATACCATGTCCGTCGGAAATCTCCGTGAGCTGGCCAATCCTCGATACAGTGAAGGTGTAAATCCCACTTATTTCAGATTTGCAAAAATTGATCAAGTTCGGGGTGGATAACAAATAGGTCTTCCACATCGTATTAAAGTGCGGGTAATTTTTATTTGTTTGGGATGTCTTAAGCTACCTACAGATATATACCATGTCCGTCGGAAATCTCTGTGAGCTCGCCAATCCTCGATACAGTGAAGATTTAAATTTTGCTTATTTCACATTTGCAAAAATTGATCAAGTTCGGGGTGGATAACAAATAGGTTTTTCTCATCGTATTAAAGTAGGGGTAATTTTTATTTGTTTGGGATGTCTTAAGCTAACTACAGATATATACCATGCCCATCGGAAATCTCTGTGAGCTGGCTAATCCTCGATAAAGTGAAAGTGTAAATTCCACTTATTTCAGATTTGCAAAAATTGATGAAGTTCGGGGTGGATAATAAATAGGTCTTCCACATCGTATTAAAGTGGGAGTAATTTTTATTTGTTTGGGATTTCTTAAGCTAACTACAGATATATATTATGCCCATCGGAAATCTCTGTGAGCTGGCCAATACAGAAAAGTATTAAAATGGGGATAATTTTTATTTATTTAGGATGTCTTAAGCTATCTACTTATATATGTTACGGTTAAAGTCCGAAATGCGGCGAATGTCCACATTTACCTGGAAATGTACACATTTACCTATCCATTTGGTAAATGTATGTTCAATCTACTTCTACCTGCAAATTTAGACTATTTCCACATTTACCAGCACATTTTGGTAAATGTTCGATTAATTTTAATATTAGAAAATTTATACTAGTGTACTATTTAATTTCTTTTACATATTACATTTATGGCTTCCACAGTTAAGAATAGTTGAATTAAAAAAGGTTATTTTCTAAATTTAAATACGAATATGAAATAAGTTTTTATTTCATTCTAAAAATGAAAAAATTTCATATTATTAAATTGAATTTATGTGAGTATACAATCTAAAAATTATGGTGCACTTTATAATCTATCAATTACACCATAATTTTTTTAGTAGGTGTCATTAACAGATTAGATTCTATATAATCCGCTCCTACGTGCGGCACGCAGTGCGACATGTTTGCTTATCCCGGCCCCTACGCCCCCCGAAATTAAAATAAAAAGACCTCCGGAGGGCTAAGCGGGCGAGAGTGCAGCCGTTAGCCTCTACAGTTGTTTTTTTTTAATCTTGCAGCTAGCAAGATGTTGCAAGTACCTAATCTTGCGGATATCCAATTGTACCACGATTTCCTTCCCTTCCCACTCTTAATTTAATTTATTCGTAAATAAATATTAAATTTGAGTTATTTTTAAATCAAGTTAAATATTTTTTGAATAAAAATTATTTTACAACCGATTAACGAATAAAATTTTAAATTTTAGTTCATTTGTATTCCAATAGATGTCACTAGTTTGATATTCCGAAAAAATCTTAGCATGGGCACTTTTGTTTTACTTCTAAATATATCCGCATTTGATCAAAGTGGCGCCACAATCATTTAACTGTCAAAAAATTTGCGATGCGATACTAAAGCTGTCCCAAAAAAAAGTATGTCGTAATTTTAGATCGATGATTTTATTAATATAAATTTTTATTTTTTAATTACACTTTTTTTGATATGATTGCACTCTAGAAAACCACATAGGCCCTTAATGATGGAGGCCCGGAAATGCAATCAACAAAATAGATTTTAACTCTCGAATTTTATAACAGCTGTTGTTTGGTATTTTGAAGTTTAAGAAAGTAGGTGAACGTTAACCAAGTATACCACGACCGTACTTTCACTGTACAATTGAATTCTCATAGGTTTTTATCTATTTTCAGTTTATTTAGATGTCTATTCTTAAAGTAAATCCTCTTTATAATAACGATAATGTGCCTTCATCAAATTAACAAATTTACATTTTCATTTTCTCGTTAAAAATGCATTGTAAAAATTTAATCTATCTATTATTCTAAGTAAGCGGATCTGGAACAGCTTTAGTATCGTAGTCAAATTTTTTTGAGTATGAGCGACGGTAGCGCCACTTTGACCAAAAGCGGAATTTTTTATAACTATAAATGTGTATTTGCTTAGCATTTTGGACCTAACGCTATCTATTGGAATAAAAACGAACTAAAATTTAAAAAATACGTTAAATATTAAATTTAATATTTTTTTATGAATATATTAAATTGAGAGTGGGAGTCGCACTGCGTGCCGCACGTAGGAGCGGATTATATAGAATCTATTAATGACACCTACGCTCCTCCCCGTAGCCCTGCGGGGCTCTTTAGATTTTAATTTCGGTGGGGGGAGGGCGTAGGAGCCGGGATCTTCAAACATGTCGCACTGCGTGCCGCACATTGGAGCGGATTATATAGAATCTATTAATGACACCTACGCTAAAAAAATATTAAAATATTAAACAAAAAATATTAAATATTAAATTTTGTTTTTTTATCTATAACTTGTCACAATGAAAATGTCATAATTTTCCTGGAAAATGTGATAATTTTTCCGGAATTATAATTTTTCCGGAATTATACACTTTGAATTTTGTCCACATTTGATTTCTTTGCGTGTTTCTTTGTTTATGTATGTTATATGTGTAAAATTATGTTTTTTGATTTATTCGTATAGCAACAAAAGTTTATTATTTACTACGAAAACTGCTTCTTTGTTTTAAAAAAAAAACGTTTTTCGTCTCGAAACAAAAATTAACCTAAAATTAACCCAAAACGACAATTAAACTAGGTAGGTGTCCTTGAAATATTTATCTATGTAGTAGTGCATATCAGAATCAGTTGAATCAAAAAAAATGTTTCTGAAAAAAGAATCAAAAATTTTCCCGCCACAAAATTAGTTTGTTGGTGAAGCGGAAGGAAACGAGGAAAGAATCAGGACGAAAGAATCAAAGTGTGGAACCGCGGATTTTTTGTGTAGTTCAAATGTTCACCTCGAGACTAAAAATATAAGTAATCATGAGTAGTGTTGCTTTCACTAATCCGATTAGCTTAGCTAAGAAATGTGAAAGCAACAACTTTTGGCTTTAATTTTTAATGTGTTTTAATTTTTCTGTGTTGGTTCATTTTATTAATATTTATTTTAGTTTTTTTTTTATTTTATCAAATAGAACAAATTAAATTCGGTATTTTGCTATCAAAAAAGAAATGCCAAATTTTACTACAAGTTAATTTTTCGAAAAAAAATAGAAAAAATAACGCCTTGCGGTAAACACCATAACCATACATTGGTTTTATTTCCCCTAATCCTAATTTTTTTTTCTTAACATTAAAGAAAATCGGCTGAGAAAATGATACAATGCAATTGTTAGTGTAATATTTTGAAAGCAACACAGCTATGATGTAGAATTTATTTTAAAATTCTTAAAACATTCCTCATTTACGTTCGAAAACAAGTTCCTTAGTCTATGATTTCAATCTCGTGCCTTTGCTGATAATTTGTGTCAGCTGATATGTTTGTGTAATTTTGTACTGTTATAATCAAAAGCACTACATACATATCTACATATTAAGTTGAACTCATATAATAACAATCCCAAATATTAATTTCTTGTAGGAATACAAGCTAAAGATTTATTGGTGGAGCTCAAGGGCTGGTTGGAAACTTAAAAACTTAGCAAACAAATTTATAAAAAAATGCTAACCACAACATTTAAAGTCTAGTGTAATTATTACATGTTTACATGTTTTCGAACTCTTGATTTCTAACAAAATTTAATTTGCACATGGATGTTGGTAAACGTATTTAGTTATCATGTCTAGCATTCAATTTACGTTATGCTTATTACCGAATTTTTTTCAAAATTTACTGCCCTTGTCGAACAAAATTCCTTCTAAATTAATTTTATTTAATCGAAATTCATCGAAAGTAAATCTTGAGTCTTTACAATCTTTACTTTTATTCTAACAATATAATTTTTTATGTGACAGACTATATTGGCACGTCTTTTGAAGTTATTTATTCTAACAATATAATTTTTTATGTGACAGACTATATTGGCACGTCTTTTGAAGTTTTGAGATGTGTCGCGTTACTACGTGAAATATCCTCTTTATTTCGCTTATGTTGTACTTACGACATTAAAAGAAATTGTATCTATCTCATCTAACTGATTTTATTATTACTTTTAATTTAAAATAAATCGTATTAAAAATCTGCACATTACACCATCAATTTTAGAATGTACACTCGCATAAATTCAATTTAATAAAATAAAACTGTTGGGAAATGTTTACATTTACCAAAATGTAATATAAATGTGTACATATACTGGGAAATGTACGGATTATCAAATATTTTTAATTTTATCTTCACATTTACCTAGCATTTTGGTAAATTTGCACATTTCCCGGTAAATGTGGACATTCGCCGATTTCGGACTTTAACCGTAACATATATACCATGTCCATCGGAAATCTCTGTGAGCTGGCCAATCCTCGATAAAGTGAAAGTGTAAATCCCACTTATTTCAGATTTGCAAAAATTGATCAAGTTCGGGGTGGATAACAAATGGGTCTTCCTCATCGTATTCAAATGGGGATAATTTTTATTTGTTTGGGATGTCTTAAGCTAACTACAGATATATACCATGTCTGTCGGAAATCTCTGTGAGCTGGCCAATCCTCGAAACAGTGAATGTGCAAATTCCACTTATTTCAGATTTGCAAAAATTGATCAAGTTCGGGGTGGATAACAAATGGGTCTTCCTCATCGTATTCAAATGGGGATAATTTTTATTTGTTTGGGATGTCTTAAGCTAACAACAGATATATACCATGTCCGTCGAAAATCTCCGTGAGCTGGCCAATCCTCGATAAAGTGAAAGTGTAAACTCCACTTATTTCAGATTTGCAAAAATTGATCAAGTTCGGCGTGGATAACAAATGGGTCTTTCTCATCGTATTCAAATGGGGATAATTTTTTTTTGTTTGGGATGTCTTAAGCTACCTACGGATATATACCATGCTCATCGAAAATCTCTGTGAGCTGGCCAATTCTCAATACAGTGAAAGTGTAAATTCTACTTATTTCAGATTTGCAAAAATTGATCAAGTTCGGGGTGGATAACAAATGGGTCTTCCTCATCGTATTCAAATGGGGATAATTTTTATTTGTTTGGGATGTCGTAAGCTAACTACAGATATATACCATGCCCATAGGAAATCTCTTTGAGCTGGCCAATCCTCAATACAGTGAAGGTGTAAATCCCACTTATTTCAGATATGCAAAAATTGATGAAGTTCGGCGTAGATAACAAATGGGTCTTCCTCATCGTATTTAAGTGGGGATAAATTTTATTTGTTTGGGATTTCTTATGCTAATTACAGATATATACCATGCCCATCGGAAATCTCTGTGAGCTGGCCAATCCTCGATACAGTGAAAGTGTAAATTTTACTTATTTCAGATTTGCAAAAATTGATCAAGTTCGGGGTGGATAACAAATGGGCAACCTCATCGTATTAAAATGGGGATAATTTTTATTTATTTAGGATGTCTTAAGCTACCTACTTATATATACCATGTCCGTCGGAAATCTCTGTGAGCTGGCCAATCCTCGATACAGTGAAAGTGAAATTCCAGTTATTTCAGATTTGCAAAAATTGATCAAGTTCGGGGTGGATAACAAATGGGTGTACCTCATCGTATTAAAATGGGGATAATTTTTGTTTATTTAGGTTGTCTTAAGCGAACTACAAATAAATACCATGTCCGTCGGAAATATCTGTGAGCTGGCCAATCCTCGAAACAATGAACCTTACGCCTCTGACCAAACAAATACGAAACGAACATACGAAATTTATTCATCATTTTTGTCAAAACTTTTAAATGGGGTGGTAAAAAGGCTGGGCTCATTTACCCGTACAATGATTATCTTATACTTGAAGTAAGTCGTTCAGTTCAAGCCTAATATACGGTTGCTAAGAAAAATCTCAATGTAGCTTATCAAAATTAATCATTCAGGTTAGAAAATTAGAAATGCATACCTGACTGTTAATATGCAAAATTGCTCGGCTCGTCGCATCGCGGTGATATGATTAGCATGAGACAGTTTTGCGCGTTTGCATAAAATAAAGTCGTATCACGTCAGCAAAAAATGTGTATAGACTTTTCTTTGTGTGTGCACCGTTTTCTTCTTACTCGTCTTCCGCCACTTCTTAGACATTATAACAATAATATTTTAATTTTATGGTTATTTTTTTTACACAATAGTCGAAAAACGTATGTTTTCCATTAAATTCAAACAAAATTCTTATCGAAAATCTTTATACTTGGCTAACTTCACTGTTTTTAATTACCATATTGAAAAAAAAAATGTAAAATGTAAAATAAAATATAAAAAATAAAAATTCCAGAGAGCACTGAATTAGTTTAGCCTCTATTTTTCACAATTGCTCAAGGTCTGAAAAAAATGGGTGGTTTAGTACGGTGCGCTCGGAAAAACGTTTTGTTCCATATCGGTCGGTATGTTGAATATTTAATATTTTGTTTGGTGAATTGTACGGCAAATTTTTTATTGCAGACTGTAAATATGTAAATTTTCTCCATATAAGCCCGCACCAAACTATATAACCACGACTAATAAATATTTACCAACACATTAATAACAAATTGTTTATCCGTTAGGAATTATAATGAATATGCATTAACTATTAAAGGTAACAACTACACGTAGTAAAGTTTTGTTTCGGATTTTCGGTTTCGCTGAACTGAAAACTCCGTCCCGGTATATCCACCTATATATGTTATATGTAGTGTGGAGATGGCGAGGTTACCTCCACATACCATAAATAAAACTATATTCTGTGTATTTTGATATTTACAGTCGTACACCAACAACGAGACGTAAAACTTTTTATTTTTTATTAGTTTAATGCATATTTAATTGCGGACGGTGTTATAGTTTTTAGTTTTTTATACGTAATAAGTACAACAACAACAACAAGGTACCTCACAAAAAAAAATTTAGATTTTCGTTAGTTTAATAATAATTACTATCAGTGATATGGAAAATGGGCGAACGAGCTGCTGAATGTAAATGAAAATATTCCAAGTTGGGGTGGTATGTGGTGGTTCGCGATTATCAGCTCGACTAACGAACGTTTTTAAGGAAATTTAATGATTTTTCTGTTTACCATTGTATTACGTGGATAATTTATGTTTTGGCATATTAATCATGTAAATTTTGCGATAAGATGGTGGTAATTAATTAGGATCTGAATTTAGATATACGATACCGTAGTGTTGATTGAGCGGGTTATCAAATCAAATTAATATTACAAAAAAAAATTCAAGCTGTGGGTGCCAGTTGCAATATCTGATATATCACTCAAGTCTTGGCGCTCGCTTTCGATCAAGTAAATAGAAATTGTTCAGTCGGGAAGCATAATGAAAAAAAAATCAGTGTACAATTTATTTTCACAATCAAATTTTTCCATACAAAAATCGAGTAAAGTCCATTATGTGTGTATTCTGTGGTAAAGCTCCAACGACACGCCCTTAATATTATTACAAAATTGATTGATATGACTGTAGAAGATGCGTACCTGATAACACCGGTCCTATATTGTTTTCTATATTTTTTAATTCAACATCTATAAGTAAAGAATAATATTATTTCACATGCATCTGGAGCACTTTTCTACTTTGTGTCGTCCCTTGCACGTTTTTGACATTATTTTGTCGCGAAAATTTTCAAACAAAATTTGCATCGTATGACGAGCTATATATGATGGGACACCATTTTGTTGGAACCACATGTTCTATAGGCCTAACTGATCCCATTTGGGCACAAGAAAATTATCCGATGGCGATCACCAGTTACTTTTACAGCAGTGCTTCTAGCAACCTAAAAGGTGATGCTGCCGTCCCAAATGGCGGGCCATACAGTTACTCTACGAGGGTGTAGTTGTCTTTGGTGTATCAATTAATGATTTTTAGTGCCATATAATAGCGCCAAATCTGTTTATTAACAAAGCGAGCCAAATCGAAATGTGTTTCGGTAGTAAACCAATAATTTCCAAGTTGATGTCTGCCCCCCTGCTGAGATCCTAAACACATACAGCAACATGTACTTTAATTTATATTTTGAGTTCATACCATTAGGCGTGATCCATCCTGCTGTATCCGATTACCAGAAAAGCGAGCAAATGAGGAGGAAAACAGTCAGATTCGTGCAATTTCTCCCAGGCGTTGGACGTTGATTCCAAAAATGATGATCCAGCTTGATAATCGTTGCGACAAAAGAGGGATTTACAGTTATTGAGATATTCAATGCCCAATTCGCATTATGTATTATCTTTGGTACTCCCACTTTTCTTTCTCCTCTCTCTCTCTGTAGGTATCACATCTCATGAATTAATTTTGCCGCATGCACTATGGCTCTACATCGCGATCCATCGATCTCCTATGAGTGCTTTATAAAGCTAAGCTTGCATAACTACGTAAGCTTGCATGACTACTCCCCGGCCCCCTCCTCTCCACCTTCTGGACGGGTTTTTATGCATTTTCTAGAGATGGCGTTCTGGGAATTTAGCAAACTTCATTCTGTTGCACTGGTTGGCGTGTCGAGAAGATGAATATTTTGAAAAGGGTCAGACAATATTCTAGTCACATTATACCTATGGTAGCGTATCAAGTACTAAGATCAGGGCAGCATTCTGGTGTTCTATTACAAAGTCAAATGCCTTCAATTTCAGACTCCACCTAGTCAGTAGCACAATGATGTCCTTTTGAGACATCAGCCATTTCAAGTAGGGCCATAATCACTGTAAGCCGAACCTGTAATTTTTCTTAGCGCAACCTATCTTTTTTCATCGTTTTTGATTGATAAGGAAAACTTTTTTGAAATCAGCGTTAATTAACTCGTTATCAATAAGGTAATCCAGGTACTTAATTTCACGCATGACGAAATGGCTCTTGGCAAAATTTATTGTAAGACCAGAATCAGATAAAAGTTTTACGACAGTTTATAATAAAGTGAATTTCTGGTACCAAGACTGAAAAAGATTACTAACAGGTCTTCCATGTACACAAATATCATATCGTGGTATTTTTGTGGTATTGCCTCTTGAGATTTGTTTTGGCCAACAAACATCCTTGAGATCTATTGAGGAAATTAAAGGCGAACAATCAGTGGGCTTCGTGCGCTATTGCTTTCTTCTATTACTCTGAGCTGGAGCATTTGATCGAGTTTGTCATAAATAAGTCATTGTATAGCTAAGGAGACATTCTAATGTCATTGTTCGATAGGAGCTGTATCTTCTACGTCATGTCATGTTCGAAGAGATACGTTTTTCCTATAGAACAAAATATCTCTATGAATCAGGTAGAATCATGGTTATTCATTGTTTGTAATCAAAAATCAATTTCCAGTCAGACGCTTCTAGTCAATATAATAAGTCATGGACATGAAGTCCTTGTCCACTACTATCAAAAGACAATTTTCATCTTGGGTAGGCCTTTGTAACCGAGGTTGACAGAGGTTGTTGAGTTTCGGATACGTGAATACAACCTAGTTCCCCTGTGAAATGAAAGAGGTAGCATGCGTTCGCTGTTGTAAGATTTTTATATGAGTGATCGTATCTAAGAGCGATTTTGTGAAGATTCGCGCAAAATACTAATAGAAATCTTTGTATCCTCACTTGTGGGAATTACTAAGACTGTATTAGCTGTATCGGCCGGCACTGAGCCGGTCGATAAATGATATTATCAAACCCTCGTAAAATTCTTCTGCAATTCCCATGTCTAATTCAAGTTATGCCATCGTATATGACTTGACGGGCATTACTATAGAGGTTCTCGCTCTACGAAAGTGAATGATTAATTTAAGTTAAAGTTGATTACTCGCATGATTCAAATAAATTAAGTTAAATGCAGAAGCGATTTTAATTTAATCATTTGTCGATAAAGAGAGAAGCTCCCCGGATGCTTTATTTAAGCGAGCGTTAGTTACTCCATAATTATTATTACAAATTTTTTTGGGGGTGCAAATAGGTTTTGAGAGATTTACAAAAAATGGCGTAACTAGTATTAAATCGCATCGGGTCATCTTGTAACTATATTCATGTTAATGCATCATCATTTCCCTCTAATAATCAGTGTGAGCCATTTTGCTGAAGAGTAAACAACTAAACGTTTTGTGCTCTAACCATGACAACCTTGTAATTTGAAAAAAATAGCATCTAATGGACATCGACTGCTGTGTGAAGCGTATGGGTACTGGTTCCGGCTTTATTGAACCATCATGATTCATCACCAAACTCAAGCAGGGCTCGCTGAAAATTTGGAAGTGACTCAACAAGCGGTTCAAAACATAGGTATGATGCAAAAATAAAGAAATTGGCTTCCATATGAAATCAAGCCAAGCGAGACAAAGACAAAATCGGAAGGATTTTTCGAGGACAATAACCCAAAGCGCAGAATATCGTGGGCCGGTCATGCATCAATTTCAACCGTCAAACCGAATATTTATGGAAAAGCTAAGGCTGTGTATCTGGTGGGGTCAGTTAGGAGTGATCTACTATGAGCTACTCTGGCCTAACAAACTCATCACTGGAGAACGTTGCACGACAACGTTCGGCCACAGTTATTAAGGAAAGTTTGGGGCGCTTCTAAGGCATGTCCTACTCCATTCACCGTATTCATCAGACATTGCTCCTTCTGGTCGTTCAGCGCTTCACTGCTTACGAAGAAGCCATAAATTGGGTCACTTCTTGGATCGTCTCAAAATACGAGGAACTTTTACGACACGGAACCCATATACTCCCTGAAACATATATCGCTTGCAGCAATATATACCGCACTCTTTTGATTAATCGTATCACCAAGACTTGGTTTTGGGAACGTACCTCAATTAAATGGTACAATATTTGTACTAAGAAAATCAAGAAAAATAAGGGAGTTAAATAGCCCAATTCACAATTTATGTAGTTTATTCCATTGTTTGGTGCTATTTGGGTAGAAATTACGTAATTGTTTGGTATTTTTTCAACCATCATGCAACTTTTTCTAATTATGGTAAAAATTTAGGGAAATTTTTCCAATATTCCCTATTGGTTTTCTACCTTTTGAACGATTTTACTTTATAGTCTAATATTAAGAGAGTTTTACCTAATTTGGACCAGCGTATCGTGTTTAAAGTCGAGTGTAAGTAGAAAGTAGGGTTTAAGATAAGGAAAACATTTCTCCTTCCTATTACAAACTTTAAAATTACTATTATAACTTTTAGTCGAAAGTATCACAAACTCTAAGAGGTTTCGGCAATTATATTTCACCAATTTTCAACCTTGAAAACGATTTTCCTTTAAAAACGAAAACTTTTTTCTACCATAACACTTTTCTTTATAGTCGAACATAAGCTAATATTTGCCAAACTAGGGCTTTTAAATTTATTTAATCACCATCTTTTGTCGTAAAATTTTCTTTTGATAATTATTTAGTACAACTCGTGTTTTTAAAGTGAAAGAATAAAACAATGCCACCCCGTTGGAAAAGTGGTTAGCATGCTTGCTCCAGCAACCGGAGGTCCCGGGTTCGATTCCTGGTGTTGACAAGGAAAAATTTTCAAGGCTGGTTTAGGATCAATGAATTAATCACTCATTATCCGAAATGAAAATATGATTATGAAACCTCATTTGAGGCGGCCAAATCCCTTGATGGGATATAGTGCCAGAGAGAGAGAGAGAGAGAGAAGTGCTATAAAGATAGAGATTAAAAAAAATATTTGTTTGGTTCTCTCGGTGCTTCAAATTATTCATCATTTGTCAATTTGGCTAACGCATCATCAATCGGAGCACTCACAGCGACGCAGAAAAATTCGAACGGCTCAATAAAAATTGCTACGGATGAATTAGCATCTCTAAAGATTTCATCCTCAGTTAAGGCACCTACAGATTCAGAATCAGCAATTTATCATGACACTGACACAGAAAATATTTTCTTTAAGGATGACATTAACGACCATGTTTTTGATGAAGATTTTTATAGTAAATTGGAGATCATGAACATCCAGCGCTTCCAATCAGTAGCCGAACGCTATTAAAAAGTCCGAATAAAGTTGACATTGCCGATATGGGAAGCGGAGAATATTGGTATTATGGCATAAAGTCTAATATTGAAACAGTAGCTGTTTTGCTTTGGCATAGTCCGCTTAGCTTACAACAACAACAATTGCATTAAGCCGCTCTAATGTAAACCAAAAAAATTTTTGGTTTAGGGGAAATAAAATCATTTTATGGTTATGGTGTTTATCGCAAGGTGGTTATTTTTTCTATTTTTTCTCGAAGCGTTGTCATCTTCTTGTAAAAAATGACATTTGGCATTTGTTATTTGATAGCAAAATATCGACTTTAATTTTTTTATTTCCTAAAATAAAAAAAACTAAAATAAATATTAATAAAATGAAAAACAAAATACATTAAAAAAAATAAAGCCAAAATTTGTTGCTTTCAGATTCAAAAGTTAAGTCAAGCGGGATTTTCGAAAGCAACGCCGTTAGTATTATCTAATATCAACGGATCGGAGTCGATTTGCATAATTATCAATGTTATAGCCTTTCAAAATCTCGCTGTTTGAGAAAGATAAAAGAAATCTTGAATTAACAATTAAAACAAACAAATAAATTCACAATTTCAGTTCATTTTTGCAACAAAAAACAAATAACGTACGTTTTGCATTGCGGGCTGGAGTCTATGTGTTTATTCCACTTTTTCAATTCGTCGATCGAATTTATCGGAAAATTAAATTGGTTCGCTAATATTTCGTCGCCGTTGTCATGTTTTTATTCAATTTTCTTGGGCATACCAACTTTCGACTTTAAATGGAAGAGAAACAAATAAACTATAACTAAAATGTGAAATGGAAAAGAAATGGGCTAAAATTTAATATGGAAAAATTGGCAAAATGTATGTTCCGAAATCGGAACACCATGACCCAAAGGGTTAAAATATTTACTTCCTCCCTGCACCGAACTCACAACACTATTAAAAACGTAGTAGAATACAAATTTTACTGCTCTTTGAATTTATTAGAACTGAATATTAATGTACTCACTTTGCTTCGTCCTCGGTATTAGTTGTAATACAATACTCTACGTAGACTAGGGTTCGAATGTGGTTATGTTCGATTGTATAATAACACATCGACTTTGGCCCACTCTTCAACAACCGGTTCACTGCTCGAATTTTTTTGTAATGTATTTAAACCACTATTTGGCAAGAACAAAAATCCATTTACCACCCGTTTGTGGGACACTACACTATACTCTTTTATAATAAGAGCACCTTTTTTTGAAGGTCTCTATACCACTGGAAAAATTTGTAAATTTATCACACTACACGAAATTAAGTCGATTAACACCGATGTATTTCGTACATATTTTTTTCTGGCTTGTTTAGTAAAATTTCACCTAAATATGTAGGTAGAAATAGAATTTGATTACATATTTTGAAATTGAAATTTGAAAGTAAAAATTCCTTAAACTAGAATTTTCGACTTAAAATAGGTTAACGTCTTTTTAAACTGAAGGATACTTCGTCGTTAAGGTCGAAATAATTTAGTAATTCGAAAAATCGAAAAAATTTATTAATTATTTGTGGAAATCCTGGAGATAACCCCATCGGAAAATTAAGTTTAAAAATTAGGTCCATCTATCACGTAAGCCATACCAAAAGCTCAACTTGCAATAATGACGATAAGATCCTGATCTTAAGCAATTTGTCCTTATGGTTCGATTTTCTTCATGTTTGATATGAAAAATCGATTAAATTTTTTAATAATTTGTGGAAATCCTAGAGATAACCCCATCTAGAAATTAAGTTTAAAATTTAGGTCCATCCATCACTTAAGCCATACCAAAAGCTCATCTTCGAATCATGACTATAAGATCCAGATCTTAAGCAATTTGTCCTTATGGTTTCGATGTTCTTCATGCTTGATATGAAAAATCGATTTAATTATTTAATTATTTGTGGAAATCCTAGAAATAACCCCATCGGAAAATTAAGTTTAAAGATTACGTCCATCTATCACTTAATCCATACCAGAAGCTCAACTTGGAATCATGACTGTAAGATCCTGATCTTAAGCAATTTGTCCTTATGGTGTCGATGTTCTTCATGTTTTATATGAAAAATCGATTAAATTTATTAACTTTTTGTGGAAATCCTGGAGATAGCCCCATCGGGAAGTTAAGTTCAAAAATTAGGTCCATCTATCACGTAAGCCATACCGAAAGCTCAACTTGGACTCATGACTATAAGATCCTGATCTTAAGCAATTTGTCCTTATAGTTTCGATGTTCTTCATGTTTTATATGAAAAATCGATTAAATTTATTAACTATTTGTGGAAATCCTGGAGATAGCCCCATCGGGAAATTAAGTTTAAAAATTAGGTCCATCTATCACTTAATCCATACCAGAAGCTCAACTTGGAATCATGACTATAAGATCCTGATCTTAAGCAATTTGTCCTTATGGTTTCGATGTTCTTCATGTTTGATATGAAAAATCGATTAAATTAATTAATTATTTGTGGAAATCCTGGAGATAGCCCCATCGGGAAGTTAAGTTCAAAAATTAGGTCCATCTATCACGTAAGCCATACCGAAAGCTCAACTTGGAATCATGACTATAAGATCCTGATCTTAAGCAATTTGTCCTTATAGTTTCGATGTTCTTCATGTTTTATAAGAAAAATCGATTAAATTTATTAACTATTTGTGGAAATCCTGGAGATAACCCCATCGGGAAATTAAGTTTAGAAGTTGGGTCCATCTATCACTTAAGCCATACCAAAAGCTCATCTTGGAATCATGACTATAAGATCCTGATTTTAAGCAATTTGTCCTTATGGTTTCGATGTTCTTCATGTTTGATATGAAAAACCGATTAAATTAATTAATTATTTGTGGAAATCCTAGAGATATCCCCATCGGAAAATTAAGTTTAAAAATTAGGTCCATCTATCACTTAATCCATACCAGAAGCTCAACTTGGAATCATGACTATAAGATCCTGATCTTAAGCAATTTGTCCTTATGGTGTCGATGTTCTTCATGTTTTATATGAAAAATCGATTTAATTAATTAATTATTTGTGGAAATCCTGGGGATAACCCCATCGGGAAATTAAGTTTTAAAATTAGGTACATCTATCACTTAAGCAATACTAAAAGCTCAACTTGGAATCATGACTATAAGATGCTGATCTTAAGCAATTTGTCCTTATGGTTTCGATGTTCTTCATGTTTGATATGAAAAATCGATTAAATTAATTAATTATTTGTGGAAATCCTGGAGATAGCCCCATCGGGAAGTTAAGTTCAAAAATTAGGTCCATCTATCACTTAATCCATACCAAAAGCTCAACTTGGAATCATGACTATAAGATCCTGATCTTAAGCAATTTGTCCTTATAGTTTCGATGTTCTTCATGTTTTATATGAAAAATCGATTAAATTTATTAACTATTTGTGGAAATCCTGGAGATAACCCCATCGGAAAATTAAGGTTAAAGATTAGGTCCATCTATCACTTAATCCATACCAAAAGCTCATCTTGGAATCATGACTATAAGATCCTGATTTTAAGCAATTTGTCCTTATGGTTTCGATGTTCTTCATGTTTGATATGAAAAATCGATTAAATTAATTAATTATTTGTGGAAATCCTGGAGATAGCCTCATCAGAAAGTTAAGTTCAAAAATTAGGTCCATCTATCACGTAAGCCATACCGAAAGCTCAACTTGGAATCATGACTATAAGATCCTGATCTTAAGCAATTTGTCCTTATAGTTTCGATGTTCTTCATGTTTTATAAGAAAAATCGATTAAATTTATTAACTATTTGTGGAAATCCTGGAGATAGCCTCATCGGGAAGTTAAGTTCAAAAATTAGGTCCATCTATCACGTAAGCCATACCGAAAGCTCAACTTGGAATCATGACTATAAGATCCTGATCTTAAGCAATTTGTCCTTATAGTTTCGATGTTCTTCATGTTTTATATGAAAAATCGATTAAATTTATTAACTATTTGTGGAAATCCTGGAGATAACCCCATCGGAAAATTAAGGTTAAAGATTAGGTCCATCTATCACTTAATCCATACCAAAACCTCAACTTGGAATCATGACTATAAGATCCTGATCTTAAGCAATTTGTCCTTATGGTGTCGATGTTCTTTATGTTTTATATGAAAAATCGATTAAATTTATTAACTATTTGTGGAAATCCTGGAGATAACCCCATCGGGAAATTAAGTTTAGAAGTTGGGTCCATCTATCACTTAAGCCATACCCAAAGCTCATCTTGGAATCATGACTATAAGATCCTGATTTTAAGCAATTTGTCCTTATGGTTTCGATGTTCTTCATGTTTGATATGAAAAATCGATTAAATTAATTAATTATTTGTGGAAATCCTGGAGATAGCCTCATCGGGAAGTTAAGTTCAAAAATTAGGTCCATCTATCACGTAAGCCATACCGAAAGCTCAACTTGGAATCATGACTATAAGATCCTGATCTTAAGCAATTTGTCCTTATAGTTTCGATGTTCTTCATGTTTTATATGAAAAATCGATTAAATTTATTAACTATTTGTGGAAATCCTGGAGATAACCCCATCGGAAAATTAAGGTTAAAGATTAGGTCCATCTATCACTTAATCCATACCAAAACCTCAACTTGGAATCATGACTATAAGATCCTGATCTTAAGCAATTTGTCCTTATGGTGTCGATGTTCTTCATGTTTTATATGAAAAATCGATTAAATTTATTAACTATTTGTGGAAATCCTGGAGATAACCCCATCGGGAAATTAAGTTTAGAAGTTGGGTCCATCTATCACTTAAGCCATACCAAAAGCTCATCTTGGAATCATGACTATAAGATCCTGATTTTAAGCAATTTGTCCTTATGGTTTCGATGTTCTTCATGTTTGATATGAAAAACCGATTAAATTAATTAATTATTTGTGGAAATCCTAGAGATATCCCCATCGGAAAATTAAGTTTAAAAATTAGGTCCATCTATCACTTAATCCATACCAGAAGCTCAACTTGGAATCATGACTATAAGATCCTGATCTTAAGCAATTTGTCCTTATGGTGTCGATGTTCTTCATGTTTTATATGAAAAATCGATTTAATTAATTAATTATTTGTGGAAATCCTGGAGATAGCCTCATCGGGAAATTAAGTTTTAAAATTAGGTACATCTATCACTTAAGCAATACTAAAAGCTCAACTTGGAATCATGACTGTAAGATGCTGATCTTAAGCAATTTGTCCTTATGGTTTCGATGTTCTTCATGTTTGATATGAAAAATCGATTAAATTAATTAATTATTTGTGGAAATCCTGGAGATAGCCCCATCGGGAAGTTAAGTTCAAAAATTAGGTCCATCTATCACGTAAGCCATACCAAAAGCTCATCTTGGAATCATAACTATAAGATCCTGATCTTAAGCAATTTGTCCTTATAGTTTCGATGTTCTTCATGTTTTATATGAAAAATCGATTAAATTTATTAACTATTTGTGGAAATCCTGGAGATAACCCCATCGGAAAATTAAGGTTAAAGATTAGGTCCATCTATCACTTAATCCATACCAAAACCTCAACTTGGAATCATGACTGTAAGATCCTGATCTTAAGCAATTTGTCCTTATGGTGTCGATGTTCTTTATGTTTTATATGAAAAATCGATTAAATTTATTAACTATTTGTGGAAATCCTGGAGATAACCCCATCGGGAAATTAAGTTTAGAAGTTGGGTCCATCTATCACTTAAGCCATACCGAAAGCTCATCTTGGAATCATGACTATAAGATCCTGATCTTAAGCAATTTGTCCTTATGGTTTCGATGTTCTTCATGTTTGATATGAAAAATCGATTAAATTAATTAATTATTTGTGGAAATCCTAGAGATAGCCTCATCGGAAAATTAAGTTTAAAAATTAGGTCCATCTATCACTTAATCCATACCAGAAGCTCAACTTGGAATCATGACTATAAGATGCTGATCTTAAGAAATTTGTCCTTATGTGCCGATGTTCTTCATGTTTTATATGAAAAATTGATCAAATTAATTAATTATTTGTGGAAATCCTGGAAATATTCCCATTAGAAAATTAAGTTTAAAATTTAGGTCCATCTATCACTTCAGCCATACCAAAAGCTCATCTTGGAATCATGACTATAAGATCCTGATCTTAAGCAATTTGTCGTTATGGTTTCGATGTTCTTCATGTTTTATATGAAAATCCCTTGAATTAATTAATTATTTGTGGAAATCCTGGGGATAACCCCATCGGAAAATTAAGTTTTAAAATTAGGTCCATCTATCACTTAAGACATACTAAAAGCTCAACTTGGAATCATGACTATAAGATGATGATCTTAAGCAATTTGTCCTTATGGTTTCGATGTTCTTCATGTTTGATATGAAAATCGATTTAATTAATTAATTATTTGTGGAAATCCTGGAGATAACCCCATCAGAAAATTAAGTTTAAAAATTAGGTCCATCTATCACGTAAGCCGTACTAGAAGCTCATCTTTGAATCATGACTTGAAATTCTCGTTTTTTTGCAATAAATTTTTCGGGATAGTTCATCTAATTTACCAAAGAAATACACCAAAATTGATAAGGTGTTTTCGGGCTGGCTTTTCGTGCCAGCTTGACTTTCATCTATTTGGATAGAGTTTCTTGCGTTCAAAGACTATTTTTAAGTTTAAATCTACCTATAATCGAGCTAATTTGTTAGTTGCTGTCATATTTCATCATGTGATTACCATATCAGATTTATACCTTGAATTAAGATTAGATCAAGGAGATGAATTACAATTACCACAATTCAATCCATTCTTGAAGATTTAATTAACTCATTAAGAGTAGTTGTATTGGAAATAAATTCGATGAATTGTACTACACTTGTCCGAGATTCTGATTCCTGCTTTGACCTGATCTTAGCTTGAATAAATTTCTCCTGTGTTGATACCTAAACTCGTTATGGATTGCTTTCGAGTATCCAAAGCTAGTTGTGTTAACTGTAAGTACGATAATTTGGAAATCAAATGCATATACTTCAAACCCCATTGGCGTTCTATCTGAGCTTAATGAAATTCACCTCTCTAAGATATTAATTCTCAAATTTCTGCTGTTAAAACCGCTTCAAGTATAAGGCTTAGGGCCTACTATTCTCTGTGTTTGAAATGTATTACTCGACTATCACAACTAAGCATTGGAGAAAATCTCGCTTCTCGCTCATTTTTTGTTGTTTAGAAGTATGCGAGAAATTTTAATGACGTCATTTTAAGAACTATTTTAAAATGATAAAGTTAAAATATAACTAAAATTTGTTTTTTTTTTCAGACCAAAATTTGCGGGTTTTCGTCATTTTAAATTGACAGTGCGTATGTTCCCCCATATGTGTGGGGTAAACTATTATATTTTTTAGGAATTAAACACTTTTTTGTGCTATTTTTGGGAAATGCCGGCCCGACTTTTAGCGAAATGGGAATAAACTAATCGAGGTCACTTCTATGTATGTGAAGTTATCCCACGATTCTATCCCAGAAAATAAAAAAAAAATCATCAGGCAACACTAATCAATAAAAACCCGATTTGCTCTTGTGTGAAGTTAGCCCAGCCCAGAAATTATAAAAAATTCACGTTAAAAACAAAACTAAATTCGTTACTTTTAAATTATGAGAATTTTAACCAGTTAAGCGATATATCAATAGAACATGTATTTGTACGAAATACAATTACATTAGACATTAGAAAGGTATTTAGCACGTTAAGTATAAATAAGTCAGATTAAGGCTATATGGTTCTTAGATCGTCACACTCCTGCCTTAATTTTACAAAAATTAGAAAAAAATCGTTCTGTGGCAACTTTGTGAAATTGGGCCCTGGGCCAGATATATCCATACAACTCGTATGTGAACAAAAATTAAATTTAAATTTCGCACGTTAAAATTATAAATTTGTTGGATTCTGGTCCAGGACCCAATTTCACAAAGTTGCCACAGAACGATTTTTTTTTCCAACTTTTCTTAAAGCAAGGCAGGAGTGTGACAATCTCAGAACAACATTATTGGACCTCTAAGTAGGACAACTAGATAATTGCCTAATAGCTAGACAGCAACTTTATCAGAAAGGCTAAAGTGAAATAAAGAAAGAATAATGAAAAAATTAAGTTCTTAATTTCATTTCGTCGAATGTTTCGAGAGCCTCGTGTCGACAACCGCGTGGATTCTATTGCGTAATCTACCTCGCACATCCCTAGTCAGTGAAGAGAATATCATTTGCTAGGTTCTTCATGTTCTGCTACCTCACTCCCCAGATATAAAACGAAAAAATTTAGATATACGAGTACAAGACATAAGGTGGCGCGTAATCAATTTACGCGCGAAACATAATTTTTACATAATTTTCATACAACAAAAATAGAAAATATGAAAAACTAAATAAATAATCAATTGTTGATTATTAACAAGATTTTGGTTATACATAGTTTGTTTATTCGTCATTGTTGTTGTAAATTGTGTATAGCTGCTGTTAGGTATTTTTGATAAAAATCAGTAATAAGTTTATTATTTTTTTTGTATATTTTTCGCCATAAAACTAATAATAATTTAATTTTATTTTTGTATAGTTTTGTAGTTCTGTATTTTGGATAATATACATCAACAACAACAACAACAACACGACCAACATGCAAATGCAATCAAATATAAATTATATTGCGAGGCGAACATGTATGTACTGTACATACCTCTATATACCTCTATCTATGCTTGTTAATTTTTTATTTTTTTTTGAAAACATACTGACTACACCATACACAACAATCATATCCGTTTCCTGTTTTATCTTTAAAATTTTATCTATTTTGAATTTTTTTTTTTTTTTGAAATTATAAATTAATCAATTATCAGCACGGAATATATTATTAGTTTTTTTTTTGTTTTAGTTTTAACAACAACAACACCACCAATATAAATAATTTATCGTATTTATTATTAAATGCACGAAATTTATTAAATTAAATTTTTGAAAATTTTTAAATTTGTCTGAATGATTTGTGTATGTTTTTGGGGTTGATTTGATGTTTTTTTTTTTTGTTACATTTTGGGATAATTTATTGGATAATTGAGAGCTCATTTATTATGCGAAGAGAGCTCATTTATTATACGAAAAATTGCGTTATTCAAAAATTCCTTTATCCTGATGAGGAGTTTCGTCATGAAATCGAAGTTCACAACGTAGGTCACATCACGGTATTAAGAAATGGCCGCATGTGACTAAAAGTAAGATAAAAATTTGCGTACCCACATTGCACTTTTGTTCTGTAGCGCAAGTGTTTATACCAAAATGGAACTGACACTCAAGAAATCGAATGATGGCGTAGAAATTTCAAGGCTTTAGTTCTCGTATATCACTGAAATTTGGCACAACCCAAGAATTTCAATTAATTCTGTTCTGCTCTACAATGAGTATACATTTTTATTTTGTGGATATTTTTTTATTGTGTCGGTTGGAGTCTCCGATTGAAGAATGAAAAACAATTTAGTTTATGTCTGTTACTACCCGTCCTGTGAGTCCAATTTTGAAGAACTTTCTCGATGATTTCGGCGCGTATTTCGCGAATAACTGTCGCAATGTTATGTTTCAAAGCTGTAATTATCGCTGGATTATCCGCATAACATCCAAAATCCACACCAAACAGTCACTTTTGGTGGATTCATTGGCTTCTCTACGATTACGTTTGACTGTTTAGAACGCCAAATCCGGAAGATCTGCTTGTTTACATATATTGAGATTATTCTGGTCGCAACGTATTTCTGCTGTAAAAAAAATAAAATAAAAAACACGAACTATTTTGAGAACCAATTTGCACGTCCTACTTAGAATGAATTTAATTGTGAAATGGCTCTGACAGTTCGTATACACAGCCGAGCTAAAAGTTCTGTGCATGTGTGTGAGTGTCGACTTGAACAGAATACTCAAGCAAGAGCGAAGTACTTGTAGCGGCTCAAACAGAAAAATCCTTTTCACTTCGTGGCATTCCTCGTAGCAAAACTATTTATACACCGCGCCGCTTAATTACGAGGCATAGCTCGTTTTGCTAAATAGAGCTATTTCGCCAACTACAAATTAATTCCGCGAATCTCGATATTTATCGACGATCGATAAATATTGAGATATTTATCGACGACCCAATAAAACGAGGAAACGAAAAAGAATCAGTCGCGTTTTAGAGGCTTAAGAGACACGGTCTCATAAATAATAAAGTATAGTGAAAGTGCCGAATAATCATTCACCACGCCTAACGCCTACTTGCTGTGAAATAATTTTAAGATACGTAGTATAGTGAAATTATATGCAATGAATAACATATAATAAATAAATAGTTTATGTAACAAAACATATAGTGCGTGTTATTAATAGTTAATAATAAAAACCCGCTAACACCGCTATATACTAAATTCCAACATTTAAAATAAAAACTACGTTAAGTCTTTGGCATGACGACATTCATCAATTTACAGAATAATTGATGCTTTGGTTTTGTTTTGCGTGTTTGTGGAACTCCGGATTTTTCACCAGTCTTATTGCGCTCTAATTGTCCATGAAGAATACGGGCGCATCGCTCTTGATTTGCTGAAGTTCACCCAGCAATTAAGTTTCGTAGCCTTCAAAGAGAATTCCCGTGTCCATCGAACCTCGAATGTACTTCAGAACGCGTTTGACTGCATTCACATGAACTGCAGCTGGCTTTTTCGGCTGACACTTTCAACTGCGACCTGATATCTGGCCTGGTGGCGACGGTCAATTATATGAGACTTAGATCTCCCAGATTTTGTGAATTGCCCAATGGAGTAGACACTGCATTGCAATCCGTCATGTTAAAACGGTCGATGACTTTTTTTTTGCGTAGCATTCTTGATTTATGTGGATCGATCGCCGATCAATTTCAAGTCCCAGAAAACACTTCAACTCGAAATCCCTTTTCAAATATTCGATGACCGGCTTTAAAATCCTCCCGGCATAAATTGCAAGGATTATCATACCGATTTCCCTGCCTCAGACGAAAACACACGGATCCGATTCACTCATTCTGAATGAAAAATTTTAGACAAAAGCAATGAATTTTTTTTGCTAACATTGCACTGTGTTGCGTCGATTCAAAAAAAGTTATTCGCTTCGCTGTCGTGATGGTGCTCCGATCACGCAATCGTCGATTGGCAACATTTCTGTTATCAAGTTGTGTTATCTGGCGTGATGAAATCGTCTGCGTCTCCATCATCTGCGCTCTCGTCACTTGGGTTTGCCTTTTCCTCATTCGCGCCAGCTTTTTCTTCAGCTCCGATGTCGAACTTTGCCATGGATTCCTCTAACAAAAATACCACTTCGCATGATATTTCAACTTTTCCTGTATTTGGATTCCATGCTCGATATGCCTTGGAACGACTGTCGTATCCAACGAAGATACATTTGGTGGCCTTCGCGTCGCAAAAAAAAATTCGCAGATGGTCAATCCTCGCTTCCTTGTTGCGCCACAATTCATGCGGTGTTTTTCCGACGATCGTGCTTGTTTCAGTTCAATTTATCACATGGACTGCTAAATTTGCCGCCTCGGTCCAAAACTTTTTTTTCCCATTTGCTTCGCCTGAAGCTGATTCGACGATTGTCCGCATTTCTCGCTCAGCAGACCCGTTTTGCTCAGATATGTACGGTACAGTTGGTTGGTGATGAATGCCATTTCCCTCGAAAAATACCTTTAATTCTGCATGCACTAATTCTGTGACATTGTCAGACCTGACAATACGAAGTTTGTGCTTATCGTCCTTCTGTGTCAACTTGACACACTTCTTGATGACACTCGCTACTTCAGACTTTTATTTTATGAAGTGAACGAAACGAAAATGTGCTTTGATGAAGTTTGCCAAAAACACAAGCTTCGCACGTAAAACCGTCATTGAAAAATTCAATGTTTCAGCTTTGCGGGTGTTTTCACGTGTATGACATTTTGAGGTCCCAGTCGCTCGTGCCATGATTGAAGAGACACCTTTTTGATTGCTACGTTTGCTGTAGCCTCGAACTGGTTCGTTTGTTTTGAAAAGTATCTGGAACAAACCCTTTCTGCGAACTCCCACTGCAACGACGTTTCCGTTTTTCAGTATTTCGCATCCTTCGCTGTCCATGCTCAGTTAGTGTCCATAATCTGTCACCTTTCTCGATGAAAATAGATGTACATGCAAATCCGGTACAAATATAGAACCTCCATGACTCGCTTGCGACTCCAATCGATTGCCATTGAAAGCACGAAAGCTGATGTCACCTTTGCCTCGCGCTATGATTCTATCACCATTGCCTATTTTCACCGATTCAGATATTTCCGGAAAGTTTTCAAACCAATCATGTCGGTGACTCATGTCATACGTTGCTCCTGAATCCAAAATCCAGGCGCTCTTGTCACCACTTGCTCTCGTGTGACAAATGAAAGCATCTACTGAAGTGTCTTCTTGCTTTTTGCCCGAGCTGTTCTTCTTTTCTGGGCAGTCCCGCTTTTGTTGTTATTGCCATTCTTTTGAAAAGTTCGCTTGGCCATCAGTACTTTTACCTCTACGTCCTGGCCCTGTGACTTGAGACGCATTTCTCCCGATATCAAACGCGCCTCCAGATTAATAAATAATAAATATTTTCTGCAACAAAACTATCACAACTTCAAGAAGGAGCAGGAGTTGAGAGATCAGAAGGACACCATATCTGAGTCGATGGTAATTTCGAAAATTTCTGCAAGTGCAGCCGATCGAACAGGCTGCACTCGCAGAAATTTTCGAAATTACCATCGACTCAGATATGGTCTCCTTCTGATCTCTCAACTGCTGCTCCTTCTTGAAGTTGTGATAGTTTTGTTGCAGAGAATATTTATTAGTTACTCTCCGACTTTTGCTCATACGTACTTGTAAGCATCGTCCACATTTCACTTGCTTTCTCACAGCCCATGATTAGCCGTATTGACTGTTTTCCGCATGTAGTTGAAATTGTCCACTTCATGCTTTTGCGTCTGCCCTTTTCCAAGTCATAATTTCCGTCGCTTATTTTGCACTCGCAACCGCATTTTCGTGACCCGTTGTGAATCCATTTGTTTCTTAACATTCACTCACGAATTTTCTGAATACCAAATGCGACAATTTTCACGATTAAAATGAACCTCATCGCTAAAAATGATTTCAGTTAAAAAAAAATCAGCATCTACTTGTTGGTCACCTCCGTCACGATTTCATAAAAAAAATCCTTCCGATTTTGTCTTGTTCGCAGTTGTTTGCACGTGAAAAAATGGCGTTCGACATCTCCCAATTTTGGGGTCCGAAATGATTTGATTACAATTTGAAGAGAATTTGGAATGATTTTATTACGTTTTAAGATGATTTGGAATGTCTTGAGGTGATTTGTAACGATTATATTAAGTTTTGAAACTATTTCGAGCTAAACAAAAATTTAAAACTCCATCCGGGCCGCCCCCCCTCCTCCTTTTCCGAAACCCTCACCTATCACAATCTGGTGTTGGTACTCGAAATGACTCTTCTAGAAATTTTTATAAAAATCGTACTAGATGAAAAAAAATAAACAAAGAAACCCGGATTTTTAAGAAATGAACACCCAGCGCAAACAATTCAAATAAAAAAAATATTTCAAGGCCATTTTTGAAATACATTTTAGTTTAAATTTTATTTTCGAGAGAGCAGAACAGGACATCTGCATATCCAAGAATTTGGCCTGATTTATTAAATATACAGCACGATGTTTCGATGTTGCTTTTCCTCACTACGTACTCAAGCGCCAAATTGAACAGCAAAGGCGCGAGTGCATCTCCCTTTCGAACGCCAGATGATATCTCAAAGGATTCTGACCAATTCCTTCGATAACGATTCTATATATAGATCCAGATGTTGTTAATTTACACAGAGAAACAGGTTTCTCTAGGATTCCTACGCGTATGAGCGCGGCTCATAAGTTGTCGCGGGTAATACTGTCATATGCCTATGGAAAGTCTATATTTAGTTGATGGATGGTTAGGTTGTACTCACAACATTTTTCCAAGATCATCCTCATGGTGAAACACTGGTCAGTCGTTGATAGGTTGGGTCGAAAACCACACTGATAGTCGCTAATGATGTTTTCGGCGAAAGGGATGAGTCTGGCAGAGTTCAATAGGGCTAAGACGGTCGCCTTTTTTATGCAACTGACATATGAGCGCGGTCTTCCGATTTTCAGGCTGCTATTCTTGGTCCCAAATACAGACAATGAGATCGTATAGACTTGTTGCAGGAGTAACGCCTCTGAGCTTAATCAATTCTGCGGGGATTCCATCGAGACCATTTTCAACTGCGTCTACTTCCTCCACTGTGGGATATTTGACAAAAACCTCTTCACTTGGAGGAGCTATTGCTCTAATTGGGGTCACTTCGTCATTCCGATTTAGCAGATTTTGAAAGTAGGTTTGCCTACCACGTTTGTTCTCAACTTTCCATTCACGTCTTTGATGGCTGTACTTCTTGGGTGGAAGTCTTTAGTGAGATCCCTGGTGTTGGCAAAACAGTCCCTTGAGTTTCCTAGTTCCGCTTGGAAGCTGATGTTTTCGATGGATAATCTCATATTATGTTCGCGCTTCTTTTGTCGAAGGTATTTAGTCGTGGCTTTCCTAGCGCAGAGATATTCTGCTAGAGTGCCTCTAATGTTGCGAGCCAACCATTTTTCACGAAGCGTTTGTTTATTTTCGACGACCTTACGGCATTGGTCATCGAACCAATCATTGCGGGGCCTCGGAGGTTTTCTTCCGTTGGTATTTTGCGCCGCGGTGGTTATGGCTGACTGTACAGCGTGCCACTGCTCCTAGATGTTAGGAGGAGCTTCTTCATTGTTATGGGGCCGGTCTAAATAATTAGTGACAGCTGATTGGTAACTCTGCAGTGACGCTAGGTCTTTTAGAACATCGGCATTCCATCGAACGGTCTTTTGTGCTTGTCTGTTAAACGTAGATGACAGTTTGCACTTATATTTAAATATGACAAGCATATGATCGCTGTCCATGTCTGCACCTTTGTAAGATCTAACGTCATATATGCTGGTGGAGTGTCTCTTAGACACCATGACGTGATCGATTTGGTT
Source organism: Nephrotoma flavescens (assembly GCA_932526605.1). Lineage (NCBI taxonomy): Eukaryota > Metazoa > Arthropoda > Insecta > Diptera > Tipulidae > Nephrotoma > Nephrotoma flavescens. Next base: position 41,458,756 of record OW052222.1, read on the forward strand.
TTCCGTTCTTCCATCATTCGATCTCCACGTTAATTTGTGGATTTTCTTATGTGGGAAAATCGTACTTGATACAACTAAGTTGGACGTTATTGCCAGGTCGGTGAATCGTTGGCCGTTGTTATTACTAGTTAGGTGCAGGCTGTTAAGACCGACGTGCGATGTATTTTCTGCGCTCCTACCGATTTTTGCATTAAAGTCACCCACGACGATTTTAATGTCGTGGTGCGGTATGTTATTGATGACTCCCTCCAGCTCGACAAAGAAAAGATCTTTGATGTCATATGATTTATCTTCGGTGGGTGCATGCACATTAACGATCGTGATGTTAAATTTCTTAGTGCGAAGTCTGACCGTGCATATCCGCATCTTGATAGGGCGGAAATCAATGATATGATGCTTCACGCGCCGATGGATGAGGAAGCCAACTCCAACTTCACCTCTGTTCTGATGGCCGCTATAATGAAGAGTGTAACCATTGGTGGTGTCATGGATCCCACTCCCAGACCGCTTAGATGGTCTGTAGTGCAAGTACGTGTAGTGCAAGTACGTTTAATGTGTAACTCTTTGCTTGGTTCGATAGCTTCTGGAGATCTCCAGGTCTTAAGAGTCTAAACACGTTACATGTTCCCATTTTAAAGCGTTGTCTGTGTACAATTTCCGAGGTCGGGTTTGTAATGAATCAAATATGGTAATCTGAGGCCTTTGATTAGGGTTCATAACTGAAATGTTTTTATGAGGGCAGGTTGTTGGCCTGCCGCTCAACTCACTTGTTACGTGTGTGGGTCACGTACTGGTGAGAATCTTGAGGCTTCCAGTCCTACCTTGAACACATTTATATAGCTAGCCGCTTGATACAAGACAGACGCCCGCTTCAGCCGCTCCTACCCTGGAGAACAGACGCTGGTTTAGTATTGGTTGTGAGGCGCCAATGGCTCGCCTTGACATGTAGTGTCCATGACTATAAACAGGATTTAGCTGCAGAGAGCACCGCGAGAAGGTATGAATCTCGGACTTCGCCCCCCTTTAGTTATTACTAGTCTATATACTATTATTGAAGTCTTTGTTTTTTATATATTCAAACTAATGTTATTAATTCATTGCTTTTGTATATTTCAATTTCAAATATATTATTTAAATTATTATTTAGCATCGTATACTTTAGTGATAATGATTTTGAAGCGGATGCAAAATAATCTTTGAAGGAGATTGTTTGGGCGTCTATTATTACTTCTGACTATTCGTTATTACTGGTTGTTTTTGGCGAGTCCATCATTTCTTCATAAATATATTCAGGAGAGGGTTGAGGACTATAAATCAGAATAAGATAGGGATGAACAATGTATATGAAAATTAGATGAAGAATCGGCTGTTGATGGTCTTAAATGGTTATTTTGATGGATTGATGACTGATAATTTAAGCAATGTTTTGTTTAAGCAAGGTTTTTCAGATAAGAAATTTGCTGCAAGTGACCTTGAATGTGTGATATTTTGAGGAGAGGGTATTTTGGGTATAGGTTCGCCATAATTAATTTGGAAACTATCTGCACCTACTTTTCTTACTTTACATACATAGGGTGAGGGAGTCGAAAGAAACTTGGGTTGATATAGAATTTATTGTGGTTGGTAACAAATACTTATCATTTCGAGAAAAGTGTGATTGTGATAAAGAATGGCGGAAATTGTTTTCTAAATCAATGTCGTGTCCTTCGCTAGAAATGGGTTCTCGATTTAAATCCTGTGATTTACAATTTTTAAGTGGAATGCTGGAAACGGAGGAATATTCATTAGCAGGATGCGCTATTGATGACAGTGATGAAAAACTGGGATGATTTTTTTTTTGATTTGGCAGCAGTAGGTTGATTAAAGTTATTTGAAGTTCTGTTGTTAATTCTGAATAAAGTTTGTTCTTCGCATGAATTTTTAGTTTGAGTCGGAAAATAAGTATTATTGGTCATGGGAATTATTTATCGATAAGGAGTTTTTGGGTGTGGAGGGTGTATAGTTGTTAGACATTAAAAACTAACATAGTATAAGAAATACCATTTATTTATGGCTTTGAAAGCCAAATTATTTATTTAAAAGCCTACCCCCGTATTTAAAGTATGGTTGCGATTCCCATATGTTCCACTTTTTAAAAAATTGTCCATTGCCTCAAACGCAAACCTAGAAGGTTTATATATTTCGTTCGAGCATGCACAGAATCTTTAACTTTTCTCTTTAGATTCCTTTTTTTTTTTTAATAAGGTTATTGGCTGATTTAAACTTAATTCCTCTCTAATCTTATTCCATGTATCATGGACATCCAATCTATTTTCATGTTTTGAATTTTTTAAATCCCATATCTCCGGATATTTTGCATAAATATTTATGAATTCCAGAATTAAATCATTTGACCAATCGTCTTATATTGTTTAATAGTGATATATTAACGTTTTATTGTAAAGTAAATTAAGGACGTATCAAAAGCAAAACTAATTTTTATAAATAAAATTATTGACATCTATATGGTAATCAATCTACTAAAACCCCTAGTGACACCTCTCCGTTGAAATCCTAACATTCCAATTTATTACACCACGTGTAGACGATTGCCCAATGTGCATACCAATGTTGGTAGTTTCTTTTGATCTTTTTTGGAAAACCGCCTATTGAACGAATGTGCACCAATGTTGGAAAAATGTAAACTTGATTTGAATTTGTCATTTGTTTTGTGGCTACACAATTCTTTGATTAGTTATTTAATTACTTATTAATTTTTTACTAACAGAACAATGACAAGTAGCCAAAGAGTCCAATAACGCATAGCAATTTTCAATTTATACCGACATTTATTGAAAAAAATTCACATAAGCAATAGCATTAAAATTAAGATTAACCACAATATAATTTATACACATACATTACACAAGCTTACACCTAAATTATCAAGAAACCAAATATAGTCGAAAGCAACAATAGGGCCGGGTTCTGCTAGTCAATCAATAAAATTAATCTAATAAAAATACCACGCAGCGTAAATCTATCCACCTTTGGCGTAACGAACATTTACGCGAACATACCGAGGGACGAAACAATAGAAATAACGAAAAACAGGAATCGGGGTAAAGAATCACTTTGGACGGCAGTCCAAACGAGTGACGAAAGCACCTACTGTGCTGGAAGTCGAACGAAGTATATTATACAGCAAGTTTCGAACTTTTTCCCTTTAAGGCCGCCAGGATCATGTTATATACCATTGGAAAGGCCTTGAAAAATAAACCTAAATAATGTATAAAAAATGAATTTCTACCAACATTGAGTGGAGATATGACCTTCCGAAAATTGCCCCAAAAAATCAGTTTTTCGGGTATAACTGCCCCAAAAAAGGCCCCAATTATTTTCTAACTGACAAATTATGATTGTAGACGTCAATACCAATTCAACGACACCTCAAACGTCCAAAACGGATGATTTTGACCAAAGTTATGACAATTTTAAATTTTTCTATGACGTCACCATATAATCTTGCTTTGGTATATATGTTTGTTTGTCCGTACCTCTTTTATTTGATCTCATATTTTCAGGGGTTGTAGTACTTAAAAAACTAAGCAACTTTTGTTCTACAACTTTTTGATTTGGCCGCCATATTGGCCGCGGCCGGCCTCTGAACGGCCATTTTTGGCCATTTTGCCACGTCCACAGTGCTGAATCTATTCGACATATCCTAGACATATGCCTATCGTTGGAAAGGTATTGACGCCAGCTATCAAATAGCAAAAAAAAGAATTCAAAAAATTAGGTTGGAGGGTCATTTTGGCCAAAAAACTGAAAAATGCGAAATCGGCCGGCCACATTCGGCCAAATTGCTAAAAAATGAGCCCAAGACTTTTGGTTCATATTTTCAGGATTATTAGCCACAAATCCCACCTACAATATGACATCAACCGTTTGTCCCAGAAAACTCGTATATTTTAGATATTGACCTCCATAACTTAAAAGCCACCTTAATTTTTTGCAAAATTTCATTTTTTGGCTCAAATGCACCCTAATATCGGTCCGTTGCGGTTCATAATGATAGTGAATCAACGTATTACAATGAAACAAATATAAATACATCATATTATTATCATTGCTAAGAGAATTTTTACCAGTGACTCTTTTTTCATAACAAAAAAAATGAAAAAACTGACAAATTGATGTGATCGAAAAAATCACCAAAAACATTGAACAATCTCCTTGCATAAAATCGACACTTTTTTAATCTTTATGATGGTTTCTTTAAAAAAATAGATCTTACCACTCCTCCCATGCAAGAAACATGCAAAAAAATTGTTGAATTATCCCGGATTTTATCCGTCGTATGAATATGACTTAAGGCACACTAACACGTAGCGGCCACTTGTGTGCTATCGAGTGTGTGTATGAACTGTTTTGACTGACAACAATAAAACGAATCGTGATTCAATTCATCTTCAATTTGCCGTGCCAAAATCATTGATATCAAATAAAATACCTCTTAACGAGGTAAATGTTCGAGTGACGAAAGCCGAATTCAATTCACAAAATTTCTGATATCAAATTTGTGCCGAAAAAAACAATTGCATTCGATTTGTCAACGATTTTTCGGAATGTTAGTGCATTCGGCGCGTTTGTTTACATTTTGCTTTCTAGCTGTCAAGAATAACGATTGCTAACGATTTTTCGGAATGTTCAACAACAACGCGCTGAATGCATTAACATTCCGAAAAATCGTTGACAAATCGAATGCAATTGTTTTTTTCGGCACAAATTTGATATCAGAAATTTTGTGAATTGAATTCGGCTTTCGTCACTCGAACATTTACCTCGTTAAGAGGTATTTTATTTGATATAGAGATACAAGAAATAACAAAAAAAACAATTTCACATGTAACAGCGACTTTTACAAACAAAATGAAGGCATAGCAATTGGAAGTCCACTTTCAGGTACATTATACATGACTCTTCTCGAAAAACGAAACATTCCTAGCAAGAACAACAAATAAAAAATAATATAATATACCTGTATAAATAAGTGGATGACGTAATACTATTATTTAACGGCAGCAACAGCCAACTAGGCAAATTTCACCAATCCATAAATAATTTACAAACCACTATAAAATTTACCTAGGAACGGAGAACAATAAACAAATTAACAACTGCATACTTTATTATTGTCATTTTTAATTGTGAGGTCCATCATCCTTATCAACTTAGATAAAACAGATAAAAATTTTATAAGTGTAGAATACAATAAAATGACTCACGAAATAATAGAAAAGACTTTCAAAACATTCGGATACACGACAGCCTCCAAAAACAGTAATAAATTAGAACAGAAACTCACATTTATAGCAACACCCCAAAAAATAGTCGCAGCAGGTATACAAACTAACATGTCACGAATGCCCAAAATTTTACATCGAACAAACACGGGGTCGATTTCGTTCAAAATTCGACAGAAAAAACATAACGTTTTCGTTATACGTATAAGGAGTATAGTATTCAATTTTATATTAGTGTGTGTAATTTTTAGTGGTTATATTTGTTTGTTTTCTGCGAATGTGAGCATCAAAAATTATGAATCGGTACAAATCGGTTCAGTATTTTAGTAGCCAGTATTTGAGTGGTGAGTTAACACTTTCGCGCAAATGACTGATATAGCAGACATACAGCTTTTTCGTATTTTAATACGTTCGCGAAAACATTGCTTCATTTTTTAAGGAATAACTCGACATTTTTTTCAATTCTCACAACATATTCCTTTCCGTTACGAAATATCATTGCAATTATAAAAGTTATCAAAATAATGGGATCCTGAGTAGCACACACATTTAGAAAGCGCGCGTCAATGTGTTAAGAAAATAAATTTTTAACTACACATATTTTATTTTTATTTTTTCAATGCGATGTCGAATGTATGTTTTGTTTTCGCAGAAACACAGAATTAGAAATTATTTTAAAATTAAAATTAAATAATTAACTAAATTTAATTTTATTTAAATTTGGCATTGCATTTACAAATTTTAAATTATAAATGGATTTTTTTTTTTTAATAAATTTATTTATTTATACAATATTACAACTGATTCAGAGATCATCTAGTAATTTATCTTTCTTAAATTTTTAACTTGCATAATTCTATCTTCAATGCCAGGCACTTCATAATGTTTAATATTATTTTTAACAATTACGGTAGACCCGCCTCTACCGTTTCCTCCTGGATGAATAGCATGGTAGCACTGATAGTCACGTATTTTAATAAATGAAGTTTCTGTTAAAAGAGTTTAGAATTTTTTTTTAGCTCTGCAACATGCTGTGGTAATCCATTCGTGTTTCAAATAACAATTCTAAGTGATCTATTCATTTGATTAGTACAGCATTGATATAAGCTCATTCGCAGCTTCTTGTCTATCCAGCCGCTCATATATAGCTTCTAGACCACGTTCTTGTTTTGCTAGGCGTGCATTTATCGTTTCTATACTTCGAAATATCCTTTCTAGTGGATTTTCTTTAATAGTATTCTGCACCGGTGTGAAGTTTTTAACGAAAAGTGTAGCTACACAAATTAATGAAAAGTGTAGCTACACAAATTAACGAAAAGTGTAGCTACACAAATTAATGAAAAGTGTAGCTAGACAAATTAACGAAAAGTGTACCTTCTAAAAAGTGTGGCAATTAAAAGTGTAAATAGCACACCTTTACTAAAAAAGATCGTCAAAATGTATATTTCATGTAAATTTCTTGATCAAACTTTATCATAATAATTCTAGTCTAAAAGTTAAGGTTATTACGAGTAAAAAACAAATTCTCTAAATGTCTGAAATGATATACATGGCCGATTACAAAAATCAACGACACTATGGCAGATTAAAAATATCTCGGAGATGTTATACCAAGTAAAGGCATATGACATCTATTAGTAAATAACTCGAGCTGTTCAAAACAGTAAACCACATTAAAATAAAAAGACCTCTGGTTGCTTAACGACAACTTATACATTGGTAATTTTAATGAATATTGTAATATTCGTCAAAATGCTTGCTACACTATGGCCGATTCCAGAAAACTCAGAGATGTTATCAAGTGTGGGCATATAATTTGGAAAAGTGGACAAATTGACCTATTCAAAACAGTAAACCACATTAACATAAAAAGACCTGGGGTTGCTTAACGTCAACTTATACATCGGTAATTTTAATGAATATTCGTCAAAATGCTTGCTCAAAACTCAGAGATGTTATTAAGTGTCGGCGCTTATTTTTGATTTTCAAAAAGTGGATGGTTGTATCGCTCAGTTAACGATAATTTTAAATATTTTATTTTAATAAAAAAGTAAAAATTATATTTCTAACAAAAATTCTGATTTCATTTATTTTGCCTTAAAATGCTATCACGTTGCATTCACGATTGCCGTACATTCGAGGAAAGAGCATAATTGTTTCTTTACTATATGATATTTGCGAGTCCAGTTTACCTATTTTCCATAAATGAGTTCGTAGTTTATTCCACTTTGCCGCAGTAAGATTTCTAGGTAACCTGTATGCTCCGATGACTTCTCATTAATGTTTCGCTTGCATGCTTGTTTCTTAGATGACATTAACTAGTTAGTAAAATTTTAACTAATAAGTAATATTATATCCTTAGATCTTACCGGGTGTATTTATTATATTCATTGATGATTTATATATTTAAATTACACTTACTCTTAGATCTGATATGCTGTACAGGTGTCTGCCGTTCCAAAGAAATCTTTTAATTTAATATAAACAAAATCAATTTACTATTTTATTATTTAGTTTTATTAAGTTTATTATTGAATATTTCGAATTAAACAGTACAACAGGATTAACCTTATACTTATTACTAACTTCCATTGAAAATGGGATAAGATCATCGTATTGCTCCCATGTATTTTGACGTTTCACGTATGCTAAAAAGTGACCTGGAACTTTATTGTTTATTACTGAAATATTTTTTAGCTCCAACCTCTTGACAAGTCTTACAATTGGAGCTGCTAAAATCAATAGAATTTTGTATATTTTTTAAAGAATTTTGATTAAATTTAAAAACATTTTCAAATGGCAAGTAAAATGTTTCCCTCAATCGATTTACGTGGTTGTTATTCTTGCAGTACCGAATTTCTGTTAAAGGATGAGAGAGAGAATTTTCCAAAATAAACGATATTGTACATGATGCGTCCAATTTTATAGAACTTGCTTCATAAACTATTGATTTCTTTTCTGGTACAATTTTAGCAAAAGTTTCGAGCGTTCTTGATAAAGTAATCAATATCGTTAAAACTAGAAAGCAAAATTATAAATTTAAAAAATTCTTCATTAGAAGACTGCATTAAACCTTTGTAGAATTCTACATCAGAGTACATGCAAAGGAAAATTTGAACAGTAGAATCGAAAGCACAAGTATTCACTATTTCTACTGATTGCCGATTTTGGTTTATGAAGGAGTAACCATTTTGTAGAACATGAAGTTCTTCTACTCGTACATTACCGTTCAAGAGAGTTGTAAAAGGCTTTGTTGGATTTTTTTTGGCATGGTTAATATTGTAGTTTCTAGTTAAGACTCGTTTACCAAAATGTTTTGGAGAACCGTACAACTTTTGTTTTTTACACCACTGCTCTTCGTGTTGATCGTCATCTGGGTCATCTAGGTTTTGAACAGGACAATTCGTTCACTTTTACAAAATATATGCCCGCACTTGATAACATCTGTGACTTTTCTGGAGTCGGCCATAGTGTAGCAAGCATTTTGACGAATATTCGAATATTCATTAAAATTACCGATGTTTAAGTTGTCGTTAAGCAACCCCCGGTCTTTTTATTTTAATGTGGTTTACTGTTTTGAACAGGACAATTCAATCACTTTTCTAAATTATATGCCCACACTTGATAACATCTCTGAGTTTTCTGGAATCGGCCATAGTGTTGCAAGCATTTTGACGAATATTAGAATATTCATTAAAATTACCGATGTTTAAGTTGTCATTAAGCAACCCCCGGTCTTTTTATTTTAATGTGGTTTACTGTTTTGAACAGAACAATTCGTCCACTTTTCCAAATTATAAGCCCACACTTGATAACATCTCTGAGTTTTCTGGAATCGGCCATAGTGTAGCAAGCATTTTGACGAATATTAGAATATTCATTAAAATGACCGATGTTTAAGTTGTCGTTAAGCAACCCCAGGTCTTTTTATTTTAATGTGGTTTACTGTTTTGAACAAGATAATTCGTCCATTTTTCCAAATTATATGCCCACACTTGATAACATCTCTGAGTTTTCTGGAATCGGCCATAGTGTAGCAAGCATTTTGACGAATATTACAATATTCATTAAAATTACCAATGTATAAGTTGACGTTAAGCAACCCCCGGTCTTTTTATTTTAATGTGGTTTACTATTTTGAACAGAACAATTCGTCCACTTTTCCAAATTATAAGCCCACACTTGATAACATCTCTGAGTTTTCTGGAATCGGCCATAGTGTAGCAAGCATTTTGACGAATATTAGAATATTCATTAAAATGACCGATGTTTAAGTTATCGTTAAGCAACCCCAGGTCTTTTTATTTTAATGTGGTTTACTGTTTTGAACAGGACAATTCAATCACTTTTCTAAATTATATGCCCACACTTGATAACATCTCTGAGTTTTCTGGAATCGGCCATAGTGTAGCAAGCAATTTGACGAATATTAGAATATTCATTAAAATTACCGATGTTTAAGTTGTCATTAAGCAACCCCCGGTCTTTTTATTTTAATGTGGTTTACTGTTTTGAACAGAACAATTCGTCCACTTTTCCAAATTATAAGCCCACACTTGATAACATCTCTGAGTTTTCTGGAATCGGCCATAGTGTAGCAAGCATTTTGACGAATATTAGAATATTCATTAAAATTACCGATGTTTAAGTTGTCATTAAGCAACCCCCGGTCTTTTTATTTTAATGTGGTTTACTGTTTTGAACAGAACAATTTGTCCACTTTTCCAAATTATAAGCCCACACTTGATAACATCTCTGAGTTTTCTGGAATCGGCCATAGTGTAGCAAGCATTTTGACGAATATTAGAATATTCATTAAAATTACCGATGTATAAGTTGTCGTTAAGCAACCAGAGGTCTTTTTATTTTAATGTGGTTTACTGTTTTGAACAGCTCGAGTTATTTACTAATAGATGTCATATGCCTTTACTTGGTATAACATCTCCGAGATATTTTTAATCGGCCATAGTGTCGTTGATTTTTGTAATCGGCCATGTATATCATTTCAGACATTTAGAGAATTTGTTTTTTACTCGTAATAACCTTAACTTTTAGACTAGAATTATTATGATAAAGTTTGATCAAGAAATTTACATGAAATATACATTTTGACGATCTTTTTTAGTAAAGGTGTGCTATTTACACTTTTAATTGCCACACTTTTTAGAAGGTACACTTTTCGTTAATTTGTCTAGCTACACTTTTCATTAATTTGTGTAGCTACACTTTTCGTTAATTTGTGTAGCTACACTTTTCATTAATTTGTGTAGCTACACTTTTTGTTAAAAACTTCACACCGGTGTATTCTGCTGCGTTATCTGAGAGTAGGATCAGCTTTCTGGCCCTATGGGCTCTAGTTGTAGTTGGAATCCTTTCTCTTCTAACATTACGGTTTTGAATCGATTGGCGTGTTTTATTTCTTAACCTTTGCAGTTGTGCCGTTACTTTGCATGGTCTATAGTTTGCTGGGTGTTGTCCGTTACAGTTTATACCCCTTGCAGGTTCGGTTCGACTAAGAGAACAGTCTTTTGCGTTGTGTCTGCCGGCACATTTTACGCATCTAACATCTCTCCCGCAATATCTTTGGGTGTGGTTATTAAGCTTGGCATTTCTTCCATTGTGGTATTAATCTCGTGTTCTTTTACAGTGGTTCTATTTTAACCCTCATAATAAGTATTGCTTTGGTATTAAATATATTTTCAATTTTTTCGCTTTTGTTGAATGTGAGCATGAATAGCGGGAGCCCTCTTTTAACGATCTTGGTTCCTTAACTATTTTCAACTTTCGTTTTGAGATTTTATATTATAGTATCCTCCTTCTTGCAGGTTGGATGGAGACCACAGGCTATAACCTTGAGTTCTCGGTTATTTTTGTCTTCATATGTATACCACTCTTTACCTTCTTCAGTGAGGTTTGTGGCTAAAGCTCTGTATGCATCGGGACCACTTGTGTTGATCTTCCAAACATTATTGTTTAGTGCCACTACTCTATAGTCGGTTGTGGACACTGATTATATTAGAGCTTGGATATTCGCACACTCAGTAATGCGTATCACATTAATTGACGGTGGTTCCTTGGTCTTCATTGCAACCTTGCGTTGTTCTTGTTGCTGTTTGTGTATCCAATCAGTTTCTCTTGCAAGTTCCTCCTCATCTGTATGAAATTCAGCGCCAGTACAGGCAAGTGTGCTGATTTCATTATAGCAAGTTAGAGTAGTTTCCACAACCTCTGTCAGATTGGTCTTCTTCAGCTCCTCATTTTCTTTCTTTAACTTAGCGATTTCATTGCTAAGTTGCGATGCGAATTTTTTTATTTCACACAGTCTTATGCGTAGTTCAACATTTTCGATTTCCTGCTGAGTTGCGAATTGTATTTGGCTAGGTGGTGATCTAGTTATTTTTGAATTTCGATCGAATGGACACCTTTAAGCCGACCTTGTTAGAAGGTGGATTAAGCAACTGAGCAGTTGGTAAAAATTCCTTTTTGTTGTGAACTAATTGCATTATTATGACCTGTTACCAAAAAATTAAATGGCGTACATTCGCAAGAACACAAACACACATACCACTACTATATACCTGCGGATATTTCGTTAACTTCTCGGATTTCGAACAAAATTGACCCACAGGTAGAAACTTTCCAGAGAGGTACAAAGAACGACATAACAAAAGCAGAACCATAATCAAATTTTGCATTACATATTAAAATCGTAAATCACAAACACACTGACATGAATACAAACTAACCAATTCTATATAGAATGTCCTTTGCATCAACTAGAGAGACGAAATATAAAAGAAAAACCCAATAACGATTTGCTTAGCGACAAAATCAACACCAACACCAATAGAATTTACGACCTACTAATAAAAAACACAGAAAGAAGGGGTCAAAATGTAGAGTAACCAAAGTATATAAGACCAATGTAAAATTAAGAAACGTAACAGTTATTTTAAAAAACCTGAGGAAGTAATAACTCTGAAGTCGAACTTTAAAATTAAATAACAAAATATTTTTTAAAAGTTCAAAGCTTATCTATTCAGTTCTGTGCAAGTGTTTACGTAGTTTAAAAAAACAAAAGAATTTCAAAGTGACTAAAATATGGAATTTGAAACAAATCAAACGCCATTCAAAATGAATGAGATTTCGTCAAAACTTTTTAACGTGCAATTTTTGTCGGACATTACATTTGTCGTCGAAGGCAAGCACATTTATGCGCATTCACTCGAACTAATGAAGCGGAGCACCGTATTTCAAAAGCAGCTGGAACCAACCTTTGGTGAAAAAAAATTAATTCCGATTAATGACTACGGGTATAACGTGTTTTATCAATTCATTCGGTTTATCTACACCGATAAATACGATATCACCTATTTAAGTCGTTTCGAGCTATTAAAATTGGCTAAAGCGTATAATGTGATAAGATTAATGAACGAATTGGCAAACTCTAAATGTGATGAGATGGAATTGTTTAATTTTTGTGTTGCTGAAAATTATGAAATTGGTTTAAATGCTACAAAACTTATGGCAGCTGAAAAATTTAAGGCGATTGTGAAATCGGATTCATTTATATTAAACCATCCAGATACAGTAAAGGAACTTTTAAAAATGGACCAAATTGATGATGGCGCAAAGGAGACAGACATTTTCGATGCACTAATCAAATGGATAAATCACCAGTGTGCTCAAAATAATATAGAAATGGCCGATCGTCGTCAAAAATTTGATGAATTAATTCGCCTGATCCGGTTTCCAGCCATGTCCATTACAGATCTATTTGAAATTAAAAAAAAATATTCGGACGTACTTACGAAAAGCGATTTGCAAGAAATCGCCGTTCTTAAAATTTACGGAGCTGATTCTAAAGATGGCATTTGGAATTGTTCACCAAGACAAAATTGTATATGGCCGTATGATTCGACGATGTATTCAAGTGGTTTAGGATTTGAAACTACATTTTCCGTTACTTCAGAGCTCATTCTCGGTGGATTCGTATTCGGTTCACCAATGGAATACAAAGGTCAGATTACTGTTACAGTTTCATGCATACATCCAGAATTAGGTGTTGCTGCCGAAATTGGAACAAGTGCGGCTGATGATTTTAATGTACTAAATTTAGGCGCTTCAATTCGGATGCATCCGAATTTTACCTACAAAATCGGATATCAATTTCTTGACAATTGTCGTGAGGTGCCACCGGAATGTTGGTCAAGAAAACCTCACAGTGCCGTTATCATAAATGCTCCATCGGAATCGGTTAAAATGATAAAAGCTCATCCCACTATGCTTGTGATGATATTTTTGAAATCTTAATGAAAAATTAATAAAAATCATTTTATTTTTAATATTTATGTTTTTAATTTGTTTGAAATTTAGTTGTCGTAGACTACAAATATATTGAAACCACGATTCGGGGGAATGTTAAAATTTAACAAATTAATTTCACTCTAGCTTCGACTGAAGCACTCATTTCTCAGAACTGTATCGATGAAAAAAATTTCAATCGTTATATTTGTTTTGATGTATCAATTCGAATCGGGTCAACCGTAATAGTGTGGAAGTGCGGGTGCTTAAAATATTATACGGCACACTCCAAATCTGGCAATACAAATAGCTTCGACCAAGGTTGGATTTGGCTACGATAGACTAAATATAGGTCGTTCTGCAACGTTCATATCGTCAGAATTCATCCTGCCCTCGTCAGAGAACAGGACTGTTCTCTATTATTCTTCTGTTCTGTGCTGGGATCGATTTCGGCCCTTTTTATGGTCTCTGTGCCATCAGAATCACTTTCTCGAAGTCGTCTTCTAACTGTCCACCGACTGATTTCGACTTCACGAGCTTCTTGGAGCCGCTGTCCCTTTTGAATCCCATTCAAACGAAGATTTCGCAACGAAGTCGATTTATTTATAAATTATTAAATGATTTGGTTGGGCAAGGTGTGAAGGACGCCACAAGGTGATGATGAAATGATCTTGAACTTGACATACTTTGATTCAAAAAAACATTTCGATTCGCGAGAAAACTAAAAAGAAAATAGAAAAAAATGCAACTGTGCGATTTTTCTGGTTTCAAGTGTAAGTTCAAGGTACCGTGCAGAAATAAGGTCTTGTCCAGGTTGAGCTTGGTCTCACTATAGTGTCACTTTTAACCGCGATTGTTGAGAATGCGATTGTTGCTTTTGACTCCGGTAGATTTCATATAGATTGGTGATCTACTGCTCATATGCGCAAACAAGTTGTAATATTCCAAAGTTGAGCGTCGAAGTGCAAAATAAAATCTGATGATTATATTATGCCTATTTAGGACCAACTGTTTTGCTGATGGTCTTTTATCCGTACAAGTGAGCATGAAAATAAATTATGAAGTCGTTGCCACCCACTTAGACAATAGGAATCTTAGTTAATGTATGAATGACGAAAGAAATATTTTTGGAATATATTTCAAAATATTTCTATACGATTCTAGATAAAAAATTTGCTAACTTTTCTAAATACTTGTTTTGTTGGTATAATTAAGGCTGCTATAATTTTTCAGCCGTGTCGATATCGTCTGAGTCCTGTTGGATAGATAATACTTCAAAATAATATTTAGATTTTGCACCGCAAAGAAAGCTAAATTATTCGCAAAAAATAATTTTTCAAAATCCAACATTCAACAGAATTATTTCTCAATTGAAGCCACTAGGAGAAATATTGGTCCTTCGAGTAACAATACGAACGGCACATTGGAAATTCAAGAATTCAAGAAACTCAAACACTTGTAATGACAACATAATGAACCTAAAATAGAGTTACCAGATGAAAAAACGTATTACCTACTTTCGGTGGTCCGAGGATATTGTCAGGAGAAAATTATACTACCGCCGACAAATATGAAGCCCCCAAATGCCACAATAAATGTTAAAAGTGTCACGGAGCTCACCATACATTACTTCACGACATTCAAAAGGGAAAGGCAAGGAAACCGGAAGCTCCAACAAAGACATCGTTGCAAACAGGTCTCAATACTCTAAAAAGTGGAGTTTTACTGGCAACCGCTATGGTCAGGATAACAACCGACAAAGGAGAACATTTAGTTCGAATGCTGATTGATCCAGCCTCCCTAGCAACGCTTATCACTGAAGAAGCTGCAAATGGTCTCAAGTTATCAAGAACTCCTACTAAGTAAACATTGCTGGCATGAGAATAACAACAACCGGAAGAGCGCTTCCTACTGCAGAATTCACAATTAGTCCAAGGTTCACATCAAACTTCAAGTTAAAAATAAAGGCCATGGTTTTCAAAAACATAACCGGATATCTACCTGAAGGAGCAACCGTTCTAAGTTGGAATCACACTAAAAACCTGATATGGGCAGATCCAACATTTTATGAACCCGGTCCGGTTGACATCCTGTTAGGAACCGATTACAGGTGCGCCATATGGACCAATTGCACAGCAGACAGTCAGGCTGATGGAAGATACAAGGTAAAGATTCCATTTCACAGGGAGCAACTGGCCTTAAATACTTTAGGCAGTTCAAAGAAGACAGCCGTCGCATGTCTATTGCAAGTCGAAAAGCGGCTCGCAAGGAATCCAGGATTGGGAGTAACAGAAGCAGTTTTTGGATGAATGTGAAACTTTAGGCCACATGAAAAAAGCTGAAACAGTAGCTGGAGAGGTCCAGCACTACTACTCACCACACCATGCAGAAATGAAGAACTCATTTTCGAAGCATCAACCAAAACATCCACAGGAATATCATTAAATGATAAATGGGCCCACACTTCAACAGGACCTGCTAAGCATATTGTTATGATGGCGGAAACATAGGTATCTATATACACAGCTGACATTGAAGAGATGTTCCGCCAAATATTGGTTCATGAAGACGACCAGGATTACCAACGGATTTGTTGAAGGAAATCACCAGGGCAGCCAATGAAAGAATACAAGCTTACTACAGTGACCTACGGTTCAGTTTCATACTTAGCCTTGACGACATTACAACAGTTAGCCAGAGATGAAGCTCTCACATATCCAAGCGCGTTTGAAATTACGCTAAACGATTTCTATGTAGATCACCTCATCTCTGGGAACAACATACTAGAGGAGGCATTAGGTGCTCAGAAGCGAATAATAGCATTACTCAAAACTGACTCTATGACACAGTTAAAACTCTCGGCATACATTGGAATCCAGTGACGGTAAAGGTAGTGAAAGCTCTACGAATATACCAAACTTAGAATCAAGCTTTTGGAATTAGCTAGGGTTCTAGGGCGGCCTCACAAATTCAAAACTTTGGCGGGACCAAACTGGCTTCAAACATCAAGCGAGAATTGGCCACAACAAATTTCGAACAACCAAAATATAGACATTGAATTAAAACGAGTATTCACCGTCGCAAATTCTTCAACAAATAATCCTTCTGGGCAGCTAGTCGAAACAAAATCAGATGAGAATGAAATTTTTCTCGCCATACCAGCACGCAAGGAACTCCAGAAAGCACAGGAGGAGGTATGCAGATTAGTCCAGCAAAAAGAATTTGAACAAGAAATGTTATTACAAAAACATATCTTAACCAAATTATTCATAGCTGATTTCACCGAAGGAAAGCATTGTTTCCTGATGCCGCCCTTTCACACACACACACACACACACACACCGACGTAGACTTTGCAGGGCCTATTCAAGTTCGAGTTTCAAAAGGAAGAGGCGTGAAATCCTACAAGGGATATATTGCATTATTCGTCTGCTTTTCAAACAAAGCAATACACTTAGAAAGTTAGAAATAGTAAGCGATCAGACTTCGATCGCGTTCGTGGCAGCTTTCAAAAGGTTCATCGGACCGAGCTCGATCAATATTAACAAAGGAAATGGCCGAATCAATTAAACAGATATCTTCAAGACACGTTAGCCAAAGATGGTACGACATGGCACCTTATACCACCTACAGCACCACATTTCGGAGGGCTTATGGAAGCAGCTGTCAAGTCAATGAAACATCATCTCAAGCGAGTAATGGCACTGCAGCGCGGGAAATTTGTACAAAAAATTGTACAAGATTTTTGGAAGCATTGGTCTAGCGATTACTTATCAAGCCGAGGCGAGGTAAATGGAATCTCCAACAACCTTTTGTACAATTAGGTGATGTTGCCTTAATCAAAGACACTATAAGCTTCTTCCAACTAGTTGGTCTCTAGGACGAATTGTTAATCTACACCCGGGCAGTGATAACTTAACAAGTACCGGTTAAAAATAGTAGCAGTACAGCGACGACGCCGCGGAACATGATCCACAACGACAAATACCAAGTAGATCAATACACACATCTTCTAGCTAAGGTGTCTACCGTTAGTTCTCCTAAGCAAATCAAGAGTATCTGCTAAAACCTCCATTGGAGAAGTCTCTCTCAACAAACTTCAAGGAGCTACACCAAACTTTAATCGAAGTCACATAATGATGATATGTCATATGATTCACTAGAGTTGCGATTACACGATTGCTCTACATATATAGGACTCAAAATGTAATCATTACGTATGCAGTCGCCGTGGCCTGATGAGATGATTAAATTTTTTCATGTTCTTCTCGGATCAAAACTGGATATTACTTCAGTTTCAAAACTTCATCGAAAATTTAAGCTTACAACAATTTGTTTAAAACTAAAAAATGTTAAATTAATGATTTTTGACCGAAATTGGTCAACCGGAAGCTGGCTCGATTTCGGTCAAATATCATTGCGATCTGCCAATTTATGAAAAACGATCAAGTATGAATTTTCATTCCGACAATCAATACATCTGTGGCACTATTCTGGCTTTCCCTGGGAATAAGGAATTTTGAAAAATATGTTCATACTACTTCAAATAGAACGATCATACCATTTCAAGTAGATTTCATACCATTGTATATTTCTGGCCTACTGGTAGTATCAGTTTGGTGTACATACTTTAGAAAACAAAGTGGAATGGGAAACTTTTGTTCCATAAAAAATTGATTGGGCAAAATAATTTCCTAATTTACTTTGTTTCGTAAATATTTACACTCTTCCATCAGTAGGTCAGAAAAATACAATTGAAACTAATGCTATGAAAATATTCTTCAAAATTCCTTAATCCTACGGAAAGCCAGACTAGTGACACTGGGCTGTAAAGAGTTCCACCCCGGTAACCATATGCCAAGAAAAACACCAAAATATTGCCACCAAAAACTGTGATTGGTGGACCAAAATGTGAAAAAAATTGTCACAAATTTGTTATGATATGGGGGATGGGGTTGTCGCTGATTCCGAAATTAAATCAGTAATTTTGTGGCTCAAATTTATGGGCTTTTGTTTGAAACTTTTTGTGGAATTTTTGCGAAATTTCTCATAAATTTCTTACGACATTAAAGTGACATTAATATCGTATTTTGTTCATAATTTTGTGAAAAGAATTTTCACTATTTTGTCGAAAGAGTTACGATGAACTTTTCGTAAGAAAATGCCTAAATTTGTTTGGAAAATTAGGCTTATTTAATATAAACTCGTTTTAATACTACATTTAAATTTATTATGTTAAAATATAAAAATATATGAAATAAATGATATTTAATATCATACAAAATAAGTGTAAATCCGTCATTTCACAATTTTCCACGTTTCCTTCCCTTCACCAACAAACTGTTGTTATGCCGAATTCAAACTTGTTCGTTCATTTATTTAAACAATTTTTTCGAGAAATATTGTTCATATATTTTGTTTCCATGCAGAGTTTAAAGTGGCTTGAGTTGGAGTTAGCGTTCATGGAAACAGAGTAGAGTTGAGTTTTCGTTAAATTATTTTGAACTCGACGAAACTAATGGGATTGAGTAGAGTTGAAATTCAAAATAGCGGCAAATGAAAAATTTTTAATGTCAAGGAAATTTATATTAAAAATTTTGAACCACAAATGTGTATATTTAAAACAAAAAAGTGTTTTAAAATAATTTTCCAGACATATAAAAGTATACATAGAATTATTATTAGCGGTATCAAAATTTTAACTCAACCTAACTCTACTCCATGGAAACGATCAACGCCATTTTGGAATTAACGAAAACCTAATTTCAACTCAACCTAACTCCAACCTGGTTCATGGAAACATGATAATTTATCGCATTCTTATTTTTTTTATTAAGTTAAATTTTTATTCCCGACTGGTTTCCACTTTACTCCGTTTCGTGCGAACAGCTTCAGAGTGAAGATTGATGAGTAAACGATAGGTTAGCAAAACATGTTGAGCAAAATATTTCGGAGTTAATATTTTGTTCGCCAAAGAGTTGAGGCGATTTAGAACTATTTGGAATTATTTGATTACGATTTCATTTTATATCGATTCAGTTCAATGTTCTATAGGCCTCATATTCGTAAACAAATTTACTTATTTAGCTGAATCGCATTTACATCCGATAAATCGTAAAAGTATAGTAGAGTAAAGTAAAATAAACAAAAATCTTAAAAAAAATTTCAAGATTTGAAACTATTTGGAACGATTTTAATAAGGTTGGAGACGATTTGAATCGATTTGGTTAAGTTTTTAGATGATTTGCCACGATTTAAAATGACTTGAAACGATTTAATTAGATTTTGAGATGATTTGGAACGACTTGAGATAATTTATAACGATTTTATTAAGATTTGAAACTATTTCGGACGCACCAATACCACAGGACTAGCGAAATCTGAATTACTTGGTCTAATAATATCGGTTTTGAGCCACTCTTGCATTGTTCGTTCAACTTCAATGTTTTCTCCTGGTGGGAGTCGACGTGGCGGTGGTGGTAAATAATTTTCATTTTTATAGGAGTCAGATACTTGTCCAAAGGATAATAATTGCTCACCAGAGACTTGATAGCGACTAAATATTTAGGATCACCAATGTTTAAATTTTTATCACTATCTAAGTTTAGTAAAAAAATTTTATGCGGATTTCGGCAATTCCAATAGAAATCTCTGCGCCGGTCAAAATATCCCTTTACCAACTATCATTCTTGTGTGGAGTACATTAGCTGGAACTACTTGATCCTTTACATTAAATTGGTTGTTGTCTATACGTAGATCTTAGAATGAAAATATCCAATTGCCAATTTTATTTGCTATGCCGCTCGTTGTAATGGTGTTACTCGAGAGTAGGGGCAATTTGCAGAGTTAGTAGTTTCGTTTTTGATTTTGTAGGTTGAGCAAAGCTCCAACTTTTCTCAAACTTCAGCCTATTTAAATTGTTAACTATCTACCATCGATAATAAACGAATTAAAATAAAATTTCACACATTTTACGTCATCTATTGGTAACTGGTATGAACTAACATGAAATTAGTTTATAGTTGGCGCCTGCCGCCGACTTCTTTATTCAAACTTCCGACTGACCGAATTGATGGCTAATCCACACCAGTCGTTCAGAAATAGCAATAAGCAAATCACGTCTTATGTTTAATAAAAATTTGCTTAATAAATTAAAATTTATCAATTTCCAAATTCTTTGAAATCGGCTAGTGAGAAATCTGAGCCAGGTGTGCAGGGTCAAATATAAGGCATGTTCTCTGAACACTAGAATATCCCAGTAATATCCCTGCTCTATACAGTCCTGTTTATTATACAGACTATTCAGAACAGTAGAGAACAACGATATTAGAAACCGAACAAATGGCAGAGTGGTTAAAGCTTTGGCATTTGGATCGGGAGGTACCGGGTTCGAATCCCGATAGGGGCAGGATTAGAGAATTTCCATCTTCAGATTACGATCTGGGATAAAAAGGAACACAATTATGACCTGACCCCATGTCGGTGCAATAGAAAGTTTAACAAAGGAATGAAAAATTAAAGTAAAACGAACAAAGTAAAAAGAAATGGTATTTCTTCGGAATAAACCTGATTAGGAATCCCCTTTTTTGACATTTTTGTAAAATTTAATAACAAACACAAATTTTGAGCCTTTTAAAATTATTATAATTTGGTTATGATTTTTAATGATTTTATCGAGATTTAAATTTTAAAACCCGATCCGGTTCATTCCGGAGGGAGGACCCATTAAATCAATTTTTTCGAAATCCTGACCCATCACAATCGGTTTTTGGTACTCGAAATGGCTCTTCTGATTTTTTTTTTTTAGAAATTAGCAAATAACGTAATCGTCGTCTAAAATTTTTAAATAAATCAGGTGAACCAAAAAAAAAAATAAAAATAAAAACATGACACGGGCTTCACCGGATATTTCCCTAAACCAATTCCTACAAAATCACGACCCACAGCAATCATTCGTGGTACTCAAAAAAAAGTCGTTTGGGTAGAGAAAAAAAAAATTAATAGGAACCCAGGCCCTAGTGAGTTGAATGTTGTGTCATAAACCGAGCTACTCATTTTGAATTTTACTGGAACAACAAAGGTTTTCTTGTTCGGAAAATATTATAACTGAGCAGTACTACAAATACCTAAAAATTACCAATTTACCTTATTATTGGCCCTGTGTTTGATAAACAAATTATTTTGCGATAAGAAAACGTTCATTTGAGAATTTGGTGAGTCATACTTACAGCAAAACTTGAATGTCGGTTACAGATAAGATATGTGCTGTGTTCAGATTAGCGTACTATTACTTAACAGTCAACCTGTAAATTAATAAAATATTTTTTTTTTGATTATTTTAAATTTTTTGTTATACTTCTGCGATAAGATAACGAACCTATTCTAAATTTTTAATATAACCATTTCAGGAACCAAACTCAAAATTTATAGATAAAAAAAATTAAAAAAAATATCCATAAATTTCCAAATAAGATTGTAGCAGGCGATTTTACTTCGTGATCAAACCACAAAACTATATAAATAATATTTCTTGATATATGTATATGGTTCACTTTAAAACCAAAATAAGTCTAGCCTTTGCCTTCTCCAGTTTCTCCTAAACAATTAGTTTTTTATGCCGATATATTTTTATCAATGAATATTGTGTGCTTGGTTCTTATCCAGATTACTGTATCTACTCATGGGCCTTACTAATGAGTTCGACGTTAATTTTCGACCACTATCGTTTTCATATAGCAAGCGTAGAAACAAAAGAGAAAAGAATAGTAAAAATTTCATACATACTTTTTTTCCTTCTTTTGTCCACTAACGAATGTCAAATTCAATAGTTAGGCCCCAGAATGTGTGCAAGTGTTTACGTAGTTCTCAAAAAGCTAAATTCAAAGTGATTAAAAATATGTAATTTGAAACCAATCAAACGCCATTCAAAATGAATGAAATTTCGTGTAAACTCTTCAACGAGCAATTCTTATCGGATGTTACATTCGTCGTCGAATGTAAGCACATTTACGCGCATTCCCTCGAATTAATGAAGCGGAGCACCGTATTTCAAAAGCAGCTGGAACCAACCTTTGGTGAAAAAAAATAATTCCGATTAATGACTACGGATATAACGTGTTTTATCAATTCATTCGGTTTATCTACACGGATGAATACGATATCAGCGATGAAAGTCGTTTCGACCTATTAAAATTGGCCAAAGCGTATAATGTGATAAGATTAATGAACGAATTGGTAAACTCTAAATGTGATGAGGGGGAATTGTTTAATTTTTGTGTTGCTGAAAATTACGAAATTGGTTTAAATGCTACAAAACTTCTGGCAGCTGATAATTTTAACGAGATTGTGAAATCGGATTCATTTATATTAAACCATCCAGATACAGTAAAGGAACTTTTAAAAATGGACCAGATTGATGATGGCGCAAAGGAGACATACATATTCGATGCACTAATTAAATAGATGAATCACCTCTCTCTCTCTCTGGCACTATATCCCATCAAGGGATTTGGCCGCCTCAAATGAGGTTTCATAATCATATTTTTCATTTCGGATAATGAGTGATTAATTCATTGATCCTAAACCAGCCGTGAAATTTTATCCTTGTCACCACCGGGAATCGAACCCGGGACCACCGGTCGCTGGAGCAAGCATGCTAACCACTTTGCCACCGGGGCGGCAAGATGAATCACCAGTGTGCTCAAAATAATATAGAATTGGCCGATCGTCGTCAACAATTTGATGAATTAATTCGCATGATTCGATTTCCGACCATGTCCAATACAGATCTATGTGAAATTAACAAAAAATATTTAGACATACTTACGTAAAGCGATTTGCAAGAAATCGCCGTTCTCAAAATTTACGGAGCTGATTTTAAAGACGGCATTTGGAATTGCTCACCAAGACAAAATTTTATATGGCCAAATGATTCGGTGATGTATTCAACTGGTTTAGGATTTGAAACCACATTTTCCGTTACTTCAGAGCTCATTCTCGGTGGATTCGTATTCGGTTCACCAATGGAATACAAAGGTCAGATTACTGTTACAGTTTCATGCATACATCCAGAATTAGGTGTTGCTGCCGAAATTAATTTTACTGGAACAAGTGCGGCTGATGATTTTAATGTACTAAATTTAGGCGCTTCAATTCGGATGCATCCGAATTTTACCTACAAAATCGGATATCAATTTCTTGACAATTGTCGTGATGTGCCACCGGAATGTTGGTCAAGAAAACCTCACAGTGCCGTTATCATAAATGCTCCATCGGGATCGGTTAAAATCATTGAAGCTCATCCCGCTATGCTTGAGATGATATTTTTGAAATCTTAATAATAATCCAAAACACATGAAAAATTAATAAAATAAATTTTTTCTTTTATATTGATGTTTTTAATTTGTTTGAAATTTAGGGGTGACGGTCTCTTTATCGTAAACAATTTATCGTGTTGAAATTTAACGTGAACATTTAATCGTAGAACAGAATTTACCGTGAACACAATGTATCGTGGACACAATTTATCGTGGGACAATTTATCGTAGAATAGTTTTTCGTGGACAATTTATCGTATAAAGGTTTTATGCGTGGTATCAAAAAAATAGTGGGATTCTTTAATGATTTTTGGAAGAAGTTCTGGAATACTGACATGTGGGACGGAACTCGGTAGTTTCTTAACCGATTATGATGGGATTGGGTATGTTAGATGGAAATGGGATTATTGAATGATTTTTGGAAGAAGTTCTGGAATATGGCCATGTAGGACGGAATTCGGTTGTTTCTTAACCGATTAAAGATCCCGGCTCCTACGTCCCCCGAAATAAAAATCTAGAGCCCCGCAGGGCTACGGGGAGGAGCGTAGGTGTCATTAATAGATTCTATATAATCCGCTCCTACGTGCGGCACGCAGTGCGACATGTTTGAAGATCCCGGCTCTTACGCCCCCCGAAATTAAAATCTAAAAAGCTTCGCAGGGCTACGGGGAGGAGCGTAGGTGTCATTAATAGATTCTATATAATCTACTCCTACGTGCGGCACGCAGTCCGACTCCCACTCTCAATTTAATATATTCATAAAAAAATATTAAATTTCATTTATTTTTAAATGAGATTCAATATTTTTTTATTAATTTTTTTTAAATAAAAGTCTTAACGTATTTTTTATAAATTTTAGTTCGTTTTTATTCCAATAGATGACGCTAGGTCCAAAATGCTAAGCCTTTTAGTTATAAACAATTCCGCTCTTGGTCAAAGTGGCGCTACCGTCGCTCAGACTGTCAAAATAATTTGACTGCGATGCTAAAGCTGTTCCAAACTGTTATACGATAAATTGTCCACGAGAAACTGTTATACGATAAATTGCCTACGATAAACTGTTCTACGATAAATTGTTCCACGATAAATTGATTCCACGATAAATTGTTTCCACGATTAATTGTTCTACGATAAATTGTTCTACGATAAATTGCTCACGATAAATTGTTCACGATAAACTGACAGTAAATCCACTCTGTTCTCTATTATTCTTCTTTTTTGTGCTGGGCCCCTATTTGGGAAATCGAATTCGATCAATCGAACGACATTTTCGAACCACCGGTATTTGGGAATTCGAAATCGAATTTTATTTAAACGAAAACGTATAACTAGAATCGATCGAAAATTTCCCTTATTGGGCAATTCGATTACGAGCAATATTTCTACGATCATGAACGAATTTTTATTCGTAGTTTGTTTTGTTCACGAAGGCGAATACAAAGAGCAACATTTTAAAATGTTAGGACGTTGATTTTATGTATATATTTATACTATATTTAAAATATTGAATTAGATAATGAAATGAATTAAATAAAAATATATTTTTATAAAAATAATCATAATTTTTTATTTATGTAATGGAATTTAGTACATTATTTCTAATCTCCTCGTTGATAACTTCTTGCCTGTCGAATGGCACATTAAAGTGAAGACATATATTATGTAGCGTTACGCATATGTTCATTATTTGAGCTGCTTTTTTAGAGCGTAACGTAATTCTCTTACACCTAATAGACATCTGAATCTAGATCCCAATACATCTTTCTATGATGCTTCGTGTTTAAATGATGGAGTGATGGTGTATGAAAAGATAGACATTGCAGGTTTCAACAAATATTTGGTGGATAGTGTAGAGGATATTATAAGGGAGATACAGGATGAACAAGACAATGTGATGGAGGAATGATTTAGCATATGGGAATGGTAAAAAAAGACTACCTAGATAAAATAGTTAAAACGTTAAAATTGACAGGATGTGAGGGAGGTGTTAAGCTATAAAATGTTTAAGGATTTATGGGGGATCTTAAGAGGATATTTTTGCCGCATAGTAAATTTGTCTTTGGAATATGCAGTAGTTCCCATAAGTTTGAAAGTATCATGTGTAGTTCCTGTACCTAAAGTTAAAAATAGTTGTCGGATGTCGGATTATCGTCCTATAAATATTTTGCCAATCTTGTTCAAGGTATTGGAGTCAATAATTTTGGATAAGTTGCTCGGGCACATCGCTTAAAATAATATTTATCTGGGCACCAATCTGGTTTCAGAGAGCGGCACTCTACAGAGACAGCGGTTGTATGGTAGTGGAGGATTGGAAGAGAGAGAGGGAGGATGGAAAATCGACAGTACCAGTTACCTTGATTGTAAAAGGGCAATTTGAAACAATTGGTATGCCAATGTTCTTAAGAAAATTAACCAAATATGTTGTGAAGGGCGAATTGTTAAGTTGGTTGAATAGTTATTTAAGTAATAGAAAGCAGTATGTAAAAATAAATGATGTATGCTCTGATCCTGTAGATGTAAAGTATGGAGTGCCACAAGGAAGTAAGCTGGGACCATTGCTATTTATAGTATGTACAAATGATATGCCACAGATTTTAAATAGATGCAAAAGTCACTTGTTTGCTGATGATACGTTGTTGTATTTGTCGGAAAAAGATTTGATCGAGATCAAAAGTAGTATGAATGAAGAGTTAGGTGAAGTGGCAAAATGGTTTCGTATAAATAAGTTAATGTTAAATGTAAACAAAACAAAATGTATGTAAATAAGGAATAATGTAGTAAATGGAAATATTGTTATAGATAATGCTGTAATAGGATGGGTAGATAGTTTTAAGTACCCCTGCCACGCTCGACGGACGGAGAATCGGCTCAAATTATGTTGTTGAACCACTTCACTTAGGTTCTGCCCCACAGCAATTAGTGCAATCACTTCAGCGGCTACCTTTGGTGTAGTATTCATTTTCTTGTTCCGAATAAGACGTAATTGATACAAGGCCGTTCAGGCTAAGGGTTGATGTGCGAATGCTGCACCGCAACCGGTGCTACCTGGAACGAGCGTTTTCGGGTTGTCGTGTTCTATTGTTGTTATTGCCCTGGTTTTGAACAGACAATACACACAAGGTGGTTTCATTGGATAGGTGATGAAATGATCTTGAACTTGACATACTTTGATTTAAAAAAAACATTTCGATAAGCGAAAAAACTAAAAGAAAAAAAATACAATTGTGCGATTTTTCTGGTCTCAAGCGTAAGTTCAAGATACCGTGCAGAAAGAAGATCAACCGTGCAGAAAGAAGATGCTGTCTCCAGGTTGAGCTTAGTTCCACTATAAGTCACTTTTAACTGCGATTGTTGAGAATCCGATTGTTGCTTTTTACCCCGATAGATTTCGGTTAGATGGGTGATCTAATGCTTTATGCGCAAATCTGCAGGTAATTAAGTGTACTTAACCGGACAAGTGGCGCAGTGGTTAAAGCTTCGGCACTTGGACCGGGAGGTACTGGGTTCGAATCCCATCAGAGGCTAGATGCAAATCGAATTTTCATCATCGATTACAATCGGTGATGTTAATAAACACAACTAAGACCCCCTGATGGAGTGCAGAATTCAACGCCGACCCACCGTCCATGTCAATGTACAGGTTGACATGGAGCTTGCAATGTGCAGGTTGTATAC
The DNA here is from genome assembly GCA_932526605.1 of Nephrotoma flavescens. Classification (NCBI taxonomy): domain Eukaryota; kingdom Metazoa; phylum Arthropoda; class Insecta; order Diptera; family Tipulidae; genus Nephrotoma; species Nephrotoma flavescens. Next base: position 41,486,336 of record OW052222.1, read on the forward strand.
TGTAGTTGTGTGAGTAGGTGAATGGGTTATTGATGTAGCATGAATGCGTGGTATCACAATGGGCCAAAAATGGCCTAAGTATAAACCACTGAAACCTAACCTAACCTTAGTGTACTTAGTGCCAAGATCAAACCGTATTGCCGATGGAACACCAAAATAATAAAGTCGTTGCCACCCACTTAGACAATAGAAATCTTTGATAATGTATGAATGACCAAAGAAATATTTTTGGAATATATTTCAAATTAAACGCTACATCCTAAGTGTGTTAGAATTTTTCAGCCGTGTCGTTATCGTCTGAGTACCGAATATTGTATTCTTAAATAGGGGTTCGATAAACAATGCGCAATTTAATGAAAATGTCGGACTATTGAAAATTACAACGTGTGAAAATATTTCAAATAACCCACTTGGCCACTTCATTTAGAAAAATTTGATGAATACTTCAAAATAATATTAATATTTTGCACGACAGTCAAAGATAAACTTTATTTCGATCGCTAAATTATTCGCCACATCTTATTCGAAACTGTTGATAATTAGAGTAATTCATTTAATTGTATAAATGCTTTCATCACTAATGCTTTTCGTGTCAACACATTTGCTCACATTGTTTTATTTTTTCGTTGAAACTTTAGTTATTCTATTTCAAACTATTATCATGCAAAGACGATAATAAACATTATTAAACAAATTATATTGATTTTATTTATTTATCAACTGCTTATATCTGCAGCTACACAAAGAAAATAAATAGGTTATGGGCCCAGGGCTCCGATAAATAAATAAATAAAATAATTATTGCGAACAAAAGTAAAAAGAATATATATATATATATAATTAGTCGTCTCGTCGTAGCGTACACTATATATAGTATCCAATTCAAGTCGGTTGCCGTACCGTACGAATTACATCACCTTGAAAGATATTGAATCAGCCAGTCGACGTTAAACGTACGCTGATATTAACGGTTATTTGGTTTAGTGAAATTAGTTATCGAGCAAAATCCGAAACGTAGTCGTCGTACATCAATAAAATAAAATTCAGAATTTTATTTTAAATATTTACAAAATGGATTTAAACGATAAAAAGGAAGAACATAATAATTTCAATGGTCATCGATTAAATGGATCGAATTATCGTCTTTGGAAGTTTCAATTACATGCGTACATGAGAGCATGTGGTTTAATGGACAATGTGGAAGGTAAAATACCAGCAAATACCGAATCAAATGAAATCAAAAATACATTTGATCGCAATGAAGGAAAAGCCATGAATGCAATTATCCAGTCGTTGGACACTGAACGTGCAAATCTTGTTTTATCATATACAACAACAAAAGAAATGTTAGATAAATTAGCTAATATTTATGAAAAAAATTCAGAAGTTCGCTTAATGAATTTACTTGAAGAGTACTTTGCATTAAAAATGAGAGATGATGAAAGCGTGGCCAATTACATTGCGAAAGTCAACAATTTAGCTGTTGAAATTGAAAACAACGGAGAAAAGTTATCCGAAAAATTAAAAATGGTTCGCATCATTAGTAGCTTACCGTCAAAGTTTAACAATTATAAAACCGTTTGGTACAATACCAAAGAAATTCGTTCGCTTGATACGATGTTATCATCACTGCAATTGGAAGAAGACAATTTGAACAAGAATAATGCTGACGAAGAAAATGCAGGTGTTGCTTTTGCTTCAAAACTGAGACCAAAACAGAAATTCGGAAGTAGTACGAACATTAATGAATTGAAAAAGAAAACTAAATGCAATAACTGCCAAGAAATTGGTCATTGGGTTCGAGAATGTCCAAACAAAAATTCATCTAAAAGTAGGAATGATGTAGCTTTTTGTGTGTCGGCCAATTCATACAAACACTGTCAAAATGATTTTTGGATTGCTGACTCAGGTGCTTCAAGCCATATGTCGTTCCATAAAGAATGGTTTATTGATTATAAAGACATCCACATAGATAATCAACAAACCGTCGAAATAGCAAACGATGATTGTTTAAATATTCGTGGTTTCGGAACAATTTTGGTGGAAGCCAGAGTAAATGATCAGTGGGAGACACGGCGATTGGAAGGCGTGCTATATGTTCCAGACTTGAAGCAAAACCTGTTTTCAACTCAATCGGTAACTGACAAAGGATTCAATGTGCTTATTTTAAAAGATGGTTGCAAAGTTTTAAATTCCAATGGAGACATCGTAGCAGTTGGTGATCGAGATAAACGAAGACAAATAAAAATGAAATTTCGTCGTCCAATGAATGAATGTGCAAATGTTGCATCAGTTTCGCTTCAACAATGGCATCGTCGATTGGGACACATCAATGTCGAAACAATCAAGAAAATGGTGAAAGAAAATATGGTCATTGGCGTAAACTTATCTGATTATGATACATTTTTCTGTGAAGATTGTCAATTGGGTAAAATGACAAGAGTCTCACATAACTTAACACCAATTCGTTCAGCCGAAAAAGGAGAGTTTTTGCATGCTGATTTATGCGGCCCAATGGAGCAAGAGGGAATCAATGGAAGCCGTTATTTCTTGCTCATCAAAGATGAGGCCACTAACTTCAGATATGTATACTTCTTAAAATCGAAAGCTGAAGTATACACTAATTTGAGCAATCTTATTCCATTGATTCACAACACGATTGGAAGCCGAATCAAACAATTTCGATTCGACAATGGCCTGGAATTTGCTAATCGAGATGTCAAGAATTTATTGTTGAAAGAAGGAATCATATGGGAACGCATTTCTCCATATACACCAGAACAAAATGGTCGTATCGAACGAGACAATCGAACAATTCAAGAAAGTGCTAGAACAATGTTAATTTCCAGCGGATTACCAAAATTATTATGGCCAGAAGCAGTACGTACCGCAGTTTATTTATTGAATCGTTCATCAAACAGCAAGTGTGTTAACGGTACTCCATATGAAAAATGGTTTGGATCAAAGCCAGACTTGAGCCATGTTAAAATTTTTGGAACGGAATGTTTTGTTCAAATTAGTGTATACTTCAGCTTTCGATTTTAAGAAGTATACATATCTGAAGTTAGTGGCCTCATCTTTGATGAGCAAGAAATAACGGCTTCCATTGATTCCCTCTTGCTCCATTGGGCCGCATAAATCAGCATGCAAAAACTCTCCTTTTTCGGCTGAACGAATTGGTGTTAAGTTATGTGAGACTCTTGTCAAATTATTATGGCCAGAAGCAGTACGTACCGCAGTTTATTTATTGAATCGTTCATCAAACAGCAAGTGTGTTAACGGTACTCCATATGAAAAATGGTTTGGATCAAAGCCAGACTTGAGCCATGTTAAAATTTTTGGAACGGAATGTTTTGTTCAAATTCCAAAGCAACTTGGAAGAAAGAAGTGGGATCCAAAAGCTAAAAAGGTTAATTTTGTTGGATTCGAGCCCACCAACAAAAATTTTCGTCTATATGACTCAAGCACCCAAAAAGTTTTTATTAGTTGTGATGTTCATTTCAATGAAGCAAATGAAAAAGTTTTTGTTATTGGTGGTGATGATAATGTCATTGAAAATGAAGTTGAAAGGGTTGAAAGTAATGGCACAGCTATTAATCAATACATCATCACTGAAGATGAAAATGAAACAAATGATTCTGTTGCAGTAGTCACTAATAGTGCAACGGAACATAATGAAACCGTTATTGAGGGCAATCGTAACAATGACAGATACAGTTTCCGACAAAATCCTAAACAAACAGATCGTTTGATTGTGTCAGGATATTCAGCAGTAGTAGTTGAACCAGTTTCATACGACGAAGCATTACAATCTTCAGATCGAGACGAATGGAAAAAAGCGATTGATGAAGAATTGAATTCACTTCATGAAAACGAAACTTGGGAATTGGTTGAAAGGCCAAAGGACGTAAACATTGTGGGATGCAAATGGGTTTTCAAAATTAAACCAAGTACAAATGGAACTATATTCAAAGCTCGTCTGGTTGCAAAAGGGTTTTCACAACAAGAAGGTGTTGATTACAGTGAAACGTTTTCACCTGTCGTCAGATATGATTCAATTCGAACTATTCTAAGCATTGCCACAATTGAAGATTGGGAAATTATGCAATTTGATGTTAAGACTGCATTTCTTAACGGTGAACTTGACACAGTAATTTTCATGGAAGTACCAAAAGGAGTAAAAAACAACAACCCAAACATGGTATGTCGTTTAAAAAGAAGTTTGTATGGCCTCAAACAAGCTTCAAGAATATGGAATCAGAAATTCACAAAATTCCTCAAAGAATTTAACATGATACAATCAGATGCAGATAACTGTGTTTTTCGAGGTGAAATAAATGGTCAAAAAGTAATATTACTTTTGTATGTTGACGATGGTTTGGTTTTATCTCCAAGTAAAGAAATACTAAACATAGTCATGGACCATTTGTCATCAAATTTCAAAATTACTAAAGGATATGAAAATCATTATGTTGGATTAGAGTTTGTTCGTGATCGTGAAAATAAAAGGATGTTCATCACTCAACGAGAATATATAAAAAAATTGATTGAAAAGTTTCAAATGAACGAATGTAAAACAATCTCTACTCCAGCCGATCACAATGTTGTTTTACAAAAATCGCAAAAGGAAGAGAATGAATCATTTCCATACAGACAAGCTGTTGGTTCATTAATGTTTGCCGCAATTGTTTCAAGACCAGACATTTCATATGCAGTGGGAGCTGTTAGCCGGTATTTGGAAAATCCAAATTTAATACATGTCGGTGCAGTTAAAAGAATCATTCGATATCTCAAAGGTACAATTGATTATGGTATCGAATACAGTGGGCGAACAGTCAGTTTAAATGGTTTCACCGATTCGGATTTTGGTCGTGATATTGATTCAAGACGATCAACTTGTGGTTATGCATTTTTTATTGAAAATGCAATTATCACGTGGAAAAGTTATTTACAAAAAACTGTTGCAATCTCAACTACTGAAGCTGAGTATATGGCTGTTTCTGATGGAGCAAAAGAAACAGTTTGGCTTCGTCAATTATTAAAAGATCTTGGATATGAACAAGAACGAGCAACCACAATCAAAATCGATAATCAAAGTGCAATTATGCTTACCAAAAATGCCGAGTTTCATCAAAGAACCAAACATATTGATATAAAATATCATTTTATTCGTGAGCATATCGCAAAAGGAGTTATCGAACCAGTTTTCGTTTCAACAAAGGATCAGATGGCAGACATTTTTACTAAGCCATTACCAGGTCCACAATTCAAGGAAAATGTGTCATCAATCCGTTTAAAAAAATGTTAATTAAATTAATTAGTGGGAGTGTTGATAATTAGAGTAATTCATTTAATTGTATAAATGCTTTCATCACTAATGCTTTTCGTGTCAACACATTTGCTCACATTGTTTTATTTTTTCGTTGAAACTTTAGTTATTCTATTTCAAACTATTATCATGCAAAGACGATAATAAACATTATTAAACAAATTATATTGATTTTATTTATTTATCAACTGCTTATATCTGCAGCTACACAAAGAAAATCAATAGAAACAAACTCAAAACTATAGTGATATCAGAATCAAATAATTCAAAAAATCAATTTAGCGAAATAGTAAATTTTACCCAGTCAGCCACAAAAGTGGCCATATACACCACTGAAATTTGCAAAATCGAGATAAATGAAACGAATTAAACATTATAATATTAATTAAATAATATATTTGAACAAAAAAAATTATTATTGGACAAAAAAAAAAAAATTAAAAAAAATTATTTTCAAAAAATTCATAAAATTTATTATAAAGGCGTGTTCACGACGATTCCTAGAAATATAAACAAAACCACAAAGAATCGAAAGAACATTAAAATACGATAAAATACTTATCTGATGCGAACTTGTCTTGTACAAATAAATTGATTATCATCTCATCATATTCGTGAAAATGATCAGGGTTGATCTACAACATAAAGGGGAAATTTAGATTATTATAAATTAAATTTGTATTGTATAATTGTATATTAAAATTAAGTTTATATTATTATTTACTTACCTATAAATACGCTGTCAAATTGGTATTTTGTTTATGTCTTCCATGTAAAGCAGTGAGAATAAAAGTAATTATAACAAAGACATAAAACAAATGTACTAAAAAATTGTGAATTAAATTCGTTTAAGCTAGTCCAAACAAGATGACACTTATCATTATTGTAAAGTGATTAAATTATTTATTGTAAGATGGCACTTGTCATCACTTTTGTTTGAATTGTAATTAACATTTAGTGGGAGGGCGCGATATCATAATTTTATGTAAGAAATATTTTTTGAGAAAGATTACATTGTCATGGTGAACGTTGTTTGTAAAACATGTTAAAAAACACAAAAAATAAAATTATAAAGATTATTTCTATTAAAACGGAGTTATATATTGTGAATTGATAAGTGGATGTAACTTTATTACCAGTGAATATATTATTACTTGTGAGAAAACGTTGAGCCATAAATACAGTACAGAACCAGCAAATACCAGTTATTCTAAATTCGCGGTGAATACAATAATACAACAAACAAGAGTACCTTGGTATTGCATCTCTTACGGGGACAACGAGGGAATATAATTTAACGAGATTGTAACCGGGTACATAGGCTTTTCATGGTCCTTCGAGCCGGATAGCGGCAATTGCAACAGTATTTTCGGCGAGTATTTATTATTTTTTTTTATATAATTTTGTGAATCAAGATGGCGGACGTTCGAGCCCTTAAACGCATTATTAAAAATTTAGAATACGTTAATAATAAAATCAGTGAATTAGGGTCCGGTATTCAGTGCGGTGAAATAAAAACATATTTAGCAATATTGAGTGACGAATGGAAAGATTTCCAAGGTATCGAAAGGTCACTCAGTGGGAAATTTACTGATGTTCAGTTAGAATCTGTGAATAAAATCGAAACGATGTATTTCGAGATTAAACAACTATTATATCAACATGAGATAAGTATGGAAACGGCGAATAATCCAGAAAATACATCGATGAATGATTTGATGCTGAATCAAACGCAATTTGTTCGCGAATTATCTCTATTACATAAACGGGACAGTGAAGTGCGATTACCACGTGTAAATATACCGCCATTTTTAGGAAACTATTCGGAGTTTCCATCATTCAAAGATCTTTTTGAAACATCTATCGATCAAAACGATGGTATATCTAAGGTCCATAAATTGCAGTATCTCAAATCCTTACTAAAAGGAGAAGCTTACAATTTGATCAAGCATTTAAGTGTGACGGAGGCAAATTACAATGAAGCCTGGGAAAAGGTAAAGGCGAGATACAGTAAACCGAAACATGTGATATGTAACCTAATCAAACAGTTTATGGAGCAACCGATAATGCATCAAAGCTCGGCAAAGGGTCTTCGGCATCTTACGGATTTATCTGACGAAGTCATCCGTGGTTTGCGCGTTCTAGGAGAGCATGCGGAAAAACGAGATATATGGCTCATTTATATTTTGACACAAAAATTGGATCCGGAATCTAAAGAAGCTTGGGCTCACAAATCTGCCAGTGATGATTTTCCCTCTCTCGAAAGTTTTATTGAGTTCCTCAACAAAAGGAGTGATGCATTAGAGTGCATTAATTATTCGCAAAAACAGAAACCGTTACCACCCAAAAGAGTCGGTGCAATGACAACACAAGTTACGACGAAAGGTGTATGTCCAATGTGTTCAGGTGAACATTATTTAAGTCAGTGTACTACTTACCTCGAATTACCTAACGACAAACGCAAAGAGTTCACAGTAAACAAAAAACTCTGCTTTAATTGTCTGTCAGCAACACACCAATCCGTGGTCTGTCGATCTAAATATGTATGCAGAATTTGCAAAAGGAAACATCATGTAACATTACACTTGGATTCAAACCTAGATGCGAAGAATGAAGAGCTAAAGGAAACAGTGACGTCGGAGCCCATTAAGAAAACAGAAACCACAGTGTTAGTTGCCATGGAATCCAGAGGCCGCAAAGGAAATTTTCAACAAGCCATTTTACCAACAGCGCTAGTACTAATCGAAGATAAATATGGACAAATGCAGAAATGTAGAGCCTTGTTGGACTCCGGCTCACAGTCATCATTCATATCAGAAGATTGCGCTCAGAGATTAAAATTAGCGCGCCTGAAAGCGAACGTACATATCACAGGATTGACATCAGGAAATTTAATATCGCGAAGCAAGTCAACGATTACTTTACGATCAATGTATGACAATAAGAAGACAACACTAGAGGTTCTTATAATAAAACATCTTCCTACACAAATTCCAAAGATTAAGATATACGTGCAACAAACGGATTTCATGTCTAAATTGAATTTAGCCGATCCACATTTCGATTTTCCATCTCCCATAGATTTGCTGATTGGAGCCGATAAATTTTTCGAAATTCTGGAAAGTAACCAAAGACGATACAACTCATTAATATTGAATGAGACTATTTTCGGATGGATAATTTCAGGACAACCACAATCAGCTGATATCGAGGAAAGCCAAACTTTCAACACGTTTACGCGGGATAACTCAAGATTAGAAGAAGCATTGAAAAAATTTTGGGAGATAGAGGACATGTCATTTAATGTCGTCAAATTTACACCAGAGGAAATGGAATGTGAAAGACTTTTTATGGATACGCATCAGAGAACATCAGATGGACGCTACATGGTAAAACTACCTTTCAAAGACAATTCAAAAGAATTAGGCTATTCATTGCAAGCGGCAACTAACAGATTCCGGTCACTCGAGCGTAAGTTAACTATGAACACGACATTACGTGAAGCATATACAGATCAAATGAGAGGATATATTAGCCTAGGTCACATGATTGAGGTACCAGCGAATCATAAACACAGTGAAAGTTATTACTTGCCTCATCATTCCGTGACAAAAGAAAGCAGCAGCACGACAAAGGTCCGAATCGTATTTGATGGATCCAGCAAGACAAGTAATGGTGTCTCTTTGAACGACAAATTAATGGTAGGTCCGACTATACAACCAACGCTCTGGAACCTTCTATTGAGATTTAGGATGAACAAAGTAGCACTGATTGCCGATATAGAGAAGATGTACCGTCAAGTCTTGATATCTGAAGAACACCGAAAATATCAAACGATTTTATGGCGAGAACAACCAGTCGATACATTGAAAAGTTATCAGCTCACCAGGGTTACTTTTGGTCTTGCATCATCAGCTTTCCTCGCAATCAGGGCAATGCAACAACTCGCGATGGACATAAAGGATGAAGAAATCAAACGGTGCATACTTAATGATTTTTATGTCGACGACCTGCTAACGGGAAGCAATGATAAGGAACAAGCCGAAAAATTAAAAGAAAAAATGATATCTACTATGGCGAAGGGTGGGTTTTGTCTAAGGCAATGGACGTCAAACGTAGGTGATTTATGTGATAACAGTGAGGAAATACCAATCAGTGATATCGGTTGTGAAGAAACATCCACAGTTAAAACTCTTGGGCTACGATGGCATCCATCTAGTGATACTTTCACTTTCAAAATACAGCGAGAAAGAGAAGGCAAGATCACCAAACGAACAATCATTTCCGAGGCCTCCCGTTTATTTGATCCTCTCGGTTTCGTTTCCCCATCCATAATACTAATTAAGATATTGTTTCAGAAATTGTGGCTCCTGAAGTTAGACTGGGACGACAAACTGCCAAGTGAAATAGAAGAGGAATACATAAAGATACGAAGTAAATTTGCGTGTCTTGAAGACGTTACAATTCCGAGATTTACAAATCAACGAGACGGGATACAGATACACGGATTCGCAGACGCGAGTGAATTAGCCTACTGCGCGGTGATTTACAGCAGGACAATCCACGATGATGGAAGTATCACAACACACCTATTGACATCAAAAACGAAAGTAGCACCAATCAAGAAGATATCTTTACCGCGACTAGAATTATGTGCTGCTCATTTATTAGCGAAACTGATGTTTAAAGTAAAAGAAACAATAAAAGTAGATACAGAATATTTTGCGTGGACTGACTCGGCTATCGTATTAGCCTGGCTGTCCACATTTCCTATTAATTGGAAGACTTTCATCGCCAATCGGACTAGTGAAATTTTGGAATACTTCCCCAGACGACATTGGGCCCACATCAAATCCAAAGATAATCCGGCAGATCATGGTTCACGGGGTGTGAAACCAGATAAAATAATCAACCTTACGCAGTGGTGGAGAGGTCCAGAATGGTTGATTCAATCGCAAACGTTGTGGCCAATAAATCAGATGCCTGAATTACGGGAAAATGAGCATAACATGGAATACAGCAAAGCAGCAATGTCGTCCCTTACTCATCACATACAATGCAATAGATATAATGCTTCTTGGCTAGAAGAACTTTTTGAAGGAGAATTTAGACTTCAAAAAATATTCAGAATAATTGCATATGTACTGAGATTCATACAATCATTAAAACAATCCCAACGGAGAATAAGCACACAGTTACTAGCAACGGAGATAAAAAATGCTCATATGATGTGCATTAAGTGGGTACAGCGAATGGAGTTTGAGAAAGATATACAACACATACAGCGTCATAAAAGAGTAAGCAGCAGTTCAAGAATTCTATCATTAGCACCTTTCATCGATGAAGAAGGTATTCTGAGAGTAGGTGGCAGATTGCAAAATTCTATTTGTGACTTCGACAGCAAGCATCCCATTATAATTCCGCAGAAACACATATTTACGAATCGAGTCATATGGGATGTCCATTTATCCAAGTTGCATGCGGGTCCAACGCTTACATCGATCCATGTACGGCAGAAATATTGGGTGATAAACGGACGAAGCCGAATAAGGAGCATTTTGAAAAAATGCGTCATTTGTACGAGATATGCAGCTAAATCAACCACACAGATGATGGGGAATTTGCCGCCTGAAAGGGTCACTCTTACAAGGCCATTTGAAAACTGTGGCATCGATTTTGCGGGGCCGATACATATTCTGGCAAGAAAGGGTAGAGGCCATACAATTGTAACAAAGGGATATATATGCATATTCGTCTGTTTGTCCGTGAAGGCGATTCATATCGAAGGTGTTACAGATATGACCAGTGAAGCTTTCTTGGCTGCGCTAAAACGTTTTACTGCCAGAAGAGGGTTACCTAAACGAATATATACCGACAATGGTTCCAATTTTGTTGGCGCAAAGCGCGTCCTAGAACAAGCATGTAAGTTAATAAAAGATATTAATAATAATTATCTGATTGCAGAGTACTTAAGTAGGAACGCTGTAGAATGGCATTTTATTCCGCCGATGTCACCACACTTTGGGGGATTGTGGGAGGCGGCCGTGAAATCCGTCAAAAAACATCTGCTTAAAGCTACTCATAACATCAATATTACCTTCGAGGAGATGACTACGTTACTCTGTCAAATCGAGAGCATATTAAATTCGAGACCGTTATATGCTTCGTCAACGGATGATGATTACCAGGTATTAACTCCCGCACATTTCTTGGTTGGAACATTTGCATCATCGGTTCCAGAATCGGACGTCAACTCAAAAGAATGTTTATTATCAAGATGGCAATTAATACAGCGAAGAGTTCAAACATTTTGGAACAGATATTATTTGGAATATCTAAACAATCTACAACAACGTCAAAAATGGCAAAAAATCCAAAATAATTTAAAGGTCGGCGATATAGTGTTAATAAAGGAAGACAATACTCCGGTATGCAAATGGCCATTAGCTCGTATTGTAGAAATTCATCCTGGAACAGATGGGATGGTGCGAGCTGTAACATTGAAAACATCTTCGTCCACATTCCAGCGTCCAGTTGTAAAATTATGCAGATTACCTGTAGGTTGACGACGACGTCATCAACGGGGCGGAGTATGTTCACGACGATTCCTAGAAATATAAACAAAACCACAAAGAATCGAAAGAACATTAAAATACGATAAAATACTTATCTGATGCGAACTTGTCTTGTACAAATAAATTGATTATCATCTCATCATATTCGTGAAAATGATCAGGGTTGATCTACAACATAAAGGGGAAATTTAGATTATTATAAATTAAATTTGTATTGTATAATTGTATATTAAAATTAAGTTTATATTATTATTTACTTACCTATAAATACGCTGTCAAATTGGTATTTTGTTTATGTCTTCCATGTAAAGCAGTGAGAATAAAAGTAATTATAACAAAGACATAAAACAAATGTACTAAAAAATTGTGAATTAAATTCGTTTAAGCTAGTCCAAACAAGATGACACTTATCATTATTGTAAAGTGATTAAATTATTTATTGTAAGATGGCACTTGTCATCACTTTTGTTTGAATTGTAATTAACATTTAGTGGGAGGGCGCGATATCATAATTTTATGTAAGAAATATTTTTTGAGAAAGATTACATTGTCATGGTGAACGTTGTTTGTAAAACATGTTAAAAAACACAAAAAATAAAATTATAAAGATTATTTCTATTAAAACGGAGTTATATATTGTGAATTGATAAGTGGATGTAACTTTATTACCAGTGAATATATTATTACTTGTGAGAAAACGTTGAGCCATAAATACAGTACAGAACCAGCAAATACCAGTTATTCTAAATTCGCGGTGAATACAATAATACAACAAACAAGAGTACCTTGGTATTGCATCTCTTACGGGGACAACGAGGGAATATAATTTAACGAGATTGTAACCGGGTACATAGGCTTTTCAAGGCGAGATATCAATGATCATAGAAGCGAGCAAATACCACGAGCCTAACACAATCTTTAGATGTCTGTGTTTCGTTTGAAAACACAGATATCCCATTTTCAACCAAAAAAAAAAATAATGGCTCTATTAAAGTCCAAACCACACAAATGTGTGAGTAAAAAATCATAGTATGTAAAGGTGTGTTTGATAAAAAATTTCACTTGATATGAAGTACAGCCAACACAATTGTGAATATAGTAATAGTGTTTTTTTCGGACGAAAATAGGTTTGAAAGGAAAACACAAAAGTGTAAGTTTGTTGAAAACACATACTAAAATAAATTTTTGTCGTGGTACCTTAGCCGTACCCACACAATTGTGTTAGTGGGCAGCAAAAGGAATATATCAGTATTAGATTAATTTTGTACTAGCTTTTAAACAAAACAAATGTAATTATTATTTTTCTGTTGAGATTTATTAATTTAACAGTCTGACATTTAATAATTGTAGTAGATATTACTGCAGTTACCTTTTATTTTTGATTTGATTTGATTGATTTGATTGAGATGTACGGCCAAGTCATTTGACAAGTAATCCCAAATATGGCCGGGGCCCACCGTACACCTTTATTACACATAACAAAATCGAGGGATAGGAAAGGTTACAGCTGTGTTTCTTATTTCCGATCTAATCGATCTGAGTACTAAAAAGTTGTTTCTTATTTCAGCTCAGATCGATCTGATCAATCTTGTTGCTGTTTCTTATTTTTCTTCAGATTGATTAGATCGATTTTTTTGATTTGTAAAAATATTCCGATTTCTCAGATTAATTTTAGTTTCACGTAATTCAAATTCAAATCTATATTGTAATTCTCATCATTTTTGTTTTTTTTGCAAATGTTATTAAAATAGAAAGAGAAAGAATTTTTAATTATTATTTTATATTGGTTTTATTAAACAATGAAATAATTATTTTATACAACCATATTTGTTTATGGAATATTTGCAAGAAGTGGTACAATTTCACATTCGTGATGCAATTTCTTCAAAGTAATTTAGCACGTTAATATTCCCTTTGTGTTCGTATTCGGTTGTTCGTAATATTCCCTTCGTATTCGTAATTTGAATCCAACTAATAAGTAGCTATTACGAATTTATTTGTATTAATCTTGTATTTTTTGACAGTTCGATGACAGTTGATAAATTTTTTGATCTACGAAATCTGAAACCTGTTTCTTTTTTCAGATCGACCAGATCGATCTACTTTCAGATTTCAAAATCTGCTCGATCTACGGATTTAAATAACAGCTTATGTTAGTAAGAAGAGACTCGACCCGGTTACAGACACCTAAGTAGTCGATAGTTAGTAACACAATGACGACATAATTCTAACTATACGAAATAATTATTAATAATATAACTGAAAACCTTCCGGTCATCTGAAAATTAAAAATTGTCATTTAATTCTGCAAACTTATCTTCTTGAATTTACGTTAATACCTATTTTTAATAAAATCTAAAAGAAAAATCTAAAACAATAAAAAATTAAAATTAATAATTATTATTAAATACCACCCACTGGATGCAATACTAATAATTAAAAAACATTCTTACTAAAACGCATATCTAAAAAAGGAGCCAAGCCACGGGAAAAACAGAGGTCTCTATACTACAAAATTGTCCATTAAAAGTTTTTAACTGCTTCTGAAATTAATCTAATTTTTAATCAAAACAGCATATCTATCGTGTAGCTAATTCCAAATGGTTTCAAAAACAGCTAATCTGCAATATGTAAGATCAATAATGGATGTTTTTCACAGCTCCAGAACCCCGACACCTAAACAAATTAAATAAAACTTTTAAAGCAATCACGAATCTGTAAGATGATAGAACTAATAATAAGTAGCTAACACAACTGTAGGATCCTTCATCGTATCGTATCACCTAATCGTATTAAATACATCTTAAAAACAACAACCAGCGATAATTATTTATCCAACCCAGAACCATATAATCAAAACCTTCACCAATTTACGATCTCCCGAAACAACCTAGAAAACCATTTAATCAAAGAAATGTAGTAATCAAAAAAGTTCATTAGAACCAAATTTATAAGCTTAATCAGGAACTGCAATGAATAATGGTATTAATAATAAAAATTTGGTAAACCTCAATAACTCTAAATTGCAATCAAAACAAATAAATATAAAAATTTAATACTCAAACGTTGAATAAAATTATATGAAAGAGTATTAGTAAAATTAGTCAACTCTGAAATCAAATTGTTGAAAGAATCATTTTTATAAATAATCATAGTAAAATGTACCAAGAAAAATATGTAAGGAGTGCTCGATACCCGCTTTTCTCAAATGAAAACCAAACATACATCAACCTTAAAGTCATTTTCGAATCCCAATACACGGTAACCATGCGATCTCCCGCTAACATCACTAATCAACAACATTTATGCTTTACAAAGCCGTGATGAATCCATGACAGATTATAAACGTATCGTGGTAATCATATAGCTCAAAATTTCATCGTGACTGATCATCCTAAAATTTCAAAAATGATACCACTCCCGCGAATTTGATGGCAAACCTCAACCAGAAACATCTGTAATATTCAGCGGAGACTAATTTGAACATACAAATCTAAAAATCAGACAAGGGTTCTATCTAAAACTGCAAATTTGCTTTCCTATAGCAACAATCGATAACCTCATCAACTCCCAAATAAACAAAACAATTTAAAATAGCCAAAAATAGCCTACAAATACAGGCAACGACAGAGCACATTACATGAATACAACCTTCCATAAGTTAGGAAACACAATGTTCATTATGAACGAAACAAATTTAAAGCACTCCTCCATAAATATCAAAGAAAATTTATTGCAACACAGGTCCACCATATCCTCGCCGCCCCTGCGCAATTTGATCACACAAAATGAAATCAATGAAAAAGTCAAAAATGCGTATTAGAATAGTGCATTCGGTAGCAAACAACAACAAAAACCATGTTTCAATCGTTTTTTCATATATGTATAAACATTTACACACACACAAGCACGAATAGTAAATATATAACAATTATGTAATGATATAAATAAAACAAAATGAAAACTAAAACCGCCCTGATCTTGTACTTTGTTCGTAATCAATACATACATACCCAATCATAGTAGGCGCAGCCAAAATCATATAACAACTATTTATATACATCGCAAAACCACATTTTCGGTGATTATTGAAATGTATATTCCGCTATACACCTGCAATACTAATCTCCATGCAAAATATAATGTACGTACATAGCTACGTCGTACGAGTATATATATAGAAAACAAAAGACAGGATTCAAAATTACCATGGCAATAGCAGAAATAGCAGAAAAATATTCGTCGCAAAACAACAACAAAAATTGAAAATTGTTAGCGAGTGCAACAAAACAGAATAGAATTGAAGGACACTTTCTCGCGCAAACAATACTCGAATAATACTATCGACATGAAAATACTAGTACTCTACACCTTTATGTGTTACAAAATACAGTTAAAAAGTTTATATACATTAAAGCTTATTTGAAAAAATATGTATTAATAATTAATATGTACTAAAATATGTGTTAAGACAAAACCAACAACAATTAAAAGCCCTGAACAATGTCTGAAACGCAGATACCAATATGCAACAAACTACAGAAGATTGTGTTGGTTACACTAACAATCCCAAGTAATTTTTTTTCTTTCGCACCACTACTTATTAAACTAGTGCACACATACGATGTACCAAAACCAACAACAATTTTCTAATACAAATATCTATAGTGTAGTTTTTTCTGTATTTGTTGCATTAGCATGGCTTTATATTGTTGTTGGTTTTGGTTAAGACAATGAAAAAATTAAAAACACTTAGCTTATACATCATCTGTAAGCAAAATAGTCCTACATATTGAAGGTTTGCATACAATGCGTATGAAGCGTTAAAGCAACGGTGTCAAAATACATACAAACGAAAATTGTTATGTACATATTCTATACTATTGCAAGCGCACCACACGCAAATTAATACAAATATACAATATGTTAAACTTTTCACTTTACATATTAAATTACACAATTAATTATTATTTTTTTATTTAACCATCAACACTATATATTATTTATTTATTAGTTAATTAATTATTACAACACATTTAAATTAAATTATTTATTTATTACGAGGAGAGACAAAAACACGTCTTTCCTCAATGGCAAACAAATGCCGACCCATATTACTGCAGTTACCTTTTATTGTATTTAAATTAGTTAGCTACTGTAAGCTAGATGTCTCCGAAAATCAAAAAATATAAGCCTATTAAATAAGCAGAAAAGGCGTGAATTTGCAAAAAATACGTTAATTAAGGCACTGAATTTGGGAGCATAGTGCTTTTCACTGACGAAATTAAATTCAATATATTCGGAGCCGATGGAGGGGAAAAAATTTGCGAAAAATTAACCAAGTACGGCTCCAAAAAAGTTGCCTGCCACCGTTATACACGCCGATGCAATGTAATGATTTGGTTATCTATTGCTACAACTGGTGTCGGAAAATTGGTATTTATATGGATTTATCCGTCAAATGCTTAGGACTAGGCTACCAGTAGATCTTATATCAAGATAATGATCCAAAACATACGGCGATGGCAGTAAGACAATGGCTTCTATATAATGTGCCGAAGCAACTTCTTCCGCCTTCCATAGTAACTGGATCTAACGGCAATAGAACATATCTGGTATGAATTGGAACAAAAGGTCCTAAAATACAATATAGGATTATCAATAGGGATCCAATAAAAAGTGCCCTTTCGAGTGCATGGGCTGTAATTTCGTTGGCGGTTATTGAGAACCTAAGGTGACTAAGCGCTATCATTGAGTCTAATGGTGGCCCAACTAAATATTAATTTTAGTTCTTAAATGTGACTGAACATGATCCTTTTGGTTTTATTTGCTGTATGTAGACGTATGATTATGAAATAATTGTTACAGAGTTAGACATGATCTTGGAAGTTTTGAAATTGTCCCGAAATATAAAATATTTTCAGTACCTTCTAAACCCTAACATCTTCTTTCTTCCACTGGTGATAAAGTTCATTCAGAAGTTTTGTCGCCTTCGCCACTGTCTACGTCTCTATAGGATGGCACGATTACGTAGTGTATGCACGACCCTTTCTACATCGTCCATTCATCGATGTGGAGATTTCCCGTTACAACAATTATCCAAATTTTTATAACCAAGTAGTTTGTTCGGTAAATTGATTTTAATTAGCAACACAAATTCAATATTCGGACATTTCACTTATATGTACTTTCATTTATGTGTATACGTCATAATTCGGATTAAAAAATTACTGTTTAAATTTTTTATATACTATACAACTACTTTCGTATACAAGGTAAAGAATATAATAAAAAGAAACCGTTCTTTCTTATAAAGAATACGAATTTACTTTTATTGAAAAGTGTACGCATTTCACGCTCATTGTTTTGCACAAAGAAAATGAAGTGAGCGTAAAATTAAAGGTCTTGATATTTTACCAATAATTTTGTATTCAAGATTAAGAATATCGCATATTTGAATAAACGATTAAAATATTTTTTTTGGTTACGAACGAGGTTCATCATCGATTAACAAAAAAAAACCTTAAGGGATGTGGGACAGCTGCCATAAAATTATTCGATACTTGCAAACAATTTATTGCGTTAAGCAACAAATCAATTCAATGTGGAATCAATTTAGAGTTTGTCTATTTATTGTTGCAATAAAGGCATAAACAGAAATCTTCATGTTCCACTTGAACTTGGGACGTTGTAAACTTGGTTTCATGTTTGTCCGATAAAAATAGTCCAATTATAATTAATTCGATTTATTTTTCCTATTACTTTACGTTGAAAGATAGCCCTTTAATGTTTTAATGGAGAAGAATTTAAATGAGCGATTTTGATAATTCCTGGAAGCGTTGAGAGTAATTTTTCTGGGATTTCCCATTTGACGAATATAACGAAATGTTGTGTAATTGGATCGAATTTTGTGCTAAGAAGCCTTTGAACGAAGGTGTTTTCGTATTTCCTTCGTTATCAGTGAAAAATTCTTTTGAGTTTGCCGTGTATGCTAAAGAATCGTTCATCCCTTTGAATTTATTAGAACTGTTTTACTAAATTTTACTAAGTGACGTCATTTTTATTTAGTATAATGTTTAAGTAAAAACTTCATTCGCGTATATAAGCGATGGAAGTATATACTAAATCTTACAAATTTTTGTGTAGCTTGACTGTGTCGTAAATTAAATTATATTGATCAACTAGCGGACCCGACAGACTTCGTTCTGCCCACAAAAGTATTTATGAAATTATTTACTCTTTAAGGGGGGGGCTGGGAGTTTGTAGAATTCAGTGGTTTTCCAATTGAGTCGATGGGGGATCGACTCTTTCTGAAACCATCAGACTGTAAAGATCCTTTACTCTTTAAAGATCTCTACATACCATTCGGAGTCAACAATGAACAAAATAAAAAAGGAATCAGCGAAATCCGTCACTCCGTTCTTTAGTTATGCTGTCACAAACACAAACCAACACACCCGGCGTGCTTTGCTGCGTATGAATATTAACATTGAATCAAATTCTTTGGTTTCTTTTATTTATTTTTTTTGGAAATAATGAAAAAAAAGCAGTCAATTCAATACAATAGTGTATACAATATTTTTTGTTTGATTTTTTGGTGCATGAATAAATAAATTTGTTGATGCTCCCACTCTGGGACGTGCGACGTATAATTGTCCGTGAGAAAAGCACGGTTCCTCCAAATTCACACCACACAGTTGAAGCGTTTGTCCTTGAGCTTTATTAACGGTTATAGCAAAGGATAAACGCACGTTAAATTGAAGACGTTTGAATTGAAATGGCATGTCTGTTGGTATTAATGGAATCCGTGGTATCAGTACAACTTCTTCTTTTGATTTGCCAGTGAGAATTGTTGCTTCGATCAAATTTGGCATTCATTTTTTCACGGAAAGTCTCGTTCCATTGCAGAGTTTTGGTGAATTGAGATTTCGAAGAAGTATGATCGATGAACCAATTTTCAAATGTTGCGGTGGCATACCGGGTGGTTCCAAAGAATTCAAAAATTCAACCGGATAATTTACTGCGTCTTCTTCATTCGTAGCAGGATCAATGGATTTGTATGATACTAAGTCACCTGGCAATTTCTGTTGAATTTGAAAATTTATTTCATTAACATTTGCATTTTATGGTGCTAAAATTGCGCGTTCTCTTAACTAATCATGATTTTTATAGTTTTGAACAATGTTTGAAAAAACGCGATCAATTAGTTCTTCTTTTGATGGCATAATTGTGCAAAAGTTGTTTGGTAACGTGATAAAGCCATTTAAATCACTTGCAATTTTGCCATCGCCAATCTGTAGCAGTTGCTTCGAAAACTCACGTGCTGATGGATCATTTGCAAGACGCACACGCATATTTATGTTGAGCGATAACTTCTGTACATTTCCCCAAAGAAACGAACTTTTCAAACATGCATTAATTTCATCACATGGAGTCGATCTGGGAATGACGGGCAACGTTTGTCGAAAATCACCAGATAGCAATATTAATGCACCTCCGAACAACTGTTGATTTCCACGTAGATCCTGTAATGTTCGATTCAATGCTTCCAAAGATTTTTTATGGGCCATCGGACATTCATCCTAAAAAATAATTGCTGCTTGTTGCAAAACTTTGGCCATTCCAGAATTTCTTGAAATATTACACGTTGGAATCTCAACCGTTTGCATGTTTAATGGCAATTTTAAAGCGGAATGTGCAGTTCGGCCACCATCCAATAATGTAGCTGCAATACCTGAAGAAGCAAGTGCCAATGCAATTTTTCGTTCGGATCTAATTGTTGCTAAGATTAATGAAATGAGAAATGTTTTTCCAGTGCCACCAGGAGCGTCCAAAAAATATAATCCACCAGTGTTGTTAATGACAGCTTGCATAATTCTATCGTATGCATTCTTTTGCTGAACATTCAATTGTGAAATATGTGTTTGCATAAACGCACGCAATTCATCACATTCAAACAGCTGTTCGCGTTGCAATTCTCGCTGAAATAAATCATACATTGGACGATTAGATGCGATCATGCATAATTGTCCTAATGCTTTATTTGCAATCATAAGGCAAATATCTTCAATCAATATCAAAGCCTCATTATAAATTTCTAATGTATCTACCAATTCGGGATTCATCGAACGATGTTGAAGTCGAATTAAAATGTCTTCAGCCATGAAATCTTTATATTTATTCCACAATTCAAGTGGGTTTGATGGATAGCATGTTGATATTATTATTGCGAATATCATACGTATTTGATTTTGGTGAGCTGAAACTGATGCATCATTAAGCGTAGCATCCCAATGCGTATCATCTTCAAGCAAACGCAACCGTTGGCATGCATCACGATATTTTACACACCATCAACAGTTCTTAAATTCTGAAATGACTGTGGCCCACGTACGTTCACCAACAACAACCGCAAATAAAAACATTCAACATTATTTGGACTAACTGTATAAATGCGGCCTAAAGCATCCGTTGAAAAAACACCTCGGTAGCCATCAACAGGAGTACCTTGTTTGCGGCGTTGAAATTTTTTTGTTGATGCGTTCCAAGTGAAATATCGTGGTGCTTCCGAATATAATAGTGTTCTTGCAAATTCATCCGTTTCACATAACTTGAAAAAAGCTGTCAGTGTAGTTGCGGGAGGCTGTACTGCTCTTTGTGCGTCATTTGCATCAGTAAAATAAACACGTTGGCCATTTTCAAGATGGACTGCTAAATGTATAACAGCAGGGTGTCTGTCATGTATTGGGAACGATAAAATTCGCCAAATAGCTTCGTTAGTACTAATATATCTTGCCATTTGGTACTGCAAAATTTCATCATTTCTATTTTCAGCAGCCACTCCGAAAACAGCCATATCGCTACCTTTATTAACATACTTGCAAATGTATTTTATTGATTTGACTGAATTGCAGTATTCGACATTTATATGAGCATTGAAATTTTTTGATAAAAACGGTGAATACGGCACTATCCAGCGATTATCAACTTCAAAGTCTTGGTTCCGGATTTTAACGGTAGTAGTTTTACCATTATTTTGAGCTGATCGTCGACGATACTGTGGATATCCATCATCACCGTGTATTGTTTCAGCAATCAATTGTCTTGGAAAACGCTTTGAACATTTGCCGTCGATCATACATGGTGAAATTGGATTGATTTCACCGCAGGGACCGTGTATCATATTTTTCGTGACAACTGCGAATAATTGTTGATCGATGGTTTGATCTGGAATTTCGGCCGATATAACACTATCAATCATATCTGGTGTTATCTTCCGTACCAACCATATCAAAATGTGAGCGTGCGGCAAGTCTCTCTTTTGCCATTCAATTGTATACATATAGCAGCGCACTTCTCCAAATACACGGAGCTTGACAATCAGATCCATCAACTTTTTAAATTTTTGGTGGAATATGCGAGCGGTTATATCGTGTCGATCTGTTGGCACCTGACCATCAAATAAGTAATCATACACATCAGCCCATTTTGGGTTGTAAGTAAATGTGATAAACAAATCTGGACGGCCGTAATGACGAACATATGACATGGCATCTTGTGTATACTCGTGCATATGACGTGGGCTTCCGGTATATGACGATGGTAATATCATCAAACGTCCAATGTCATTCACATCCACATCATTCAATTGTGCATCACGTAAATGTATGTACCCTTCAGATCTCAATCGGGCTTGATTATGACGGATGAAATTCAATCGTTCGCTCTCGATTTTAGCATACATGTCCACAATGTATTGGTGGAAAAGTTTATTGCATCGCAAAATGTAATTGTCCTCTTGATCACGACGAATCATCAATCGATACGAATAAAAATTCATCGCACTAACTTTTTTCGTTGTTTCTGCACCTGAAAATAATAAAAATTATTCTTTTATTTTTATTTTCTTTTCTAATCAAAAATCATATTTTTTTTACCAGTCGTTGGATTTATCATCGGTATATTTATATGATAACCATCATCTCCTCTCCAGAAGAAAATCGGGTATTGCAATGCGTCATAACAACGATGGAGTTCAGAAATACGATTTAGTTGCTCATTCCTATGGTACAAAACAATATCTCTTGACCGAAATTGTTCACCAACTATTACGATTGCCACTTCATCGATTGTTGGTGCATTAAATTGCCTGGCATGTTGTCCGAGTGGTGTTCTGTCGGCACGTATTATTATTTTATGGTCATCCGTGGGCATCTGATCCAGTGCAATCTTGAAAATTTGACCAATTCATTCTGCTGATGTAAAAGTCTTTGCAGCTATTTAGCAGCTTTGTATTTGAAGCAATTGTACAGCGCTGATTTAATTCGCTGTTCTCATTACCAATGAAATATATTTGCAAAAACTGATGGTCAGCATCTGGGAATGGCAACAATGACCCAGCTCTATGGTATATCTGTGTGTAATGTTTTCGAAATAAATTTAGATGACGAATCTGAA
The DNA here is from genome assembly GCA_932526605.1 of Nephrotoma flavescens. Lineage (NCBI taxonomy): Eukaryota > Metazoa > Arthropoda > Insecta > Diptera > Tipulidae > Nephrotoma > Nephrotoma flavescens. Next base: position 41,509,697 of record OW052222.1, read on the forward strand.
TTTTTGAAGACATCAGAGACAGCACATAAATGAAATGTCATATCATTTATTCCATGCAAAGTAATTACCTTAAAAGTCGGCATAAATCCATCTCTTATAATATTTGTAGCTCCAAAAGATGTCATTTCTAAGCATGAGTTGTACTTTTGAATATTTCTTAAAAAATGCTTTGACGCTGGTGAATTGCCATAAATTAATGAGTGCAAAGGATCTGGTGGAGGTTCTAATACAGGCAATTTAACTTCCCCACCAGCACAGCACATGCCAGGCGTTTCGTTAATAAATTTGACTGCTTTACAATGCACACATTGTTTATTCATTTGTCCAATATAAGAATGCATACTGTAATCAATTGTGCTATCATAATTATAAGCCGTCAATTCCATTTGTCGTATGATTTGAATTGAGGGACGCGTACGTCCATTTACTTGCACCTTCAACCGTGTTTGCACTATCAACCGATTGGTTTATACGTCTACGTCGTTCCCTCTGTGATGCATTTTGTTGATTACGATCTTGTTCACTTTGTGATCTTCGATTGGTTGAAACAACTGTTGAATGACGTGTACGTCTACCAATATTTGAACGTCTTGCACGTGGCATTTCAAATCCGATAGCAATTCAACCAGCACTGTATATACACTGCTGTCTGTTTGTATTCAAACGCTTAAACAAAACCAAAATGAATTGTTTGATGATGTATAGCTGAATATATGAAAAAACAAAAAAATCAAATGCGACTCTTACCGATTACGTCTGTCCACAATGCGAGTTCGATGAAAAAGAACCTTAAAATGATCAATCACTGACACTGACTGTATGCGCTACAACGTGTATTTACCGTGTGTATGAAGCAGTGTTGAGCGTTATTCAATAAACTTTTATTCAAATAGCAAATAATTTTTTATTAGATATTTTATATTTGGAATTTTTTGATTTCAAATTTCAACTGATATCTTTTTAATTGTGTCACAACTAATTATTCGTCATTCGTTAGTTGTTATTTGAAAACAATACATATAAAAATGTTTTTTTGCTGAAATCATAGGCACCCACGTATTTCTTGTTGTTTTTTTTATATGGACAAAATCACATGTTGACATGATAAATGATAAATCACGAACGCGTCAACCGATTTCGTGCAAACCATCTACACGACCATACGAACAAACCCTAAAAATTTGATCGAATTCGGTTTGACCGTTCGTGAGTTATAAAGTCACAACACACTTGCAACAATTTTTTATATATATAGATTAATAATATGTTGGCCTGCAAAATAATTTCAAAATTTGAGAGGTTGTTTTGATCGATGCTCAAATTATTTAGAATAGAGAGAACTATTTAATCGCTTAGTAAACTACTAAAAACTATTTGCAAGTTCACAAACGAATGCGCTTTGATCAGAGAGATGGCCAACTGAACTAATAGTTATGTTTAAGCACTTTGTCATACTTGCGGCCTCATATAGAGGGGTGGTTTTGATTGATGCTCAAATTGTTTTAACTTGAACTATTTAATCGTGAGGTATGTAACTAAAAAACGCGACATAGGTTCTGTTTTGGTTGTGGAACACCAAATATACTAAAGTCCCAGTGTAATAGCGTTGTAAAAATAATAGCCACAGGGAAACGGGAAGAACAATTTCATGGATACTGGAATTCTGAATTCCCCAACAACCAAGAACGTATCGCTCAGACAAACTGTAGCAGAGATAGCGACAAACACGAACCCAGAATATTACCAAATCCTCATGGTATGTGAATCAGTCGTAGAACCCGTCTCTGATTCCAGACCGTATGCTAATGTTCTGGTCAATAGGGTACCATGTAGAGGACTACTTGATAGTGGTGCTCGTGTGTCTGTGTTGGGATGCAATTCAGAAGAATTCATAAAAATAATTTAATAGTCCAATAGTTGCAATAATTTAAAAATATTTAGTCTTCCATCGACTCTGTCGAGAGTTAGTGGCCAGTAGCAATGGGTATTAGGTGAGATCTCTTCGTATTCATATCGCTTCAAGTTTAAGGCAGCCACTTTAGCTTGGCATTGATTATTGGGAAGTGTTTGGTCTGGTTCCTCAATGGTGAACGAATTACAAAATGAAGTGAAATTGGAAAAAATCCTATTTTGTTGCTGGCCGTGGCTTTTATCACAAAAACATTAATTATTGAAATTTAAAAAACTTGAATTTTTGAATTTATTTCCACAAAATAAATAAAAAGAAAACAAAAAAAATCTCGGTTTTTTTTAAAATATTTTTTATATTTAGGGGAGGGTGGGATAAGATGACGATAGTAAGCCATTTTACCCTTTTTCCTTGTTGTTTAAACTATTTTATCTATTCGCCATCTTGCTCTCATATGGCGGGTAAGTCGACTTCACCAGGTAATAAAAAATAACCAAGAGAATCAAAATAAAATATTATACTTCAAAGTAACAATTTCACAAACAACTTAGCTAATAAAAATTAAAAGACTTAACAGAAGTCGCACACCTATACGGTTTGCGTTTTGGCATGAGTCCACTACTTGAATATTGAACACTCGTACCACGTCTCACGTATACCAGAATCATTGTACATCAGACAAAGGTCGTGTCACAAGGAAACATCTGATTCGACGTATTTTATTGATATTGGGGAATCTGAGGATTCCTCATTATTAGAAACGTGAATATTCTTATTCCGCTTAGTGAATTCGTCAACTTAGCCGACCTGCCATTTTTTTTAGTGTAAGCTTGAAAATATACACTTGGGTGCAAAAAAATCGCACAAAAAATCCACAAAAGTTCAACAATATCAAAAAAAAAAAAAAACAATTTTTGTTTAATTTTTTTTTAATGCAGATTCAAAGTCTATTTCAATACCTATCCCGTGGTACCTTTTTTGTTTTTCTACGTGCCATCAAACTGATTTTTGAGAGTAAACATCTGAGGTTTTTGTGAATTTGTCATCATGAAAATTAAGTGTCGAAATCGAATTTAAGCATGGAAATGAACAAAAAAAAACAGTTTTATTAGTAAGAAGTACTCCCTCCCCTGGCCCGAATGACAGCACATTGATTTCAGCAAAGTCCAAAGTATCCTGCATAAACATAGAATTTTCACCAATGAACCCGGCAAAAGGTACGACGTACTCCTCGCGTACTTCCTCACTGTACCGATGAGAATTCATTCCTCTTTATCGACAGCCAGTATTGGCTCGTGTGATGAATACAAGACCTGTATTCGCCTCTAATGATATGCCCCCCAGAACATACACGATCCACCGCCATACGAGACACGTTCTTCAATGCAACATTGTGAATATCGCTCTCCTTGTCTTATTTATACTCTTCCGCGTTCATCGGTGCCGTATATAAACAGATTCTGCACTAATCAGAGAATAGGACTGTTCTCGATTCTTCTTCTGTCCAATTCAAATGCTTTTGAGCGAACTCAGATGGGCTCGTCGGTGGGCTGCGGTCATTTTCGGCCCATTTCCTGGTGGTCTGTGTGCATTTTCAAGCCAGGTGATTGAATTTTCCGCCAAATAGACTGAGAAAGATGAAAAAAACACGCTTTAATAAGGGCGCTTTCAAATTCAGCTGCTGCTGCATTCAAAGCTGCCTTCTCAAAATCGGAAATAATAAACGTCGGGCTTAAAACGTGACGCTATCCTTGAGCCATATTTGCAACTTCCCAAGCGAAAAGTCTCGTTTTTAAAATCAAAAGGATAATCTTTTTAATTTTAAAATAAATTTTTTCGCCAAATTTGTTTATCCCTCGTCAGTGTATCTTTTCCGTTTTTTAAATACAAATAAATCTTCTTGTAACGGGTGGGGCAAATGTCCCGCTACCATTTTGATTGCCTATAACTTTGTTAAAAAAAAAGATAAGTAAGTTTGGTTTTCATAAAAAGTTTATTTGGTCTTTAAATTTTTTTTCGTTATGGTTTGGAAAATTATATCGACTAAATGGTGACCGCAATTCGCTATGCAACTTTCGGCTCTTTTAAAGCCATTTTTCATGACATCCTGCAACATCTCATTCTGAATTTCTTCAATTTCGTGACGAATATTGTCTTTAAGATGTTGAATCGTTTGGGGCTTATTCACATAAACTTTTGATTTTTAAAAATTCCATAAGAAAAAGTCTGGTGCTGTTAAATCCGGAGATCTGGCTGGCCATGCTAAATCGCCATTTCGCGAAATTAGTCTTCGTGGAAAAACGTCATTCAATAATTGAATTGTTGAACGGGCTGTGTGTGCTGTGGCCCCATCTTGCTGAAACCACATGTCGTCTAGTCCTTGCTGTTCCATTTCAGGTGGCACTATTCTGGTAATTCCCTGGGAATAGGGAATTGGGGAAAGATTTTATATGTAATTTCTATTTTAAATTTTTTTTTATGGCATGCTGAGGTAAAAATCTAGTGGTAATTTTTTTGAAAACAAAATAAAATTGGGAATAATTTTCTCTGCCAATTTAGATATGGAAAAATTATTCCCAATTTATAAATATTTGCATCGAACTTTTCTTCTTAGTAGGCCGGAAAAAAATATTTGAACTGAAATTACATATAAAATCTTTCCCCAATTCCCTATTCCCAGGGAATTACCAGAATAGTGCCACAGGCACAAGAAAATATCGAATCATGTGTTGGGACCGTTGAGCAGTAACAGTAATTTCAACACCTCGGTCATTTTCAAAAAAATAGGGACCAATAATGTTTCCAGCATGAATAGCACACAATACAGTTGTTTTTAGTGGATGCAATGATGTTTCATGATTTAATTGAGGATTGTGTGTTCCTCAAAACCGAATGTTCTGTTTATTGACGTGGCCACTGAGAATAAAATGGGTTTCATCGCTCATTATCAACTTAGACGAAAAATCTTCAATTTCACCAGACATCCTTAGGATTGCATTACTGTACTCAACTCGTTGATCATGATCTCGCGGTAGCAATTTAAGAAATATTTTATAAGCCATTTTACAAAATATGTTATTAAAATAAAAAATTTATTTATTAGTTTACAAAAATTTCATTTAATTTCAAAAAAATTTATAACTTTTAGAAATTAAAAACTTCGTTTTTTAATTTTACAAAACAAAATTTTTCTCAGTGCGCATTGATAAGTTACTCAGTCGACTAGATGAAACTCGTTTTATTAGTTCAGTCGATCTCAAAGATGCCTTCTGGCAGATACCCCTCGATTCAGAGTCAAATGATACGACAGATTTCACCGTCCAAGGACCTTCATTCTTCCAGTTTATCGTCATGCCGTTTGAGCTTGGTACAAGAGGTGTATACCTAATTATTCAACGCTGGTGGCAACAATTACTAACCTTTTAAGAAAAGGAGTGAAACCAAAATGAAATCCAATAGCCCAACACGCCTTCGGCGAGCTTAAACAGTTGCTGGTGGCAGCTCCAATATTATACCTAATTCTGACTTTAGTAAGCATTTGTACGTCCTATGTGATGCAAGCACAACCTGTATTGGCAGTGTTATTTAAGAAGCATGGAGAGTATGAACACTCGATTGCATTTATGTCATCAATACTAAATAAGGCGCAAAGGAACTACTCTGTCACAGAATTGGAGTGTTTAGCTGCTGTGATGAGCTTGAAATATTTAAAAAAAAAAAAAAAAAAAAAAAATACCTTATATTGAAGGATATCCGTACAAAATTATCACAGATCACTCAACTTTAAAATGGCTGATGAACCAGAAGGAACTCGCAGGACGTCTGGCCAGGTGGGCCCTAAAACGTCAGTCACACCAGTTGTAACGTGCTCTCAAATTATCGGGGTATGGGTAGACGAAAATAAATTAACAGTTTTAAAAAAAACCGTGGTTGGGCGCCAGCCTACCTGCACGTTTTAGCCCAGCTATGCTCAAATTTGAGCAGGGCGACACGGGCGAGGTTATACTACAGAATACCCTAACACAAATGAAACGCGATCACTCGAACACCGCGGCAACTCGCAATTGAATTCGCTCAATGCACAACACACGGAATAAATCAAGGACACAATACGTCGGACAATATATAACAGAAGAGGATGACTCACCTGTCGACCTTCGGTACCGGTATGCCGCTTCCGTCGCTTCTCCGTTTGCCCAGTTACACGTGTTGTGGTTTATCACTGAGAAAAAAAAACAGTAAAAATAAAAAAATATGCATATAAAATCAAAAAAAATATACATATATTTTTTAAGCGAAAAGTCTCGTTTTTAAAATCAAAAGGATAATCTTTTTATTTTTAAAAAAAATTGTTTTTATTTTCAAAAATACTTTCCTTACTTTTGTAAAGAGTTTTCTTAAATTTTAAGAGATTGTTTCTTAAAAATAAGAAACTATTGGCTAGTTTTAAAAGGTTTATTTTAATTTTTAAATAATTATTTTTTAACAAATACCACAGCCACACAGTTTTATTAAATCAAAGTAATCCGTAATGCACTTTACAAGTACAATGACATTCACAATGTTTGTGAATTGAGACTGTTCAAGCCAGCAAAAACAAAGTGGACATCTACTCATAAAGTCATAACATAATATATCTACCACAAAAAGTAGAAATTAACTCCCCCTCCCCAATTTTTAACCCCCAGGGTCCTTGTGTAAAAATACACACAACCCTTAAAAATATACCAAGAACTTCCTCAAGTTCTTCTTGCCAGTTTGGTTTCGTAAATTCGTACTGATAAAAAGTTGGTCCACTCATTAAGTTGCAACGATCAAAACCAAACTGCAAAAATTGAAATCTTCATACGTTTAATATAACACAAGAACATATAGATTTGGCGAATTATATTAAATATAGACAAATTGAAAAATAAAACAACGGGATTCGATATTTATCGTTTATTTAGATTCTCTTCTCTCTTAGGTGAAGGAGAATATTATATGCATACTAAATCTCCAAATAATTTGTAATTCTAATGAAGGTAAATACCTTTTTTATAACAAACATATACTAAAGTTTTTAAAATTTGTCACAATCAATTTCATTTCATTAATTGAATTCCAAATCATTTGTAAATTCAATCCTACTTTAGGAACATTTGACATTTGATCTTAATCGACTAAGAAATGAACAAGTTTCTTTCTAGATTCATAATCGTTTAAAAGATCCATTCTACCTTGTGTAGTTTCAAAAATGCTTTTTGTACCTTATGCCGTTCTGAAATATGTAATTTTAAATTATGCCGTTCTGCACGGATCCCATTTTTCATCTATCGGTATTTATATTTGTAACACGTGGCAATTGACACTGTTAATTTAAAAAAAAAACTTTTTAACAGTTTGGTTTGTGAGAATAGTTTTTCAGAATTATATGTTCGATAAGAAAACACGAAACTTGGCTTACGTAACAATACCACAGAATACATACAGAAGTGACATAATTCCATTTTTGTATGAGTTTACAGTTTAGATATGTAGATCATAGATAGCGCTAGTATTTTTCAAAAAAATAAAATCGATTATAAAATCTTTGCAGTGTACGACGAAAATTTCCTCTCAACTGACTCTCTCAATTTCAAATGTCACTTTCATTTTGCTTCATCCACCGTAAAATTAAGACATTACGATAGATTTGATTCCTGATGATAATGGATTATAATAAGTAGCGGGTGATACACGAAAACTGTAAATTTTGAGAAACTATGGCTGATGTACGATTTAGAAGAATCTGTCTACGTAAACGGTAGAAATAGTAATCGGGAAATTCAGGTGAAAACAGCTGCACCTGACATCGAAAATATGAAAAAATCGTTTTTAAGAAAAAAAAAACAGTCAATCGATAAAACCGTAAAAATATGTGTTGGTAATTTATTGCCAGTAGATGATCAGGGATATTTTCTATCGAATTTTCGACATTGCCTACTCAAAAACCATTTGTCTTCGACACCAAGATGTAGACGATTCCGAAATAAGCGTAGACCCTCCCCCCCTCCACCCTACCTTAGAAAACCTCTTATGGAGACTGACTTAGGCTGCACGGCACCACATACACACAAAGATTTTTTGAAAAACTTTTTCAATGTACGTTGCCCTTTCGTACCATCCGATTTCCATATAGAAAACTTGGTGGTTTAGTTTTATTGTAAATAATTAAAATTACATCTACAACATTGACATTTTAATCAAGCCAACGTTTTATTCCATTTTGACTATAAGACCAACAAGAAAGTGGAATATTTATAACCCATAAGGTCATAGATACCTCATAAAATTTTATATATCCAGTTGAATTTTAATCCAAAACCAACACAATAAAATTCGTTTTATCTATCACTATCAGCGAATGAATATCTCGCCTTGGTTGCTTGCCTGTGCGCTTTATTAAAAGTTATGTCTCTCTTTGACACTTCATTTTGGAGAATTACACCAAACTACAATAAAAAAAAAACGTTGACGTTCATATACACGTATGTAGTGATACGTCTATAAACTATCATATTTTTTCCCACTGTAAATTGATAACGTCTCTTCGTTATAACTTACAAAAAAAAACAAACAAACAAGTCAAATTCTCTAAATAAAAAAAAAAAAAAAAAATTTTAAAACATGAAAAGTTTTTTCTGCTTCTTCTCCAATTTTCATGTTGAGACAAAATCGTTTTTACTTTTGTTGTATACGGTGAAATACGTATTCCAACTCGCGCAGACTGCTTGGGGTCTATTTTATATAAAACTGCGCGCTGTTAAGCAAAAAAAAAAAATTTTATTTTTATTAAAAATACAAAAATAAAAATATTATAGAAATTTTGCAAGATATACAGCCTGACCGATCAACAATTGTGATATGAGAGACACACGGTTATTTGTTTTTCTCGGCAGCAAAAAATACGACTACAATAAAACCAAACATAAAAAGTCCATTCGGCGCACAAATAACCACGAAACAACAAAACTTTAAAAATCATAATACAATAAAACTAAAAATTATACAAATTTTTAAATTTTGAATAATTTTTTATTATTTATACAAAAAATAAAAATAAAATATACGATCGGTCGCTGATCTTTCAAAAATTTACTGTACGATTATATACATAAATTTTAATCGATCGATCGATCGCCATCGACAGACAAATATAATTTTCATCTGTATTTTTTTTTATATTGTGTCTAAATCATGTGTCCCAAAAAAAAGTATTCGCGCTTTATCTCACGATCACTGAAGATCGGACCAAATTAGTTATATTAGCGGTTCCGGTTGCCGTTGTAATGAATGTTCACACTAACTTAATTCTGGCTTTGGTTGTGGTTATTTGATGCCGCCTAAATTTTAATAGAAACCCTTGTGGCGGTTGACCAATGAAATTGAATCAATTTTATAATAGTAAAGGTTCAAATCTAAAATTATGTCCTCGATTATCATGTAGAATTTGTAGAATTATGCAATATGAAATAAGCCATGATTTTCTTTGTTCCAAAACTATAAAAACAAGCGAAGAAAAAATAAAACTTAGTACAGTCTAAGTTCCCTAAAGTAACCACTCAAGTGACTTGGAATAACTGGTCACTTTTTAGAGGTGGTCACTTTAACAAAAAAATGTTGTTTTTTACAGGAAAAAATACATATGAACATAATATATGTAGGGGGTGTTTTTTTAAGCCTGTTAGAACTTGAAATTGAATAACGCTACGAAATTATTAAAATTTACTTTGAAAATCAGTCGTGGTTTCGCGCAACTTATATCGTCAAATTGTGTTCAGCAATTTTTGGCTTAACGAGTTTGTTAATAAACAAAATTGCCGCATATGGAGTGAGAAGAACCCACAAAAGACCCTACAGACTCCATTACATCCAGAAAAATGCACCGTTTGGTGCGGTTTACACGCTGGTGGCATTATTGAACCTATTTTCTTCAAAAATGAGGCCGGGGCCGCACCATGATCAATGACTTTTTGTTTGAAAATATGGATGATATTGATCCGGACGAGATGTTGTTTCAACAGGATGGCGCTACATGCCATACGGCAACCGCAACCGACTAATTAAAATCAAAATTTGAGGATAAGTTCATTCCGAGAAATGAACCAGTCAATTGGCCTCCAAGATCATGCGATTTTACACCTCTCGATTATTTCCTGTGGAGCTACGTAGTCACTGGATCATGCTGATAAACCAGCAACAATTGACGCTTTGGAGGCCAGCATTGTTCGTGTTATTCGTGACATACGGCCAGCAGTGCTCGATAAAGTAGCCCAAAATTGGACGTTCAGAATGCGTTTCGTCAAGAACAGCCACGGGGCCCATATTCCGAAATCATTTTCAAATATTAATGCCATGTATCGATCTTTCGAATAAAATAATTTTTGATTACAATTTAATTTTTTGTGTTATTTCAAGATCTCTCGGGCTTAAAAAGAGCACCCTTTATATGTAAATATTACTCAATTATGTTAATTTTTGTAAAAACATACCTCGCACTTACGAGTACATTCATATTCTATACGTAAATGGTAACTAAGATGTTGTACATAACAAGAATTATAAGGCTTTCGATAGATATGAATCTAATGTCATTTAAATTTTCGAATTCGTAGCTGCGTAAGCGTAAGTGCTGAAAAATGTTCAAGCATTAGACACGGATCCAAACAAAGCAGGACATTTTTTTATAGAATATTTTTTTAAAGTGAGCAACATTTAATTAACCTCCTTCTGCGTTATTGATTGATTGATTGATTGGACTGTAGAACCAAGTGCTAGCCAAGAGTCCCGGATAACGCCGGGCCTATTCCTACAGCCTGTTTACACATAACAATAGGAAGGATAGGAAAGGTTTTTTTTTTTTTTGGGACAGAACGATCCGGTTTCAGACACCTAGCGATCGTACGGCACAACACAATTCTAATCTACTTCTAATCTACTAGAGGAAGGATAAAGGCTTAATAGGTTTAATGGATAACGATGGTATTGCTTTGATCTTCAATAATTGCCTCACTAAATCAAAATCTGAGAAAAAATAATATTATTTCACGTGCATCTGGAAATTTTCTGTAATATAATTCTACATTAATACTTATCAGCTACCTAGACAAAATTGATTAATTGATAATACCTAGGTAAAGCCAATAGTTATTAACATAATGCAATGAAGTTATGAATCAAGATGGCGTACGAGTGATAACACGCATATTTGCAGTATTTTAAATTGTTAAATTTATATAAATTACTAATTAGTGTAATAAAATAATTTCAATACTGTGTAAACATCTAACATCTATAATCAATTATTTGAACATAAGAAGTATCCGTGTTCTACTTAAAAAAAAAACAAATTATCCAAAAGGTGTAAAAGTGAATTTCCATTAATAATGAATGTTGCTTCAAAGTCTGGAATTAATACTCGTAGCAGTAGCAAAACAATGGATGAACTGAGTAGAATCGAACAACCTACTAATGCTGATCTAATGAGTGCAATGCTAATAAATCATAAAAAATTGGAGCAACATAGTCTATTACTAAATGAACACTCCAAACAACTTTCTAACCTCAATACTCAAATCGCAGTTCTACAACAACAAAAATGTGAACAGGATAGTAAAATTAAAACAGTGGATGACAAGTGTACAAATAATTATTCTGAAATTGAAAAGCTATAATTAATAATAAATCAAATGCAACAAAACGGTATCCAAAATGATGCAATTGTCTCTGGTATACCACCGTTGAAGGGAATTAATAGCCAAATCATCGCAAAAAACATATGGTCTATACTTGAGTTTGATGCCTCAAAACTCACAAGTGTATCTTCTTATGTCAACAATAAACCGAAAACAAGTAAAGTAAATGACAACAGTGCGCAATATCTACATATACAGCTTAAATTTTTGGATTTTAGAAGCAAGCTTGAGTTCTTTAGATTACACAAATCTCATGGGCCAATCCTGGTTAACCAGTTACTACCTAACATCAATGTTGATGATACAAAGCTGATTTACATTACTCATAAGCTAACGGGACATAATCATGATATCTTCAAGAAATGTTTAAAATTGAAACAGCAACATAAAATCAAGTACGTGTGGTATAGGCATCCTAACATAATGGTACGAATTACTGCAACCAGCATTCCCGTTGTAATAAAAACAGCTGATGAATTGAAATCGTTAATACAATAACAATTTAAAATATCTGTAAGCAATGACATACTATATTTTACAAATATCTAAATTATCTGTCAAATTACACCTAATTTTGAAATATCTTTAAGTAAACTAAATAATATAATTATAATAATATAACATAAGTGTCCGTTTATCATATTGTTCAACATATTATAATATTAGTGGTGCATTTTGTTGCGTATTTCAATACATATAATGATGTCGGGTGATGAAGATAGTGATAGTCATTTTCTTAAATTGTGTCATTTTTCGCGACATGTACAAACTAATCAATCAAATCTTACGGTGTTATATTTTAATATTAATCGATTTAAAAACAAAATTGAACGCTTAGAATATTTTTTGCATAATCTTAAATTCCATGTAGATGTTATTGTTCTTGTTGAAACATTCCTTACTCAATATGATAATTTAAATTATGTCAATGTTGATGGCTTTAAAGCCTTTCACTTATTTCTTCATGTAATCTCACCGAAACATGCATGTTGTGGTATTTCTATGCTCGTAAGGGATGAATTGGATGGTGTTTTAGTGGAAATGGAAACCAAAGATGAGTTTGATTTTATGTCAATAAAACTGTGCAATATTAGGCTTCTAGCTTTTTACCGCCCACCTGATTCTAATATTTATGCTTTGATTCAGTACCTAGAACACAAATTACGAATTTACCCTCAATCAATTATTTTTGGTGATTTTAATATAAATTTAGTCGATTCGTCGAGCGATATCGTGAATAAATATAAGTGTGTTGTGTATAGTAGTGGTTATACAATAGAAAATAATTTAAAAGAACTATATTATACAAGAATTTATTACAGTCGAATAAGAAATTACTATGTATCCACAATACTAGATCATATTCTGAGCTCACTGAATAAGCCTCTTTCGATTTTATATGGTGATTCTGATATTTCTGATCATAGTTATCTAATAGCAAGCATTGAAATAAAAACCCCCAAACAAGAAATATTTTATAGTTCTATCAAAACTAACTATCAAGCAATATGTAAGTTTATCGAAGAGTTTTCTATAACTAACACTTTTGAGTTTGAATTATTTCATAAGCAAATGTGTGAGCTAATAAACCATAACACCGAGCTAATACCGATCAAAGATAAATCAAAACATTGATCAGATAAACCGTGGTTTACCTTTAAGCTTAAGATGCTTCATAACAAACGTAATTTATTTTACAAACTAAAAAAAAAAAATATCCGCTTAATACACATTATTCTTTTAAATTTTTAGAGTATAAAAAAAGATTAAATATTGGTATAATATCCGCAAAAAAAGCCTACTATATACTCAGAAGTTTCTTCAAAATCATAATAATGGCAAAAAAACTTGGAGCCTTATACATGAAATATTGAACAACAAATTGATGAGTAGAAACCCTTTGAGTCAAACTCAGTTAGTGTTCAATAAAAGTTTGTATAATGATCAATATCAAGTGACCGAAATCTTTAACAACTTCTTCAAGAATGTTGGTACTGATGTAGCTAATTCTTGTAAAATCGATCCATCATATATGCCACCACATGATAACTGCGATAATTTTTTTAATCAGTTTAATTTATCAACAGATAGAGATCGGGCTTATAATAAAGTCATTGAACAAGTCTTCGTCTAAGGGGTACGATAATATTCCAGTGTATCTCCTGCAAGAATATTCTAATGACGAAATGTTACCAGTCAAAAAATTGGTGGAATTTAACTACATTATGCTTATTTATAAAATAAAACAGAATATGATAAAGTCATCGATTTTGTTGGAAACAAATTTTCAAACGACTATGAGAAATACTAGGCAAACTAATGACTTTCGAATACCTGCGTACGTAAACAAATCATCTACACGAAGTATATTCTATCAAGGACTTAAACTTTTTAATAAACTACCATCTAATATAAAAATACTACAAATTTCTAATTTTAAAACGTACGTTAAAGAAAATCTGTATCGTGATTTCTGCCGGGAATATGATGAAACTCATCTTTAATAAAATTGTAGTGATTGAATGTTTATAAATCGATTTCTGTTAATACTATTAACTTGACTATCCTTGCATTATTCTGAATTATAATATATTGAACAATTGATTACAAGTAACATTATAAGTAATAAGAGGTATATGTTTATTATACACATATAATTAATATAATGTACATTTTTTTGATAAATTTATATAAGTAAATGACAGATATTACTTAAATTAAATTACATTCCAACCCATCATAAGTAATTATTGAAATATAAATAGAAAATTTCCATGTATATTTAAAATTGTATAATTTTTATTGGAAATAAAAAAAAAAAAACAAAATGACAGCACAATTCTAATCTACACGACCAGCAATTAATAATTCAAAGAAATATTTCTTCATAACATCTAAAGATTTCTGAAATTCATTCTTAGTTAATCTACTGGTTTCCTAAATAATATAAATATTTATTAATTTAATCCTCTACAACTCCATAACTTACAATATATTTTTCTGAAACTCTTATTTGAATTATATTAATAATAAATTGAATTATGTATATTAATAATTAATATTAAATCATTAATAATTTCTCTAAAATTATTAGCATTTGGCAAACTGGCCGTTAAAATAATCAGTAAACATATACTCGTATTATTTATTAAACCTGAAAACAAACTGTATGCTTATTATTGACAATGCCTTCTATACTACTGGCCTTTTACTACTCTCATTTTTCGCACATGACGTCAATTTAAGTCTATACCGAGACTGCGCAATAATAATTTTAGGATATTTAGACTAACAAAGCAACTAGAGAAAACAATAACAACGTCGACTTAGCGTGTCGTCATCATTTGGTGTAAGCGGCCAGTAGTTTAGAAGGCATTGTTATTGACTACTTAATTGTATTCAATATATTCAAACTTATGACTTACTCTTCACCGTTCAAGTTATTAATAGCGGATTCTTTTACGTTTTTGATGTAAATCAATTTTTGGATAGTTAAAAAGAACAGAAAAAAAAAAAATTTGATGTGTGGCGTAGTGTGCCTAACCGAAAGGGATACCGAAAACAATAACAAACCATTTTGAAAAAATTTCAAATGACGCGTTTGACGCATTTGACAATATTTACGGTTGACGTATTTTATGTATATATAAATATGTGTACGTGGTAGTTAAAGTGGAAGTA
Organism: Nephrotoma flavescens; assembly: GCA_932526605.1. Lineage (NCBI taxonomy): Eukaryota > Metazoa > Arthropoda > Insecta > Diptera > Tipulidae > Nephrotoma > Nephrotoma flavescens. Next base: position 41,525,003 of record OW052222.1, read on the forward strand.
AAAATCTATATTTCCATTTTTTGATGTACATCAAATTTTTTTTTTTTTTTTGCTATTCTTTCCGCTAAAAGAACGCGAAAATTTGATTTACATCAAAAACAAAAATTTTTGCCAGTTTTTGGTTAAAAGAAAACGCCATAAGAAACATAAAAACAAGATACTAAAACATGATTTTCACGCGCAAAATGACAGAAAATAAAAATTTAGTTAAAATCATTAAAAATTTGAATTTTAATCACTGCGGTAATCATAAAATAACAAATAAAATAAAATCGAGATAAATTTTAATTTGTAATTTAAAGTACATAATCTATGTAAATAAATGAATTCTTAAGATCACGAATATTTTTGAAAATTGTAAATAGCTTTGAGGAACAAAGCTATAATATCATTAACAAGAATTTGTGTGCTGAATTTTATTTAATATATTTTAATATTTATATGTAATATATATAATGTTGTATGTGTAATAATATCTAAAATATTCGAACATAAGAAAAAAAAAAACTAATAATCTGTTGAGCTACATATAATTTAAAAAAAAAAAAAAAAAAAAAAAAAAAAAAAAAAAAGATTCACCCAAAAAACAAATCGAAAAATAAAACTTGGGAATATTTCACCTCTTTATGATTTTTCATCATGGTTTTATTCTGCTCTTCCGAAAACAAAACTCAAACCAAACCCAAACCTACATATAAAAAAAAAAAAAAAAAAAAAAAAATACGGCCTTGAATCCCCTATCTCATTTTCGCTTGGGCCAGCAACGCTACACCAATAAAAAATTTGGTTCAAAAATAAAAATGAGTCGCTATCAAATCCAATCTCATAGGCAAATAGGGAAAGAGACGAAGATGAAGATTCAAAAAACACGCTTCACAAGGAAATACATAACAAACCACAAAAATATACATCCAAAACCAACAACAATTAACATATCAAATTTATTCATCCGTTCCAACCTGGATTTAAAAGAAGCACTGGTTCACACTTTAAAATAAATCGTAATAGATTGTTCATTGCTAATTTAAAACCTTATTGTATATTTACACCAAAATGTTTTTGTATTGTTTTAATGTAATTTCTCGAAAATAAAATTTTAACTAAAATGTATATCTCAAAAATTAATGAAAAAAAAAAAAAAAAAATGAATTTTTAAAATTAAATTTCAAATTTAAATTAAAATAAAACATGTAATCAAATTTTTTATTTCACTTCTATTTGTGTTAGAGCTGCTTAAAAAATTTTTGACAACCGGTTTCATATGTAAACGGGGAAAGAGACGAAAAAGAAGCTGCTTCTTTGACATCCCGTGTGAAAGGGGCGATTATTGGTTTTGTTACATCCCTGCATATACACACCATATATATATATATATACATCTAAACGCACAGAAACACACACTCATAACTATGTATATGTATTATTTAGGTAAATTTTGATGCTACACACAAATCTATATACGAAGTATGAAAAGTACATAAATAAAAATAAAAGTATGTATATATGTATATATTATATATATAAATGTATATAAAGGATACTTCTCTGATTTAATGGATCTTTATACATAACCAGTTTATCGAAACATTAAAACGAAATATATCCCGTTATAAATATTTCAACTCGGGTTTTATGTATATAAACACATTTCATCATACACGTCACTTAACTCGTCACTTTACTGTTTATTTGAAACCCACTATGTATATTATGTACATATACCTAGTAATTCAAACAAACAGAAATGTGCATTTACGCATTCACGAAATGGTATCAGAACATATACGGAAATAATTATATATACGTATACGTTCTACACAATTTCACGCGCGGCTTATACACAAATCAATATTTAAAACACTAGTGTACGTCATATCTTTTAATCACTTATTTTATAATGGAAAAAACAATTTGATTATTATTATTATTAATAATTATAATTATTTTATTTATTATTTACACAAAAAAAAAATATTTAAATTAAATGAAGGAGCGACAACAAAACACGTCTACTCCGTTTCACATCACTTTTCGTCCAATCAATTAACCTCCTTCTGCGTTGGTAATTTATCAATTTTCCTATAATTTTCATCATCTTTATCGCTCTCAGACGAGCAGCCAGTCGGCGTTATTTTAGCCGAGATATTTAATTCATCTATAACCGACTGGAAAATTGTGTCCTGTTGTAAATCCTCGTACACGCATAAATTATCGTCATTCGACAAATAGGCTTCATTGTTGTAAGTTGTATTCTAGATGGTTTCTCCTGTATTATTATTTCGAGAGCTGACTGATCAGAATCATTATGTCTGTCTAAATTAAACTGAAATCTGGCATTTTTAAAACACTTGACAACCGTTTGACTCCTAACTCAATCCCAAGCTAGACTTATCCACTGAATTGCATCTAGCACGTTTTTTTGTGAATTCTGAGACAACTACGATAATCGTTTCCGCCACAATTGATTTGGCAAAGTAAGATCTATAGTAATGTTTTAAAACTTTTGAAGATTTCCTGGTCTAAACGTATTAGGAGGCAGAAACTTTAAAGTTACATTTGACATCCACTCGAGAATGAGCTTCATTTTTAAATTGACCATGTTCAACCATTCTTCAAAAATAGCTTCTGCCATACATGCCTTAGTTATTGTAAATGCCGATTAAAAAGGATCCATCAAAATTAAAAATTCACAAAATATATTTATAGTGTACATAAATCTATATACCGGTAAATTTTCCAATTTCTTAAGGCATGAATGAGGTCGTTTCGCTTTACCTAAAACAACCGGCTTAATTTTTTCTCCCGTCGCACTTGTGCATAAAAGTATGGTTAAACTTTCCTTTAAAATTTTATCATCTTTACAAGATTCAACTTTAAAAACGTACCTTTTATTTGGCATAGCTTTAAAAAAAGACCGCACTCATCCGAATTAAAATCATCTCGAGTAATAAAACCTCGTGAAAAATTTTGGTCACATTACAGAGTAAAAATTCCTCTATTAAGTTCATTTTGTTCTGTAAATGTTGGCCACATAACAGAATATAGAGGTGGTCAATATAGAGAATAATTTTTGCGTACGTTTGATATGAAAACAATTCTGTACTATTAAAAAATGGTCAATGTATTAGAGGTGGTCACAATGTAGAGGAGTCAATTTGGGAGGTAAGACTGTATTTGGATAAAATTCGTGAAAGCTCAATAAAAATTGTTTAACAACCATTTATTTTGGGAATTAATAAAGTTTCAAAAAAAAAATAAATCAATTCGGTATTACACTCTGGCCTAATTCTGGGTAATTTATTCCCACAAGCGCAAAAAAATTTCATAATATGTATATATAATTGTTACCGGACAAGTGGTGCAGTGGTTAAAGCTTCGGCACTTGGACCGGGAGGTTCTGGGTTCGAATCCCATCAGAGGCTAGATGCAAATCGAATTTTCATCATCGATTACAATCGGTGATGTTAATAAACACAACTATGACTCTCTGATGGAGTGCAGAATTCAGCGCCGACCCACCGTTCATGTCAATGTACAGGTTGACATGGAGCTTGCAATGTGCAGGTGGTATACTGTAGTTGTGTGAGTAGGTGAATGGGTTAATGATGTAGCATGAATGCGTGGTATCACAATGGGCCAAAAATGGCCTAAGTGTCAACCACTGAAACCTATTTATAATTGTTACTTCTTTCATTTTTATTGTTTTTCTTTTTCTGCATCGGTTAACCCACAATGTCGAATCTCGAGAGCGAACAAGAGGGTGGGACGTCTAGTTGTGAAATGGAAAGAATTGATAATGTATCAGTAAAGTACATGCCTTTCAATCGGGATGGTCCTGAAATTTGGTTCACCCACTTGGAAGCGCAATTTCAGCGGTATAAAATCAGATGCCACGAAATACAGACATCTATAGATCAAATTCTCAATGCACCGCAAATTAATAAAAATGAATCTCTTAAAGCAGTAATAATCGAGAGATTATTTGAATCTGCTAAAAATAAATTGGATCGTCTCCTTTCTGGACTTCAATTGGGCGATAAAAAGCCGTCTCAGCTGTTGCGTGAGATGGGAACATTATCCACGAACTAGGTGACGGAACCAGTACTAAGGAATCTTTGGATGCAGCGGCTGTCAACACATGCTCAGGAGATTTTGGCGTGCATGAGTGAGTCTAGTCTAAATCAAGTTGCAACGACGATTTATGGTGTTAACACAAATAATAATGATCCACAAGAAGATAATCTATCTTACCAGATCTGCGCATTAACTATAAGGGTTGAAGAATTATTCAGCAAGTTTAATTCCTGAAAGCCTGAATAAACGATAATGTTACAGTTAGCCGAAAGATTCCAGCCGAAAGATAATGCAGATAGTCTCTTTGCTACGCCAGCCGAACGATGGTAATGTAGCTTTTGATTTTACTATCCCAGCCGAAAAAATAAACTATAGCCGAAAGATACATTACTTGATATTCCTAGTTCTATATTATTTATAATATATTTGGTGGTAAGGTCATAATCCTAATCCCCGCAATTTGGAGCAGGTCTGAAAGGGATAGGGGTGTAATTTGGTATAATGTACAAGAAAGTCCAAAATGTTCGAAGCTAAATTCATGAAAAATTCTGAAACTTTTGAGTAACCAACATTACCATCGATCCCACTATGTTTATTAGAAAGTTGATAAGCCTAGGCAAACCAACGCGAAATTTAGATCAAGCCTGAAGGGTTAGAGGATGTAATTTGATATAATGTACCAAAAAACATGAAATTTTCGAAATTAATTAATGAAATGTTTTTTAAATTTTGAGTAATCCACTTTAATCATCTTTCCTCCTATCCCCTTCAGAATTGCTCCAAATTTAGCGAGGGCCCACCTAAGCCTATGACCTTTTTCTTAAACATAGTGGGATCGATAGTAAAGTGGGTTACTCAAAAGTTACCGAACATTTCATTAATTTAGTTTCGAAAATTTCGGACTTTCTGGTTCATTTTACCAAATTACACCCCTGTATCCCTTTCAAACTTGCTCCAAATTTCACGTGGACTTACTTAAGCCTATGAGCATTATAATGAACATTGTGGGATCAATGGTAAAGTGGGTAACTCAAAAGTTACAGAACATTTTATAAATTTAGTTTCGAAAATTTTGGACTTTCTGGTACATTATACCAAATTCCACCCCGTATCCTTTTCAGACTTGCTCCAAATTTCGCTTGGGCTTACTTAAGCCTATGACCTTTCTATTAAACATAGTAGGATTAATGGTAAAGATTAGTGTGAAGTTTCTGACAAAATAACAAAAAACCTTACAACAGCCAAAAAGTGAAAATGAAACCAAAACACTTTTCTAAAAATCGAATATGAATATATCAAGGTCATATTTTGTTATTTTTTACCCATATTTTGATATTTGGTGATATATAATATCATATAGTATAGACTCAGTTTTAATAAAATAACTAAATTAAAAATAATTAATAATAAAAAGAGCTCATTTTACTGAGGAAGAAAATAATATAATCTAAAATACATTAAATAATAATAATATAATCTAAAAAATAAAAAAAAATATAATCATATTTTTCAAAATAATATAATCTAAAATAATGCACTATACATATACTGGAGACTATACATATACTGGAAAACCGTTTATTCTAATAATAAACTAACTTGTTAGTTTTTAAATAAATAATTATTTATTTATTTTTTTGATTAATTTTAATTTGCGGCTTTCTCCCTGGATTTTGGCTTCAAGGATTTTTTCAAATGATAAGTATTGCTCCTCTTACTTAGTTTTCTGTTGCCTATATTATTTGGCTTCTTTTTGTTTGTTTCTTTTTAGATTTTAATACTTGGAGTCGTGTGCCTTTGGTGTCCGTGAAAGAAGCTTCTTCATTTAATTTGATTTTTTTTTTGCATGTAAGTATTGTTATTGAAGTGCGCCACGACTCGCGATGCCCACCGAGAGTATTTCTTTGCCCTCGGTTGTATTAAAATCGATGCTTCGGACCAGGTCCAACAATTTTAATGTAGTTAGTTTGAATGTCCAAAGTCTTCTTTTAAATATTGACGAACTTCGTCACACTTTTAATGGGGTCCCAATTGATGTTATTTGTTTATCGGAAACTTTTTTATCTTCTGATATTTCCAATTCTGCGTTGGCCATTAGTGGCTTCAATTTGTTCAGGCGAGATAGGGTTAATCCATCGGTGAATTATGGTGGGTTATGTATATACATTAATGAGCGTATTAAATGTAGTATTGTATCCGTACCCCCCTTAATTTCTCAGAAGCTCGTTTCTGACCTTGAGTTTCTTTTTTTAAATGTCTTCGTGAATAAGCGGAAATTTCTTTTAGGCGTTGTTTATAATCCTCCTAAAACGAATAAGAGGTCGTATGCTCGATTTAAAAAATCCCTTTTAGAGGTTTTCATTTCGGGTGATTTTAATTTTGATATTTCTCAAGAGACTTTATTTTCTCGTAGCTATTTAAATATCTTAAGTAGCATTAACCTCTCGGTTTATAATACTGAAGCGCCCACTTACTCTTACGCTACCGCAAGTGGTGGTTTTTATTCACTCATTGACCATGTTGTCGCTTCTGCTGATAATTCCATTTGTTTTTTCAATCAATTGTCTTTTGGTATTGGCTGTCATCATGATCTTCTTGTTTTTTCTGTTCTTGTTCTCTCGACCTAAACCTAAAAGTTTCAGCTTTAGGGATTTTTCTAAAATTGATGAATCTCACCTTTCATCAACTTGTGGCTCTATTTGTTGGGACAATATTTTTTCTCTTTCTAGTTCTACCGATCAAATTGACTATTTTTATTCCTCTATTAATTATGTATTTAATAATTGCGTTCCTCTCACTACTGTTTATTTCAGACCTAGATCCCCCCCTTGGATTTCGCAAGAGATCTTGAGTGCTATTTCTATTCGTTTTTCCAAATACCGTCTTTGGAAAATTAGCCCTAATTCTTTGTCTTATCTAGCTTATAAGCAATCTCGAAATAGAGTGGTAGGATTAATTCGTATTGCTAAGCAAAATTTTTTCAAGGATAAGTTAGATCCCTCACTTCCCTCTAAGATATTTTGGCGTAACGTGCGTAACTTGGGCCTTGGTAGTTGCAAAGGGACTGCTTCTGTAGATTTCAAAGCTAATGACTTTAATCTTTATCTTATTAACTCTAGTCCTTCCCATGATATTTCTAATATTGATTTAGTGTCCGTCGAACCCCTTAATTCTTTTTCGTTTACCAATATATCTACTGTTGATTTGCATTCTGCAATTTGGGAAGTTAAATCGCAATCCACTGGTCTAGATATGGTTAGTTTAAAATTAGTTAAGCGTATTTTTCCTTTTGTATCAAGGTATTTGTTACATATTTTCAATTTTATTTTAGCGACCTCTTCATATCCCGCTCAGTGGAAGATGAGTAAAATTATTCCTATTCCTAAAATTATCAATCCTTCTGAGCTTTCCCATTTCCGCCCTATTAGCATTTTAAGTTCTCTGTCCAAGGCGTTTGAAGTGGTAGTAAAAAACCAAATTCAATCTCATATCGGTAGCTTTAATTTGCTTAGTCTTTTTCAATCGGGTTTCAGAAGGTTCCACGGTACTACCACTGCTTTACTGAATGTTTGTGATGATATTCGTTGTAGTATGAGTAAAAGAGAAATGACTTGTCTTACTCTGTTAGATTTTTCTAAAGCGTTTGATTCAATTGATCACCAAATTTTGTTTAATAAGCTTATTTCGAACTTTAATTTTTCTCTCCCTGCTGCTAAATTGATTTTTGACTATATTTCGGGTCGCTTTCAGGCAGTCTTTTATGACCATTCTTTTTCTGACTTCTTACCTGTTTCTTCTGGCGTTCCTCAGGGGTCGGTTCTTGGTCCTTTACTATTCTCAATGTATATTAATGACATTGCATATTCCATTCGTCATTCTTCTTTTCATATATTTGCTGATGATGTCCAAATATATAGGAGTAGTCGCTTGGATAATGATTCCATTCACTCTAATATTTCTCTTATTAACGATGATTTGGTAAGAATTTATAATTGGTCATTATCTAACCGACTCGCTCTTAATGCTAGTAAATCCCAGTCCATTATAATTTATAAAAAATCTATAGATACTTCCTCTTTTCCTGGAATTTTTCTCGGTGATTCTTTAATTCCATTCTCTAATACTGTTAGAAATTTAGGGTTAATTTTTAATAAAACTCTTACTTGGGGTGATCATTTGATTAAGGTTAGTAAAACGGTTTTTGGAATGCTTAGTTGTTTGTATAAAGTTGTAGGGTTCACTGATACTAATTTTAAAAAGCGTATGTTCCTCTCGCACCTTCTTCCACATTTTCTTTATGGTGACGTTGTTTTTTTTGGAATGCTTCAGGATAATATGAATGTTCTCCAAAGATGTTTCAATACTTGTACTCGTTTTATTTTTAGTATTAGAAAATATGATCATATTTCTCCCTTTTTAAATTTGATCCTTGGCTGTAGTTTGGTAGATTTTTATGAACTTCGTGTATGTCTTTTTAATTTTAAGCTTCTCAGAACGAAGCAACCTCCCTATTTATTTAATAAGTTATTGTTCAGTAGGTCCCATTCTTCAAATTTACGTTTACTTCTCCCTATAAAGCTGTGCAGATCTTTAAATACGTCCTTTTCTGTTAGGGGTATTTCTCTTTGGAATTCTATTCCATTAGATATTAAGAGGTCAGCTTCGCCTAAATCTTTTAAAGCGTGCTATTTAGCGTGGCGCGCTTGAATGACAATGCATATAGTTCTATTTTTGTAATAATACTTTTGTATTTATTTGTATTATTTTTGTATGTAGTCTATAAGTTTTCACTTCTTGGAGTGTTCTCTGTAACAAATGAGCTTGAGCTCAATACGGAGGGTATTAGCATGGAGTGGATTTGTTTTTTGAAAAAATCTGAGGTTTTTATGCCTAATGGAAGTATTTTTTTTTGTTGTTCATTTCTATTGCTTCCATATGTGCTTTTCCTTTACCAAAATTTTTAATGGCAATGAATAAATAAATAAATAAATAAGTTTACTTCTTAAACCAAAATAAACTTTTTAAAATAATATACACACTTGTATTTTTCCAACTTAATTTTATTAACTAAAAGAAAATATCGCAAGCCAAGTTTTATCGATCGAACTTGCTCACAACCAAACGTACCAAAAGACAAACTCAAACTCCTTTTTACAAGAGACAGAAAAAAACCCGACATGTGGTTTTTTCTGTCGTGCTCATTTTTATCAAAAACTAATTATATTTTTATTTTCATTGATAATGTTGTCTGATTCACCTGTCATTGGTTTGGCGGCAGCACCGACTGTGAATTGAACACAAATTAGGTTACAAATTTTGATAGACACAAGTGCTCAAATTTCGGTAGTTCCACCTACAAATTGACAGTTTGCAAAACCAACGGAATTCAAACTATTCGCTACAAATTCCTCATCAATCGATACATACGGTTATAAAAATTTAATACTTAACCTCGGTCTACGTAGGTCATTTAATTGGAAATTCTTCATTGCAAAAATGGATAGATGCATTTTAGGTGCAGATTTCTTAGCACGTTATGGGTTAATGGTTTATGTTAAACCAAAAAAATTAATTGATACCAATAACAGGTGCGAAACATTGGGAAACCTTAACAAATCCAATTGCTATGCAAAACCTCGACGGTTGAGTTCTGAATAAATATGGCAATTGCGAAAGCAGAAATTGAGACGTGGCTTTCACAAGGAGTCTGCAGACCTTCTAAAAACAGTTGGGCTAGACATCTCTACATGACACCCAAAAAGGATGGTAATTTGAGATTGTGTGACCGCTATCCGATACCTTTCGTAACAGATTTCACGCACCAATTACAGTCTTGTACGAAGTTCACAAAAATTGATTTTGTAAGGCCATACCACCAAGTATTTATTGAACCCGTGGATAGTGAAAAAACGGCAGTAATTACATTTTTCGGATTGTTTGAGTTTCCGCGAATGATGTTCGGCTTACAAAACGCAGCTCAAACATTCCAAAGGATGGTATATGCTTTATTCAGGAACTTAACATTCGTATTCAGAATGAACACTAATGGTACTTACTATTCCACCTAAAAACAGAAAAATTTTACCAAAATTATGCTGAGAATATGTCTCGAATAACAAAAATCTCAGAGATTTCTGAGCATGTGGATAAATAAGATTGATTTCTTACATCAATTACTAGTTCAGAACAACTTCGAACGTACCTAGGCAATCAGTAGGGGCCGAGATAATTAATTTCAAATGTTTAAGAATTTTCATATTTCACTCAATGACGTTCTGTCTCGAATAATAAAAATCTCAGAGATTTTCGAGCATGTGGATAAATAAGATTGGTTTCTTACATCAATAACTAGTTCAGAACAACTTCGAACGTTTCTGAACAATCCTTAGGGGCCGAGATAAATAATTTCAAATGTTTAAGAGTTTTCGTATTACACTCAATGACGTTCTGTCTTGAATCACAAAAACCTCAGAAATTTCCGAGCAAGTGGATAAATAAGATTGGTTTCTTACATCAATTACTAGTCCTACTAGGGGGGTAAGGGGCATCGGTCTAGAAGGTCAATACACCAGCCCAAATGTCAACATCATCTGCACGTGGTGCTCCCTGCTAGTTAACCAACGAGGCTCTGACGACCGAGTAACGGCGGGATGATGTTCTCTCCACTGACCCACTGCCAATTTCACTGGTTAGATTGGTAGCTGCTTCAATAACCAGTCATTATAATGCAATGAGTTTTCAACAAAAAGGAATTTTTACCCCAGGTGGTACACCAACTGCTCAGTTGGCTAATCCACCCTCTAACGAGGCCTGCTCAAAGGATTCTGGGGTGAGACAACCATTGCTATTCCCATTCGAACGAAGTTCAAAATTAGCTAGGTCACCACCTAGACAAATAGAGTTCGCAACTCAGCAGGAAATCGAAAATGCTGAACTACGCAGAAGACTGAGTGAAATAGAAAAAGTCGCATCGCAACTTAGCAATGAAATCGCTAAGTTAAAGAAAGAAAACGAGGAGCTAAAAAAGCCCAATCTGATAGAGGTTGTGGAAACTCCTCTTACTTGTTATAACGAAACCAGTACCCTTGCCCGTACTGACGCTGAGTTTCACACAGATGAGGAGGAACTTGCAAGAGAAACTGATTGGATACACAAACAGAAGAAAAGACCAAGGAAAAAACGAAGAGCAGAATTCTCGCCAGAAGTTGAGGAGCTCTCGCAAGCAAAAGTTAATGAAACTGTCAATCCAGTGCCTGTACCCCAACATCACCAGCGACAAGAACAACGCAAGGTTGCAATGTAGACCAAAGCACCACCGCCAATTAATGTGACAGGCATTACTGAGTTTGCGAATATCCAAGCTCTAATGAAATCAGTGTCCACAAACGACTATAGAGTAGTTGCACTAAACAATAATGTTTGGAAAATAAACACAAGAGATCCCGATGCATACAGAGCTTTAGCCACAAAGCTCACTGAAGAAGGTAAAGAGTGGTATACATATGAAGACAAAAATAACCGAGAAATCAAGATAGCCAGAGGTCTACATCCCACCTGCAGGAAGGAGGATATAATAGAAGATCTCAAAATGAAAGAACTGCAAATTGAAGACGCAGTCAATATCCTAGAGAGATGTTAGGTGCGTAAAATGTGCCGGCAGACAACGCGAAAGACTGTTTTCCTAATCGAACCGACAATGTGTATAAACTGTAAAGGGCAACACCCAGCCAACTATAGAGGATGCGAAGTAGTGGTACAACTGCAAAGGTTAAGAAATAAATCACGCCAATCGACTCAAAACAGTAATGTTAGAAAAGAAAGGATTCCAACTACAACTAGAGCGGCGACACAACCAGAGCCCATAGGGCCAGAGAGGAGATCCTACTCTCAGATAACGCAACAGAATACTATTGAAAAAAATCCACTAGAAAGGATATTTCGAAGTATAGAAACGATAAATGCACGCCTAGCAAAACAAGAACGTGGTCTAGAAGCTATATATAAGCGGCTGGATAGACAAGAAGCTACGAATGATCTTACATTAATGCTATACTAATCAAATGAATAGATCATTTAGAATTGTTATTTGGAACGCGAATGGATTACCACAGCATGTTCCAGAACTAGAAATTTTTCTAAACTTAGAAAAAATAGATATATGTCTTGTCTCGGAAACTCATTTAACAGAAACTTCATTTATTAAAATACGTAACTATCAATGCTACCATGCTATTCATCCAGGAGGAAACGCTAGAGGCGGGTCTACCGTAATTGTTAAAAATAATATTAAACATTACGAAGTGCCCGGCATTGAGGAAGAAATTATGCAGGTTAAAACCATAATAGTTGAATCAATATATAATAGGGAACTCAGTATCTCCTCTATTTACTGTCCCCCACGCCATCAATTAAAAAAAGAAGACTACAGTCGACTTTTTAAATCACTAGGATCAAATTTTATCATAGGCGGTGATTTTAATGCAAAGAACACCTATTCGGGATCTAGACTTACAACTTCTAAAGGGAAAGAGTTATTTAATGCAGCTCGCGAGAACAACTGTGAATTCCTCTCTGGCGATAAACCAACATATTGGCCTGCTGACATACATAAAATTCCAGATCTTCTTGACTTCTTTGTAACAAAAGGAGTTTTAGAGGACTACACATGCATTGAAAATAGTGAAGGACTATCATCTGACCACTCACCTGTGATCATGACACTGAGTACAATGATAATAAAAACAGATAATTCACCTAAGTTAACAAACAATAAAACCAATTGGGATCTATTCAAGAAATTAGTAGAAGATCGAACAAATCTCGGCGAACCAATTAGAACGAAGGTGCAGCTGGAAGATGAACTAGAAATATTTAATAACAATATCCAACAAGCGGCTTGGGAAAGTTCACCGATTTCTCATACCAACGCTATAATGAAACATAACTATCCTCTTGAAGTCAGAGAGCTACTTAGGGAGAAACGGAAAGCTCGCAAAAACTGGCAGCACTCTCGTGCACCGCAACACAAAACTATTCTAAATTTTTTGTGCAACAAATTAAAACAACTAATAAAAGAAATAAAGAACGAAAGCATAACTAAGCGACTACGAGGTCTTTCTGAATTAAAGGATGACGATTACTCGCTTTGGAAAGCAACGAAGGGACTAAAAAGATCCAAAATGCATGTGCCGCCTATCAAATGCGATGACGGTTCATGGGCTAAAAGTGACAAACAGAAAGTCTCTCTATTTGCTGCTTATTTAGAAGAGACTTTTCAACCGTTGCCGAGGCAAACAGCAAATGAAAATACAACAGTCGTAAACAAAGCAGATGATCTTGACACAAGGCATGTGACTTTATTGGAGCTTAAACTGAAATCAATAGTAACTTAAGTATCAAAAAAGCTCCAGGTTATGATTTAATAACTGCGGGCAAATTGTGAAAGCCATTTCCGAGAAAGGTTTGCGTAAATTAAATCAAATAATCAATGCAGCTTTCAGATTGAAATATGTTCCACGACAATGGAAGGTGGCCGAAGTAATAATGATTCCTAAACCAGGCAAACCAGGAAACGATAAAAAATCATATAGACCGATATCACTACTTCCAATCATATCAAAAATATTTGAAAAACTGTTGCTGAAAAGACTCAAACCTATAATAGAAGAGAGATGCCTAATTCCACCACACCAATTTGGGTTTAGAGAAAATCACTCTACAGTTGAACAAGTTCACAGAATAACGGATGTCATTGAGGATGCACTCGAGAATAAGAAAATATGCTCCAGTATTTTCTTAGATGTAGCTCAAGCTTTCGACAAAGTTTGGCACCAAGGGCTTGAATTTAAACTGCATCGAGACCTGCCTCAGCAATTTTATCAAATTCTTAAATCGTACATAGCTGATCGACACTTTAGAGTCAAATTTGAAAATGAGTACTCTGAAATAAAAAGAATATCAGCAGGTATACCACAAGGTAGCGTACTTGGACCTATTCTGTTTATTCTTTATACGAGAGACTTACCGAATATTGAAGGTACCACAGTAGCAACATTTGCAGACGATACAGCTATTCTAGCAGTTGGAAAAGATATTTCGGAAGCAACAAGCAAACTTCAAAGTGCAGTTAACACGGTGAGCAACTGGACTAAAAAATGGCGCATCTCATTAAATGAAGCCAAATCAGTACATGTCAACTTTACAAATCAAAATGTAAACTGTATTCCCGTGGTTCTCAACTCAAACCAAATTCCATATGCAAATACAGCTAAATACCTTGGCATGACCCTCGATGCTAAGCTAAGATGGAAAGAACACATCAAGAAGAAAAAAGAAGAGTTAAACATCAAATATAGAAAAATGTATTGGCTCATGGGTAGAAACTCTGAGCTCTCAATACACAACAAATTGCTTCTATACAGGCAAATGCTAAAACCAGTATGGACCTATGGTATCCAGCTTTGGGGTTGTGCCAAGAAAACCAATGTACAAATGATACAATGCTTCCAAAATAAAGTGCTACGAGGGATTGTGAACGCCCCATGGTACATTAGGAATGACAACATCCATAGAGACTTGAAGATGGAATACGTCACCGATGAAATAAAGAATCATGCAAGGAAACACGTACAGCGCTTATCTCTACACGAAAATGCAGATATCCGTCGAATGTTGGACACCACTAACGGCGTGAGGAGACTCCAAAGGCAGAAACCTCTGGAGCTGGGCAGTTTGTCTTAGAAGAAAATATATAAAATGAGTAACCAATAGGTTACTCGTCTTAATCCGAGAACTTAAATTAAGAAAGATAAATTACTAGATGATCTCTGAATCAGTTGTAATATTGTATAAATAAATAAATAAATTTATTAAATAAAATAAAAAAAAAATAATAAAAAAATTACTAGTTCCAAACCATTTCGAACGTATCTGGGCAATCCGTAGGGGCCGAGATAAATAATGAAAACAATGACGTTCTGTCTTGAATCACAAAAGTCTCAGAGATTTTCGAGCAAGTGGATAAATAAGATTAGTTTCTTACATCAATTACTAGTTCAGAACAACTTCGATCATCTCTGTGCAATCCGTAGGGGCATTTCAGAGCAACTTCGTTCATCTCTGTGCATTCATAGTGTGTTTGTTGTAAAAAATTTCATTTTTTAAAATTCACTCAAAACTTTCCACAAAAATTAGATGTTTGCTACGTATAGTGTAAAAATATTTGTGTTTATTAAAAAATTTCAGATATTATTATGAAAGTTCGATATCTGAGTGTTTTTTTTCTATTCTTAGTACTTATAGGCCACAGTGTTTGGTTATTTTGGCATAAACTTCTCACTGATAAAGGGACATGCATTTTAGTTATTGTAGTATTTTAGTTTGTGACAGTAGAAGGTCAAACAACACCGTGTCATCAAACATTTTATCTTGGTGATTAATTTTGACATTGTACAAAGCCAAAATAGACAACGTGGATTTTAATGTCTATGTTGGATAGTTAATGAAGTTGTTGATGAATAAGCAGTTCAAATTACGAGGATTGGACGGTGAATAAGTTGGGGAAGGCTACGAAAGAACCTGTACAGACGAGAGTAGCACTATCGAAAGATATTTACCTTTTGAATTGTGGATTAAAATTAATACGATGTTCGATGGTTTTGGTCAAACTACAAATGTGTTTACCTAGATTTCCATTGTGAGACACCTTTTTAAATGATGATATTTGCCCATCCAGAGAGTACAAGATAAAATCAAAGAAAAAATAAGATCTGGTTCTTTCAGTGTAAATTTATTAGCAAATATCTTCCTTTAAAAAGAAATACAAAAATTTGAAAATATTTCACTTTTACTATTTTACTCAATATTCTTCCAAATATCGTAATCAGGTGATCAAACCTGAAATGGTGGTGGACATCGTCGTCCTCTTAGTAAATGTAAATCTGTTGGTTTATCTAGTGGTAAATTCAATCCTTGTGCCGTCCAATGAAATTTGGAGCAAAAATCACGCCGCAAATCTCGCGTGTGCAATTGGCGCAACAATTGCGGCCTTTACACTATCACTAATACTGACATTACTCAAAACATCATTACCTAAAAATATCCTATTTCCATTGCAATTTTAAAATTTTTTACTCTTAAACTACCAACCTTACTTCATTAGGTGGAATGTGCCAAATTCAAATGGAAGGAAAATTTTGTGGAAATACCAGTGTAAAGGCCGCATAAACGCGCATACTTTTAATAAATTTGGCCAAATATTTTTCTCGACTCTTCTTACATACCACCGCATCCCGCATCTGCCTTGTGAACTGCTAGCATCAGTTAAATGAATGAGTCTCTGGAAATGCTAGTGCGCTCATCGTGTAGCGTTCATATGAGCCGGAGTAATAGGGCACAGAATGTTACCGCAAGATTGGTATAACTTGATCAAAATTTACATACACAAAATAATTTTATTAACAAGCTGTTTCGACCATAAGCTAATTTTACTTACAAATTGCTAATCCTTTGGACAAATTGCTAATCCTTCGTATAGTAAACAACGTTTTGGCGATGTTATACCAACACGCAAAAATAATTCACGATTCATTAACGGAAGCTCAATGGCCTCACGAGCTTGTTCGGATAGGCCGCCAATAGCGGAATATGTTACATCAACAGAATCTTCGTGAGACATATTATAAACGAGAGGATCAACCTCACGCGGTAGACACCGCAATTATTGTAAATGTGGTCATATCAAGAGCTTCCCTAGTTTCAGCCTTCAATTTTGTCTTGTCTAATTGACATCATCCAAACCCATATCGTAGCCCGTTTGTTATACTGTTAAAGTTAGCCGAAAGTTTCCAGCCGAAAGATAATGCAGATAGTGTCTTGAATACAGCAAAAATCAGTCATGAACTCGAACTTAGGAGAATTTAGGATCGGATTACATCATTCGGGTGAAGGAGAAATTATTTCAATTTATAGGAATTTAAAAATCGATAGGAGCATGAGTATAAAGAGAATTTAAAAATAGTCTAGACACTATCTACATTATCTTTCGGCTGGAAACTTTTGGCTAACTTTAACAAGGTCCGTTTGTTGCCTTCACAAAAACTCTAAAAATATAGAAAAATATAAATTGTCGGTTCACTGAATCACTGGCATATTGGAGGTACATATTTACATTTATCCTCAGTCAATTGATAAGTCTGCATGATAAACGTTCGGGAGGGGTTGCTGTTTATGCCCATAGCAGTCTAAATTGCAAACAATTTAATCTACTTTTCCAAACTTTCAACGCGGTCGGTCTGACTTTCTTTATAAATTCTAAATTAGTTTGTATTATTTGTATTTATCGTCTTGGATATACAGATATCTCCAGTTTTATTGATGAATTCAGTGGGCTTTTGGAAGGTCTATCCCACTCTAACTTAATTATCATGGGTGATTTTAATATCGACTTCCTCAAGCAGAACGCAATGCTTGATAGGCTGCTAATTTTATTATCGGAACATGGTTTAGATAATATTCTTGAACCAACACGAATTACAAATACCACAGCTACTTGTATTGATAATGTACTCCATAGATTTGATCAAAGGTATTTTCCGGTAGTTTCTTACAGTGTATTAGACCTAAAAATTTCAGATCACTGTTTAATTGAAATTAAAATAACAGGAACCTTTAACATTAAATCTAATTCTCGGCGAACCTTTGAAGTTTTACAGATTGATTTCAATAAGCTAAAGGAACTACTATTGTATGAAGTATGGACTGATGTCTATTCTTGCCTAGATGCTTCTAAGGCCTACGATAATTTTATTAAAATCTTTAAAGGTCATATTAAAAAAAGCACTTCCATTAAGTTGTTTGTCAATAGATCAACGAAGCTAAAGCCATGGATGTCTGATGATCTATTGAGACTTATACGTAAAAGAAATAATATTTGTCGCCTTGCAAAAAAACATAACAGCAACCGTAGATTGAAACAATATAGCTTGACGCTGTGTGACTCTGTTAACCTACAAATTGATATAGCCAAAAAAAGCTTTTATTCTCAAAAGTTCAGCAACAATGGTAGTGATGCTCGTAAAAATTGGAAAACAGTCAATGAAATAATTAACGGACAGCCTGATTCAGTTGAAATTAAAGAAATTGTTAATCAAAGAGGCTGCAAAATGTCTGGTCCAGTGCAGATTGCAAATGAATTTAACGAGTTCTTTACTAGTGTTGGTGATGCAAATGCTGCCAGTCTCCTCTTGAATGATGACAAAAATAGATTAATATATCAGTATTACCAATCTATAGATAGTTGCGTTTTTTCGGAAATTTCATCTGGAGAAGTGTATTTTACAATTCTTTCGCTAAAAAATAATTCAACTCCTGGTTTGGATGGGATTTCAAATAATGTTGTCAAAAAAATATCTTGGTTCTTAGTTGATGTCTTATCTTTTATTTTCAATTTAAGCTTGGTAACTGGAATTTTTCCTACATCGTTAAAGCGAGCCTTAGTTGTTCCGATCTTTAAAAATAATGATAAAACAAGTATGAACAACTATAGACCAATCTCTCTACTTTCGGTCTTCTCGAAAATATTTGAAAAAGCCATAAAAAGTAGAATCGTTTTCTTCCTAGAAAAAAGAGACTTTTTCTCTCCTGACCAATATGGTTTTAGGAAAAATAAAAATACTGAACAAGCTATTGTATCTTTCCTAGAACAAGTAACTGAACATATTGATAAAGGGTCCAAGGTATCTACTCTATTTATAGACTTAACAAAGGCTTTTGACAGAGTTCAACATAGCACATTGTTAAAAAAGCTATATTGTTGTGGATTCCGAGGGATAACCCGGGATTGGTTGTCCTCGTATTTGCATGGGCGAACGCAATTGGTTAGAGTAAATGGACAATTAAGTAAAGAGTTACCGATAAATGTGGGAGTCCCACAGGGTTCTGTCTTAGGACCTTTATTATTTTTAGTGTATATAAACGGTATCTTTCGACAACAATTTCGAGGGTCTCCAACTGCTTTTGCTGACGATTTCTCGTTTACATATGCTAGTCCAAGTTATCAAGATAATATCATGCTCATAGATCATGATTTAAAAAGTTTGTCTATTTGGTTGGAAGCACATAATTTTGTTTTGAGTCACAAAACGAAATTATTACATTTTAGGGATACCTCATCGTTGTATCTTGAGACAACGTATCATACTTTCAAATGCAGCAGAAACAATAACACGCAATGCCCTCCTAATGACTGCTTCTTAGTGAACACTGTTGATGAATTTCGATATCTAGGTATTATTATTGATCGAGATTTAAATTGGAAAGCGCACACACAAGGACTGAAAACTAGACTATCATTGGTCTCCAGAAAAATGTATGTCTTACGGCTATTTTGTCCGCAATATTTACTTAGGACGATTTATTTTGCATTAGCGGACTCAATACTGCAATATGGTTTATCATGTTGGGGTAGTGCTTGCAATGCTACACTACGTCCTATCTACATGCGACAAAAGCAGTTAATCAGAATAATGTGCTTTAAACCATCTTTTTCGCCTTCGTGGCCATTATTTGAAAATCTCAGCATACTTCCTCTACGTCACATATTCGTCTTCAAGGTACTTAGAATATTCTATGTTAAAAGTGGGAATAATTTTGTGACTCATGCAGGGTATAATCTCAGATCAAATCATACTTTCTTGAAACATATTCCTAAGTTTAGATTAGATCTACGGAGAAACTTTATTAATATCGTTGCACCAATCATTTTTAACAATTTACCGTTGGATACTCGTAAGTGCGGCAACTTCTCCAGTTTTTCAATATACCTTAAAGAATGGCTTCATCAAACTAAAAATATTGACCATCTTTTTCAACTATTGGTTTAAAATAATATTGTTTTTGTTTTTATTGGTTTTAAAATTATATATGTTAAAATTAAATGGTGTAGTTTAAGAGGTTTTAATATATTCATGTGTAGTAATTAAGATGTAGTTATAATTTTATTATACAATATTTGTTTCTCTCAATTTTAACTGTAAAATAATTTGATTTTAAATTGGTTTTAATTTTGTAAATAGAATTCAAATATTTACAAGTAAACTTGTATATAAATATAAATTTATCATGCAAACAAAGTTTGAAAATTTCAAAAAAATGAGTTTAAACGGTCAATTTTTAAAAAAACTCAAACTTTGTGTGTGCGATTTATTTATATACATGTTTCCCTATAGTAAGATGAATTTTCTAAACAATTAATAATCCTAAATTAAATATAGTTTATTGTTTTATTTTGAGCGGTAGATTTTTTTGTTTGTTGCAGAAAACAAATATTTATCATAAAAAAATACTTTCGGCTGTAAAATATCGGCAGAGAAATGTCGGCGGAAGCATATTAATATTTTACATTCATATTATATTGTCTGCTGAGATAGCGAAGACACTATCTGCATTATCGATTTTTATTTTACTTTTGTCTGGAAACTATCGGGTAACTTTAACTGCTTTAAATTGTTCCAAATTGAGTTATAAAACCATTCCAAACCTTCTTAAATCAAATCGATTCAAATTGTAATCAAATAGGTTCAAATCCTTTCAAATCTTACGAGCATGAAGTTTCTGGCATCTTTCTGGCAAACCTTATAAATCCTATTAAACTTCTAACAAACGTTATAAATGTAAATAAATCCTGACAAATGCAATTGATCTATGTAAAATTAGACTCATGATTAGAGCAATTGATCTATGTAAAATTAGACTCATGATGCAATATAATATTTAAATTTAATTTACAGATGTTTTGTAGACCACAATCTGAGTTGGATTTCAAAAACAAATAATCTAATTACTCGAGACTACCAAAAACTAATTTACTTATCAATATCGAGTAAAAAATTAATTAACGTTAAGGTAAAATTAAGATGATTAATAATATCATTAAACAACGAATTATTAATGCCATTTAGGAAAGTTTACACAAACAGCCACCATAAACAAATTAACCATAAAGGTCTAGGCAAACAAAAACACACTTCAGGTTTTGGAAATACAGAAAAGGGGAGCGGCCACGTGGCTTCAAATAAGACAGATATTGCTTCAAATGACGTCACTAACAGCTTGTTAATTACCGTTTACTAAAGTTTACACGAACAGCCACCTAAAGTGTGTTTTACCTAAAGTAAGTAAAGTAACCTAAAGTGTGTTTTTGTTTGCCTAGACCTTTGTGGTTAATTTGTATATGGTGTCTGTTCGTATAAGCTTTATTAAATGGTAATTAACAAGCTGTCAATGACGTCATTTGAAGCAATATCTGTCTTATTTGAAGCCACGTGGCCGATCGCCTTCTCTGTATTTCCAAAACCTAAAGTGTGTTTTTGTTTGCCTAGACCTCTATGGTTAATTTGTATATGGTGGCAGTTCGTGTAAACTTTAGTAAATGGTATTTAACAAGCTGTTAGTGACGTCATTTGAAGCAATATCCGTCTTATTTGAAGCCACGTGGCCGATCCCCTTCTCTGTATTTCCAAAACCTAAAGTGTGTTTTTGTTTGCCTAGACCTTTATGGTTAATTTGTTTATGGTGGCTGTTTGTGTAAACTTTCCTAAATGGCATTAATAATTCGTTGTTTAATGATATTATTAATCATCTTAATTTTACCTTAACGTTAATTAATTTTTTACTCGATATTGATAAGTAAATTAGTTTTTGGTAGTCTCGAGTAATTAGATTATTTGTTTTTGAAATTCAACTCAGATTGTGGTCTACAAAACATCTGTAAATTAAATTTAAATATTATATTGCATCATGAGTCTAATTTTACATAGATCAATTGCATTTGTCAGGATTTATTTACATTTATAACGTTTGTTAGAAGTTTAATAGGATTTATAAGGTTTGCCAGAAAGTTGCCAGAAACTTCATGCTCGTAAATTATATTACAATCGGTGGATTCCACAGTGAAACAAATTTTTCCAGTAAAAAATACTAAAAACCGAAAAGAGAAGAGTATATGTAAATTACGTTAGAGCGACAAAGACAGCAACTTTTGTTTATTTTTTTATAGCATAATTTATAGTCAAAATAGTGACAGATTGGGGGCAACATAACTAAAAAATTGTAAAATAAACGAGTTTAACAAAATAGAAATTTTTTTAAAATTTGAACGTAGTGGCTCAAAAAAATAATACTACTTTTCATTTTTCTCTTGACATTAAATTTTACAGTAATATTTTTTCAACCATAAAATTGGCGTAGTGTGCGAAAAATATTTCTCATATTTTTTTGAAGGTGTGTTAAAACTGTTGCAGTAAAAATTATTGAGTTTCATACTTTTTATGGCAACATTTCCTCACTATCATACTTTATTATTTGCCAGTAAATTTTAAATAAAATTAGATGTAAAAATTATTGTATTGTAATTTTGTTAAGTTTTGCTCGAAATTTGCTAAATTTAAAATACTTGCCCACGATGCAGTTATACCGCGCATGATTTTGAATAGTTAGAGGGAACGTTGTTCTTAAATACCATGGGCGGTATGTTGTACCATCACTTTGAATCGAAATTCGAAAAAAGTCGAATGGCGGTATGTTGTATCATTTTCGAAAAGCAAAAATGATACAACTTTCACTTTTTCGATTCGTCTTTTTTCGAATTCTGCTGTAAAACTTGGTGTGTTAACAATGTCTCGACAAATACCTGCTTCCCTTCCTGTGAGTTGCGCTTCCCCTTTTTGAACCTTGAATTTTAAATGTGTCATTTTTACGATGTTTGTTGTTTTATTATGGTGAATGAGTTCACTAAAGATATCATTAAATCCGCTCCATCGTTCAAATCCACCATAGAATGTTGGTTTTTCCACTTAACCACAACAGAAGTGATAATTTCCGGAACCAGGCATTCTAGCATGTTCCCAAAATGGCAAAAATATGTAAGTATTCCAATTTTCAACTCTTCTGAAAGTGGTGCTTTTTTACGTGCCCTAGTTAGGGCAGTGATCATCGCTTTAGAAATGCTGCACTCGTCCAAATCCTGCAAACGAATTATTTCTCTTTGAACACCGCTTACCTCATATGATTATAACCCGGTCACCGGCAAATTGATTTTAATCTCAAACATCAGCTAAAGTTACGTCTAATAAACTTCCGTACATGGTCCACGTAGTTAAGTTTATAGTTTTCCCTGAATGAAACACCGCCAAAACGGCAATATTAACCAACCGCACTAGTTTTCGTTGTTTCACATTCTGACTAGATTTGACATGACGGGTGCCATTTAATATTTTAGGCACCCGTACTTACCCATGACACTATTACGGTTGGTCCGATTCGATTTGGTAAAACAAAACAAATAACAATTGAAATTATTTGCATTGTTCATACACGACACAGTTCTTCACAATTCAGTCGAAACCAAAGTGAAATATTTTGCTAAAGTTTAACATTTCCCTAAATCTGGTTTCAATCGAATATAGGAACTTCGCATTCATATTTAAAAATAAATTTCAAACAAATTAAAAACGTAAATATCGCAAAAATAAAATAGTTTTATTAATTTTTCATTAAGGCTGCAAAAATAACATCTCAAACATAGTGGGATGAGCTTCTATGATTTTAACCGATTCTGATGGAGCATTTATGATGACGTCAGTGTGAGGTTTTCTAGACCAAAATTTGAATATCGTTTGTTCAAACAGATTTGAAAATCCATATTCGATTTTGTAGGTAAAATTTGGTTTCATTCGAATTGAGGCACCTAAATTTAGTATAACGAAATAATATCCATCACTTATATCAGTTAAATTAATTTCGGTCACAAAACCTAACTCTGGATGTATGCATGTAATTTTAACAGTACCCCGAGCCCGGCCAATTATTGCTAAACCGAGTACGAATCCACCGAGGATGAGTTCTGAAGTAACGGAAAATGTGGTTTCAAGTAATGAACCTCTTAGAACCTCCATCGCTTGATATGGCCATATAAAATTTTGTCTTGGTGAGCAATTCCAAATGCCGTCTTTAAAATCAGCTCCGTAAATTTTGAGAACGGCAATTTCTTGCAAATCGCTTTTCGTAAGTATGTCTGAATAGTTTTTGTTAATTTCACATAGATCTGTATTGGACATGGTTGGAAACCGGATCAAGCGAATTAATTCATCAAATTTTTGACGACGATTGGCCATTTCTATATTATTTTGAGCACATTGGTGATTCATCCATTTGATTAGTGCGTCGAAGATGTCTGTTTCCTTTGTGACAGCATTAATCTGGTCCATTTTTAAAATTTCCTTTACTGTATCTGGATGGTTTAAAATAAATGAATCGAAACTCACAATCTCGTTAAAACTTTCAGCTGCCAGAAGTTTTGAAGAATTTAAACCAATTTCAAAATTTTCAGCAACACAAAAATTAAACAATTCCACCTGATCACGTTTAGAGTTTATCAATTCGTTCATTAATCTTATCACATTGTACGCTTTGGCCAATTTTAATAGCTCGAAACGACTTACATTACTAATATCGTATTCATCGGTGTAGATAAACCGAATGAATTGATAAAACACGTTATACCCGTAGTCATTAATCGGAATTAATTTTTTTTCACCAAAGGTTGGTTCCAGCTGCTTTTGAAATACGGTGCTCCGCTTCATTAGTTCGAGTGAATGCGCATAAATGTGCTTGCCTTCGACGACGAATGTAATGTCCGACAAAAATTGCACGTTAAATAGTTTTGACGAAATCTCATTCATTTTGAATGGCGTTTGATTTGTTTCAAATTCCATATTTTAGTCACTTTGAAATTCTTTTGTTTTTTTTAACTACGTAAACACTTGCACACAACCTGAGTAGATATGCTAAACTAGTTTTACTTTTTGAACTTTTAACAATATTTTGCTATTTAATTTTAAAGATCGACTTGAGGGATATTCTTCCTCAGATTTTTTAAAATAACTGTTACGTTTCTTAATTTTCCATTGGGCTTATATACTGTGGTGAGTCTACGTGCTGACTCCTCCTTTCTGTGTTTTTTATTAGTAGGTCGTAAATTCAAAACGTGCAAAACGTTTTTGGGTTTTCCTTTTACATTTCAAGATATTCGAGTCTGTCTAATTGATGTCCTTTTCCAATTCTTTGTAAAATTGTTAAGTTTTTATTTATGTCAGTGTGTTTGTGATTTTCGTTTTTAATATGTAGTGCAAAATTTGATTTCGGTTCTGGTTTTGTTATATCGTTATTTGTACCTCTCTGGAAAACTTGTACCTGTTTGTCCTATATAAAATTTGGGACATTCGTCACAGGGTAATTTGAATACCTGTTTCGTCCATTTTTTGGGGTGTTACTATTTCTCTTCTAATTTATTACAGTTTTTGTTGGCTGTCGTGCATTCGAATTTTTAGAAAGTCTTTTGTATTATTTTGTGAGTCATTTTATTGTACTCGACACAAGAGTTTTTTTTATCTGGATTGTTGTCGGGAGCAGAATCTAGTTTTTATCGATAAATAAATTTTATAATTTTAAGCTATCGCTTTCTTCTTTAATCGTGAAGACATCGGTATACGTTTTAGAATTCGCGCCAGCAAATTCGGATGAGATTCTAATTTCCCTGCATAGCTGAAGCGCATCCATTGTAATCCGTAGTTGTTGGTCCTTATGTGTATTTTTGTTTTTTATATGAACCAGCGTGCTGTAATCGGTTCGTTGGACAATGCCAATATTCTAATTAGAGTTTGATTGCCATAATTGACAACCATACGACCAAATTCTGTATTATACAGACTTATGGATTGAGGTTTTGCGGTCGAGATTGCGCGTACCGATTTAACAATTTAACTATAATTACAACCGAATAAAAACACGTAATGTAGACTTAAGTTCAAACCAATTTATTAAATGCTTAATGTGCATTTTTATTGTTACTTGGAATTACATATGATATGATATCGGAAAGGAAAATTCAGCGTGACAACTTAATGTAATTTGGTAATGGAATGCAAGAAATGCTTAATCTAATTTATAATTAATATGATCTACAATTTGTTAATTTATGTTTGTTAATTTATATAGAGTTGCTGATGTGTGGAATGTGGCGTAACTACAGGAGAAGTTTGTATTCTAGGTCAATGGTTGAATTTTTCCCCATCAACCATTGAAATTTATCCACTTTTAATTTGATATGGTCTCGTTTCATTTCAATAATGTTTTCGCCAAGTTAACCCATCGGCTTAGGTATTTTGCTCCGTTTGGTTTAGTGATTTGTATACCGTTCATTGTGACAGGCGGACAAGTAAGCTTATTTAATGTGAATGTTACGTGGGTCGATTTCTCTTCATTGACCTTGATTTGTTGGTGCAGAGTTTCGTGCACCATTTGTGGATTTTTATGGCTACCGTTGGAAAATTAAATATAACGTTGGGCCAAGCACTCTGCCTTGTGGCACCCTAGCCAGAATTTTGAATGACATAATATCTACGATTTGACAAATACAACATCATACGTTGGTAAGTTTCTGTCAATTTAACATTAATTTTATGAATAAGAGTCTCATGCCAAACTTTACCGAATGCTTGGGCAACATCCAATAAAACGGCGGATCAGCATTTTTTTCTTTGTATGTTTACTTTATTTCTGTAGCTTCACTTGCCTCCTCTCTTCTTATAACATGTAAACGTATGTTTATGGCGTGTGGACTTCCGTGACGGTGAAACTCGA
Source organism: Nephrotoma flavescens (assembly GCA_932526605.1). Taxonomy (NCBI): domain Eukaryota; kingdom Metazoa; phylum Arthropoda; class Insecta; order Diptera; family Tipulidae; genus Nephrotoma; species Nephrotoma flavescens. The sequence continues at coordinate 41,551,775 of OW052222.1, forward strand.
TCTTTTTAAAGTAATGCACCACCCGATTACATTCAAAAGGTCAATCATGGTTAGACTGGAAAATAGTCATTAGAGTGTCTACCACCTTGTTGATTTTTTTTTAAACAATTTTCTTTATTTATTGAATCTTTCAAACATGAAATTAACAGTAAGTTTTCAATTCTTAATAACTTAAGGTAATTATGTAAACCTGCGGGAGCAGAATTTACTTCTTATCAATAAGTAAATTAATAATTTTATAATTTATGTTATTACAACAACCATCGTTTTCTTCTTTAATCGCGAAGACGTAGGTATATCTTTTAGGTTTCGCGCCAGCAAATTCATATAACTGATCCGCATCTTCTGTAATTCGACTTTGACAGTTAGAATGCTAAGGCCCTTATGTGTATTTTTGTTTTTTACGAACCAGTAATCATTACCTGTAATCATTCTGAGAATTTTTGACTGTGTTCGTTGGACAATGTCGATATTCGAATTTGAGGTTGATTGCTATAACTGACACCCATACGACCAAATTGGTTTAATCATGGTATTATATAGGAGAAGTTTATATTCTAGGTCAATAGTTGAATATTTCGTGGGTCGATTCCTCTTCATTGACCATTATCTTCCATTTCTTTAGCCATATTTCGATGTCATAAATATGTTGTTGCAGAATTTCGGACGCCGTTTGTGGGTTTTTAAGGGTACATACGATTGCCGTATCATCTGCGAAAGTAGACGTCAGAATTTGCGAAGACGTTGGTAGATCTGAAGTGAAAATTAAATATAACGTTGGGCCAAGCACACTACCTTGTGGTACTGCAGCCAGAATGTTTTTCTTTCGATTCAGAGGTGTTGTATTTGACATAATATCTGCGATTTGGCAAATACGACTTCATGAGCTGGTAAATTTCTGGCAATTTAGATTAATTTTATGAAGCAGACCCTCGTGCCAAACTTTATCGAATGCTTGGGCAACATCCAATAATACGGCGGAGCAGTATTTTTCTCTTCGTATGTTGACCTTATTTCTGTAGCTTCGGTGCACTTGCTCAATGGTTCTGTTGTGTAATGATCTATTTTGTTCCATGATCCCTATGCATTCATTGCACCTCTATGTTGTAATCGTTCTTCTTTCTTTCATTCACGCCTCTATTGCTCGGAACGTTAAAATGGATGTTGGTGTGGTAATACTAGAGCGAATGAAGAAGGAACGAACGGAGAACACGAAAAGTCAGTCGGACTGCAACTCTAGAGATCTAAACATTATTTTATAAAAGACGTAAAACTAAATTTAAATAATAAAAGTTTGTATTAATAAAACCATAAATAAGTGTTTCTATTCTCATATATTTAAAAATACAAAATTGGTGGCAGCGGAAAAATAAAAACCATAATCCATATATTTTTATTTTATTTTACCTATAAACGAACGAGAACGAGATCTTATGAAAACGCATGGTTAAAAATAATTATAAAATTATTCCACAATAAAATTGTTATATAATCTAGACATTCTAACATTAAATAGAAAAGGAAAGTGGAAATAATATTGTATCACAAGGGCTTGTATTGGTTAAATAAACATATTTTACGAAAATCATCGGGATCACAAAACTAAAACAAAAGGTAATTCCGTACGGACGCCATTAACAAAAAAAATCATCATTCGTTCGTGAGTAAAACGGAAAAATAAAACCAATACATCATAAATAAATATATTTTACGAAAATCGTCGAGATCACAAAAATAAAAAATAAAAACCATCATTCGTTCATACTACTGAAGTTAGCAGAAAATTGGGCAGAAAAAATCTGCATTATCGACATTTCGACCGAAATTCCATCGGAAAAACTACTTTATCGACGCACCGAGAGGAGAATTCATAATAATATACAAACTACATTATCGACATTTCAGCCGAAATTTCGGCAGAAAAACAACTTTATCGACATATTACGATAAAATCAATTGTAATATAAAAACTTCACTACCGGCATTTCGGAAGAAAATTCACTATAAAACTGCATTACCGACAAAATTAAACAGGGAACGAAAACAAGAAGATATTTTTAAATAAATAAACCAAATATTTTAACAACAAATTTTAAAATCATATTCAAATCGGTTCTGCGACATATTATGTACATTGAATAAAGCTACCTAATTAATTAAAAGCTACTAAGTCATATGATAATTAAAAATTTTGTAAAATTATAAATTATAACGTGCCTACGAGATACCGCGAAGCTCATATAATTCATTTGTCGTGTAAGCGGGACATATTATTAGGCTCGGGCCTAGAAATGGCATATCTGCGCCAAGTTTGAGGCCAAAGTTTATGTGGGATCATAGTTAGATATCCGAAAATCCTCAACCATGTCCAAAATCTCTTTTTCATCATGAAATGATGCACATTCAAAAATTCGTGTAGCCCGCACTTTTCATTTGTCGTATAAGCGGGATATACCATATTATTAGGCTCTTGCCTACAAATAAAATGTGCAAAGTTTGAGGCCAAAGTTTATTGCAATGTTGAGAAAATTGCATGTTCCCTTTTTATCTTTGTCCGTGTAAATTTTCCTAGATCATTCTGATAATGAATACGATAAATTTATCCGAGGCCTTTGTATAGAGCTTTTAGCTCGAAGGTTTTTGTTAGAGTAGGTAGTTCACACACCGTTAAGTACACTTTTTGCTGGTGTGGGTCACGTACTGGCGACAGATATTAAGGCATCCAGTCATACCTGAAACACGTTTATATTGCGAGCAACTTGCAAAGAGGTAGGCGGTCCCTTCCGCTTGACAATTGTCACCGTGTCATGTAGTGTCATTGACTATAATCAAAATTTCTTCTGCTTCATTTCAACTTCATCGCCTGATTCATTTAGCGTTACCCAGGGAGCACCGCGAGGAGGTATGAATCTAGGACTTTGCCCCCCTTTGTACGCCCGCCTCTATTTTTGAAATTCATATCATTTTTCATTTCAAACTATTTTTTTTTGTGATTTTTTTTTGCTTTATTTTATTTTTTTTTAAATTTTTTTTTTTTAATTTTTTTTTTAATTTTTTGTTTTTTTTATTTTTATATATTTTTTTTAGATTTTAATGTAATATTTAAATTTCAAAATTTATTTTTTGTTTGGTTCATCCAAATTCTTACCCTCTCTATTATTTTCATTATTTTCGTTCATGTTTTGGTGAACATTCATTTTTGAAAAATGTTTCTTACCGTCGTTCTTTTTCTTATGATTCTATTTTTCTAAGGGATCTACTTCCTCTCTGTATTTTGGTTTTGATTTAACATTATTAAATCATTTTTTGGGAAAATTATTTATAATTCCAAAGATTTGATCTTCGATCCTATTCATCGAAAACACTAAAAATCGTCCAGCTTTTATTGGTCGTTTACCAACTTCAACAGCCTTTTTGTCCATTTCAGATTTTGTGGTTCCAAAGTAGCTTTCGATTGAAGCGTTTGTAAAATTTTTTGTAGAGAAATCCTTTGTTTCTACTATTGGAGCCCACAATGGCAAAATAGACATAAAATGATTAAGAATTTCAATTGCAAATTCCGGATTGTAAAAGTGATTTTGTGGCTTAAGTATTGTTTCTCGTTGCTCTATCATTTCTAACTGTGGTTGAATTTTTGATTGAGGTCGATGTAGAATTTAGATCTCTCGAATAATGCTGCTCGATCGCTGCTGATTGAATTGTCCTCATCATTATTGGAAACATCATTATTTCCGGTTGATCCGTAAACATTTCGGATACGCATTCTATCTCTTCCAAATATTCTTTTTTCAATAAAATTGTCAATTGAACAATATCGGTATCTATGTGATTGTTGGAATCCGTACAACAAATTTTCCACAGCATTATGAATTTTTGTTGGATTGTTTCGTAACACTTATCGTGTGCAATTGAATCTAGACAATTCAATATTTTGTAAAAAATGTGTTTGTTTCGTTCAAAATCTTTATAATGCTTTTTGATTATACGGCTAAAATTTTTTTTCAAATGCGCGTAACATAATCTTAATTTGACAATTTTTTCCATTTCATTAATTTTTCTATTTTCGACCCAGTCATGACATAAATTTATAAAATCTAGAAGTTCAATATTATTCCAAGACAAGGATATTGCATTTAACGATGCTTTACTATTATCCGAAACTACGTGTGAAAATACTGGCCATGCAAATCCACAATGCTTTCGAATTTCATTTTTTTAAAAATCCAAGAACATTTTAATACTTAATGAACTTTGTAGGTGCGTTGACATTTCACCAAATGGGACGTTTGAGCCAGTTTGGCCATCTATGTTTTTAACATTTATTACTCCCAGCATAATACATTACTTGTTTTGTTAGTTCTCGTGGTGCACGAGCCGGTTGCATCAAAATGAGCACATAAATTTAAATTTAATTGCTTTAACTTAACAAGTAATCAAATCTGGCTTTTTGCAAACGAATAGATCGTAAAAGGATTTGCCATTAAAAAGTGAAGGTAGTCGAGCCTTTTAACTTTAATGTCTAAATCAAAAAAGTCATCTAGGTGATCATCCATTGATAAAAGTGGCTCACGACGAGCTTGGTTCAGCACATCAATGCCTTTATAATGATCAAGATTGCCTTTTTCCTTAAGTTCTAAATTCACATCTCGCATTAATTTTGTTTGCACTTCCGCGCTGTAGGTATTTTTTAGCGTTTCTTTTAAAATTACCCGTTTTTTTCCACGAAGCTGACAAGATAATTCCTCACGATGTTCGATTTCTCCATCGCTATGTTTAATATAAAATACTTTGTGGACGTTTAGGTCGTATTTATAATGCTTGAATGTATAATATCTTGGGCAAACTTTTTTTTTTGAATTTTTTACTGTAAATTGTAATACAGAATTCGGTTATATATGTTTTTGCAGCTGCAATTATACATGGATAATGTTCTACAAATTTGTCTCGAATAGCATCCATATACGACTCAACTAATAAGCAATTGTTCTCTTCATCAAACACTTGCTCTTTAAATTCGTTAAAGGAAAAAGTAATAATTTTACATTTGTCCGAATAACTTGCATAATTTGAACCCTTCCGTTCAGCAACTGAACCACTACAATTACCTTCAATATCACTATAATATTGCTGATCTGGAGCCGTCGGATTATTATGTTGTATGGCATCATGTTCTACATTTGCTTGTCTGGGGTCATCAATCGAATAATAATATTGTGAATCTTTTCCAATCACTTGAATTATCTATGTTTGAAATCTGACTTGTTGTAGGCTTATTATTATTCGCATAAACTGTCCCATCTTCGACTTCGATAGCAACTACTTTAATGCAGTTCTCATTAGATTTCTCAAATGAAGTGATTTCATTTTCACGAATTTCCGTCGTTACAAACTCGATCGGGATTTTATTGGGTTGATGATCGCTGATCTACAGTTCGTCAGTAAAGACGGGCTGCTCCGAGACTTTGGAAGCACACCAATAGCTGCTTTTTGGACACAAAACATTAGGATTAATTTCATCATAAAGAGTGTCATCCATTGATGGTTGGGAGTTCGATTTGATCGTCGTACAAGAAAGACGCGTTTTTGTCTTTCTCTGTGTAGTGAAAGTTAAAATTTCTTTTAAAGTGATTTAAGTGATTTAATTTTTTATTTTAAAGTCATTGCGGTTATAGTTATGTAGTTATATAATATAAATTATAATAAAAATTTGTTTAATTTTATTTTTAGTGACATTAATATTGATAAAAAGATAAAAAAGATTGTGTGGTGCGCGGCAAAGTGGGTGTTACACTCATTTTTGTGTACGTGGTGTTTGCTGTGCGATCCCAAAGGATTTTTAAGGGAAGTGTTTTTATTATTTTTTTTTTTTCATGTTTTATTGGGGGGGTAAGGGGCATCGGTCTAGAAGGTCAATACACCAGCCCAAATGTCAACATCATCTGCACGTGGTGCTCCCTGCTAATTAACCAACGAGGCTCTGGCGACTGAGTAACGGCGGGATAACCGAACACCGAGAACCTAGTAAATGATGTTCTCTCCACTGACCCACTGCCAATTTCACTGGTTAGATTGGTAGCTGCTTCAATAACCAGTCATTATAATGCAATGAGTTTTCAACAAAAAGGAATTTTTACCCCAGGTGGTACACCAACTGCTCAGTTGGCTAATCCACCCTCTAACGAGGCCGGCTCAAAGGATTCTGGGGTGAGCCAACCATTGCTATTCCCATTCGATCGAAGTTCAAAATTAGCTAGGTCACCACCTAGACAAATAGAGTTCGCAACTCAGCAGGAAATCGAAAATGCTGAACTACGCAGAAGACTGAGTGAAATAGAAAAAGTCGCATCGCAACTTAGCAATGAAATCGCTAAGTTAAAGAAAGAAAACGAGGAGCTAAAGAAGCCCAATCTGATAGAGGTTGTGGAAACTCCTCTTACTTGTTATAACGAAACCAGTACCCTTGCCCGTACTGACGCTGAGTTCCACACAGATGAGGAGGAACTTGCAAGAGAAACTGATTGGATACACAAACAGAAGAAAAGACCAAGGAAAAAACGAAGAGCAGAATTCTCGCCAGAAGTTGAGGAGCTCCCGCAAGCAAAAGTTAATGAAACTGTCAATCCAGTGCCTGTACCCCAACTTCACCAGCGACAAGAACAACAAAAGGTTGCAATGAAGACCAAAGCACCACCGCCAATTAATGTGATAGGCATTACCGAGTTTGCGAATATCCAAGCTCTAATGAAATCAGTGTCCACAAACGACTATAAAGTAGTTGCACTAAACAATAATGTTTGGAAGATAAACACAAGAGATCCCGATGCATACAGAGCTTTAGCTACAAAGCTCACTGAAGAAGGTAAAGAGTGGTATACATATGAAGACAAAAATAACCGAAACATCAAGGTTATGGCCAGAGATCTACATCCCACCTGCAGGAAGGAGGATATAATAGAAGATCTCAAAATGAAAGAACTGCAAATTGAAGACGCAGTCAATATCCTTAAACGAGAGAAAGTTGAAAATAGTCAAGGAACCAAGATCGTTAAAAGAGGGCTCCCGCTATTCATGCTCACATTCAACAAAAGCGAAAAAATTGAAAATATATTTAATATCAAAGCAATACTTAATATGAGGGTTAAAATAGAACCACTGAAAAAGAACACGAGATTAATACCTCAATGCAAGAAATGTCAAGCTTATAACCACACCCAAAGATAATGCGGGAGAGATGTTAGGTGTGTAAAATGTGCCGGCAGACACAACGCGAAAGACTGTTCTCTTAGTCGAACCGAACCTGCAAGGTGTATAAACTGTAAAGGACAACACCCAGCCAACTATAGAGGATGCGAAGTAGCGGTACAACTGCAAAGGTTAAGAAATAAAACACGCCAATCGACTCAAAACAGTAATGTTAGAAGAGAAAGGATTCCAACTACAACTAGAGCGCCGACACAACCAGAGCCCATAGGGCCAGAGAGGAGATCCTACTCTCAGATAACGCAACAGAATACTATTGAAGAAAATCCACTAGAAAGGATATTTCGAAGTATAGAAACGATAAATGCACGCCTAGCAAAACAAGAACGTGGTCTAGAAGCTATATATAAGCGGCTAGATAGACAAGAAGCTACCAATGAGCTTACATCAATGCTATACTAATCAAATGAATAGATCATTTAGAATTGTTATTTGGAACGCGAATGGATTACCACAGCATGTTCCAGAACTAGAAATTTTTCTAAACTTAGAAAAAATAGATATATGTCTTGTCTCGGAAACTCTTTAACAGAAACTTCATTTATTAAAATACGTAACTATCAATGCTACCATGCTATTCATCCAGGAGGAAACGCTAGAGGCGGGTCTACCGTAATTGTTAAAAATAATATTAAACATTACGAAGTGCCCGGCATTGAGGAAGAAATTATGCAGGTTAAAACCATAATAGTTGAATCAATATATAATAGGGAACTCAGTATCTCCTCTATTTACTGTCCCCCACGCCATCAATTAAAAAAAGAAGACTACAGTCGACTTTTTAAATCACTAGGATCAAATTTTATCATAGGTGGTGATTTTAATGCAAAGAACACCTATTGGGGATCTAGACTTACAACCTCTAAAGGGAAAGAGTTATTTAATGCAGCTCGCGAGAACAACTGTGAATTCCTCTCTGGCGATAAACCAACATATTGGCCTGCTGACATACATAAAATTCCAGATCTTCTTGACTTCTTTGTAACAAAAGGAGTTTTAGAGGACTACACATGCATTGAAAATAGTGAAGGACTATCATCTGACCACTCACTTGTGATCATGACACTGAGTACAATGATAATAAAAACAGATAATTCACCTAAGTTAACAAACAATAAAACCAATTGGAATCTATTCAAGAAATTACTAGAAGATCGAACAAATCTCGGCGAACCAATTAGAACGAAGGTGCAGCTGGAAGATGAACTAGAAATATTTAATAACAATATCCAACAAGCGGCTTGGGAAAGTTCACCGATTTCTCATACCAACGCTATAATGAAACATAACTATCCTCTTGAAGTCAGAGAGCTATTTTGTTAGAAACGGAAAGCTCGCAAAAACTGGCAGCACTCTCGTGCACCGCAACACAAAACTATTCTAAATTTTTTGTGCAACAAATTAAAACAACTAATAAAAGAAATAAAGAACGAAAGCATAACTAAGCGACTACGAGGTCTTTCTGAATTAAAGGATGACGATTACTCGCTTTGGAAAGCAACGAAGGGACTAAAAAGATCCAAAATGCATGTGCCGCCTATCAAATGCGATGACGGTTCATGGGCTAAAAGTGACAAACAGAAAGTCTCTCTATTTGCTGCTTATTTAGAAGAGACTTTTCAACCGTTGCCGAGGCAAACAGCAAATGAAAATACAACAGTCGTAAACAAAGCAGATGATCTTGACATAAGGCATGTGACTTTATTGGAGCTTAAAACTGAAATCAATAGTAACTTAAGTATTAGAAAAGCTCCAGGTTATGATTTAATAACTGGGCAAATTGTGAAAGCCATTCCCGAGAAAGGTTTGCGTAAAATAAATCAAATAATTAATGCAGCTTTCAGATTGAAATATGTTCCACGACAATGGAAGGTGGCCGAAGTAATAATGATTCCTAAACCATGCAAACCAGGAAACGATAAAAAATCATATAGACCGATATCACTACTTCCAATCATATCAAAAATATTTGAAAAACTGTTGCTGAAAAGACTCAAACCTATAATAGAAGAGAGATGCCTAATTCCACCACACCAATTTGGGTTTAGAGAAAATCACTCTACAGTTGAACAAGTTCACAGAATAACGGATGTCATTAAGGATGCACTCGAGAATAAGAAAATATGCTCCAGTATTTTCTTAGATGTAGCTCAAGCTTTCGACAAAGTTTGGCACCAAGGGCTTGAATTTAAACTGCATCGAGACCTGCCTAAGCAATTTTATCAAATTCTTAAATCGTACATAGCTGATCGACACTTTAGAGTCAAATTTGAAAATGAGTACTCTGAAATAAAAAGAATATCAGCAGGTATACCACAAGGTAGCGTACTTGGACCTATTCTGTTTATTCTTTATACGAGAGACTTACCGAATATTGAAGGTACCACAGTAGCAACATATGCAGACGATACAGCTGTTCTAGCAGTTGGAAAAGATATTTCGGAAGCAACAAGCAAACTTCAAAGTGCAGTTAACACGATGAGCAACTGGACTAAAAAATGGCGCATCTCATTAAATGAAGCCAAATCAGGACACGTCAACTTTACAAATCAAAATGTAAACTGTATTCCCGTGGTTCTCAACTCAAACCAAATTCCATATGCAAATACAGCTAAATACCTTGGCATGACCCTCGATGCTAAGCTAAGATGGAAAGAACACACCAAGAAGAAAAAACAAGAGTTAAACATCAAATATAGAAAAATGTACTGGCTCATGGGTAGAAACTCTGAGCTCTCAATACACAACAAATTGCTTCTATACAGGCAAATGCTAAAACCAGTATGGACATATGGTATCCAACTTTGGGGTTGTGCCAAGAAGACCAATGTACAAATGATACAATGCTTCCAAAATAAAGTTCTACGAGGGATTGTGAATGCCCCATGGTACATTAGGAATGACAACCTCCATAGAGACTTAAAGATGGAATACGTCACCGATGAAATAAAGAACCATGCAAGGAAACACGTACAGCGCTTATCTCTACACGAAAATGCAGATATCCGTCGTATGTTGGACACCACTAACGGCGTGAGGAGACTCCAAAGGCAGAAACCTCTGGAGCTGGGCAGTTTGTTTTAGAAGAAAGTACTATAAAATGAGTAACCAATAGGTTACTCGTCTTAACCCGAGAACTTAATTTAAGAAAGATAAATTACTAGATGATCTCTGAATCAGTTGTAATATTGTATAAATAAATAAATTTATTAACTAAAAAAAAAAGAAAAAAAAAAATGTTTTATTGAATTTTTAATTTAAATTTTAAATTTTAGTTTTATTTATTTAAATGTGTTTTATTAATTGTTGTAATAAGAAAAACGCATTTATAATATATCGTCGTAGTAGTGATATGGTACGGTTTGCGTGTGTGTGAGTGGGAGTTGTGTCCTTTGCGTTAGTATATACAAGAAGAATACATATTTAAAAATGTAAAAGAGAAAATATTCTTGTTTTTATGTACATAGATTTTTTTTCTATATACTGTTGTATGTATAAAAAGAATGCGGTGTGTTTTATCGTGATGATCAAAAATAAAAAGGATCATTGAAATTACGAGGCGTATTCGCGCGTGTGTGTTTTTGTTACTATGGGAATTGTATTTCCGAATATTTTTTGTTTTGAAATGAATGAGCAAATTTGTATGTGATAATATGGTATATACATATAAGTGAGTGTGTGTATTACGTATGTATGTAATATATATATATATATATATATATATATATATATATATATATATATATATATATATATATATATATATATATATATATATATATATATATATATATATATATATATATATCTATATATATATATATATATATACATCCAGAATCTTCTTAAATATAAGTCGTGCAATATAACTCCACACATATGAAATAAATAATAACTAAGTAAAGATCTATTGGAAATTTTTTTTCCATAGTAATTTTTTTTTTTAAATAACTAAGTATAAGTGTGTTGATGCAGAAACAAAAAAAATGAACAAAAAAAAAACTCAAATTTACGTTGCATTGTTAGTGTAACCAATGCCTTCTATACTACTTGCCTTATACTACTCTCATTTTTCGCACATGACGTCAATTTAAGTCTATACCGAGACTGCGCAATAATAATTTTAGGATATTTACACTAACAAAGCAACTAGAGAAAGCAACAACAACGTCGACTTAGCGTGTCGTCATCATTTGGTGTAAGCGGCCAGTAGTTTAGAAGGCATTGGTGTAACCAACACACTCTTTGTTAGTTTTTTTTAAATAGGTATCTGTCAATGAGAAGAGTAAGCAGGACTTATATTAAAGTGGATTCTGATATATCCCTTTTCTTGCCAAATAAATTTTTTTTTTTGTTTTAATTTGAGTCGAGCCTACACAAATGTGTGTGTAAAAAATTACAGGTTGTATTGTCTTTCGGATTTTAACGGATCTTAGTTAAATCGGAATTATTTTTGAAAAAACATTATAATTTGATAATACATATATAAATTATATAACATACTAATTGTTTGTTTTTGATAACATATTAATTATTTTACTATTACGGTTTTAGTGTTATTTTTCGGACGATTTCAGTGGAATGCACAAATGTGCGTGTTGGTCCAGAATTCATTCCAAAAATAAGTTTTTGACATGATTCTTTTGCCTTACCCACACAATTGTGATTGCAGGCAGGAAAGGGGATGTGTATAATATGTATATGTATATATAATTGACTTTTTTTATTTATAATTTTTTTAATAATTAGTTTAATATATTATTATATATGTGTAAAATCCATTTATCATTTATGTTATTGTGTAAAATATTTTCGATGTGCATATCCATATTGCGGTTGCTTGAATCCGGTAGCTTCTTCGTTTCTTTGTACTTTACCTATACTATAAGTTTTATGGGTGGGGTGATCGAGACGGGCAGGGGTTGCCGCGGTGTGGAGGTACACGATGTTATATTGGGTGAACTATGCGAAGACTTTTTAAAGTGATTTTTTCCGACATTTTTTTACACATACATAGAAATTTATCGATGAGATGTGAATGGTTTTTTTTTGAGGTTAGAAACCGGTCTCAACTCAAATGTGTCCTCGTGTGATTTCCCCAATGTAATTTAAATGCATGTACATATGTATTGTAATAATAATATGTACATACATTGATAGGTGTTATTATTATTTATTTATTTTTTACAGTCTATTTAACTGGTTTATAATTTATTTAATTAAATTATTTTACTCTATAATTATTAATAATGCGCGGTAAAAATTTATATTTGGAAAAGTTTTAAAGATTTGTTTCGCCGTGGTATGGACGGGTGACACAACTCAAAAAAATGAACTTTTTCCGTTAATTCACTAGAAGGATGCGCAATATTAGTATCCATATCCGTCAATAAAAACAGTTTTATTTTTCCTTCATCGAAAATGAGTGTTTTTCCTTCATCGAAACAAAGTGCCATTCTTCGTTTTATGATTTTGGAATCTAATAACGTAATTAGCATTTTTTGTTTTTGCTCTCCTGCAAAACTTTAATTTTTGAGTTGTGTCTCTTTTTCATGTCATGAGCGATATGTGTTACGGCATGGCAAAGGAAAAATGGTTTTTAATTTTTATTTTCGTTGTAACGACAAGTAAATCTTTGATGTGCCTCGGGCTATTAATGTTGGTTATTTTTTTAGATTGCTTACTGCTGGCACTCTTTTCTATGAAAGAATTTATCTGACTCGAAACATTTCACAATTGCATGGGAACGTCAGAAACAAGTATTGATGAGTTCTAAATATTATTCAATGACTTGCTGATGCAACAAATTTTGTAAGAAGCATTCCGCGTGGTTTTATTTTCCGTTCGTGCCATCACCTCACGTAAACCTTGATCGTTTTTGAATGACTGAGATGTGCGAAATTGTCTCAGTAATCTGTTTCTAGACAGTATACTGCAGAAGATGCATAAATTAATTTTTGGGTATAAATTGGGCTGGATTGGAATTCTAGCAAATTTTGGTTTTGGGAAGCTGGATTTGACTGGTTGATCTCTTAGCGGGTTAAGCGAAGTTTGTTTCAGCTATGGTGAATAAACGAACTGGATAGTTAATTGGCCGATTGCTTTCGGATTTGTTTTGTGGAAAGATCCAGAACTTCATCCGGGATTTATGTTGGAGTCGCAATTTAGCTCAACATACCAGATTCGAACATGATTGATTAATAAATTGCCTAGGACGGTCGAATTCCAAAACTTCGCTAAATACCATTTTTAAATCCCCACCCAATTCTGAATACCTGATTTGACAATATATATATATTTTTTAATATGATTCCCAAGGTCCATTCAGAATGGTCGAATTGTAGAACTTCATCAAAAAGACACGTTAAAATCCCAATTTAAGCTGACCTTTCTTATTAGAATCCTAGCCCAGCACTGCAAAATGAAGGTTAAAGTTGTAGGTTAGGAGGTGGCCTGGTTTAATTCGTTATATTCGAATCCCAAAATTTAGTCAAATTCAGCTTTGTACATTGAATTTGACCATCATTTGTTGAGAAATGGCCTAGTTCCATTGAGCATAATGTTATAGTGCCAATCCAATTCTACATACCATAGTTGACAGAAATTGGTTGAGGAACGATGAAGCTCCATTGCCATGCTCGGCATAATATATCCTGTGCAGTATAAATTACTTGGTAATTAATCGAATATGTACCTAACATTGCATTTGGGATGCCTCACATATTTTTTATTAAATACTTATGGATTTTAGAGTAATTTTTAATATAATTTAAACAATTATGGTTTCAGGAAATTCTACTTTAAGTTGTGGAATTGCATTAGGATTAAATTAATAAATGTTCATATTATTTAGGAAGCCGGAAAATATTAATTTAGAATTAAATTTAAGGAAATCTACCGATGTAGGTGAAATAATATTCCTTTGAAATATTAATTGGATGGTTCACAAGCCAAACCGATTAACTCCATTTTTTGAATATTTGTAAATTTTAATATCAACGTACTTGATTGGCTCTATACATTGAAAATAAATTACAGTAATAATAAGTGTTAACACCATTAAATGACAAAACTAAAAGTAACTAAAGTTGCAATTTCTAACGAATTTTAAAACCATTTTTGTATTTTCTCAGTTTTTATCAACTTTTTGTTTTACGGAGTTAATCGTTTTGGCAAATGAAGCATCCAATTGTAGATTGTGTAGATTAGAATTGCCTATTGTTAATGTGTTACTAACTATCGACTTTATCTAGATGTCTGTAACCGGGCTGATTCAATCAATCAACTTGTTTAGGAAGCCGGAAAGCATTAATTTAGAATTAAATTTCAGGAAATTTCCAGATGTACGTGAAATAATAAAAATTTTCCCTCAGCTTGCTGATTTAACGAAGCAATTGTTGAAGACCAATACCATCGTTATCCATCAAACCTATTAAGCCTTGATCCTCCCTCTAGTAGTTAGAAGTAGATTAGAATTGTGTTGTGCCGTACGATCGCTAGGTGTCTGAAACCGGGTCGTTCCGTCCCAAAAAAAAAAAAAAAAAAAAAAAATTACCTTTCCTATCCCTCCTATTGTTATGTGTAAACAGGCTGTAGGAATAGGTCCGGCGTTATCCGGGACCACCTGTCAAGTACTTGGTTCTATAGTCCAATCAATCAATCAATCAATCAATCAAAGAGTGTCATCCATTGATGGTTGTAACATAGGATTAGATTTTTTCTCAGTTTTTGATTGAAATCGTCGCTCTACAGCTGTGCGAAAACTATAATTATTTTTAAACATATTAATTAATTTTAGCCTATTATTGTTGCTACAAGGAAATCCAGATATATCCTGGGAAATTTTATAAAATATTGCACCTGGTTTTATTGACCCAAACTTAATGTCTTCAAAAGATTTCACGTGGCTACAAATTGAATCAACCAATTTTAGAATTGATTCATTATTATATTCAAATTTTACAAACGGCATTTTAAAATTATTTATATGGAGTACGAATAATTTATTTTCTAAAAATATAGGCGTACGTGTTTACACGAGTATATATACATATACGTACGTATGATAACTACCAGAAAATTATTTAACAAACAAATCAAATATCCTAGTTTCTAAAGAATATTAATAAGCTCACAATCAAGCGAAGATCGATTTTTTTTTTAAAAACTGATTTTAAAATATGAACCAAATAAATCACTTATTCAATATGATGTAGGCACAACGAGCTCTTAAAACGCATTAAAATGAAACACCGAAAAAATTTCATTTTATACTAAACACGAAAAAAAAATTAAAAAATTCACATGGTTGATGAACTTCGGATATCTAACTATGATCCCACATAAACTTTGGCCTCAAACTTTGCACAGATATTCTATTTGTAGGCCCGAGCATAATAATATATCCCGCTTACACGACAAATGAATAACGCGGGCCACACGAAGTTTTGAATGTGGATCATTTCATGAGAAAAGAGATTTCGGACAAGGTGTCTCATTTTCGGAAATCTATCTATGCTATAGGATCTCACATAAACTTTCAACTGAAACTTTACATGGATGGTTATTGCCTTCTTGTTGTTCGCTTACACGCTTTCATTTTTAACTTGTAATACGCTTGCATTCATATACAATATTTTCATATAGTATATTTAATTTAATAGACATAATAACATAACATTAAGAATTTACTAGTACATTTTAATTTATATTCACATTTAAATAAATTTATATAATTTTATCGATACGATTTACTTATTGATTTTTAAACATTTTGTTAAATAATTATTTTATTGTTGGTCGATAATGCAAATTTCGGCTGAATTTTCTGCTAACTTCAGTAAGGTCATTCGTTCATCGATTAAATATCCGATGTGCATCATTTTATATGGCAAAATGACGAGAATCAGCTTTAATAATTAAAAGCTGCTTACACGTGCAGCAACATTAAAAAAAATCATCATTCAATCGTGAATAGAGGTAAATTAAATTTTCTTTTTCTAGTTTATAAGTATGTGTAAACCAATTTGTCAATGTGTTTATTTTAATTTTAATAACAAATAATATAAATACGTGAAAATTTAAAATTAATGCATCATCTGAGATCAGGGAAAATTTATAAATGTGTATCAGAATCAAATCTTAATTCTTTCATTAACGTTAAAGTTCCGAAAATTTATATTCATCTCAACAGATAAGAACTTCTCAACGTTCTCATATATTTGAAAATTCATTAAATAATTCCAATTTTGATACATCCCAGAATTCAATGGTGAGAGTGCTCGTGAATTGGAGAGGTTTATATCGTGTTGTGAAATCGTTGTAGAGTCAATTAGTGCGACGGAAGCTGTCAAATTTATTAAACTATTAAATGTTAAATTAACTGATAAGGCTCATGATATATTATATTTTAATGATTTTAAATCTTTCGAAGAGTTAAAAAAAGAATTAGTTGCCCAATTCGGGGAGTCAAAGTCCGTGGAGTCCCTCACCTACGAATTTATTAGTATGAAACAAGAAAGAACAGAAGACGTACGCGCGTTTGCAAATAGATTAGAGAAAATATTGTTTATGCTAGACAGTTCGTGCATAAAACGAGAAGGTGTAGGTAGACGCTGCAAAAGCTATTCGCAGTCTCAATGCTGGAACGGCCTTAAAGTCTTTTGAAGAAGTGTTGCGTGAACCGATTAAATTAATAATAAAGGCATCTCGCTTCAAAATTCTTAAAGAAGTGATTAATACAGCAATAGAGGAGGAAATTGTCATTTCACAGAGACGTGTTTTCTCTCAATCAAACAATCCAAATAATCAGAATCCTATCTCTACGGGTGCTGGTCATCAACTAAAATGTTCGATATGTAATAGATTAGGTCATTTGGCAAGAAATTGCTATAGGCGACAACAAGACCACAATTTTAATAATAGCAATCAAACCCGATCAATTAATACTTATTACTAATAATGCGAACGTTAAATTAAATAATAATCGCGCTGAAGTTTCCCATATAAAAAAAAATAAATAAATTTTGCAATTATTGTAAAAATCATGGACAAGCCATTGACGAGTGTCGTAAAAGGCAATTTAATAATAATTCACGGTCACAAAATTCCGATGTACTCGAACCGAACCATACGAACACTACGATTCGGGTGCAGGATCTCTAAATATGTGTTCTTATCCTGCAAATAGTTTTCAAATGCCAAATGAATTTTCCGGTCCTGATATAAATTTAATTTATTCTCAAAATTCTAAAATTGGAAACCAAGACTCCAGTATTAATTCCATTAACCGAAATATGTATTAGAATATGTAATACAGCAACAAATTCGAATAGTCATGACGTCTATTTCAATAGGTCTAATTTTAATAGTTTTTCGCAAAATAAATTTGTTTTTTTTTTTTTTTTTTTTTTTTTTTTTATTGAATTCAATATTGAATTTTCCTTATCGAACAAAACAATGTATCTAGTCGATACTGGCTCAGACATTTGCCTCATTAAGAAGCAATATTTAAAGGGGGAAACAGTATGTTATCCTAACAAAAAGATTCGGTTGCATGGGATTACTTCAAATTACTTCGTTGCATGGGATTACTTCAGGTTATAGAAACTCTTGGATCGTGCAAATCAATAATACATCTAACTGACGCTATTTCTATTGAGCAAGATTTTCATATTGTTCCTGATAATTTTCCATTAATTTCCCATGGTATAATTGGATTTTTAATTTTCTTTCATCCAACAGATGTAATTTGAACTTTTCCAGATTTGAACTTGAATTTAGCGACTTGAACATAGCAGTTCCACTATGTTCACATTTTCAAGATAAAAATACTCCAGCACGTACCGAGAAAACAGTGCTATTGAAAATTGATGTCGAAATGAACAATGAGTATTTACATATGTGATTCTAGTGAAGTATTGCCAGGCGCCTTCGTTGCTAATTCAATTATAAAATCTTACGGAGGATATGCACCAATTAATATAATAAATACGAACGAGTCAGATGATTCTTTAGCAAATGTCAAATTATCTGTTAATCCAACAAACAAATAAAATAATGGTTAAATATCTTGAACGATCAATTAGACACCGAAGATTTAAATGGAGAGGAGAAGAATACAATTCTAAAAATATGTATGGATTTTGATGACCTGTTTTGCATTGAGGGTGATTTCCTCTCAATGACAGAAGCAACTTTTCACAAAATTCCTCTAGTTGAAAATGCACAACCAATCCATACTAATTTCACAACAAGTGTCTCAAATGCTCGAACGAGATATCATTCGCCCCAGCAAAAGTCCTTGGAATTCACCACTTTTGGTCGTTCCCAAAAAGTCGATTAATGGTGAAAAAAGATGGAGAGTTGTAGTTGACTACAGGCGACTTAATGATATAACTATAGGTTCCGTATTTCCTCTTCCGAGCATATCTGAGATCCTCGACCAGCTGGGTAAATGCTCTTATTTCAGTTCGTTGGATTTAGCTGATGGCTGTATCATCAAATAGGAATAGACGAAAACGATCGCCAAAAAAACGGCGTTTAGTACTAGTACAGGACATTACGAATTTAATCGAATGCCTTTTGGCCTTAAAGGAGCACCATCTACTTTCCAAAGTATGATGAATAATGTGCTGGCTGGAATAAATGGCATCAAGTGTCTAGTATACCTCGACGACATCGTTGTGTACGGATACGACCTTGAAGACCTCAATAAAAAATTAATTAATGTTCTCGAGCTGCTTCGCAAATTTAACCTTACGTTGCAACTAAAGAAATGTAAATTTCTTAGAAAAGAAATAGTTTATTTAGGTCACGTCATAACCACTATACAGGTATAAAGCCCAACCCAACCAAAATTGAGGCTGTGCAGAATTTCCCAACGCCAGTAACCCAGAAACAATTAAAGTCATTTTTAGGATTAGCCTCGTACTATAGAAAATTTATAAACCATTTTTCAAGTATATCGCAACCTCTCACTGATAGTCTAAAGAAAACTAAAAGCTTTGTTTGGAGTAGTCATTGCAGTAATTCGTTCAATAAATTAAAGCAAGCCCTCATAACTGCACCTATTCTACAGTTTCCGGATTTCACCAAAACATTCCTTTTAATGGTAGATGCTAGTGGCTACGCAATTGGTGTGCAGAGCCTCATTACCCTACCATAAAGAAAATATAATGCTTGGCCATAATATTCGCTGTAAGGAAATACAAACGTTACATCTATGGGCGCACTTTCATTATAGTGACCGACCATCGACCCCTTACATGGCTCAAGAATATTTCAAATCCAGCTTCAATTCTCATTAGATGGCTGGCGATTGGAGCTGGAAGAATATGATTATCAAATAGTGCACAAGTCGGGAATTTTAAATTCGAATGCCGATGCACTAAGTCGTATTGATCATCAGCCAGCAGACAATGAACCACCCCAAAAAATTAACGTCATCACGAGAGCTCAGTATCAAAAGGAAATTAGTATGCCATATTCAAATTCTAAAACATCAAAGTTTCCGTCTGATAATTTTACGGACCTTTAAAAGATTGAAAGCATTCTATTACTTTCCTAACATGTTAACTCGAACTCGAAATTTTATTAACAAAAATGTAGATCCTGTAAGGTAAATAAAATTGTTACTCAATATAAACTTCCAATGACTATAACCACTACCTCTAGTAGACCATTTGAGAAGATTTTCATGGATATAGTTGGGCCAATTCAATCTTCAATGTTAAATAATAAATATATGCTTACAATCCAGGGCAATCTGTCTAAGTATTCTATGGCAAAAGCATTGCCAAATCAAGAAGTTCGAACTATAGCGAAAGCGTTCGTGGAACAATTTATTTGTTCTTTTGGTGCGCCGATCATAATTCTCACCGACCAGGGTGCTAATTTTACGTTAGAATTTTTAAAACGAGTATGCAAACTGCTTAAAATTGATAAAATTCAAACGTCTGCATACCACCCACAGAGCAATGGTGCACTCGAAAGGTCACATCGAACATTGAGTGAGTATTTGAGAAATTTTACGGACGGAGATACTTCAAATTGGGATACATGGCTTCCATTCGCTATGTTTAGTTATAACTCAACTCCACATACATCGACCAAGTTCATGCCGTTTGAGTTGCTTTACGGTGTTAAGCCGAATATACCTTCGTCATTACAGAGCAAACCCGATATAATGTATAATTTCGATGATTATGTAAGTGAAGTTAAAAATAAATTACAAACATCATTCAGCTTGGCCAAAAATAATTTAATCATTCAAAAGGAGAAAGCAAAAACTTTGTACGACCAAAATACTACTGAATATCGTTTTCATGTAGGTGAAAAACAAAAAATATATATAAAAAATATTTATTTTTATTTCTCATTCGTTTTATGTAAATATTATATATATGAGCAAATCCGCTTTTTTATAACAATAGCAGTTCCTCCTCGACTTCTGCCCAAGGAATGTTTTGTATTATAAACTTCGTAACCATTAATTCTGAAATTGTGTTTATCCGTTAAGTGGGTCTCAGAAACTAACATAAGATCAATTTCGTGTTTAGCTAGGAAATGTTCTAATTCGAGTCTGTGTTGGCTTATACCGTTTGCGTTCCAGTGGCATATATTCAGATAATTTATCGGACACATTCTAGTTTCTGGATCATAGTAGTTTGATTTTGCAGCATTGCTTGAAGCATATTTTGCATTATTGTCATTAACTGCATCATCAGTTGCATGCAGTTATTCAGGGTAGGTTCAACAATTGAGGATTTGCCTTGAAGAACGCTGGCGTATGTTGGTTTGCTGGTTGGTGTTCTGGGCGAACGAGAGTCATTTGGCGTATGAGGAGGCATATTATTCTGCGCATCTGCTGTTGTTTTATACTGCCTCCTGGGACGTGACAATTGACTAATATTTATGTAGACTATAGGCATTCTCGGTAATTTGCGGTGTGGTTTCCACCGCAAATGCTGCATTTCCTTTTAGTTGAAGAGTTCTTCGGTTTTGGGCAACTTTTGGTTTGGTTTAGCTCTGCACATACGACGCACATACTGATATCAACTTGCAATATGTCCTTGAGTGACCATATTCTTGACAGTTTAAACACTGTATTGGTCCGGACCTTTTTTTTGGTTCTTCAACAGTTATGCGTCTGTGTAAGAGGTACTTTAGTTTTATTAGATGAACTTCTCCCTTTTTCAAAATGCTTTCGGAGGGGTCCAGTTCAACTTTGACCATTGGCTATATACATTCTGTATCTTAAATCCATCTTCAACAAGCGCAGCCTCGATTTCGGTAGTCTCAACATGAACATCGATGCCTTTAATAACGCGACAGAAAGACCCTTTGAAGACTTCAATCGATATGTATAATAGTTTCTGCCGTGAGCATCGTAATAATTAATGATTTCTCGTTAGTCGTTGACCTCATGCGTTTGAATTTTTACTTCGTGTATTTTGCCTCGAAGTAAATTTGCTACGTGAAATGTTTTTCCATTTGTTAGCACGTTTGATTTGAGTTCTTGCACCACCTTGTGCGTATCGATTTCGCGTAAGTAGATTGGAGGTGGCTTGTATTTTCGAATAGCCTGTTCTTGCGTATTTGCATTTACATTTTGCCTCTCTTCCGCATCATTTTCGATGAACTTTTCAAATCGGTTGTTTAGCGGTAGTTTGAATTTTACGACGTTTGATTTCTTACTTATCAGTTGGTTTTCTCTTTTTGGACTAACTCTCTTCCGTTTTACTGTAATATAGCGATCGATGCCAGTGTGTGTCAATTGAACATTGCGTTTTGTGCTCTCTTTAATTTTTGTGTCGCTACTGTGATTTTCTGAGAGCTTATTTATCGGATCGTTTACCACATCTGGCTCCATATTCAACATTGAAGTTGAAAATGATCGTTTAATAGAACTTGCGGTAGACGGTTTTATAGGTGATCTTGTCACCATCCTTCTTTTTAAGAAAGGATTGTCCAATTCCATAAAGGTGTTTTTACTTCTGTCAGCCGTACTGGATGAACCACCCACCAGATTGACGACTTTAGTGATATTGCCATAGATTTCGACGACTGGAAGCCCGCTTGCTCACTCCCGAGAGCCGCGGGTACTGGGCATCCGATTCCCTGCACCGTATCTTTGTTTTGGTTGGTTGACTCCATTGAATATTTTAGTTCTGGGTTCCATCCCTTAGCATTTTATACCTACTGCCAGGTTTTTTTTACAGGAGCCCCTAACATGGAGAACAGACGCTTGGGGTTTTGCCAAGGCTATTTCCTCCTCAAGGCAAGTAGCTTGTTGAATTATAGTGCACAACTCACTGGATCTTCATTCATTAAGGAAGCTTTGGTATTAAAGTGAATCCCTTTCAACGTCTCATCACTGAGCATGCTCTCATTTGGATTCTGTAATTTATACAGATGATGAAATTTTTCGATTCAACCTCCTCCCTTGTAAATGAAGTATTTTGGCCGACATATTTAAAGGCAATAGTGATTGAATCGTGTACACGAAGTCGCCATCATGACTCTTGTACTCCGTTTTAAAATTCTCGAAACTGGCCGAGATAGGTCGCTATGGAAACGATAGTTCTTCACTACGCTTGTTAGAAAGAATAATGTGGGGCAAATAGCCTTCACATGGCGCTATTTGCAGAAAATTTTCTCCACTGTCGATTTTGGTAAAAGCCTTACAAAAATCAGTGTACACAGCCTGCGCATTATTATCAGTTAAAAGAGCACTTGAAATACAATTAGTGAACAAAACTGAGTTGGAAATAGTTGACCTACCTGGAAAAAATCCATGTTATTTGAAAGAAATGAATGTTTTAACATGAAAGAATAATTGATCTTTAACTAGTTTTTAAAACAGCTTTGGTAAAACTGAAATAATACAAATACCTCTATTTAGTTCTCCACATCACTTCGAGATCCAAATTTTAAAATCGGCTTAATAAGTGAGCGTTTTCATACCATAGGGAAGCAACCTAACCTAAATTTTAGACGAATAGGTGAAATGGGATCAAAACTGACACTTTGGTTAATATCAAGATTAAACAATTCGGATAAAACAGTATCCACTTCCAGACGAAACATTGAAAATTTGGATTTACTTACAACATTACCCAAATTAGCAAGATTTGATTTCGAAATATAAACACTCTCGAAGAAATCGCAGCAAATAAATTACAAGTATTCTTTAGATTATCACAGGAACGGTCGTTCAAATACATTGTGGACTGACTTGTTTTTGATTCAATTTCCAGAATATAGCTGCTATATATAATTCTTACGCAATACATCAAACGAGTTGTAATTAACAAGATTAGGATGCAATTTATATCTTGTGAGCCTTGTCCTTTCAATTTTTTTAGATTTATCAACTCGCTATTATACCACGGTTCCTTCTTAACGCTGAAAGCTTTCTGTCTAGGGGTAAATTTCTCAAGACCTAAATTAATAGTTCTATAAAATTTGCTTAACATACCGTCGATACTATTGGAAGCATAAAAAACGACCAATCATACGTATCCAGAAAGGCATTTAAAGAATGGTCCGCCCATTTTAAAGTCTTTCAAAACTAAGCCAAATCCTCACACATCGATACGGTCACCCCATGATCAAATGGTACAAAAGCCAGATCTAACACATTGCCACTATTATTCATAACACTGTTACATTGTTTTTTTAATCCCAACGAAAATATTTCCGAGATGAAATTTTCCATCCCCATCGTTCATGTTAATAGGAGTCAAATTGTGATCGACATACTCCCATACAATATCCGGAATGTTAAAATCTCCAAAAATAAATAGACGATCCTCCGGATGAATAAGTGGAGCAATATTTCATTTCACGGTTTCCACAAATATATATGTGACACGGGATCCACTCGAAACCCAGTATTTCAAAACGTGATGATATAACCCGATCTTAAACTCCCGCTCCTGTCGATCGCGAAATATCGCGTTTTAAAATATCGCGTTTCAAATGGGACCCATGTGACGCTGAGATGATCAGCGAGTATGAATGGAACTGAATACGTATAAAGCAACAATTTCAGCATTGCAATTGGCCAATGTTATCGGACTGGATGAATATTTGTTGGAGAGTGCAACTACAATACCGCCACCATTATTTTCATTGGTGTCTCTTTGCTGGTGCCTGTCCCTCCGGAACACAGCATATGATGATGGAGAATATTCCTCCGTTTTGAAGTGGATTGTTATCCACGTATCAACAATGCAAATGACATCAAAATCTTTCTCCAGAGTTGAAAAATACAGATTTGTGTGAGTTAATTTTTAAACTTTTTTTATAAAAAAGAAATGTTTATTAAAAGATAACGATACGGTATATTTTATCCAATATATTTGCCATCGTTAACTATGACTTCCTGCCATCTCCTGGGAAGTTTGTGGATTCCTCGTTTGAAGAAGCCTTCAACTTTCTCAGCTATCAATCCAATTTCGTATTTCTGCGGCGTTTCTGAAGCGTACGTCAGCCAGGCCTATTTGCATTGATCGAAACAAATGGTAGTCGGAAGGTGCAAGATTTGGAGAATACGCAGGTTGTTCAAGCCGATCCCAACCGAGTTGCTCTACCTTGTTTTGAGCGTTTTTTGCACGATGTGGTCTGGCATTGTCATCATGAAACAAAATTTGGTAGCTTTTGTTCGCTATTATGTGTTTTGTACTCAGCAAAATTTTTTTTGCATGCTTCAATTCGTGCTCTCAATTTTCGGACAGTTGATGTGGGACCCATCTTCCTATAAGTATCAGAAAGCAATTGGTGAGCGGCAGTTTTCTTGGAATCAAAAAAGGAAAGAAGAACCACTCGAAAAAACAACTTATTACGATCCATTTTAAATCGATCACAAAAAAAATGACGTAATATGAAAAATAACGCTGCCTGCTCTGAATTAGATTGACAATTGGGACGGCTACAAAATGCAATTAGAATTGCTTGTCAAATTATATGCAATCTCACGTAGCGACATCTAAATGTCGACTCTAAGAATTAATTCACACACCCCATAGCTCGGGCACTATTGGAATTATAATTAGTAGATATTTCAAAATGACCGCGGTTGAAGGACTGCTTCACTGCTATAAGGGGTAAACAATGGTGTGTTTAGCAACGGGCTAGTTACTTTAGATGTTGAAACATGGTCCGGTATTTTTGCTATGCGAGGATAATTTGTGAATGGCCGAATTATTACACCAGGAGGCCAAAAATTGGAGTTGTTGGGCAGATCAAAATTGGCCTCCTTCAATCCAATTTTAAAGGAAATAAATGTGAGTGGACTGTCCGATATACGGTCTTCAGAGCAACAGTTTGCTCCGGTGAGCAATTTTGTAGTTTTTCACATATGTAGTTAACAATCTGATTGCATGATACGGATGGATTAATACGACTGACATATAAATATTTATTATCAGGTATAGAGACAGTTTTAAGCGAATTGACGGGTGCACCTGCCCCAACGACAACTTGTGCTGACCTCAGCGATTCACAATTAAAGGAGTTTGAGCTATAGACTCTACAACTTTCTCTACGACTTTCAGCAACCTCTGTTTCAATCTTCGTTAAATCAAAGTATTCAGCAGCTCTGTCTACAACCACGTCAATTTTCTTCAAAAGCCTGGACATGTTGTCGTTCTCGATCGCAGTGGTTTGCAGCAATTGCCAAAATAGCATATATTTCCAAATTTGTTAATTGAATTGATCGCGGCGCGGTTAATCCTATTTGCTACAGAGGTTTTGAAGCGGTTTGACTCATCCAAGATCCGCCATTACGTGAGTTTTCAATTCGTTTAGACAGGTGTCTTGCAGTTGCTTAGTCGCATATCGCCATGAGATGTTTATTGCATAAAATTTTTTGTTGCAATTGTGATAACTGATAACCTATCACATACTCTACTGGATCGAACAGATTGGACGAGTCAGGTAATAATGGTTTGATCGATTAGCCTATCTATATTCGTAGCTTATCATTCGTTTAGCTAGATGTGGATATTGTCTGCGCTTTGCAGTTCTGATGGGATCAATATTTTCTTGTGGTTGGATGACCATATTCTTAGAAAAGTTTCTTCTGTGCTGTCGACTCCGGTTAGCAGGTCGTCTAGAACTAGTTCCATGAGTTCATGGTAGAGTTTTTTGAATGGGGCATCCTTCATGAAATTTCTTTCGAGTTGCAACAACCTGCCAGTAGCCGTCCACCTGAATTTCCCTAGTTTGACTTGATCATCCTTAGGTGGGATTCTCACCATTTATTTTCCGTCTGATCCACGTTCCACGGTTGATGAGAAATGGACTCCGTATAGCTAGTTGTACCGCCGTTCATCTCTGTCAGTTGATCATTGAGGTTCTTAAATACCATAGCTTCAATAATTAAAACAAAATCTGCTGTAAACCTTGGTAACGACATCTCGACAAAAACCTGCTTCCCTTCCTGTGAGTTGCGCTGCTCCTTTTTGAAGCTTGAATTTTAAATGTGTCATTTTTACGATGTTTGTTGTTATATTATTGTGAATGAGTTCACTAAAGACATCATTAAATCTGCTCCATCGTTCAAATCCACCATGGTGCGGGTTTGTTATTTTCTACATATATCTCTTTCAAATTGCCTCATCTTTAATCTTAAACACAATATGTTACAATATGTCGAAGGAGCTTGTCGAAAATTGAAATTTTTCAAATTGCTGCAACCACAACAGAAGTGATAATTTCCGGAACCAGGCATTCTAGCATGTTCCCAAAATGGCGAAAATGTGTGAGTATTCCAATTTTTAACTCTTTCGAAAGTGGTGGTTTTTTACGTGCCCTAGTTAGGGCAGTGATCATCGCTTTAGAAATGTTGCACTCGTCCAAATCCTGCAAACGAATTATTTCTCTTTGAGCACCCGGTCACCGGCAAATTGATTTTAATCCCAAACATCAGCTAAAGTTACGTCTAATAAACTTCCGTACACGGTCCACGTAGTTAAGTTTATAGTTTTCCCTGATTGAAACACCGCCAAAACGGCAATATTAACCAACCGCACTAGTTTTCGTTGTTTCACATTCTGACTAGATTTGACATGACGGGTGCCATGTGATATTTTAGGCACCCGTACTTACCCATGACACTATTACGGTTGGTCCGATTCGATTTGGTAAATCAAAACAAATAACAATTGAATTTATTTGCATTGTTCATACACGACACAGTTCTGAGAAGAGAGTGATTCAGTCGAAACCAAAGTGAAATATTTTGCTAAAGTTTAACATTTCCCTAAATCTGGTTTCAATCGAATATAGGAACTTCGCATTCATATTTACAAATAAATTTCAAACAATTTAAAAACGTAAATATCGCAAAAATAAAATAGTTTTATTAGTTTTTCATTAAGGCTGCAAAAATAACATCTCAAGCATAGTGGGATGAGCTTCTATGATTTTAACCGATTTTGATGAAGCATTTATGATGACGTCTGTGTGAGGTTTTCTAGACAAAAATCTGATTTTCGTTTTTGCCGCTTGATCCACATCAACAAGTCTATATTCGATTTTGTAGGTAAAATTTGGTTTCATTCGAATTGAAGCACCTAAATTTAGTATAACGAAACAACGCGCATCACTTATATTAGTCAAATTAATTTTGGTAACAAAACCTAATTCTGGATGTATGCATGAAATTTTAACAGTACTCCTACTCAAGCCATAACATCGTGAACCGAATACCAAAGCATTGAGGATGAGTTCTGAAGTAACGGAAAATGTGGTTTCAAATCCTAAACCAGTTGAATACAACATCGTCCACTCATATGGCCATATAAAATTTTGTCTTGGTGAGCAATTCCAAATGCCGTGTTTAGAATCATCTTCGTAAATTTTGAGGGCAGCGATTTCTTGCAAATCGCTTTTCGTAAGTACATCTGAATATATTTTGTTAATTTCACACAGATCTGTATTGGACATGGTTGGAAACCGGATCAGGCGAATTAATTCATCATATTTTTGTCTACGATCGGCCAATTCCATATTATTTTGAGCACATTGGTGATTCATCCATTTGATTACTGCGTCGAAGATGTCCGTTTCCTGTGTGCCACCACCAATCTGGTCCATTTTTAAAAGTTCCTTTACTGTATCTGGATGGTTTAATATAAATGAATCCGATTTCACAATCGCCTTAAATCTATTAGCTGCCAGAAGTTTTGTAGCATTTAAACCAATTTCATAATTTTCAGCAACACAAAAATTAAACAATTCCCCCTCATCACATTTATAGTTTACCAATTCGTTCATTAATCTTATCACATTATACGCCTTGGCCAATTTTAATAGCTCGAAAAGACTTACATTTCTAATATCGTATTTATCGGTGTAGATAAACCGAATGAATTGATAAAACACGTTATACCCGTAGTCATTAATCGGAATTAATTTTTTTTCACCAAAGGTTGGTTCCAGCTGCTTTTGAAATACGGTGCTCCGCTTCATTAGTTCGAGTGAATGCGCATAAATATGCTTGCCTTCGACGACGAATGTAATGTCCGATAAGAATTGCACGTTAAAAAGTTTTGACGAAATCTCATCCATTTGGAATGGCGTTTCATTGGTTTCAAATTCCATATTTTTAGTCACTTTGAAATTAGGTTTTTATGAACTACGTAAACACTTGCACACAATCTGAGTTGATAAGCTAAACTGAAATGGTTATACATATTTAAAACTAAGAATATGGTCGTTATCTTATCGTAGAAATATAACGAACAATTTAAAAGATAAAAAATTATATTATTGATATACAGAGTGACTCTTAAGTAAGTGCAATAAATTCGGGATGTGATGGAGCACACTAATTTGGACAAAAAACTATATGACAGCACACACAGTAGCCTAAGTAACCTGAGTGTCCTCTATGCCTCGAGCACAATCGAATTACGTCCGATACGAAGCCATATGCTTAAAAAACTATATGCTGTTGCTTTGTGCTCAAAACTAGGAAACTTAACACAAAACGTACGTTGTGCAATAAATTATTAGAGATGGCATGAATATTTTTACTTCAGCTTGAGCCACCCATATCGATAGTGTGATAGTTCACATTTCAAGCGGTCTTCCTTCTTGAAGATAAGGCACATCGCTGTCACTTTCAATTCATCAAACTTAACTTCGCTTAGCCATGACCAATGAAAAATATGGTCAACAGTACGGTTCTATAATGTTTCTCTTTCTAATACAAGAGTACTGAATTAGGGATCCTCATAATGTTCAGATTTACACCCCGATTCTGAAGCAGAGTCACTTACTGAGAAATGGTCTAAGGTAAGACTTTATGTCTTTGTTCGGAGTTTACTCTTAATTATGAGACTTTTCGTATTCCGCGCGACGTCTCTGACCAATAAAACCACCAAATTTGTATGTTTACGCAAAACAATTTTTAAGAAAGTGTCGTAATTAAGACTAAACTCAAAACAAACACAAAAAGTTTTACCTATAAGACCATTTTTCAGTCAGTGTCTGTGCTTCAGCATCGGGGTGTTAATGTAGTCTGACAAATTACGCAAATTGCTTAATTTCAGAACTTTGGGTTTCCACCATTTGCATTTTTTTGATCTACAAATTTGCTTAGCTGCTCTAGCGAGTACAGTCTTTTTAGCTTTAGTTTACCTGCGATTGAAACGTTAAGACGTTGTAACTCCGGGAGTATTTAACGTAACCAAATAGATATCTTTGCATATTTAACTAGCCAATTTTGTGCCGGTACTATACTTTCGCTTATCTTATCACAATTACTAAGACTAAGTCAGATGAGGATTTAGTGTTAATCCAAGAACCTTGGATTAACAATAACAGGATCTGTGGCCTCAGAATGAAAGGGTATAAATTACTATACTCAAGCAACTCTGAGAAGATCAGATCGTGTATTTTAGCGAAAAATAATTTGAATATTTTTCTTCTTCCACAATTTAGTAGCGGAGGCGTTACAGCGGTGAGCGCTGAGGTTGGCTGTGGAAAGCTATGGCTAGCCTCAGCCTATATGGATCGCGAGAAGGAGGTTCCACCGGACAACCTGGGGGAACTGATCCTGGAAGCAGATCAAAGAAGGGTAGGTGTTGTACTCGGATGTGATGTAAATGCGCATCACACAATCTGGAGAAGCACAGACATCAACGAGAGCGGTGAGTTATTTTTTGATTATTTATTAAATACCAACCTTTTAGTTTGCAATATTGGACGAGAACCGACATTTATTGTTAAAAATCGACAGGAGGTTTAAGATGTGACCTTTGCGTCAGAAACAATCTTTCATATGATCAGAGGGTGGAGAGTGGCGAAGGAGCACTCATTCTCTGATCATCGATATGTAACATATAACCTCGACATTAAACCTGTTACCCGGAAATCCTTCAGGAATCCCAGAAGGACAAACTGGAACAAATATGGAGAGGTGTTGAAGGAACTACTGCCGCTGGAGGTTCCTGGAATTCCGGCAACAGTAGAGGAATTAGATGGCATGGTTGATATTGTCACAAAGGCATGCAATCTTTCATTTAATGCTGCGTGCCCCCTAATAAAGCCTAGGGGTAGGCAGAAACCGATATGGTGGACCAAGTAGTTGGGAACATATCGGAGTGTGTGTAGGAGAGCTTTTAATAAAGCTAAGAACACAAGGGAGGTTCTGGATTGGGACTCCTATAAGGAGGACCTCAGAAAGTACAAAAAAGAGTTGAGGAAGGCACAAAGGGGGTCTTGGAGACTCTTCTGTTGTAGAATGGAAGAGGTCTCTGAGACTTCTCGCCTTAGGAACATTCTAGCTACTAACGCAACCAGTCCTAGTTATTTAATTAGACCAGACGGGTCATGGACAACTTCAAGTGCGGAATCTTTGGAGCTTCTCATCGAGACCCATTTTCCGGGAAGCTTTGAAGACTCGACCGAGCCTTGAGCTAATCGAGTAACACCTTCAATAGAGATGGAAGGCATCGCGGATAAGGAGCGAATCCGTTGGGCGCTGAACGGGTTTAGACCTTATAAGTCGGCGGGCCCGGATCGGATTATACCAGCAGAGATCCAGAGGAACTCAGCACTCATTATCCCCTGGCTGGAAGGAATCTTCATGGGATGTCTGAAACTGGTATATATTCCTAAAAAATGGACAGAGGTCAGAGTGCTCTTTATCCCGAAATCGGGGAAAAGCACGCATGCCTATCCAAAGGATCTGAGACCTATAACTCTATCATCCTTTCTGTTGAAAACCTTGGAAAGGTTGGTAGATATAGGTATTCGATCAAAAATTGAGCCCAGGAGTTGGGCAATGTCGCAGCATGCGTACTGTAAGGGAAAGTCGGTAAACACAGCTCTGCACGATCTAGTACGCATGATTGAGAAGTCAATTTACTCGCAAGAGTTCTGTATGGTAGCATTTCTCGACATTGAGGGTGCTTTTAATAATGTTAAAACTGAGGCGATCATGGAAGGATTGCTATTTTTGAACGTGGACTACCCCATATGTAGGTTGATAAATCAGATGCTGGTAAGCAGGATTATTACCTCGGAACTGGGGGAGGCCACCATTAGAAGGCGGGTGGTTAGAGGAACTCCGCAAGGAGGTGTAATGTCCCCCTTTCTTTGGAGTGTTGTGATGAATGGATGGCTCTTAGAACTGGAGGGAGAGGGGATAGGGGTTGTAGCGTATGCGGATGATGTAGCGATAGCTGTCTCAGGCAAATATCTGGACACGATTAGGGATGTTATGCAGAATGCACTCCTGATCGTTACGAAATGAGCCAGCAAATGTGGATTAGGGATTAACCCGTCCAAGACAGAGCTGGTACTATTTACTAAGAAATATAAAATTCCGGGAGTTAGCCCTCCTGCCGTGGACGGCATTAGACTGGCTTTTGCTGACAAAGCGAGATTTTTGGGCATAATGTTGGACGGTAAGCTCAGCTGGAAGCCTAACATTGTAGAAAGGGTAAATAAGGCTAATGTAGCCATTTACTCGTGTAGAAACGCCATAGGGAAGAAATGGGGTTTGTAACCAGAGCTGGTACACTGGCTCTATACTGCTGTGGTAAGACCTGTGCTGATGTACGGGGTGGGTTTTTGGTGGCCAGCTCTGGAGAAGGTAACATATAGGAAGATGTTGGAGAAGGTGCAAAGAACGGCCTGTATGCTTATAAGCGGGGCGCTTAGGTCAACACCTACACGCGCTTTAGAGGTTATGTTCCACCTTATTTCAATCGAATTTTTTGGTAAGCAGATAGCAGCCAATGTGGCTACAAGGCTCTCGGCTGTCTCTCAGTGGAAGTGTCTTCAGGCGGGACACTCAACGATAGTTAGATCGCTTAGGGAAGAACTGGCGAATCTAGATTATATTAAACCAACGTTGTGCTTCGACAAAGTTTTCCGGACCATCTGTCCTTCGAGAGAATCCTGCGGAGGAACGGATCAATACTGGAAAACGAGGCACTGCAATTTTTCACGGACGGTTCTAGGCTAGACGGCAAAGTAGGAGCCGGAGTCTTCTGTGAGAAGTTTAATGTTAATATTTCCGTTCGTCTCCCTGATTACTGCAGCGTGTACCAGGCTGAAGTGGTGGTGATAGGTGAAGTCGGGACATGGTTCAAGCATAACGTGGTATCCGTTAGGAATATCGCGATTTATGTGGACAGTCAGGCGGCGGTCAGATCGCTAGAGGCGGTTTGTCTGAAGTCACGGGTGGCGCTGGATTGCCGATCATCTCTTAAGGAGATGTGCGAGTATTTCAGTATCCAGATAATCTGGGTCCCTGGTCACTCGGACGTCACGGGAAACTGCAAGGCAGACGAACTAGCTAGGTACGGTACGACTCTCCAGATGCAGCCGGAAAGGGCAGGTCTGGGTAGGCCTATAGCAGCGCTTAGATCGGCGCTCAGTAAAAAGGCAATCGCCTTGACAAATGAGAGGTGGACCAACACCCTCACGTGCAGGGTAGCAAAACAGGTTTGGCCAAAACTGGACTTGCGGCGCTCCAAAGCACTAGTATCCCTGGGAAAACGAGACTTAGGATTGGCCGTAGGGATACTGACAGGACACTGCCTTTTTGGGGAACATGCTAGAAGGCCGGGTCTACAGACGAATAACTTTTGTAGAAGTTGTTTAGACGAAGAGGAGGAAGAGACGCTAGATCACTTCCTATGCTCGTGTCCGGCACTATCATACAGAAGGCATAAGTATTTAGGTGTGTACGGTATGGACAGCCTTTCGGAACTCGCGGGCTGTGGAATACGAGATATTTTACGCTACATAAGTAGCTCTGGATGGTTTCAGCAGGAGTAAAGGGGAGATAGGATCCTGTGGTATCACAATGGGCCAATACTGGCCTAAGTGTGCGTTGGCAGCCACTCTAACTTAACCTAACCTAACCTATCACAATTGCGACATACTTCTATAGGCTAAATTAACCAATATTTTTTTGAGTCTTGTGTAAGGTACCCGCAGCAGCAGGCAAACCTCCAACAATATTAAGATGCGTTAATCGAAGATACATTTGCACAAAATGGGTGAAATGGCGACAACCCACTGAATCATAATGCGAAAGAACAAAGAGAAGCATGTAGTATCACACAAACCTACGGAAGGTGTCTACGAAAGAAGGTCTCATTTTTCCAGATCAAATGGGTTGAGGTCGTCGTCTGAATTAATACAAATAGGTCGTGAGTTGAGCATCGCGTTAGTCTGCATCAAAGGCGTTATCATTTATCCATAGGCCAGTAGAGCCTCCAACAATGTTCTTTGGTATTTTGTAAGTAGTATTTTGTAGGCATTACTGCGGTCTCATATAATGGATAAAATTTCCGAGTAATCCAGTTCTGTCCAATAAAATTAAAATTTACATTATGATTTACAACGTCGAATAATTCACAGGTGTGGGGTCAGTTTTGCCCAAACGAGGTGTGATCCATTGTCGCTTACAATTTAAGAGAACAACTTGATATAAACTGCTTGAAGGCTGCATTGCAATGAATAGGTTTTAGACACCAGCCGATAAGAAAGGCCTTAAAAATGTGACCCGACTGAATGGTAGCTCGGCCATAATAAATTAAAGAATTTCTGCTGCTTGAAACTGCGGTTCCAATTCAATGCCAAACAATTTTGAAATCACTCCACAAATATACGGCATTTTCTCTATCAATTAGTAATTGTTGAACTTTTGGTACGTGGCAATTGTTCGTTCAGAGAAACTCTGTACGTAAAAAAATCTGACCTGAGGTCATATTTTTGAAATCGGTGGAAATTTCCCCAATCGGAATACAGTTTACTTTGAAATTCTCTATGTAAGAATTTTCGAATTTTTCGGAGGAAAAAGATTTAATTGATTTTTTTTTTTTTGTATAAATTTAGGCCCCCCCCCATATATTGATTTTTATAAAAATTTTCGGAACAGCGTTTTCTAGTAGCAAAATCCCATTGTAATGGGTCAAGAATTTAGTTAAAATACACTTAGGATTTCCTTCGGTGGGGCCACATTTCATTTTTTTTTTAGGTTTTAATAAATAAGGTGAGGGGTATTATTTCAAATGCCTGGAATCGATCTTGATATGTTTTAATTTCTGGGAAGTTCATTTAGGGGTGCCAGTTCTTGGAATCCGGGTCGGTTTTTAAATTTTTTGTTCGGCTCGATCAATTTTATTAAAATTTGCGGTTATAAGAGGTTATCGATACCAGAAAATTATTGCAATGAGTCCTAATTTCAAGAAAATCCATTTAGAAGGTCCTTTGGTAGGGCCCAGTTCTGAGGGAATTTTCATTGCATTTCGTGCATCATATTGCACCATTTTATGAAATGTTGTATCATGTTGCGTCATTTTGTGGGACGTTGTGTGATGTTTCCCTATGTTGTCTCATGTTCATTCGGGACCATGTAAACTATTAAGGCCAAAAAGATTTTATGTTAAATTGGCAACAAAATTTGTCCAAAATTTGTTTTCGAACACATTTTTTGTTATTTTAGATTATGAGATTATAAAACATACACACACAGACACTACATATGACATATTAATCTTTGGAATCGACTAACCGGAAGATGTTTATGATTATTTGCTTATGGTACAACTAAGGAGACCAAAGAAAACGTCTCGATACCAAAAATGTGGAAGTCGAAAATGATTTATAGAATTTTGACATGTGAGCTCATGAGAATCAAATTTGACATGTAAATCGGGTGTTGGCCACAATAAAAACGCCGTTTCATTTTTTATTAATTGTTGCTTAATGTACGCAATTCTGGGACGCCATCTAGCCGTTTAGATTCGGCAAACTACCAGTTCGAAAAGCAATGACAATTCCAAAAGACTGCATAGAAAACGATGGTTCATTAACATTAAAAAATTGTAGGAAATTAGAAGATTTTTTGGCCAATCTTGATATCCAGCCACTTCTGTCAAAAAACCATTGCTGTCTTTCCAGTGATCTTGTTCAAGAATACATTGTACAAAACATACTCAGGTACAAATGGAGAGAGTAATTAATAGTAATTTGGGAACCGGTTTCTTTGTTGAAGTTGGGCATAGGCGTCATTCCTAGGCTACCATTCTAGTAGTTTATAATCATTGATTTATTGTTATAAAAAACCCCGTGGCGTGAATGCATGGTATCACAATGGGCCAAAGTTGGACTAAGTGTCAACCACTGAAACCTAACCTATAAAAAATCCCGGGTGCGTGACTACAACTTCATTAAGAAATTCGTTACAATATCAACGATGCCACCACAACCAATAACACCAACAACAATGACTAAAGCTCCCACATCAAAAAACATACAGCTGTCTCAAACGGATTCAAGAACAATTACAAATATTCAATGAGAATGACATCATTTGAAATACGCGAGCAATCTCACCGTGAAGGAAATAAAAATTAAAGAATTCTTTCAAGTACTATCACCAGTTGAAGCATATGGAATTAATCGCAGATCATGAAAATATCGAAGTGATTCAAAACCATAATATACCGTATGAAGGTGTGCTCAAGAAGCTTTCAGTCAGACAACAACCGGCAACGAGCGAACTGAATTCAGTAACGGAAGCTTGCTATCAGTGTTGTGCCGTGTTAGACTATGTATAATTTAATAAATGTCGTCGACAATGTAGAGAATTTTGGCAATATGATGATAATGTCGAAACTTGTTACTTTTTTTAGAAACAGAAAAACGTTCAGGATTTATTTGTAAAATGGAACCATTGTAAGATGGAGAGGTTCTTTCTGCAGGAACATGCGTTTTCAGTTTTCTCGATTGAAACATCGCCAAAACGGGAATATTAATGTTGAATTTCTAACGGTCTGAATGAGTGAGAGCTGAGCGCGATTCGGACCTTTATGAAGTTATCCCGTATAAAATCATCCCGGAAAATGATTATGGTTAAGTATGGCAACACCATTATATATTTTAGAAATTATAATGAAACTACAACTATCACGATATAAAAATATAACGATAGTAAGAAAAATTATTATGTAAAATAATGGCGGCCATTATAAATAAAAACCGATTGACATATTTTAACTTGCGCTATATATACCTAATCACTATAGGCAAAATGAAAATTATATATTTTATAACGAAACGAGTGGGCTTATTGATATAATAAGTAATAATTAAATTTGTAAAAAACAACAATAGCCTTGTCTTGACACGATAATTAATTGGAGCATAATTTGAATTATCATTGTAATATTACACAGTAAATATAAAATACGGACATAATTTGATCATTTTTAGTACAATTTAGTACTATAATTAATTATCCAAAACACCCATAATTAATTGGAACATACTTTTATTTCTCGGAAAATGCGCGTGCATCGCAGCAATCTATATGTCAAAAAAGTGAATAATATGAATGTTTCTACACGCACACGTACAATATTTATAAAGCAAAATAATAATTACGTGTTCGTACGCTATTTAAATCAATTTACTAAATAATATTAAATTTCTGTGCATCATAATGACACTATACCGTCTAAAAAACATTTCTGTGACGAAGAAACATTCACATTGATTAATATATTGGAGCGAGCACAAATTTATGAAGATGTTCGAAAATTGTAAGAAACACAACTTAATATTTAGCAAAATTTCAGATGAAATGAAGCTTTATAATTATGAAAGGACTCCGGGAGAAATAAAAAATAAAATAAACAATTTGAAATAGGAATATAACAAAACCAAACCAAAATCTGGTGCATTATACCTTTATTTTACTATGTTTTAAATTATTAACGTTTATTGAACGTTCTAGGTGGAGAGGCTCCAAAGTGGAAGTTCTTTGAGAAAGTTAACTTTATACTTCTAGCCAAAGATAAATACAACAGCCATCTGAGTGAAGATAGTTTTATCGAAGAATGCAATAGCTGTACAATCGAAACCACGTAAGCCTTTTCATTATATATAGCTACTAATACCCGATTAATACTAGTTGTCTTTTGTAGAGATTCTAATGCAACTTTTGATGACGAAAATGAACTTGGTGAAAATGTGTATGAGGAAGTGCAATATTTGGAGAATGAGACAGGGATCATTGGACTCCAGTCAAATTGTTCCACTCAATCTATTGTATCGGAGTCAAATTCCTCACATATCGAAGATCCTAGTGATAGCAAGATACAATTAAGCTCCACTTCTAAGCTAACCAAAAAAAGAAAATCCGATAATGCCATCGAAAGCCTCATAGGCTTAAGTGAAAAAAATCAAAATATTTTGGAAAGGCTATTAAAAATAGAGGAAAGCCGAGAAAAAAGAGAGGAAAAAGAGGCTGAACAGAATCAAAAAGTTGCAAAGGCAATGATCCATTTCTTGGAGTTCAATAAAAAACAATTTGTTTTTCTTCTAAAATTGTCTATATTATTATTTTTTTATTAAATTTAATATTTATTCTTGAGACTGAATTGAAACATATGTAATAATTATTGTGATAAAATGTGATGAATTAAAATTTAAATATTTAATAATTTTTTGATTTTACGAGATATTTATTTAAATGCGTTTTTCCTCAAATAGCATACGAGCTATTGAATCGCGCTTTTTCAGGCCATCTGTGTTTCTCCTATCGGATATTACCCTTTGAGGAACCTCATCAAAATCTGCAGTGTTATTTTTCGATTTGCTTAGCCAACTGGCATAAAATTGGCACTTGTTGCGTTCACATAAATTATTGATTATGATGCACGCCTTTATGATTTTTTTGGAATGTTCCAGTGAAAAATCAATCCGTTTTGATAAAATCCGCATTCTTCCTTTCAATCTGCCAAAACTATCTTCAACAGTCATCCGAGCTGAGCTTAGACGAAAGTTAAAATGTTGCTGAATGGGCGTTAGCTTTGCATCGGGATAAGGTTTAAGAAGACTTGAGAGCAGAGGAAATGCTCCATCTGCTATGATGTGATGCTTGGTAACGTTGTTAGTCAAATATGCAGACAAGTTCGAGTCCCTAAATACTACAGCATCATGCACCCCGCCAGGCCTACCAACATTAATGTACCTAAAATAAAAAACGAAGCAATAGTAATTTAGAAAAATTCGCATTATAATTTAATAAATACGAGTATGTATGCAATGTAAGTACCTGAAGCAATAGTCACTATCGACAAGGGCTAATACTACAACTGAATAGTAGTGTTTGTAATTAAAATAATCTTCTTCTGACTTTTCCGGTTTCTTAATTGGAATATGGGTGCCGTCCAATGCGCCGAACGTTCTGGGAAACTTGAAGGAATTTAGAAAATTCCTGCTTAAAGAATCCCTTTCGTCTTCTGTAACGGGAAAACGAACCTCTTTCTCATACAATTTCTCTATCAGTGAGTCGCAGAATTTCTTAACAATATGTCCAACGCTACTTTTACCAACCTTATAAAGATCGGCAACTGTGCCTAGGTCGCTATTGGTTTTCAGGATATGTAAAGCAATTATCACTCTTTTCTCGACACTCGTAGCTTCTCTCATATTTGTATTTGACCTATACAAATCTGCACGAACAACGTTACATATTGATTGATTGATTGGACTGTAGAATCAAGTACTTGACGAGTGTCCCGGTTAACGCCGGGCCTATTCATACAGCCTTTTTACACATAACAATAGGAGGGATAGGAAAGGTGTTTTTTTTTGGGACAGAACGACCCGGTTTCAGACACCTAGCGATCGTACGGCACAACACAATTCTAATCTACTTCTAATCTACGGAGGGGGGATAAAGGTTTAATAGGTTCAATGGATAACGATGATATTGGTCTTCAAAAATTGCTTCTGATTTAAATCAGCAACCTGATAGAAAAATATTATTATTTCACGAGCATCTGGAAATTCCCTGAAATATAATTCAACATTAATAATTTCCAGCTTTCTAAAATAAAATTGATTGATTAATTCACTCCGAATACAGTCACCTAGGTAAATCCAATAGTGAGTAATACAAACACAACACAATTCTAAACTACACAATCATCAATTAATATTTTAAAGAAGTATTAGACTACAAACATCTTAAGACTCCTGAAATTTAATTCTTCATTAATGTTTTTCGGCTTCCTAAATAATACAAACATTTATTGATTAATCCTCCTAAAACTCAACAATTTACAAAAGCACTTCCTGAAATCATAGTTATTAGAATTATATTAATAATAAAACTAAACTGAAATCCAGTAGCATTTAAAAATTATACTGTAAACATGGTTGGGCTGTATAGTACTTAAATTGTCAGACTAATATTTTGAAATTTACAACCAATTTCTCAGAATTCCATCGTCAAACAGCCGAACACTTAACATCAAATTGGTAAGAAACACAAATCGAAATATACAAAATTTCAAGATCAATCTCGAAATAACGTAAAAATTTCAAAATTTAGTAAAATATTATAAATTCCATCTTATCGATAACTACACCAACGATAAGTTTTGTTTTACGCCGCAATGATTTCATTGGGTAATTTAACTTTATCCCGCGAATCTCTTTTTAATTAATGTGTCCAAGATAAAAAGGTAATTCAATTATTACAACAACAATGTTAGATCCGAATAATGAAAATTAACAGAATTATTCATTAATTTTACAAGTATGAGCACTTTAAGTAAGAACTAACAAGCAATTTATTCAAGATTTCAATATTCTTAGGTTATTAAAGAATCAAATCAATTGCATACATTAAAGGGGCAATTAAATATCTATACTTAAAGATTTTTTCTCAGTACAATACAGCCCTATCCTTCATAATAAGCCAAGCTTAATAGTGAAATATTATTTGCACGTAACAGTACATAATAACAATCTTAAGAGTTTATACAAAATTATAAGAAATCATATAGTGATTTAAACAAATAATTAATCGTTCGTTAAGAGTTAAACTTAATAACATCACAATACTGTTAGTAAGATAAAAATTAATTTACATTTAGTGTTCATCTTCTCAGTATATTTCATTTGTAACTTATTTATTAATACTTTAACTTATGAAGGTTTATAAAATTCCAGGAGATGGTAATTGCCTTTTTAATTCTCCATCAGCCACAAATGAAAGAAAGATAGAACGAAAGAACCCCAGAAACCATCCTGCAGTGTTAATCAGTTACGGACTATCGTAACTGAGTACCTCAGGAATAATCTTAATGATTACATTCCAACTTTGCTGGATTCTTGCCGTTCTATATATTCATCTAACCTTAAATTGTCTGAAAGTGATCTAATAACAAAATATTTAACTAATTTACAACAAGATGGTTTCTAGGGTGGTGCTGAATGTCTATCAGCAATTTCAAAATTAAAAAAAAAAATCATAAAAATTAATGTGCATTACCCAAATTCCCAACACCAAGTCAATTTTGTTCCTGAAACTCCAGAATAAAATTTTGAAATTAATTTATTATACACCGGAAACCATTATGACAGTTTAGTTCCACCATGTAATTCATCTATCTGCACATTCTCTGAAATTTAATAATGAATTAATATTTTCCTGCTACATGTCCTACCTAAATGGAAAAAATGTCAATAATAGCAAAAAATCATATATATTAGCTGTTCAGGTAAAAACTTATTTATCCCAAGAGTATTTATTCCTCGAAGCTTACAAAATAAAAACAATTAATTATAAACATTAAACATAAACATAAAATAATAAGGGCCCTTGGATTGACCCGAACAAACAAAATCATTTGAATTAACTGAATCAACCGAAGGGTATTGGGCGCTCACCCCCTCAGTTCAGTCAAAAAATTGAGCTACTAAATTAACTGAAGAGATGTACTTAATGATGAATGTACTCATGTACTTAATTCAGACAGGTTGTTTTTCTTGTATTTTTGACATTTACATATTTGTTTTACGCTCATTTCATTTGCGTTTTTTTTAGAAAAGTGTGTTTGTGTTATTTCTAATTAAAATTATACAAATTTTAATAAAATAGAATTAAATTATTATCTACTGTATGATTTAAATTAATTTAAGTAATATTAGAGTTATTAAAAATGGCCTTAGAATACGATCTTAAAGAATATTTACGTTTCGACAACGACCAGGATTTT
Organism: Nephrotoma flavescens; assembly: GCA_932526605.1. Lineage (NCBI taxonomy): Eukaryota > Metazoa > Arthropoda > Insecta > Diptera > Tipulidae > Nephrotoma > Nephrotoma flavescens. The sequence goes on from OW052222.1 coordinate 41,593,591, forward strand.
TTAATAATCAACAAAAGCCTAATTTAAAATGATTTAGTTTGACATTTGTCTGAAGTGAAGAGGTGTGAAACGAACACCCAATCCACCTTGGCAGCTGAATTAAGTGAATAGCAACTCAATTATCTGAATAATAACTCAATCGCAACTCAATTCAGGTCAATTCAGGTCAATCGAAAGCCCCCAATACCAATATAATAATATTAAACTGATTATTAAAATAATCCCAAAAAAAAACAATCAATTATATATATATATATATATATATATATATATATATATATATATATATATATATATATATATATATATATATATATATATATATATATATATATATATATATATCCGTTTTCTGGCCCGCATACCCAATCGTGTAAATATTATTGGAATACGAAAAAGAATCATTCCAAAAATTTACCTTGTATGCAATATGCACCACCATACACAACCGTGCATTCCATTCAAACAGGTTTTCACCCGAAAAAACAATACTATAACTATATACCAATAAACTGACTAATAATTTATCAAAAACAAATTATTAATGTTATACAATTTATATGTTATCAAATTATGAAATTTTTCAAAAAGGACCCCGATCCAACTAAGAATGGTTAAAATCCGTAAGACACCACAAACTGTGGTTACTTACACATACATTTGTGCATGGTGAACTCAAATGCGAAAGGGGTATATAAAATTAATTATATACACATGGATTCATATATGTACATACCTACAAACACAAATTTGCACATGCCCATACATATACATACCGGAGATCACACAACAAACACAACCTAACCTTGTTTCATTTTTTACTACATACTCGAAAACTAAAATAAAATTAAAAATACATGCCAAAAATGTACGTATATAATATTAATCTATAACACACTTTTATTCATTTTTAAAATATAAAAATATATAATATACATAATATTATATATTATATAATAAAACTATTCTCCATTAACTCATATATGTATAGTTTTCTTATTACAACAAATGTATAGTTTTCCTATAGCAACACAATTATAAAACAAACTCATGCGCGCAAACTCATCGTAATTTCAATGATCATTTTTGATCATCATGATGATAAAGAAATACACAAATTACATCGTTTTATATTTTATTTTAATCCTTTTCTGTTATTTGTCTTTTAACTAAATGATCACGTACCCTACAAGCCAAAAGCACCTAGTCGATGATTCCTTTTCCATTAAAATAAAAAACTTGCAATGCTACACCCTGTCTAAATGTATTTATATATACCATTAATATGTTTGTTGAAACTATATAAAAAAATTTAAATTATAAAAACCATGTCGACCAAATACTTTTGGCCTGTAGTGTATATAACCATATTATTATTTTTGTGTGTGAACCTATAAAACAGTATATACAACTAAAAAAACAAATTTGTATATATGTATGTACATAAAACATAAGCTCGAACCAATTTTTTATTTTATATCCCTTTACAACTTTCTTCTAAATTTTAAAGTAATGTATAAATAGCTACCACACACACACACACACGCAAACTGTACCACACCACACTATGGCGAAACATTAAAAATGCGTATTTACTACACAAGCACAACACCACTAAAATATATCCATACAAATAAAAATAAATAAAATCAAAATTTTTAGATTGAAAATATAATCAAAAATTAAAATAATTAAAACACTTATCTTATATATCCTTTGGAATTATCCCCACAATGTGAACAAACTCATACATAGAAATTATTGTGATGCATTTCCTCGCACGACACACAATTTCTATACATTGCTGCGCACTACACACTATTTTTAATTTTAATTTTATTTTTTATTATTATTATATTAATTCACTTTTAATTAAATTATTAACACGTTATTATATTATTTTAATTATTTATTGACACATTACATTACATTAAATTAAACTAAAACTAAAATTTAATTTTATTCTAAGCAGAGAAAGACGAAAACGCGTCTGTCCTCTACGAATACAAATTCACTCTCCCCCCTGCACGAACAACGTTACATATGTATTCAAAAATTTTTCTGTTCACTCGATATTTTTTTTTGAAATCGGTTATCTGACAAATTTCGTCCCACTATTTCCCAGTATCCATCTGGCTTTGGAGGCAGCAACTCTGGCATCAGCCAGATTTTATTCAAATTATGCCTGGATGACACCACTGATATTAAAGCAGTATTTATTTTGATATGCAACTCCAAACATTGGTTTACCATGAGTCGAACCCTTTGTCTTTGTTTTGTGTCCCTTAAGCTCTTCAGGTAAGAATTATAAAGCTGCAAAAATTCGCCTGACTTCAATCTCTATATAAATAAATAACGTTCACCATCCTATAAAATTCGTATTGTATAGGTCGTATAATCTGATTACTGATTATGATTACTTACCGAAGACATGTTCTAATATTAAGTATCTGTATATATTCAATAAAAACGCTTATCAGAGAGTTTTATTTTTATTAATTAATAAACAAATTTGGGTCAAATTTCCAAATCATTTGACATCAAACAAAAAACAAATTGGTTCGCGTATTCAACGAAAGGAGGGAGATCAGTAGTTTACATTCACCGTCAAGACGAAAAATCCATTTTATGATATAAAATTAATTTTTAGAACTATAATTAATTTTATCGTCAAGACAAAGCTAATGTCACAAAAATTAGTCTTTCATGAATATAAACTACTGTGTACTTCAAAATATTGTAGTTCTGTTTGTCCTGTTTTCACAACAAGTGGCAATCAATTCTATGGTCTAGAGCTTCGCTATAGTCGTCTGATTTTAAAAAACCAGATGCAAAAAATTCTTTGATTTAGAGTTCCGCTATAGTCGTCTGAATTCGTAGTAGATGTCCATTAACAGAAATCGGACTAGGTTTTGAAGTTCAGCCTGTATACACAACAATTGGCAAAAGAATTCTATGATTTACAGCTTTGAGTCATCTAAATTCGTAGAAGATGTCCACTACCGGAAACCAGACTATACAGGTTTTGAAGTTCGGGAATTGGCCTGTCTACACTTTAAAACCTATATTGTCCAGTTTCTGTTATTGGACATCTTTTATATATTCCGTTATATAATATATTCCGTTATATCCGTAAACCTCAGTGTTGTGCCTGTTTTTTACGTTACGTAATATACTCGGTGTTTTACATGTAAAATACGTATTTTATACATAACAATTTTTTACAAAATGTAAAATACAAAAACTATTCGTAACTAATTCAAAATTACTTATAGTTCATAATCTCAATTCTTACGTATCTATATAAAAAAAATTGAATATTGGTATGATGTAAAATGAGAATTGAACTTTAAATAATTGAATTGAATTGAATTTATTTATAATTCTTCTAATTTATTAATTATAATTAAAAGTAAAATATTTGTAGAAAAATATAAATAAAATTATTTTTTTTTTTAAAGAAAATATGGTTTGTTTCTCAGCTACTAACTTATTTTTTAGAATAGAAAAACAAAATCCACAACACTATGGGATTGAAGTGTAAAACGATTAATCATTGAACACATTCAATATTAATGCTATAACATTTTAATGTTATCGGCTACAAAAATTGTTTAGATGATTACGAGAAATCATTACCATCTTTCGACAAGATTATTTAACTTGACACAGACAGAGACATCTGTAGTGCAATTTGATCTCTACCGATTATTGCTTAAAATAAGAATTACATTTCTTAAAATAAACAACTTCATACTGCTCTAATATTGTAGCAAAACGAAATAAAAAAATTGTTGCGCTATGTGACGTGAGAAGAAAAAATCCAAAAATTTAGGTGTCATTTGTTATTGTCAAATGTCAACACAAAAAAACAAAAATAAAAATCGAAAAATAAAATCAGGTATATAAAAATTTAAATATTATATTATATCAAAATAATATAATTATATCCACCAGCTCCAAATACACCAGCTCCAAAACTAGAGGATTTTATTACGGCCAAGGAATCAAGGATAGTGCAAATTTGCTTGAAAACGATATTTCGTATGAACGAGTTGGAGTTCAAAACTATGCTTATTCGATGTATCGCTCATCTTAGCATTAGCTATAAGAATACGGCAAATCAAAATCTGGCCCGAGATATTAAAATTTTACTAACCGTTTTCGAGTTAAGTTTTCTATTACTTATTAAATTACAAGTCAAATGAAACTATACCAATGGCTCTTTGGCTCGAATATTTTAATTTTCTTAACTAAGTAGAATTTTGACTGAAAAATAAATATTTTGTTTACTTATGCTTATAATAATTATTAATAAAAACAAATATGTTGTGTTTCAAAAAGATTGTTTATTTATTTATTATTTCTTTTAAATGTAACATTAATGAAATTTTGTTTATCGCAACATTTAAAGAATTTCAACATTTAAACAATTTCTTTATTATTTAAAGAATAATATTAATAAATATGAATTAATTTTTTAGACCTATTAAATGTCAGGCTATTTCGAATTGGGCAAGTAATTTGACCCCGATTTGAAAATATCCGTTCAATCTGCGCTGTCGATGCTTGAAGGATTAATAATTTCAGTGCTAAGATGGATCTGGATTCTTTTGAGTATAAAGTTTGGAAAATTCCACTTTGTTTTTGTAAATGTGCCAATCCTCAATCCTCAAATTTCCGTGGCCAATTAAATTTGTTAGACACCAAAATAGTTATGGAAAATATATCAAAACTAATTTTTGATAAAGATTTTATCAAAAGCGTACAAAACTCAAAAGAATTGTTTGATCCCATATGTAATCGTATATAAACACTTTCCAACGTAGAAAAACCACTTTTATTTATATTTTTCTACAAATATTTTACTTTTAATTATAATTAATAAATTAGAAGTAATATAAATAAATTCAAAAATTTCAAATCCATTTCTCATTTTACATCATATACCTATCCAAATTTTTTTTTCATATACGTAAGAATTGTTGTTTTTGTATCAGCCATGCTACACTATAATTTGGTTTCCTGGATTCAAACTATTGCGCAATAGATTTTAATTTTTAATTTTAAATTAAATCATTAAATTTTTTTGTCTTGTTTTATTCTTTTCTCTCGAAAATAAAATTTAAACAAAAATCTACATCTCAAAAATGTCCGTAAATTTTTTTATTTTCATTTCAATTTTTTTCATTTCGGATTCACGGTCAAAATTTTTACGTCGCAGCTGCGTAATAAAATTTTTGTCCGTGAATCCGAAATGAAAAAAATTGAAATGAAAATAAAAAAATTTACGGACATTTTTGAGATGTAGATTTTTGTTTAAATTTTATTTTCGAGAGAAAAGAATAAAACAAGACAAAAAAATTTAATGATTTAATTTAAAATAAGGGTTTAAAATTAAAAATTAAAATCTATTGCGCAATAGTTTGAATCCAGAAACCAAACTTGTGTGTAGCATAGCTGAATTAATTACGAATATTTTACGACGCAGTGTTCCTCGCAGTAATTGCATTTGCGAAGTGTATATTTGGATAACGACTTCTGTAGTTATGTCGTATTTTATATTAATTTAACTTAGCATCCTTTATTAATATAGTTTTTATCGAATAAAATTAAATCTATTAATATGATACAAATTTACTTTTCGTATATTAAGGTTTGCGACTTTACTAAGGTTTTTAAATCCGCGTTTGTTGATTTTATACAATATTATACGTATTATACAGTAATTTAAGTATATTACCATTTTTTACGTAAAAAATGTATAAAACAGTTTTTTACATACAATTGCACAACACTGGAAACCTCTGTGAACAGAGATACACATGTTCAAACATGGCCGTTTTCGTACATCGCACAGTCAAAATCTTTGGATAGCAAATGGCTTGTATATGACAATTTCCCCATGGTATGGTAATGGCCTTGCGTATGTGTTTTGCTGATGGCCTTATCAAGCAAATAACATATTCCGTTATATCCGTAAACCTCTGTGAACAGAGATACATCACATGGTCACATTTCCCCATGGTATGGTAATGGCCTTGTGAATCTGTTTTATTGTGTGTCTTATTAAACATAATATGCCACATTTGTGGTATGTATAGGCCATTTAAACTGAGATACATTTGTCGAAATATGAAGGATGTTTTTTGTTTGGAATTTATTATAGCAATTATAGAATTTTTATTAATCCACATACTACATTTTTTTTTTTTTTTAATTGGTAGGGGGAAAATCCTCATGGACGTTGTGCCGGACTTCTACCGACTAAAAACCCCCTACCTTCAATGCTCCCAGCGACTAGCACCACAAATTTGTTGCATTTCTTCGACCGCGGGATGTCTATTGTCCTCTAGTTTTGTTCAGAGCGACATAGCCGCTTGTTCCCTCATTTTTATGGTTAGTATTACTCTAATCATCCTACTTATAGCATACCAACCATTCTCGTCCGCCAGCATCCTCGAAATGATTGTACCTATTGTTATGGCTCCCACAACATCTGTACACTGCTTTCGCACTTGATCCCATCTTGCAAAGTAGAGTATCGTGTGCTCTGGTGTATCCTCTTCGGTACAGTATAAGCAATTAGGTGTATCCTTGATATGCATTCTGAATAGGTAGCTGTTGAAACAACCGTGACCTGACAAGAACTGAGTGAGATGGAAATTCACCTCGCCATGTTTACGCTCCACCCATTCCTTTAGCCTCGGGATGAGCTGCCTGGTCCACGATCCAGTGTGAGCGTTCTCCCATCGAATCTGCCATTCTTGTATTAATTCTGATTTGGCCTCAACGCTTGGGCTTCCCTGAAGAACCGAAAGAAAACTGCTTCCTTTCCAACTGTTCTGTATGCACTGCATACAAGCAGTGCTAGGGTCCGTTGTACACGCTCCAACTTTTCACGCGCCTTTGCAGTGTCTAAAGCTCGTATCCAGATAGGTGCCCCGTAAAGTATCGCGGATAGAACCACTGATGAGAGCAATTTTCTTTTACTAGCGCTTGGTCCACCAACATTCGTCATCAGTACGATAAACCTTTTTGTCGTCCGAATCGCCTTTGCTACGATTTGCCTCACGTGTTCTTGAAAACAGCGACGGTAGTCTAGCCATATACCCAGGTATTTAATGTGTGTAGTCGGCTTTACTTTGATTCCCTCCACGTTGAAATCCATCGAGTTGAGAACTCTGCGGCCTGCCATTACCACTGCTTCAGTATTCTCTGGAGCCAACTGCATTCGGTGATTATGTAGCCACCAAGAAATCACCTCTATCGCTGCATCCACTCGTTCCACTAGTTGTAGTTCATGTCTGGCGGAAACAATGAGTGCCAAGTCATCTGCGTAGCCCATTAATTTGGCATCTTCGGGCAAAGGAATTCGGAGAATGCCGTCATACAAGATATTCCAAAGCATCGGTCCCAATATTGATCCTTGGGGAACCCCGCTCGTGACATCCATCTGAGTAGCAACACCTCCAGCTTCCACAATGATTCGTCGCTCACTCAGATAGCTTTGAAGTACCTTCTTCAGGTATGGGCTAACTTGGAAATTATTAAGTTCTTGTAGAATTAACTCCCATGATACGCTATTAAAGGCATTTCTTATATCCAGTGTGATTACAACTGGGATACGCCGCGTATATTGTGTACCATCAGCGGCTGAATCTATAAGCTTCATAACCTCCACTATAGCATCTATTGTGGAGTGCCCTGCTCGAAATCCAAACTGATTATCAGCGAGTCCGCCTGCCCTGTCAATTTCGTCGATCAGTCTGCGTAATAGCAAATGTTCGAAAAGCTTTCCGAAAGTGTCCAACAGGCAGAGTGGTCTGTAAGATGTCGGCACGCCATCCGGTTTTCCATCTTTCTTTAACAAGACCAATCGCGCTGTTTTCCAGATGCGAGGGAATTCCCCATTCTCTAGAATGGAATTCATCACGTCTAACACCTTTTTTGGGTGGGTTTCCGCAGCGATCCTAACGGCCTCTGATGGAATTCCATCTGGCCCGGAACTTTTCTTCGTTTTAAATTTCCGCCATGCCATCTCGAGTTCGTCAGTTGTGAAAGGTGGAATCTCTACCGGTCTTATGTTTTCATATTGCACTTGGTCGTGCGTTGGAAAGAGCGAAGCCACGACGGCATTAGTGATATTTGCGGGTAATGTAGGCGTTTTTTGTCCAAATTTTTTCATCACGATCTTATATGCATCTCCACAAGGGTCCTCTTCGATTTTATTACAAAGTAGTTTCCAGCAGTTCTTTTTCGATTGCGCGATCGCCTTTCTCTTGCAGGTGCCAGCGCTTTTCAAATTATGGTGAAGGCTACTGTCTGCTTGACCGCTAGTGCGCCCGTTCTCTCTTGCAAGCCTTCGCCTGGCGTGATTGCAGCGTCTGCGAAGTTCAGTGATTTCTGGAGTCCACCAGTAGACAGCTTTTCGTCTATTTCCACTTCTAGATTCTAGCGCATCTTCGCATACTCTTCTGACAGTAGTTACTAGTTGTGTCGGTGTTATTATGTTAGGGGCGCCAAGGTGCTGTTGCGTCACGCTACGAAGGCGTGTTTGACTCCTTTCCCCAACCTGCCATCCTCGGTTGACCGGAACGCCAGTCCCCTGAAGTCTGGCTGGTGTCGCTGTGGTTATTTCGAATAAATATATCGGTGGTCACTAAGACTTTCTTCATCCAGAACTTTCCAATTTTGGATTCGATTTATGATGTTTTGTGAGACGAAGGTTACATCTAGGAACGAACCATAGTTTTCTCTTTCGTAGGTAGGTGTTTGCCCCGTGATGACACTGCTAAGGTCACAGGATGCAGCCCAGTCTGAGAGTTGTTGACCTCTATTGTCTAATATATCTCCGCCTACAATCACGTCTTTGGTTTGGTTCCGGACTACTACGCTGAGTTCGTCCAGCCTTAAGCTGAAATCTTCCATAGTATTGTTAGGAGAGAAATAGCAGCTCATGATTACAATGTCTTCTAGTTCTACCCAGACCACTCCCTTTCCTTTACCTATTCTAGCAACTGGAACGTCCTTTGGAACCACCATTAGTGCAGCATCTTGGTCTAAGTCAACCTTCCAGTTTCCTCTCTGAAATGTTTGTCGGTTTGGCTCGCTCACCAGGCCCACGTCTACCTGCATTTTTTGGCAGTAGCTATAAGGAGGTCCTGGGCCGGCCTACTGCGATGCGTATTAATTTGCATCACTCGCATATTGGTTTTTCCCCTCCTGTTCGATTATTTGTATCTACAGGCGAGCTCTCTCCCTCATTATTCAGTCTCTTCCTAAATGGCCTGCCTTGCGTTTGGCTGCACTCACTTCTCTTGTGTCCGTCTTTACCTCACTTAAAACAAAGGTTTCTGCGGTCAGGCCCATTGCAACTCATCGCTGTATGCCCTCTTTCCCAGCATTTGTAGCAACGATGCTCATTGGCACGTAATTGGACTAGACAAGAAATCAACCCTATTCTGATGCGCCTACACTCCACCAGCTGCTTTGCCCACTGTATTGGCAATTTTACTGTAGCGTTCATCGTATCCGAGTGAGTAGGCCTCATTGAAGTCACAAGTATCTCTTCGCATCGAACCTCTCCGCTTAATGCTGCTAGAACACCCTTCTTTACATCATCAGAAACAGTCCCTGCCTCCAGGTCGCGTATGTGTATTACCGCCATTTCTTTTTGGTGTATCGCAGTGACGCCGGCTACCTTTCCGGCAATTGATTCCGTTAAGCATTCGGTTTTATTCTTGCCACCCTTCAGTTGGATCATAAGATCATCTGTCTTTGTCTTTTTTATGGCGATAATCTCCACCCCTATCTCTTTGATATCAACACCACTTTTCACAGCTTTAAGTAGATCAGCGTACGTGCGTCCTTCTGCCTTGACTATAACTGTTTCTTTCCGGTTTCGTGGGTTTCTCTTACGTCGCCTGACTTCTGCGAAAACTTGCTCTGCGTGAGGTTGCGTGACCGGCTTACGATTTTTCTCTTTTGTCTCGGCTTTCAATTTATTTCTTGTTCCTCTCTCAGCACCCACGCAAATTTTGATACCTACTCCGCTATCGCTATAACAGCACTCCAGGATCTTACGCAAGTTTAACCTGTTTCTGACTGTCGAGGTGATGCTCAACTCTGTGCATTCCTGTGAGGCAGTACTTATTCCTCTTGCTAACGCGATAAATTGTGCTTCTAGCTCATTATCGTCTACCTCTTGATTAACATAGCCAACTAGCAAAGTACGTCCATCACTAGCCGGCCGATTCTGGCCCTTTAATTCAATCCTGTCTGAGCTTCGTATAACAGCAACGTCGCCATACTTAAAGTACTGGTTGTCTAACAGCTGCTGAAAGCCTGGTACTTGTTTTCCCAAATTATGCAATTCTTGAGTGATTGGTTCATTTCCGTCAATAAAAATTGCCCTAGTTGACGTTTCACAGTCCATAAAGCTGTTGCGGCTGATTTTTGTTACTCGAAACACTTTTTGTGGCCATTCCTTTGAGACAACCGTCCTGATATCTTGTGTTGTCATCTCCGGGTGAATCATGTTGCAGAGCTCCTCGGTTTTCTTTTCAATTTCCTTTATGCCCACTGTTTGTGTGGACATCTTCTTTGCTGCAGTTTGTTTTTGTGTCAGGTCTGGATCGGTTAGGGTGGCTATGTTATGCTGTGCCACGCGTGATAATCATTGTCAGTTCTACGCTTCTTCTCAGTTACGTTGGGCCTATTACTCCATGTCTGTAGTGTCTGCTTAAAATTTGATAATTTATATGCAGCCATCTTTACCCTCGACACCGCATCCTTTATTTGATTTTTCGTTGTCGGGTTAGCCTTTACCAATGAGCTCAGTCCACCGGTTTCCTTCTCGATCTGCTCGATCACTGCAATTAGATCCGCTAACTCGGCTTGCTTGTCATCATGTTCTGCGTCTTCTGCATCGCAACGACGTTTTGTGCCACTCCACATTGAAAGCTCCGGGACCGATGAGTGGTGTGGTGGAGATCTACTTAAAAGTTTTGTTGGTTTAAAGTAGGAGTTGTAACTTTCATCTATGGTTCCAGTAGTTGTTCCGGATGCTTTGGCCTGGTTACTCACCAACAGCGTCCTTCTATGTGTTTGCGGTTGATTGTACCCCGCAGAATCCGTGGGACGATCCTCTAGCGCAGAGGAGTGGGATTCCCGAAGTGAATCGGTACCCACCTGGGCTAATTTTTTTTTGTTAGAATGTTCCGCCATATTTTTTTTGAGGTATTTGCATTTAATAGTTTTGCGGACTACCACGAGCAATCGTTGTAGTCGCCCGGGTGGTACCACGAGGAGGTAAATTAAACACTTGCTGGTTTCAGATAGTTGCAACGCTGGAGTATGGTGCATGACACCATAAACGGTCAGACGCCTACCCTATTGATCCCAGCCCCCACCCAATCCACATTCTACATACTTAGTTTAAAAATTAGAAGATCAAATTTTAGGGATCCAGAGCAAAACTTTATATATATATTTATTGGGATGGATTCTAATTTTCTGTTAGTTTGTTTTATTTTTCGGGCTGAAAGGCTTTTTTAATTAAGCTAAGACGCAAAATTTATATTAAAATGTTTTCTTCGGGATGGTTTATATTAAATCAGCTGGGGAGGCCCTCTTCCCCGCTGTAGCTTAATGAGCATTTGTGTGCTTAATGCTGATGGTCATTGTATTTACTTGGAATATACCGTTATATCTGCAAACCTCTGTGAACCGAAACTTTAAGGTCGTTGAAAAATTTTTAATCTGTTTATTTGAGGGAATTGGTTTTTAAATTTCTTAATTTAAAGTGTGGTAAATCTCTTCTTGTAATAGATTTTCAACTTAAATTTTGTTTTGTGTACGTGAGATTGTTTTTATTTTTTCGGGATGGAATTTGATTTTCTCCATATATTTTTTTAATTTTTCGGGCTGAAGAATCTTTTAATGAATTTAGCGGAGAAACACACCTAAATTGTAAAGGCGTTTTTCGGGATGGTTTTCGGGCCAACTTCACATACGTGGGCCAGGGGGCGAATTATGTAAGCATTACGATAATAACCTCCCAGATTTGAGTTGGAATTAATTTTATAGATTGAACGTTCATATATATATATATATATATATATATATATATATATATATATATATATATATATATATATATATATATATATATATATATATATATATATATATATATATATATATATATATATATATATATATATATATATATATATATATATATATATATATATATATATATATATATATATATATATATATATATATATATATATATATATATATATTTTAAATGTGTGCTTCAATTGTGTTTTTTAATTGTGAAGTCCATAAACCTAATTTGTTTTTTGTTTACTGTTTCTAAGGTAAATTTTATAGTGGGCTGTAAATTATTTATGTATTGGTGTAATTTCCCTAATTGCCTGTTGGTGTCGTTAAATAATAGCATTACGTCATCTACATAACTAGACCATAGACCAGTATATTATATGAGTCATGTATATATTTCTGCTAATGTACCTGAGAGTGGACTTTCCATTGGTAAGCCTTGTGAAATAGTTTTGTTTTGTGATTTCTGTTATTAGGTTTGTTATTTCTTGTAGGGCTATTGTTTTTACACCGGTACTAATGTGAAGTTCTTTCGGAAAAGAATATTTGATGTAAATCAAAAATATTTGATTGAAATCAATTTTTTACGTTCTATGCGACACAAAAATGACAGATAGATTTGATTTAAATCAAATTATAATTTTTTGAAGGATTTGATATTTTTTCGATTTGATCGACACTATACCACCACCAAAGATTATTGTCAATTATGACAGACGTCAAGCTGCACCATGTTTATAGTTTGTATTTCGTGATTTTTCCTTGTTGTTTTTTTAGTTGTGTTTTGTGTATAGTGTATTTTTAAAGAGAGTTTTTTTTAAAGTGTGTTTAACTGTTTCTAACATCGGTTTTAATTTATAAAATGGAAGCAGTTCTTTATGAATTGATGGAATCATCGTCGTCATCGTCATCGAACGATGCATTAAAAATGGCCTTGCTTTCGTATTCAGATGATGATGGTTTAATGGCTATATCCAGGCAACCTTATTTAAAAGGGAACCGAAAAAACGAGTGCGAAATTTTGTGGAAGACGTAGTAAAAAACTACTCAGAACAGGAGGTAAGTTGCGATACTTTTCTTAGAGCAGATACGGCTCATGTAGAGTCTGATGCCAAAAATATATAAACGTTATGTATTTTCGGTAGATAATACCTAATTCAGGATTCGCAAAAAGTTTTAAAATAAATTTAACTAATTCCTCTTTACATATAGTTCAGAAATAATTTTCGCGTCGCCAGGCGGACGGCAGCTTACTTGGCGGAAATGTATAAGGTGTTACGACTGTGTTGTCTGTAACAAGACATAATATTCGTTTACGCGTGACATCCCCATATTTTGTTAGATTTTATGTTTTTACTCTTGGTTTCTTGCCTCTGTGTTGTTGGTGTCTGAACGCGTTTCGTGTGGAGGGATTCTCGTATGTTTTTGTTCGTTTGGTTGGTAGTAAAACAAAAATGGGAGAGAGAGAGAACAATGCGAATCGAGTGTGTGCGTAAAGCAAAACATTCCATAAGAATGTTTTTCTTATATGCCTCTCGTTTATATCAATGCGAATTGATATAAATGAGAAACAGAGAAGAAAGACAATTCTTCTGGAATGTTTTGCGCGTCGTTTGTGCGGTGGGAGAATTTTTTTTTTGTTTGTCATTCGAGTAGTGATTTTGATGAGATAAAGTTGAGTTTTTTTAAACGATTAAAACAAAGTATAGTGAATTTTTTTTAATTTATGAACGAGTGCGGAAACGCTCAAATATTTGATTTAAAAAAAAATTATATGATTTAACAAGAAAAGTTATGTATAGAATAAATTTCGTAAATTTATAAAATAAAAAAGACAAGAATTATAGAAAATTGAACTGAACGCGTTTAATTTCTCAAGTGATTTTGTTTTTCGGGCGTATTCCAGTTTTGAAAATTGTTTCTGGTATATGAAATTAATCATTGGATTTCGGAGGATTTTTTTTGTGTGTCTCGTCTGATTTATACGGCTTAATTTTAAGAGGTTTAATTGCTACGAAGTTGCAAGAGACGCCTGGCATATACGAGCGGCAGTCCTGCGTCAGTGAATTAATTACTTCTACGATCATCAAAATAAGAACAAAGTTGAATAATTTATTTCCATGGATAACGGCGTTCATTATTGGTAAATCTCAGCAGATAACAACACGTGTACGAGTGTGTGATACGACCTCATTGTACGGGTGGCCAACCACGAGGCCAGCTGTGATTGTGTTGATTTATCGGTGTAGAATACCTCAACGCTACGGATTGCCAACCACGAGCCCAGTTGGTAATTATATTGATATCGGGGAGAGGCCCGCAACTAACGGTAGCCAACCGGCTATTGTTCGGTAATTAGATTGATATCGGGGAGAGGCCCGCAACTAACGGTAGCCAACCGGCTATTGTTCGGTAATTAGATTGATATCGGGGAGAGGCCCGCAACTAACGGTAGCCAACCGGCTATTGTTCGGTAATTATATTGATATCGGGGAGAGGCCCGCAACTAACGGTAGCCAACCGGCTATTGTTCGGTAATTGTATTGATATCGGGGAGAGGCCCGCAACATACGGATCGCCAACCGGCTATTCGATTTTTTTTGGTATCGGTGAAAGGCACCGCAACGGTCCGGGTGGGGCAAGGCCACCTGAGGCATGACGGCCGCGCAAGGCCGCAACAATTTATATAAATTAAGGTACAATTTTTTTTATTTTTTTTCCATTTAAATTTTTTCGATTTTTTTTTACATTTTTATATATATTTTTATATTTTATTAAATTTTTAAATTTTGTAATCGAGCGCCGCACAGCGGGTGCACGCTCGATGCGCATTGCTCTTTCTCTCTCTCGCGCTCTCTCTCGTTCCCTCCTTTTTTTTTCTTTTGATGGGAAGTTGTTTTCTTTTGTTTTCTTTAAAATATATATATATACATAAATAAAATGAATTATTAAATTTTTCCGGTTAGGTGTGATGGGAGCGGAGACTCCCTCTGTGTCGGTTTAGTGTTTGAGGTCCCTTGGTGCCCGCATCCAATTCCGTAACCAGGGCTTGGCCCCGTTTGAATTCGGATGGATGCGCGCACCAAGGCACCTCTTCCGTTATCATTTTTTTTATTTTTTTTATTTATTTTATTTATTATTTGACTATCTGCTGTTCGTTCCTCAGGTTCCGGCCGACGAATTTCGGCGGAATCCGGGTTTTATTTATTATTTGCGTTTCCCCAACTTTCTGTTAATCACGGTGTAGGCCAGGAACCATGTAAGCCTCAAACCCCACGACCCTAGCAATTCTCGCTGAGAACTTAGCCGGCAAAAGATCACCGTGGAGGCCTCTGCATGTGGCGCCCAACGTGGGGCATCAAGGCCGCAACCTTTTTGGGTAACGGTGAAAGGCACCGCAACGGTCCGGGGCGGCGACCCTGAGGCATGACGGCCGCGCAAGGCCGCAACAGATTTTTGTTTTTTATTAATTAAGGTACATTTCTTTTATTTTTTTATTTTTATTTCATTTTTTTGTTTTAAATTTTTATTCTTTATAAATTTATTTTTTAATTTTTTTTACATATTTATATACATAAATTTTTTTGATTGTAATCGAGCGCCGAAATAACGGTCATAAGTCGCGCGCTCGATGTGCATTGCTCTCACTCTCTCTCTCTCGTTTCTCTCTCTCGCTCTTTCTCCTTTTTGGTTTCGCGTGGGAAGTTGGTTTTGGTTGTTTCGTAAATAATAAATAAAATGAATTATTAATTTTTCTGGGTTGGTTATGATGAGGGGGGAATTCCCATCCTGTGTCGGCATAGTGATTGCGGTCCCTTGGTGCCCGCATCCAGTTTCGTAACCAGGGTTTAACCCTGTTTGAATTCGAATGGATGCGCGCACCAAGGCACCTCTACCGTTATTATTATTATTTTTATAATTTATTTTGATTATTCGGTTCGTTCCTCAGGTTCCGGCCGACGAGTTTCGGCGGAACATCGGTTATTATTATTATTTGCGTTTTTTTTATTTTTTTCAAATTATCTGTTAATCACGGTGTAGGCCAGGAGCCATGCATGCCTCAAACCCCACGACCCTAGCAATTCTCGCTGAGAACGTAGCCGGCAAAATATCACCGTGGAGGCCTCTGCATGCGCTTAAGTGAAATCTGCAGGTTGGCAGTAGCCAGCCTGTAACAAAGGATTCTGCACATTACAACACCAAATTGAGTGGTTGAAGAAAAGGCACTGTGACTGTGGCTTTTGTGTGACATTTCAGCACAACACATAAAATTTGCAAATTCTGAGGAAGCGGAGTCTGAGTAAGCCAGAGAGTTTGCACAGGTATTCCCACAAGTTCTAAATTATTAAGAATGGTTATCGATATTTTTACTTTCAGCTCACTGGATTTCCTAGTGTAGTGTACAACAAGGTGCGATCTACCTATGTAAATAGACACAGATTGATTTCCCTAACGCTTCAAGGAATTTGTGATGCCAACAAAAAAATTCTTGATGTATTTATTGGATCACCCAGTAAACTACATGACTCCAGAGTTTTTAAATTACCATTTATTTCAAAAAAACTTCCATCGATATGTGGAGAACAATATCATTTGTTAGGAGATGCTGCTTATCATTTAAGGCCATATCTATTAACACCCTATAAAGACTTTGGAAATTTGACGGCAAAAAAAAATTAAATACAACAAAAAACATTGTCAAACGCGATTCAAAACTGAAAATGCGTTTGACCTAATCAAACAGCGATTTACACAATTTGTGCATCGAAAATGTGGATTTCTGGGAAGAGTAATTAGGAAATGAAGAAACCAGTACAGCGCTTACTGAAGAAACTGACGAAAGCTCGGAAAGCATTTCGGACGGCTTATTAAAAGAGTTAGGCGAAACAAAACGATTACAAATTGTGAATATATTACAAATTTCCAAAAATATAGTTTATTAATTCAAATTTATAAAAATGACACAAATCTAATAAAAATATCGTAAAAACTCGTTTTTTCTTTGTGGCGTTCTTGTTTCATTGCCTCTTTCTTCTCAAAACCTCTTATCTTTCTTCTCATCCGTCGTCTTGAAATACTCTTTTATACTTTCTGTTTGGGCTGTTTTACGTGCCAACAATTCTTCACATACCAGCTGGTTTGCTGTTTTGCGTACTCGCTTTTTGGTTTGTGACGCTGCTTGAGTAGTATGAAATTCTTCGGAGCTATGATGACTGGATGGTAGAAGGTTGAGGAGATGTTAAAGGTTTTATATTAAATTGTAGACGTATTCTATAGAATGATGCAGTAGAAGTGGATGGTTGTGGTGATATTAGAGGCTGTTTCACTGGCAGTGATGGAAAGGTGTTAGGATTTGAGTCCGATTTTTTTAACGATTGATCTAGTAGCTGTTGTTATTGGTCGCCTGTTTTCTCCGTTTCATGACGCATCGATATCTAGTCTCCCTTCATCTCCTAAAATTCCAGCCATATGTGCCCATAAAAGCTTCTTTGTTTTAAACAACTTCATAGGGCCAACATTGTTTAAATTCTCTTTATATATTTGGAGAAGCATCTTTGCATGGGCATCTTGCCATTTAATAATTGTTTGGATATTTACTAAAAGAAAATATAAATTATGTAATTGTTGACAAATTTTCTAAATAAAATATTTTACATTTTTTGAACCCTTCATCAACTATTTCTTCGGTTGAGCAGTTTTCGCCTGCGGGTTGCTTGATCTCGCAGGAACTAATATTTTCTTGTAAAGCTGTAATATAAAAGGTGATTTTTTAAGAGTTTATAATTTTCTAGGATATTTTTTTTTTTATAATATACCTAAGTCGTATTGAACGGGTAACACTACACACAAATTATAAAATGGCGCTACCTTTTCAAAGTCCGCTTTTACAGCAGATCCGTCTATAAAATGAAAAATTAAAGGTTAGGATTTTATAATATATATATGCATAGATACAAATTTATGTAACTACCCACACTCACAACAAAAACAACAACAAAAAATTGTACGTTCTTTGGCAACTGTCAAAACTTGATTTATTTTTTGGGTACGATAGAACTTCACATAAGTTTTTGGTTATTTCTATTCTTTCGTCTGTCGATACATGTTAGTTTCGGCAAAGGAGGCTAGTTTTGCGTTACGTATAGTATTTTTATTAATTTTATTTTATTGATTAATTCGTGTTTATTTTGTAATGAGCTTAAATTATTTACTTGTTTTGCGATCTGTTGATTCCGTTCTGAAGTTTATTAAAGGTCTCATTGGTATATGGGGGTGCTGCCGGTTTTATCATTTTGTTGAAACGGACATGCTTCTATCACCTTAAATGTTGTTTGAACTGTTGATGATGTATTTTATTTTTGTGTTGAATTTTTTGGTTGGATCTACTTGAAGCAAACATATTGAATAACGTAATAAAAACGGATTCAAAACAATATTAATCGAAAAAATATATAAGCGCATACATCGTTGATCCTAACTTCTCGAGTTACTTCAGCTTTCCCCTTTCACCATCATACATTAAATGGCCCCAGATATTAAACGAAATGGGGCCCCCAGTCAATAACTAGTTCAACTCTGCAGAATTACGAAATAATATTTCACTCATCATTGTAACGCTCGACTAATTGAAACGGTTTTGAACACAATCGCACAAAAAAAAATATTTAAATTTCTTAATTAATTCAACAATTTAAAACATTTAAGATTTAGGCATATCTTAAGAATTGAAATATGTATATCCATTTCCTAACTCCAAAACGCACACACATAGATACGCGCACGCAAAGGAATTTGTGTTTTGTGACCTACTGTTGCGCGAGCTCTATTGTCTTGTCCAAATATCAATGTCATATTTTAAGCTACCTACCTAGGTCCGTTCGTTCGATGTAAGATCTTGGAATAATATAAAAATTATTCGCGCAGTGCGAAGGTTATTTAATTATTTAATTGTAATTTAATTATACACCTGAGATTTTTACTTTAAATTACATTTCAATTAGAGAATAATAGCTATTCATAAACTAATATTCTTTATGAATGAAAATTAAAATAATTCAAAAGTAAAAGCGGATTTGATATATGCCTTTGATATTAAGATGGCAAAAGAACGCCGTACCTCCAAATATTTTCATAATCAAAATCAAGCATTTCAGTTTTACTGGCAACCGTTAGCCTTAAACTAAATATGAGAAACAAGGTTTTAAGCCAACCTCTGCTGAATTCAATTATCATTAACATGTGTAACTCGAGCAAAAAATTCAGTAATTTTAGACAAACAAATTGTTCGCCACATTGAGTATCGAAGCTGGATTGCAGGCGAATCAGGTGACATATTGCAGCAAATTAAACGTTGATCTACTCACAATTACGCCCATAACCGAAAATAAACGAAACATACGGAATCTGTGACAATAAATTTTATCCGTTCAAAATAAGTAAGGCTAACCATCAGGGATTTTCGCAAAAAATTTAAAAAAATTTTTTGTTGAAATTCCGGCTCAAAATGATTATAGGTAATGTATATGACATGTTGAGCAGGAAACCACCAGTAGAAAGCACAAGGAAAGCGCGGTTGTTGGAAGTTTCGAATTTTGAAATTCGGCCACATTGTGTATCGAAGCTGGATTGCAGGCGAATCAGGTGACATATTGCAGCAAATTAAACGTTGATCTACTCACAAATACGTCCATAATCGAAAACAAACGAAACATACGGAATCTGTGACAATAAATTTTATCCGTTCAAAATAAGTAAGGCTAACCATCAGGGATTTTCGCAAAAAATTAAAAAAAAATTTTTGTTGAAATTCCGGCTCAAAATGATTATAGGTAATGTATATGACATGTTGAGCAGGAAACCACCGGTAGAAAGCACAAGGAAAGCGCGGTTGTTGGAAGTTTCGTATTTTGAAATTCGGTCACATTGTGTATCGAAGCTGGATTGCAGGCGAATCAGGTGACATATTGCAGCAAATTAAACGTTGATCTACTCACAAATACGTCCATAATCGAAAACAAACGAAACATACGGAATCTGTGACAATAAATTTTATCCGTTCAAAATAAGTAAGGCTAACCATCAGGGATTTTCCTAAAAAATTAAAAAAAAATTTTTGTTGAAATTCCGGCTCAAAATGATTATAGGTAATGTATATGACATGTTGAGCAGGAAACCACCGGTAGAAAGCACAAGGAAAGCGCGGTTGTTGGAAGTTTCGTATTTTGAAATTCGGTCACATTGTGTATCGAAGCTGGATTGCAGGCAAATCAGGTGACATATTGCAGCAAATTAAACGTTGATCTACTCACAATTACGTCCATAACCGAAAACAAACGAAACATACGGAATCTGTGACAATAAATTTTATCCGTTCAAAATAAGTAAGGCTAACCATCAGGGATTTTCGCTAAAAATTTAAAAAAAATGTTTGTTGAAATTCCGGCTCAAAATGATTATAGGTAATGTATATGACATGTTGAGCAGGAAACCACCGGTAAAAAGCACAAGGAAAGCGCGGTTGTTGGAAGTTTCGTATTTTGAAATTCGGTCACATTGTGTATCGAAGCTGGATTGCAGGCGAATCAGGTGACATATTGCAGCAAATTAAACGTTGATCTACTCACAATTACGTCCATAACCGAAAATAAACGAAACATACGGAATCTGTGACAATAAATTTTATCCGTTCAAAATAAGTAAGGCTAACCATCAGGGATTTTCGCAAAAAATTAAAAAAAAATTTTTGTTGAAATTCCGGCTCAAAATGATTATAGGTAATGTATATGACATGTTGAGCAGGAAACCACCGGTAGAAAGCACAAGGAAAGCGCGGTTGTTGGAAGTTTCGTATTTTGAAATTCGGTCACATTGTGTATCGAAGCTGGATTGCAGGCGAATCAGGTGACATATTGCAGCAAATTAAACGTTGATCTACTCACAAATACGTCCATAATCGAAAACAAACGAAACATACGGAATCTGTGACAATAAATTTTATCCGTTCAAAATAAGTAAGGCTAACCATCAGGGATTTTCCTAAAAAATTAAAAAAAAATTTTTGTTGAAATTCCGGCTCAAAATGATTATAGGTAATGTATATGACATGTTGAGCAGGAAACCACCGGTAGAAAGCACAAGGAAAGCGCGGTTGTTGGAAGTTTCGTATTTTGAAATTCGGTCACATTGTGTATCGAAGCTGGATTGCAGGCGAATCAGGTGACATATTGCAGCAAATTAAACGTTGATCTACTCACAAATACGTCCATAATCGAAAACAAACGAAACATACGGAATCTGTGACAATAAATTTTATCCGTTCAAAATAAGTAAGGCTAACCATCAGGGATTTTCGCTAAAAATTTAAAAAAAATGTTTGTTGAAATTCCGGCTCAAAATGATTATAGGTAATGTATATGACATGTTGAGCAGGAAACCACCGGTAGAAAGCACAAGGAAAGCGCGGTTGTTGGAAGTTTCGTATTTTGAAATTCGGTCACATTGTGTATCGAAGCTGGATTGCAGGCGAATCAGGTGACATATTGCAGCAAATTAAACGTTGATCTACTCACAAATACGTCCATAATCGAAAACAAACGAAACATACGGAATCTGTGACAATAAATTTTATCCGTTCAAAATAAGTAAGGCTAACCATCAGGGATTTTCGCTAAAAATTTAAAAAAAAAATTTGTTGAAATTCCGGCTCAAAATGATTATAGGTAATGTATATGACATGTTGAGCAGGAAACCACCGGTAGAAAGCACAAGGAAAGCGCGGTTGTTGGAAGCTGGATTGCAGGCGAATCAGGTGACATATTGCAGCAAATTAAACGTTGATCTACTCAAAACTACGTCCATAACCGAAAATAAACGAAACATACGGAATCTGTGACAATAAATTTTATCCGTTCAAAATAAGTAAGGCTAACCATCAGGGATTTTCGCTAAAAATTTAAAAAAAAATTTTGTTGAAATTCCGGCTCAAAATGATTATAGGTAATGTATATGACATGCTGAGCAGGAAACCACCGGTAGAAAGCACAAGGAAAGCGCGGTTGTTGGAAGTTTCGTATTTTGAAATTCGGTCACATTGTGTATCGAAGCTGGATTGCAGGCGAATTAGGCGACATATTGCAGCAAATTAAACGTTGATCTACTCAAAACTACGTCCATAACCGAAAATAAACGAAACATACGGAATCTGTGACAATAAATTTTATCCGTTCAAAATAAGTAAGGCTAACCATCAGGGATTTTCGCTAAAAATTTAAAAAAAAATTTTGTTGAAATTCCGGCTCAAAATGATTATAGGTAATGTATATGACATGTTGAACAGGAAACCACCGGTAGAAAGCACAAGGAAAGCGCGGTTGTTAGAAGTTTCGTATTTTGAAATTCGGCCACATTGTGTATCGAAGCTGGATTGCAGGCGAATCAGGTGACATATTGCAGCAAATTAAACGTTGATCTACTCACAATTACGTCCATAACCGAAAATAAACGAAACATACGGAATCTGTGACAATAAATTTTATCCGTTCAAAATAAGTAAGGCTAACCAGGGATTTTCGCTAAAAATTTAAAAAAAAAATTTGTTGAAATTCCGGCTCAAAATGATTATAGGTAATGTATATGACATGTTGAGCAGGAAACCACCGGTAGAAAGCACAAGGAAAGCGCGGTTGTTGGAAGTTTCGTATTTTGAAATTCGGTCACATTGTGTATCGAAACTGGATTGCAGGCGAATCAGGTGACATATTGCAGCAAATTAAACGTTGATCTACTCACAAATACGTCCATAATCGAAAATAAACGAAACATACGGAATCTGTGACAATAAATTTTATCCGTTCAAAATAAGTAAGGCTAACCATCAGGGATTTTCGCAAAAAATTTAAAAAAAAATTTTGTTGAAATTCCGGCTCAAAATGATTATAGGTAATGTATATGACATGTTGAGCAGGAAACCACCAGTAGAAAGCACAAGGAAAGCGCGGTTGTTGGAAGTTTCGTATTTTGAAATTCGGTCACATTGTGTATCGAAGCTGGATTGCAGGCGAATCAGGTGACATATTGCAGCAAATTAAACGTTGATCTACTCACAATTACGCCCATAACCGAAAATAAAAGAAACATACGGAATCTGCGACAATAAATTTTATCCGTTCAAAATAAATAAGGCTAACCATCAGGGATTTTCGCAAAAAATTTAAAAAAAAATTTTTGTTGAAATTCCGGCTCAAAATGATTATAGGTAATGTATATGACATGTTGAGCAGGAAACCACCAGTAGAACGCACAAGGAAAGCGCGGTTGTTGGAAGTTTCGTATTTTGAAATTCGGCCACATTGTGTATCGAAGCTGGATTGCAGGCGAATCAGGTGACATATTGCAGCAAATTAAACGTTGATCTACTCACAATTACGCCCATAACCGAAAATAAAAGAAACATACGGAATCTGCGACAATAAATTTTATCCGTTCAAAATAAATAAGGCTAACCATCAGGGATTTTCGCAAAAAATTTAAAAAAAATTTTTGTTGAAATTCCGGCTCAAAATGATTATATGTAATGTATATGACATGTTGAGCAGGAAACCACCAGTAGAAAGCACAAGGAAAGCGCGGTTGTTGGAAGTTTCGTATTTTGAAATTCGGCCACATTGTGTATCGAAGCTGGATTGCAGGCGAATCAGGTGACATATTGCAGCAAATTAAACGTTGATCTACTCACAATTACGCCCATAACCGAAAATAAACGAAACATACGGAATCTGTGACAATAAATTTTATCCGTTCAAAATAAGTAAGGCTAACCATCAGGGATTTTCGCAAAAAATTTAAAAAAATTTTTTGTTGAAATTCCGGCTCAAAATGATTATAGGTAATGTATATGACATGTTGAGCAGGAAACCACCAGTAGAACGCACAAGGAAAGCGCGGTTGTTGGAAGTTTCGTATTTTGAAATTCGGCCACATTGTGTATCGAAGCTGGATTGCAGGCGAATCAGGTGACATATTGCAGCAAATTAAACGTTGATCTACTCACAATTACGTCCATAACCGAAAATAAACGAAACATACGGAATCTGTGACAATAAATTTTATCCGTTCAAAATAAGTAAGGCTAACCATCAGGGATTTTCGTAAAAAATTTAAAAAAAATTTTTGTTGAAATTCCGGCTCAAAATGATTATAGGTAATGTATATGACATGTTGAGCAGGAAACCACCAGTAGAACGCACAAGGAAAGCGCGGTTGTTGGAAGTTTCGTATTTTGAAATTCGGCCACATTGTGTATCGAAGCTGGATTGCAGGCGAATCAGGTGACATATTGCAGCAAATTAAACGTTGATCTACTCACAAATACGTCCATAATCGAAAACAAACGAAACATACGGAATCTGTGACAATAAATTTTATCCGTTCAAAATAAGTAAGGCTAACCATCAGGGATTTTCGCAAAAAATTTAAAAAAAAATTTGTTGAAATTCCGGCTCAAAATGATTATAGGTAATGTATATGACATGTTGAGCAGGAAACCACCCGTAGAAAGCACAAGGAAAGCGCGGTTGTTGGAAGTTTCGTATTTTGAAATTCGGTCACATTGTGTATCGAAGCTGGATTGCAGGCGAATCAGGTGACATATTGCAGCAAATTAAACGTTGATCTACTCACAAATACGTCCATAATCGAAAACAAACGAAACATACGGAATCTGTGACAATAAATTTTATCCGTTCAAAATAAGTAAGGCTAACCATCAGGGATTTTCGCAAAAATTTAAAAAAAAATTTTGTTGAAATTCCGGCTCAAAATGATTATAGGTAATGTATATGACATGTTGAGCAGGAAACCACCGGTAGAAAGCACAAGGAAAGCGCGGTTGTTGGAAGTTTCGTATTTTGAAATTCGGTCACATTGTGTATCGAAGCTGGATTGCAGGCGAATCAGGTGACATATTGCAGCAAATTAAACGTTGATCTACTCACAAATACGTCCATAATCGAAAACAAACGAAACATACGGAATCTGTGACAATAAATTTTATCCGTTCAAAATAAGTAAGGCTAACCATCAGGGATTTTCGCAAAAATTTAAAAAAAAATTTTGTTGAAATTCCGACTCAAAATGATTATAGGTAATGTATATGACATGTTGAGCAGGAAACCACCGGTAGAAAGCACAAGGAAAGCGCGGTTGTTGGAAGTTTCGTATTTTGAAATTCGGTCACATTGTGTATCGAAGCTGGATTGCAGGCGAATCAGGTGACATATTGCAGCAAATTAAACGTTGATCTACTCACAAATACGTCCATAATCGAAAACAAACGAAACATACGGAATCTGTGACAATAAATTTTATCCGTTCAAAATAAGTAAGGCTAACCATCAGGGATTTTCGCAAAAATTTAAAAAAAAATTTTGTTGAAATTCCGACTCAAAATGATTATAGGTAATGTATATGACATGTTGAGCAGGAAACCACCGGTAGAAAGCACAAGGAAAGCGCGGTTGTTGGAAGTTTCGTATTTTGAAATTCGGTCACATTGTGTATCGAAGCTGGATTGCAGGCGAATCAGGTGACATATTGCAGCAAATTAAACGTTGATCTACTCACAAATACGTCCATAATCGAAAACAAACGAAACATACGGAATCTGTGACAATAAATTTTATCCGTTCAAAATAAGTAAGGCTAACCATCCGGGATTTTCGCAAAAAATTTTAAAAAAAATTTTGTTGAAATTCCGGCTCAAAATGATTATAGGTAATGTATATGACATGTTGAGCAGGAAACCACCGGTAGAAAGCAAAAGGTAAGCGCGGTTGTTGGAAGTTTCGTATTTTGAAATTCGGTCACATTGTGTATCGAAGCTGGATTGCAGGCGAATCAGGTGACATATTGCAGCAAATTAAACGTTGATCTACTCACAATTACGTCCATAACCGAAAATAAACGAAACATACGGAATCTGTGACAATAAATTTTATCCGTTCAAAATAAGTAAGGCTAACCATCAGGGATTTTCGCAAAAAATTTAAAAAAAAAATTTTTGAAATTCCGGCTCAAAATGATTATAGGTAATGTATATGACATGTTGAGCAGGAAACCACCGGTAGAAAGCACAAGGAAAGCGCGGTTGTTGGAAGTTTCGTATTTTGAAATTCGGTCACATTGTGTATCGAAGCTGGATTGCAGGCGAATCAGGTGACATATTGCAGCAAATTAAACGTTGATCTACTCACAAATACGTCCATAATCGAAAACAAACGAAACATACGGAATCTGTGACAATAAATTTTATCCGTTCAAAATAAGTAAGGCTAACCATCAGGGATTTTCGCAAAAAATTTAAAAAAAATTTTTGTTGAAATTCCGGCTCAAAATGATTATAGGTAATGTATATGACATGCTGAGCAGGAAACCACCGGTAGAAAGCACAAGGAAAGCGCGGTTGTTGGAAGTTTCGTATTTTGAAATTCGGTCACATTGTGTATCGAAGCTGGATTGCAGGCGAATCAGGTGACATATTGCAGCAAATTAAACGTTGATCTACTCACAAATACGTCCATAATCGAAAACAAACGAAACATACGGAATCTGTGACAATAAATTTTATCCGTTCAAAATAAGTAAGGCTAACCATCCGGGATTTTCGCAAAAAATTTTAAAATAAATTTTGTTGAAATTCCGGCTCAAAATGATTATAGGTAATGTATATGACATGTTGAGCAGGAAACCACCGGTAGAAAGCACAAGGTAAGCGCGGTTGTTGGAAGTTTCGTATTTTGAAATTCGGTCACATTGTGTATCGAAGCTGGATTGCAGGCGAATCAGGTGACATATTGCAGCAAATTACACGTTGATCTACTCACAAATACGTCCATAATCGAAAACAAACGAAACATACGGAATCTGTGACAATAAATTTTATCCGTTCAAAATAAGTAAGGCTAACACATCAGGGATTTTCGCAAAAAATTTAAAAAAAATTTTTGTTGAAATTCCGGCTCAAAATGATTATAGGTAATGTATATGACATGTTGAGCAGGAAACCACCGGTAGAAAGCACAAGGAAAGCGCGGTTGTTGGAAGTTTCGTATTTTGAAATTCGGTCACATTGTGTATCGAAGCTGGATTGCAGGCGAATCAGGTGACATATTGCACCAAATTAAACGTTGATCTACTCACAATTACGTCCATAACCGAAAATAAACGAAACATACGGAATCTGTGACAATAAATTTTATCCGTTCAAAATAAGTAAGGCTAACCATCAGGGATTTTCGCAAAAAATTAAAAAAAATTTTTTGAAATTCCGGCTCAAAATGATTATAGGTAATGTATATGACATGTTGAGCAGGAAACCACCAGTAGAACGCACAAGGAAAGCGCGGTTGTTGGAAGTTTCGTATTTTGAAATTCGGCCACATTGTGTATCGAAGCTGGATTGCAGGCGAATCAGGTGACATATTGCAGCAGATTAAACGTTGATCTACTCACAATTACGCCCATAACCGAAAATAAAAGAAACATACGGAATCTGTGACAATAAATTTTATCCGTTCAAAATAAGTAAGGCTAACCATCAGGGATTTTCGCAAAAAATTTAAAAAAAATTTTTGTTGAAATTCCGGCTCAAAATGATTATAGGTAATGTATATGACATGTTGAGCAGGAAACCACCAGTAGAAAGCACAAGGAAAGCGCGGTTGTTGGAAGTTGCGTATTTTGAAATTCGGCCACATTGTGTATCGAAGCTGGATTGCAGGCGAATCAGGTGACATATTGCAGCAAATTAAACGTTGATCTACTCACAATTACGTCCATAACCGAAAATAAACGAAACATACGGAATCTGTGACAATAAATTTTATCCGTTCAAAATAAGTAAGGCTAACCATCAGGGATTTTCGCAAAAAATTTAAAAAAAAAATTTTTGAAATTCCGGCTCAAAATGATTATAGGTAATGTATATGACATGTTGAGCAGGAAACCACCGGTAGAAAGCACAAGGAAAGCGCGGTTGTTGGAAGTTTCGTATTTTGAAATTCGGTCACATTGTGTATCGAAGCTGGATTGCAGGCGAATCAGGTGACATATTGCAGCAAATTAAACGTTGATCTACTCACAAATACGTCCATAATCGAAAACAAACGAAACATACGGAATCTGTGACAATAAATTTTATCCGTTCAAAATAAGTAAGGCTAACACATCAGGGATTTTCGCAAAAAATTTAAAAAAAATTTTTGTTGAAATTCCGGCTCAAAATGATTATAGGTAATGTATATGACATGCTGAGCAGGAAACCACCGGTAGAAAGCACAAGGAAAGCGCGGTTGTTGGAAGTTTCGTATTTTGAAATTCGGTCACATTGTGTATCGAAGCTGGATTGCAGGCGAATCAGGTGACATATTGCAGCAAATTAAACGTTGATCTACTCACAAATACGCCCATAATCGAAAACAAACGAAACATACGGAATCTGTGACAATAAATTTTATCCGTTCAAAATAAGTAAGGCTAACCATCAGGGATTTTCGCAAAAAATTTAAAAAAAAATTTTGTTGAAATTCCGACTCAAAATGATTATAGGTAATGTATATGACATGTTGAGCAGGAAACCACCGGTAGAAAGCACAAGGTAAGCGCGGTTGTTGGAAGTTTCGTATTTTGAAATTCGGTCACATTGTGTATCGAAGCTGGATTGCAGGCGAATCAGGTGGCATATTGCAGCAAATTAAACGTTGATCTACTCACAAATACGTCCATAATCGAAAACAAACGAAACATACGGAATCTGTGACAATAAATTTTATCCGTTCAAAATAAGTAAGGCTAACCATCAGGGATTTTCGCAAAAAATTTAAAAAAAATTTTTTTGAAATTCCGACTCAAAATGATTATAGGTAATGTATATGACATGTTGAGCATTAAACCACCGGTAGAAAGCACAAGGAAAGCGCGGTTGTTGGAAGTTTCGTATTTTGAAATTCGGTCACATTGTGTATCGAAGCTGGATTGCAGGCGAATCAGGTGACATATTGCAGCAAATTAAACGTTGATCTACTCACAAATACGTCCATAATCGAAAACAAACGAAACATACGGAATCTGTGACAATACATTTTATCCGTTCAAAATAAGTAAGGCTAACCATCAGGGATTTTCGCAAAAAATTTAAAAAAAAATTTTGTTGAAATTCCGGCTCAAAATGATTATAGGTAATGTATATGACATGCTGAGCAGGAAACCACCGGTAGAAAGCACAAGGAAAGCGCGGTTGTTGGAAGTTTCGTATTTTGAAATTCGGTCACATTGTGTATCGAAGCTGGATTGCAGGCGAATCAGGTGACATATTGCAGCAAATTAAACGTTGATCTACTCACAAATACGTCCATAATCGAAAACAAACGAAACATACGGAATCTGTGACAATAAATTTTATCCGTTCAAAATAAGTAAGGCTAACCATCAGGGATTTTCGCAAAAAATTTAAAAAAAAATTTTGTTGAAATTCCGACTCAAAATGATTATAGGTAATGTATATGACATGCTGAGCAGGAAACCACCGGTAGAAAGCACAAGGAAAGCGCGGTTGTTGGAAGTTTCGTATTTTGAAATTCGGTCACATTGTGTATCGAAGCTGGATTGCAGGCGAATCAGGTGACATATTGCAGCAAATTAAACGTTGATCTTCTCACAATTACGTCCATAACCGAAAACAAACGAAACATACGGAATCTGTGACAATAAATTTTTTCCGTTCAAAATAAGTAAGGCTATCAGGGTAAATAAGTAAGGCATCAGGGATTTTCGCAAAAAATTAAAAAAAAAATTTTGTTGAAATTCCGGCTCAAAATGATTATAGGTAATGTATATGACATGTTGAGCAGGAAACCACCGGTAGAAAGCACAAGAAAAGCGCGGTTGTTGGAAGTTTCGTATTTTGAAATTCGGTCACATTGTGTATCGAAGCTGGATTGCAGGCGAATCAGGTGGCATATTGCAGCAAATTAAACGTTGATCTACTCACAATTACGTCCATAACCGAAAATAAACGAAACATACGGAATCTGTGACAATAAATTTTATCCGTTCAAAATAAGTAAGGCTAACCATCAGGGATTTTCGCAAAAAATTTAAAAAAATTTTTTGTTGAAATTCCGGCTCAAAATGATTATAGGTAATGTATATGACATGTTGAGCAGGAAACCACCGGTAGAAAGCACAAGGAAAGCGCGGTTGTTGGAAGTTGCGTATTTTGAAATTCGGCCACATTGTGTATCGAAGCTGGATTGCAGGCGAATCAGGTGACATATTGCAGCAAATTAAACGTTGATCTACTCACAATTACGTCCATAACCGAAAATAAACGAAACATACGGAATCTGTGACAATAAATTTTATCCGTTCAAAATAAGTAAGGCTCACCATCAGGGATTTTCGCAAAAAATTTAAAAAAAAATTTTGTTGAAATTCCGGCTCAAAATGATTATAGGTAATGTATATGACATGTTGAGCAGGAAACCACCGGTAGAAAGCACAAGGAAAGCGCGGTTGTTGGAAGTTTCGTATTTTGAAATTCGGCCACATTGTGTATCGAAGCTGGATTGCAGGCGAATCAGGTGACATATTGCAGCAAATTAAACGTTGATCTACTCACAATTACGTCCATAACCGAAAATAAACGAAACATACGGAATCTGTGACAATAAATTTTATCCGTTCAAAATAAGTAAGGCTCACCATCAGGGATTTTCGCAAAAAATTTAAAAAAAAAATTTGTTGAAATTCCGGCTCAAAATGATTATAGGTAATGTATATGACATGCTGAGCAGGAAACCACCGGTAGAAAGCACAAGGAAAGCGCGGTTGTTGGAAGTTTCGTATTTTGAAATTCGGTCACATTGTGTATCGAAGCTGGATTGCAGGCGAATCAGGTGGCATATTGCAGCAAATTAAACGTTGATCTACTCACAATTACGCCCATAACCGAAAATAAAAGAAACATACGGAATCTGCGACAATAAATTTTATCCGTTCAAAATAAATAAGGCTAACCATCAGGGATTTTCGCAAAAAATTTAAAAAAAATTTTTGTTGAAATTCCGGCTCAAAATGATTATAGGTAATGTATATGACATGTTGAGCAGGAAACCACCAGTAGAAAGCACAAGGAAAGCGCGGTTGTTGGAAGTTTCGTATTTTGAAATTCGGTCACATTGTGTATCGAAGCTGGATTGCAGGCGAATCAGGTGGCATATTGCAGCAAATTAAACGTTGATCTACTCACAATTACGTCCATAACCGAAAATAAACGAAACATACGGAATCTGTGACAATAAATTTTATCCGTTCAAAATAAGTAAGGCTAACCATCAGGGATTTTCGCAAAAAATTTAAAAAAATTTTTTGTTGAAATTCCGGCTCAAAATGATTATAGGTAATGTATATGACATGTTGAGCAGGAAACCACCGGTAGAAAGCACAAGGAAAGCGCGGTTGTTGGAAGTTGCGTATTTTGAAATTCGGCCACATTGTGTATCGAAGCTGGATTGCAGGCGAATCAGGTGACATATTGCAGCAAATTAAACGTTGATCTACTCACAATTACGTCCATAACCGAAAATAAACGAAACATACGGAATCTGTGACAATAAATTTTATCCGTTCAAAATAAGTAAGGCTCACCATCAGGGATTTTCGCAAAAAATTAAAAAAAAAATTTTGTTGAAATTCCGGCTCAAAATGATTATAGGTAATGTATATGACATGTTGAGCAGGAAACCACCGGTAGAAAGCACAAGAAAAGCGCGGTTGTTGGAAGTTTCGTATTTTGAAATTCGGTCACATTGTGTATCGAAGCTGGATTGCAGGCGAATCAGGTGACATATTGCAGCAAATTAAACGTTGATCTACTCACAATTACGTCCATAACCGAAAATAAACGAAACATACGGAATCTGTGACAATAAATTTTATCCGTTCAAAATAAGTAAGGCTATCAGGGATTTTCGCAAAAAATTTAAAAAAAAATTTTGTTGAAATTCCGGCTCAAAATGATTATAGGTAATGTATATGACATGTTGAGCAGGAAACCACCGGTAGAAAGCACAAGGAAAGCGCGGTTGTTGGAAGTTTCGTATTTTGAAATTCGGCCACATTGTGTATCGAAGCTGGATTGCAGGCGAATCAGGTGACATATTGCAGCAAATTAAACGTTGATCTACTCACAATTACGCCCATAACCGAAAATAAAAGAAACATACGGAATCTGCGACAATAAATTTTATCCGTTCAAAATAAATAAGGCTAACCATCAGGGATTTTCGCAAAAAATTTAAAAAAAATTTTTGTTGAAATTCCGGCTCAAAATGATTATAGGTAATGTATATGACATGTTGAGCAGGAAACCACCAGTAGAAAGCACAAGAAAAGCGCGGTTGTTGGAAGTTTCGTATTTTGAAATTCGGTCACATTGTGTATCGAAGCTGGATTGCAGGCGAATCAGGTGGCATATTGCAGCAAATTAAACGTTGATCTACTCACAATTACGTCCATAACCGAAAATAAACGAAACATACGGAATCTGTGACAATAAATTTTATCCGTTCAAAATAAGTAAGGCTATCAGGGATTTTCGCAAAAAATTTAAAAAAAAATTTTGTTGAAATTCCGGCTCAAAATGATTATAGGTAATGTATATGACATGCTGAGCAGGAAACCACCGGTAGAAAGCACAAGGAAAGCGCGGTTGTTGGAAGTTTCGTATTTTGAAATTCGGTCACATTGTGTATCGAAGCTGGATTGCAGGCGAATCAGGTGGCATATTGCAGCAAATTAAACGTTGATCTACTCACAATTACGTCCATAACCGAAAATAAACGAAACATACGGAATCTGTGACAATAAATTTTATCCGTTCAAAATAAGTAAGGCTAACCATCAGGGATTTTCGCAAAAAATTTAAAAAAATTTTTTGTTGAAATTCCGGCTCAAAATGATTATAGGTAATGTATATGACATGTTGAGCAGGAAACCACCGGTAGAAAGCACAAGGAAAGCGCGGTTGTTGGAAGTTGCGTATTTTGAAATTCGGCCACATTGTGTATCGAAGCTGGATTGCAGGCGAATCAGGTGACATATTGCAGCAAATTAAACGTTGATCTACTCACAATTACGTCCATAACCGAAAATAAACGAAACATACGGAATCTGTGACAATAAATTTTATCCGTTCAAAATAAGTAAGGCTCACCATCAGGGATTTTCGCAAAAAATTTAAAAAAAAATTTTGTTGAAATTCCGGCTCAAAATGATTATAGGTAATGTATATGACATGCTGAGCAGGAAACCACCGGTAGAAAGCACAAGGAAAGCGCGGTTGTTGGAAGTTTCGTATTTTGAAATTCGGTCACATTGTGTATCGAAGCTGGATTGCAGGCGAATCAGGTGGCATATTGCAGCAAATTAAACGTTGATCTACTCACAATTACGTCCATAACCGAAAATAAACGAAACATACGGAATCTGTGACAATAAATTTTATCCGTTCAAAATAAGTAAGGCTAACCATCAGGGATTTTCGCAAAAAATTTAAAAAAATTTTTTGTTGAAATTCCGGCTCAAAATGATTATAGGTAATGTATATGACATGTTGAGCAGGAAACCACCGGTAGAAAGCACAAGGAAAGCGCGGTTGTTGGAAGTTGCGTATTTTGAAATTCGGCCACATTGTGTATCGAAGCTGGATTGCAGGCGAATCAGGTGACATATTGCAGCAAATTAAACGTTGATCTACTCACAATTACGTCCATAACCGAAAATAAACGAAACATACGGAATCTGTGACAATAAATTTTATCCGTTCAAAATAAGTAAGGCTATCAGGGATTTTCGCAAAAAATTTAAAAAAAAATTTTGTTGAAATTCCGGCTCAAAATGATTATAGGTAATGTATATGACATGTTGAGCAGGAAACCACCGGTAGAAAGCACAAGGAAAGCGCGGTTGTTGGAAGTTTCGTATTTTGAAATTCGGCCACATTGTGTATCGAAGCTGGATTGCAGGCGAATCAGGTGACATATTGCAGCAAATTAAACGTTGATCTACTCACAATTACGTCCATAACCGAAAATAAACGAAACATACGGAATCTGTGACAATAAATTTTATCCGTTCAAAATAAGTAAGGCTCACCATCAGGGATTTTCGCAAAAAATTTAAAAAAAAAATTTGTTGAAATTCCGGCTCAAAATGATTATAGGTAATGTATATGACATGCTGAGCAGGAAACCACCGGTAGAAAGCACAAGGAAAGCGCGGTTGTTGGAAGTTTCGTATTTTGAAATTCGGTCACATTGTGTATCGAAGCTGGATTGCAGGCGAATCAGGTGGCATATTGCAGCAAATTAAACGTTGATCTACTCACAATTACGTCCATAACCGAAAATAAACGAAACATACGGAATCTGCGACAATAAATTTTATCCGTTCAAAATAAGTAAGGCTATCAGGGATTTTCGCAAAAAATTTAAAAAAAAATTTTGTTGAAATTCCGGCTCAAAATGATTATATGTAATGTATATGACATGTTGAGCAGGAAACCACCAGTAGAAAGCACAAGTAAAGCGCGGTTGTTGGAAGTTTCGTATTTTGAAATTCGGCCACATTGTGTATCGAAGCTGGATTGCAGGCGAATCAGGTGACATATTGCAGCAAATTAAACGTTGATCTACTCACAATTACGTCCATAACCGAAAATAAACGAAACATACGGAATCTGCGACAATAAATTTTATCCGTTCAAAATAAGTAAGGCTATCAGGGATTTTCGCAAAAAATTTAAAAAAAAATTTTGTTGAAATTCCGGCTCAAAATGATTATATGTAATGTATATGACATGTTGAGCAGGAAACCACCGGTAGAAAGCACAAGGAAAGCGCGGTTGTTGGAAGTTTTGTATTTTGAAATTCGGCCACATTGTGTATCGAAGCTGAATTGCAGGCGAATCAGGTGACATATTGCAGCAAATTAAACGTTGATCTACTCACAATTACGCCCATAACCGAAAATAAAAGAAACATACGGAATCTGCGACAATAAATTTTATCCGTTCAAAATAAATAAGGCTAACCATCAGGGAATTTCGCAAAAAATTTAAAAAAAATTTTTGTTGAAATTCCGGCTCAAAATGATTATAGGTAATGTATATGACATGTTGAGCAGGAAACCACCAGTAGAACGCACAAGGAAAGCGCGGTTGTTGGAAGTTTCGTATTTTGAAATTCGGCCACATTGTGTATCGAAGCTGGATTGCAGGCGAATCAGGTGACATATTGCAGCAAATTAAACGTTGATCTACTCACAATTACGCCCATAACCGAAAATAAACGAAACATACGGAATCTGTGACAATAAATTTTATCCGTTCAAAATAAGTAAGGCTAACCATCAGGGAATTTCGCAAAAAATTTAAAAAAATTTTTTGTTGAAATTCCGGCTCAAAATGATTATAGGTAATGTATATGACATGTTGAGCAGGAAACCACCGGTAGAACGCACAAGGAAAGCGCGGTTGTTGGAAGTTTCGTATTTTGAAATTCGGCCACATTGTGTATCGAAGCTGGATTGCAGGCGAATCAGGTGACATATTGCAGCAAATTAAACGTTGATCTACTCACAATTACGTCCATAACCGAAAATAAACGAAACATACGGAATCTGTGACAATAAATTTTATCCGTTCAAAATAAGTAAGGCTATCAGGGATTTTCGCAAAAAATTTAAAAAAAAATTTTGTTGAAATTCCGGCTCAAAATGATTATATGTAATGTATATGACATGTTGAGCAGGAAACCACCGGTAGAAAGCACAAGGAAAGCGCGGTTGTTGGAAGTTTCGTATTTTGAAATTCGGCCACATTGTGTATCGAAGCTGGATTGCAGGCGAATCAGGTGACATATTGCAGCAAATTAAACGTTGATCTACTCACAATTACGTCCATAACCGAAAATAAACGAAACATACGGAATCTGCGACAATAAATTTTATCCGTTCAAAATAAGTAAGGCTATCAGGGATTTTCGCAAAAAATTTAAAAAAAAATTTTGTTGAAATTCCGGCTCAAAATGATTATATGTAATGTATATGACATGTTGAGCAGGAAACCACCGGTAGAAAGCACAAGGAAAGCGCGGTTGTTGGAAGTTTTGTATTTTGAAATTCGGCCACATTGTGTATCGAAGCTGAATTGCAGGCGAATCAGGTGACATATTGCAGCAAATTAAACGTTGATCTACTCACAATTACGCCCATAACCGAAAATAAAAGAAACATACGGAATCTGCGACAATAAATTTTATCCGTTCAAAATAAATAAGGCTAACCATCAGGGAATTTCGCAAAAAATTTAAAAAAAATTTTTGTTGAAATTCCGGCTCAAAATGATTATAGGTAATGTATATGACATGTTGAGCAGGAAACCACCAGTAGAACGCACAAGGAAAGCGCGGTTGTTGGAAGTTTCGTATTTTGAAATTCGGCCACATTGTGTATCGAAGCTGGATTGCAGGCGAATCAGGTGACATATTGCAGCAAATTAAACGTTGATCTACTCACAATTACGCCCATAACCGAAAATAAACGAAACATACGGAATCTGTGACAATAAATTTTATCCGTTCAAAATAAATAAGGCTAACCATCAGGGAATTTCGCAAAAAATTTAAAAAAATTTTTTGTTGAAATTCCGGCTCAAAATGATTATAGGTAATGTATATGACATGTTGAGCAGGAAACCACCGGTAGAAAGCACAAGGAAAGCGCGGTTGTTGGAAGTTTCGTATTTTGAAATTCGGTCACATTGTGTATCGAAGCTGGATTGCAGGCGAATCAGGTGGCATATTGCAGCAAATTAAACGTTGATCTACTCACAATTACGTCCATAACCGAAAATAAACGAAACATACGGAATCTGCGACAATAAATTTTATCCGTTCAAAATAAGTAAGGCTATCAGGGATTTTCGCAAAAAATTTAAAAAAAAATTTTGTTGAAATTCCGGCTCAAAATGATTATATGTAATGTATATGACATGTTGAGCAGGAAACCACCGGTAGAAAGCACAAGGAAAGCGCGGTTGTTGGAAGTTTTGTATTTTGAAATTCGGCCACATTGTGTATCGAAGCTGAATTGCAGGCGAATCAGGTGACATATTGCAGCAAATTAAACGTTGATCTACTCACAATTACGCCCATAACCGAAAATAAACGAAACATACGGAATCTGTGACAATAAATTTTATCCGTTCAAAATAAGTAAGGCTAACCATCAGGGAATTTCGCAAAAAATTTAAAAAAATTTTTTGTTGAAATTCCGGCTCAAAATGATTATAGGTAATGTATATGACATGTTGAGCAGGAAACCACCGGTAGAAAGCACAAGGAAAGCGCGGTTGTTGGAAGTTTCGTATTTTGAAATTCGGTCACATTGTGTATCGAAGCTGGATTGCAGGCGAATCAGGTGGCATATTGCAGCAAATTAAACGTTGATCTACTCACAATTACGTCCATAACCGAAAATAAACGAAACATACGGAATCTGCGACAATAAATTTTATCCGTTCAAAATAAGTAAGGCTATCAGGGATTTTCGCAAAAAATTAAAAAAAAAATTTTGTTGAAATTCCGGCTCAAAATGATTATATGTAATGTATATGACATGTTGAGCAGGAAACCACCGGTAGAAAGCACAAGGAAAGCGCGGTTGTTGGAAGTTTCGTATTTTGAAATTCGGCCACATTGTGTATCGAAGCTGGATTGCAGGCGAATCAGGTGACATATTGCAGCAAATTAAACGTTGATCTACTCACAATTACGTCCATAACCGAAAATAAACGAAACATACGGAATCTGTGACAATAAATTTTATCCGTTCAAAATAAGTAAGGCTATCAGGGATTTTCGCAAAAAATTTAAAAAAAAATTTTGTTGAAATTCCGGCTCAAAATGATTATATGTAATGTATATGACATGTTGAGCAGGAAACCACCGGTAGAAAGCACAAGGAAAGCGCGGTTGTTGGAAGTTTTGTATTTTGAAATTCGGCCACATTGTGTATCGAAGCTGAATTGCAGGCGAATCAGGTGACATATTGCAGCAAATTAAACGTTGATCTACTCACAATTACGCCCATAACCGAAAATAAAAGAAACATACGGAATCTGCGACAATAAATTTTATCCGTTCAAAATAAATAAGGCTAACCATCAGGGAATTTCGCAAAAAATTTAAAAAAAATTTTTGTTGAAATTCCGGCTCAAAATGATTATAGGTAATGTATATGACATGTTGAGCAGGAAACCACCAGTAGAACGCACAAGGAAAGCGCGGTTGTTGGAAGTTTCGTATTTTGAAATTCGGCCACATTGTGTATCGAAGCTGGATTGCAGGCGAATCAGGTGACATATTGCAGCAAATTAAACGTTGATCTACTCACAATTACGCCCATAACCGAAAATAAACGAAACATACGGAATCTGTGACAATAAATTTTATCCGTTCAAAATAAGTAAGGCTAACCATCAGGGAATTTCGCAAAAAATTTAAAAAAATTTTTTGTTGAAATTCCGGCTCAAAATGATTATAGGTAATGTATATGACATGTTGAGCAGGAAACCACCGGTAGAACGCACAAGGAAAGCGCGGTTGTTGGAAGTTTCGTATTTTGAAATTCGGCCACATTGTGTATCGAAGCTGGATTGCAGGCGAATCAGGTGACATATTGCAGCAAATTAAACGTTGATCTACTCACAATTACGTCCATAACCGAAAATAAACGAAACATACGGAATCTGTGACAATAAATTTTATCCGTTCAAAATAAGTAAGGCTAACCATCAGGGATTTTCGCAAAAAATTTAAAAAAAATTTTTGTTGAAATTCCGGCTCAAAATGATTATAGGTAATGTATATGACATGTTGAGCAGGAAACCACCAGTAGAACGCACAAGGAAAGCGCGGTTGTTGGAAGTTTCGTATTTTGAAATTCGGCCACATTGTGTATCGAAGCTGGATTGCAGGCGAATCAGGTGACATATTGCAGCAAATTAAACGTTGATCTACTCACAATTACGTCCATAACCGAAAATAAACGAAACATACGGAATCTGCGACAATAAATTTTATCCGTTCAAAATAAGTAAGGCTATCAGGGATTTTCGCAAAAAATTTAAAAAAAAATTTTGTTGAAATTCCGGCTCAAAATGATTATATGTAATGTATATGACATGTTGAGCAGGAAACCACCGGTAGAAAGCACAAGGAAAGCGCGGTTGTTGGAAGTTTTGTATTTTGAAATTCGGCCACATTGTGTATCGAAGCTGAATTGCAGGCGAATCAGGTGACATATTGCAGCAAATTAAACGTTGATCTACTCACAATTACGCCCATAACCGAAAATAAAAGAAACATACGGAATCTGCGACAATAAATTTTATCCGTTCAAAATAAATAAGGCTAACCATCAGGGAATTTCGCAAAAAATTTAAAAAAAATTTTTGTTGAAATTCCGGCTCAAAATGATTATAGGTAATGTATATGACATGTTGAGCAGGAAACCACCAGTAGAACGCACAAGGAAAGCGCGGTTGTTGGAAGTTTCGTATTTTGAAATTCGGCCACATTGTGTATCGAAGCTGGATTGCAGGCGAATCAGGTGACATATTGCAGCAAATTAAACGTTGATCTACTCACAATTACGCCCATAACCGAAAATAAACGAAACATACGGAATCTGTGACAATAAATTTTATCCGTTCAAAATAAGTAAGGCTAACCATCAGGGAATTTCGCAAAAAATTTAAAAAAATTTTTTGTTGAAATTCCGGCTCAAAATGATTATAGGTAATGTATATGACATGTTGAGCAGGAAACCACCGGTAGAACGCACAAGGAAAGCGCGGTTGTTGGAAGTTTCGTATTTTGAAATTCGGCCACATTGTGTATCGAAGCTGGATTGCAGGCGAATCAGGTGACATATTGCAGCAAATTAAACGTTGATCTACTCACAATTACGTCCATAACCGAAAATAAACGAAACATACGGAATCTGCGACAATAAATTTTATCCGTTCAAAATAAGTAAGGCTATCAGGGATTTTCGCAAAAAATTTAAAAAAAAATTTTGTTGAAATTCCGGCTCAAAATGATTATATGTAATGTATATGACATGTTGAGCAGGAAACCACCGGTAGAAAGCACAAGGAAAGCGCGGTTGTTGGAAGTTTTGTATTTTGAAATTCGGCCACATTGTGTATCGAAGCTGAATTGCAGGCGAATCAGGTGACATATTGCAGCAAATTAAACGTTGATCTACTCACAATTACGCCCATAACCGAAAATAAAAGAAACATACGGAATCTGCGACAATAAATTTTATCCGTTCAAAATAAATAAGGCTAACCATCAGGGAATTTCGCAAAAAATTTAAAAAAAATTTTTGTTGAAATTCCGGCTCAAAATGATTATAGGTAATGTATATGACATGTTGAGCAGGAAACCACCAGTAGAACGCACAAGGAAAGCGCGGTTGTTGGAAGTTTCGTATTTTGAAATTCGGCCACATTGTGTATCGAAGCTGGATTGCAGGCGAATCAGGTGACATATTGCAGCAAATTAAACGTTGATCTACTCACAATTACGCCCATAACCGAAAATAAACGAAACATACGGAATCTGTGACAATAAATTTTATCCGTTCAAAATAAGTAAGGCTAACCATCAGGGAATTTCGCAAAAAATTTAAAAAAATTTTTTGTTGAAATTCCGGCTCAAAATGATTATAGGTAATGTATATGACATGTTGAGCAGGAAACCACCGGTAGAACGCACAAGGAAAGCGCGGTTGTTGGAAGTTTCGTATTTTGAAATTCGGCCACATTGTGTATCGAAGCTGGATTGCAGGCGAATCAGGTGACATATTGCAGCAAATTAAACGTTGATCTACTCACAATTACGTCCATAACCGAAAATAAACGAAACATACGGAATCTGCGACAATAAATTTTATCCGTTCAAAATAAGTAAGGCTATCAGGGATTTTCGCAAAAAATTTAAAAAAAAATTTTGTTGAAATTCCGGCTCAAAATGATTATATGTAATGTATATGACATGTTGAGCAGGAAACCACCGGTAGAAAGCACAAGGAAAGCGCGGTTGTTGGAAGTTTTGTATTTTGAAATTCGGCCACATTGTGTATCGAAGCTGAATTGCAGGCGAATCAGGTGACATATTGCAGCAAATTAAACGTTGATCTACTCACAATTACGCCCATAACCGAAAATAAAAGAAACATACGGAATCTGCGACAATAAATTTTATCCGTTCAAAATAAATAAGGCTAACCATCAGGGAATTTCGCAAAAAATTTAAAAAAAATTTTTGTTGAAATTCCGGCTCAAAATGATTATAGGTAATGTATATGACATGTTGAGCAGGAAACCACCAGTAGAACGCACAAGGAAAGCGCGGTTGTTGGAAGTTTCGTATTTTGAAATTCGGCCACATTGTGTATCGAAGCTGGATTGCAGGCGAATCAGGTGACATATTGCAGCAAATTAAACGTTGATCTACTCACAATTACGCCCATAACCGAAAATAAACGAAACATACGGAATCTGTGACAATAAATTTTATCCGTTCAAAATAAGTAAGGCTAACCATCAGGGAATTTCGCAAAAAATTTAAAAAAATTTTTTGTTGAAATTCCGGCTCAAAATGATTATAGGTAATGTATATGACATGTTGAGCAGGAAACCACCGGTAGAAAGCACAAGGAAAGCGCGGTTGTTGGAAGTTTCGTATTTTGAAATTCGGTCACATTGTGTATCGAAGCTGGATTGCAGGCGAATCAGGTGGCATATTGCAGCAAATTAAACGTTGATCTACTCACAATTACGTCCATAACCGAAAATAAACGAAACATACGGAATCTGCGACAATAAATTTTATCCGTTCAAAATAAGTAAGGCTATCAGGGATTTTCGCAAAAAATTTAAAAAAAAATTTTGTTGAAATTCCGGCTCAAAATGATTATATGTAATGTATATGACATGTTGAGCAGGAAACCACCGGTAGAAAGCACAAGGAAAGCGCGGTTGTTGGAAGTTTCGTATTTTGAAATTCGGCCACATTGTGTATCGAAGCTGGATTGCAGGCGAATCAGGTGACATATTGCAGCAAATTAAACGTTGATCTACTCACAATTACGTCCATAACCGAAAATAAACGAAACATACGGAATCTGTGACAATAAATTTTATCCGTTCAAAATAAGTAAGGCTATCAGGGATTTTCGCAAAAAATTTAAAAAAAAATTTTGTTGAAATTCCGGCTCAAAATGATTATATGTAATGTATATGACATGTTGAGCAGGAAACCACCGGTAGAAAGCACAAGGAAAGCGCGGTTGTTGGAAGTTTTGTATTTTGAAATTCGGCCACATTGTGTATCGAAGCTGAATTGCAGGCGAATCAGGTGACATATTGCAGCAAATTAAACGTTGATCTACTCACAATTACGCCCATAACCGAAAATAAAAGAAACATACGGAATCTGCGACAATAAATTTTATCCGTTCAAAATAAATAAGGCTAACCATCAGGGAATTTCGCAAAAAATTTAAAAAAAATTTTTGTTGAAATTCCGGCTCAAAATGATTATAGGTAATGTATATGACATGTTGAGCAGGAAACCACCAGTAGAACGCACAAGGAAAGCGCGGTTGTTGGAAGTTTCGTATTTTGAAATTCGGCCACATTGTGTATCGAAGCTGGATTGCAGGCGAATCAGGTGACATATTGCAGCAAATTAAACGTTGATCTACTCACAATTACGCCCATAACCGAAAATAAACGAAACATACGGAATCTGTGACAATAAATTTTATCCGTTCAAAATAAGTAAGGCTAACCATCAGGGAATTTCGCAAAAAATTTAAAAAAATTTTTTGTTGAAATTCCGGCTCAAAATGATTATAGGTAATGTATATGACATGTTGAGCAGGAAACCACCGGTAGAAAGCACAAGGAAAGCGCGGTTGTTGGAAGTTTCGTATTTTGAAATTCGGTCACATTGTGTATCGAAGCTGGATTGCAGGCGAATCAGGTGGCATATTGCAGCAAATTAAACGTTGATCTACTCACAATTACGTCCATAACCGAAAATAAACGAAACATACGGAATCTGCGACAATAAATTTTATCCGTTCAAAATAAGTAAGGCTATCAGGGATTTTCGCAAAAAATTTAAAAAAAAATTTTGTTGAAATTCCGGCTCAAAATGATTATATGTAATGTATATGACATGTTGAGCAGGAAACCACCGGTAGAAAGCACAAGGAAAGCGCGGTTGTTGGAAGTTTCGTATTTTGAAATTCGGCCACATTGTGTATCGAAGCTGGATTGCAGGCGAATCAGGTGACATATTGCAGCAAATTAAACGTTGATCTACTCACAATTACGTCCATAACCGAAAATAAACGAAACATACGGAATCTGCGACAATAAATTTTATCCGTTCAAAATAAGTAAGGCTATCAGGGATTTTCGCAAAAAATTTAAAAAAAAATTTTGTTGAAATTCCGGCTCAAAATGATTATATGTAATGTATATGACATGTTGAGCAGGAAACCACCGGTAGAAAGCACAAGGAAAGCGCGGTTGTTGGAAGTTTTGTATTTTGAAATTCGGCCACATTGTGTATCGAAGCTGAATTGCAGGCGAATCAGGTGACATATTGCAGCAAATTAAACGTTGATCTACTCACAATTACGCCCATAACCGAAAATAAAAGAAACATACGGAATCTGCGACAATAAATTTTATCCGTTCAAAATAAATAAGGCTAACCATCAGGGAATTTCGCAAAAAATTTAAAAAAAATTTTTGTTGAAATTCCGGCTCAAAATGATTATAGGTAATGTATATGACATGTTGAGCAGGAAACCACCAGTAGAACGCACAAGGAAAGCGCGGTTGTTGGAAGTTTCGTATTTTGAAATTCGGCCACATTGTGTATCGAAGCTGGATTGCAGGCGAATCAGGTGACATATTGCAGCAAATTAAACGTTGATCTACTCACAATTACGCCCATAACCGAAAATAAACGAAACATACGGAATCTGTGACAATAAATTTTATCCGTTCAAAATAAGTAAGGCTAACCATCAGGGAATTTCGCAAAAAATTTAAAAAAATTTTTTGTTGAAATTCCGGCTCAAAATGATTATAGGTAATGTATATGACATGTTGAGCAGGAAACCACCGGTAGAAAGCACAAGGAAAGCGCGGTTGTTGGAAGTTTCGTATTTTGAAATTCGGTCACATTGTGTATCGAAGCTGGATTGCAGGCGAATCAGGTGGCATATTGCAGCAAATTAAACGTTGATCTACTCACAATTACGTCCATAACCGAAAATAAACGAAACATACGGAATCTGCGACAATAAATTTTATCCGTTC
Source organism: Nephrotoma flavescens (assembly GCA_932526605.1). Taxonomy (NCBI): domain Eukaryota; kingdom Metazoa; phylum Arthropoda; class Insecta; order Diptera; family Tipulidae; genus Nephrotoma; species Nephrotoma flavescens. The sequence goes on from OW052222.1 coordinate 41,638,253, forward strand.
AAAATAAGTAAGGCTATCAGGGATTTTCGCAAAAAATTTAAAAAAAAATTTTGTTGAAATTCCGGCTCAAAATGATTATATGTAATGTATATGACATGTTGAGCAGGAAACCACCGGTAGAAAGCACAAGGAAAGCGCGGTTGTTGGAAGTTTTGTATTTTGAAATTCGGCCACATTGTGTATCGAAGCTGAATTGCAGGCGAATCAGGTGACATATTGCAGCAAATTAAACGTTGATCTACTCACAATTACGCCCATAACCGAAAATAAACGAAACATACGGAATCTGTGACAATAAATTTTATCCGTTCAAAATAAGTAAGGCTAACCATCAGGGAATTTCGCAAAAAATTTAAAAAAATTTTTTGTTGAAATTCCGGCTCAAAATGATTATAGGTAATGTATATGACATGTTGAGCAGGAAACCACCGGTAGAAAGCACAAGGAAAGCGCGGTTGTTGGAAGTTTCGTATTTTGAAATTCGGTCACATTGTGTATCGAAGCTGGATTGCAGGCGAATCAGGTGGCATATTGCAGCAAATTAAACGTTGATCTACTCACAATTACGTCCATAACCGAAAATAAACGAAACATACGGAATCTGCGACAATAAATTTTATCCGTTCAAAATAAGTAAGGCTATCAGGGATTTTCGCAAAAAATTTAAAAAAAAATTTTGTTGAAATTCCGGCTCAAAATGATTATATGTAATGTATATGACATGTTGAGCAGGAAACCACCGGTAGAAAGCACAAGGAAAGCGCGGTTGTTGGAAGTTTCGTATTTTGAAATTCGGCCACATTGTGTATCGAAGCTGGATTGCAGGCGAATCAGGTGACATATTGCAGCAAATTAAACGTTGATCTACTCACAATTACGTCCATAACCGAAAATAAACGAAACATACGGAATCTGTGACAATAAATTTTATCCGTTCAAAATAAGTAAGGCTATCAGGGATTTTCGCAAAAAATTTAAAAAAAAATTTTGTTGAAATTCCGGCTCAAAATGATTATATGTAATGTATATGACATGTTGAGCAGGAAACCACCGGTAGAAAGCACAAGGAAAGCGCGGTTGTTGGAAGTTTTGTATTTTGAAATTCGGCCACATTGTGTATCGAAGCTGAATTGCAGGCGAATCAGGTGACATATTGCAGCAAATTAAACGTTGATCTACTCACAATTACGCCCATAACCGAAAATAAAAGAAACATACGGAATCTGCGACAATAAATTTTATCCGTTCAAAATAAATAAGGCTAACCATCAGGGAATTTCGCAAAAAATTTAAAAAAAATTTTTGTTGAAATTCCGGCTCAAAATGATTATAGGTAATGTATATGACATGTTGAGCAGGAAACCACCAGTAGAACGCACAAGGAAAGCGCGGTTGTTGGAAGTTTCGTATTTTGAAATTCGGCCACATTGTGTATCGAAGCTGGATTGCAGGCGAATCAGGTGACATATTGCAGCAAATTAAACGTTGATCTACTCACAATTACGCCCATAACCGAAAATAAACGAAACATACGGAATCTGTGACAATAAATTTTATCCGTTCAAAATAAGTAAGGCTAACCATCAGGGAATTTCGCAAAAAATTTAAAAAAATTTTTTGTTGAAATTCCGGCTCAAAATGATTATAGGTAATGTATATGACATGTTGAGCAGGAAACCACCGGTAGAACGCACAAGGAAAGCGCGGTTGTTGGAAGTTTCGTATTTTGAAATTCGGCCACATTGTGTATCGAAGCTGGATTGCAGGCGAATCAGGTGACATATTGCAGCAAATTAAACGTTGATCTACTCACAATTACGTCCATAACCGAAAATAAACGAAACATACGGAATCTGTGACAATAAATTTTATCCGTTCAAAATAAGTAAGGCTAACCATCAGGGATTTTCGCAAAAAATTTAAAAAAAATTTTTGTTGAAATTCCGGCTCAAAATGATTATAGGTAATGTATATGACATGTTGAGCAGGAAACCACCAGTAGAACGCACAAGGAAAGCGCGGTTGTTGGAAGTTTCGTATTTTGAAATTCGGCCACATTGTGTATCGAAGCTGGATTGCAGGCGAATCAGGTGACATATTGCAGCAAATTAAACGTTGATCTACTCACAATTACGTCCATAACCGAAAATAAACGAAACATACGGAATCTGCGACAATAAATTTTATCCGTTCAAAATAAGTAAGGCTATCAGGGATTTTCGCAAAAAATTTAAAAAAAAATTTTGTTGAAATTCCGGCTCAAAATGATTATATGTAATGTATATGACATGTTGAGCAGGAAACCACCGGTAGAAAGCACAAGGAAAGCGCGGTTGTTGGAAGTTTTGTATTTTGAAATTCGGCCACATTGTGTATCGAAGCTGAATTGCAGGCGAATCAGGTGACATATTGCAGCAAATTAAACGTTGATCTACTCACAATTACGCCCATAACCGAAAATAAAAGAAACATACGGAATCTGCGACAATAAATTTTATCCGTTCAAAATAAATAAGGCTAACCATCAGGGAATTTCGCAAAAAATTTAAAAAAAATTTTTGTTGAAATTCCGGCTCAAAATGATTATAGGTAATGTATATGACATGTTGAGCAGGAAACCACCAGTAGAACGCACAAGGAAAGCGCGGTTGTTGGAAGTTTCGTATTTTGAAATTCGGCCACATTGTGTATCGAAGCTGGATTGCAGGCGAATCAGGTGACATATTGCAGCAAATTAAACGTTGATCTACTCACAATTACGCCCATAACCGAAAATAAACGAAACATACGGAATCTGTGACAATAAATTTTATCCGTTCAAAATAAGTAAGGCTAACCATCAGGGAATTTCGCAAAAAATTTAAAAAAATTTTTTGTTGAAATTCCGGCTCAAAATGATTATAGGTAATGTATATGACATGTTGAGCAGGAAACCACCGGTAGAACGCACAAGGAAAGCGCGGTTGTTGGAAGTTTCGTATTTTGAAATTCGGCCACATTGTGTATCGAAGCTGGATTGCAGGCGAATCAGGTGACATATTGCAGCAAATTAAACGTTGATCTACTCACAATTACGTCCATAACCGAAAATAAACGAAACATACGGAATCTGCGACAATAAATTTTATCCGTTCAAAATAAGTAAGGCTATCAGGGATTTTCGCAAAAAATTTAAAAAAAAATTTTGTTGAAATTCCGGCTCAAAATGATTATATGTAATGTATATGACATGTTGAGCAGGAAACCACCGGTAGAAAGCACAAGGAAAGCGCGGTTGTTGGAAGTTTTGTATTTTGAAATTCGGCCACATTGTGTATCGAAGCTGAATTGCAGGCGAATCAGGTGACATATTGCAGCAAATTAAACGTTGATCTACTCACAATTACGCCCATAACCGAAAATAAAAGAAACATACGGAATCTGCGACAATAAATTTTATCCGTTCAAAATAAATAAGGCTAACCATCAGGGAATTTCGCAAAAAATTTAAAAAAAATTTTTGTTGAAATTCCGGCTCAAAATGATTATAGGTAATGTATATGACATGTTGAGCAGGAAACCACCAGTAGAACGCACAAGGAAAGCGCGGTTGTTGGAAGTTTCGTATTTTGAAATTCGGCCACATTGTGTATCGAAGCTGGATTGCAGGCGAATCAGGTGACATATTGCAGCAAATTAAACGTTGATCTACTCACAATTACGCCCATAACCGAAAATAAACGAAACATACGGAATCTGTGACAATAAATTTTATCCGTTCAAAATAAGTAAGGCTAACCATCAGGGAATTTCGCAAAAAATTTAAAAAAATTTTTTGTTGAAATTCCGGCTCAAAATGATTATAGGTAATGTATATGACATGTTGAGCAGGAAACCACCGGTAGAACGCACAAGGAAAGCGCGGTTGTTGGAAGTTTCGTATTTTGAAATTCGGCCACATTGTGTATCGAAGCTGGATTGCAGGCGAATCAGGTGACATATTGCAGCAAATTAAACGTTGATCTACTCACAATTACGTCCATAACCGAAAATAAACGAAACATACGGAATCTGCGACAATAAATTTTATCCGTTCAAAATAAGTAAGGCTATCAGGGATTTTCGCAAAAAATTTAAAAAAAAATTTTGTTGAAATTCCGGCTCAAAATGATTATATGTAATGTATATGACATGTTGAGCAGGAAACCACCGGTAGAAAGCACAAGGAAAGCGCGGTTGTTGGAAGTTTTGTATTTTGAAATTCGGCCACATTGTGTATCGAAGCTGAATTGCAGGCGAATCAGGTGACATATTGCAGCAAATTAAACGTTGATCTACTCACAATTACGCCCATAACCGAAAATAAAAGAAACATACGGAATCTGCGACAATAAATTTTATCCGTTCAAAATAAATAAGGCTAACCATCAGGGAATTTCGCAAAAAATTTAAAAAAAATTTTTGTTGAAATTCCGGCTCAAAATGATTATAGGTAATGTATATGACATGTTGAGCAGGAAACCACCAGTAGAACGCACAAGGAAAGCGCGGTTGTTGGAAGTTTCGTATTTTGAAATTCGGCCACATTGTGTATCGAAGCTGGATTGCAGGCGAATCAGGTGACATATTGCAGCAAATTAAACGTTGATCTACTCACAATTACGCCCATAACCGAAAATAAACGAAACATACGGAATCTGTGACAATAAATTTTATCCGTTCAAAATAAGTAAGGCTAACCATCAGGGAATTTCGCAAAAAATTTAAAAAAAATTTTTGTTGAAATTCCGGCTCAAAATGATTATAGGTAATGTATATGACATGTTGAGCAGGAAACCACCGGTAGAAAGCACAAGGAAAGCGCGGTTGTTGGAAGTTTCGTATTTTGAAATTCGGTCACATTGTGTATCGAAGCTGGATTGCAGGCGAATCAGGTGGCATATTGCAGCAAATTAAACGTTGATCTACTCACAATTACGTCCATAACCGAAAATAAACGAAACATACGGAATCTGCGACAATAAATTTTATCCGTTCAAAATAAGTAAGGCTATCAGGGATTTTCGCAAAAAATTTAAAAAAAAATTTTGTTGAAATTCCGGCTCAAAATGATTATATGTAATGTATATGACATGTTGAGCAGGAAACCACCGGTAGAAAGCACAAGGAAAGCGCGGTTGTTGGAAGTTTCGTATTTTGAAATTCGGCCACATTGTGTATCGAAGCTGGATTGCAGGCGAATCAGGTGACATATTGCAGCAAATTAAACGTTGATCTACTCACAATTACGTCCATAACCGAAAATAAACGAAACATACGGAATCTGTGACAATAAATTTTATCCGTTCAAAATAAGTAAGGCTATCAGGGATTTTCGCAAAAAATTTAAAAAAAAATTTTGTTGAAATTCCGGCTCAAAATGATTATATGTAATGTATATGACATGTTGAGCAGGAAACCACCGGTAGAAAGCACAAGGAAAGCGCGGTTGTTGGAAGTTTTGTATTTTGAAATTCGGCCACATTGTGTATCGAAGCTGAATTGCAGGCGAATCAGGTGACATATTGCAGCAAATTAAACGTTGATCTACTCACAATTACGCCCATAACCGAAAATAAAAGAAACATACGGAATCTGCGACAATAAATTTTATCCGTTCAAAATAAATAAGGCTAACCATCAGGGAATTTCGCAAAAAATTTAAAAAAAATTTTTGTTGAAATTCCGGCTCAAAATGATTATAGGTAATGTATATGACATGTTGAGCAGGAAACCACCAGTAGAACGCACAAGGAAAGCGCGGTTGTTGGAAGTTTCGTATTTTGAAATTCGGCCACATTGTGTATCGAAGCTGGATTGCAGGCGAATCAGGTGACATATTGCAGCAAATTAAACGTTGATCTACTCACAATTACGCCCATAACCGAAAATAAACGAAACATACGGAATCTGCGACAATAAATTTTATCCGTTCAAAATAAGTAAGGCTAACCATCAGGGAATTTCGCAAAAAATTTAAAAAAATTTTTTGTTGAAATTCCGGCTCAAAATGATTATAGGTAATGTATATGACATGTTGAGCAGGAAACCACCGGTAGAACGCACAAGGAAAGCGCGGTTGTTGGAAGTTTCGTATTTTGAAATTCGGCCACATTGTGTATCGAAGCTGGATTGCAGGCGAATCAGGTGACATATTGCAGCAAATTAAACGTTGATCTACTCACAATTACGTCCATAACCGAAAATAAACGAAACATACGGAATCTGTGACAATAAATTTTATCCGTTCAAAATAAGTAAGGCTAACCATCAGGGATTTTCGCAAAAAATTTAAAAAAAATTTTTGTTGAAATTCCGGCTCAAAATGATTATAGGTAATGTATATGACATGTTGAGCAGGAAACCACCAGTAGAACGCACAAGGAAAGCGCGGTTGTTGGAAGTTTCGTATTTTGAAATTCGGCCACATTGTGTATCGAAGCTGGATTGCAGGCGAATCAGGTGACATATTGCAGCAAATTAAACGTTGATCTACTCACAATTACGCCCATAACCGAAAATAAACGAAACATACGGAATCTGTGACAATAAATTTTATCCGTTCAAAATAAGTAAGGCTAACCATCAGGGAATTTCGCAAAAAATTTAAAAAAAAATTTTGTTGAAATTCCGGCTCAAAATGATTATAGGTAATGTATATGACATGTTGAGCAGGAAACCACCAGTAGAACGCACAAGGAAAGCGCGGTTGTTGGAAGTTTCGTATTTTGAAATTCGGCCACATTGTGTATCGAAGCTGGATTGCAGGCGAATCAGGTGACATATTGCAGCAAATTAAACGTTGATCTACTCACAATTACGTCCATAACCGAAAATAAACGAAACATACGGAATCTGTGACAATAAATTTTATCCGTTCAAAATAAGTAAGGCATCAGGGATTTTCGGAAAAAATTTAAAAAAAAATTTTGTTGAAATTCCGGCTCAAAATGATTATATGTAATGTATATGACATGTTGAGCAGGAAACCACCAGTAGAAAGCACAAGGAAAGCGCGGTTGTTGGAAGTTTCGTATTTTGAAATTCGGCCACATTGTGTATCGAAGCTGGATTGCAGGCGAATCAGGTGACATATTGCAGCAAATTAAACGTTGATCTACTCACAATTACGTCCATAACCGAAAATAAAAGAAACATACGGAATCTGCGACAATAAATTTTATCCGTTCAAAATAAATAAGGCTAACCATCAGGGATTTTCGCAAAAAATTTAAAAAAAATTTTTGTTGAAATTCCGGCTCAAAATGATTATATGTAATGTATATGACATGTTGAGCAGGAAACCACCAGTAGAAAGCACAAGGAAAGCGCGGTTGTTGGAAGTTTCGTATTTTGAAATTCGGCCACATTGTGTATCGAAGCTGGATTGCAGGCGAATCAGGTGACATATTGCAGCAAATTAAACGTTGATCTACTCACAATTACGCCCATAACCGAAAATAAACGAAACATACGGAATCTGTGACAATAAATTTTATCCGTTCAAAATAAGTAAGGCTAACCATCAGGGATTTTCGCAAAAAATTTAAAAAAATTTTTTGTTGAAATTCCGGCTCAAAATGATTATAGGTAATGTATATGACATGTTGAGCAGGAAACCACCAGTAGAACGCACAAGGAAAGCGCGGTTGTTGGAAGTTTCGTATTTTGAAATTCGGCCACATTGTGTATCGAAGCTGGATTGCAGGCGAATCAGGTGACATATTGCAGCAAATTAAACGTTGATCTACTCACAATTACGTCCATAACCGAAAATAAACGAAACATACGGAATCTGTGACAATAAATTTTATCCGTTCAAAATAAGTAAGGCTAACCATCAGGGATTTTCGCAAAAAATTTAAAAAAAATTTTTGTTGAAATTCCGGCTCAAAATGATTATATGTAATGTATATGACATGTTGAGCAGGAAACCACCAGTAGAAAGCACAAGGAAAGCGCGGTTGTTGGAAGTTTCGTATTTTGAAATTCGGCCACATTGTGTATCGAAGCTGGATTGCAGGCGAATCAGGTGACATATTGCAGCAAATTAAACGTTGATCTACTCACAATTACGTCCATAACCGAAAATAAACGAAACATACGGAATCTGCGACAATAAATTTTATCCGTTCAAAATAAGTAAGGCTAACCATCAGGGATTTTCGCAAAAAATTTAAAAAAAAATTTTGTTGAAATTCCGGCTCAAAATGATTATATGTAATGTATATGACATGTTGAGCAGGAAACCACCGGTAGAAAGCACAAAGAAAGCGCGGTTGTTGGAAGTTTCGTATTTTGAAATTCGGCCACATTGTGTATCGAAGCTGGATTGCAGGCGAATCAGGTGACATATTGCAGCAAATTAAACGTTGATCTACTCACAATTACGCCCATAACCGAAAATAAACGAAACATACGGAATCTGTGACAATAAATTTTATCCGTTCAAAATAAGTAAGGCTAACCATCAGGGATTTTCGCAAAAAATTTAAAAAATTTTTTTGTTGAAATTCCGGCTCAAAATGATTATAGGTAATGTATATGACATGTTGAGCAGGAAACCACCAGTAGAAAGCACAAGAAAAGCGCGGTTGTTGGAAGTTTCGTATTTTGAAATTCGGCCACATTGTGTATCGAAGCTGGATTGCAGGCGAATCAGGTGACATATTGCAGCAAATTAAACGTTGATCTACTCACAATTACGTCCATAACCGAAAATAAACGAAACATACGGAATCTGTGACAATAAATTTTATCCGTTCAAAATAAGTAAGGCTAACCATCAGGGATTTTCGCAAAAAATTTAAAAAAAATTTTTGTTGAAATTCCGGCTCAAAATGATTATATGTAATGTATATGACATGTTGAGCAGGAAACCACCAGTAGAAAGCACAAGGAAAGCGCGGTTGTTGGAAGTTTCGTATTTTGAAATTCGGCCACATTGTGTATCGAAGCTGGATTGCAGGCGAATCAGGTGACATATTGCAGCAAATTAAACGTTGATCTACTCACAATTACGTCCATAACCGAAAATAAACGAAACATACGGAATCTGCGACAATAAATTTTATCCGTTCAAAATAAGTAAGGCTAACCATCAGGGATTTTCGCAAAAAATTTAAAAAAAATTTTTGTTGAAATTCCGGCTCAAAATGATTATATGTAATGTATATGACATGTTGAGCAGGAAACCACCGGTAGAAAGCACAAGGAAAGCGCGGTTGTTGGAAGTTTCGTATTTTGAAATTCGGCCACATTGTGTATCGAAGCTGGATTGCAGGCGAATCAGGTGACATATTGCAGCAAATTAAACGTTGATCTACTCACAATTACGTCCATAACCGAAAATAAACGAAACATACGGAATCTGTGACAATAAATTTTATCCGTTCAAAATAAGTAAGGCTAACCATCAGGGATTTTCGCAAAAAATTTAAAAAAAATTTTTGTTGAAATTCCGGCTCAAAATGATTATATGTAATGTATATGACATGTTGAGCAGGAAACCACCAGTAGAAAGCACAAGGAAAGCGCGGTTGTTGGAAGTTTCGTATTTTGAAATTCGGCCACATTGTGTATCGAAGCTGGATTGCAGGCGAATCAGGTGACATATTGCAGCAAATTAAACGTTGATCTACTCACAATTACGTCCATAACCGAAAATAAACGAAACATACGGAATCTGTGACAATAAATTTTATCCGTTCAAAATAAGTAAGGCTAACCATCAGGGATTTTCGCAAAAAATTTAAAAAAAAATTTTGTTGAAATTCCGGCTCAAAATGATTATAGGTAATGTATATGACATGTTGAGCAGGAAACCACCAGTAGAACGCACAAGGAAAGCGCGGTTGTTGGAAGTTTCGTATTTTGAAATTCGGCCACATTGTGTATCGAAGCTGGATTGCAGGCGAATCAGGTGACATATTGCAGCAAATTAAACGTTGATCTACTCACAATTACGTCCATAACCGAAAATAAACGAAACATACGGAATCTGTGACAATAAATTTTATCCGTTCAAAATAAGTAAGGCTAACCATCAGGGATTTTCGCAAAAAATTTAAAAAAAAATTTTTGTTGAAATTCCGGCTCAAAATGATTATAGGTAATGTATATGACATGTTGAGCAGGAAACCACCAGTAGAACGCACAAGGAAAGCGCGGTTGTTGGAAGTTTCGTATTTTGAAATTCGGCCACATTGTGTATCGAAGCTGGATTGCAGGCGAATCAGGTGACATATTGCAGCAAATTAAACGTTGATCTACTCACAATTACGCCCATAACCGAAAATAAAAGAAACATACGGAATCTGCGACAATAAATTTTATCCGTTCAAAATAAATAAGGCTAACCATCAGGGATTTTCGCAAAAAATTTAAAAAAATTTTTTGTTGAAATTCCGGCTCAAAATGATTATATGTAATGTATATGACATGTTGAGCAGGAAACCACCAGTAGAAAGCACAAGGAAAGCGCGGTTGTTGGAAGTTTCGTATTTTGAAATTCGGCCACATTGTGTATCGAAGCTGGATTGCAGGCGAATCAGGTGACATATTGCAGCAAATTAAACGTTGATCTACTCACAATTACGCCCATAACCGAAAATAAACGAAACATACGGAATCTGTGACAATAAATTTTATCCGTTCAAAATAAGTAAGGCTAACCATCAGGGATTTTCGCAAAAAATTTAAAAAAAAATTTTGTTGAAATTCCGGCTCAAAATGATTATAGGTAATGTATATGACATGTTGAGCAGGAAACCACCGGTAGAAAGCACAAGGAAAGCGCGGTTGTTGGAAGTTTCGTATTTTGAAATTCGGTCACATTGTGTATCGAAGCTGGATTGCAGGCGAATCAGGTGACATATTGCAGCAAATTAAACGTTGATCTACTCACAATTACGCCCATAACCGAAAATAAAAGAAACATACGGAATCTGCGACAATAAATTTTATCCGTTCAAAATAAATAAGGCTAACCATCAGGGATTTTCGCAAAAAATTTAAAAAAAAATTTTTGTTGAAATTCCGGCTCAAAATGATTATAGGTAATGTATATGACATGTTGAGCAGGAAACCACCAGTAGAACGCACAAGGAAAGCGCGGTTGTTGGAAGTTTCGTATTTTGAAATTCGGCCACATTGTGTATCGAAGCTGGATTGCAGGCGAATCAGGTGACATATTGCAGCAAATTAAACGTTGATCTACTCACAATTACGCCCATAACCGAAAATAAAAGAAACATACGGAATCTGCGACAATAAATTTTATCCGTTCAAAATAAATAAGGCTAACCATCAGGGATTTTCGCAAAAAATTTAAAAAAAATTTTTGTTGAAATTCCGGCTCAAAATGATTATATGTAATGTATATGACATGTTGAGCAGGAAACCACCAGTAGAAAGCACAAGGAAAGCGCGGTTGTTGGAAGTTTCGTATTTTGAAATTCGGCCACATTGTGTATCGAAGCTGGATTGCAGGCGAATCAGGTGACATATTGCAGCAAATTAAACGTTGATCTACTCACAATTACGCCCATAACCGAAAATAAACGAAACATACGGAATCTGTGACAATAAATTTTATCCGTTCAAAATAAGTAAGGCTAACCATCAGGGATTTTCGCAAAAAATTTAAAAAAAATTTTTGTTGAAATTCCGGCTCAAAATGATTATAGGTAATGTATATGACATGTTGAGCAGGAAACCACCAGTAGAAAGCACAAGGAAAGCGCGGTTGTTGGAAGTTTCGTATTTTGAAATTCGGCCACATTGTGTATCGAAGCTGGATTGCAGGCGAATCAGGTGACATATTGCAGCAAATTAAACGTTGATCTACTCACAATTACGCCCATAACCGAAAATAAAAGAAACATACGGAATCTGCGACAATAAATTTTATCCGTTCAAAATAAATAAGGCTAACCATCAGGGATTTTCGCAAAAAATTTAAAAAAAATTTTTGTTGAAATTCCGGCTCAAAATGATTATATGTAATGTATATGACATGTTGAGCAGGAAACCACCAGTAGAAAGCACAAGGAAAGCGCGGTTGTTGGAAGTTTCGTATTTTGAAATTCGGCCACATTGTGTATCGAAGCTGGATTGCAGGCGAATCAGGTGACATATTGCAGCAAATTAAACGTTGATCTACTCACAATTACGCCCATAACCGAAAATAAACGAAACATACGGAATCTGTGACAATAAATTTTATCCGTTCAAAATAAATAAGGCTAACCATCAGGGATTTTCGCAAAAAATTTAAACAAAAATTTTGTTGAAATTCCGGCTCAAAATGATTATAGGTAATGTATATGACATGTTGAGCAGGAAACCACCGGTAGAAAGCACAAGGAAAGCGCGGTTGTTGGAAGTTTCGTATTTTGAAATTCGGTCACATTGTGTATCGAAGCTGGATTGCAGGCGAATCAGGTGACATATTGCAGCAAATTAAACGTTGATCTACTCACAATTACGCCCATAACCGAAAATAAACGAAACATACGGAATCTGTGACAATAAATTTTATCCGTTCAAAATAAGTAAGGCTAACCATCAGGGATTTTCGCAAAAAATTTAAAAAAATTTTTTGTTGAAATTCCGGCTCAAAATGATTATAGGTAATGTATATGACATGTTGAGCAGGAAACCACCAGTAGAAAGCACAAGGAAAGCGCGGTTGTTGGAAGTTTCGTATTTTGAAATTCGGCCACATTGTGTATCGAAGCTGGATTGCAGGCGAATCAGGTGACATATTGCAGCAAATTAAACGTTGATCTACTCACAATTACGCCCATAACCGAAAATAAACGAAACATACGGAATCTGTGACAATAAATTTTATCCGTTCAAAATAAGTAAGGCTAACCATCAGGGATTTTCGCAAAAAATTTAAAAAAATTTTTTGTTGAAATTCCGGCTCAAAATGATTATAGGTAATGTATATGACATGTTGAGCAGGAAACCACCAGTAGAACGCACAAGGAAAGCGCGGTTGTTGGAAGTTTCGTATTTTGAAATTCGGCCACATTGTGTATCGAAGCTGGATTGCAGGCGAATCAGGTGACATATTGCAGCAAATTAAACGTTGATCTACTCACAATTACGTCCATAACCGAAAATAAACGAAACATACGGAATCTGTGACAATAAATTTTATCCGTTCAAAATAAGTAAGGCTAACCATCAGGGATTTTCGCAAAAAATTTAAAAAAAATTTTTGTTGAAATTCCGGCTCAAAATGATTATATGTAATGTATATGACATGTTGAGCAGGAAACCACCAGTAGAAAGCACAAGGAAAGCGCGGTTGTTGGAAGTTTCGTATTTTGAAATTCGGCCACATTGTGTATCGAAGCTGGATTGCAGGCGAATCAGGTGACATATTGCAGCAAATTAAACGTTGATCTACTCACAATTACGTCCATAACCGAAAATAAACGAAACATACGGAATCTGCGACAATAAATTTTATCCGTTCAAAATAAGTAAGGCTAACCATCAGGGATTTTCGCAAAAAATTTAAAAAAAAATTTTGTTGAAATTCCGGCTCAAAATGATTATATGTAATGTATATGACATGTTGAGCAGGAAACCACCGGTAGAAAGCACAAGGAAAGCGCGGTTGTTGGAAGTTTCGTATTTTGAAATTCGGCCACATTGTGTATCGAAGCTGGATTGCAGGCGAATCAGGTGACATATTGCAGCAAATTAAACGTTGATCTACTCACACTTACGCCCATAACCGAAAATAAACGAAACATACGGAATCTGTGACAATAAATTTTATCCGTTCAAAATAAATAAGGCTAACCATCAGGGATTTTCGCAAAAAATTTAAACAAAAATTTTGTTGAAATTCCGGCTCAAAATGATTATAGGTAATGTATATGACATGTTGAGCAGGAAACCACCGGTAGAAAGCACAAGGAAAGCGCGGTTGTTGGAAGTTTCGTATTTTGAAATTCGGTCACATTGTGTATCGAAGCTGGATTGCAGGCGAATCAGGTGACATATTGCAGCAAATTAAACGTTGATCTACTCACAATTACGCCCATAACCGAAAATAAAAGAAACATACGGAATCTGCGACAATAAATTTTATCCGTTCAAAATAAATAAGGCTAACCATCAGGGATTTTCGCAAAAAATTTAAAAAAAAATTTTTGTTGAAATTCCGGCTCAAAATGATTATATGTAATGTATATGACATGTTGAGCAGGAAACCACCAGTAGAAAGCACAAGGAAAGCGCGGTTGTTGGAAGTTTCGTATTTTGAAATTCGGCCACATTGTGTATCGAAGCTGGATTGCAGGCGAATCAGGTGACATATTGCAGCAAATTAAACGTTGATCTACTCACAATTACGCCCATAACCGAAAATAAACGAAACATACGGAATCTGTGACAATAAATTTTATCCGTTCAAAATAAGTAAGGCTAACCATCAGGGATTTTCGCAAAAAATTTAAAAAAATTTTTTGTTGAAATTCCGGCTCAAAATGATTATAGGTAATGTATATGACATGTTGAGCAGGAAACCACCAGTAGAACGCACAAGGAAAGCGCGGTTGTTGGAAGTTTCGTATTTTGAAATTCGGCCACATTGTGTATCGAAGCTGGATTGCAGGCGAATCAGGTGACATATTGCAGCAAATTAAACGTTGATCTACTCACAATTACGTCCATAACCGAAAATAAACGAAACATACGGAATCTGTGACAATAAATTTTATCCGTTCAAAATAAGTAAGGCTAACCATCAGGGATTTTCGCAAAAAATTTAAAAAAAATTTTTGTTGAAATTCCGGCTCAAAATGATTATATGTAATGTATATGACATGTTGAGCAGGAAACCACCAGTAGAAAGCACAAGGAAAGCGCGGTTGTTGGAAGTTTCGTATTTTGAAATTCGGCCACATTGTGTATCGAAGCTGGATTGCAGGCGAATCAGGTGACATATTGCAGCAAATTAAACGTTGATCTACTCACAATTACGTCCATAACCGAAAATAAACGAAACATACGGAATCTGCGACAATAAATTTTATCCGTTCAAAATAAGTAAGGCTAACCATCAGGGATTTTCGCAAAAAATTTAAAAAAAAATTTTGTTGAAATTCCGGCTCAAAATGATTATATGTAATGTATATGACATGTTGAGCAGGAAACCACCGGTAGAAAGCACAAGGAAAGCGCGGTTGTTGGAAGTTTCGTATTTTGAAATTCGGCCACATTGTGTATCGAAGCTGGATTGCAGGCGAATCAGGTGACATATTGCAGCAAATTAAACGTTGATCTACTCACAATTACGCCCATAACCGAAAATAAACGAAACATACGGAATCTGTGACAATAAATTTTATCCGTTCAAAATAAGTAAGGCTAACCATCAGGGATTTTCGCAAAAAATTTAAAAAAATTTTTTGTTGAAATTCCGGCTCAAAATGATTATAGGTAATGTATATGACATGTTGAGCAGGAAACCACCAGTAGAAAGCACAAGAAAAGCGCGGTTGTTGGAAGTTTCGTATTTTGAAATTCGGCCACATTGTGTATCGAAGCTGGATTGCAGGCGAATCAGGTGACATATTGCAGCAAATTAAACGTTGATCTACTCACAATTACGTCCATAACCGAAAATAAACGAAACATACGGAATCTGTGACAATAAATTTTATCCGTTCAAAATAAGTAAGGCTAACCATCAGGGATTTTCGCAAAAAATTTAAAAAAAATTTTTGTTGAAATTCCGGCTCAAAATGATTATATGTAATGTATATGACATGTTGAGCAGGAAACCACCAGTAGAAAGCACAAGGAAAGCGCGGTTGTTGGAAGTTTCGTATTTTGAAATTCGGCCACATTGTGTATCGAAGCTGGATTGCAGGCGAATCAGGTGACATATTGCAGCAAATTAAACGTTGATCTACTCACAATTACGCCCATAACCGAAAATAAACGAAACATACGGAATCTGTGACAATAAATTTTATCCGTTCAAAATAAATAAGGCTAACCATCAGGGATTTTCGCAAAAAATTTAAACAAAAATTTTGTTGAAATTCCGGCTCAAAATGATTATAGGTAATGTATATGACATGTTGAGCAGGAAACCACCGGTAGAAAGCACAAGGAAAGCGCGGTTGTTGGAAGTTTCGTATTTTGAAATTCGGTCACATTGTGTATCGAAGCTGGATTGCAGGCGAATCAGGTGACATATTGCAGCAAATTAAACGTTGATCTACTCACAATTACGCCCATAACCGAAAATAAAAGAAACATACGGAATCTGCGACAATAAATTTTATCCGTTCAAAATAAATAAGGCTAACCATCAGGGATTTTCGCAAAAAATTTAAAAAAAAATTTTTGTTGAAATTCCGGCTCAAAATGATTATATGTAATGTATATGACATGTTGAGCAGGAAACCACCAGTAGAAAGCACAAGGAAAGCGCGGTTGTTGGAAGTTTCGTATTTTGAAATTCGGCCACATTGTGTATCGAAGCTGGATTGCAGGCGAATCAGGTGACATATTGCAGCAAATTAAACGTTGATCTACTCACAATTACGCCCATAACCGAAAATAAACGAAACATACGGAATCTGTGACAATAAATTTTATCCGTTCAAAATAAGTAAGGCTAACCATCAGGGATTTTCGCAAAAAATTTAAAAAAATTTTTTGTTGAAATTCCGGCTCAAAATGATTATAGGTAATGTATATGACATGTTGAGCAGGAAACCACCAGTAGAACGCACAAGGAAAGCGCGGTTGTTGGAAGTTTCGTATTTTGAAATTCGGCCACATTGTGTATCGAAGCTGGATTGCAGGCGAATCAGGTGACATATTGCAGCAAATTAAACGTTGATCTACTCACAATTACGTCCATAACCGAAAATAAACGAAACATACGGAATCTGTGACAATAAATTTTATCCGTTCAAAATAAGTAAGGCTAACCATCAGGGATTTTCGCAAAAAATTTAAAAAAAATTTTTGTTGAAATTCCGGCTCAAAATGATTATATGTAATGTATATGACATGTTGAGCAGGAAACCACCAGTAGAAAGCACAAGGAAAGCGCGGTTGTTGGAAGTTTCGTATTTTGAAATTCGGCCACATTGTGTATCGAAGCTGGATTGCAGGCGAATCAGGTGACATATTGCAGCAAATTAAACGTTGATCTACTCACAATTACGTCCATAACCGAAAATAAACGAAACATACGGAATCTGCGACAATAAATTTTATCCGTTCAAAATAAGTAAGGCTAACCATCAGGGATTTTCGCAAAAAATTTAAAAAAAAATTTTGTTGAAATTCCGGCTCAAAATGATTATATGTAATGTATATGACATGTTGAGCAGGAAACCACCGGTAGAAAGCACAAGGAAAGCGCGGTTGTTGGAAGTTTCGTATTTTGAAATTCGGCCACATTGTGTATCGAAGCTGGATTGCAGGCGAATCAGGTGACATATTGCAGCAAATTAAACGTTGATCTACTCACAATTACGCCCATAACCGAAAATAAACGAAACATACGGAATCTGTGACAATAAATTTTATCCGTTCAAAATAAGTAAGGCTAACCATCAGGGATTTTCGCAAAAAATTTAAAAAAATTTTTTGTTGAAATTCCGGCTCAAAATGATTATAGGTAATGTATATGACATGTTGAGCAGGAAACCACCAGTAGAAAGCACAAGAAAAGCGCGGTTGTTGGAAGTTTCGTATTTTGAAATTCGGCCACATTGTGTATCGAAGCTGGATTGCAGGCGAATCAGGTGACATATTGCAGCAAATTAAACGTTGATCTACTCACAATTACGTCCATAACCGAAAATAAACGAAACATACGGAATCTGTGACAATAAATTTTATCCGTTCAAAATAAGTAAGGCTAACCATCAGGGATTTTCGCAAAAAATTTAAAAAAAATTTTTGTTGAAATTCCGGCTCAAAATGATTATATGTAATGTATATGACATGTTGAGCAGGAAACCACCAGTAGAAAGCACAAGGAAAGCGCGGTTGTTGGAAGTTTCGTATTTTGAAATTCGGCCACATTGTGTATCGAAGCTGGATTGCAGGCGAATCAGGTGACATATTGCAGCAAATTAAACGTTGATCTACTCACAATTACGTCCATAACCGAAAATAAACGAAACATACGGAATCTGCGACAATAAATTTTATCCGTTCAAAATAAGTAAGGCTAACCATCAGGGATTTTCGCAAAAAATTTAAAAAAAAATTTTGTTGAAATTCCGGCTCAAAATGATTATATGTAATGTATATGACATGTTGAGCAGGAAACCACCAGTAGAAAGCACAAGGAAAGCGCGGTTGTTGGAAGTTTCGTATTTTGAAATTCGGCCACATTGTGTATCGAAGCTGGATTGCAGGCGAATCAGGTGACATATTGCAGCAAATTAAACGTTGATCTACTCACAATTACGTCCATAACCGAAAATAAACGAAACATACGGAATCTGTGACAATAAATTTTATCCGTTCAAAATAAGTAAGGCTAACCATCAGGGATTTTCGCAAAAAATTTAAAAAAAAATTTTGTTGAAATTCCGGCTCAAAATGATTATAGGTAATGTATATGACATGTTGAGCAGGAAACCACCAGTAGAACGCACAAGGAAAGCGCGGTTGTTGGAAGTTTCGTATTTTGAAATTCGGCCACATTGTGTATCGAAGCTGGATTGCAGGCGAATCAGGTGACATATTGCAGCAAATTAAACGTTGATCTACTCACAATTACGTCCATAACCGAAAATAAACGAAACATACGGAATCTGCGACAATAAATTTTATCCGTTCAAAATAAGTAAGGCTAACCATCAGGGATTTTCGCAAAAAATTAAAAAAAAATTTTTGTTGAAATTCCGGCTCAAAATGATTATATGTAATGTATATGACATGTTGAGCAGAAAACCACCAGTAGAACGCACAAGGAAAGCGCGGTTGTTGGAAGTTTCGTATTTTGAAATTCGGCCACATTGTGTATCGAAGCTGGATTGCAGGCGAATCAGGTGACATATTGCAGCAAATTAAACGTTGATCTACTCACAATTACGTCCATAACCGAAAATAAACGAAACATACGGAATCTGTGACAATAAATTTTATCCGTTCAAAATAAGTAAGGCTAACCATCAGGGATTTTCGCAAAAAATTTAAAAAAAATTTTTGTTGAAATTCCGGCTCAAAATGATTATATGTAATGTATATGACATGTTGAGCAGGAAACCACCAGTAGAAAGCACAAGGAAAGCGCGGTTGTTGGAAGTTTCGTATTTTGAAATTCGGCCACATTGTGTATCGAAGCTGGATTGCAGGCGAATCAGGTGACATATTGCAGCAAATTAAACGTTGATCTACTCACAATTACGTCCATAACCGAAAATAAACGAAACATACGGAATCTGCGAAAATAAATTTTATCCGTTCAAAATAAGTAAGGCTAACCATCAGGGATTTTCGCAAAAAATTTAAAAAAAATTTTTGTTGAAATTCCGGCTCAAAATGATTATATGTAATGTATATGACATGTTGAGCAGGAAACCACCAGTAGAAAGCACAAGGAAAGCGCGGTTGTTGGAAGTTTCGTATTTTGAAATTCGGCCACATTGTGTATCGAAGCTGGATTGCAGGCGAATCAGGTGACATATTGCAGCAAATTAAACGTTGATCTACTCACAATTACGTCCATAACCGAAAATAAACGAAACATACGGAATCTGTGACAATAAATTTTATCCGTTCAAAATAAGTAAGGCTAACCATCAGGGATTTTCGCAAAAAATTTAAAAAAAAATTTTGTTGAAATTCCGGCTCAAAATGATTATATGTAATGTATATGACATGTTGAGCAGGAAACCACCAGTAGAAAGCACAAGGAAAGCGCGGTTGTTGGAAGTTTCGTATTTTGAAATTCGGCCACATTGTGTATCGAAGCTGGATTGCAGGCGAATCAGGTGACATATTGCAGCAAATTAAACGTTGATCTACTCACAATTACGTCCATAACCGAAAATAAACGAAACATACGGAATCTGCGAAAATAAATTTTATCCGTTCAAAATAAGTAAGGCTAACCATCAGGGATTTTCGCAAAAAATTTAAAAAAAATTTTTGTTGAAATTCCGGCTCAAAATGATTATATGTAATGTATATGACATGTTGAGCAGGAAACCACCAGTAGAAAGCACAAGGAAAGCGCGGTTGTTGGAAGTTTCGTATTTTGAAATTCGGCCACATTGTGTATCGAAGCTGGATTGCAGGCGAATCAGGTGACATATTGCAGCAAATTAAACGTTGATCTACTCACAATTACGTCCATAACCGAAAATAAACGAAACATACGGAATCTGTGACAATAAATTTTATCCGTTCAAAATAAGTAAGGCTAACCATCAGGGATTTTCGCAAAAAATTTAAAAAAAAATTTTGTTGAAATTCCGGCTCAAAATGATTATAGGTAATGTATATGACATGTTGAGCAGGAAACCACCAGTAGAACGCACAAGGAAAGCGCGGTTGTTGGAAGTTTCGTATTTTGAAATTCGGCCACATTGTGTATCGAAGCTGGATTGCAGGCGAATCAGGTGACATATTGCAGCAAATTAAACGTTGATCTACTCACAATTACGTCCATAACCGAAAATAAACGAAACATACGGAATCTGTGACAATAAATTTTATCCGTTCAAAATAAGTAAGGCTAACCATCAGGGATTTTCGCAAAAAATTTAAAAAAATTTTTTGTTGAAATTCCGGCTCAAAATGATTATAGGTAATGTATATGACATGTTGAGCAGGAAACCACCAGTAGAAAGCACAAGGAAAGCGCGGTTGTTGGAAGTTTCGTATTTTGAAATTCGGCCACATTGTGTATCGAAGCTGGATTGCAGGCGAATCAGGTGACATATTGCAGCAAATTAAACGTTGATCTACTCACAATTACGTCCATAACCGAAAATAAACGAAAGATACGGAATCTGTGACAATAAATTTTATCCGTTCAAAATAAGTAAGGCTAACC
Organism: Nephrotoma flavescens; assembly: GCA_932526605.1. Classification (NCBI taxonomy): domain Eukaryota; kingdom Metazoa; phylum Arthropoda; class Insecta; order Diptera; family Tipulidae; genus Nephrotoma; species Nephrotoma flavescens. The sequence goes on from OW052222.1 coordinate 41,659,344, forward strand.
ATCAGGGATTTTCGCAAAAAATTTAAAAAAAAATTTTGTTGAAATTCCGGCTCAAAATGATTATAGGTAATGTATATGACATGTTGAGCAGGAAACCACCAGTAGAACGCACAAGGAACGCGCGGTTGTTGGAAGTTTCGTATTTTGAAATTCGGCCACATTGTGTATCGAAGCTGGATTGCAGGCGAATCAGGTGACATATTGCAGCAAATTAAACGTTGATCTACTCACAATTACGTCCATAACCGAAAATAAACGAAACATACGGAATCTGTGACAATAAATTTTATCCGTTCAAAATAAGTAAGGCTAACCATCAGGGATTTTCGCAAAAAATTTAAAAAAAATTTTTGTTGAAATTCCGGCTCAAAATGATTATAGGTAATGTATATGACATGTTGAGCAGGAAACCACCAGTAGAACGCACAAGGAAAGCGCGGTTGTTGGAAGTTTCGTATTTTGAAATTCGGCCACATTGTGTATCGAAGCTGGATTGCAGGCGAATCAGGTGACATATTGCAGCAAATTAAACGTTGATCTACTCACAATTACGTCCATAACCGAAAATAAACGAAACATACGGAATCTGTGACAATAAATTTTATCCGTTCAAAATAAGTAAGGCTAACCATCAGGGATTTTCGCAAAAAATTTAAAAAAAAATTTTGTTGAAATTCCGGCTCAAAATGATTATAGGTAATGTATATGACATGTTGAGCAGGAAACCACCGGTAGAAAGCACAAGGAAAGCGCGGTTGTTGGAAGTTTCGTATTTTGAAATTCGGTCACATTGTGTATCGAAGCTGGATTGCAGGCGAAAGGTGACATATTGCAGCAAATTAAACGTTGATCTACTCACAATTACGTCCATAACCGAAAATAAACGAAACATACGGAATCTGTGACAATAAATTTTATCCGTTCAAAATAAGTAAGGCTAACCATCAGGGATTTTCGTAAAAAATTTAAAAAAAATTTTTGTTGAAATTCCGGCTCAAAATGATTATAGGTAATGTATATGACATGTTGAGCAGGAAACCACCAGTAGAACGCACAAGGAAAGCGCGGTTGTTGGAAGTTTCGTATTTTGAAATTCGGCCACATTGTGTATCGAAGCTGGATTGCAGGCGAATCAGGTGACATATTGCAGCAAATTAAACATTGATCTACTCACAATTACGCCCATAACCGAAAATAAAAGAAACATACGGAATCTGCGACAATAAATTTTATCCGTTCAAAATAAGTAAGGCTAACCATCAGGGATTTTCGCAAAAAATTTAAAAAAAAATTTTGTTGAAATTCCGGCTCAAAATGATTATATGTAATGTATATGACATGTTGAGCAGGAAACCACCAGTAGAAAGCACAAGGAAAGCGCGGTTGTTGGAAGTTTCGTATTTTGAAATTCGGCCACATTGTGTATCGAAGCTGGATTGCAGGCGAATCAGGTGACATATTGCAGCAAATTAAACGTTGATCTACTCACAATTACGTCCATAACCGAAAATAAACGAAACATACGGAATCTGTGACAATAAATTTTATCCGTTCAAAATAAGTAAGGCTAACCATCAGGGATTTTCGCAAAAAATTTAAAAAAAATTTTTGTTGAAATTCCGGCTCAAAATGATTATATGTAATGTATATGACATGTTGAGCAGGAAACCACCAGTAGAACGCACAAGGAAAGCGCGGTTGTTGGAAGTTTCGTATTTTGAAATTCGGCCACATTGTGTATCGAAGCTGGATTGCAGGCGAATCAGGTGACATATTGCAGCAAATTAAACGTTGATCTACTCACAATTACGTCCATAACCGAAAATAAACGAAACATACGGAATCTGTGACAATAAATTTTATCCGTTCAAAATAAGTAAGGCTAACCATCAGGGATTTTCGCAAAAAATTTAAAAAAAAATTTTGTTGAAATTCCGGCTCAAAATGATTATAGGTAATGTATATGACATGTTGAGCAGGAAACCACCGGTAGAAAGCACAAGGAAAGCGCGGTTGTTGGAAGTTTCGTATTTTGAAATTCGGTCACATTGTGTATCGAAGCTGGATTGCAGGCGAAAGGTGACATATTGCAGCAAATTAAACGTTGATCTACTCACAATTACGTCCATAACCGAAAATAAACGAAACATACGGAATCTGTGACAATAAATTTTATCCGTTCAAAATAAGTAAGGCTAACCATCAGGGATTTTCGCAAAAAATTTAAAAAAAAAATTTGTTGAAATTCCGGCTCAAAATGATTATATGTAATGTATATGACATGTTGAGCAGGAAACCACCAGTAGAAAGCACAAGGAAAGCGCGGTTGTTGGAAGTTTCGTATTTTGAAATTCGGCCACATTGTGTATCGAAGCTGGATTGCAGGCGAATCAGGTGACATATTGCAGCAAATTAAACGTTGATCTACTCACAATTACGTCCATAACCGAAAATAAACGAAACATACGGAATCTGTGACAATAAATTTTATCCGTTCAAAATAAGTAAGGCTACATCAGGGATTTTCGCAAAAAATTTAAAAAAAAATTTTGTTGAAATTCCGGCTCAAAATGATTATAGGTAATGTATATGACATGTTGAGCAGGAAACCACCGGTAGAAAGCACAAGGAAAGCGCGGTTGTTGGAAGTTTCGTATTTTGAAATTCGGTCACATTGTGTATCGAAGCTGGATTGCAGGCGAAAGGTGACATATTGCAGCAAATTAAACGTTGATCTACTCACAATTACGTCCATAACCGAAAATAAACGAAACATACGGAATCTGTGACAATAAATTTTATCCGTTCAAAATAAGTAAGGCTAACCATCAGGGATTTTCGTAAAAATTTAAAAAAAATTTTTGTTGAAATTCCGGCTCAAAATGATTATAGGTAATGTATATGACATGTTGAGCAGGAAACCACCAGTAGAACGCACAAGGAAAGCGCGGTTGTTGGAAGTTTCGTATTTTGAAATTCGGCCACATTGTGTATCGAAGCTGGATTGCAGGCGAATCAGGTGACATATTGCAGCAAATTAAACATTGATCTACTCACAATTACGCCCATAACCGAAAATAAAAGAAACATCCGGAATCTGCGACAATAAATTTTATCCGTTCAAAATAAGTAAGGCACCATCAGGGATTTTCGCAAAAAATTTAAAAAAAATTTTTGTTGAAATTCCGGCTCAAAATGATTATATGTAATGTATATGACATGTTGAGCAGGAAACCACCAGTAGAAAGCACAAGGAAAGCGCGGTTGTTGGAAGTTTCGTATTTTGAAATTCGGCCACATTGTGTATCGAAGCTGGATTGCAGGCGAATCAGGTGACATATTGCAGCAAATTAAACGTTGATCTACTCACAATTACGTCCATAACCGAAAATAAACGAAACATACGGAATCTGCGACAATAAATTTTATCCGTTCAAAATAAGTAAGGCTAACCATCAGGGATTTTCGCAAAAAATTTAAAAAAATTTTTTGTTGAAATTCCGGCTCAAAATGATTATATGTAATGTATATGACATGTTGAGCAGGAAACCACCAGTAGAAAGCACAAGGAAAGCGCGGTTGTTGGAAGTTTCGTATTTTGAAATTCGGCCACATTGTGTATCGAAGCTGGATTGCAGGCGAATCAGGTGACATATTGCAGCAAATTAAACGTTGATCTACTCACAATTACGTCCATAACCGAAAATAAACGAAACATACGGAATCTGCGACAATAAATTTTATCCGTTCAAAATAAGTAAGGCCATCAGGGATTTTCGCAAAAAATTTAAAAAAAATTTTTGTTGAAATTCCGGCTCAAAATGATTATATGTAATGTATATGACATGTTGAGCAGGAAACCACCAGTAGAACGCACAAGGAAAGCGCGGTTGTTGGAAGTTTCGTATTTTGAAATTCGGCCACATTGTGTATCGAAGCTGGATTGCAGGCGAATCAGGTGACATATTGCAGCAAATTAAACGTTGATCTACTCACAATTACGTCCATAACCGAAAATAAACGAAACATACGGAATCTGCGACAATAAATTTTATCCGTTCAAAATAAGTAAGGCTAACCATCAGGGATTTTCGCAAAAAATTTAAAAAAAAATTTTGTTGAAATTCCGGCTCAAAATGATTATATGTAATGTATATGACATGTTGAGCAGGAAACCACCAGTAGAACGCACAAGGAAAGCGCGGTTGTTGGAAGTTTCGTATTTTGAAATTCGGCCACATTGTGTATCGAAGCTGGATTGCAGGCGAATCAGGTGACATATTGCAGCAAATTAAACGTTGATCTACTCACAATTACGTCCATAACCGAAAATAAACGAAACATACGGAATCTGTGACAATAAATTTTATCCGTTCAAAATAAGTAAGGCTAACCATCAGGGATTTTCGCAAAAAATTTAAAAAAAATTTTTGTTGAAATTCCGGCTCAAAATGATTATATGTAATGTATATGACATGTTGAGCAGGAAACCACCAGTAGAACGCACAAGGAAAGCGCGGTTGTTGGAAGTTTCGTATTTTGAAATTCGGCCACATTGTGTATCGAAGCTGGATTGCAGGCGAATCAGGTGACATATTGCAGCAAATTAAACGTTGATCTACTCACAATTACGTCCATAACCGAAAATAAACGAAACATACGGAATCTGTGACAATAAATTTTATCCGTTCAAAATAAGTAAGGCTAACCATCAGGGATTTTCGCAAAAAATTTAAAAAAAAATTTTGTTGAAATTCCGGCTCAAAATGATTATAGGTAATGTATATGACATGTTGAGCAGGAAACCACCGGTAGAAAGCACAAGGAAAGCGCGGTTGTTGGAAGTTTCGTATTTTGAAATTCGGTCACATTGTGTATCGAAGCTGGATTGCAGGCGAAAGGTGACATATTGCAGCAAATTAAACGTTGATCTACTCACAATTACGTCCATAACCGAAAATAAACGAAACATACGGAATCTGTGACAATAAATTTTATCCGTTCAAAATAAGTAAGGCTAACCATCAGGGATTTTCGTAAAAAATTTAAAAAAAATTTTTGTTGAAATTCCGGCTCAAAATGATTATAGGTAATGTATATGACATGTTGAGCAGGAAACCACCAGTAGAACGCACAAGGAAAGCGCGGTTGTTAGAAGTTTCGTATTTTGAAATTCGGCCACATTGTGTATCGAAGCTGGATTGCAGGCGAATCAGGTGACATATTGCAGCAAATTAAACATTGATCTACTCACAATTACGCCCATAACCGAAAATAAAAGAAACATACGGAATCTGCGACAATAAATTTTATCCGTTCAAAATAAGTAAGGCTAACCATCAGGGATTTTCGCAAAAAATTTAAAAAAAATTTTGTTGAAATTCCGGCTCAAAATGATTATATGTAATGTATATGACATGTTGAGCAGGAAACCACCAGTAGAAAGCACAAGGAAAGCGCGGTTGTTGGAAGTTTCGTATTTTGAAATTCGGCCACATTGTGTATCGAAGCTGGATTGTAGGCGAATCAGGTGACATATTGCAGCAAATTAAACGTTGATCTACTCACAATTACGTCCATAACCGAAAATAAACGAAACATACGGAATCTGTGACAATAAATTTTATCCGTTCAAAATAAATAAGGCTAACCATCAGGGATTTTCGCAAAAAATTTAAAAAAAATTTTTGTTGAAATTCCGGCTCAAAATGATTATATGTAATGTATATGACATGTTGAGCAGGAAACCACCAGTAGAAAGCACAAGGAAAGCGCGGTTGTTGGAAGTTTCGTATTTTGAAATTCGGCCACATTGTGTATCGAAGCTGGATTGCAGGCGAATCAGGTGACATATTGCAGCAAATTAAACGTTGATCTACTCACAATTACGCCCATAACCGAAAATAAACGAAACATACGGAATCTGTGACAATAAATTTTATCCGTTCAAAATAAGTAAGGCTAACCATCAGGGATTTTCGCAAAAAATTTAAAAAAAAATTTTGTTGAAATTCCGGCTCAAAATGATTATAGGTAATGTATATGACATGTTGAGCAGGAAACCACCGGTAGAAAGCACAAGGAAAGCGCGGTTGTTGGAAGTTTCGTATTTTGAAATTCGGTCACATTGTGTATCGAAGCTGGATTGCAGGCGAATCAGGTGACATATTGCAGCAAATTAAACGTTGATCTACTCACAATTACGCCCATAACCGAAAATAAAAGAAACATACGGAATCTGCGACAATAAATTTTATCCGTTCAAAATAAATAAGGCTAACCATCAGGGATTTTCGCAAAAAATTTAAAAAAAAATTTTTGTTGAAATTCCGGCTCAAAATGATTATAGGTAATGTATATGACATGTTGAGCAGGAAACCACCAGTAGAACGCACAAGGAAAGCGCGGTTGTTGGAAGTTTCGTATTTTGAAATTCGGCCACATTGTGTATCGAAGCTGGATTGCAGGCGAATCAGGTGACATATTGCAGCAAATTAAACGTTGATCTACTCACAATTACGCCCATAACCGAAAATAAAAGAAACATACGGAATCTGCGACAATAAATTTTATCCGTTCAAAATAAATAAGGCTAACCATCAGGGATTTTCGCAAAAAATTTAAAAAAAATTTTTGTTGAAATTCCGGCTCAAAATGATTATATGTAATGTATATGACATGTTGAGCAGGAAACCACCAGTAGAAAGCACAAGGAAAGCGCGGTTGTTGGAAGTTTCGTATTTTGAAATTCGGCCACATTGTGTATCGAAGCTGGATTGCAGGCGAATCAGGTGACATATTGCAGCAAATTAAACGTTGATCTACTCACAATTACGCCCATAACCGAAAATAAACGAAACATACGGAATCTGTGACAATAAATTTTATCCGTTCAAAATAAGTAAGGCTAACCATCAGGGATTTTCGCAAAAAATTTAAAAAATTTTTTTGTTGAAATTCCGGCTCAAAATGATTATAGGTAATGTATATGACATGTTGAGCAGGAAACCACCAGTAGAACGCACAAGGAAAGCGCGGTTGTTGGAAGTTTCGTATTTTGAAATTCGGCCACATTGTGTATCGAAGCTGGATTGCAGGCGAATCAGGTGACATATTGCAGCAAATTAAACGTTGATCTACTCACAATTACGTCCATAACCGAAAATAAACGAAACATACGGAATCTGTGACAATAAATTTTATCCGTTCAAAATAAGTAAGGCTAACCATCAGGGATTTTCGCAAAAAATTTAAAAAAAATTTTTGTTGAAATTCCGGCTCAAAATGATTATATGTAATGTATATGACATGTTGAGCAGGAAACCACCAGTAGAAAGCACAAGGAAAGCGCGGTTGTTGGAAGTTTCGTATTTTGAAATTCGGCCACATTGTGTATCGAAGCTGGATTGCAGGCGAATCAGGTGACATATTGCAGCAAATTAAACGTTGATCTACTCACAATTACGTCCATAACCGAAAATAAACGAAACATACGGAATCTGCGACAATAAATTTTATCCGTTCAAAATAAGTAAGGCTAACCATCAGGGATTTTCGCAAAAAATTTAAAAAAAAATTTTGTTGAAATTCCGGCTCAAAATGATTATATGTAATGTATATGACATGTTGAGCAGGAAACCACCGGTAGAAAGCACAAGGAAAGCGCGGTTGTTGGAAGTTTCGTATTTTGAAATTCGGCCACATTGTGTATCGAAGCTGGATTGCAGGCGAATCAGGTGACATATTGCAGCAAATTAAACGTTGATCTACTCACAATTACGCCCATAACCGAAAATAAACGAAACATACGGAATCTGTGACAATAAATTTTATCCGTTCAAAATAAGTAAGGCTAACCATCAGGGATTTTCGCAAAAAATTTAAAAAAATTTTTTGTTGAAATTCCGGCTCAAAATGATTATAGGTAATGTATATGACATGTTGAGCAGGAAACCACCAGTAGAAAGCACAAGAAAAGCGCGGTTGTTGGAAGTTTCGTATTTTGAAATTCGGCCACATTGTGTATCGAAGCTGGATTGCAGGCGAATCAGGTGACATATTGCAGCAAATTAAACGTTGATCTACTCACAATTACGTCCATAACCGAAAATAAACGAAACATACGGAATCTGTGACAATAAATTTTATCCGTTCAAAATAAGTAAGGCTAACCATCAGGGATTTTCGCAAAAAATTTAAAAAAAATTTTTGTTGAAATTCCGGCTCAAAATGATTATATGTAATGTATATGACATGTTGAGCAGGAAACCACCAGTAGAAAGCACAAGGAAAGCGCGGTTGTTGGAAGTTTCGTATTTTGAAATTCGGCCACATTGTGTATCGAAGCTGGATTGCAGGCGAATCAGGTGACATATTGCAGCAAATTAAACGTTGATCTACTCACAATTACGTCCATAACCGAAAATAAACGAAACATACGGAATCTGCGACAATAAATTTTATCCGTTCAAAATAAGTAAGGCTAACCATCAGGGATTTTCGCAAAAAATTTAAAAAAAAATTTTGTTGAAATTCCGGCTCAAAATGATTATATGTAATGTATATGACATGTTGAGCAGGAAACCACCGGTAGAAAGCACAAGGAAAGCGCGGTTGTTGGAAGTTTCGTATTTTGAAATTCGGCCACATTGTGTATCGAAGCTGGATTGCAGGCGAATCAGGTGACATATTGCAGCAAATTAAACGTTGATCTACTCACAATTACGTCCATAACCGAAAATAAACGAAACATACGGAATCTGTGACAATAAATTTTATCCGTTCAAAATAAGTAAGGCTAACCATCAGGGATTTTCGCAAAAAATTTAAAAAAAATTTTTGTTGAAATTCCGGCTCAAAATGATTATATGTAATGTATATGACATGTTGAGCAGGAAACCACCAGTAGAAAGCACAAGGAAAGCGCGGTTGTTGGAAGTTTCGTATTTTGAAATTCGGCCACATTGTGTATCGAAGCTGGATTGCAGGCGAATCAGGTGACATATTGCAGCAAATTAAACGTTGATCTACTCACAATTACGTCCATAACCGAAAATAAACGAAACATACGGAATCTGTGACAATAAATTTTATCCGTTCAAAATAAGTAAGGCTAACCATCAGGGATTTTCGCAAAAAATTTAAAAAAAAATTTTGTTGAAATTCCGGCTCAAAATGATTATAGGTAATGTATATGACATGTTGAGCAGGAAACCACCAGTAGAACGCACAAGGAAAGCGCGGTTGTTGGAAGTTTCGTATTTTGAAATTCGGCCACATTGTGTATCGAAGCTGGATTGCAGGCGAATCAGGTGACATATTGCAGCAAATTAAACGTTGATCTACTCACAATTACGTCCATAACCGAAAATAAACGAAACATACGGAATCTGTGACAATAAATTTTATCCGTTCAAAATAAGTAAGGCTAACCATCAGGGATTTTCGCAAAAAATTTAAAAAAAAATTTTGTTGAAATTCCGGCTCAAAATGATTATAGGTAATGTATATGACATGTTGAGCAGGAAACCACCAGTAGAACGCACAAGGAAAGCGCGGTTGTTGGAAGTTTCGTATTTTGAAATTCGGCCACATTGTGTATCGAAGCTGGATTGCAGGCGAATCAGGTGACATATTGCAGCAAATTAAACGTTGATCTACTCACAATTACGTCCATAACCGAAAATAAACGAAACATACGGAATCTGTGACAATAAATTTTATCCGTTCAAAATAAGTAAGGCTAACCATCAGGGATTTTCGCAAAAAATTTAAAAAAAAATTTTGTTGAAATTCCGGCTCAAAATGATTATAGGTAATGTATATGACATGTTGAGCAGGAAACCACCAGTAGAACGCACAAGGAAAGCGCGGTTGTTGGAAGTTTCGTATTTTGAAATTCGGCCACATTGTGTATCGAAGCTGGATTGCAGGCGAATCAGGTGACATATTGCAGCAAATTAAACGTTGATCTACTCACAATTACGTCCATAACCGAAAATAAACGAAACATACGGAATCTGCGACAATAAATTTTATCCGTTCAAAATAAGTAAGGCTAACCATCAGGGATTTTCGCAAAAAATTTAAAAAAAATTTTTGTTGAAATTCCGGCTCAAAATGATTATATGTAATGTATATGACATGTTGAGCAGAAAACCACCAGTAGAACGCACAAGGAAAGCGCGGTTGTTGGAAGTTTCGTATTTTGAAATTCGGCCACATTGTGTATCGAAGCTGGATTGCAGGCGAATCAGGTGACATATTGCAGCAAATTAAACGTTGATCTACTCACAATTACGTCCATAACCGAAAATAAACGAAACATACGGAATCTGTGACAATAAATTTTATCCGTTCAAAATAAGTAAGGCTAACCATCAGGGATTTTCGCAAAAAATTTAAAAAAAATTTTTGTTGAAATTCCGGCTCAAAATGATTATATGTAATGTATATGACATGTTGAGCAGGAAACCACCAGTAGAAAGCACAAGGAAAGCGCGGTTGTTGGAAGTTTCGTATTTTGAAATTCGGCCACATTGTGTATCGAAGCTGGATTGCAGGCGAATCAGGTGACATATTGCAGCAAATTAAACGTTGATCTACTCACAATTACGTCCATAACCGAAAATAAACGAAACATACGGAATCTGCGAAAATAAATTTTATCCGTTCAAAATAAGTAAGGCTAACCATCAGGGATTTTCGCAAAAAATTTAAAAAAAATTTTTGTTGAAATTCCGGCTCAAAATGATTATATGTAATGTATATGACATGTTGAGCAGGAAACCACCAGTAGAAAGCACAAGGAAAGCGCGGTTGTTGGAAGTTTCGTATTTTGAAATTCGGCCACATTGTGTATCGAAGCTGGATTGCAGGCGAATCAGGTGACATATTGCAGCAAATTAAACGTTGATCTACTCACAATTACGTCCATAACCGAAAATAAACGAAACATACGGAATCTGTGACAATAAATTTTATCCGTTCAAAATAAGTAAGGCTAACCATCAGGGATTTTCGCAAAAAATTTAAAAAAAAAATTTTGTTGAAATTCCGGCTCAAAATGATTATATGTAATGTATATGACATGTTGAGCAGGAAACCACCAGTAGAAAGCACAAGGAAAGCGCGGTTGTTGGAAGTTTCGTATTTTGAAATTCGGCCACATTGTGTATCGAAGCTGGATTGCAGGCGAATCAGGTGACATATTGCAGCAAATTAAACGTTGATCTACTCACAATTACGTCCATAACCGAAAATAAACGAAACATACGGAATCTGCGAAAATAAATTTTATCCGTTCAAAATAAGTAAGGCTAACCATCAGGGATTTTCGCAAAAAATTTAAAAAAAATTTTTGTTGAAATTCCGGCTCAAAATGATTATATGTAATGTATATGACATGTTGAGCAGGAAACCACCAGTAGAAAGCACAAGGAAAGCGCGGTTGTTGGAAGTTTCGTATTTTGAAATTCGGCCACATTGTGTATCGAAGCTGGATTGCAGGCGAATCAGGTGACATATTGCAGCAAATTAAACGTTGATCTACTCACAATTACGTCCATAACCGAAAATAAACGAAACATACGGAATCTGTGACAATAAATTTTATCCGTTCAAAATAAGTAAGGCTAACCATCAGGGATTTTCGCAAAAAATTTAAAAAAAAATTTTGTTGAAATTCCGGCTCAAAATGATTATAGGTAATGTATATGACATGTTGAGCAGGAAACCACCAGTAGAACGCACAAGGAAAGCGCGGTTGTTGGAAGTTTCGTATTTTGAAATTCGGCCACATTGTGTATCGAAGCTGGATTGCAGGCGAATCAGGTGACATATTGCAGCAAATTAAACGTTGATCTACTCACAATTACGTCCATAACCGAAAATAAACGAAACATACGGAATCTGTGACAATAAATTTTATCCGTTCAAAATAAGTAAGGCTAACCATCAGGGATTTTCGCAAAAAATTTAAAAAAATTTTTTGTTGAAATTCCGGCTCAAAATGATTATATGTAATGTATATGACATGTTGAGCAGGAAACCACCAGTAGAAAGCACAAGGAAAGCGCGGTTGTTGGAAGTTTCGTATTTTGAAATTCGGCCACATTGTGTATCGAAGCTGGATTGCAGGCGAATCAGGTGACATATTGCAGCAAATTAAACGTTGATCTACTCACAATTACGTCCATAACCGAAAATAAACGAAAGATACGGAATCTGTGACAATAAATTTTATCCGTTCAAAATAAGTAAGGCTAACTAACCATCAGGGATTTTCGCAAAAAATTTAAAAAAAATTTTTGTTGAAATTCCGGCTCAAAATGATTATAGGTAATGTATATGACATGTTGAGCAGGAAACCACCAGTAGAACGCACAAGGAACGCGCGGTTGTTGGAAGTTTCGTATTTTGAAATTCGGCCACATTGTGTATCGAAGCTGGATTGCAGGCGAATCAGGTGACATATTGCAGCAAATTAAACGTTGATCTACTCACAATTACGTCCATAACCGAAAATAAACGAAACATACGGAATCTGTGACAATAAATTTTATCCGTTCAAAATAAGTAAGGCTAACCATCAGGGAATTTCGCAAAAAATTTAAAAAAAATTTTTGTTGAAATTCCGGCTCAAAATGATTATAGGTAATGTATATGACATGTTGAGCAGGAAACCACCAGTAGAACGCACAAGGAAAGCGCGGTTGTTGGAAGTTTCGTATTTTGAAATTCGGCCACATTGTGTATCGAAGCTGGATTGCAGGCGAATCAGGTGACATATTGCAGCAAATTAAACATTGATCTACTCACAATTACGCCCATAACCGAAAATAAAAGAAACATACGGAATCTGCGACAATAAATTTTATCCGTTCAAAATAAGTAAGGCTAACCATCAGGGATTTTCGCAAAAAATTTAAAAAAAAATTTTGTTGAAATTCCGGCTCAAAATGATTATATGTAATGTATATGACATGTTGAGCAGGAAACCACCAGTAGAAAGCACAAGGAAAGCGCGGTTGTTGGAAGTTTCGTATTTTGAAATTCGGCCACATTGTGTATCGAAGCTGGATTGCAGGCGAATCAGGTGACATATTGCAGCAAATTAAACGTTGATCTACTCACAATTACGTCCATAACCGAAAATAAACGAAACATACGGAATCTGTGACAATAAATTTTATCCGTTCAAAATAAGTAAGGCTAACCATCAGGGATTTTCGCAAAAAATTAAAAAAAAATTTTTGTTGAAATTCCGGCTCAAAATGATTATAGGTAATGTATATGACATTTTGAGCAGGAAACCACCGGTAGAAAGCACAAGGAAAGTGCGGTTGTTGGAAGTTTCGTATTTTGAAATTCGGCCACATTGTGTATCGAAGCTGGATTGCAGGCGAATCAGGTGACATATTGCAGCAAATTAAACGTTGATCTACTCACAATTACGTCCATAACCGAAAATAAACGAAACATACGGAATCTGTGACAATAAATTTTATCCGTTCAAAATAAGTAAGGCTAACCATCAGGGATTTTCGCAAAAAATTTAAAAAAAATTTTTGTTGAAATTCCGGCTCAAAATGATTATATGTAATGTATATGACATGTTGAGCAGGAAACCACCAGTAGAACGCACAAGGAAAGCGCGGTTGTTGGAAGTTTCGTATTTTGAAATTCGGCCACATTGTGTATCGAAGCTGGATTGCAGGCGAATCAGGTGACATATTGCAGCAAATTAAACGTTGATCTACTCACAATTACGTCCATAACCGAAAATAAACGAAACATACGGAATCTGTGACAATAAATTTTATCCGTTCAAAATAAGTAAGGCTAACCATCAGGGATTTTCGCAAAAAATTTAAAAAAAAATTTTGTTGAAATTCCGGCTCAAAATGATTATAGGTAATGTATATGACATGTTGAGCAGGAAACCACCAGTAGAAAGCACAAGGAAAGCGCGGTTGTTGGAAGTTTCGTATTTTGAAATTCGGCCACATTGTGTATCGAAGCTGGATTGCAGGCGAATCAGGTGACATATTGCAGCAAATTAAACGTTGATCTACTCACAATTACGTCCATAACCGAAAATAAACGAAACATACGGAATCTGTGACAATAAATTTTATCCGTTCAAAATAAGTAAGGCTAACCATCAGGGATTTTCGCAAAAAATTTAAAAAAAAATTTTGTTGAAATTCCGGCTCAAAATGATTATAGGTAATGTATATGACATGTTGAGCAGGAAACCACCAGTAGAACGCACAAGGAAAGCGCGGTTGTTGGAAGTTTCGTATTTTGAAATTCGGCCACATTGTGTATCGAAGCTGGATTGCAGGCGAATCAGGTGACATATTGCAGCAAATTAAACGTTGATCTACTCACAATTACGCCCATAACCGAAAATAAACGAAACATACGGAATCTGTGACAATAAATTTTATCCGTTCAAAATAAGTAAGGCTAACCATCAGGGATTTTCGCAAAAAATTTAAAAAAAATTTTTGTTGAAATTCCGGCTCAAAATGATTATAGGTAATGTATATGACATTTTGAGCAGGAAACCACCGGTAGAAAGCACAAGGAAAGTGCGGTTGTTGGAAGTTTCGTATTTTGAAATTCGGTCACATTGTGTATCGAAGCTGGATTGTAGGCGAATCAGGTGACATATTGCAGCAAATTAAACGTAGATCTACTCACAATTACGTCCATAACCGAAAATAAACGAAACATACGGAATCTGTGACAATAAATTTTATCCGTTCAAAATAAGTAAGGCTACTCAAAATGATTATATGTAATGTATATGACATGTTGAGCAGGAAACCACCAGTAGAACGCACAAGGAAAGCGCGGTTGTTGGAAGTTTCGTATTTTGAAATTCGGCCACATTGTGTATCGAAGCTGGATTGCAGGCGAATCAGGTGACATATTGCAGCAAATTAAACGTTGATCTACTCACAATTACGTCCATAACCGAAAATAAACGAAACATACGGAATCTGTGACAATAAATTTTATCCGTTCAAAATAAGTAAGGCTACATCAGGGATTTTCGCAAAAAATTTAAAAAAAAATTTTGTTGAAATTCCGGCTCAAAATGATTATAGGTAATGTATATGACATGTTGAGCAGGAAACCACCGGTAGAAAGCACAAGGAAAGCGCGGTTGTTGGAAGTTTCGTATTTTGAAATTCGGTCACATTGTGTATCGAAGCTGGATTGCAGGCGAAAGGTGACATATTGCAGCAAATTAAACGTTGATCTACTCACAATTACGTCCATAACCGAAAATAAACGAAACATACGGAATCTGTGACAATAAATTTTATCCGTTCAAAATAAGTAAGGCTACATCAGGGATTTTCGCAAAAAATTTAAAAAAAAATTTTGTTGAAATTCCGGCTCAAAATGATTATAGGTAATGTATATGACATGTTGAGCAGGAAACCACCGGTAGAAAGCACAAGGAAAGCGCGGTTGTTGGAAGTTTCGTATTTTGAAATTCGGTCACATTGTGTATCGAAGCTGGATTGCAGGCGAATCAGGTGACATATTGCAGCAAATTAAACATTGATCTACTCACAATTACGCCCATAACCGAAAATAAAAGAAACATACGGAATCTGCGACAATAAATTTTATCCGTTCAAAATAAGTAAGGCTAACCATCAGGGATTGTTACGACTGTGTTGTCTGTAACAAGACATAATATTCGTTTACGCGTGACATCCCCATATTTTGTTAGATTTTATGTTTTTACTCTTGGTTTCTTGCCTATGTTTTTACTCTTGGTTTCTTGCCTATGTTTTTACTCTTGGTTTCTTGCCTCTGTGTTGTTGGTGTCTGAACGCGTTTCGTGTGGAGGGATTCTCGTATGTTTTTGTTCGTTTGGTTGGTAGTAAAACAAAATGGGAGAGAGAGAGAACAATGCGAATCGAGTGTGTGCGTAAAGCAAAACATTCCATAAGAATGTTTTTCTTATATGCCTCTCGTTTATATCAATGCGAATTGATATAAATGAGAAACAGAGAAGAAAGACAATTCTTCTGGAATGTTTTGCGCGTCGTTTGTGCGACGCTCGAATTTTTTTTTTGGTATATCATTCGAGTTTTGTTTTTTGAATCATCCAAGTGTTTTTGGGAAAAATTTTTTTGAAACTCAGTTGGGAGTTTTTTGTTGGAAAAATATTTCGTGATATAAAAAGTTATGTGAAATTTGATCCATTTATATATATATATATATAAATAAAGAAATTTAAAAAAAAAAAAATAAAAGTTTTAATTAAAACTATATAATTATAAAAGTGCTGGAAAAACAGTTTTATTGCGTGCTATATCTTTTGGTTATCTCGTGGCGGATAAAAAAAAAAAATTTTTGATATACTTGAATTTTGGTTCTCTTGTTGGGCGTGTCCGCAGTGGAAAGTGTATTTTCATTTGCAATTTTGAAACTTATAACGCTGATTGTTGATGCCGACGTCAAAGTGATAGAGGATAATTAAAATATAAGTTGCAAGAACAGGAGTCGAATCAGATCCAATTATTGCTGAGACCGAATTAAAATATATATATTGGCATTGCATTACGCTGCTCTACGCTACGCTATCGAGTTTTTTTTTGAGGCGACAATTTACATTGCAATTTTGGATGGCGTGTATAACCAGCCTAGCGGATTGATAAACAATTAGGACAATAGACATCACCGCAACTTTCGGGTGGCCAACGGGTCACGTTATTACCAAAGTCGGGGAGTCGACCAACGTGCTGGTATTGGTAACGGTGAAAGGCACCGCAACGGTGTGGTATCGGCACAATCAAGCCGCAACGGTCCGGGTGGGGCAAGGCCACCTGCGGCATGACGGCCGCTCAAGGCCGCAACAGTATTTTTTTTTAAGGTACGATTTTTTTTATATTTTTTTTTTTTTGCTCATTTTTCTTATTTTTATTTTTTTTACATTTTTTATTTTTAAATTTAAATTTATATTTTGTAATCGAGCGCCGCACAGCGGGTGCACGCTCGATACGCATTGTTTCCTCTCTCTCTCTCTCATTCTCTCCTTAGCGTGGTACGGGTGGAGGGGGAAGTTTTTTTTTTTTTTCTCGGTGGTTTTTTTTTAAAAATAAAATGAATATTTAATTTTTTCGGTGTGGTGTGATGGGAGCGGAGACTCCCTCTGTGTCGGTTTAGTGTTTGAGGTCCCTTGGTGCCCGCATCCAATTCCGTAACCAGGGCTTGGCCCCGTTTGAATTCGGATGGATGCGCGCACCAAGGCACCTCTTCCGTTATCATTTTTTTATTTTTTTTATTTATTTTATTTATTATTTGACTATCTGCTGTTCGTTCCTCAGGTTCCGGCCGACGAATTTCGGCGGAATCCGGGTTTTATTTATTATTTGCGTTTCCCCAACTTTCTGTTAATCACGGTGTAGGCCAGGAACCATGTAAGCCTCAAACCCCACGACCCTAGCAATTCTCGCTGAGAACTTAGCCGGCAAAAGATCACCGTGGAGGCCTCTGCATGTGTTTAAGTGAAATCTGCAGGTTGGCAGTAGCCAGCCTGTAACAGGATTTTCGCAAAAAATTTAAAAAAAATTTTTGTTGAAATTCCGGCTCAAAATGATTATATGTAATGTATATGACATGTTGAGCAGGAAACCACCAGTAGAAAGCACAAGGAAAGCGCGGTTGTTGGAAGTTTCGTATTTTGAAATTCGGCCACATTGTGTATCGAAGCTGGATTGCAGGCGAATCAGGTGACATATTGCAGCAAATTAAACGTTGATCTACTCACAATTACGTCCATAACCGAAAATAAACGAAACATACGGAATCTGCGAAAATAAATTTTATCCGTTCAAAATAAGTAAGGCTTACATCAGGGATTTTCGCAAAAAATTTAAAAAAAATTTTTGTTGAAATTCCGGCTCAAAATGATTATATGTAATGTATATGACATGTTGAGCAGGAAACCACCAGTAGAAAGCACAAGGAAAGCGCGGTTGTTGGAAGTTTCGTATTTTGAAATTCGGCCACATTGTGTATCGAAGCTGGATTGCAGGCGAATCAGGTGACATATTGCAGCAAATTAAACGTTGATCTACTCACAATTACGTCCATAACCGAAAATAAACGAAACATACGGAATCTGTGACAATAAATTTTATCCGTTCAAAATAAGTAAGGCTAACCATCAGGGATTTTCGCAAAAAATTTAAAAAAAATTTTTGTTGAAATTCCGGCTCAAAATGATTATATGTAATGTATATGACATGTTGAGCAGGAAACCACCAGTAGAACGCACAAGGAAAGCGCGGTTGTTGGAAGTTTCGTATTTTGAAATTCGGCCACATTGTGTATCGAAGCTGGATTGCAGGCGAATCAGATGACATATTGCAGCAAATTAAACGTTGATCTACTCACAATTACGTCCATAACCGAAAATAAACGAAACATACGGAATCTGTGACAATAAATTTTATCCGTTCAAAATAAGTAAGGCTAACCATCAGGGATTTTCGCAAAAAATTTAAAAAAAAAATTTGTTGAAATTCCGGCTCAAAATGATTATATGTAATGTATATGACATGTTGAGCAGGAAACCACCAGTAGAAAGCACAAGGAAAGCGCGGTTGTTGGAAGTTTCGTATTTTGAAATTCGGCCACATTGTGTATCGAAGCTGGATTGCAGGCGAATCAGGTGACATATTGCAGCAAATTAAACGTTGATCTACTCACAATTACGTCCACAACCGAAAATAAACGAAACATACGGAATCTGTGACAATAAATTTTATCCGTTCAAAATAAGTAAGGCTAACCATCAGGGATTTTCGCAAAAAATTTAAAAAAAAATTTTGTTGAAATTCCGGCTCAAAATGATTATAGGTAATGTATATGACATGTTGAGCAGGAAACCACCAGTAGAACGCACAAGGAAAGCGCGGTTGTTGGAAGTTTCGTATTTTGAAATTCGGCCACATTGTGTATCGAAGCTGGATTGCAGGCGAATCAGGTGACATATTGCAGCAAATTAAACGTTGATCTACTCACAATTACGCCCATAACCGAAAATAAACGAAACATACGGAATCTGTGACAATAAATTTTATCCGTTCAAAATAAGTAAGGCTAACCATCAGGGATTTTCGCAAAAAATTAAAAAAAAATTTTTGTTGAAATTCCGGCTCAAAATGATTATAGGTAATGTATATGACATTTTGAGCAGAAAACCACCGGTAGAAAGCACAAGGAAAGTGCGGTTGTTGGAAGTTTCGTATTTTGAAATTCGGTCACATTGTGTATCGAAGCTGGATTGTAGGCGAATCAGGTGACATATTGCAGCAAATTAAACGTAGATCTACTCACAATTACGTCCATAACCGAAAATAAACGAAACATACGGAATCTGTGACAATAAATTTTATCCGTTCAAAATAAGTAAGGCTACTCAAAATGATTATATGTAATGTATATGACATGTTGAGCAGGAAACCACCAGTAGAACGCACAAGGAAAGCGCGGTTGTTGGAAGTTTCGTATTTTGAAATTCGGCCACATTGTGTATCGAAGCTGGATTGCAGGCGAATCAGGTGACATATTGCAGCAAATTAAACGTTGATCTACTCACAATTACGCCCATAACCGAAAATAAACGAAACATACGGAATCTGTGACAATAAATTTTATCCGTTCAAAATAAGTAAGGCTAACCATCAGGGATTTTCGCAAAAAATTAAAAAAAAATTTTTGTTGAAATTCCGGCTCAAAATGATTATAGGTAATGTATATGACATTTTGAGCAGGAAACCACCGGTAGAAAGCACAAGGAAAGTGCGGTTGTTGGAAGTTTCGTATTTTGAAATTCGGTCACATTGTGTATCGAAGCTGGATTGTAGGCGAATCAGGTGACATATTGCAGCAAATTAAACGTAGATCTACTCACAATTACGTCCATAACCGAAAATAAACGAAACATACGGAATCTGTGACAATAAATTTTATCCGTTCAAAATAAGTAAGGCTACTCAAAATGATTATATGTAATGTATATGACATGTTGAGCAGGAAACCACCAGTAGAACGCACAAGGAAAGCGCGGTTGTTGGAAGTTTCGTATTTTGAAATTCGGCCACATTGTGTATCGAAGCTGGATTGCAGGCGAATCAGGTGACATATTGCAGCAAATTAAACATTGATCTACTCACAATTACGCCCATAACCGAAAATAAAAGAAACATACGGAATCTGCGACAATAAATTTTATCCGTTCAAAATAAGTAAGGCTAACCATCAGGGATTTTCGCAAAAAATTTAAAAAAAATTTTTGTTGAAATTCCGGCTCAAAATGATTATATGTAATGTATATGACATTTTGAGCAGGAAACCACCGGTAGAAAGCACAAGGAAAGTGCGGTTGTTGGAAGTTTCGTATTTTGAAATTCGGTCACATTGTGTATCGAAGCTGGATTGTAGGCGAATCAGGTGACATATTGCAGCAAATTAAACGTAGATCTACTCACAATTACGTCCATAACCGAAAATAAACGAAACATACGGAATCTGTGACAATAAATTTTATCCGTTCAAAATAAGTAAGGCTACTCAAAATGATTATATGTAATGTATATGACATGTTGAGCAGGAAACCACCAGTAGAACGCACAAGGAAAGCGCGGTTGTTGGAAGTTTCGTATTTTGAAATTCGGCCACATTGTGTATCGAAGCTGGATTGCAGGCGAATCAGGTGACATATTGCAGCAAATTAAACATTGATCTACTCACAATTACGCCCATAACCGAAAATAAAAGAAACATACGGAATCTGCGACAATAAATTTTATCCGTTCAAAATAAGTAAGGCTAACCATCAGGGATTTTCGCAAAAAATTTAAAAAAAATTTTTGTTGAAATTCCGGCTCAAAATGATTATATGTAATGTATATGACATGTTGAGCAGGAAACCACCAGTAGAAAGCACAAGGAAAGCGCGGTTGTTGGAAGTTTCGTATTTTGAAATTCGGCCACATTGTGTATCGAAGCTGGATTGCAGGCGAATCAGGTGACATATTGCAGCAAATTAAACGTTGATCTACTCACAATTACGCCCATAACCGAAAATAAACGAAACATACGGAATCTGTGACAATAAATTTTATCCGTTCAAAATAAGTAAGGCTAACCATCAGGGATTTTCGCAAAAAATTAAAAAAAATTTTTTGTTGAAATTCCGGCTCAAAATGATTATAGGTAATGTATATGACATTTTGAGCAGGAAACCACCGGTAGAAAGCACAAGGAAAGTGCGGTTGTTGGAAGTTTCGTATTTTGAAATTCGGTCACATTGTGTATCGAAGCTGGATTGTAGGCGAATCAGGTGACATATTGCAGCAAATTAAACGTAGATCTACTCACAATTACGTCCATAACCGAAAATAAACGAAACATACGGAATCTGTGACAATAAATTTTATCCGTTCAAAATAAGTAAGGCTACTCAAAATGATTATATGTAATGTATATGACATGTTGAGCAGGAAACCACCAGTAGAACGCACAAGGAAAGCGCGGTTGTTGGAAGTTTCGTATTTTGAAATTCGGCCACATTGTGTATCGAAGCTGGATTGCAGGCGAATCAGGTGACATATTGCAGCAAATTAAACGTTGATCTACTCACAATTACGCCCATAACCGAAAATAAACGAAACATACGGAATCTGTGACAATAAATTTTATCCGTTCAAAATAAGTAAGGCTAACCATCAGGGATTTTCGCAAAAAATTAAAAAAAATTTTTTGTTGAAATTCCGGCTCAAAATGATTATAGGTAATGTATATGACATTTTGAGCAGGAAACCACCGGTAGAAAGCACAAGGAAAGTGCGGTTGTTGGAAGTTTCGTATTTTGAAATTCGGTCACATTGTGTATCGAAGCTGGATTGTAGGCGAATCAGGTGACATATTGCAGCAAATTAAACGTAGATCTACTCACAATTACGTCCATAACCGAAAATAAACGAAACATACGGAATCTGTGACAATAAATTTTATCCGTTCAAAATAAGTAAGGCTACTCAAAATGATTATATGTAATGTATATGACATGTTGAGCAGGAAACCACCAGTAGAACGCACAAGGAAAGCGCGGTTGTTGGAAGTTTCGTATTTTGAAATTCGGCCACATTGTGTATCGAAGCTGGATTGCAGGCGAATCAGGTGACATATTGCAGCAAATTAAACATTGATCTACTCACAATTACGCCCATAACCGAAAATAAAAGAAACATACGGAATCTGCGACAATAAATTTTATCCGTTCAAAATAAGTAAGGCTAACCATCAGGGATTTTCGCAAAAAATTTAAAAAAAATTTTTGTTGAAATTCCGGCTCAAAATGATTATAGGTAATGTATATGACATTTTGAGCAGGAAACCACCGGTAGAAAGCACAAGGAAAGTGCGGTTGTTGGAAGTTTCGTATTTTGAAATTCGGTCACATTGTGTATCGAAGCTGGATTGTAGGCGAATCAGGTGACATATTGCAGCAAATTAAACGTAGATCTACTCACAATTACGTCCATAACCGAAAATAAACGAAACATACGGAATCTGTGACAATAAATTTTATCCGTTCAAAATAAGTAAGGCTACTCAAAATGATTATATGTAATGTATATGACATGTTGAGCAGGAAACCACCAGTAGAACGCACAAGGAAAGCGCGGTTGTTGGAAGTTTCGTATTTTGAAATTCGGCCACATTGTGTATCGAAGCTGGATTGCAGGCGAATCAGGTGACATATTGCAGCAAATTAAACGTTGATCTACTCACAATTACGCCCATAACCGAAAATAAACGAAACATACGGAATCTGTGACAATAAATTTTATCCGTTCAAAATAAGTAAGGCTAACCATCAGGGATTTTCGCAAAAAATTAAAAAAAATTTTTTGTTGAAATTCCGGCTCAAAATGATTATAGGTAATGTATATGACATTTTGAGCAGGAAACCACCGGTAGAAAGCACAAGGAAAGTGCGGTTGTTGGAAGTTTCGTATTTTGAAATTCGGTCACATTGTGTATCGAAGCTGGATTGTAGGCGAATCAGGTGACATATTGCAGCAAATTAAACGTAGATCTACTCACAATTACGTCCATAACCGAAAATAAACGAAACATACGGAATCTGTGACAATAAATTTTATCCGTTCAAAATAAGTAAGGCTACTCAAAATGATTATATGTAATGTATATGACATGTTGAGCAGGAAACCACCAGTAGAACGCACAAGGAAAGCGCGGTTGTTGGAAGTTTCGTATTTTGAAATTCGGCCACATTGTGTATCGAAGCTGGATTGCAGGCGAATCAGGTGACATATTGCAGCAAATTAAACATTGATCTACTCACAATTACGCCCATAACCGAAAATAAAAGAAACATACGGAATCTGCGACAATAAATTTTATCCGTTCAAAATAAGTAAGGCTAACCATCAGGGATTTTCGCAAAAAATTTAAAAAAAATTTTTGTTGAAATTCCGGCTCAAAATGATTATAGGTAATGTATATGACATTTTGAGCAGGAAACCACCGGTAGAAAGCACAAGGAAAGTGCGGTTGTTGGAAGTTTCGTATTTTGAAATTCGGTCACATTGTGTATCGAAGCTGGATTGCAGGCGAATCAGGTGACATATTGCAGCAAATTAAACGTTGATCTACTCACAATTACGCCCATAACCGAAAATAAACGAAACATACGGAATCTGTGACAATAAATTTTATCCGTTCAAAATAAGTAAGGCTACTCAAAATGATTATATGTAATGTATATGACATGTTGAGCAGGAAACCACCAGTAGAACGCACAAGGAAAGCGCGGTTGTTGGAAGTTTCGTATTTTGAAATTCGGCCACATTGTGTATCGAAGCTGGATTGCAGGCGAATCAGGTGACATATTGCAGCAAATTAAACATTGATCTACTCACAATTACGCCCATAACCGAAAATAAAAGAAACATACGGAATCTGCGACAATAAATTTTATCCGTTCAAAATAAGTAAGGCTAACCATCAGGGATTTTCGCAAAAAATTTAAAAAAAATTTTTGTTGAAATTCCGGCTCAAAATGATTATAGGTAATGTATATGACATTTTGAGCAGGAAACCACCGGTAGAAAGCACAAGGAAAGTGCGGTTGTTGGAAGTTTCGTATTTTGAAATTCGGTCACATTGTGTATCGAAGCTGGATTGCAGGCGAATCAGGTGACATATTGCAGCAAATTAAACGTTGATCTACTCACAATTACGCCCATAACCGAAAATAAACGAAACATACGGAATCTGTGACAATAAATTTTATCCGTTCAAAATAAGTAAGGCTAACCATCAGGGATTTTCGCAAAAAATTAAAAAAAAATTTTTGTTGAAATTCCGGCTCAAAATGATTATAGGTAATGTATATGACATTTTGAGCAGGAAACCACCGGTAGAAAGCACAAGGAAAGTGCGGTTGTTGGAAGTTTCGTATTTTGAAATTCGGTCACATTGTGTATCGAAGCTGGATTGTAGGCGAATCAGGTGACATATTGCAGCAAATTAAACGTAGATCTACTCACAATTACGTCCATAACCGAAAATAAACGAAACATACGGAATCTGTGACAATAAATTTTATCCGTTCAAAATAAGTAAGGCTACTCAAAATGATTATATGTAATGTATATGACATGTTGAGCAGGAAACCACCAGTAGAACGCACAAGGAAAGCGCGGTTGTTGGAAGTTTCGTATTTTGAAATTCGGCCACATTGTGTATCGAAGCTGGATTGCAGGCGAATCAGGTGACATATTGCAGCAAATTAAACATTGATCTACTCACAATTACGCCCATAACCGAAAATAAAAGAAACATACGGAATCTGCGACAATAAATTTTATCCGTTCAAAATAAGTAAGGCTACTCAAAATGATTATATGTAATGTATATGACATGTTGAGCAGGAAACCACCAGTAGAACGCACAAGGAAAGCGCGGTTGTTGGAAGTTTCGTATTTTGAAATTCGGCCACATTGTGTATCGAAGCTGGATTGCAGGCGAATCAGGTGACATATTGCAGCAAATTAAACGTTGATCTACTCACAATTACGCCCATAACCGAAAATAAACGAAACATACGGAATCTGTGACAATAAATTTTATCCGTTCAAAATAAGTAAGGCTAACCATCAGGGATTTTCGCAAAAAATTAAAAAAAAATTTTTGTTGAAATTCCGGCTCAAAATGATTATAGGTAATGTATATGACATTTTGAGCAGGAAACCACCGGTAGAAAGCACAAGGAAAGTGCGGTTGTTGGAAGTTTCGTATTTTGAAATTCGGTCACATTGTGTATCGAAGCTGGATTGCAGGCGAAAGGTGACATATTGCAGCAAATTAAACGTTGATCTACTCACAATTACGTCCATAACCGAAAATAAACGAAACATACGGAATCTGTGACAATAAATTTTATCCGTTCAAAATAAGTAAGGCTACTCAAAATGATTATATGTAATGTATATGACATGTTGAGCAGGAAACCACCAGTAGAACGCACAAGGAAAGCGCGGTTGTTGGAAGTTTCGTATTTTGAAATTCGGCCACATTGTGTATCGAAGCTGGATTGCAGGCGAATCAGGTGACATATTGCAGCAAATTAAACGTTGATCTACTCACAATTACGTCCATAACCGAAAATAAACGAAACATACGGAATCTGTGACAATAAATTTTATCCGTTCAAAATAAGTAAGGCTAACCATCAGGGATTTTCGCAAAAAATTTAAAAAAAAATTTTGTTGAAATTCCGGCTCAAAATGATTATAGGTAATGTATATGACATGTTGAGCAGGAAACCACCGGTAGAAAGCACAAGGAAAGCGCGGTTGTTGGAAGTTTCGTATTTTGAAATTCGGTCACATTGTGTATCGAAGCTGGATTGCAGGCGAAAGGTGACATATTGCAGCAAATTAAACGTTGATCTACTCACAATTACGTCCATAACCGAAAATAAACGAAACATACGGAATCTGTGACAATAAATTTTATCCGTTCAAAATAAGTAAGGCTAACCATCAGGGATTTTCGTAAAAAATTTAAAAAAAATTTTTGTTGAAATTCCGGCTCAAAATGATTATAGGTAATGTATATGACATGTTGAGCAGGAAACCACCAGTAGAACGCACAAGGAAAGCGCGGTTGTTGGAAGTTTCGTATTTTGAAATTCGGCCACATTGTGTATCGAAGCTGGATTGCAGGCGAATCAGGTGACATATTGCAGCAAATTAAACATTGATCTACTCACAATTACGCCCATAACCGAAAATAAAAGAAACATACGGAATCTGCGACAATAAATTTTATCCGTTCAAAATAAGTAAGGCTAACCATCAGGGATTTTCGTAAAAAATTTAAAAAAAATTTTTGTTGAAATTCCGGCTCAAAATGATTATATGTAATGTATATGACATGTTGAGCAGGAAACCACCAGTAGAAAGCACAAGGAAAGCGCGGTTGTTGGAAGTTTCGTATTTTGAAATTCGGCCACATTGTGTATCGAAGCTGGATTGCAGGCGAATCAGGTGACATATTGCAGCAAATTAAACGTTGATCTACTCACAATTACGTCCATAACCGAAAATAAACGAAACATACGGAATCTGCGACAATAAATTTTATCCGTTCAAAATAAGTAAGGCTAACCATCAGGGATTTTCGCAAAAAATTTAAAAAAAATTTTTGTTGAAATTCCGGCTCAAAATGATTATATGTAATGTATATGACATGTTGAGCAGGAAACCACCAGTAGAACGCACAAGGAAAGCGCGGTTGTTGGAAGTTTCGTATTTTGAAATTCGGCCACATTGTGTATCGAAGCTGGATTGCAGGCGAATCAGGTGACATATTGCAGCAAATTAAACGTTGATCTACTCACAATTACGTCCATAACCGAAAATAAACGAAACATACGGAATCTGTGACAATAAATTTTATCCGTTCAAAATAAGTAAGGCTAACCATCAGGGATTTTCGCAAAAAATTTAAAAAAAATTTTTGTTGAAATTCCGGCTCAAAATGATTATATGTAATGTATATGACATGTTGAGCAGGAAACCACCAGTAGAACGCACAAGGAAAGCGCGGTTGTTGGAAGTTTCGTATTTTGAAATTCGGCCACATTGTGTATCGAAGCTGGATTGCAGGCGAATCAGGTGACATATTGCAGCAAATTAAACGTTGATCTACTCACAATTACGTCCATAACCGAAAATAAACGAAACATACGGAATCTGTGACAATAAATTTTATCCGTTCAAAATAAGTAAGGCTAACCATCAGGGATTTTCGCAAAAAATTTAAAAAAAAATTTTGTTGAAATTCCGGCTCAAAATGATTATAGGTAATGTATATGACATGTTGAGCAGGAAACCACCGGTAGAAAGCACAAGGAAAGCGCGGTTGTTGGAAGTTTCGTATTTTGAAATTCGGTCACATTGTGTATCGAAGCTGGATTGCAGGCGAAAGGTGACATATTGCAGCAAATTAAACGTTGATCTACTCACAATTACGTCCATAACCGAAAATAAACGAAACATACGGAATCTGTGACAATAAATTTTATCCGTTCAAAATAAGTAAGGCTAACCATCAGGGATTTTCGTAAAAAATTTAAAAAAAATTTTTGTTGAAATTCCGGCTCAAAATGATTATAGGTAATGTATATGACATGTTGAGCAGGAAACCACCAGTAGAACGCACAAGGAAAGCGCGGTTGTTGGAAGTTTCGTATTTTGAAATTCGGCCACATTGTGTATCGAAGCTGGATTGCAGGCGAATCAGGTGACATATTGCAGCAAATTAAACGTTGATCTACTCACAATTACGTCCATAACCGAAAATAAACGAAACATACGGAATCTGTGACAATAAATTTTATCCGTTCAAAATAAGTAAGGCTAACCATCAGGGATTTTCGTAAAAAATTTAAAAAAAATTTTTGTTGAAATTCCGGCTCAAAATGATTATAGGTAATGTATATGACATGTTGAGCAGGAAACCACCAGTAGAACGCACAAGGAAAGCGCGGTTGTTGGAAGTTTCGTATTTTGAAATTCGGCCACATTGTGTATCGAAGCTGGATTGCAGGCGAATCAGGTGACATATTGCAGCAAATTAAACGTTGATCTACTCACAATTACGTCCATAACCGAAAATAAACGAAACATACGGAATCTGTGACAATAAATTTTATCCGTTCAAAATAAGTAAGGCTAACCATCAGGGATTTTCGTAAAAAATTTAAAAAAAATTTTTGTTGAAATTCCGGCTCAAAATGATTATAGGTAATGTATATGACATGTTGAGCAGGAAACCACCAGTAGAAAGCACAAGGAAAGCGCGGTTGTTGGAAGTTTCGTATTTTGAAATTCGGCCACATTGTGTATCGAAGCTGGATTGCAGGCGAATCAGGTGACATATTGCAGCAAATTAAACGTTGATCTACTCACAATTACGTCCATAACCGAAAATAAACGAAACATACGGAATCTGTGACAATAAATTTTATCCGTTCAAAATAAGTAAGGCTAACCATCAGGGATTTTCGCAAAAAATTTAAAAAAAATTTTTGTTGAAATTCCGGCTCAAAATGATTATAGGTAATGTATATGACATGTTGAGCAGGAAACCACCAGTAGAACGCACAAGGAAAGCGCGGTTGTTGGAAGTTTCGTATTTTGAAATTCGGCCACATTGTGTATCGAAGCTGGATTGCAGGCGAATCAGGTGACATATTGCAGCAAATTAAACGTTGATCTACTCACAATTACGCCCATAACCGAAAATAAACGAAACATACGGAATCTGTGACAATAAATTTTATCCGTTCAAAATAAGTAAGGCTAACCATCAGGGATTTTCGCAAAAAATTAAAAAAAAAATTTTGTTGAAATTCCGGCTCAAAATGATTATAGGTAATGTATATGACATTTTGAGCAGGAAACCACCGGTAGAAAGCACAAGGAAAGTGCGGTTGTTGGAAGTTTCGTATTTTGAAATTCGGTCACATTGTGTATCGAAGCTGGATTGTAGGCGAATCAGGTGACATATTGCAGCAAATTAAACGTAGATCTACTCACAATTACGTCCATAACCGAAAATAAACGAAACATACGGAATCTGTGACAATAAATTTTATCCGTTCAAAATAAGTAAGGCTAACCATCAGGGATTTTCGCAAAAAATTTAAAAAAAATTTTTGTTGAAATTCCGGCTCAAAATGATTATAGGTAATGTATATGACATGTTGAGCAGGAAACCACCAGTAGAACGCACAAGGAAAGCGCGGTTGTTGGAAGTTTCGTATTTTGAAATTCGGCCACATTGTGTATCGAAGCTGGATTGCAGGCGAATCAGGTGACATATTGCAGCAAATTAAACGTTGATCTACTCACAATTACGTCCATAACCGAAAATAAACGAAACATACGGAATCTGTGACAATAAATTTTATCCGTTCAAAATAAGTAAGGCTAACCATCAGGGATTTTCGCAAAAAATTTAAAAAAAATTTTTGTTGAAATTCCGGCTCAAAATGATTATAGGTAATGTATATGACATGTTGAGCAGGAAACCACCAGTAGAACGCACAAGGAAAGCGCGGTTGTTGGAAGTTTCGTATTTTGAAATTCGGCCACATTGTGTATCGAAGCTGGATTGCAGGCGAATCAGGTGACATATTGCAGCAAATTAAACGTTGATCTACTCACAATTACGTCCATAACCGAAAATAAACGAAACATACGGAATCTGTGACAATAAATTTTATCCGTTCAAAATAAGTAAGGCTAACCATCAGGGATTTTCGCAAAAAATTTAAAAAAATTTTTTGTTGAAATTCCGGCTCAAAATGATTATAGGTAATGTATATGACATGTTGAGCAGGAAACCACCAGTAGAACGCACAAGGAAAGCGCGGTTGTTGGAAGTTTCGTATTTTGAAATTCGGCCACATTGTGTATCGAAGCTGGATTGCAGGCGAATCAGGTGACATATTGCAGCAAATTAAACGTTGATCTACTCACAATTACGTCCATAACCGAAAATAAACGAAACATACGGAATCTGCGACAATAAATTTTATCCGTTCAAAATAAGTAAGGCTAACCATCAGGGATTTTCGCAAAAAATTTAAAAAAAATTTTTGTTGAAATTCCGGCTCAAAATGATTATATGTAATGTATATGACATGTTGAGCAGGAAACCACCAGTAGAACGCACAAGGAAAGCGCGGTTGTTGGAAGTTTCGTATTTTGAAATTCGGCCACATTGTGTATCGAAGCTGGATTGCAGGCGAATCAGGTGACATATTGCAGCAAATTAAACGTTGATCTACTCACAATTACGTCCATAACCGAAAATAAACGAAACATACGGAATCTGTGACAATAAATTTTATCCGTTCAAAATAAGTAAGGCTAACCATCAGGGATTTTCGCAAAAAATTTAAAAAAAATTTTTGTTGAAATTCCGGCTCAAAATGATTATATGTAATGTATATGACATGTTGAGCAGGAAACCACCAGTAGAAAGCACAAGGAAAGCGCGGTTGTTGGAAGTTTCGTATTTTGAAATTCGGCCACATTGTGTATCGAAGCTGGATTGCAGGCGAATCAGGTGACATATTGCAGCAAATTAAACGTTGATCTACTCACAATTACGTCCATAACCGAAAATAAACGAAACATACGGAATCTGCGACAATAAATTTTATCCGTTCAAAATAAGTAAGGCTAACCATCAGGGATTTTCGCAAAAAATTTAAAAAAAATTTTTGTTGAAATTCCGGCTCAAAATGATTATATGTAATGTATATGACATGTTGAGCAGGAAACCACCAGTAGAACGCACAAGGAAAGCGCGGTTGTTGGAAGTTTCGTATTTTGAAATTCGGCCACATTGTGTATCGAAGCTGGATTGCAGGCGAATCAGGTGACATATTGCAGCAAATTAAACGTTGATCTACTCACAATTACGTCCATAACCGAAAATAAACGAAACATACGGAATCTGTGACAATAAATTTTATCCGTTCAAAATAAGTAAGGCTAACCATCAGGGATTTTCGCAAAAAATTTAAAAAAAAATTTTGTTGAAATTCCGGCTCAAAATGATTATATGTAATGTATATGACATGTTGAGCAGGAAACCACCAGTAGAAAGCACAAGGAAAGCGCGGTTGTTGGAAGTTTCGTATTTTGAAATTCGGCCACATTGTGTATCGAAGCTGGATTGCAGGCGAATCAGGTGACATATTGCAGCAAATTAAACGTTGATCTACTCACAATTACGCCCATAACCGAAAATAAACGAAACATACGGAATCTGTGACAATAAATTTTATCCGTTCAAAATAAGTAAGGCTAACCATCAGGGATTTTCGCAAAAAATTAAAAAAAATTTTTTGTTGAAATTCCGGCTCAAAATGATTATAGGTAATGTATATGACATGTTGAGCAGGAAACCACCAGTAGAACGCACAAGGAAAGCGCGGTTGTTGGAAGTTTCGTATTTTGAAATTCGGCCACATTGTGTATCGAAGCTGGATTGCAGGCGAATCAGGTGACATATTGCAGCAAATTAAACGTTGATCTACTCACAATTACGCCCATAACCGAAAATAAACGAAACATACGGAATCTGTGACAATAAATTTTATCCGTTCAAAATAAGTAAGGCTAACCATCAGGGATTTTCGCAAAAAATTAAAAAAAAATTTTTGTTGAAATTCCGGCTCAAAATGATTATAGGTAATGTATATGACATGTTGAGCAGGAAACCACCAGTAGAACGCACAAGGAAAGCGCGGTTGTTGGAAGTTTCGTATTTTGAAATTCGGCCACATTGTGTATCGAAGCTGGATTGCAGGCGAATCAGGTGACATATTGCAGCAAATTAAACGTTGATCTACTCACAATTACGTCCATAACCGAAAATAAACGAAACATACGGAATCTGTGACAATAAATTTTATCCGTTCAAAATAAGTAAGGCTAACCATCAGGGATTTTCGCAAAAAATTTAAAAAAAATTTTTGTTGAAATTCCGGCTCAAAATGATTATAGGTAATGTATATGACATGTTGAGCAGGAAACCACCAGTAGAACGCACAAGGAAAGCGCGGTTGTTGGAAGTTTCGTATTTTGAAATTCGGCCACATTGTGTATCGAAGCTGGATTGCAGGCGCATCAGGTGACATATTGCAGCAAATTAAACGTTGATCTACTCACAATTACGCCCATAACCGAAAATAAACGAAACATACGGAATCTGCGACAATAAATTTTATCCGTTCAAAATAAGTAAGGCTAACCATCAGGGATTTTCGCAAAAAATTTAAAAAAAATTTTTGTTGAAATTCCGGCTCAAAATGATTATAGGTAATGTATATGACATGTTGAGCAGGAAACCACCAGTAGAACGCACAAGGAAAGCGCGGTTGTTGGAAGTTTCGTATTTTGAAATTCGGCCACATTGTGTATCGAAGCTGGATTGCAGGCGAATCAGGTGACATATTGCAGCAAATTAAACGTTGATCTACTCACAATTACGTCCATAACCGAAAATAAACGAAACATACGGAATCTGTGACAATAAATTTTATCCGTTCAAAATAAGTAAGGCTAACCATCAGGGATTTTCGCAAAAAATTTAAAAAAAATTTTTGTTGAAATTCCGGCTCAAAATGATTATAGGTAATGTATATGACATGTTGAGCAGGAAACCACCAGTAGAACGCACAAGGAAAGCGCGGTTGTTGGAAGTTTCGTATTTTGAAATTCGGCCACATTGTGTATCGAAGCTGGATTGCAGGCGAATCAAGTGACATATTGCAGCAAATTAAACGTTGATCTACTCACAATTGCGCCCATAACCGAAAATAAACGAAACATACGGAATCTGTGACAATAAATTTTATCCGTTCAAAATAAGTAAGGCTAACCATCAGGGATTTTCGCAAAAAATTTAAAAAAAATTTTTGTTGAAATTCCGGCTCAAAATGATTATAGGTAATGTATATGACATGTTGAGCAGGAAACCACCAGTAGAACGCACAAGGAAAGCGCGGTTGTTGGAAGTTTCGTATTTTGAAATTCGGCCACATTGTGTATCGAAGCTGGATTGCAGGCGAATCAGGTGACATATTGCAGCAAATTAAACGTTGATCTACTCACAATTACGTCCATAACCGAAAATAAACGAAACATACGGAATCTGTGACAATAAATTTTATCCGTTCAAAATAAGTAAGGCTAACCATCAGGGATTTTCGCAAAAAATTTAAAAAAAATTTTTGTTGAAATTCCGGCTCAAAATGATTATAGGTAATGTATATGACATGTTGAGCAGGAAACCACCAGTAGAACGCACAAGGAAAGCGCGGTTGTTGGAAGTTTCGTATTTTGAAATTCGGCCACATTGTGTATCGAAGCTGGATTGCAGACGAATCAGGTGACATATTGCAGCAAATTAAACGTTGATCTACTCACAATTACGTCCATAACCGAAAATAAACGAAACATACGGAATCTGTGACAATAAATTTTATCCGTTCAAAATAAGTAAGGCTAACCATCAGGGATTTTCGCAAAAAATTTAAAAAAATTTTTTGTTGAAATTCCGGCTCAAAATGATTATAGGTAATGTATATGACATGTTGAGCAGGAAACCACCAGTAGAACGCACAAGGAAAGCGCGGTTGTTGGAAGTTTCGTATTTTGAAATTCGGCCACATTGTGTATCGAAGCTGGATTGCAGGCGAATCAAGTGACATATTGCAGCAAATTAAACGTTGATCTACTCACAATTACGTCCATAACCGAAAATAAACGAAACATACGGAATCTGTGACAATAAATTTTATC
This sequence comes from Nephrotoma flavescens, assembly GCA_932526605.1. Classification (NCBI taxonomy): domain Eukaryota; kingdom Metazoa; phylum Arthropoda; class Insecta; order Diptera; family Tipulidae; genus Nephrotoma; species Nephrotoma flavescens. The sequence goes on from OW052222.1 coordinate 41,693,312, forward strand.
CGTTCAAAATAAGTAAGGCTAACCATCAGGGATTTTCGCAAAAAATTTAAAAAAAATTTTTGTTGAAATTCCGGCTCAAAATGATTATATGTAATGTATATGACATGTTGAGCAGGAAACCACCAGTAGAAAGCACAAGGAAAGCGCGGTTGTTGGAAGTTTCGTATTTTGAAATTCGGCCACATTGTGTATCGAAGCTGGATTGCAGGCGAATCAGGTGACATATTGCAGCAAATTAAACGTTGATCTACTCACAATTACGTCCATAACCGAAAATAAACGAAACATACGGAATCTGTGACAATAAATTTTATCCGTTCAAAATAAGTAAGGCTAACCATCAGGGATTTTCGCAAAAAATTTAAAAAAAATTTTTTGTTGAAATTCCGGCTCAAAATGATTATAGGTAATGTATATGACATGTTGAGCAGGAAACCACCGGTAGAAAGCACAAGGAAACCGCGGTTGTTGGAAGTTTCGTATTTTGAAATTCGGCCACATTGTGTATCGAAGCTGGATTGCAGGCGAATCACGTGACATATTGCAGCAAATTAAACGTTGATCTACTCACAATTACTTCCATAACCGAAATAAATGAAACATACGGAATCTGAGACAATGAATTTAATCCTTTTAAAATCGGCAAGGCTTACCCTATAAAATTCATTAATTTTAATTAGCCTTACTAAATATGGGCAAATTATTTTTTGATTTAAAGTTGCTTAAGCCAAGAAATACTTACTTTGCTGTTTTACGCCCGCTTTCATTTTTCGGTGCTTTACAACACTCACCCTTTTGTTCCATTGTGTTTCCGATGGTAACCGAAATGATACCGATAATAACTCGATTGCATATAATAAAATTCATAACAAAATTTTTTTAATTATTTTTTTTATTTAATTTTTTACTTTCGCCATTTTTTTTTGTTTTGATTTTTTCTTTTGTTTTCAATAAAATTTTAATTAATAATTTCTTTTTTGTTAAAACTGTTTTTTCCATTTGTTTTGTTTATTTTTTCACATATTTTGGCTTTTACAATTTGATTTTATTAATTATATAATTAAATTTATTTATTTATAATATTTATATATAATTTTTTATTTATTTATATTTTTTGTTGTTTATTAATTATATATATATTTTTTTTATATATAATACTAGGTAATATTTATGTATTAATTAATTAATTAATTAATAGTTTTTTATTTATATAAATTATATCATGAAATACTAATTATTAACACATCAAAAAATGACAATAATTTTAGTTATTTATTAATTAATTAATTAAAATATATATAATAATTTTATTTAAATGTTTATATATATATATATTTATATTTTATAATAATTTATATATTTAATTGTATATGTTACATAATTATTTACACGATAAAAATTAATTAATTAATTATTAAAAATTATAAATTTTAATTTAATGTTTTTTTTTTATAATACAGTCTACTTATGGCATCAATGTTTTTTTTATTTAATTATTTACTATTTTAATTTTTTTTTTTATAATTTTTATTAATTAATTTTTTAATAAAAATATTTTCAAAAAATTATTAATATATATTTATGCGTACGATACTAATTTTAAAAATATATATACATTGTTTTGTTTAAAAAATAAAAATTAATTCCGTTTTATTTAATTAATTTATTATTTTAATTAATGATTATGATGGAATATATTGACGTGATGATGATTTTATTTACTACAAATATTTTTTGTTCCTTAATTAATTGTTGTGAAAATATCGACTAGATTTTATAATTAATTTAATATAAAATTTAAAAACAAACAAAAAAAAACAAAAAATTAAACGTGCATTAATTTTTTTATATATTTATATCGTTTAGGAACTTTATGGGTTGATTTAATATAAAATTAATAAAATTAAAATTTTAAAACATGAAACCCACCATTTTAAATATTTATTTTTTTTAATATAATTTTTAAAAATCAATTATTTTATTTTCACAACAATCAAAAAAAAATATTCAAATCATTTTTATTTAGTCTTTTAAAAATTTGTTTCATCAATTTTAATTTAATTTATATATAAAATACTTACATTTAATTATTTACAAAGTTTGTTTTTTAAATGTTATCACATTTTAATTTTTTTTGTGTATTTGTGTGTGTTTATGTATGGGTGAATTAAAATACATTAAAATTAAAATTAAAAATTGAACTAAAACCCAATATATAGTTAATTTAAATTACGGCACTAATTTTTTTAAAATTTTAAAATTTTTTGTGTCTGATGTTTGTGTGTGTGTTAAAATTAACCGAAATTTAAATAAAAAATAATAATAAATTGCGTGTTTGATTTTAAACAATTTGCTTCTTTACTTTTAATAAGATTTGATAATTTGTACTTGACTCATATTTGTTTGTTGATTGGCTGAACGATGATCATGATGATCATTCGTATTATATACGGTGGTGGTTGTTGGTGTTGTTGACATTGACATTGTGATCGCATTCTCACACGATAAATTATCTAAATCAAAATTAACGTTGTGATGTGATTGCGGATTATACGAATTCCATCACGTGTAATCTGACCTCCATGCAGCCGCCTAATTGTTTTTTATTTTTTTTATTTTCGTATTGTTAAAATTTGATTTCCAGGTTTTGATTAAAGAGAGTTACAGAGGCACACAAAAAAAGAGAGTGAGAGAGAGAGAGAACGAGAATAAAAGCAAAGAGAATTTGTTAGTAATATTTTTTAGTTCTAGTAAAAGGAAAAGTTATGACTGGAATTTACCATTGAGTTTAATCCAAGTGAGGTGACATGCGGATAAGGTTGGGAATGCGGTACAACACCACCACCTAAGCCACTCGATGAAAAACCACCTTGCAAACTGCTTGAAGTGCCTAATGCGCCCATGCCACTGTACCAGCCGCTGTGTGCCATGTGCGCGTGTGCTGGATGTAGACCGGTTGATAAGTGTCCGTGTTGTCCTGAAAATACAGTAAAAAAAATATTGTGTTATTCATGTGAACAATTTCTGATTTTAAAGTGATTAATTTTTTTTTTTAAACTTAAAACTAAGCTCATATGAGATAAAAAAATAAAATAAAGTTTTTAAATCGTGTCAATTCTTAATAAAATCGGCCCAAATCGACTCAACTCGTTCCAATTTGTTTTAAATCCTTATAAAATCGTTTTAATTCCTCTAAAATTGTGAGTTCGAATTCATTTTAAATCATATCTAATCGACTTCACTCATTCAAAATCGACTTAAATCGTGTCAAATCATAATAAAATCGAGCCAAATCGTCTAAAATCGTTCTAAATTTACTCAACTGGTTCCAATTCGTCTCAAATCCTAGTAAAATCTTTTCCAATCATTTCAAATAGCTCAACATTATGTCTAATAGTCCTAAACTATTCAAAATCGACACAAATTGTGTCATTTCATAATAAAATCGGACCAAATCGTTCTAAACTTTCTCAAATCGTTCGAAATCGAATCAAGTCGTTCCAATTCATCTCAAATCGGACCAAATCATATGAAATCGCACCAAACCTTCTCAAATCGTAATTATGTCGTTCTTAATCGACTGAACCCGTTCTAATTAAATTTAGAAAAAATTCCAAATCAAATAAAATCATTTCAAATCATTCCAAATTGAATTAAATCGGAGTCCAAACGTTTTAAATCGTCTTAAATCACACATCTTCTCAAGCTATAATTAAATCATTTCAAATTTTAATCAAATCATGTCAGAGCATTTCAAACCGTAACCGAGTCATCTCAAATCGTGTTGTTTCAAAGCATTTCAAATCGTTTCAAATTGCAATAACATCGATTTAAATATTCTTTACTATGTGTATATCCCTGTTTCAACCAAAAAAAAAAAAAAAAAAAAAATGGCTCAATTTAAGTACGACGTAGGACAGGTCGATTTTACTGAACACTTGGTAATAACTCAGCTTTCAGAAATTTTTTCCGGCGTTGGCAGTGGGTATTTGTTTGGTTTCGTTAAACTCTGTTGAACAATCAGCGCAATTACGACTACGCTCGTCTTTCCTTTTGGCGGCTGCCAGTGCGAGCTTCCATCCAATTACATCCGAGCACGTTCCAATTTGAATTTGTTACGTAACACATAGGTTCTTCACACATAGCCATGTATCGGCTATCCTAGCAGCTTCCAGTTGCTCTGAGATAATTGTCCAGCCAGGTTCGGAATCGAGTTGCAATTTCAATTTCGTGCTGCCGATTCTTGGTTCAACAAACTTTCGTGTCGAGACGGACAAAGCACCCACAGCAAGTCTCTGACGCGGATTAAAGTTTTGTCGTCCTACACAGGAGCATCGTAATGATACAGCTGACTCACCATAAACTGCTTTGTGACCGAGCTGCTTGCAATTAAAATAATAATTTTCGATAGAGGGACAATCAATTTGAAGGTAATTGTACCTCACTTTCGACACGGAAACTTTACTTTCGATGCCTATCTTTTGCCGTCTTATTTTTCAGTTCCGGCTTTTGTTTGCTGCTTCCCCACTGCGGAGTACGAAGCGTTACAAACCTTCTGTATTTGAGACAAAATCCTCGACTTGTAAACGTAATACCATTTTTACAGCATTCGCTCCAGCTGCTTCGTATTGTGCCTTGTGGCTTGTTGAGTCCTTGGAAAAACATTAAATATTTCAAATTGTCAGACGTGCAATTTGAAATGTCCAACTCTTCGCATTTCCGACGCAATCGTGTTCCTTACTCAGAAAAATGTTCACCATTTACGATTTTGCAATATCGCTTTTACAGTAAGGCAAAAATTTAAACAGGACTTAAATCAAACAAAGCCAGGTAAACTATTCCTTGGATCAGCTTCTACCAAGGCACTTTGATAATGTAGCATGATGTAGTGGACTCAATTGACATCGTTAAACGTTTCTCAAACTGATAAAATGACCAAACTTTCAAAAAAGTATTCTAAATAATTGTATTTCAAGCATCTGTATTTTTTTGAACAAATTAATAAAAAAATTCTTCAATTCTCATTTTGAGAGAAAAATTCTTATTCTGAGATTTTTGAAAAATTATTTTTAATAGCTCTATTATATTGAAAAATAACATTTTAGTGGTCAACATCTTTGTTTATTTTTGAATTTTCTATAAAAACACAAATTGTTGCTTATAGTTGGCATAATTATCAGAAGCAAGTAAAATCGAGCTGGGGTTAATAAATATAAAATATTAAGATTTACAACAATCGAGCCAACCAATATGAATAATTCTATTTTTGCTATTATAATCACAGAAACATATGTTTTTCTTCCTAAACTAGAGATAAAAATAATATTGAAGTTCTGCCTAACTAGAAAATTAGATTGAATCTTGAAGGATTAATGTATTTTTTGATTATAGAACGAAATATTAGGAAAAATATACATATGTATGTTGTGCTTCTATAATTAAGAACATTTTGAATAATAAAATGTTATGATGTTTAGAAATCATTTTACGACACGTTTTTCAACAGAAATAACGGGAGAAATATAGACTTCTATAATAAATCGTCAAGAAAAGTAAATTCTTTATACAAGAAACTTTACTGAGAAATACTATTGATTAAACTAACATCAATAAAAAATATTAAATAAAAATAAGCGATACTGAGGTGTATCATTATCAAATTTTTGCTCCTGATAAGCAAACCCGTGTATCATTTAAAGCAACGTTTCTCAAACTGATACAATGATTAACTATCAAGAAAGTGTTTTAATGGATTTTATTTCAAGAAGCTTTATTTTTTTGGGGAAAATTAATAAAAAAATACTCAATTCTCATTTTGAGAAAAAAATTCTTAATCTGAGAATTTTGAGAAAATATTTTTAATAATTAACCTAAAGATGTATTCTTGAGAAATTAGATTTCAATGGTGAAAATCATTTTTTATTCCTGAATTAGTATAAAAAACACCCAAATTGGTGCTTATTTATCAGAAGCAACTAAACTCGAGTTGGGTTTAATAAATGTTATGATATTAAGATTTATATAAATTGAAAAAAATAGTTAGAATTATTATTGATATGTTTTTTTCTAAACTAGACTTCAATAATCTATTTATTAAAAGATCAATCATTTCCTAATGAATTTTTTGATTACAGAATAAGTATTGTATCATCTATTAATGATTGGTATGAACGAAGATCAACTTCATTTTCCAGAAAACTTTTAGTAACAAAACGGTATGATATTTAGAAAGCTAATTAGGACACGAAACGGAATTGCCACCAGAAGTGACGGGAAGATAAAGTTTAGACTGCTATAATACGTCAATAAAACTAATTTCTTTATCCAAGAATCGATACTGAAAAATACTATTGAATCAACAGCTAAATTAACAATAAAAATATTAAATAAAAATAAGTGATTCTGAAGTGTATCATTAGCAAATTGTATTCTCCTGCTAAGCAAACCCGTGTATCATTTAAAGCAACGTTTCTCAAACTGATACGATGACTAAACTATCAAAAAGGTTTTCTAAATAATTTTATTTGAAGAATTTTATTTTTTTAAAATCCACAATTCTCATTTTGAGAAAAAAAATTTTTAATCTGAGAATTTTGTAAAATTATTTTTAATTATTAACCTAGAGCTCTATTATTTTGAGAAATAACATTTTAATGGTGAATATCATTGTTTATTCCTGAATTTAGTATAAAAACACAAATTGTTGCTTATAGGTGGCTTAATATAAGAAGCAACTAAACTCGAGTTAGTTTTAATAAATGTTATTATATTATGATTTACATAAAGCGCAATAAAGTTATAATTACTATTGATCAATAAGCCAACTAGGATGAACAATTTTATTTTTTCTAGACATCAATAATTCATTTACCAAAAAAACATCGTCATCGTCTTAAGAAAATTAAATTGGACCTATCCTTGAATGAATTTCTTGATTATGATATGATATGATATGATATGATATGATAGAGACGTACAGGCCAACCATAATGGTGATCCTAGGTATGTATAGCACATTCCTGGAATATGCGTGATACAGTATTAAAATCTGCATCTTACCATATTCCAAAATTATGCGGGCCCAGGCCCTGCCTGCATCCTCGACATGAATGGTTTATCGGGATAGGATGTTAATCACAGAAATAACCAGGGCGGTAACCGCAGCAAAGTTATTATCTAACTACATTAATAGGTTAGTTAAGTTAGTCATAATAAAAATCACACCTTGGAGAGAATTTGTTAGTTTATTAGTTTGTGTTAATTGGGAAATGGTATAGGAACTTCTAACTTTCATCATACGTATTTATCGTCATCAGTCATACATAGTACGACTGGAATAATTACTTCCATTGGCATCTAGGGGTCGTCTCATCTTATGCTGTTATTATATGTTCGCCTAAAAACTAACCCAACACCATTTAACCCGAGAGATACTTGTTCCTAAAAACCCGACAGCATGTATTTATACATATGATGACCTAAAAAACTTATTTTTAGTCCACGTGGTCAAATATTAATTATATTTTAATATAATCTCGTAAGTGTGTCATATAGCTACCTAAAATATTCATTTATTCACCTAATTTGGAACAGAATAGTCTGGTACCAACATCTACTCAAACTTAGTAAAATTATAATATAAATTCATTTGGAAAGGCCACCGTGAACAACATTCTATTACAGGAGGTATTTGGTTAGCTTATTTGAATTGGAAAAATCATAAAGTTAAATAAATATGAAGTTAATAAGCCAAGACAAATATCTCATAGTTCCGAAAGTTGAAAACACTAACCTTTCAATGATAAGGCTTCAATATAATATATAACATTATAACATTATAACATGTATAACATAAATGTTTATCCGATGGTCTGCAGATCCAAATCTTTAAGTCACGATTTCTAATAACTTGATAGCGTCCAACAACACCATCAGATTTCTAAACTCTTTTCCTTTTTATTATTATTTTCTTAAACAAAATTATTCCAATGCACCTCCACTCATTCATTCCACCGTTCCACACTGTGTAGTTCTCTTTCCCCGTTTACCTATAAAACCTGATCCAATTGCGCATATTTTTTAACATTTTTTTTTTTTCGGGGAAGCAGCAGTAAAATATTTTGTGTTGTTTTTGTTAATTATCAACATATACCGATGTTAAGCAGCTTCGATAAACTACACCGCATACGACGCGAACTATGCGAAAACATTTCAAAAATGATTTATCGCAGATAACTACAACTACAAATACATAGAGATCCATATATGACAAGTGACAACCCACTTTGAAGCAACAAGCAGTACTTCCAAGAAGCATAGTGTGGAACGGACGATTCACACGCAACAACCACATAACTTTATATCATTTTCATCACCAGCCCCCTTGAATGAATTTCTTGATTATGGGAAGAAATCAGTAATACTTTGTTTTAGATCAACTAACATTAACAAACAATTGTTAATAATAAAATGTTATGAAGTTTAGAATTAGGGCACGAAACAGAATTTCCAACAGAAGTCACGGTGAGAAATAAATTTTAAAGTGCTAAAGTAAATCGTCAAGGAAAGTAATTTTTATCCAAGACCCGAGACCGAAAAATAATATTGGCTCAACAATTAAGTTAACAAAAATATTAAATAAAAATAAGTGATACTGAGGTTAGCAAATTTTATCTCCTGACAGCAAATCGTTTCTGAAACTGACACAATGATTAAACTATCAAGAAAGCATTCTGAATAGTTTTATTTCAAGCATATTTATTTTTTTGAGCAAATTAATAAAAAAATTCCTCAATTCTCATTTTGAGAAAAAAAATTCTCAATCTGAGAATTTTGAAAAATTATTTTTAATTGCTCTATTTTTTCGTAAAACAACATTTTTATGGTTAACATCTTTGTCTATTTCTGATTTACTATAAATACACAAAACGTTGCTTATCGTTGGCTTAATTATCAGAAGCAACTATGCTCGAATTGGGTTTAATAAATGTAGAATATTAAGGTTTTCATAAATCAAAATAAAGTTAGACTTACTATTGATCAATAAACCAACTTAGAAGAAAAATGTGAGGGTAAATATGGTTGGTAATAATTACCGATGGCAATATGGTTTAATATTTCATTTATTAAAACAACGTCCAATTAATACTTCTTGATTGGGTTAATGAAATTTTGGTAGATACTTTTAAAACCAGATTCAAATGTAATAACAATAATTGATATAAAAATGAACTTACCCATTGAACCGGGGAAACCACCGCCAAACGTTTTGGAATGATCGAGCGGTTTCATTAAATCACTAATACCACCGCCCACCCCTAAATGGCTACCAATCGGGAGACATGAACTACCCATTCCCTTTTTCTTTTTTGATTTGGACGACAGCTTCCGATTTCGTGTTTGGATCCCCTCCTTTTTCATCGTTAGCGGACGATTAACCTGAAAATTGAGATAAGCATAACAAAAAAAAACAATTTAATATAATTATCTCTCAAAAATTATATATGGTCGTATATATGTATAAATCAAAATTAGATTAGAAATCCTCGTGCGTATTATGATACACGTGTCTGCGCTTCGTCTATCTGCATAATGCGGTATAACCAAATAAACGAAAATATTTCGAATTTTTATTAAATCAAAATCTACACACACACACACAACAAAAAATAAATATAAAATGTTCCGCTCGATTTACCAAAAAGAGAGTCGTCTCTATGTTACAAAATATATTCATAATAGCGCGGCAATCGGCTGTATAGACACTGAATGCGCGTTCTACACTACAAACAAATCGTTTGGTAATTTTCATTAAATGGTGTCGCGTGCCTTTTCAATCTGTTTGTTATTTAATATAGTTTTTGTGTCGTAATTTGTTGTTGGTGCATTTCGGTCGGCAATACTAGGAATTTTTTCCTTTTAACTTTTGTGGTTTGTTTGCGTGGGGTATATGGATATTAGATATTATGATAACTAACTGATTTTCGGTTTTTATCTCTGTTGTTATATTTTCATATCATGGATTTTTGCATATCTAATTTACGAGATGAATAATGAATGTGTCTGTTATCGCGGATTGCCTTAAATTTAATTTTTTTGATATACGTAAATGAGGGATGAGAAGATAATTAGTTTGGTAACGATATTTTCTAGACTTAAGCATAAGTCATAATTGAGGAAAAATATACAAAGAACACTGTTACTCTTATGACGGTCAAGAGTGGAAAAATCTACTCTCATGAAATATAGCTATTGAAAGTTTAAAGACGTAGGGTGCAGAAAGATTTTGACATAACTCTGTTCCTCAAAATTTCTGTACATTTGCTTTCTTGCGATTATCAACCCGGTGCACAACACATACAATTTTTAGTTTTTATACTCCGAACTATCACCGATCGAATAAACGATAACATTTCTTATTTGTTAAATCAACAACACCCCAAAATCGGCTCGAATTCCGGTCGATAATTTTTCTCAAAAAAAAAAATATATATGTTGCCGTTCGATCGTACATACCGCTTTGTACTCGTATAAATAAAACTTCATTCAAATTATTCATTAGATACAAAAACTACCAACAATTGAAACCACTTTAAAAACTATAAATAAACTAAACAAAAACAATTTTGTTTCCTTTTTTGTTGCATACCCATTGTTGAACACAATAATAGTTCCGACTGATGTTTATATGCAACTATTGTCGTTAACGTTGGGACACAGTTATTGATGCGATTGTTTAATCCTCCAATATACTTCGGTACATATTGCTTGAGTGCGAGTACAAATAGTGCACTTAAAAACGAGAGTAAATAAAAAGTATCAGTTTCGGGTACATACACACTAGAGATATACAAAAGGTGCGTAAGTGATATGCTTGTCGTCGAAAGGTAAAAAAAAAAAAATTAAATATGTGATGAAAGGGAATTTGTATATTATACGCCTGCCTGCCTCCGTACCTTTTTAATGCTTATTAATCGGTAAATGGATATTGAGAATTAGGTGCGGTTCATTGGATTATTGGTTTACAAATTTGTTGCAATTTTTTTATTGTATGTGTGACAATACAGAAAATCGATTTGATGCAAGGGCGCGAATTTTAGATGGAGAAGCACGTGAGAATTTTTTGTTTGACAGTAAATTTTGTAATCGTTAATATTGAATTTGTGTCAAACTCAAAAACCCAAATGCGAATCTTCCATCTTAAAATAAATAATAATTTCATTAAAAAATCATATAGAAATAACAAAAACCATAATTTATGACATTGACGACATATTGTTTACATTTTCTAGAACGTACATCAGTTATTTGTCTAGAAAAAAAGTAATTACTAGTAATTTTTGTTACAATTTTATTTATTTATTGAATCTTTCAACATGAAAATAAGTTGTCAAATCTGAACCAATAAGGTAATTATCATAAAGCCTCGAACGCTCAAGAAGGCTTTCTAAATAATTTTATTTCAAGAATCTTTGTTCTTTGAGCGAATTAATAAAAAATTCCTCCATTCTCATTTTGAGAAAAAAATTCTTAATCTGAGAATTTTAAGAAATTATTTATAAAATTAACGTAGAGTTGTATTATTTTGAGAAATAACATTTTAATGGTCAATATCTTTGTTTATTTCAGAATTTATTATAAAAACACAAACTGTTGCTTATACCTGGCTTTATTTCAAGAATCTTTATTTTAATGAGCAAATTAATAAAAAAATCCTTAATTCTTATTTTGAGAAAAAAATTCTTAATCTGAGAATTTTGAGAAATTATTTCTAATAATTAACCTAGAGTTTTATTATCTTGAGAAATAACATTTTAATGGTCAAAATTTATGTTTACTTCAGGCTTAAGAGTAAAAACACAAATTGTGGCTTAATTATCAGAAGCAACTAAACTCGAGTTGGGTTTAATAAATGTGAGTGAAGAAAAAACATCTTAATTTAAGTGGTACCTACGTGCATAGTAGATTGTCATCTACTAATTGGACTAGAACTTCTCACAAAATTTAAAGTTTTTATTGTGACTAAAATATACACAAATATACGTCTAAACGTGTAAAAGGTATCCGAGTACCTCGTCACTCATATTAGGGTTAAGATTTACATAAATTGAAGTAACGTTAGAAACGGGAGCAGAATCTATTTCTTATCGATAAATAAATTTTATAATTTTATAACTTAGGTTGTCACAGCCCTCGTTTTCTCATTAACTGATGAATTAGAAAAATATTTACATAGCATGCTTGTTGCAATCATTTTTTTCTGATAAACATTTAGTGTAAATTTTTTCAAAAACAATATTAAATGAGGAATATTTTTCCTGTCCAATTTCGATACGGAAAAAATATTTCTTAAACTATAAAAATTTAGATGAAACGTGATTTCACAGAAGACTATGATAATTTTGCTAAAAACGCTATGTAAATATTTTTGCTAATTCGCCAAGCGGAATTATGCGCGAATAGTTCCAAGCGGAATTATGAATTCCGCGCCTGGCACACGATTACGAGTTGTGACTAACTGGTTCAAAGTGAAGTGCCGTAGTAAATAATTTTTTTCTAGTAGATGCCAGACCATGTCTACTCTTACGTGCTCACCTCCAAAGTTCATTACCAACAACAATAACAACAACAACATTACAAAAAGTAAATCGAAAAACCTTATGATTTATATGACTTTGCATAAAAAAATTATAACATTTTAACTGGGCATTGTTGTTGTTGTTGTTATTATATTTTGTTTGTAAGTAACAGATTTTTAAATTCTTAGATTGATTTTATCTTAAATTTAAATCAATATGATGATTTAAAAAATTATATTTGATTTAATTTTTTTTATGATTCGTCTTAAATACAAAAAAAAATGTAATAATTTTATTATAAATGATAATTACTTTTTTTTTTTTTGTTAAGAATTGTGTATGTTATTCTTATTACAATATGATTTATTTTAATAAGATGAGAAATAAGAAATTTTAATTATGTTAATTAAGAAATAAATTTAGTATTTTAAAAAGCACAATGAACTTTTTGTATTTTATGTTTTAAAGTCTACAACATATCCTACAATTGATTAGTTTCTTTCAATATATACATATACATATGTATATATGGATGAATCTAAGAAAAGCATTTTACGATTATTTATGTGTGTATATCATACGCGCATAACAGAAAAAAAAACATTTCTCTATACTCAACATGTTTCATTAAAAATTTTTGTATGCGCGCGCTGTATTTGGTTATAATCAAAATAAGACAAAGACAAAAATTACATCTTGATAACTAAATAACGACTTTAGACGCGAACGATATACAAAATAAAAATTGTAAATTTCTTATTTCAGTCGTGTACGCCATACAGCGTTAATTGGTATTGTGTATGCCACATTTAGAATTATATTTTTTTTTTGTTAACAATCTTGCCAGTTTTGTATATGGTGTGCTTCAGATTACATACAAGATGGATAGTGTTTTAAGGCTAAATTAGAGAATTTCATGGAAAAATATTTGCGAAAATTAGAAAGAGATTGGTACATTGAGCAGGTGGAAAAACTTATCAATTTCTTAAAGTTCATTTAAAAAGCGTGCTCGAACACCAAATCTTTGTTACAAAGTGAATTTGAAGACAGGCATTTCGGAAATTGACGAGTTCCAATTTTTAAATCCAAATTGTAAAATCATCTAACGAACAATATTATTCTCGATTTTCGTTCAGCAAATTCTGCAGTTTATTTCAAAATTCATATTGCTATTTTAGGCCGCCTGCATTAAATGAAAATCCGGACCTTGACAGTAGTGAGATTACTATTCATTCAACAGTACACTCAATCAACATGTATAAAGTACTATAGCAGCGCGAACGAAGATCAGAACTGGGCAATACTCTCAGAAGTTTTGTCGTAAATGAATTTCAATGAATTTTTGAAGTACCCGAAATTCTCGACTTTCTATCCAAAATAATCTTAAATTATCACTAAAATTATTAAATCGTTGGTTACATCAGCTTCACATCGTATAGTGAGTTTACCAAGACGTTAGTAGTGTGATTTGGAAGGAGATGAGCATTTCCCAAAAAAAATCATCTTTTCAGACAAAGCTTATTTTTACCTCGGCAATTATGTGAACAAGCAAAATGTCGTATTTGGGACACCGAAAAACTTACACGTGGCAATTAAGAAGCCAATACACCCAAAATGAGAAAATGTTTGGTGTGGAATATGGTCCAAAGGTATCATAGGGACATGAGCCCATTATGAGCAAAGAGCCGAAATAACAGTCAATAACAGCCGGTATCGTGCCATATTAACTAACTTTTTATTCACTACGATTGAAGAGGAAAATTTAGCTCATATTTATTTTTAACAGGATGGTGCCACTTCCCACATAGCTTACGATACAATCGACGTTTTGCGCCCTTTCTTCGAAAATCGTAATTGTCAGCCGAAGTGGTGATGCCAAGTGGCCACCAAGGAGCTCCGACTCGACTACGTAGGACTACTATTTATAGGGAGCCGTCAAGAACAAACGAATGGAGGAACGGCGGAGGAACGAGAAAAACATAATGAATTTTGAAGAAAGAATAAATTATCAAAGTCTCAAGCATCTTGGCTGGCCAAGTATAGCACATTGTAGCTACTGAACGACGACTTGACGAGTCGCCAAAATCGTGTGCTCCTCGAATAGTAGAAAAATGTCAAGCAAACAACCAACCGCGACCGCCTCAATATTTCATTCCATTCAGCTGCAATTATCTTCACTTAATCCCTTATTAGACTTTATTCGCGTAATGTTGATCGCCAACGGAGATGCCAACAAGAATGCGAGAACTGTGGTAGCATCGCGCAGAAACTCATTGAGAAGTCGTCGTTAGCCATCACGATATGGTTTTGCTAAAATCGGATGATTGGATTCTCGTTTGATCCCCATACTTGTTTAGGTCGAAGGTACATCAGACTTCGACTCATCGGAAGGAGTTGTCAGAATAGACAGTCATTGCATGTAGACTGCCGGACTATCCGGAAATGCAAGTTCTGATGCAAGGTATTCAACGACATCACACAGCGACGCCTCACAAAAACGGATGCGTCAAATGTCACTTCAACTTGTCACGTATTCCCAGCGATGGAGGCGGATTCAGTGTTGCGTTCGTTTGTTCCTTCCTCCCTTCTAATTTTTTTTAAATCAATCCAAGTTGCTGAAAAAAATTCACAAAAAAAACGTCATTTGTTGAAAAAATTTCAGAAGGAAGAAACAAACGAAAAACGCATCACTGATTCCGCCTTGTGAGTTCATTCAAACTGGAGGTCGAATGTTTATTTGAAACGGAAGCTGAGGAAAATTTCATCAATAATTACAATGTGAACCTGTTGAAATGCTGGACGGGCAAAATGGACATTCAACCGTGCAGTAGTAACGAGGTAATCGCAATATATATCGCCACGTACTGCTCAAATAAAGAGCCGACAAAAACGTCCTCCTGTTTGCGAGAAGTCGTTCGAAAGATTGAACAAAAGGTTAGCAATATAACACCTCAGAAAAGTTTTTCAAGATCTAATATCTTTATCGAGTCTGACATGTCGTTGTTGAATGAAGGCTATATGCGTCGTTTACTCGAAATGCATCCAGCGTATAACTTTGAACAAATGACGCTGATGGAGTGCGCTGTGCTGTTTGCGTACGACGCACCGATTGCTCCTCAAACTCCGTTTTTTGATTTTGTTAGGCGGCAGAAAAATGAAAATTAAAAATCACAATACTGTCTTGCCTAATATTTGCTTTTCTGCGACGATCACGAACTAACGAGGAAACGACGATATACCGAATAAGAACAACTTCCAATCGCCATTGGCGAAGATGAATGTTGGTCAGGGAAATCTGTTAAACCACATCACGCAAAGCTTTGAGAAGCGCTTGTGAATAATTATCACTGCCAATTCTGGAACATGCAATATTTTGAATCTTAACTCGACCAAGGCGACCAACCCGCTTATCCTGGTGTCGCGGCTAAACTGATTTCTTATCCGCGTTTACTTGAAACAGTTACGACTTCAATTGTTTCTTATCGTCGTTTGCAACAGCTGAACGACACAACGGGATTCGTTGACGGTAAAAACAATTTGCTGTTGGGCTCCTTAATTAAACTCCCGTGGCGAATTTTGCCGTTCTGCGAACTTTTTCAATATATGTACATATGTAACAACAAGGAGAGACGACGTTCATCAAACTCCTAAATAATTTGTGAGTTGGTAACCTAAAAGATGATCGCGTCAAGATTTTTCTTAACAAAGTCGACAAAAACTACACCGGCGAGTTCGCAGTTAGTAGGCTCTCCAATATCAGCAAAGGATGAGCAAAGTTGATTTCGAGAACCTCATCCCAGAAGATATCAATAAGACCGCATTGCAAAGTATTAATGGATGTTTCAAAAGCAAGGTGATAGTCGAAATTCTCGGAGGCTTTCGAAATATCATCAAGAGCAGGGTACAAGGGAACCCAACATCCCAAATTCTATTCCACCTCAAGATCATTCACCAGCTCAACACAGCACAGCATAGCTGTTTATGTTATAAATCGAGCCAAATATTAGCTGACGCGGACGACATATGCATGTTGGGTCATAACATCGTGTCACTCAAAGATGTCCTACTCCCGTTAGAAATAAATCCTGAACAAATTGGCCTCCATATCAACGAAGGGAAAGTCAAATACATAGCTATCGTGAGAAAGCCAATATGTGGAGAATTCTAGCTGACCCTATCAGGAATGAACAAATCTACAGGATGCGTCTGAATCTCGATATCAGAAATGATCTGAACAATTTTGATATAAATGGAACAATTAAATGATCAAGGCTGAGATGGAACACGACGTGGAACAGGACTTTTAAACTCTTGGCTATCGTGCTTGGTGCCTCATTGTCCATCGACTTATTTGGAAGAGTATTTTTGAGGCGGTTAAATTCCGTCAGAGGAAGTAGCGCCAGCGAAGAATAAAAGGGGTTTCGCATAAATGATATACTTTTCAAAATATTTGCAAAAACGAAAAATCTCCAATGGAGGTGGTCACTTCCGGTGGAGAGAGACCAATCAATTCATCTAGGCTGTGCTGAGAACAAATTTTTGTTAAAAATCTGTTTTTTGTCAGACAAATTTATTTTCCGCTTAAGTTTGAAGATCTCTGTGATTTTTGGTAGAATTGGTAGAAATCGATCAACCGAGAGTAGCACCCTCCAAAGGAGCTTTTTGGTGTTTTTGGTGAAATTTTTTAAAAAGTGTATGATTTACAAGAAAACGATTATAAACTAATTTAATTTTGAACCATTATCGACCCAGACCAATTTTTCAAAATTTAAGCTTTTTATATAAATCGAGAGGTTATATGGATTTTCTGTGAAAACTGATAACCTGAAACCGCAGAGAACTGAAAATTACTAAGGAATTATTTATTGGGATTGAAATAATTATTATTAACTTAACTGAAAATGGAATAGTTTGATTGAAAAAAATTCCAAATATCTGGCTTATTTAATATTATCTTTAATTGTATCACATTTAAGCTTTATTTGTAATATAAAAATAGCTCCAAAACTTTTAAGAGGAAATTTTTATTTTTGAGTTTTACCAAAGTTGGAAGGTTATTTCATTTTTTACAATTAAATCGAAAGTTAATATCCGTTTCAAAATTTCAAGGTCAGTGAGCTTTTAGATAAAATTTGAAAACCAGGAAAAAATAGTGTTTTTTATTTTTTCGGGAAAGCTATACTATATAAATTCGAGAGTTTCAAAGCTATCGGCTTAAACCAATTGATCAGAAATCAAATATTTTTCATAATTGTTGAGGTAAAAGATAATATTTTTAATCGTGTAATGTTTAAACTTTAAAAAAAAATAAAGCTCCGGCAAACTGACATTTTCTTAGAATGATTTCGCCTTTTATAAACATTGGTGAATTGATGGGAACAAAAAATACAAAAAGCTCTTAGGGGTGGGTTATCCTGAGTTATGATAAATTTAAGATTTTAGTTGATTATCCTGTACTTAATAAACCATAAAATTTTCTAAGTTAGATCTAATTATGGTAATTAAATTACAGATTATTTGTTTATCTGAAGTTGTAAGCTAAGATTAAAATAAAAATGATGGACTTCCATTTTTAGATAATTCGTCGCCGTTTTTGGTTTCCAGGAAGCTCACAAATCTGGATTATTTATTTAAAGCTCATATATAACCCTTAATGCAACATAAATATAAAATCAAGCATAAAAATTTTATGAAAAGATTCTGTTTTAATATGGGGTTGAAAATATTATATTTAGTTTGATCACATTTAAACATTTTAAGTATCTTGAAAGCTCCAAAGCATGTAAGTGAAGCTTAATCAAATGGCTGTTCGCATTGGATATTTTAAATTGTAACAAATTTTTGGCTGATTGATTGGAAGAAAAAATCATGTTGAAGCTTTCCATCTAAATTTTTCGAAAGCTTTTCTAAAATGACTTATGAGGAGGATTTTTCGTTTTAGGGGTTTTTCCAAGCTTGAAATGTTATTTAATTAATTGTAAAAAAATTAATCCGAAAGTTAATGTCCTTTAGAAAATTTGTGAGCTTTTTAATAGACATTGAAAATTCCAGAATAATAGTGTGGAATTTTAATTAATCGGGAAAGCTAATTGGGGAGTTTCAATGCTCTTCGGCTCCAATCAAACCGTTTTCTTGAACTCACTTTCGGTTTTGTGCCATATTTAAGCTTTTTAAAACAATGAAAGCTCCAGTAAATTGACCGTTTCTATAAATGATTTCATCTTTTACAAATATTGGTAAATCGATGGGAACAAAAATTCATATTGAAGTATTTCATCTAAATTCGGTGGGAACTTTTCGCGATAAATACAAAAAAGCTCTTCGGGTTTTCCTAGGACATAATAATTTAATATTTTGTATTGATTTTCCTGTACTTAGTAAATCATATAAAAAATTTCTAAGTTGAATCATCAAATTACAGATTATTTGTTTATCTGAAGTTGCAAGCTAATATTAAAATAAAAATGGCGGACTTCTATTTTTAGAAATTCCGTCATCGTGTTTTTGTCTAAGGTGGCTAAAAATCGAAATTATTTAGTAAAAGTTCATATATACAGAGCTTCTAATTCAAAAATAAACATTTGATCAAAACATTCATGTTTAAGTTTTTCATCTATGTATAAGCTTTTGAAAATTATTGCTAAGGAGGACTTTTTATTCTTGGATTTTACCAAAATTGGAAAATTATGTAATTTTTACAATTAATTTGAAAGTCTTTTTCAAAATTTTAACGTTAGTGAGATTTTCGATGGAAATTGGAAACCCCGGGAATAATAGTATAAAGTATATAATTTTTTTATAAAAGCTTTATATAAATTGAGGAGTTTCAAAGCTCTTCGGTGCGAATCAAGCTGTTTTCTTGAAATTTTTTGGAATTTTGCAAATATATGGCATAATTGGTGAGGTCAAAGATAATAACTTTAATAGTGTAATATTTAAGCTTTTTAAAAAATGAAAGCTCCAGAAATTTGGCATTTTCTAAGAATGATTTCGCTTTTTACAAATATTGGTGAATTGATAGGAACACAATTCATGTTTAAGTATTCCAATTGAGTGAGAACTTTTTTCCAGGAATACAAAAAACCTGTTAGTGTTTTCCAGGGATGTCCTAGATAAATTTCATATTTTGTGTTGATTTTCCTGTACTTAGCTAATCATATAAAAAAAATTCTAAATTAGATTTTCCAAGCAAAGATTAAAATAAAAATGGCAGACTTCTATTTTTAGAAAACTGGGAACCTAGCCATCGTGATTGGTTGTAAGCGGGCTAAAAATCTAAACTATTTATTAAAAGCTCGTATTAACTTTTAATTCATTTACAATAAAAATTTCATCAAAAAATTCTCTTTTAACGGAGATGGATATTTATCTTTAATTGTATCACATTTAAGCTTCTCAAGTAACCAAAAAGCTCCAAAACTATTAAGGTGAAAGTTAATCAATCGCAAGTAGCTGTTTGCATTGGATAGTTTAGATTTTAACGAATCTTTGGCTGGATTGGTACAAAAATTCATGTTTAAACTTTTCATCTAAATTTGTCGAGAGCTTTTTTCAAATAATTGATTAGGAGGAATTTTATTTTTGTTTTTTACGAAAGTCGGAAGATTATTTGATTTTTTTAAATTAATTAAAGTTAACTAAAAAGGTTCGATGCTCTTCGATGTAAACTGGGAAGGAAGGAAATAATTCCATATTTAAGATTTTCAAGTAACCTGAAAGCTCAAAAACTTTTATGCAAAAATTAATCAATCGGAAATATTGGTGTGCATTGGATATTTTCGTCTACCTAAATTAGGTGGAAACTTTTTCGGGAAATACAAAAAGCTCTTAGGGTTTTCCTATGACATGATATATTTAAGATTTTGTGTTGCATTTGTTGTTGTTAGAAAATAAAAATGGCGGACTTCTTTATAATTAAAAATAGTATATCCTCATTAAAAAATAATCTTTTTATTGTTGAATTAGGAGTTGCATATCAGCTTTTAAAGAATAATTTCGAATGTTTGGATACCTCAAACCAAAACACGGTTACGGATTTTCTTTTTAGAAACCGTGTTTTGGTTTGAGGTAGTCAAAAATTCGAAATTATTCATTAAAAGCTGATATTTAACTCCTAATTCAACAGTAAAAGGATTCTGTTTTAATGGGGATACATTACTTTTAATTATACCATATTTAAAGTGTTTAAGATTTTTAAGTGATCTGAAAGCTCCAAAACTTTTGGTTGAAAATTAACGGAAATAGCTGTTTGTGCTGGATATTTTAGATTGTAACGAATATTTGGCTTATTGATTGGAACGAAAATTCATATATAAGCTTTTCACCAAATTTTGTTGAAAGCTTTTCTAAAATAATTGATCAGAAGAAATTTTTAATTTTAGGTTTTACCAAAGTTGGAAGGTTATTTAATTTTTTTTAATTAATTCGTAAGCGACGTTTTCCAAATTTCAATGTCGGTGAGCTTTTCGATAGTTATTTAAAACCCCAGAAATAAAAGTTTGAACTAATATTTAATCGCGAAAGCAATTATAAAGATTGAGGAGTTTCAATGCCCTTTTTAAATATATGGCATAATAGGTGAGGTTAAAGATAATATCTTAAGTCATAAAATGTTTAAGCTTTTTAAAAAATTAAAAGCTTCGGCAAATTGACATTTTCTTAGAATGAGCTCACAGTTTACAAATATTTGCGATTTCATGGGAACAAAAATTCATATTTAACTATTCCACCTAAATTGGGTGGAAACTTTTTCGGGAACTACAAAAAGCTCTTAGGGTTTTCCTATGACAATGTATCATGTCATAGGAAAACCCTAAGAGCTTTTGTATTGGATTCCTTGTTCTTAGAAAATCATGTAAAAAATATGTAAATTAGATTTAATTATGCTAATTAAATTTCAGTTTATTTGCTTATCTTAAAGTTCAAAGTTAAGATTGAAATAAAAATGGCGAACTTCTATTTTTAGAAAATCCGTAACCGTGTTTTGGTTTGAGGTATCTAAAAATTCGAAATTAAAAATTTGATCAAAAGATTTTGTTTTAATGGGGATATATTATCTATCTTTAATTGTACTACATTTAAGATTTTAAGCTTTTTAAGTGACCTAAAAGCTCCCAAACTCTTAGGCGAAAATTAACGGAAATAGCTGTTTGCGTTGGAAATTTTGGATTGTAACGAATATTTGGCTGATTGATTGGAACAAAAATTTATATTTAAGCTATTCATCTAATTTTGTTGAAAGCTCTTCTAACACAATTGATCGAGAGAAATTTTAATTTTTGGGTTTTGAAAAAAATTGGAAGGTTATTTCATTTTAACAATCAACTTGAAAGTTAATGTCCTTTTCAAAATTTCAATGTCAGTGAGCTTTTCGGTGGAAATTGGAAAACTCGGAAATAATAGTTTAAAGTTATATTTAATTAGAATAGTTTTATATAAATTAGGGAGTTTCAAAGCTCTTCGACACAAATCAAATTGTTTTCTTAAATGATTTATGATTTTTGCAAATATTTGGCATAATTGGTGAGGTGAAAGGTAATATCTATAATCGTGTTATTACACATTTTTTAAGCTTTCTAAAAAATATTAAATGCCCCAGCAAATGACATTTTTCGTAGAAATGATTTGGTATTTTCAAAATCGTAAATCAAAATATTCTCTTTTAACGGGGATGGATATTTATCTTTAATTGTATCACATTTAAGCTTCTCAAGTAACCTAAAAGCTCCAAAACTATTAAGGTGAAAGTTAATCAATCGCAAGTAGCTGTTTGCATTGGATAGTTTAGATTTTAACGAATCTTTGGCTGGAATGGTACGAAAATTCATGTTTAAACTTTTCATCTAAATTTGTCGAGAGCTTTTTTCAAATAATTGATTAGGATTTTTTTTTTGTTTTTTACCAAAGTCGGAAGACTATTTGATTTTTTTAAATAAGTCCGTAAGTTAATGTTCTTTTCAAAATTTCAATGTTAGTGAAATAATGGTGTGAAGTTGTATTTAATTAGAGTAGCTTTTATAAAAATTTGGGGGTTTCAAAGCTCTTCGGCGCAAATTAGATTATTTTCTTGAAAGATTTACGATTTTAGGAAATATTAAGCGTAATTGATGAGGTTTAAGTTAAAATTTTTAATCATGTAATATAAAAGCTTTTTTAAAATTGAAAGCTCAGACAAATTGTCATTTTATTCGAATAATTTCGCCTTTTACAAATATTTGTGAATTGATGCGAGCGGAAATAAAAGTTTCAATATTTTATATAAATTAGGTTGGAGCTTTTCTCGAGAAACACAAAAATGCACTTATAGCTTTCCTAGAAAGTATACCTGTAATAGCGATAAGTTTATCATTAGTTTCAGCAGCAAGAATGTAAACTTATTCAAACCCATAGGTTACCGTAGTAATTGGCGGTTTAAAAATAAAGCTTTTCGAAAAAATCTGATGGTCCAGTCGACAAATTTCTAATGATAAACATTAGAAATTTGTCGACTGGACCATCATAATTTACGAGTACTGGTCCAGCTGCCCAAAATCATAGGTAAAAATATCTCCGGAAATCTGGAGCTAATTTTATCCAACGGTAATCATTAATACCGTCGGATAAAATTAAAACACCAAAATCATTTAGCACGGACAAACACGAACTTATTGTGTTGTAATTTTCTAAAACACATTGTAAAATGCAGACACAGCTAAGCTTTTATATCGTTTTCATTAATATTTCTTATCCAGACACAATTATTTATTTCAGTTTTTCCACCAACAACTTGCATATAAAAAAAACAATTTATCAAAAAAAAAAAAATTATGTTTTTCCATTTTTCATCCCATTTCCATTTTTTGTGTGTGGTTAAAAAAATATTTTTTATCTAGATCGGACAGTGCCCAACAAATTTTTTGTTTTGTGAAAATAGAAAATTTTCTTTTTTCCGTCGGTGGTAGAATTTATATTTTATTTTTTTGTGCAATAAGAAGAAGAGTACACCAACATAAGTAACGACAAAACTGTATCTATATACAAAAAAAAAATTGGTTTTAAGAAAATAAGAAAATTTCTGTTTCTGTCATTTCTCTATATACTCGTATACACACAAAAATAAATTGTACGTCGACTCGGTTTAAGAATAAGATGAAGAAGACTATGTGTATATCGAGAGAAGTTTAAAAAAAAAGTTAAAGATTTTTCCAAATCGATAAGACAATTTTTTGTAAAATAAAATTTAATTGAAATTTGGACGAAACATTTAATTAGGAACTTGACTCTGTACAGCAGTTAGTTATTTTGTTAATTAGTACGAAAATAAAAAAAATATCTGTGTGCGCACGGCACGGCGCATTAATAAATCCTCGTCCCTAAAAATTTTATAAATTTTCTAAAAAAAAAAAAACCAAAAATTTAATTTTCAAATCATGTATCATCGCATCATTTTTATTTTGTTATCTGCGTACCTAATCACATAACCAAGATTTAATATTTAATCTAAATAAAACATACACAGGGGTGGCATTTTATATATAAGTACATATTATATTCACCCTCAAGTATTTGTATATAAATATTTTAATTTCACCCCTCGCACTTAAGTACAAAACTTTTAACATTTACAAGTTTACTCTAAAATAAATTTACCAGCAGCAGATTTATACTGTGCAGAGGAGTAAGAGGTGTGAGATGCTGTATACAGATTGAATATAAATTAAATATTTTATAAATCGTGTGTAAAATCGGTTCAATCGGGGTATCCCATCCCCGTTTAACGGATATCCTCGTATTTATATCAAAATTTATTTAAAATTTAAATAAAAAAATATTTTTGGGTACTTACATTATGTAATTTAAAATATAGACCGCATGCATTACACACGGGTTCGCCACCCTGATTCCTTCGCCATAGCGTCGTTGTTGTTGTTTTGCAATTAGCACATGAAGTTCCGGCACGCCTGGCTGCACTCTGAAGTGACTGCAACAATAGTATACAAATTTGAAATCATTTTGAGAGTTCGACAATGTGATCCCGAATTATTTATTTAAAATTCCTAAAATTCTCTTTTATTACGTCATCGTAAAATATTTACATTAATTTGAGCATTGTGTAAATCATAACAAACAATAAAAAAAATATAAAAATCACTTGCTGGCTTAATTAAGACGTTTTTCGTTGTATTGTGTCGTAAAATACAATTTTAATTGTCTTTTGTGTCATGCAGCCTCATAAATTACCGTGAATTTTACGATATGTGTGCACCAAAGTGAAAGTGATATTGGGAGTATGGGACAACCTGTATAAAAATTAACCAAATATTGTGCCAGGGGTTAATCGCGGTCGATACTTTTTAAATTCACAAATCAAAGATTACTGCAATCTCATAAAGCGATAAAATGCCGAGAATATACTGAAACCCATAAAAGCTAATTAAAAGTGTCCGTTAAAGCTTAATTTTAAATTTACCAAGTTGAACAAAAGCTTACAACTATCAACAATCAAACTACATTTTGAATATGTAAAGACCTAAAAAGCTGCATAATTTTTTTTAAATATATTTAATAAAAGTTTTGCAAAAGCTTGAGGTGAAATCAAAATGATGCAGCTCCATTGTGTTAACTCCACACTTTTAGTCTTTTGGACCTGGTTCATGAGTGACGGATAGTTTAAAATATTTAACGAAACTTCGCAAGCTGAAAGCTCAAGACTATGACGTTACTCAAAATATTTAAATTAAATTTACTATTAGACCTTTTTAACCGACAGAGACTCAATAATCATGTCAGCAGAAAGGTCTGGACAAGAAGGTTCCCAAAATGGTTAAAATTAAATCCAAATGCACCTGGAGGTTCTCATTTAGATCAAACTTAATTCACCACTCAGTAATTTAATATTTTTAATGGAACCTAGGGTTACCTAACTTGATAACTATCGTTGATGGGGGAGTATTTTTATTTGTCGGTAACTTTTTTGATGGAATCATCGTATTTTAATAAAACTTAAGACTATGACGTCACTCATAGTTTTTCATTTAATTTAATTTACTTCTAGACCTTTTAAAATTAAGAGATTGAACAATCATGTCTGTAGGAATGTCTGAACATCAAGTTAAAACAATGGCTAAAATTTAATTCACCACCCACGTTTAAAATTCACCACAACCATTTAAAGGGTTGTCCAATTGAGGTGCATATATTTATTTTTGAATCAAGTTGAGCACTTTATTTTGAAGGTTTACCGATGTCATTTATGTAGGCAAAATGATATCACTCAATTTTTCACCATGGCTAGATTTACAGACGTCGATCCGATGGTCAAAATTTTTGATGACATTTTCCAATAGAAGCTCGGCATTATCTAGGCAATGATGTTGTTTTTTAGGTCTTGAATGGTAGCTAAACTATCGACGTAGTTGAGCCGCCTCAAATGAGGTTTCATAATCATATTTTCAGTTCGGATAATTAGTGATTAATTAATTGATCCTAAACCAGCCGTGAAATTGTTTTCCTTGTCACCACCGGGAATCGCACCCGGGACCTCCGGTCGCTGGAGCTACCAAACAGTCGCTTTTTGAGGGTGCAACGGCAGATTTTGCTTGTTTATCGTCCCATTCAACGTGAAATACACCTCATCGCTGAACATATCTCTGTGAAGAAGAGTCACTCGCTATGTTCACTCAAACCTTTCAAATTAAATTCAAAAATGCGTATCAAATATTCTATTTCGGTTAAGAAATTCTATTTGGGCTGGTGGAATAAACTATTTAAAAACTGTTTTATATGCTATAACGATCTAAGTTTATATTTTTACGAGAGTTAATGGCGATTTAACATTTTCACTCAAACTCAGGAGTCAAAAACAAATCTTTTTATTAAGTTGGCTGTAGTAGACAAGAAGTTTTAATTGACTTGGTTATATGGGCAATTAAATAAACGGTTTCAGACGATATAAATACTTGAACCAAAAATCTCTGGTAAAAAAAGTTAATAACCATTTAATATTTGCACTCATAATCATAATTTAAAATTTATGTTAAATTTGCTATCTTGGATTAATAAGTTACGATTGGGTTGGTTAAATAACCATTTTAATATTAGATCCAACGGAACCTGATAAAAAGGTCTGGCAAGATCCTTTTAAAATAAGCATGAGCAAATGTTATAGAGGCCTGTGTCAAATCTCTACGAATGCCAGGTAATAGCTAATCTAACATTGTCACTCAAACCCATTATGCAAAGAGCAAAATTTGTACCAAGTTGGCTTGTTACGTTATTTTAAAGAAAAAAAATTCCATTTGAAGGAATTTGAGTCTAATTCAGGGTAATAGTCATTAAAAAATTTCACTCAAACCAATAAAACCAAATAAAAAATTTATCTTATTAGTCTTGATATTAGATGACATGCTAAACGAAAAACAAATTCCAAAATGTATCAAGTAATGAGCAATTTAATAACTATTTTGGAAGTTATAAGGATCTCAGTTCATATTTCTACGAATGAGAGTTAATGGCGGTTTAACAATTTCACTCAAATTCATAATTCGAAGTTTTAATTGCTCTAGCGATAAATAAGCGGTTTCAGATGATATCAGGACCTAAACCAAATCTCGGGAAAGAAAATTTCATTACCATTTAATTATTCCACTCAAACTTAAAATTCGATATTTATGTTTTGATTGCTATAGGGGATTTGTGGGTTATATTTGGACTAGTTTAATAAGTCATTTTATAGTCGATTTGATTTGCTTCGGGAAAAGATGTGGCAAGGAAAGTTACTGGCCATTTAACATTTTCACTCAAAATCATAATTCAAGTGCCAAAATTTATATCTGGTTTGCGATTCTGGTTACGAAACTTCAAGTTGGTTACTCTAGGATTAGAAGTTTTATTTGAGTTGGTTAAATGAGTAATAAATCGAACGGTTTCAGTCTCATTCTGTCTAAGAACCGGAAAGAAGAGCTAATTACCATTT
This sequence comes from Nephrotoma flavescens, assembly GCA_932526605.1. NCBI lineage: Eukaryota > Metazoa > Arthropoda > Insecta > Diptera > Tipulidae > Nephrotoma > Nephrotoma flavescens. The sequence goes on from OW052222.1 coordinate 41,720,843, forward strand.
AATATTTCCACTTAAACTAATGACACAAATTTTATTTTTAGTTCGCTGTCTTTGTTAAGAGGTTCCATTTGAACTGGTATAAGGATCCAATTAATAAGTTTTAAGGCTATTGTAAACTTAGTAAGAAGTTCTGACAAGCAGAGTTAATGGCCATTAAAAACCAAATTCACTCAAACTCATACTTAAAATACCAAAATTTTACTAAAAAATTTCATTTGGACTGGTTAAGTGGCAATTGAATAAACCTCTACCTCAGTTGATATCTCTACGAATGCGTGGTAATGGTCATTTAATTTTTTTACTCAAGTGCATTGTTCATATCACGTTAGTCAACTTCTGTATTCTGGATTTGATGTTACAGTTAAACTGGTTAATGGCCAATTTAATAAGGTATTCTACTTCTGTATAGGAATTTTAGTCGAAAACTCTGGGAATGAGATTTAATAGTCATTCAAAAGTTTCATTCAAACTAATAATTCATAAATAAAAATATAAATTGAATTTTTTTGGGCTAGTTAATTGAGAAATTAGACACACTATTTCATGTGCTATAGAAACCTGGGTTCGTATCTGTGGGAAGGAGAGTTACCCCGACCATTTAACATTTTTACTCAAAATATAAATTTATATATAAAAATTTGGGCAGATTGAATTTATGTGATATTGCAACGTAAACCAAAATCTAAAGCATTAACCATTTTCACTCAAACTCGTAATTATGTGAGTGACTAGTTCTGTCCCTCTCCTTTTTCAATTTAGAACTAAAATAAATTCTGATATCGGATTGTTTCTTTTCAGTTATGATCCTGGTGCTTTCTATCCTTGATAGTTGCACGAACTATCGCCAATACTGTAGAATTGAAATCCTTTCAAAAATTTTGGACGTTGAACCTAGAATTTGGCCATGCTGAGTGAAACTAGACTATTTCTCAACTGGTAATTGTTAAATTTATTGACAATATAGTGCTCGTCACCTAACAAACAAATTTGTATTGGAAGGGTCTAATTTTGGAAGCGACTGAGGTCAAATTTGGCGTCTAGGTCTGGTATCAAAACATAGTTTCTGTTTCATATCAACTTCTCAAATATGCTAATGAAAATTGGATGAAACTTGGAATAATTAAACATATTTTAATATCTGACAAAGTTTTGGAATTTCACCTTGTCGATGATAGTGAAATTTGGGTTGGAGTTGAAATTTGACCATACCCCTAATCCAACTTTATAATTTCAACACCTGTTGTTGTCAAAGTCAGTGTGTAGAGGATGGAATGTCGTTTTTAGCATAAATTTTGAATAATTTCCGGAAATTTAATCGACAATCATGGACAAGTTAGTTAAGAATTGTTAGTCTTTAACCAGGTGCTGAACTTAACCATCTCATGTCCGAAAACCATCCCGAAAACAAATTTTTCAATTTAGGATGGTTTCTCCGCTAAATTCATTAAAAGACTCTTCAGCCCGAAAAATTAAAAAAATATGGAGAAAATTAAATTCCATCCCGAAAATATAAAAAACAATGTCACGTCTATAGTTTCAATACAATTTTGGATTGTAGGACGCGATTTGATACTGTTTTTTCAGGACTATTTCTAAATCAACTGGTAGGTTTTGAAATGATACTTCAATTACACAGGTCAACATTTGATATAAAACGAAACACTTGGAATGCTATGGTGCTTTAGGGGTTTTTCGGGTCGCTGATTACGATGAGCGAGTTGGTTAACCTTCATCACATCAGGTTCAAGGTCATTTGAAGGTCAAAGTATCTTAATGCGACCGAAAAAATCTGAAAAAATTCATGCGGATGTTTTCGAGGTCCCTGAGTACGATCCCGTAGTTTGTTTGACCTTTCGCCTTTGTTGAAAGTCATTTGAAGGTCAAATCGACATATTTCGACCAAAATATTTGCGAAAAATTCATGCGTATGTTTTTAAGGTCTATGAGTACGATTCCGTAGTTAGTTTGACGATACAACTTTGTGAAAGGCCATTTGAAGGCCATTTGAAGGTCAAATCGAGATATTTCGACCAAAATATTTGCGAAAAATTCATGCGTATGTTTTCAAGGTCCCTCAGTACGATTCCGTAGTTAGTCTGACCATACGACTTTGTTAAAGGTGATTTGAAGGTCAAATCGACATATTTCGACCAAAATATTTGCGAAAAATTCATGCGTATGTTTTGAAGGTCTCTGAGTACGATTCCGTAGTTTGTCTGAGCTTACGATTTTCAAGTTACAAAAATGAAGCTCAGCCCGTGGGTCTCGAATTACTTTTCTTTCATATGAGAGCCGTGTATAAGCCGGGCGTCGCTGCCGCCGTTTAGGAACCGCTAGTATTTGTGTAAGAAGCACGTTATGAACAGCATTACCGCGAGTTGGTGTCTCTGACCGAATAGCTCTTATGCGGTGGTCACCTAAGACGTTATCATACCGTAACTCATTTATAAGAAATCCTTAGAATCAAACTGTATATATTTGGCGTTTTCAAAACATCTAAAGTTGATATTTCGCTATAGCCACTATTAACATGGAACATGTTAAAAAGGAGGTGTGCCTGATGCAGGTGTGAAAAAAACCCGGGGTAATAATGGACACACGGAGTAATGGTGGACACCCGGAGTAATAATGGATAACGTTGGTAAACGTCGCAATATGTTCCATGCACAATGCTTGTGTTTATACAAGCCTAATCGAAATTTTTTATTAAGCTCTGTTTTTGCTCTTAGCGTTACCCAGAATCGACGATGTGGACGTGGCAAATTTCCGATCCCATTGGGGTGCTTTATTTCCGTGAGTCCTCTTGCCTCTCACGTTGGGGTATTAAAGTACTACTTGGAACCAGTACGCTTTCGTTTCTCGTGAAATGATCTTCGAGTTGATTTTCTTTTATGGGGTTTATTTGATTCACGCTTCAGGTTCCAGCAATAATCTGCCAACATGTTTATCCCCCAGACACCTTGATACCTTTTTTCAAATTCACTCAAGTCTTGGTGCATTCTTTTTCCTTGTTCTTCGCTAAAATCTCCAAGATTTTCAGGGAACCAATCAAGGTGTGAATGGAGAAAATGCAGTTTCATACTCATTAAACACCCCATTTCTTTATAATTTTTTAATTTAATAAATCCCCAACAATATTTTTGTAATCAGGGTCTTTATGATTTCCAAGAAATTTAGTCGCCACCTCTCTAAAACTTTTCCATGCTGCTTTCTCTGTTTTATTCATTTTCTTTTCAAATGTATCATTTTCCAGGAGGTCTCTTATTTGTGGTTCAGTAAATATGCCCTCATTGATTTTAGCTTCTGAAAGATTGGGTAGCACTTGAAAAATATGCATGAACGCAGGACTTTCGTTTCGGCTCATGGCCTTTACAAGTTGCTTTGCAAGATCTGGTTTGATATGCAAAGGGGGAAGTAGGACTTTATCGGTTGATATCAAACTTACATAGACCTATGATGTTTTTTTCCCCTGGAATTAATTCTTTTCTCAACGGCACATAATGCTCATCTCGAGCCCGACTATTCCACTCACAAATAAAGCAAGGAAAAGAAGTGTTCCCTTTTTGCTGGCCCAGTAATATCGTAAATATCTTTAAGTCTCCACAAAGTTGCCACTGGTTTCGACCATACTTCAATTTTTGCAACAGTAACTCCAAACTATGATATTCTTCATCTAGAACAACAGAATGAGCGACTGGTAAAGCGGTATAAACGTTTCCATTATGTAATAATATAGCTTTCAAGCTTCTTTTTGAAGAATCTATAAAAAGTCGCAAATCACTTGCTATGTGCTCTACACCGTATTCTTGCACTAATCCTTCAATATTGTGGCAGTAGACTAGATTTTTCATTTGAGTAAAATATTTCCTGAACGGACGTTCTCTCGAACGATAGAAAGAAATTCTTGTTCCTTTTAATAGACACATTTTTTCATTCAGCCTAGATGCTAAAATCTCCGATCTATCTTTCGAGAGTCCCAAGTCCCTGCAGAGATCACTTAATTCGTTTTTATTAAACGTTTTGGCTTCCAATATATTTTCTTCATCATCTGATTCTGATGTGCTAAAATTTTCACTTTCTTCAAGTTGGACTGTTTCATCTGGCATATCTTCATCAATTACCATTTCTTGTTCTGATTCATTAATTTCCATGATGTGATCAGAATCTGTGTCAATAAGAACTGGTAAAGTTACAGAAGTTACACGTGCGTAACAAATAAAATCCTTATTCTTTCGGTTATACCCTTTCAAGTTTGTTAGGCAGAAGTAACAGTCAGTGGTATGATCTGTTGGGGGTCTCCATATAATTCGCCAACTCGCGGTAATGCTGTGCATAACGTGCTTCTTACACAAATACTAGCGGTTCCTAAACGGCGGCAGCGACGCCCGGCTTATCACGGCTCTCATATGAAAGAAAAGTAATTCGAGACCCACGGGCTGAGCTTCATTTTTATAACTTGAAAATCGTAAGCTCAGACAAACTACGGAATCGCACTCAGAGACCTTCAAAACATACGCATGAATTTTTCGCAAATAATTTGGTCGAAATATGTCCATTTGACCTTCAAATGGCCTTCAAATGACTTTTAACAAAGGCGGAAGGTCAAACAAACTACGGAATCGTACTCAGTTACCTCGAAAACATCCGCATGAATTTTTTCAGATTTTTTCGGTCGCATTAAGACACTTTGACCTTCAAATGACCTTGAACCTGATGTGATGAAGGTTAACCAACCCACTCATCGTAATCAGCGACCCGAAAAACCCCTAAAGCACCATAACATTCCAAGTGTTTCGTTTTATATCAAATGTTGACCTGTGTTATTCGAGAAGTTCAAAAATATTTCGGTATGAATATGAGATCTTGCGATTCAAAATGAACTCAATCGATTTAAGAATCTGGTCAAATTTTTTGTTTAGAATTTGACTAAAATATAACATGAATTTAGGGTTAAGTTCTGAACTATAATTTTGGGAGTAATTCTAAAAATTTAGAACTTCTGGTATGGGGCCATATTTGTATTGCAATTTTGAAACTCCGATCCAATTATTTCGTCGAATTTGGTTTGAAAGGCCAACACAATTTTCTGATAAAACTCTTAATTTGATCATTCCTATAACATTCTTATTACGTCAAGTATCTATCGAAGGTAATATTTATGAAAATGAAGGCGCAGTGTAACGTCTCTAAACAAATCTCTATGGTTACTGTTGCTAACTCTATCACTGACGGTGATAACTTGAGTTAAGGACATCGAACATGTCTCCTTTATGTTTCAAAAATCGGTAATTTTAATAGCTCGGCTCGAAAATGAGCATTGCCCGACCTTTGACCTCAGCCATGCGGTTTTAGGTCGGTGAGCAGAGTTGTGAAGTTCTCTTTTATAATTTTTGATGCTTTTTGATTGAAGTGAAAACTTCACTTGGCGATTTTTTTGGATGGGTAGAATTTTATGATTCGCGTCACCGACATGCTAATTTTTGTTATTATAAAGTTGGATGTTCGTTGATATTTCAATAGCCTGCTGTTTATTGCACGAACAGAGAGCAAATTATTCTGATGAGCAGTTAGCTCTAGTCCGTGCCCAAGAGCAAATGAAATTTCTGAGCAAAGAACTCGAAGAAATGCTACCTTCAATGTAGGAAGACATCAAAACATCGAAAGATGGTAGTGTTGATGTAGATTTTCACGATTTGGGTCTAATGACTTTTGAATGTGGGTCATGTTATTCTTTAAATTTTAAAAGTGAAATTCCCCAAAAGAAAAGAAAGTCTGATGATAATTTTCTTATTTACTGTAACCATAACGGCAAAGCTAATTTCGAATGCAGTGCATTTCCCAATGTAATAAAGTAGTACATCGTTGATGTTGGCGATGATGTGCCCCAGTCACCGTAGAAGTTAAAAAGAACTTCATGGACTATATTCGCAATTACAATTGCGCTTTAGCATTTGCCGGAAATATCCTTGCCGAGTCATATAAAATGATGAGAGGATTAGAAAAGGAGCTTGAACGATCTGGATAAAGCATTCCTGAATAGGTTTTTTTCCTTTTTGTTGTATTTGAAGCAAACGCGGATGGTGATCCACCGTATAATAGAGGCCTAAGAGTCTACAACAAAAGATCAAGTGAGAATAAACACCTCTCATTTCTTGATGAAAAGATGTCATTACTGGGGGAAAAAATTACCCCAACAATTTATTGTTGATGCCTACTGCAAACCCGAAGCCAATCGGTTGCATTACATAAAAACACATCAACCTTAATTAAAAGTCGATAATTACGCCGGTCTGATTAAACAGCTGCTCCATTTTGAAAAAGAAAGCGGACAACAACGTGGACGGAAATTATTTTGCCGTTTTCTTTTAGTGGAGAATCAAGGAGTCAATTCCAAAAGTTCTACGATGCAATGGGAATTGTAAGAAAGGTTGGGAAACCAGACCTCTTCATTACTGTGACCTGCAACAATCGTAGATGGTAAGAGATTAAATACAACTTGAGGGGTTATAGTCATGAGAACAAACCAGATCTGACCAGATTTACATATGTTGCTAACGCTTCATAATGAAGACAAACTTCGAACAACTGAGGCTATTGACAAATTGATTTGAGCCAAATTCCCAGACAAACAAAAAAACTCAGTTCCTTTTGAACATGTCACAAGGCACATGACACATGGATGTTCAAACGATAGATTTTTAAAAAATGGGAAATGTGCCACAGGATTTCCCAAAAATTTTCAAGAGGTAACTCGACAAAATAAAAACGGGTATCCCAAGTACCAAAGACGTGCTGCGAGTTTCTTTACCATTGGTTAAGAAAACCAACGAATTGATAACTCAAGGGTTATCCCTTACAATCCTAGGTTTTTGAAATAATTCAAAGGCCACATCAGCGCTGAAATTTGCGGCTTTGTACAGGGCGTAAAATATCATTAAAATTACGTTTTTAACTCAGATCAAATTGACTGAGAACATGAGAACTGTAAATGACTCTAAATAAGCTGTGTGGCTAATGTCCCTCGGTAATGACACACTGACCCATGATCAAAGGCTTGGTGACACCTTAGTGGATGTATTACAATATTCCCTGATTCCTTTTCTCCGGCAGAGGCTGAAACATATGCCTTGACAGCAACCATGTGTTCTTTAAATGAGGACACTTTCGTCATTAATGATAGACCTTAGGATGAAAGAGTTTACGAAAGTGTAGACAGTCTCGTCACTGACGATGAAGAGCAAATAATGCACTTTCCAGTAGAGTTTTAGAATACTCTAAATGTATAAGGCATGCCAGACTAACTCTTAAAGTAGGAGCAATAATAATGTTGCTCCGAAATTTGAATTGGAAACAAGATCTTTGTAACGGTACAAGACTCATTATCACGAAGTTGTTAAATAACGTGATTTTTGCCAAAATAATTTTTAATGGCAAGTCAAAGGGAGAAATTGTGTTCATTCCAAGAATGACACAACACCTTCTGAAACTCCTTTCCCTCTTTGAGTTACAGAGAAAGCAATTTCCCGTAAGAGTTGTTTTTGCCATGACTATTAATAAAGCACAAGGATTTGTCACAACCAGTATTTGCTCAAGGGCAATTATAACTGCCTTTTCAAGGGTGAAAACCTTTGAAAGTATCAAAGTTACAGTCAAAGAGACTGAAGAGCAGGGAAAATTTGTTGCCAATTGTGATAAAGTGTTCACGCGAAATGTCGTTTAAACAGAAGTTTTTAAAATTTCAAAGAACATTGGGCGTGGTCCAGAAGATTAGGGCCGGATGAGTGGTGAGTACCTTTAGACACAAAAAAATTTCCAATTTTTGCTTTAAAGAAATTATTGGAGCGCGTCGTTTTGATGTTCGTTCAAAAGCAATATTTTTTAATAATTTCGCTTATCAAGCATTTTTCTATTTCTCTATAATAAACACAGATCTATAAAGTGCATAAAATTGTTACTACACAAAACAGAAAAAATTATTTCTGCGTAAAAAATGCATTTTCACCATAGTAGATCACAAGAAATATTTGTTTACTCCTAAAATGTTTTTCGTGTGATATACCATGGTGAGCACACAAACAACCGAACCCTAAGCCCTTACACCTCATAATTTCGAAGCCATTGCCTTTCTCCAGAATCCAATTCGTAACTACCTAACTTACACCGATCTTTCATTTAATCTTTATCGCATAACTAGAAGTGAAAAGTTAGTTCAAAATATTAAAATATCGGAACAAAGAGGTGAGCTGAAACATACGCAATTAGTGAGGTTTTACTGTATACGATTTTACAAGGCATGTTTATACTTGAATTTCACCCCGTATATTATCTGAAACGTTTACGACTAATAATTTTACACACAATTTATCCAATTTAATACAATTCCCGTCCTCGAAGGCATTAAAACCAATAAATTACAGAATGAAAATCAGATTCCGTTGCATAGATTGGCATCCGTGCAATAAATCATTTTGTTTTATTTTTACTCGTTGTAAAATTTGTAAATTAAATTGTAAATAACAACAATAATAATCATCCCATATGATCATGATCGTAATCACAATATTGGAGTTGAGTTCGCTCGCTGATTATGATCTATTTGATCATATTGTTACTTTATAAATAATAAACGTTATTTTCTTCTTATTTTCGTGTTCTTTTGCTGTATAATACAGTGTTTCGAGTTTATATAATTTTTTTTTTCTTAAAACAATACCTTATTAAATGTCAAAATTATTACATAATTTTCTTATATAAAAAAAAAATAAAACTATTATTTTGTGTTTCAAGGTTAAAAGCTCAATTGTTAATTTATTTTTATTGTTGCAATTTAATTTAAATACTTTAAGAGTATTAAACACTTTTCCTACGATTTTTTTTAAATACGTAAATTAAAAAATTGAAAGTACTCCGTACACCACCCCAAGATTATATTTAAAAACTGCTATTTTAACAAAAAAAAATAACAATAATACACGTTTAACCTCATCAATTACAAAATGTATTCCTATAAGAAAAAAAAAACATTAAATATAAATTCTTATACGAAACAGGTTTTTATAGGTACATCACCCATCAAGTAGTCATGTTTTTAATTGATCGTCATAAGATCGTGAATTAAAAATTATATTCATCTTACATATTTAAATATTACGGACAGACACAATATAAATATGTAAAAAAAATTATTTAAAAAAAAAAATCATCTAACAATTTGATTTGACATATTTCTGAATTTATAAATACCAGAAGCGCATGATCGCTTATATATACGATCGGTATAAAAAGAAGATTAAGATGATGAGGTAGCCGCGTGCGTGATCTCGTTTTAAGAACAACAACAACAAAATCTTTTGATCGTTTAACAAATTTTTTTTTGTGGACCGAAATATTTTTTTTTTTTTTTTTAATTGATTTGTGCTTTCTTAAGCCAGGCCTGTCGCACCGGGGATCGGTTTATTTTTTGTTTTGTTGAAGTTTAAAAAACATCGGATTAAAAATTTTATTACGTTAAAATGATCGCGCAGTTTAATAGTTCCATATGTGTACGGTTTAAAAAAATAAATTGTTTTTGAATGACACATACGGTTGAATGTAGACGTCATGATGCAGATTTTATGGAATTCCATTTGGGATGACTAAGTCTTGGTATTCTCACCTTATTGAACATCAAAATGTCTATCAGTATAGGTTAATAATAATCAAAACATCATCTATTAGAGATCATTAGACAACTTTATGCTTCCGTCATGATAAATGTTATGCAGCATTTTTATCAAAAATCTCTTCCATTTTGATTTCATATCATCAGTAGTTAGGCAAACTATAAGCAGTTTGCCTAACTACTGATGATATGAAATATCAGAAATGATTTTATTCCACGAAAATTGTGATCTTATTTTATTAGAGCCAAAAAAAAGGACATAAATATTTTTATTTTTCTGGCCAACGTATTTCAGCTGCCCGGGAGAAATTGTTCTTAGTCTCGTGTACGGCAAGCCTGGAAATAATAAATTAGCACCAATCGGAAATGAAATTTTGTCGTTGTTTTAGCGACCCCCTGTCCAGTGTTTTTAATGTATGCCAAATAATGGACGAACTGTCATACAATCGATTACCGCAGGAATTCAAATATAAACAAAAATTCATCGAAAAACAGTTCATTGAAAACGACAGTTTACCGCGAACGACAATGCACCGAAAACGACTATTCGAAATTAAAAAGGTGGACTTAAAAATGGTGTTTTTATATGAAAAAATGGGACCGTTTTTTAAGTCATACTTTTAACAAATTTTCTGACTTAACAAAAGTGTTTTACAAAAACAAATTTAATTTCAAAATGACACAAGACAGGCATATGTTATGTCATTTTACAAATATATTTTTTAATTCATTTTCAAAATGACTTAAAAAAGGCATATTTTATTTCACATTATAAACATTAAATTTACGTTTTTAATAAAATGGTTTCTTGTTTTTCTTGTTACGGTTTTTTATTGTATTGTAGAGAAATATGAATTATTATTTGTGTATTAATTATGAATTAAAATAAGCATTTTTTAATTCATTTTGAAATTTGCAAATTGGTTTTTGCACATTTTCATTAATGAATGCATTGGATGAAAATTTTGATTGGCTTTATGGGCCTTAAAGCGAGAAAAAACATAGATTTTACTGGTTGTGTACGAAACAAAACATGTTGTCAGTAAAATTTTACTGAGAGGGGAAGTTGCGATAGGGGAAGTCTACTGCCATAATGGGGAAGTTTACTGCTATAAAAAATGTAAATTGGAGTATTTTTTATGGCAGCATTTTTCACACATCTTCACAAAATGTATGTAATGATAAAAAAATTTTCTCACACTCATACAAAATAAGTCATTCGCCATTTTTATAGTCAAATGAGGATTAAATTTTTTTTTTGGGTTGAAATTTGTTAACGTTAGTGGTTTTTTGTGGTACATATATAAAAATTGAAACATATAAAAAGAAATCGAATTGTACAAAAATGTACAAATTAAATATTTTATGCAATTTTTAGGTTATGCCAAAATGTAAAACTATAAATTTTTTCTATAAAATGAATTAAAAAATATTCTTGTTCTTTGTCACTCTTATGAAATTTTTTTTTGCGTATTATCAGCTAATTTTATCCATGGAATTAAAGCAGAATGCTTTAAAGTGCATATTACAGTAAAAGCCCGATTATCCGGCATCCAATTAACCGTAACACTCAGTTAACCGGAATCTTATTTTTATGATTTTTTTTTGCTTTTTCTCTTTCTTTCATTTCTTATGAATTTTTTAGTTTGTTTTGGAAATTTTGGAATGGCTTTAATTTTCATATTACAGTAAAAGCCCGATTATCTGGCATCCAATTAACCGGAACACTCAGTTAACCGGAATTTTAATTTTTATGATTATTTTTTTTACTTTTTCTCTTGCATTTTTAAATTCATTTTTGAATGTGCAATTGTTTTTTGCAGTTTCATTAATGTTAGCATTAGTCGAAAATTTGGAATGAATTTAATTTTCAAATTAGCATTAGTTAAAAATTTTGATCGGCTTTTATTTTCTTATTACAGTAAAAACCCGATTATCCGGCATCCAATTAACCGGAACACTCAGCTAACCGGAATTCTAGCTTTAGGATTTTTTGTTGCTTTTTTCTGTTTTCTCTTTCATATGCATTTTTTAATTCATTTTAAAATTTGCAATTGTTTTTTGCACAGTTAGCATTAGTTAAAAATTTGGAATGGCTTTAATTTTCAAATTACAGTAAAAGCCCGATTACCCGGCATCTAATTAACCGGAACACTCAGTTAACCGGAACTTTAAATTTTAGGAATATTTTTTGCTTTTTTCTCTTTCTTTGCTGGTGAATTAGGGATTTACTGTAATATGAAAATTAAAGCCATTCCAAATTTGCAACTAATGCTTTCAATAATGAAAATGTGCAAGAAAAAATAGAATATTCAAAATGAATAAAAAAATGCATATGAAAGAGAAAAGAAAGAGTAAAAGCAAAAAAAATCATTAAAACTAAAATTCACGTTAACTCAGTGTTCCGGTTAATTAGATGCCGGATAATCGGGCTTTTACTGTAATAAGAAAATCTAAGCCATTTCAAATTTTCAACTAATGCTTTCATTAATAAAATTGTGCAAAAAACAATTTAACATTTCAAAATGAATTAAAAAATGCATATGAAAGAGAAAAAGCAAAAAAACATCAATAAAACTTAAATTCGGTTAACTGACTGTTCCGGTTAATTGGATGCCGGATAATCGGACTTTTACTGGAATATGCAAACTAAAGCCATTCAAAATTTTCAACTAATGCTTTCATTAATGAAAATGTGCAAAAAACAATTTCAGATTTCAAAATGAATTAAAAAATGCACGTGAAAGAGAAAAGAAAGGAAAAAAACCAAAAACAAAAAATCCTAAAACTTAAATTTCCAGTTAACTGAATGTTCCGGTTAACTGGCTGCAAGATAATCGGGCTTTTACTTTAACATGAAAATTAAAGTCATTCAAAATTTTCAGATAATGCTTTCATTAATTAAAATGTGCAAAAAACAATTGAAAATTTCAAAATGAATTAAAAAATGCATATGAAAGAGAACAGAAAGATAAAAAAGCAAAAAAATCCTAAATATTAAAACTACGGTTAACTGTGTGTTCCGGGAACAGGATTGGATGCCGGATAATCGGGCTTTTACTGTTATATATTTTTACGTTTTATTTCGATCTTAAATACACATTTTATTTCATTTTCTAAATGACTTAAAAATACACATTTTATGGCATTAAAAACATACTTCTTAACCCTTTCAGACCGCCTGGCAACATATGTTGCCATTGTATTAATTGGTTAATATAATTATAACATTTTCGTGTTTATGTATTTTAATATAGTTGTCTTTTTCTTTCATACAATCTATTATGCCTGATTGTCAAATTTTCCCGCCAAATGTAAAATAAATTAGTGTAATTACTAGTTTTGTGTTAGACAGTTCATAAAAAAACATACTGTGGAAAAGTCGTAAGTTTTTTGCATAATACATCTTATATATACACTTTTTTTAACGAAATTGATTGTTTTTAATATTATTGGTTTGTTATGAATCAATTTTAAATAGAATTGTACAATATTTCAATATTAGTATATAAATAAAACAGCTTTATGTAGTGGCAACATATGTGTCCAAATATTCTGAAGTGTAATGGCAACATATGTTGCCATGTGCACATTTGTTGCCAAATCATATAAAAGGTAACTAAAACAATCATATTACTCTAGATTTTGTAGATAAAATGTCCAGTTACGTTAAATATTACACTCTGGGTGAAGCTGCAGATTTGATAATGGCTGATGATTCGGATATTGAATCAGAAGAAATCATTGATGGTAATGATATTGAAGAAATGCCTCAACGTAAGGGCCATAATAGTTTAGATGTTGTAAATGATAATGACATGGAAGTTACAAATGAGACAAGTGAAACTGAATTTATCGACATTGAACCAATGAATGAAATTCAATTTATTGACGAGCAGAAAAGTTAACTGATAAAAAAGATATAACATGGATACGACGACCATTTCAGGCAACACCCTTCCCATTTGCAACAGCTGGTTTGATTCCTTCGACTGTGGAATCTCGAACACCACTTCAAATTTTTCAACAATATATAATATTTCAACTTTATGAAGAAATTGCCCAATACACAAATATCATATGATAATGGGTATTATTATAAAAGTACCAAGTTGTCGCATGTACTGGTGTCGTGAGCTAGAAGTTCGAACTGTAGCGTCAGTAATGACGAAAGATAGGTTTTTCTGGCTAAGATCAAATATCCATATAATCGACAATACGAAAATACCACCTAATTGCACGGATAAATTCGTAAAAGTGCGGCCATTGATCGATTGTGTTCGTCGACGGTGTTTGGAAATGCCAGTAGAGGAGTTAGTGTGCGTGGACGAACAAATAATACCTTTTAAAGGTTAATTAAGTATTAAGCAGTACATAAAAGGCACGCCGTGCCCTTGGGGCCTTAAAGTTTTTATGTTATGTGGAAAATCGGGATATCCGTACGGGTACGATTTTGTACTGTATCAGGGCACTCAAACAGAAATTTGCAGTTTTGATCGTGCTCAATTAGGACTCGGTTCTGCAGTTGTGGCTCATTAAATTGATCGACTTAAATCAACAGGACACACCATTTTCTTCGACAATTATTTCTCAACCTATCAATTATTTGAACTTCTATCCCAGAAACAAATAAATGCTGCTGGAACAATTCGGGTGAATCGTTTCAATAATCCTCAGTTCAGTTATGACGCCGCATTGAAAAAACAGGGCAGAGGAAGCGCTGAGGAATTAACAAATTGAGACGGGAACATTGTCTTGGTAAAGTGGCAGGACAATCGATTCGTGCATCTGGCCTCTAACTTTTGTGGAATAGGTGAATCACAAGATGTTAGACGCTGGGATAAGAAGGCCAAAAAATATGTGGAGATTAAACAACCTTCAATAGTTAACAAATATAATGGAGGAGTGGGGGGTGTAGATCTTTTTGATCAATTTATGAATTACTATAGAATATTCATAAAATCGAAAAAATGGACACTACGTGTAATAACTCACTTCATAGATTTTGCTGTTCTCGCAAGTAACCTGGAGTATAAAAAGGAATGTGAGATCAATAAACTTAAGCGCAATGAAATACTAACGCTCGTCGACTTTAAAATGAATCTAGCCCAAAGCTTAACCAATGTTCAAATTTCAAACAAGAAACGAAAATCCGAAAATACAGAATGCCCTGAAGGTTCCGATAACGTTCGACGAAGTCATGAAACAAAACCAGCGATTGATATTCGTTTTGATGGTTACAACCATCTTCCAAGTTTTGAAGATTCACATTCGGCATTTAGATGTAAACGGCCAGGTTGTTTATCGCGATCACGTGTAGTTTGTACTAAATGCAAGCTACATTTATGTTTAAATGGAAAGAACAACTGCTTTCTATTATTCCATACAAAGTGATAACTTTTCTTGATAATTTCTAAGTACAAAATATTTTTATTATTATTATTTGTTGATAGAATTAGTATATAAGTTAATATGTTTGTATAAGAAAGTACTGATTTTTTAATTTTATTAATTTTATTTTTGAATTCGTACTATTAGAATATGCATAAAAAATGAATTTGTTGAATGTAAATACGAATAATCTGTGATTAAACCCACAAATAGTGAATTTAAATGTGATAAAATTCTGTAGATTTGAAATAAATATTTAGAAAAAAAAAAAAATTTTTTTTACAACCATCCGGTCTATTTGGCAACATATGTTGCCAAGCCGTAACTTGGCTATTAGCAGCCGGAATTAAATTTTGATCGAAGATTTGAATTATACGACCTAAACTTAATTAAAAATGAATGTAACTTTCTACACAACTGTTATGAAAACAAATCTCCAGGTCTGAAAGGGTTAAATCAATTTCAAAATGACTTATGATATGCATAAATAAAATCAGCTTTTTTTATTTCATTTTCATTTCAGATTTTAAGTCAATTTTAAAATGAAATAAAAACGATGGTTTTAAGTCCGAAAAAACACCATTTTTAAGTCAGATTTTTTTAATTCAGGGAGCCCATCAATTAACGGAAAACCGCAATTCTCCGAAAAAATAATTCGCCGATTACTACAATTGAACGAAATTAACAATTTACCGAAAATGACATCACCAAAAAAGCAATTAGATGAAAACAGTATTTTACCGAATACGAAAATTCATCGAAATCAACAATTCACCGAACTCATCAATTCCTCGAAAACATCAATTAAACGAAAAAGGCCGAAAACAACAATTCACGGAAGACGATAATTAACCGAGAACAACAATTCGCCAAAACCGACAATTCACCGAAACCGACAATTCACCGAAATTTCCAAATCTCCGTAAACATAACCAATTCAACGAAAACAACAATTAATAGAAAAAACAATTCACCGAAAACGACAATTCACAATTCACCGAAATCAACGATTCACAAGAAAAGGCCGAATACGACAATTTACCAAAAATGACACTTCACCGAGAACGACAATTCTCCGAAAAAAACAATTTGCCGAAAACGAATTTCACCGAAAACGCGTCAATTCACTGAAAACGACAATTCACCGAGATATACAAAAATTCTCTGTAAACAGAAATTAAACGAAAATATGTCAAACTAGTAGTAGTTTATACTCAAGACTTGTATTTTTGTATCATATTTCATTTGTACGATGTTGATAAAAATTTAAGAAAGAGAGCCAAGAGTTCAAATTTTTGAAAAATTCATTTAGTTTTTATAGGTACGAGATCTGTTTTTCTCGTCTTCCATTTTGTTGTTTTGATCATTTGTCGAGGTTATGGTTGGATTGTATAGCTATACAAATTTTTTAAATCTGGAATTAAGTTATTTCACACTTGTACTTGCATATAGTCAATTGGGTTGGATTTAGGCGAAAAAATGTTTTTTTGGAAGTAGTTCTAGGATATAGCACGGAAATGTGTTACGAACATGTTTTTTGGAAGAATTTCTAGAATATGACTAACTGGAACTATTCCACTTCATAACCGATCATAATTACCCGAAATGGTTAATTTCTTTTAAAGCGAAAATGTTTAATTTTCAATGGAAATAGAATTGCAAAATGGGATATTTTGAAGCGGCTTCTGGCAGAAGGTATCTAGTGTTACTCAGCGAAATCACCAATATTCCATCTGCTTCAGCAAGCTTCTGACTAAATTTATCAAATTTTCATTTTTAAACATTTTAAGGGCTGGGAAAAAGCTTCTTTGTGAAAAATTCACACAATCCTGCCAAAAATATTCAATTATTTTATTTTTTTAAATTTCAGCAATGGAGAATTTGACTGCAGATAAACTTGATATTTGTCCATTTCACAATGATTCAATTTTTCGTTTTGCTTAATTTGTAAGGCACGAAAACATTCAAATGGCAAGAAAATTGTTAAAAATAACAACTCTAGAAAATTTCAAAGGCCCAACTCTGCACAAATTGATGTGATTTGTGTAAGGCCGGGAAATAAATAATTTATTTTGTCCTTAACGAGACTTGCTTGGGGCGAGATCAATGGGAGATAGACTATCAAGTTGAAAACATCAATAAAGGTGATGTTATAACTAAGTACTTCATACCAAAAAAATAAATAAATCCGTCGGGAAACACGAAAATTATATTTTCGTCTTGGTCCAGACAAATATATATGTACGATAAATTTATGAATAATTTTATTAAGCCAAACCCATGTGAACCTGATGTGTCAATTTCGTGATGAGTAGTTATCATTTTTAGCTTGGTTTAAGTTCTACAACGGTTGGTGTCCATGATTTACTAATATCCTTTCAATCGCACTGGGTCAATCAAATGAGCCTGAACAGCCAATTACAACTGAAGAATATTTTAAAAATTGTATGGTGATTAGGGGTCATATAACAAGGGGCTAATACCAATTTAGTTTTCGGTCCTCTTGGTTTGCTTATAGCGTTTGGGTGGCTTCTACTCACGATTAGAATCTTACGAAGAGCTTACCGTTGTGATTGACACGCTCATTGGAACGCTCATTTAGCCAGCTCAAATAAAACTTCCAAAACAGCCAACATGATACAAATGTTTGTATTTGAATTATGAGTTTGAGTGAAAATTTCAAATGGTCATTAACTCTCATTCGTAGAGATATTGTCTCAAGTTTCTATAGTGTCTGAAATACTCGCGTTCCTAAGCAGCCAAATATACCTTATTGGATCACTCATTCAATTCAAATGAAATCTAACAAGGATAGCATATGGATAATGCATTTTAAATTATGAGTTTGAGTGGAAATATTAAATGGTCATGAACTCTTCTTTCCACAAAATAGATTCAGGTTCTGATATCACCGGAAAAAGCTGATTTAGTTGCTCAAGTAACCAATTCAAATGAATCTTTAATTCCAAGAAAACCACATGATATAAACTTTTGTATTTGAAAAAATAGTTTGAGTGAAAATCTCATTCGTAGAAATATGGACTCAGGTTCCTATAGCATCTGAAATAATTTATTAATTTGCTCTTTCAACTAGCCCGAATGAAATTTCCTAACCAAAATAGCAAACTTGATAAAAATTATGTAATTTGAATTACGTGTTTGAGTGAAAATATTAAATGGTTATTAACTCATCTTTTCACAAATTTGGTTCGGGTTCTGGTATCACCGGAAAAAAACTGATTTAGTTCTTCATTTAATCAGCTCAAATAAAATTTTAATTCCAGGAAAACCCACTTGGTACAAATTTTTGTATTGGATATATGAGTTTGAGTGAAAATGGCAAATGGTCATTAACTCTCATTCGTAGAGATTTGTACACCCGCCCGGTGCTACCTGAAATAGTTTATTTGATTGATCTTTCAACCTGCTCTAATGCAACTTCCTAGCTAGAATAGAAATCTTGAACGAATTTTAGAATATGAATTATGAGTTTGAGTGAAAATGTTTAATGGCCATTAACTCTCCTTGCCAGAGCACTGTATTCAGGTTCCATTACACCTAAATTGAATTGTTTATTTAACTAGTTTCAAAAACTATACATTTTTAAAAATTATTTGTGACTGACAGTTTATGACCACACAATAATTTTGCGTAATGGAACAAACAACTAACCAATAAAAACTAAATTAAAAAGAATATGTAACTGGCGACTCCAGTACTTAATTTTCGATAGTATGAAGTTTGATTTGCCAGTTCGACCAGTTAATGATCAAATCATTCTTTCGCATCATATGACTACGGGTAAGAACTCATTAAATATCTTCCAAATAACTCATTAAATATCTTTCTGGGATTGAATATTCTTATGTATCCATCAGGATAATCGTACTCTTTTTGCACGTATGTAAAGTTATTCCACGATTTTATCCCAGAAAATAAAAAAAAATCATCAGGCAATACTAACCAATAAAAACCCCATTTTCCCTAGTCAGATTCTCAAAAAATTGTTTAAAATTCGTTAAACCTTCCTCTATCACCCGTAGATTCTGAGTTCAATGAACTATATCTCAAATACTAAACATACAAAAATTCTCCAAACATTGTTTTTAAATTTTAAAAACCTTCTTCTATCAACCGATGTAAACCAATAGTTCGGCCGAATACTCTTAACATACAAAAATTTTCAGCAAATGATTTTAAATTCGTTAAACCCTCTTCTTCACACAAGAGAAAATGGTGTTTTATTGATTAGTGCTGCCCGATGAAATTTATTTATTTTCTGGGATATAATCATGGGATAACTTGACATACGTTCTTTCTAGAGCGTATGACTTATTATAACCAATGATGAAATTAGGCGACTATTTCAAGCATGCACTTAATACGCACTAAATTTTATTTAACGGTCAAATCCTTATACAAACGGGATTATTGGACAGAAAACTCAAGGATTAAAACTAAAACAAAGACATTTTCCACACGACACTTAACCATAAATTTTTAATGTGCTGCTTATAGCCATAGTTGGAAAATCTATATGTCTTTTTTGTGTTTATATCCCATATTTTGTTTGTTTACACCTTTTCAGTTACCTTAGAAACGAGTTTGATTTGGATTTTTTTTTTTTTATATATCATCGCGTCATCCATATTAGATTGGAAAAATAATATTTTAGTTTCAATTTTCCCTCCGCGTCATATTAATATTTAATGACATAGTATTCAACACATTAGGTCGCGGGAAATATATATTAGTGGTATAAAAGGCGAGATACCACAAAATTCAATGTCTTTTTAATGACCAAATGCTATATTTGATTGACAGTTCATACATATATAATAAATTATCATCCCCAATTTATTTCTATATATAAAAAGTCATTATGCTTGAAATGTTGTTCCTAAAGACGTACACTCATACATAAACAAAACCGGTATATTATTACTAAGGCGTGGTACCCTATATATTTTTGTGTAATATAATGTTACCAAGGGTTAAATATAAGAATCACGTGATTGGTTGTTATAAATTCTCCTAGTTTAGAAAATCACCCCTTCTTATCGACTTGTATATATAAATATATATATATATATTCCAATTATTTAGTCGACTGTAGACGAAACAAAGAAAAGCTCGTATACACATAAGAATTATATCGTTTCGACATGAATTGGAGCGTGAAAAGTATAATCGAAAACGACTAAACGACACAATAAATTTTCAAGAGGGGGAAACATGTGAGCGTGAAAAATATATATTTTTTTAATGTACGTACGAAATAAATCGCAGTCATAAAGGTACATTTTAAAAGCTTAAAGCTATTTTTTTTTTTTGGTTGTTGTTCAGCGTAATTATTACATTTAAATATTTTACAACAAAATCGCGCGCAGATGGTTTTTGAGAGTGTTCGCCTTTTTTATATACATTTTTAATAATATTTTTTAAATACTGGGCTTGTTGTTGTTGCAATATAATTCCTTTAAGCACAACATAAAAATATGATTTTGTATTTTACTTAATCGAAAATATATATTTTCTTGTATCGCGCCGTATATATATTGGATCTGGGCGTGACAATCCAGTTAAATAAACGAGAGCTAAAATCTGGGTTATTGCAACATGTAAGTAGGTCTAAATTATCGACGACCGTTTCGATCGGTAAAAAATGTATCCGTCCGACCTACATACATATATTGGCCGGGATGTGTGAAAAAAACAATCATGCGTCCTGTATCGCCTACTTTTTAGCAAAAAATTTCCAAAAATTTTAATCAATTCTCGAATATATATCGTCTCGTCTATTTTACGATATCCGCCAAAAGAAAAAAAAAATTTTCTTGATCATATGATCGTGTATAGATTTTGACCATCCTCTAAAACCAAAAAATAATTTTTAATTCGAAATTAACTATAAAAATCAAGTTTCTCACGTTCGCGATATATGTGCACCTCTATACAAGACATTTGGCAGATTCACCATAATAAAAAACTAATAGTTTTCTTCATCGTCGTTATTTAAGTTTCTTATAATAATTTTCGTAATATTATAGAAATAAATTTGATTTTTATGTACGTTATTTATTTAATTTTTGTGATGATCGATTTGAGGTTTTAATCGTGGGAATTTAGTTATATTTTGGCGACTCAATTAATTTTTCATTTATGTATCGTAAATAAATTAAAAACGAAACAAAAGAATAACGTGAATAATATATAAGAAGAATTTTGTTGTCTTAAGAAATTTTTTATTAAGGTGTTTTGTTGTTGTTATTTAGTTTAACATCATCCACCTACAGATCGAACAGCGATGATATGAAAAAATTTTCTCGATATTATATTAAGTAGTTAAACATATTGTTGTGTGTCTCGTACATCGGCTGTATTTATGGTAATGAGATCACAATTTGATGTGTTTAATAATTTAGTATCAGGTGAGGTATATACAACAGGTAGACAATATAATATTTAGGTTAGTAATGGTTTATAATAGGTATTTGAACTTGAAAAACGATAATTTATTCAAAAAATCCGAAATAATCAGCATTATTTAAGAAGTTACCACGAGGAGGCTCTAAATAACTTTTGCAGACTCCGATATTATAATGGCTGGAACCCATAGTGCAAACCGAGGATTCCATCACAATACAATACGAAAAAGCGCTAGGCATTTCTGGTAAACTGCATAACTTGAACCGGGCTAGATAACGCAGCTGACCTACAATGACAGATTTATAATTAAATATACGCCCCCCCCCCTCTTCTTCTCTATAGCAATACTCTATAATTTCTTTGTTAACGGAACCATTTCAAGATCGAAAGCGTCATGCTTACTCCACATTTGATAAAGCTTTTAGTACTAATTTTAAAATCACCATTATGGACTGTGAAAATTATAAATGGGGTCGGTACGAAAACTCGAATTACAAAATCCCAAATTATCAAAATCCCGCTTTTTCTCGAAATCTATTAAACAAATTAAATTGTTTTTTTCTACATTTTTATTAAGAACTAGGCCATTTCTTGGCCGAGTTATGTCACCTATATAGCCATTCCTAAACCAATAATTGTAAAATTTCCTACGTAGGGGAAATTCGATTGAGATTCTAATTTCATTCAAAATTATGGTACAGAACGCTTAATAAACTTAATATTATTTACAACATTTTTATTTATTTAATTTAATTTAATTGTTCTAACGAATTAATACACAAACATGATTCCAGTTTTTTACAAGATTGAACACTGCTCCGTGAACCTAAACAATGGGTTGGGTTATTCGGTGAACATAAAATGGAACTTACTTTGGATTTTTATTTAGGAATTTGGAATTTTGTGGTTTGGTTGAATGTAAAGGGTGATTTTTTAAGAGCTTGAGAACTTTTTTTTAAAAAAAAACGCATAAAATTTGCAAAATCTCATCGGTTCTTTATTTGAAACGTTAGATTGGTCCATGACATTTACTTTTTGAAGATAATTTTATTTAAATGTTGACCGCGGCTGCGTCTTAGGTGGTCCATTCGGAAAGTCCAATTTTGGGCAACTTTTTCGAGCATTTCGGCCGGAATAGCCCGAATTTCTTCGGAAATGTTGTCTTCCAAAACTGGAATAGTTGCTGGCTTATTTCTGTAGACTTTAGACTTGACGTAGCCCCACAAAAAATAGTCTAAAGGCGTCAAATCGCATGATCTTGGTGGCCAACTTACCGGGCCATTTCTTGAGATGAATTGTTCTCCGAAGTTTTCCCTCAAAATGGCCATAGAATCGCGAGCTGTGTGGCATGTAGCGCCATCTTGTTGAAACCACATGTCAACTAAGTTCAGTTCTTCCATTTTTGGCAACAAAAAGTTTGTTAGCATCGAACGATAGCGATCGCCATTCACCGTAACGTTGCGTCCAACAGCATCTTTGAAAAAATACGGTCCAATGATTCCACCAGCGTACAAACCACACCAAACAGTGCATTTTTCGGGATGCATGGGCAGTTCTTGAACGGCTTCTGGTTGCTCTTCACTCCAAATGCGGCAATTTTGCTTATTTACGTAGCCATTCAACCAGAAATGAGCCTCATCGCTGAACAAAATTTGTCGATAAAAAAGCGGATTTTCTGCCAACTTTTCTAGGGCCCATTCACTGAAAATTCGACGTTGTGGCAGATCGTTCGGCTTCAGTTCTTGCAGGAGCTGTATTTTATACGGTTTTACACCAAGATCTTTGCGTAAAATCTTCCATGTCGTCGAATAACACAAACCCAATTGCTGCGAACGGCGACGAATCGACATTTCACGGTCTTCAGCAACACTCTCATAAACAGACGCAATATTCTCTTCTGTACGCACTGTACGCATTCGTGTGGTTGGTTTAATGTCCAATAAAGTAAACTGAGTGCGAAACTTGGTCACAATCGCATTAATTGTTTGCTCACTTGGTCGATTATGTAGACCATAAATCGGACGTAAATCGCGAAACACTTTTCGAACCGAACACTGATTTTTGTAATATAATTCAATTATTTGCAAGCGTTGCTCGTTAGTAAGTCTATTCATTATGAAATGTCAAAGCATACTGAGCATCTTTCTCTTTGACACCTTGTCTGAAATCCCGCGTGATCTGTCAAATACTAATGCATGAAAATCCTAACCACAAAAAAATCACCCGTTACTACCTATACGCAATTTATGATCATATTATGGTGAAATTTGGTTGTAACACTAGATTAAGTTCTGGCATTCAAACAATTCGTATGGAATTTTGCCAATTATTAGTCAATATTGTTATATTTTGTATTCAGAAACGGATTAGGATCCTAAAATGAATGTTGGATAAAGTTCTAAAACACTGCAATGCTAGGATTGGAAATCTAACATCAATTTTGAATGAATTTCTGAATTTGGCAATTTTGAAACTAGTTAATGATTTAAATATCGAAACAGTTTCAAAATCAATGCATACCTGAGGAAACCCTTGTTGTTATTCAGTGGGTAAAACTCCATTCTGAGACCACCTGATTTATAGGGTGGGAAGTAGAAGACTATACAGAGTAAAATATCGCCAGAGACAAGTCTACTGGCTAGATCCCAATCGAGCGGAATAACAGTATTGTTAGAATGCTCGGGAGCAAAACAAGTCATGATGGATAGAGTCGCAACCAGAAAAATGCACAGAAAGCAGTAATTCCATAACCAGCTTTTTGGACGAGATAAGTCTGCCATATGGAAGCCGCAGCACATCATTTCTGCAATATCATTTTTAAACAGAACCTGGCATTTCCAGAAAGACTAGTAATCTCTTCGCTAACCTTTAATTCTAAGATGTTCTGTGGGCGGATCTTAAATTTTTGAGTCTTTTGTATGGTAATAAGAGGACAGGATGCGCTCGTCAAAAACGATGGTAGTAAATCAATGTCATCAGTCGAACGAATCGTATCTTGCCCAAAAATACCACCTGCAAGTTGATTTTTATCTGGCATTCTATGGTAAACAGTTGCTATTATTTTTTTCAAAAACAAAATAAAATGCGGAATATTTTTTCACTCGAATTTCGATACGGAAAAAATATTTCCTAAATTATTAAAATTTATATCAAACACGATTTCTCAGTAGGCCGGAAAATGATATTTTTAACAAAAACGCTATGTAGAATTTTTTTCTAATCCCTTTTTCCTATAGGAAAGCCAGAATCGACGTGTAGGGGCACAAACCCTGAAGGGAATAACTGAAGAGAATTACACTAAAATTTAAGAGTAGGTCAGAGGCGAGAATATCATTGTTCACCTACCATTTGATTATTAAATTGATAATGGACATAGAGCACAAACTAATATTAATCTATTTCCTCCTCCCGGAATTGATGAAAGTTTGCGCGCAGCTTTTCAAGCTCAGATGTGCTTAGATAGTAGATACCTTAGATATACAAGATACCGTTTATCCAACAAGCCCAATTTATAATGAACAGTGATTATAAATAGGATTTGACTTTGGGTTGGGTGAGTTTGTAGTGGTTCCGGAATGTAATTTCGAATATCCCGTTAATGTTTTATAATTCAAGATTTTTCAGGGATACCATCGTATTCCCGAATATTTTATTACAAAATGATGTTTTTGACTAGATCAAAAACTTACTAGTATGCTGTTTTTCAAATTCCAAATTGCCAAAAATAAATATTCCGAAAAATATCCCAAACCAGCTTTTGTAAATTTTTTATTGTTTGGGCGAAAAATTAATCCCAAAAAAAATATCTTAAGAAAAATTATCTAATGATTTCATTTTTTCGAATCTTCCGTAAATAGAACGAAATGAGTCGGAATCTGCGCGCGCAGATTTCGACTCATTTGGTTTTATTATCGGTCAATTTTGGGATTTTTAATTCGATATTTTTATTTTTTTGAGATTTTGTTTTCGAGCAATTTTTTTCTTGGTAAATATATTTTTAGTATTATGAGTTTTGAGATTTTTATTGTTTGGATTATTATTTTCGGGATGGCATTTTGGGATTTTTTTTTTTCGCTAATAAAATTTTTGGCCTTTCGATACCAACCCGAAGGAAACAACCACAAAAAGAACATTCTACAAGTTTGTGTGGCGCGAGAAATTTTTAAATTTTTTTGTATAGTTTTTTTTAGTCTTGGCTAGAATTTTGATGAAAAAGTGTCTTGATTGGAGTTTTATAGAAAAAAAAGTCTCGTGGAGCCTTTTAAGTTTAAAAATTTTATGTGAGTCGAGTTTTTTTGACTGTGGTATTTAATTTTGATTAAATTAAAATATAAAACATAGAAAATTGTTCTTGATGTAAAAATACCACATTTATAAAATAACAATATATGTATAATAAATTTTTTATTTTGTATTTGTGAGTGGACATTTTGAATTTTTTTTTTTGATTGTGAATGACACAACCACGGAGAAAAAAATCGCCATCCACGAAAGTTGTAAGACGTAGTGCACAACAAAAGTTTAATTTGATTTTATCTGTGGAAAAACACCGCCACGGTTACGGGTAACCAACTGAGGCTATTCGTGAATTGATTTTATTGATGGGAAAACACCGCTACGGTAACGGGTGACCCACCGGGCAATAAACTTAACACCATATTAAGCACTTGTGTCGGGCGAGCACAGCATCGTGTTTATACTGTTCACGGCAGGAGGACGCCCAACGATCCGGGTGTAGCGCCAGTGGCATGACGGCTCCCCATAAAGCCGCAACCCATTTCGGTGAACAGGGACGCCGCCGCAACCACACTACAGGGTGCCCTACTCAAGGCCAACAGGTACCATTCTGTTTTATTTTAATTTTAAGTTCGATTTAGTACTTTTTTTTAAATTTCTAATTCTTATTTTTCATTTGGTTTTGGCCATTGTCCTTTAAATATTATTGTAATCATGTGCCACAGCGGTGATTGTGCGCGCTGCCTTGGGCATTGGTCTCGCTTCGCCATCTTTTTTGTGTTTTTTCACAATTTTTTTTTTTGTTGGTGTTTGTGATTTTTATTAATAAAATGAATTGCTAAGTTTTGGACGGGTTCGGTGTGATGGGAGGGGAGACCCTCTTCTGTGTCGTTCACTAGGGTATAATTATTTTGTTCGTTCCGCAAGTGTCGGCCGACGAATTTCGGCGGAGCTTTGGCTTTATTGTTATTTATCATTTGCGATTTTAATTTTTTTTTTCAAATTTCTGTAATCACGGTGTAGGCCAGGACCTACGCAAGCCTCAAACCCCACGACCCATTGCATTTCTCCCAGAGATTTAGCCGGCAAAATCACCGTGTGAAGTCTCGGCGTGGTTCAGATGATATTTGCGGGTCGGCTGCTGAGCCGTCCGTAACAAGTTCAAGGGCTATGATCCTTGCGAATGCTACGCTGCTCACTCTAAATATATCACTTGGTGCGGTCGAGTGGTTAAGGTGTACATCACTAAGTGTTATCAACCCAAAACGAGCGACATCGAATCTTGTCGGAAGAAGTATTTCACATTGTTAGATCTTTCTTTCCTCCGAAATAAAATTCTCAAATCTTAGAATCGGTAAACAACCTACTTGATGTCTTTGAGCGAGTCACAGTCCACTTAATAAATTTTGATTTCATTCATTCTACATAATAAGAAATTTTTCCTAAATATCCAGTTTAACAACTGTATTATAGATTCTTTCTCTGGAGTAATGATTCGTTTTATGATCCCGAAAAGCTCCATGCATCTTGTGTTTACGCATATACTATTTATTGCGCCAGTGTTCCTGGTCAGACAGCTCAGAACAATTTAGATCATCGATCTCGGCTCAACATCTTCTCTCGTATTTAGCAGCGTAAGCAAATGAATGGCGACCGAAGTGTTAGTTATTGGTCTATATTTGAATATACATAACAGGATATTGAATTATAGGATCGATGCAGATCACAAATACGTTTCAATTGTCCGTTTTTGCAGTACAGGATGATGTCGCTAGATCCAGTAGCTTATCTCAGTCCATATATATTAACAAGGAAATGAAGAAACCCGCATTTCGGTATAACACCATAAGGCGAGCTGACATTGTGTTTCTATTCGTTTTTTGATACGTCGGCTAGCGTTGCCTACGAGTAGTAAATTGTTCTCGACTTAATCGTCCGTATTGAACTTATTTGGGATCTGGGATTTCGTCTTCTACTTCAGTTTCAAGAAGACCTGATTTAAATTTTCGACGTTTACAATCCGAATATGCCATTGAGAGATATCGTTCTCTCCTCAAAAACGGTGAACATTTTTAGAGGGCGTCCAGAGAAACCCGAAAGATTAATAGTTTTGTAGGTTCGACCCTATCAACAAAAAAATAATTTCTACAAAATTTTTGTAATTTTCTGACTCTTTGGACACGAAAATAAGTTAAGAATTCTTAAACTGAATTATTTACTGATATTTCTCTAAACTAAAGTAATATTCTATATATAACTCTGCTTGATATTGCTACAATGTTGTTCCTGATTCATTTCTCTACGAGTAACCTGTAAATATTCAACGATATTTCAACAAAGAGTTTTCCGATATGAATTTGTAGCACCATTTCCCGAACAAACGAACAAACATATCAAACTACAAATGATCGAAAATAATAACAAAAGTTACTATTCACCAAAAAAATTTCAGTTGACTTGACAATTTTCGCTTGTGAATTGGGTTTGAGTTCTAGCTAGAGCTAGTCTAACGGTCCCTTTGCACAATGGGTTTCAAGTTTATTATATTGAAATCAGTGAAAATGTAACATGTTTATTAGTCATACGTTTAAATATTCTTATGACTTGTCTAGAAAAATTACGTTGGGTTGTCCGAAAAATGATTGGAAGATTAAGGTAGATTGAACTTCTCACGTTTTCCATCACATCGGAAATATTCCAAGCAGTTAAGGAGGATTGCGGAGAATCATATGGTTAAAATTTGATTTAATTTTAAGTTAAAATTTAGTTTGTGTACATTTAGGAGTACATTAATTGGCGTTATCCAAACCGTCAGAGTATAAAATATGCCAGCTTTTACAACATCTAATTTTAATTCAAAAGCTCTTGTTTAGGACCCAAAGGGTGTTCAATTTTAAAACTTCAAAACCGATAGCATATGGTGGTCACTTATCTATACAAAAATAGATAACATTTCAGCGAAAAATTTAACTTTATTTTACCTATTATGTTTAAGCTTGCAAACTCGAAAGCTCTTAAGTATTCTTCCTTATCATTGACGAGCTATAAAATAAAATATGATAATGATAATCAATTACCAGACATAATATACGAGTACTTATCAAAAATTATGATTTAGTTGAAGATCATTTTTCAAATTAAGAACAAGACTAAAAGTGTATTTTAAATGATATTATTGGCAACAAATTGTTGTTCAGATATGCGAAAATTAGTTTATTATGTTTGGGCACCAAGAAATAATATTTTAAGCATTACAAATATTTTTAGTGCTCAAATAAACAAATCCGTATACATATTTAACAATATTAGCTTTGATGGAGTAAAGTAATAATTGATGTTTTTAACGTCTAATTTTAAATTAAAATTTTAAAACTGGATATAGTTTGTTAAAGTTTACATACGCGAAAGCTCTAAAGTATTCTTCCTGTTCATCGGCAATGCAAATTTTCGGATTCGTAGCTGTATGTCATAAAAAAATTTTGTTCGATTTTATCGATGAGATAAAACAAATTTTAGATTGTCAAAATAAATTATTTGGATTTTGGATTCAATTGGCGGGGAACAATTACGAGTACCACTAAAAGTAAAAAACAGGCATTTTTGTTATCGTTAAATCGACTAACCGATAGATAAAACGTAATACGCTTGAAATAAACCAGTGAAAGTATTTTTTTGGTACTGTGAATCGATACTTAAGTCGAATTAGGTATTCCTCAATGAATCACTTAGTGGTAAAATGCCCAAACCTAGAGAATATTACGATGGGTCGAATCAGTGTATAAGCCTCACAGGTAGCCAAAATAAAACAATTATTACGGGAAGAAAAAAAATTGGAGGGTTTTAGTGTCCAAAAAAACAAGTATCTATTATTATAAATCCGCCATTTATTTCAGTTAAATCAAAAGTAACGTTACTAATTACTAATTTATTCGCACTAAGAAATATTTTTTGAGCACCAAAAATATTTTTGGTGCAAAAAAAATATTTTAAATTACAAAATTCAGTTAAATCAAATAATCACGTCGGAATATATAATTTGGCTCAAGTATATACCTAAGTCATAAATCGGTACAGTTTTTCCCGCCCATTCACGTATACAGTGCGTAAATTAAAATTAATTAAAATCAATTTTAAAATTCAATTGACACTTCAATCTTGATAACAATAAATATTTAATTAATTTTTTTTATGAATTCCGTACGCATATTAAATCGCGTAATTCGCGCTGTCATCTTAGTAATAGAAAGAGGTGTTGAAAAAAAATGTACTTTTTATTATTAATTTTAGAAAACATAAAAAAAAAGTTTTTATTTATTTCCGTAAATTAAATCAAATAATTTGATTTTTTATGTTTTATATCGGGAGGGAGGAGGAACAAACTTTATACAATAAAATTACGTGAGAAAATCTATTAGGTATATACCTAAGAAAATCATCATCCGGTCTTTAAACAAAAAAAAAAAATTGAAAACTTTTAATTTCTTGCAATTTAAAGAAAATAAAAAAAATATTATTATTGTTGTATAAAATTCAATAAGTTGTAAAATAAATAATAATCAACAAGATATATAAGAAGTACACACCAGTAAGAAGTTTACAAAGAAAATATATAAGAAAACAGAAGCATGAGCATGTTTAAAAAAAAAACTTAATAATAAATGTGCCATCTTTCAGCTTATTTCTAAATAATACTTGGTGTGTGTGTGTAAAATAAATAAAAATACGTTTTATCGTCTTAACATATACTTTGTATAAAAGACGCGATTCTTAAGATTTTTTTTTATATATTAAATCAATCCGCTTCTGGACAAAACGCTATAAAATATAAAAATATGCTGTGTGTGTTGACTTTCTATTTTTATCATTCTAATATAATTTTAATAAACTCCAGGTACATTAATAATATTTTTATTTATTTATATTTTTTATTTTTTTTTGTGTATGTATGTAATAAGATAATGATCGTTAAGAAACAGAAGTCTTGATATTTTTGGGTTCCCTTTATCAAAAAAAAAAAAAACGAATAAGAAAAATGTCATCCACAAATTTAATGATCATAAATTAAAATTTCATATTTTTGTTTCGTTAAAGCTTAACACTAATTGGGATTTTTAAAAATATGTTTTTTTTTGTTTGTTTGTTTAATTATTATTATTGAAAGAATAACTAAGTATATAATATTATGATTATGTAACTGGTTGTATATGGCATCTAGACATCTGCTAATAGAATATTGATAATTTACATGATTTAAATACGTATACATAGGCTTAAAGTCGATGACTTGCATCGTGGGCGCGTTATAATCTCGTGTAAACAAGTTATCAATATTTTCAATATACGTTATAGTGTATACTTTGACAGCTACTGCAAGGTATTCGTCACCGTAACTGTTGAATCGAATAATTAAAATATCACGTGCCACGAGTTATCACCTAATTGTTAACCACGGCACGCGCTTCCGCATCAATTGCTGATGTGCGACGAAAGCTCAAGTTTTCAAATTATTTTAAATTGAACTTTTTTTACAGAACTTTTTTTAAACCAATAAAGATGCGATTTTGCCACTTATAAACGGATTAGAATAAATCTTAAACCTAACTATTGCCTATTTTTATGCCAAAACTGCCATAATCATTTAACGAATCAAAAGCCAGATGCATTCAACATATTCAAGATGGAGCTTCAGAAAGGAACAGTTGTTTAAAGTAGTGAATGAACCACTAGTTTTGTCTAAATGGAATATGACTGTCATTTTCACATTGATCATAATTTAAAACTATTCAACCGAGATTAAAAATCTAGCTTTTTCTAATTTGCTATGGAATACAAGTTTCTGATGAGAAAAGGTGCGAAGATCAGGCAAATTAAAATTTCCAAATAACAATATGTCAATTGAATTTCTAAATTGACTATAATTTAAAAACCTGCAAGACCTAAATTTATTTAAGCCGCATTTTTTATTCCGACTTGAGTAAGTCATATGTGATTTAACTCACGGTCATTTAAAATAACAACATTTTATTTTTGAGCATTAAAAATATTTTTGATGTTCAAAAAATTTTTTCTTGATACCCAAAAAATTAATTGTTGGTATCCATTGGAAATTGTAATGTTGGCACTAATTATATATATATCATACAATTATATTATTCAAGAGCATCTTATTAAAATTTGGGGCGCCGATATAATGAGAGATAATAAATTAAATTTTAATGTGGTTAAAAGCTCTTTAGCAACTTTTGATTTAATGTCTGGTAGCTTCAACTCTATAAATAAAATTGAGCTTTGATTAATTTAGAAGCTTACAAGTGTCTAAAGGGCTTTAAGGCTCACGTAACAACTAAAATCTTGACTAGTGAAAGCTAGTCATTTATGTGCCGGAATAGTTGGAAATTTGAACGAATCCCAGAATTGATCAAAAATTTAAAACGGGATTGAATTTTCAAGCCAAATCTTCTTTTATCAGCACAACATATAAATGTTTAAAGGCTTGTCTCGTGGAAATACACAATAAATGCAGCTAATGTTAAGAATGGAACAACTAAGCATTAATTAAGTTTGGTGAATATTTATTGCTTATCAACCGTTAACTTTGGTATGAACCTAAGCAACCTGATTAAACTAAAATGATGCTAATAAATAAAAAAAAAAATGTGAGCACTAAAAATATTTTTATTGCCCAAAAATTATTTCTTAGTGCCCATTTAATAGTTAATTAACTTTTTTCTCAAAATCTTACTAGAACACTTTGTCACCAATATATGGCGTACTTTTTTACATGATCTTGGTAAACTAATTGCTTTAGTCAATGGAAATGTTGTTCTTTTGATAAAAAAAATACGCCTATAATCACTTAGTGTGCAAATTAACTTTCTGAACACTTCAAGAGCATTAAATTTAAATTTTGTTAAAAGCCCTAATAATTTAACTGAAGTTAGCGATGGTTTAAAATAATTATTATTTGTTTGAGCACTAAAAATATTTGAGGTGGCCAGAAAATTATTTCTTGGTGTCCGATTAAAATTAGAAAATTTTTATACAACTTCCTGCTTTTTAAATTTTTTTTATTGATTTGAAAATAGAACAAATAATGGTTACAAGCTTAACAACAACAATTTCGTTAATATTTTCAAATTTAATTAATATTTAAAAAAGCTCGTATAATTTTACTTAATTTTTCTAATTTATAATGGACACTAAAAATATTTTTCTAGCCATTATTTTTCTGACGTACATATAATTTTAACATTAATTGTAATAATAATAAAATTTAAATCTTTCAACACTTAAAGAGCTTTAAAGTTCAACCTTATAAAACTTATAAAAAGCTTGTAACGATGAATTACTAGAAATTTTTTAAATCCATTTAATTGTTTGGAAAAAACACATTTAAAAGTCGTGCAGCTTAATTAGTAGGATAGTTCAGCACAGTAAGCTAGATTAGAGTACTCAAAAATTCGGTTTTGTACATTTTAGAGGCAATTTTTTTCAATAAGTTTTATACATGCCAGACATTGTCAAATTTATAATATTATTTGGAGGTACTGTCTTCAAATAAAATCTAATTGCTACTTAGGCTTCATATTTTTCAAACAAGGAGAAATTTTTTAAAAAAATACCACAATTTTGGGCAATTTAAGGTTTTAAATGGCAAATTAGGTTCTCAAACTTTTAAAAACTTTTTGAATAAGTTTTCGACTAATGGTTTTTTTTACGTTTAATGCTCCACTTCTTGTAGAGTTTATTATTGTATGATTTAATAATTTAACGTTTGAACGAATATGACTGCCTAACCTTTGGGTTTTAATGTGGTGTCAGGGAGCTTTAAGTTTGAATATTGAAATTTTCTCAATATTCTAGAAAACGAATTGAGTTTTGTTAACGACCTATAACAAAATTAGATTATAAAATGAGACCCCTAAAAACTTTTCCAGAATTTATAAATCATTTTTGTTTAATGCTCCATTTTTATAAAAACTTTGTTAAATATCGTCAAAATTTAAAGAATGAAGGCTTTATAAACTCGAATTGTTAATATATTACTTTTATAAAATTTTCTTTTTATTTTTTAATAATTTAGACTTAAGGCTTCACTAAAAAATTTCGACTATAGCATTACAAAACCTATTCAACTTTAATCTGCAGTGATCAAGTTTCCCTTGTCAAATTTTAAACGCATGATTATCAATTTCAACCAATTTTCGACACGATTAATTTAAAAAGGTGTTTTCAACACTCTCAAGTGATTAGCGCTAGATCAGCCACGAATCAGAATTTCGACCCACTTCAGAAGAAAAATTCTTATTGCGTTTCAAATTTAGCCCATAAGCAAAGTTTCCAATACATATCAAATTATTACTGTGAACTTAAGCTACACTTTCCACTTAAAATCTCAGTTTTGATTAATTTTTATTTTTTTTCAGACGAGCTTGTGATAATCCATTTTCATTACTGGTAAACTGCTTTAAACTCACTCGGCCTAATAACACTGTTTATAAGACTCTAAAACTTTGAACATGACTTGCATCGGAAATCTTTAAGTTTGGGCGAATTTGTAGTTTTGTCATTATTATTTTCGGACTTTTGTTGCGCCAATAACACCATTTAGCGAGCGTACGATCAAATTATCTGCAAATTTAAAAAGATGTCATATTAAATTTTGATTACAATTTCTTTATCAGCCATTTCTTTTATATATGAAAGCTTTAACTCGGCGAAGCTACCATTTCAAATCAGTTATCCAGTTAAAAAGCTCATTTGACGGTTGAAATTTTTATAATTTTGAATGAACCATAAGCAAAAATATTTTCAGCACCAAAGTTTTGTATAATTTTTTATCGATATAAATAGTAGCACGATTTAAATGTTTGACCGCACTAAAATTCTATGCGGTAAAAATATATGTTTTGAAAAGGTCTTTCCAAAAATATCGAAGCTTTTAATAAATATATGAAAAATAGAATGTAATATAATTTAGTTACAGTCCGAAACCAAATCGTTGGGTTTGATAAACTAAAGTCCTCATCGCTCAAAATTTTTTTTTTTATATTATAAATTAAAAAATTGAAAAGCTCAATAATTTTTATTTTCATAGATTATGGATCAAATAGTAATTTTCAAATTGTTGAAAGTTCAAATTGCTGATGCTCTAATCTCTAATGTATCTGTATACTAAATTAAATTCTATTATTCCAAGAACTTGAAAAGCATTTTCGCAAATTTTCGTATTATCGTTAAGAAATTTAGTTTCCATCTTTGAACTTCAATATTTTGGAAACAAGTAGAAGTTTTTTAAAATTTTGAAAAAATTTCAAAAGAAAATTTAAAATTTTAAAGGACCAATTTGGTTCTCAAATTTGTAAAAGATTTAAGTAAAAGCTTTTTATAAATTAATTTTTGGCGTTTAAAGCTCTACTTTTTGTAGAGTTAAGCATAGTGTGATTTAATAGTTTAGAGTTTGTCCAAATATGACTTCCTAACCTTTGGTTTTTAATGTGAGTTTAAGAATACTTTTAATTGGAATATTTGACATTTTGCCAATAGTCGACCTTTAAATTAAAATGTTATATAGAACAACTTTTCAAGAGCTTACAAAACATTTTTGGCAAAAGCTCTATTCCAATTTTTATTAAAACTTTGTTAAATATTGTCAACATTTAAATAATGACTTTGATTTAATAGTTCGTAAGCTTGTTTGAATATGTCTTTCGTACCTTTTGTTTTTAATGTAGGGCCAGGGAGCTTTTAGTTTAAATATTTGAATTATCTCAATATTCCAGAAATCTAATTAAATTTTGCTAAGTTTTGGATCAATTATTTATAAGCCTATTTCAAAAAGATTTTAAAGAGATTATAAAACATTTTGGTTAAAAGCTTCAGTTTTATAAAAACTTTGCTAAATTTCATCATTTAAAGAATGAAAACTGTAAATTTTTTTTAGTAATTTGGTTTTAAGTCTCAATAAAATTTAGTTAATTAAATATGGTTCTGATCTTCATATGATTTTTCGTTAGTTTCCGTTGTAAAATTTTAAATGGTAGATTATCAATTCAATCTATTTTCGAAACAATTAATTTTAAAAGCTCTCTTCGCCATTTTCAATTGCTTAGGATTAGACTAGCTACGACTCAGAATTTGGACCGATTTCAAAATAGAAATTTCTTATTACTGTTCAGATTTAGCCCATACGCAAAGTTTCCATTAAAGATCTAAATACTATCATTCGTAATAAATTACTGTAAACTTTGCTACACTTTCGAATCAAAAACTCAAACATTTTCATTGTTAACCTATTTTTAACTTCAAACTGGTGGTAATCCGTTTTTGATCTTCCACGGTTTCATTGATATTGATCATTTTTTTAAATATTGCCCCAATCTCGATCGGATCTCAAATTTTGCAAGTTTCTATAGTATAAGCTTTCGATTAAAATATTTTTATGTTCTTAGGTTTTACTTAAAGTTCTAGATTAAAAATTAGGATTCGTCGTAACACAATTTGGGGAAAAAAGTGTAGTCAGAATGCTCTAACAATAAAAATTAATTTTAAACTTAATACCAGGAAGCTTTTATATTATAAATTAGAAAATTACAAAAGCTCACTAAAAGACGTAAGTATTTACAAATTGATGAAAGCTCAACTTATTGAAACTTTATTGTATAATTAATTTCTGAATAATTTGAATCTATTTTTCCAGTAACTAGATAAAGTAGCGCTTGGTAAACTTTCATTTTATCATTAAGAAGCTCGATATTTTCA
This sequence comes from Nephrotoma flavescens, assembly GCA_932526605.1. Classification (NCBI taxonomy): domain Eukaryota; kingdom Metazoa; phylum Arthropoda; class Insecta; order Diptera; family Tipulidae; genus Nephrotoma; species Nephrotoma flavescens. The sequence goes on from OW052222.1 coordinate 41,757,321, forward strand.
AAAGACTAGAAGTTTCCAAATATTTGAAAAAATTCTGGATAATTTATGGTTTTAAAGGACAAATTTCTCAAATTTTTATGAGATTTTAGTCTAATCTTTCAAATTATTAGTTAATAGCATTTAAAGCTCTAGTTTTATTAAATTTTAGCATACTTTGATTTAATGGTTTAAAATATTTTCGAATATGACTTTCTAATCTTTGATTTTAAAAGAGGGGTCAAGGAGCTTTCAGTTTGAATATTTAAAATTTTTTCAATATCTTAGAAATCTAAGTATATTTTGGTAACGACCTTTAACAAAAATAAATAGAAGCCAATAGAGCTTTTAATTAGAAACTTGTATAGAAAAACTTAACAAAAATATTTTTTTTTGAAAGGTCCATGCTAAAAATTGATTTTGTTGCGTTTCAGATTTACCCCTTACATATTGACTTCCAATAAAGATCAAAATAGTAATGCAAACCTTGCTCCACTTTAAACTCGAAACCTCAAAAATGTTCATAAAATTTCGAATTTATTGCATCCTGAACTTAATATGCATGTCTGTTTATACACGAAAGCCAGACGAGCTTTCCAATGAAAATGTATTTGTCACAATAACTTTCATTTTTTACCTATTTTCAACTTCAAACTTGTTATAAGCCTTTTTATCCAATTCTAATTTACCCCCCCCCCCCCCCCCCTATCCAATTTCGATTGGATCTGAGCTTTTCAAGCTTTTATGTTAAAGATTTGCGTTTAAATTATGTTTATGTTCTACCGTTTCACTTCCAGCAGATTTGTCCGAACACGTTGTGCGGAAATGCACCAACAATCCAAATTATTTTTAGAAGTTCGATAAACTAAAGTCCTCAAGGCACAAATTTATCTTATTAACTTAATATCAGGAGCACTTTAATATGATAAACTAAAAAAAGCTCAATGAAAAAGAATTTTCTTCAATTATAGACTACGTAGGTATTTTTAAATTGTTGAAAGCTCAACGTACTGACGATTTAATATATCGATACTAAATTAATTTCCGAATAATTAAAAGCTGTTTTTCCAATTACTTGATAAAATAGCGTCTTCGTAAACTTTCTCTAGCAAGAAATTTAGCTTGCTAATAAAATCTATCGTTGAAGCTCAATATTTGCAAAACTAGAAAAGGTTTCGAAACATTTGAAAAAATTCCTTTAGTTTTACGGTTTTAAAGACGAAATTTGGTTTTTAAATTTGTATAAGCTTTTATTATAAGCTTTCGGTTAATTAGTTTATGGCGTTTAAATCTCAAGGTCTTGTAGAGTTTAGCATACTTTGATTTATAGTTTAAGGTTGGTCCGAATATGACTTTCTAACTTATGGTTTTAAAAGTGGGATCAGGGAGCTTTTAGTTAGAATATTTAAAATTTTATGATGTATTTTAATATCCGTGAACCTAATCGAATTTTTCTAACGACTTTTAACAAAAATAAATAGAAGATAATACAGACTCTAATTAGAAGCTTATATAGCAAAACTTGCTCCTTTTGATTAAAACTATGTTAAATATCATCAATATTAAGAAATGAATTTGGGCTTAAAGCTTACACTAAAAAATTTTCCAATTTTTGGAGTCTGGAGTTTTTTATTTTATTACTTTTCAGATTTAGCTTATAAGCAAAGCTTCCAATACAGATCAAAATATTATTGTAAACTTTGCTCCACTTTTGACTCAAAAGCTCAACCATTCTCATAAAATCCCGATTTTATTGCATCCTGAACTTAATCTGTATAAGACCGTTTATACAATAAAGTCAAACGAGCTTTTAATGAAAATATATTCATTCTAACTTTATTTGTTTATCTATTTTCAACTTTAATCTTGTGATAATTCTTTACAATACTGGTAATTTGCTTAGTCGACCTAGTAACACGATTTCCTGGATAATTTATCTAACCTTAGTGTACTTATGTCGGGCGTATTGACCATCTTTTATTCCAGTTTCGATCGGATCTGAAATTTTCAAGCTTTTATGATATAAGTTTTCCAGTAGATTACAAATTAAGATTCTTACTAGCGTGACGTTTCGAACCTGTGGTTAATGTGGAATCAGGAAGCTTTAAGTTTATTATTATTTTATTTTTATTAAAAGCTCATTTATTTAAGAAATTGTTTTTTTCGGATTTTCCAATGCTGAATCTTATATATTACGCAGTAGTTATATATTTTAAAATTTAACAAATTACACATTTTATTAGTAAACCCCAGCTTTTGTAAATGATTCGATTTATAACAATGAAATTGTTAATATCACAACTTGATTTTAAAGCTTCCCAAAAATTTATATTTAATTTCCATTTCTCTAAAATCCACTTTGACAAAATCCATCTTTTTTCCTGTTTCCATTATCATAAAAATCAATTATTGACAAAATCCGTTCATAATTTTATTCCGGCGCCGGGCTTGCAAAAGTAATAAAAACGATGGTATTCGTTGGATTTTTTATGGATTTTGGAAAATAATTAAGCATGAGTTCGAAGCTTCAAAAAATGATCAATTAAATGGATTTAAATTTAAATTTGCGAATAACGAAAAATAGTAGTCAAATTGATGCTCCAATTATGTTACTCCTAATCATGTACATGTGTGCATCTACATCAATATCTGTGTCTGTGACTGTGTTTGGGTATGTGTCTGATGTCTGATGTCTGATGTTTGATGTCTAATGTCTGATGTCTGTGTCTGATGTCTGATGCCTGATGTCTGATGTCTGATGGCTGATGGCAGAACTCTAAGGTCTGATGTTTGATGTCTAATGTCTGATAGGTGATGCTTAATGTCTGATATCTGATGTCTTATGTCTGAAGCTGATATCTCGTGTCTGATGTTTGAAGTCTGATGTTTGTGTCTGAAGGCTGATGGCTGAACTTTTATGTCTGATGACTAATGCTTGATGTCTGATGTCTGATGGCTGAAGTCTAATGTCTGATGCTTGATATCTGATGTCTGAAGCTGATGTCTGATATTTGAAGTCTGATTGCTTATGTCTATGTCTAAAATCTGATGTATGATGCCTGAAGACTAATGTATGATATCTGATGTCTGAAGCTGATTTCTGTTGTCTGATGTTTGATGTCTGATGGCTGTAGTCTAATGTCTGATGTCTGTATGTGATGTTTCTAATGTCTGATCTCTGATGGTTGAAGTCTCATGTCTGTTCTCTGATGTCTGATAGCTGAAGTCTAATGTCTGATGTCTGATATCTGATGTCTGACACATGAAGCTGATGTCTGACGTCTGGTGCCTGTGTCTGATGTCTGATGTTTGATGTCTGTGGCTGAAGTCTAATGTCTGATGGCTGATGTCCGATGTCTGATGTCTGATGTCTAATCTTTAATGTTTGAAGTCTGATGTCTGATATCTGATGGCTGATGGCTGAACTCTAATGTCTGATGTCTGATATCTGAACTTGATGTCTCATGTTTACTGTCTGTGTCTAATGTCTGATGGCTGAACTCTAATGCCTGTTATCTGATGTCTGATGTCGGAAGATGACGTTTGATGTTTGAAGTCGGATGTCTGATGTTTGTATCTGATGTCTGCTATCTGATGTCTGAAGCTAATGTCTGATGGTGTCTGCATCTGTGTCTGTATCCATGTCCGTGTCTCAGTCGGAGTCCGAGTCCGAATCCGTGAAGGTATTCGTGTCGGCAATGGCGAACTTCGTAAATAATTGATTTTGTCAATAGTGGATTCTGACAAAGTTGGGTACCGGTTTTAGGAAAGATGGGTTCGTTCTGAAATGATAGATTTGCTCAAAAGTGTTTTTTTTCTAAAAAAAAGATGGATTTTAACAACATTGAATTTTCAAATGAAGGATTAAGTGGGGCTCCCACTTCATGTTCATGAGCTTTTAATTTAAGAGTTTGTAAAGCAATAAAAGTAAAATTTAACATCGTTAAAAGCCAGAATTGTTGATTCGATAAAATCTTTCAAGAAACATTTAACATTTTTAGTCAAAAAATTTCGTATTACAATTAACACTAAAACCTGAGAAGCTTAAACACAAAACTTAATTTAAACTTGTGGAAAGCTTTATCTTGTCAAAATCCTCTCTATAATACTGAGCTTTCATCAAAAGTTTGATAAGAAATCTATATAAAACGATAAAAAATAGCAAAATTAGTAAAAGGCGGTTAAAGCTCTGTACATTAGAGCATAAAGAGCTTTCATTATATTAATTGATTTTGTTAGCACAAAATTAATGTTTTATGCAAACGAACATGATAAATTACACAGAAAGCATTGAAGTAGCGCGCTTTCTTTTGATCATCGCACGATAATCAATCAAGCTAATTTGCATAATCGAACGGCGGCCGACACAATACATCATATCTTTTAACGCGGCACACCGCCAAGGACGCCCAAAAACTATTTATAAGCAAAACTATAACTATATACAATAATAAAATAAATAAAGATCAAAAGTTATGGAAAAACAATCAAGCCACCACAGTGCTACCGCCATAATATTATAACAACCGAAAAATAGGTTTTGATTAATTATCGTAAGCTGCGCGCGCGATTTCTTTTTATTACCGAATCGAATTATATTTTGTATTTATTTTAAAGGAACCGTTAACGAAATATCGCGCGTTAAAATAATATCTGCTGCGCGGCATGTATGTACATGAAAACCGACAATCAACCGCATATAATATATTCATGATCATGCATAATACGACAATATTAAATTGTAGCGGGTGGAAAGGCGGCGATTTTTATGAATGAGGTGGTTGGCTGTTTTAAATAAATTTTTATTATAATTTTATTTCTTTTACTCGATACTTAAGTAAAAAAACGTGACTATTATAAATTATATTCAATCACCACCCACCCGCATCCTATATAAATTCGTTTATAAAAAAAAAAAAAAAAAAATTGAACTCATTATGATTGGGAAAAAATAATTGACAACAAAAACAACAACAACAGCACCTAACTTTTCAAAATTAAGATAAAACAGGTAGCTTTTATAAATTTGATTGAATATAATGAATAATTAAAATTCTATGTGCTTGAACTTTGTTTCAAATTTTATGTTGTGGATATATGAGGGAGAAGGGGATTTATTACGACACCTACAAATTGGTATATAGTTTATTTTATGGGTTTGGATCGCGTTTTTTTTTTAATTTCAAATCGACCTACGTCTTAATATTTTACTGTCATAGTTAATGTGATGTAGTGAAGACATGATACCGATTAATTTTTGTGATTTCGATTTTTTTTTAATTGCGGTGGGAGAATTTATTTATTTTTAACTATCAAAGAAGTCAACTTGTTGAATTAGTATTCTTCTAGCATTAATATTTTATTATTATTGTTGTGAGCTTTAGTTACAGTTATTTTATGAAAAATACTTTAAAATGAACTTTTTTGAGGATAGTTAAAATTTTCTTCTCCAAAAATATCGTGTCGCTTCAAAAAATTTCTATACGTTGGAGTTAAAATATAGTTCCTCAAACTCAGAGACTAATCATTGGGCGAACTGTCGGTTTATGTCTAGTATCGGAAGAAGATTAAAAAAATTTAAATGGATTTTTAATTTTTTCTATGTGGTGAGGTTGAGATCAGGAACTCAGGAACTATTTATTGGCACAGCCGATAGTCCACCCAATGATCAGTTGCTGAGCTTGAGGGACTTTATCGCAGCTCCAGCCCATAGCAAAAATTATAAGAACTACCGAAATTACGTAAAATTGTGCCATAAAAATTCAGAATGGGGGATGGGCAAATAATTTATATTATTTTTTTGTCCCGGCCCCGAAAATTTTTCTGTCGTCAAAAACTAAAAAAAAAATCCATATAGCCATTAAGCCATGATGCCATAAGCCATAATGCCATAAAGTTGCATCGTATCTTCCAGATTCAAAAACCAACGGTGAATATTGTAAAAGCTTAACGGAAATATAACTTAATTTTATTTTATTTTATTTGAGTATTTATTAACAATTTTAAAAAAAAGCTTTTACTAAAACAATTGATCAATCAAATATACATTTGTGAAAAATATTTTGTGAATAATATTGGAAAATTAGAATTTTGATCAACCACCATATATATGTTACTGATAAGTGTGCCGTCTCTTAAAATAATTTTAAAACCGACATGTTGCAAACTACAAAACTTTTTAAAATAAAAAGTTAATTAAATTTTTTTGAAAGTTACTTAAAAGTTTAAACTAACTAACTGAACAAGTTTTAAACTTCCATTTATGAAAATATATTTTCTAGATCCACAAATGTATAACGAAAGCTCTAAGAAGCTTAATTGCAGCACAATTTGCATATATTAAATTTAATTTGATTGTTAATAATCAACATATTTATTAATAATCTTCTAAGGGTTACACAATAATTTTGTAATGCTAGTTTTTGAAAATGAGCTTCTGCCAAAAAGTTCAGGGCTTTTATGTATAACATTTAGAAATGATTGATGTTTACAACAAACTATGTTAAGAGGGATAAAATACTTATGGGTAATTCTTTCATTACAGCTTATAAATAATCCCATTTTTCATTATTATTGAATGACTAAAAACACTGCTGGAAGCTCAGTTTAAAAGCTTTTCACATTCATTAATAAACTAGTTCTATTTGTAATAAACGTAACATAACTTAACGTTAACTAACTAATAATTTTGTGTTGGTCCATAAATTTGTAATGCTAGTTTGAAAAAATGAGCTTTTACCAAACCAATATAGGCGTTTCTATATAATATTTAAAAGTGTTTGGTTTTAACTATAAAAAAGTTTTAAAGGAGTGGAAATAAAAGTTAGGCGTTTGTTCCATTACCGCTTACTTTGAAATTAACATAGTTTATGTAAGTTTAGTTCTCAAGATGTTCATATTTAAAGTTAAAAAATTATGAGAGCTTTTATATTTAGGGTAAATTTACTTAATTGTTGTAGTTTTATTCAACCATCATAATTATGCTACTAGATAAATTATGTGTCGATCTCTTAAAATAGAATTTAAAAGCTCCCCGCTGTTTAAACACGGAATGACGGCAAAATCTAATATTTTTTAAGTTAAGTACATTTCTTTGATTAAGTAAATCTTGAAAATGTTCAGTGGGCTCGAAAAAAAAATAGTTTTTTAAAATTCATTATGAATCTTAATTAATAAGACTGAATTTACACGTTAACACAAATTTTAAAGCTTTAGTTAAGAAAGATATACCTTCTTCCGTCAATAAATTATACTGAAAGCTTAAAAAAGCTTAATTTGCAAATTTAAAATTAAATGACGACATTCATAAAACCGGAATTACAACACCATTTGGCTTATTCGAATTCACTCGAATGCCACTTGGACTCAGAAACGCTGCGAGAACATTCAGATCTCGATTTCGTTTTTGTTTTTATTGACGATATTTTCGTAGCATCTAGAGACGAGAAGCAACACTTACTCCATTTAGAACAACTCTTCCGAAAATTGTCAAATTATGGCGTCAATAAATACTAACACAGCAAAATGTATGTTTGGGACAAGCAATCTTGACTTCCTCAGCCATAAAATTACTCCTAATGGCATTATGCCGTCCGAAGGACGAATTAATGCAAATAGTGAATTCCGAGCACCACAATACGTTAAGCAAATTCAATTCACTCACAATTAGCAACACTTCTCAAGAAAGCCAAAACTGCTAAAAAAAATTCTTGACCTGAAGAATGCCAAAATGCATTCCTTCAGCTCAAGAAGTGCTTAGAAAATATTGCTCTTTTAGCGCATCCGTTAAATGCAACAAAATACAGAATAACTACTATGGCTTCTAGCACAGCAATAGGCGGAGCCTTACATCAACTGAATTAAGGCACTTGGGAACCTCTTGGATTTTTCTCCAAGAAATTATCAGATGCCGAAAGAAAATATTCGGCATTTGACCGCGAATTGCTTGCAATCTTCCAAGCAATTAAGCACTTTCGCTATTTTGTCGAGACATATACAAGGCAAAGACAATGTGGTCGCCGACACACTTTCTCGGACTTCTGACCACGAGCTTGCCTCCGTAGCAACTCGCTGCGACATTACAATAATCGCAAAAGCGCAAGCTAGCGATCAAGAACTACAGTACTTACTCTCTAGTTCTACAAATCGGCGCACTTTCAAATGGAAATTTGATAGATTTGCATTAGCTGATTTAACAGTTTATTGTGAAATATTTACAGGCAACAATCGCTCGTACATCCTGTATAATATTTCTCATTCAAGTGTACGAGCAACTCGTAAACTTATCACTGCAAAATACTTTTGGCCTAGTATGAACAAAGACGTAACCCAATGGGCGAAATATTGTTTACCCTGCCAAAAATGTAAAGTGCAACGTCACACCAAATCACCTCACGGGAATTTCCCAATTCCACTGCTGTGGCCCTATTCTGGTTTTACCGGGGAATTAAGAACTGGGAAAATATTTTGCTGTAATTACAAATTGCACTAATTCCCAAATATATATTTCCCGTTCCCAAATGTGTTGCATACACGTATTGCGACCTTATTACAAGTTTAATTTATTTTTAAATATATATTTGTTAGCAAAAATATTGTTTGAAAATTTAAAAAGGTACGAATTACAATTCCCAAAAAAATAATGGGGAAAATTAACGTGAAAACTGCAATAAAATGGAATTATTTTTCCCAATAAAAAAAATTCCAAAACGCCAGAATATACTTTGGGGAATAGAAAATTCCCAACTGCTAGAAAAACGTTAATAATTCCCAATTCAGTATTCCCGGGAAAAACCAGAATAGCGCCACTGGTGGGCACAAAAACTCACAAAACGGAGGACCTCTTCACTGAGGAGGGAGTGATGTAGCGGCCTGTTTCTTCATTTACAAGAAACACCGCACAATATACTTAATCACAAACGGAGAATTCTCCGTAGACTGAATTATTTATAAACGGACAACGCTCCATATAAATAATCATATTCCACAAGAATATGCAACAGCAGTCTTTCCATGCAAAATCGGTACATGCAACAAAACAATTCATACCGATTTGCATGTCAATCAAGATCACTGCCAATCATTGAAACAAACAATATTGTAATTACATCATAGATGCCACAATCATGCTTTGTGATAACCAGGACACAAAATATTTAAATTAAACGATGGTACGGTAGTTGCTAAAATCTTATTTTAGATGCCCCCATCATCATTAAATGATCGTGATAACCGAAGACACAATTATTTAATACCACTTAACATGGCAGCGGAGCAGTTAGAACAAATTAAATTTAACGCTACAATGTTGTTCATGTCAACAGCTCAAACAAATTGATAACCGGCAGAAACCAGATTTGGTCGATGCATTCAATATTTTATTACCTTGTTTACCAAAAAGCGAAAGCTCTGGATCAATCCAATTTGATTGCCTTAATAATTTTGTATAAAAGTTATACAAAATTTTGTAAGTTTTTTTATTCAGTTTTGGAATTTTGGAGAAGCAGAAGTCGATGATCAACTACCCACAACTATTTTAAAAATTCTCAATAAAGGTTTTTTTCATTAATTTTTAAAAATTAAATTAAAGTCTTTTGTTTTTATTTATTATAATTATTATTATTTTACAAAGTGCTCCACACAACATCGTTATAAAACCTTGTGTAAAGTTTAACTTACAAGGTCAAATACCAAATTTTCTAACCGAATAGTATAGAAAAGAGGTAATTTGAGCTTTTAAGCTTAAGTTTAAACATTATATCAGGTATAGTAATAAATTATCAAAAACGGGCATTGGCTTTTGTGTAGAATATTTAAAAATGTTTGGTGTCACCAAGATTAAAAGCTTCAGTTACCAGTACAGTTTTATTATTATTAGTCGTTTAAAAACTACTGAAAGCTCAGTTTACCAGCATTTTATGTTTATTAATAAAAGTTTATATTTTTATCAAAACTCATTTTTATGCTCGTAAAACATTTTAAAAACCAAAAGCTGTTTTAAGAAGCATCATATGAAAAATGTAAACCTTTGAACTAAGTACAATGCCAAAAGCTCACAAAATTCTAAAAGTAATATAATTTACATTATCTAAAATTTTATTTGAGTGTTTATCATGGATGCATTCACCTAGTAAAAGTTCCATAATAATTTTGTGATATTAGTTTCAAATTATTTCAGAACTGTTTAAGCTTTTCCAAATCATCGAGGGCTTTTGTGAATTAAACAAATATTTTTAGAGGATTAAAAATATTTAAAGCATTTTTTTTATTAAAGCTTACTAAAACCAACAGGAACTTGAGTTTATGAAAGCTTAGGAAAATATTATATTTGAACTTGTGTACATTTTAACATAAGTTTGAGCTTAGTTTAAATCTTAACTTTATATCAGCTTTAATTATAAATTATGAATAACGAGCATTGGCTAAACCTTTAGGAGCTTTTGTGTATAATATTTTAAAATGTTTGATTTCAACAACATGCTTATTATGCAAGTACAGTTTTATTATTATAAAACGTTTAAAACGCTGCTAAAAGCTCAGTTTACAAGTTTTTTCCTTTTATTAACAAGAAGTTATATTTGTGACACAAACTTCGTTTTTAAGCAAAATTTAAACCTCAACTGTGTAACAAACATCTAGTAAGAGATTAATAATAGTTTTGTGATGTTAGTTTTAAGCTTTTCAGATTTTTTAAACTTTTATAAATAAACGTGGGTTTTTGTGTATATAAGAATGTTTGATTTTAAAAACTAGCTATTTTAAGAGGATTAAGACTATTTAAAGATTTGTTTTTCTTTAAAGCTTACTGTAACTAAGAGAAACTTGGTTTTATGAAGGCTCATATTATATTGAAGCTTTTAAAAGTTTTAACTTGAAAATGTAAATTTCTTAACGAGTATAGAAAACTAGTAAGTTGAGCTTTTAAGTTAAAATGTCAAAAATATATGAGCTTTACAGTAAATATTCAAATTTTTTGTACTAATCCAAACCATCATGCAAATTAATTGCTTGATACAATTGGTGCTTTCAGACACTATGTGATATATCGTTGAGTGTTTAAAAGCCCAAGCAACCGTAATAATCTGAACAGTTTTATATAATCGTGTAATTAGGTGATAGAATTGACATGGTACCAAAGTAACATCGCCGTTATGAGAGCGACGCAAGAAAACAACAATATCCAATTGTACACAAATAAATATATAAATTTAATAACAATAGTAATAATCACAATAATAAAAATAATAATAATCCATTAAAACATTTTCTTTAACAATCTACACAATAAAACTGTCACTTAGCTTTTCTTGAAAATATTCTTATATTTTATTTAAAATTATTCACAATTTTTTTTTATACATTTTCCTTCCATTCAATCTGAATCCCCAATTGAATATTTTATTATTCTTTTGTATTTAAAAAAAAAATATAAAAAAAATATATATAAAAAAATAATAAAATAAGAAAATAATAAGAAACAGCAGTTTCCTTTACTCCATTTTATTATTATATTTTTTTTATATATTCGGTATATAAATAAATAATACATTATTTTATTATTATTAATAAAAATATAAATAAATATTTTGTCAGAAATGCATCATGTCGTTTTGTGTATATCTGTTGTTATTCCGCACCGCGAATGCATTTCTCGTACAATCCGCGTAATTTTTTTTTTCTTACTTTGTAGCCGTTGTTGTTATTTTTGAGTACAATTGTTATATTCTCGTATTTTGAAGAAATACAAAAAAAAAATAAAAAATAAAAAAAATCAGTAAAAAATAAAATTCCCACGACATTAAATACTAATTATAGTCGATGAAGTCAGAGAATATAGCGCGCAGTGGAGAAGATTATTATTATACGAAACTGGAAAAAAAGCTTTGCAATCACAAAATGGAAAAATAATAATAACACAATTAAATTTAATGATTACAATAAATATTTTTTGTATAAGTACTATAACAGACACACAGGTGGATTGTTAATATTTTATAGTTTTAGTGTACCCCAACGGTTTAGTGTGTCTGTAATTCTTCCTTTACGTATAAGAAATCTAATTCTTTAAGTCTTGTTCATAAAAATCACAATAAAAAGGTGTGCACGATTTTATAGTTGTCGCTTTGATTAAAATGTCATTTAAATTATGTCATAAAAAAGTATTCATTGAGCGCAATCAAACCCTCGAAAGGTTCGTTTTCTATAGGCGGATAATTTTGTTTTAATAGGCTCCCGATCGATTCATATCAAGATATCGTAAAATTTTGATAGACTCGTGATTGACCCAATTTTAATTTTGTACCGTTCGTTCTTGAATTTTAAAATAGAAATGATTTATTTCAAAATTACACAATTTGTTAAGAGCTTTATCAGGTTTCGTAAACACTAAAACACCAAACGTATAATGGAAGAGTCAGAAAATCTAAATTTATTGTTTACGTTGTAAAACGAGTTAAAATTTTGCGGTTACAAAAACAAAAAGTCTATTCAAAATTTTGTGTGCATCTTTACCCGCGTCTATGCGTATTTCACAATTGTTGACATGGTGGTGTCGAAAATAGTGTAAACAATTGGTTTGTGTGTAGACAATGTCGATAATAGGTAAAGTATGAAGAGGCGGTGAAGTTTTTAACATAAAATTAAGAAGTATTCGTCTAAAATTCCTATTGGATTATTAAACTGCTTTTGTGTATTAGTGTTACGCAGCAAACCTAGGCTTGTTCTAAGAAACAAAAGCCCCTGCGGTCTCCACAATTTTCAATTTTTATTTAATTTAGAAAAATCCCAGTGATCTTCATATTATTAGTCGAGATCGGTATGCCATACAAATTAAATAAAACATTGAAAGTTTGGGAGACCCCCTCGACATGATATATAGACAGTTAATTACTTAGAGCATAGAACTACTGCAACCTGCTGTTGATGTCATAGAAAAATACATCCCCCCCCCCCCCCCGATCTTATGTTGTTTATTTGCTTGCATTTTAATCGTAATTCTACATAATTCATGTTTAGCAAGTGAAAGGTCCTGAAAGCTCTAAATTAAAAAAATAATGCAGAAGAATATATGTAGTGGCCAACACCCCTGACTTCCTTTTACGATGAATATATAAATCTCGAATACACTACACTTGATTTCTAACGCAAAAAACACAACTTACCGTGCTTTTGGTAAAACTATCTTGTATATAATGAAAAAATATTATCCCCGTTTCAATTTCTGAAAGCCAATTTAACTTTAAATTTCCGGTAAAATTTAAAAAATGATGTAAAATAATTTTGTTTGAAATTTAATTTTATTTAATCTTTTGTTTTTAATCGTTTACGAAAAAATCATACATTTTTGGAATATTTGCAAATAACAACATATGGAAGCTTTCACTTCCGGTGAACTATTTCGGCCAAACAACACTGGACCTTTTTAATTTATGTTAAAGCTTAAGTTTGAAGTTTCATCCCGATCAATTAATTTGTCACGGTTGTACGGGGTCGAATTTTTCTTACAAAATAGTTTTGTTTTGTCAAAAATCGTCATTTCCACTTAAATTTTGGAAAACTGATATATGCCGGCATTTTTTCAAATTCAATTTAGAATCTTTTATGCTATAACCATTTTTCTCATAAATGTTATACTTTTCAAAAAACAGAAAACAGAAGAAAATGCAAAAGCTCTTATTGAACTTATCACTCCTAGTGGTTAAACGAAAAAGCTCCTACGGAAGCTGCCACTTCTGGTGAACAGATTTCGGCTAAATTCCATTGGAATTTCCAAATTTGAGAAAAAACTTAGGTACGAAGTTTCACTGCGATTAATCAGTTCATATGATCTGTATAGAGTTCGAATTTTTTCTATGTAGGTTGCCACTTCCGCTAAACCGATTTCAGACAAAAAATGGAAAAAGCTTGCCTGTTGAAGCTGTCACTTCTGCTGGAACAAAGAAAAAGATCTTATCGAAGCTGTCACTTCCTGTAGATCGATTTCGTCAAAAATTCCTGGCATCTCCAAAATAATAATGAAAGCATAAAGATAAAGTTTCATCGCAATCAAGCAATCTATTTTTTAAAATGACACATTTTTTAATATGTGCTGTTTTAAAAAATACCACAAAATTTAAACAATTAATGAGCTTTTAAAAGTCAAATTTCTGGAATTTAAAGTTTTTCCTGAAAACCGGGATAACTGATCAACAAGCACATTCATTTAAATTTATAACTAAAAACAAAAACTAAATATTTTAAAAATTAAAGCTTTTATCTTTGCTTGCTTTGCAAATATTATTAATAATTGCTAACTTACTCTTTTACCTGAAATTTTGGAAAAATAAGCCTTTTCGAAAAATACCTAGCTTTTCCTGTAAATGCTTTATAGCTCTACCAAATGATGTAAAATTCGAAAAAATGACAACCCGAATTTTAAAAAATATTGTTTCATTGTTTTCTACCAATAACTTAAAATTTAAAAGCTTGAGCTTTTTCGAGCTTTTAAAAATTACAGTTTGGGGGTTATTAAGTATGTACGGAAAATGCCTAACTGCTTCAACGTTATACACCAAAAATATAAACTGAATTTATAATAATTGGTAAAAATTAAATATTTTAAAAATGAAAGCTCTAATTTTTTCTAGCGACATTATTTACCAACTACGTAGCAATAAGATTTTAATTATTATTGAAGCATTTTAGCAAGAGTTTGTCAGAGCTTTGATTATCAATATAATACGTTAAATTCTATAACACAACAAATTATAAAGATTTTGGAAAGCTTTTTTTTATATCCAAAGTAAAGCTTTTAACAAATTCGTATAGTTATATCTTTCTGTGGAGTATCATTTGTTTGTAATGTGCAGCATCAATGTGAATCCATACATGAATTAACAATTTTAGAAAAGGCTGTCTCGAGCTTTTGTTACCAACAAAACTAAGGCTATTTTAACAGAAATTTTAAACAATAAAAAATTGAGTTTTAGGAAAATACAATTTAGGGTGGCTATTAATCTTTAATCTTTTTCACTTATGAGCTTTCGTAAATCATTTTAGAGTTTTCAATATCAACAAAATATTTAGCCAAATAGCATAAAAATTTAAATGGCTGAGTTTTTGGGAAAGCTTACAATTTTGGGAAATATTTCTATTGTTTTAGAAAGTGAGCTAAGCTACAATATTACGCACCTATTAAATAAATCCAAGTTGAATTTATAATAAATGACACAAATTAATTATTTTAAAAATAAAATATATTATTTTTGCTTGTAGAACTATTTTTTGTTTTTTGCTTTGCTTAGCAAGAGATTTTCAGAGCTTTAAATATTAAAATTTAATTTTAATTGCAGTAAACCACGTGTCTGATTATTTAAACCAACTAGCACAAAAATATTAACCATTAAGAGCTTTTGGAAAGAGATACATTACAACAGCTTTTTGGTTTTTTAATATTACCTCACTTTTTGAGCTCAGTAAAGCTGCGCAACGTGACCCACGTATAAAAAAACAAAATCAATTTTAGTAGAAAACATATTTTTAAAAATATTATCTAGTGTTTCTTGAGCTTTCAATATCAACAGATTAATTAAATTGAAACAGGTAATGCATTTAAATTATAAGCGATAACCCATTTTTGTTAAATAATAAACAGTTTAAGTTTTTTAAAAATTCTAAGCTTTCTTTTTCTAAGTCATTTCATTTTTTTTCTGTAAGAATAATAAATTTGATTTGATTTCTAGATAAATTCTGAAACCTTCTGAGTGAGCGAACATCAAAGAAATGCAACCTTACTCAGCTTCCCAAACTAACATTTTATTTCAATTGTCATGGACAGTGGACATTTAGGTGTGAAATAAAGTTTGTCATTTTAAGAAGCTTTCTTATAAAAATATGCCCCAAAGGCTTCAAATTTCGTACAAATAAAGGGCTTGAGACAACATAAAAAACCTTATACACAGTCAATAATCAGATACTGGAAATGTGTTGAAAATCTAATCAGAATTTAAAACTATATTAGAAGCTAACTACGGATGCTTTTGAATGGAACTAAATAAAAGCACTCGAAGATGGAATACAAAGCCCTTGAATTTATAGGTAAGTTATAGAAACTGCACAAAATAGAGGACAAAAACTTCACGTAAAATTCCGACAAGTACAAACGTTCAGGATCAAGCTCAGGATCAAGGGTTAAAAGCTTTCACTAGTAAATTAAAAAATAGAGGTTAACTTACAATTTAAATTATTTGCATCGCATCTGTTCAGAAAAAACTATTAAATTTCTAACTTATAAGAAATTATCTAAATATACTTGAAAGCTCTAGAATCCGTGACCATCCAGATTTAAAATTATGTGCCAGATCTTAAAACCTGAAAAGCTTAGAATATCTAGTTTCTCAGGTGAATATGGTTAAAATAAGAAGAAGTTGTATGGCTTAATTTCTAATTATATTGTAAAGCTCCAGCAAAGAAGCTTTTGTGCACTGTCAATTTAAAAATTTAATTTAAGTGTTTATATACTGTGGAATAAACAAGCAAATGTAAATGCAAGTAAGCTTCAGAGAATTATTTAAAAAAATCGTAAGCTGCCACTTTTGTACTACAGACAAAAAGAGAGCTTTTCCGAGCATTAAATTGTAAATAAAAAAAATTGAAAGCTTTCACATCTCAACCTTTATAGAAATATTTAAAACAATTAGTAAATGCTGGTTCAAGTATCAACTTTATAATAATTAATATACGCAAAAAGCCATCTTGAATGCTGCATAAAACGTGGTAAATTAAAATTAGGTTGATCTAACTTACTAAATTGATACTAAATAACCAATTTGACTAAAGTACCTAGCATTTATAAAAATCGGACTGATATTTTAATGTAATTGTAATTAATTTGTTTTAAAAGGTTGGTAAAACAAGAACAACCGGCGCATTCGAGGGTTGACAATTAAAGTATTACCTTTAAAAAATTATGTGCAGCAAACAAAAAAAAAACCAATTCGCAATATAGGTGAAAGGTATTTTTATGCAATATGAAACCAACCAACGTCATAAAGATATATACACTCACACATACAGTGTTTGACTTGAGAAAAACTACTTTATGCCTTGTTATTGTGAAACATAAACATCAACAAAATTATTCATAAATTTTTATTAATAAAAAAAAAAATGAAAATAAAAAACGCGAGAAGAATGGTAAAACGCATCAATATTCCTGGCACAATATACAAGCAGAAATTTTTATAATAAAAATCAGCTAACACGCCTCCCTATTTCTGTGTACATGACGTGCTCTTCAGTTACTGTTGTTGTAGTAAATAAATCGAACTTAAAAAAATATATATATTTTTTTGTAAATATAAATCCATAAGAAGGGGGCTCAACCTTGTTAAAAATGTATAAGACAATATTAAAAACACAGTTCATCAAACCTTTGTGTACTGTACAAGTATAGTACAGCATACAATCTAATATTAGAGGGGTTATATTCACTATCATTATTAGCAACTTACCAGTCTTCGTTTTGGTTTTATAAGCGGTCGATTTTGTCCATTCATTTTATAATATAATCCACATGCATTACATAAATAATGTCCGGTACCGTCCCTTCGCCACAGCGGGGTTGATGTAGCACCACAATTAACACATTCTCTACCCTCTGAAAGTAATTAAACAGAAAAAACGAAAACAAATATTAAAATCGACATATACATAAAAACTCGCGACAATAAAAAATTATGTAGCATGACATGTCATATCACATGCCATACAACTTATTCAATATATAATATTACTTTAATTAAATTATATTACATTTCTTTTATTAGATTCTGCGGTTTTATTAGATTTTCTAAGAATGTTTGTAGTTTTTTATAATATTTTGTGTTAAATTCCATCATCAACATCATGTTTTTTCCCACTGACATGATATTGTAATAAAAAGCGACATAAATGCAAAGTAGTTATTTGGTTTTTTATAAGTTATTATATGCTTTAATAAAATTAATGTAATGAAAACTATATCTATATATTATTTAATGTGACGAGGAAGAGCATAAAACATGTTTTACTATTTTGGTTTAATTAATTACGCGGTTCATAGAATTTTTTATTGGGTATCTCACTATTCTACCACGAGTTTTATTGATTTTGTTGTGTAAAGGCGCGCGCGAAAAACAAAATCACTTAAAACAGGATAGTTATTGATTTGTAAACATATTGTCTACCTGATAAATTCTAGGGTCGTTGAAATTTTTTCACTGGATTAAAAAACGCAAGGGTATTGAAAGCCTCAATAGCAAAGTGTTTGAAGGTAATTACAAGTTATTACATAAAACCTAGAGGGCTAATTCAGAACAACAATAAACTGTGAAATTTAAAAATTTAGGGTGTTTCTAAACATAAAATATGTTTTTTATGCAATTAGAAGGTTTCTCGGACAAAAGTGCGAAAAGTAAACTATAACAAGGAAATTAGAACTTTCAAAGCTTCCTTAAATTGAGGCAATATAAAAGCAATCTGTATCAATTCATCATTAAACTATTAATCAATATTTTGTCAAGAGCTTTGATTTGACAAACCATAAAAATCTCTGAAAACTTTAAACCATAATTTCAGATTTGTAGTTCTATTCGTAATATTTAAATAAGCTTATTAAGGTATTTTTTAAACAAAACAGATTTTTTGTTAAGCTTTGCGAGATTAATGTTAAAAGTACAAATCGTTTAAATTAAAATATTTTAAAAAGTTTTCAGCGAATTGTCATGACTAGAAAAGTTTAAGACTGATATTCAGCCAAAGGCTAATGGAAATCAACCAACCAAAAAACTTGGCATTTCAAGCTTTAATATTTCAAGATGAAACAAAATGTGACACTTTGGATTTGACATTAAACTATTAATCAATATTTTATTAAAAAGCTTGGTTGGTGCAAAATTTTCAGAGCTTTCAAATAAGTAAAAATAAGAGGTAAACGCTTTTAACAATAGTAATTATTGGACTAAAACTTGACAATAATAATTAAAGCTTTTTAAGATTATTTTTAAAACTGTATTAAACTTTAACGAAAAGTAGAATATCTGTTGAAAAATCCATATGATTGAAAACTACTTCTAAACTTAATGTTAAATTAAGCTTCCGCTAAAAAAAGCTAAACATTAGGCTTTAAGGAATTAGTGTTTCAAACTTCAATCAATGTATATGATCAGTCACATTATAAATCTTAGGACGCTTAAATTATCTTGGTAAGCAATTAAATAAAGCATCAAACTTTAAGATTTTTGTAAAAGCTTTTTTGAAAACTTTATTCCAAAACTGGTTTTTTTACAATTTTAAAAAAATTTTATTTAAAAAATTCTACTAAATGTTCTGACCTCACAGCCTCACTGATCTTGTTTTCCAGATTTGAAAAGAAATAAAGTTTAACTGAAACGAAAATAGCTTAATTGCACTACGTTAACAAAATTACCGTTATGCTGGCTTTAAATTTTTTCTGGGTGAACTAAGGTGGAAGGGACTAATGACCAACAAAAGGTGTTGAAATAATTATTTTTTTAAAATCGTTAAAACGAGTTTATCGAGCAGCTTTTGTTTGAGCCAGTTGGTTAAACCATGTGTGAGCTTTAGATTTGGTCGGTATAATTCTACCTGCACAAAAGGATACTCATGTTAATATATTTTCCATCATATTTAACTTAAGCATTATAAAAGCTTGTTTTAACGGACTAAGTTAAAATCGAAAAATGTAATATTAATTATTACTAATAATTTTAAGTAAATGACCAAAGCTTGGACCCCAATTTTATACCCTCAATAAGGTTAAAAAATATTATACATTTTTAGTCAAAAACGGAATTTTGTTTATGCTTTTGCTTAACTTCTAGAAAGCTCCTTCTTCTAAATTTGTCAAAGTTACTTTGCCAAGTTTATCTTCGAACTTAAGGAATGTTAGATTTGATAGATGAATAATATTGATTACTCTACTGATTTCAGTTAATTTGTACACATAACTCTAGAAAAAGCCCATAACATTATGGTTCAAAAACTCTAAACCTAAACAAAGCATTTAATTAGACTAGTTCGTTGAGTAAAAATTTTGTTTTCTGCCACGTTATAAAGCCCCTCAGTTGAGGAAAAGGATTTTTTGTACCGGAGCGGTAGTTCAATCGAACTAATTTTAATGAATTTTAACCGAAATGTTTATTTCAAGATTAATAAACCTTCAGTACACGAATGAAAGCTCAAGTAAATATTCTATCTATGGTATAAAATATGGCAAAGCACTACTGAAAGCCATTAACTAAAAATTTTATTAAGACAAGTTTCTTTAATTAAAAGCTAAGTGAGCTTTGCTTTATTTTACTTTTTAAGTAGCAAATATAGTTTTAAAAAAGCTCAGATACATTCTCTAACTACTAGTATACATTTGCGAGATTGAATAAAAAATTGTTTAAAATCTCAACAAAAAAGCAGAAATTTAAATTTTTCGTACATAATCGAACAAGTTATTAAAAACCTGAAATTCTATTTACTCTTAAAGTCTAAAAGCTTTCCAGAAAACTTTTCACACTTATTAAAGTTAAAATAAAATAATACTTTAATTTGGAATATTGAATTACGGTCAAATTTTAAGTATGCCTTCCAATCCTGGCATTGAAAAGTTTAAATGATGCTTTAACACTCAGTACTTGGAGGTTCAAAAAGATCGCCGTTATGAGTATGTTTATAATCCAACAGTGGGAAAGTTCGAAGGTGTTTATTTAATTTTTTTCTTTTATTTTATTAAGGTCCATGCCTATCTTGAAAGCTTCACTTATAAAATTTAATAATTTCGTATAAAAGCACAACTCGAACAAACTTTGGACTTATTTAAAAAAATGTGTAAACAACATGATTTAAAATGAAAAAGCTTAAATTTATTAATTATTTAGTTTACAAAGAAGTAGGCTTTCTCCTTAGGAAACTTTTAAAAGGAAAATTAGTTAACTTTGGGTATGAATTTAGTTTGTGGAGAAAGCTTCAGTAATTAAAATAAAATTTCCAACTAGATGACACAATGTTTCGTTTAAAATTAGAAAAAAATGTAAGTGACTCGGTTTTATGATTTAAGAACCTACATCAAAAGCTTACTTTTGAACTAATTATTTTGGAAAAGCATTTTTAGCAAATAAAAAACTCGGTTAAATCCTGTAGAAGCGTTTTCCTATACAATCTGCAATCTTACATAGCAAGAGCGATTCTCTAAAAATTTCATTTTTAAGCTTTTACAATAACGAAAATTTTGTAAAATTCAATGTTAGTAGTTTTGAAAAGTTTTAATTTCAATATTAAAACGTTTGTCAAAGTTTGGTATAAATCTAAGCTCTTAAGCCTTTTAGCTGAAAATGTTTAAACAATAACTGAAAAGCTGACAAAACAGCATAATTCGGTATCATATGTGTTTTCAGTAAAGTTTGACAAATTTAGTTTTTGAAATCTACTTTGTCACAATCATTTAAAGGGAAACATTTAGAACTACGTGGCTTAAAATAGCTTAAGTTTAAGCTTTATTTTTAAATTATTTATATGATAAAAGAGTTCTAGCAAATTGGTATAAGTTTTTACAATAAACTGCATTTTCCCACTTCACTAATTTAACGTTTTCTTGCATTAAATTTAAAGCAAAGCTTCTAAATGCTTTACTCAAACTTCCCAGGTTTCATTTTATTTTTTCAAATTAGTTTTTATTTTTAAAAGTGATTTTATTTATTTTAGATATTACTCAGAAAGCTCCATAAATATGTGCTTTCAGTTAATTTTACCAGACTTAATTTTTTAATGTCTCTAGGACTTAAGTATTTAAAGTGTGAGCTTGTTGCTAAACAGACTCATGTTTTTGGAGTTTACTTTTATTAAATTTCGAAAGTTTATTTTCACTGTAAAATCTTAGATTTAAATGTTTAGAATAAATATCAACAATATTAGGTTTCTATGTCTATAAATAGAAATACACCAAAATTATGTGCTTTTACTTAAATTATCTAATTTTATGATATCTCTTTAGAATTTTTTTAGTAGAAATGTGATCTGAACGTTAAAACGTATTCCAGATTTAAAAACACCAAAACTAATGAATTTTTACTCTGAGTAGAGGTAGATAGAGTTTAAAAACTTAAATTAAAGTTTGAAATTACTAAAAAATTCTAAAGAGACATCAAAAAATTAAATTTGTCGAATGTAACTGAACGCACTCATTTTTGGTAAATCCGTAAATTTTAAAAGCTCCATAATATATGATTTCAAACAACCCATTTTACAATTTGGTGTAAATATATGAGCGTCACATTACCAATTTTGAAACACTACAAATGCTCATTTTTACTTGCATTTTTTAAAAAATTTCCATAAATATGTGCTTTTAGTTAAATTTTACAGGTATAATTTGTAGAACTTTCTTTAAAATTTTGTAGTAAAAGTATAAAATTTACATTAACACTGGAGCACCAAAAAAATCATTTTTACACTAAGTTAATAGACTTAAATTTAAGCTTAATTCCATCCCGAGCAAACCTTTTAAGGGGGTGTTTTTTTTAATTATTTAAAAGTAATTTTCAACCATAAAATTAGGTTTTAACTTCCATTAAATTTTCAAAAAAAGTTCTAATAATATGAACTTTCAGATAAATTTAACGTATTTTATTTTCTTTAAGCTTCTTTGCAATTTTATATTAAAGTTTAATATTTGATTCTACAAATTAAAATCAAATCTTCTGAAAGCTAATCAAAATTGTAGATTTTCAATATTTTGAATCAAAAAATTAAGTTTTGACCTAAATTTAGTTTGAAAAAGCTAAATAAATATGTGCTTTCAATTAAACTTTAGAAATTTAGAATTTACGGTAATCAAACATATTCAAGATAGTGGAGTACTAAAGTCCACTTTTACTCTGAGTAGATTTAAAAAACTTAAATTGGTTTCAATCCAAAACAGAGTTTATGAGGGATTATTTTTGCCTAAAAATCTAAAATTGTCAAATTTTTCAAAAATGATTGTTAACTAGAATAGTAATTCTAAATATAAAAAAGCTCATTTATATGTAATTTCAGTTAAGTTTCAAAAACTCTAATTTTGAATTCTTTTTCAATGTAGTGTAAAAATATAAGCTTCACAACAACACGAAAAATGAAACCTAAAAAGCTTAAATTAGGCAATTAAACTATTTTAATATAATTTTAAATTACAATATTCAGCATAAAGTGAAAAAGCTCGATAAATATATGCTTTCGGTTAAATTTGATACATTTAATTTTTAGAAATTTTTTTACAATTTTGTAGTAAAAGTATGAAATTTAAAATATTCCAATCAAAAATCATTTTTAACTAAAATATTAGATTTTGGTCTTCATTAAACTTTCTAAAAAGCTCCAATAATTCGAACTAAAAACATTCTCCTGATTTTAAATAACAAAAACAGTACAATTTTATTGATAATAGAGCTAACTAGTTTTTAAAAAAGCTCAAATTTAAGCTGAACTCTAGAATTATGAAAAAAATTTGCCAAAGTAATGTCAAGTTTTAAAGAACTTATTGCACTTTCCTAATACAGTAACCTAATTTCACTTTGCATTAAATTAAAATAAAAGCTTCTGGGTGGCTTAAATATAAAATGTTAGTTTTTTAATAGAACTTCATTAAGTTTGAAAAAGCTACATAAATATATAATTTCAATACACCTTGAAATTTTAAATTTCAAGCTTTACGGCAATCAAACATATTCGAGATTTTGCAGTACTAAAATTCACTTTTATTTTGAATAAATGTAAGTGGATTTAAAAAGGCCTAAATTTAAACTTAATTCTATCAAAAACAAATATGAGTGATTACAAAAAACTAATGTTTTCAAATTTTTTAAAAAAGAATTGTTAACTATACAATATTAGGTAACTCCACAAATAAAAAAGCGCCATAATATGTGATTTCAGGTTAATTTCAAAGACTTAATTTTTTGAATAATTTTACTTCTGTAAAAAAAGAGCTTCACATTAAGCGCACTGGAATTTTTGAAGCAATGAAACTGCTCACTATTACTCATAGTAGAGATTAGCGAGGCTTAAAAAAGCATAAATTGAAGTTTACTTTTTAGGTAATCAAATTATTTTAAAATAATTTCTTCCTAAAGTATTATGTTTTGGCCTCAATAAATTAGAAAAAGCATCATAAATATGAGCATTCGGTTAAATTTTACAGATTTAATTATTATATATCTTTCTTTACATGTTTGTAGTAAAAGTACGAAATTTTGTAGGTTCCCAATTAAAGTATTCCCATTAAAAAG
Organism: Nephrotoma flavescens; assembly: GCA_932526605.1. Lineage (NCBI taxonomy): Eukaryota > Metazoa > Arthropoda > Insecta > Diptera > Tipulidae > Nephrotoma > Nephrotoma flavescens. Next base: position 41,781,587 of record OW052222.1, read on the forward strand.
CAATAAGGTTTTGGTTTCCGCTAAATTTTCAAAAAAGCCCCATTAATACGAAGCTTCAGTTAAACTTGACGGATTTAATTTTTTAAGCGTCTTTACAGTTTTCTAGTAAAGTATTGCATTTACAATAAATCTACTTCTGAGCTTAGAGAACAAAATAAATTCAATTTTACTAATAATAGAGCTAAATAGATTTTAAAAAGCTCAACATTATAAGCTTTATTGTAGAATTACGTATACAAGTTTAAAAAATCCTGCCAAAGATCTGCCTTAGATGTGAAATTGCACTTATTGCACTTTGACAATACAATACCTAATGTCACTTAGCATTTAATTGAAATAAAAGCTTTTATCTAATACCTTAGATTTTTAATTTTATAAATCATTCAATTAAGTTTACAAAAAAAATTAATTAAGGAGTTGACTAAACAAATTCAGTTTGAAAACCCTACATAAATATGTGCTTTCAATTAAGCTTGAATTTAAAATTAATTGTATCCAATACAAAGCTCGTGAATCAATAACTTTATTTTCTTAAGTTTTACTTTTTTCAAACGATTTTTAACTACAATAACGTTAGTTAATGGCCACCATATATTAAGAAAAAAGCTTCACAAACATGTGGCTTCAATTGAATTTGACTACTTAACTTTTTTAGGCTATTTTACTACATTGTAGTAAAAGTATGGGTTTTACTTTAGAGGCATTTTTCTAATTTTTAAGCACTAAAAAGCTGGTTTTTAACGAGCTTAAATTTAAGCTCAATTCTAAAATAGTTGATTTGTTATTTTTATTATTGTTGTTTTTAAACCAAAGTACTCATATAACTTTACATTAAATTTAAAGCAAAGCCTTTAATGCCTTTGCAAAAAGCTCCATATCTGTGCTTTTTGTTAAATTTGGCAGTTTACTGATAAATCTTTGCAATTTTTTTTGGAGTACTAAAAAAGCTTTTTCTTGTTACGCGCACAAATGGGATAGACTTAAAAAGCTTTTAATTAGAAAACTGTTTATTTGACAAAAATTTTTTAGCATCTTGTTGTGAAATATTTACATTACCGCAAAATGTCAGAAAAGCTCTGACTGAAAGCTCCGTCGGCCAAAGAAATATATAACTAAAAATTGTGAAAGCTACACCACAACATTTACACTATTAGTCATTTCAATTTATTTTTTTATATTAAAAAAGCTTCATGAACATGTGCTTTCAGTTTAATTTGACAACTTTACTAGTTTGGTCTATTTTATTACAAAGTAGCTCGGTATGAGTTTTGCTTTAAAACATATTATGATTCTTCAGCACTAAAAAGTTGGTTTTTATTCAGAGTTCGAGCAAGCTTAAATTTAAGCTTAATTATAAAATAGTTAACATGATATATTTTATTGTTCTTTTAACGAACTCACTCGCGTAACTTTACCCTGAATTTAAAACAAAGCTTTTGAGTGAGAAGCTTTAAACGCCTTTAATAAATTTACAAATAGCTCCATAGTTATGTGCTTTCTGTTAAATTTGACACGTTTAGTTTACTGATAAATCTTTACAATTTTTTAATAAAAAATACAAGTTTATTTAAGAACAAATTTCAGATTTTGAAGTATGTATTAAAAAGCTCGTGTTACGCACAGAGGTGGATATGCTCAAAAAGCTTTAAATTTGAAAACGATTTATTTGATAAATTATCTTTGACATCTTGATGCGAATTACCGCAAAATGTCAGAAAAGCTTTGCTTTGTGAAAGCTCCATCCACCAAAGAAATGTATAATTAAAGAATGTGAAACCGACACCACACCATTTACACTATTAGTTAATTCAATTTAATTTGTTTACATTAAAAAAGCTTAATAAACATGTGCTTGCAGTTAAAATTGACAACTTAACTTCTTTAGACTATTTTACTACAAAGTAGTATAGGTATGGGCTTTACTTTAAAACTTACAAATGTTTTCCAAACTAATCCACTCACCTAACTTTGTATTAAATTTAAAACAAAGCTTTTGGAGACTTAAACGATTTTATTGAATTTTCAAAAAGCTTCATAGTTATGTGCTTTCTGTCAAATTTGCCAGATTTAGTTTATTAATGCAAATTTGCAGTTTTGTAGTAAAAGTGTGGGCCTTACTTTAAAACATGTCCCAGATTTTAAAGAACTAAAAAGCTCTTTTTTACTATGTGCAGAGGTAAATAGATATAAGAAGCTTTTAATTTTGGAAACTATTTATTTGATCAGTTATTGTTGGCATATTGTTACGAAATAGTAAAACTTTGTTGATAAAAAGCTCCGTCGGCCAAAACAATTTTGTGACTAAAAAATGTGAAACCATCACCACATCATTTACGCTATTAGTTAATTCGATTAAATATGTTTCCCCGATACCCAATATGTTGCATCATGTTGCACCGCAACATTTACGTACTACACATAATATTCTCCGACTTACCTACATCACATGCAAAATTTTATCGTATAAATGATTCATGTTAATTAATTCAAGCATGCAAAATTTATAAATATATATAGTATATAGCATTATATAATATTATATTATAAGGAATTAATTAATAAAATTTTAATATTTAATTTAATTTAAACAAACAAATTAACACACAACAACAACAATTATATTAAATATTTTTTTTTTATATTTATATAGATTTAGATTTATTAGTGGTTAAGACAAAGACACGTTGTGAGTTAGAAACGAAAAAAAAAACAAACAAAAAAATTAAAATAAAATAAATAAATTAAATTAAAAATATTTGTGCTTTTAATAAACCAAAAAATGACTCATTTTCTCGTTCTTGGGTATGTATGTATGGCATCAAGAGAGGCGATCAATCATATTCTGGTTATATATAGTTGCGCAGATGATATATAAGATTTGTTAGTGTGTTTAGCCAAAAACTAACTACATAAAATAATAAGATTTAGAATATATTAGATCACCTATTAATTATATAAAGAGATCACGAAGGTATTTCAAATATTTAGGTGTATATAAAGAGGTCATTGGAGATGGTTTAAGGTCGCGGTCAAAATATTAACGCCCCAATATTTTTTTCCCACAGTACATCATATCGATCACACGTCCATTAAAATACAAACACTTTCTAAATTATCCAAAAAAAAAAAAATAATGTACAACCCCTCGGGGGTATACATATCCATATATACATATACATATTCAATCAACATACAAATCGATCGTGATCAAATGTGTAACACCGCAAACAAATTAAAAAACATAAAACACAGACATACAACATGTGAAAAATCATTTCTATAAATCATAATTTCAAACACACGCAGAAAGCTTTCTTATATATGTACGTACATACATACAGTCGTACATAGTCGCGCGGTTTATTTATTTACTTCTTCTTAATTTCTTCGCGTACAATGTGTACAGAACAAAAACAACAACAAAATATCGCGCGAGATAAGAAGAAATACACAACAACAACAAAAAATATATAAATCCCGCCCCATTCGCATTTTTTTTTTTGGTATTTTAATTTATCGATAAAAATATTTAAATTATGGCTAAAGCTTTCGATTGAGACACGGTGGGAAAGACAAACAGCTTTTTTTTTCGTGGAATAGTTTTTTACAAAAAAAAAAAAAGAGGATGGGATTGTGGCGGGATTTGGTTTGCTCGCGCGATATATGACAACTAAATTTAATATTTTTTAAACATTTTGGCAATAAATAAAATTATGACTTAAAGATTGGATGTGAACACGATTCTCACGGATATAAATTTTCTCGTTAATTTTATGGCAAATAAATGAGTTGACTGTCAAACAGGTTAATAAATTAATAAACGTATTATAATATGGTATTGGCCATAAAGCGAAACAAAAATGAAGAATTTTTTATTTTTTTTTTGTTTTTGTTTGTAACTTGTTATCACTATATGTGAGATTCCAATCGCACATGAAAGTATTTTCTTGTTTAATTAATTTATTTGTCCGCGAAATGATAAGATGTATTACTTATATATAGATATTAAGTATTTGATTGGATTTGGGCTTTGGACCCTATAGCCCAAAAGGCTGTTCACATAAATCCCATTTTGGGCATAATTGGATTTAATAGTGACCGAAATTTTTAGCAGCTTAGACCACGACGGAAATATGGTAAATGATCAGTGATCGGAGTCTATGGTAATCATAAATTTATAATCGGTGATCACAACCCACCTTGTGATTTCATTACTTTTAGGTAATGATTGATCTTTAAAATGTGACGATCACCTCATCAAACTGTCTGTGACAGTTGTTGATATATAATCTATGATCACATGATCGCACATCAAAACGTATGTAGCAATCATAGATTAATAATCGATGATCCACCTTGTACGATCACTTTCAAATCATGATGGGATGACAATTAGCACATCAAAATGACTGCCTGTGAAAATCGAAGATGTATATCCGAAGATCGTCCACGATCTCTAACAAATCAAAATAGGATTTTGGCTTTAGACTCTTATACCATTCCATTAACAATTTATATGGAATGGCGATCACCTCATCAGAGTGTCTGTGACAACTAAAAACTAAAGATTTACGATCAATACCCGAGTACGATCACCTTCAAGCTATAATTGGAAATGATTTTTTTTTATTTTGAGCACTACTTGTTTTGTTTGGTTTCATTTCAGGGTATGAAGAGGATAAAGAAAAGAAAAGGTGGCGATAATAAGATGGCGATCATCCGGCTGATCGATGATCACTTTTCCCATCTTTCACGATCATTTCAAGTTTGGATTGGGTTTAGATTTTCAGATTATAAGCGTGTCGAAAAGATTCAAATCATCATCAAATTTTAATTCGGTGATCAATAACACCTGGTACGATCACTTTAGCGGAAACCGGAAAATTATATTTCAAACAGAATTATTCATTCCGAAAATTAAATAAATTGTTAAAAGAGAACGATCGCTCATTTTATTTCTCAGTGTGAAAGTGTTGTCAATTTCTACAGACGAATACTTTTCGGTAGTTCAGACCAGAAATAGGATTTACTGACACAAAAAGAAAACATTTTTAATCGTTTGTGATTTCTCAAAGAAGAGGCATTGATAGACATTGTCATGTTAGATGGTGAAGTTGCTTTGGATGTAGGCACGGAACCAGTTTGTTTCAAATGGACCGCAGATGTGAAAACATTAAAATTTCGATAAAAATGGTCAGTCTCATGATATCAACTCGTTAAATCCCACCTAAGCAGATTAAAAGGCTGAAAAGCCTTTTTTAAACAAAAACATCTCGATGTATTAAACAGTATAGTGATAATCGCTGGTTTCGGAAAAGCACAAATATCTCAAAGAAAACGAAGTTAAGTCATCATCGTCAATTCGTAAATTTTCATCAGGATCAGCTCATAAGGCTGTCCATACTGCTTACTTTTCAGGTATGATTGGATTTAATAGTAATCGAAAGTTTTGGCAGTTAGGCTACGAATTCAATTTATCAGCATGTCAGACTGTGAATTCTTATACAATTTTAGGTTTCAATTCAGGCCATGAACAATTTAAATGAAATGGTGATCGCCTCATCAGATTGTCTGTGACAAAGGAAATATGGTAAATGATCAGTGATCGGAGTGTGTGATAATCATAAATTTATAATCGGTGATCACTATCCAAGTTGTGATTTCATCACTTTCAAATTACGATTGAACTTTGAAAGGCGATCACTCCATTAAACTGTCTGTGGCAGTTGTTGATATATAATCTATGATCACATGATCGCCCATCAGAATGTCTGTATCAATCATAAATTTATAATCGGTAATACACCTTGTACGATTACTTTCAAATCATTATTATGTTTTAGGTTTTAGTTCTAATCCAGTCTTGCGGTTGCAATTCAAGCCACGAAGTAGAAATAAGGGATACCAATCCCAATGTGAAAATCGAAGATCAATATCCGAAGATCGTATAACAAACTAAAATAGGATATGGCTTTAGACCCTTATACCATTTTTTAATGCGATTCATTCTGGGATTAGACTTTCAGGTTACAAGCGTGTCGAAAAGATTCAAATCATCATCAAATTTTAACTCAATGATCAATATCTACCTTCTACGATCACTTTCGCGACACTGAAAATTATATTTCAAAAAAAAAATTATTCATTCTGAATATTAAATAAATTATATTATTTCTCAGTGAAAAATAGTTTTTCACCAACGAAAGTGTTGTAAATTTCTACAGACGAATACTTTTCGTTAGTTCAAACATGAAATAACATTTACTGACACCAAAAGTATAAATTTTTAATCGTTTGCCAAAATTTCTGAAAGACGAGGCGTCGAAAGCGGTATAAGACATTGTGACGTTAGATGATGAAGTTGCTTTAGATGCAGGCCACTGAACCATTTTATTTCAAATTGACCGCAGATGTAAAGAGATTAGAATTTCGATAAAAATGGTCAGTGTCGAAATCAATTTTCATCAGGATCACCTCATAAGACTCTTCAAACTGATCTTCAGGTATGATTGGACTTTTTAGTAACCGGAATTTTTGGCAATTTAGGCTTCAAATAAAATTTAAAAGCACATCAGACTATCTGTGACAATCGAAGATCAATATCCATTGTGTACGATCCCTACCATATTAAGATAGGAATTTGATTGTGGACTCTTAAACAATTTTTGGTTTCAATGGCCACGAACAATTCGATTTAATTATGGTGACACTCAAAAACTTATGATCGACGATCAATACCCAACTAATACGATCACCACCAAGTTTTGATTGGGTTTAAATGGTATAATTATATAATCGTTGGTTTTGGAGCGAGCCTCAAGTGTCTGGAAAAAAAGAAATTAATTCATCAACCGGGAATAAGCGAGAAATTGTTTCAAGTCATAAATTTACACCACGAGTATCATACGGATTATGATCGACGATCAATACCCACCGGGTGTGTAACAAGATTCCGGTTTTCAAAATCTCTATTTGTCAAAATCCCGGTTTTAATAATCCCGGTTTTGTATAAAAAAAAATCCCGAATTTTAGGAAAACCCGGTTTAAAATTTTAAAATTTGACATGTGGGAAAATGCGACTCAAATGTGATTTTTTGACAAAATTCATAAATAAGGTTGCGATAAAGTTCTAGAAAATGGCGAATATGGATAGAATTTGACCATTTCTGAACAGATTTTGTTGAAATCGTGCGATGGAAATGGGATTCTAAAATGGTTTTTGGATAAAGCGGTCAATAGAGATGGAACTAGGCCTTTTCTAAACAGATTTTATTGAAATTCTACACGTGCGATGGAAATGTATTCGTAAAATGATTTTTTGATAAAGTTCTGAAATATGGCTATCGCTTTGGAAGTAGGCAATTTTTTAACCGATTTAGTTGAAATTCGACCTGTGGGTCCTAAATGGGATGCACAAAATGCATTTTTGATAAACTTCTTGAATAAGGCACATAAGGATGAAACCTGGCCATTTCTAAATCGATTATGTCGAAATTCGTCACGGGCGGTGTAAATGCGGTTGAAAATGTTGCAAGTACAAAATCGTGCAATTACGATATCTTGCATAACAAAATTTTGTAATTGCAAGATTTTATACTTGCAACATTTTCATAATTGCATTTATTTTTTTTAACAGGTGTCATTGATTGATTCAATATAATCCGACCCCCTGTCGTTTTCCGCCTCTGACTTCGTAGCCTTAGTTCTTTCTAGTAAATTTTTCGGCAAGATATTTTATATGTTAAAATATTATTAGTCCGGCCGGCCCGAATTAATTAAATATATTTTATTCAAAATCAAGACTTTAGAACTAGAAGGGTTTTGAAACCTGGGATTTTGAAAACCGGGATTTCGTAGTACACCCATACCCGACTTGTACGATAGAGCGAAGAGAATAATATTTGGGATGGCGATAAACTATCAGAAATATATAAACAATGTACAAGTATGATCAGTTTCAAGATTTAATTGGGTTTTGACTTTCAGGTTATTTGAATTTTTTGACTTATTCAGGTTATCTGACAATGTACTCAAAATTAAATTTCTAATTGATAATCACACCCACTCTGTATATGATCGCTTCCAAGACGTAAAGCTTACAAATAATTCAAGTAAGATAACCCAAAAAATAAGATTCCAAAATAAACCAAAATTGTAATTTCCGATAGAAGTTTTCAACATCGAAGAGACAATGCATCCATCCTGGAATATGAAAAAAATTCATTTTACTGACACGAAAATCATTATGCCCACTACATTACATTATTGTGCCCACTATAACAGAAAATGGGATACACAAAGTTGTTAAGAATAATCTGATAAGCATACGCATCTAACAGTGGCCAGTGATCTGAAAGTTTGCATTACAAACAACAACATTAAAACTTTAGCCATAACATCAGAAAATATTCAATTCCAAATGATAAGAAATTCTGTTGTTCAATGTTCTACGAATGTAAGAGTTTTTTTTACCAACAAAAGAAGCCCAACAAATGAAGATTCATCAGATAAGGAAGAATATAATTACTGAGCCACAAAATCTTGTCCTTATTGACACCTCTGAAGAATTACGTCAATTGGAAGGAGAATTGTTAGTCTTGTGTGAGTCTGAAGTCAACGGAGAAAAGAATATCATTTTGGATACTAGATCATCCCTACAACTCATAGCAGAGTAAACATGCTGGATAATAGATGGCACTTTTGAAGTGGTACCGTCCATAATGCGTCAATAATTTTTTTCCATGGCTAAATATTTTAAAATATTTTTAAAATTCGAAATTGAATCAAATCCACAAAGAATCTTGTGTGATTTTGAAAAGTCATTATCTCTTCGGCGATTTTTTTTTCCAAACGCAAAATGTAAAGGGATGCTTGTTCCGCTTCGAGCAAATTTTATGGCAAAAACTCCAAAAGTAGGGGATGAAAAAACTATATGGAAATTCAGTATGGTTCTCGTTATGGCAATTAGAATGATAAAGAGCCTAGCCTTTGTTACGGTAGATGAAGCATATTCATATTACTAAGAATTAAAATAAAAGTTTGAACACAGAGAATCTGCAAAGTTAGAGATTTGTTTCAAAAAAATTGTTTAAGGGCATTTGATATATCTTTCTAGAAAGCATAAACTAGACACACACGCAATTTTTATTTAGGATTTTTTTAGGAATTATTTTACGTCAGTTAATAAGGAATTGTTTGCCATTTTATGTAAAGCAAGCCAAAAAGAACAAGATTGTTTCAAAAAATTCGGTAGATTGCACACAACTTTCAAATTAACAATAAATCTTAACTACGGATCATGAGCTAGTCGAAAATCTAATACCTTTATTTTCATCTCCAAGTACCTGCATTAAAACTAAAAATTGAGAAAGCAATCTGATGGAAAGTAGGTGGTATTAAATGTGTACGATCACTATAATTACGATCGGACTTCTAATTGATCGCAGATCTAAAAAAAATTCTATTTTGCAGGACCCAAAAAGAAAAAAAAAACTCCGAACTTCTCGCAAGAGAATGGTAGAGAGCACTTTATATTTAAAATCTAAGAAATTGAATAACAAGAAGCTCAGCGAGGTAGTTTACTCGATCAAAATATCGCCAAGATACATAAAAGTATGATATAAATTAAATAAACAGGTCGAATTTGATCAATCAACACGAAAAATTTGAAGAGATGATCGCATTTCAAATGAACAAGCTTAATGATGATACACGATCACAGCACAGGCCAAGCCTAATTCATGAACTATATAGAAAACAACTAAACTAACGAATTTGCGCTTACCTCAGTGCGAAATAACCACTCTAACAACTAATTGATCCAGACCCCATCATTCATAAGAAAATTAATAACGAATACCAAAAAAGTTTACCTCTGCCCAAGGGACAAACAAATAAAACAGTCAATGATGTAAAAAATCAGAGCTGTGGCTGTAACGCAAACGAAAGAACCGAGATCAAATATCAAGGAACATATTCGCACGATCGATATTGAATTAATAATTTTCAATTTTGCCGTAGTTAGTTACTAATTCCAGTTTGTTGTTGATCGAAATGACGAAGTCTCTTCGTAATCGACGTATCATTTTGACTGGACCTTCTTACGGAGGTTGTACGCTGGTTCGATCCTTATCCACTCTCGCGAAAACGAAATCACATTTATTATGCGTTTTCGGAAAAAATATATGTCGTCCTGTGGTTGTCGAGTGATCGTGGAGATAAAATTTGGCATAGTTAGCACTCATACAGCACTTAAGATTTTCTTTTACGGTAGCTCGAATGGCAAGTAATGCCGATTTCAGCTGTCGATGGAATCGTTTGAATGTCGAGAAACATAATTGCTTCGAATCGTTCAGCGTTTTAGTATGCCATTGGCCTTTCGATCATGTTTATACTTGACCAGAAAAAGCTTGGCCAGAGGAGGGATGTTGTGTTAAGCGTCAAAGATTTTGCGTCGTAACAGCTCTGCAATGTATGTGCGATTCATCCATGTCGGTGTTTCGCAGTAGATTTCGATGCCTCTCAGATTAAAAAGCTCTGTAGTTTATAATTCGAACTAGCGCAGCATTTGGAACCAAAAAATAAATTCTGACGTTGTACGTTTCCTCGAAATTCGTTTCGACTGTTTCGATTCCAAACCAGCTCTCGCAAAAAGCTTTACAAACGTATTTGTAAAAATTTATCACAAATATTTTTTACAAAAGATGAAAGTTACTTTGTAAAATGACAAATTTAACATATGCTTGGTTATTTTAAACATAAAATATTGTAAAATTTTGTTCACATATACATTTCAATGTTAATTTGGCTTTGCAAAGAAATTGAAATTAAGTCGCAAAATTTGTTCTATTTACGAATTATCGGTTAATTGTACAATCAACACCTTACGAAGCTGAATTAACGAAGATCTTGTTAAATTTACATTTTTTTTACGATGCAAAGTTTGTAAAAACAAAACAAATATTTGTAACGCAAAAAAATAAATCAGGTACACCATGTTATTTTTAAAGAAAAACTTGTAGAAGTACGCTACAAATTCTCCCGCAAAAAATACTAAATTTGTTTGTAAAAGTGAATTTGCACAGAAACTGGAATTACGAAATGAAATTTTTTTATTCAAGAATGCTTGATACATTGACAATGAAAATATTACGAAATCTTACAATGATTTTTTTAAATTTACGAAAAAAAATTACGAGGTAAAATTTGTAAAAAACAAAATTATTTTTTTGAGTGCGGGATAACGAATGCGCGACAACGTTGTCTTTACCGTTCAAATGTCGTCCATACCGTGGATTACGTTTAGGTTTAGACTGATCTAGTCAGTAAAATTTATTTATTTTTATTTTTTATTATTATCAATGCAATTTGATCTAAGACCATCTGCACGTTGCATAGCTCCAACTCAGCCTACGAGCATGGAAAATGACTGGCATGTAAAATGGGTCGGCCCAAGAGTTTTGCACGCCGACAGCGGGTCATCGATATGTTACATTTCATCACAGTTCGTAATCTGTTGATAAAATTTCACTTTGCATCCTGGCAGGTTCGAACCTGGCACTTCGCGATCCAAACGCCAAAGCTTTAACCACTGTGCCATTTGGTCGGAAAAGTATCTAAAATGTATAATCGATAAAAAGGCAGCTAGTAATTCCCTATCGAACGCGGAAAATTTTCTTTCGGCATTCGAGAATAAGTTTTAAAAATTTGTCGAATCAAGATAAGTTTTTCGCAGTCCTGGGCTTCTTTAGCAGAGCTGTCACGTGTTCGTGGATTGCGGCGAGTAGTGGATAAGCTACTGAATACGTTTTAATAGAGTTGGGGCTGGAGCTAGGCAGAATATCATTAGGCTTGATTTTGTGGCTGAAGAAATCGAAAGAGTTCGAACCGAAAACGTAATATGAATGGCAATGTTGACGTTAAACATGGTTGACTCGTTGGAACAGCTTCGAAGTATCGGGTAACAGTCAGTTATGGTTACCGAATTAAGACGTGGATAGTCTCCACACGGTCTCCAATCGTTATATTTCTTTCTTAACATATGTACAGAGCAAGAGACAGCGGATTCTGATGTGCGGTAAATCCTTAATACCAACATAAGTTGAAATTCGGAGTATGTGGCCGTAACGTTAGCTTCCGCGTCGATTAGAAAATTCATGATATTTATTTTATCATAAGCAAAAATTCAACCGTTGTGTGTTTAAATTCGTGGTGGACGATATTTTTGAAAATTGACGTGACACCAGCATGCTTCTGGTACGGTCGTGTTACGGCGAAATCGAATGTCAACGCTCGCTAAATCGTTACTTACTGCGGGTTGCACGCCCTAGCTTCTCAAACCTTTGTTGAAGGTGAGATAATCGTTCTTGGATATCTTTTGAATGTTTGCTTTGTCCATCGGGTTGGATCGGGTTGGTAGATTGTACCGTTCACGTGCTTAAGACCGGCTTATAATATGCACACTACACTACACCTTGTAGACAAATAAAGTTGGTTCCAAGAACCGTGTAGGTTGGTCTTGGTCCTCCATTTAACGACTAGATTTTTTAAATACGAGATACCCTGAAAGGAGTACCTTAGTAACCTTCCTTTGAAGCGACTGCAAATTTCTTTCCTTTGCGGTAAATCATGACGCTTATGGTCACACATTAATTTAACATAATACGATCGTTTGAAAATATTCCACCTTAGCGGTTGTGGTAAGAGTATGAAAACAACCTGTACCTGGGTGTTAGTTCTATCGTTTTGTTTCGATGGCCGATCAATCGTCCCGTTGCCAATTTTCTTTTGGATTAAAGCATCGAACCAATATAAATATGTTAGAAATAGCCTAAATGTTAGCAATTCACTTATACAGCTTACACGAACACGTGAAGTTTGCGAATGAACTTAACGTTCAAATGCAAATCAATTTTCGGTCAGATATTTGTGGTTTCATATCGTTTCTAGAGAACCTCAACAACAATATATTTCTACAAACAAAGCTTTAAACTAATTTAAATAGTTTTCAAATGAGTTTCAAATAAGAAATTGTAGCGACATCTAATATTTGCGATAGAAAACTGCCATTGTTTTACTACATATATTCTTTTTATAATATGGACCCGCTGGAATGAAAATTGTGAAATTTGTAACACAGAGAAGAACTTAGATATTCCACTTCCATTAAAAAAAATAAAATTAAGTATTTTGCAAATTTTATATACAAATGACATATGACCAATTTGGTATAACTTGATACACCATTGGTATCATAACCAAGTTTTCTTAACCTAGAAACGAAATGAAAGATGTTACAACAATAGTTCATCTTTTTTTACAGTTCCTGAGTCCCTCCATTGTCAATTAATTAGACCATTTTGTAAATAGATAAAAATTCACAAACGATGTTTAAAAAAAATAGCGGAAAATAGATAAACAAGTGTTATCTAATTCCGCTTTAGACAATATGTCGCTGCTGTCATTAAAATTACGCAAAATGGAGTAAAATATTTAATTTCAAATAGTTCAATTTAATTTTAAAAAGATGAAAGCCGGCGTCTTTTCGACTTGCAGATGTCGATTGTAGGGGTTGTTACTCGAGTTTCAGTGTAAATTTTGAAGTAGTTGATACATTTTACTCTTTCTCACATTAATTTTTTCAATATTTTTTCTCTATTATTTTGTTTTGTTTTTTTTTTCAATTTGATTCTCATATCTCGAAATCTTGGGTTATGAAAACGACAGTGTGTTCCTAAGGAAAATCTCATTAATAGTGTTGACAAAATTTCGATAGAGACGACCACTTACACAAAAATGTAAGCAAAATAATTTTAACAAGCAAATTACACATATACGTATGGAATTCCAATTGGAAATTTAAAATCTTCTTTTGACACCTTTTCGTGAAATTATGTAATAGTAGTTACACTGTTCAAAAACACATTTTTGCGCATATGGCCTATATGTATACTGAATCAGAATTGCGCCCGTTCAGTTCAGTCATCGGTTTGTGAAAATTGCAATAATGGTGTCGATTCCTTGTACATCTTCTATTTATCTTTTCTTCTATTCTTCTAATATTTCAAAAGCCACTCGATATTTATTTCCAAATTTTTATTTGAATTTATAGCTTGCTTGCTAAAATGCATAGAGTTGTCCTTGAAAAAATAGCAGCATAGAAGAAAAGATAAATGGAAGGTTCACATTGAATCGACAGAAATAGTAATGTAATAGGAAAAAATATTTAACAAAATTATTTTTGTCGTAAAGGATTGTCGTAAAACGTGAGAGTTTTTTCAGATTTATTTAAGTAATGATACCTGTCACATGACACACTGCTAATAATATTTGTGAAAAGTGTTTATCCCACAGTTAGTTTCCACATTTTTAAAATTATCCAAGTAGCACACTAACAATGCAACACTAAATCAGAAACAAAATTAATGTTTAGCTTAGTTTCCAAAAGATGTCACTACGGGCGTCGTCAATCTGATTATTTTTATATTTTCGTACTTCACTAGTTTGGATAGATCAAAATAGGGCAAGCAACGCCTCATTAATTGACGATGCAACGCAGACTTCGTAGATGGAATAAAATTGAAATCGATGTTATACAGGGTGGGCCATCTATTGGTTTGTTTTTAAACCAAAGGCTATGGAAAAACTATTATACTACTAAATTTTGAAAATTCGTTAACAGATCAATCATGTTTTCGCTTATTGGAAACTTATTTTCAAAGTCAGTGGCTGATCGTAGAGAAGCTGGATGCATTCTACCAAGAGTGACTGTTTGGTGTGGATTTTGAAGTGATCGCATAATTGGCCTATTTTTCAACGAAAACAGTGCTGGAACCGCCAACCGATCTCTTGTGCGTCAAATTTGACAACCGAATAATCAGCCGTTTTGGAGATGCCAATTGGCTTGTGCGGAGCTGCGATTTGACTCCGTTGGATTTTTTTCTGTGAGGTTTTGTTAAGAATAGATGTTCAAATCATCGAGAAAGTTCTTAAAAACTGGACTCATAGCATGGCTCACTGCAAGGCCAGCAGAGGGAGCCACATGAACGAAATGATGTTTCATACTTAAATCCAAGGCTCCAACCTACACAATTAAAAAAAAGTTTCCACAAAATAAAGATGAACACTCATTTTCTAGCGTTTTCAAAAACCAAATTTTAAGAGGCTTACGCTTTATATTTCTTGACATTTCATTTGCAGCCCAAAATGGATCGAAATCACGCAGCTATCACTCGGTCAATCATCCAGCGATCGCCACGACATAACAGCACGAGTGTTCAAGCGGAAACTCAAGGCGCTCATGGACTTCATTGTGAAGTATCGTATCTTTGGAGACGTGCAATATTGGATGTATTCTGCGAAGTGGCGGGACTGCTAGTGCGCATATTTTCCTGTGGATGGTCGTGAAAATAAATTCGGTTAAAATTCATTTGCACAGAATCAAAAACAAATGCGCCAAATGAAATCCACATGCTTTGTTGGCTAACACAATCACAAGCAATGACGGTTATCTCCTGTATCGTCGAACGAGAACGATATAACGTTGAAAGTTAAATATAAGGACGTGATAGTCGACAACATCTGGATTGTTCCGTATTCGCCACTGCTTTCCAAAACATTCAAAGCGCATTGCAATGTTGAGCACTGCAATCCGATAAAGTTGTGCAATTTCAGATGGGCAGATATATGAGCCGCAATGCAGCGATTTTAAGAATATTTTCATTCTTCATATACGAACGTCATCCCGCTGTGGTCTATTTAGCTGTGCATCTAGAAAATGGACAGCGAGTTTATTGCACGGCAGCAAACGCAGAGCAAAGAGCTGAACGACCATTTGCGACAATGCTAACGAGCTTCCTCGCGACATGTACAAGGGATCCATTTACAAGAACACTACTTTACTCAGAGATTCTGAGATATTTCACATGTTTTACAAAGTCGGAAACACGGAAAGCCTGTTATGTGAATGTATATTCAACCGATGAATTGGACCGACGTTAATTATAAAGTACAATAAATATCAAAATCTGGCGAACGAAATGTGCTTTAATTTCACATGCTCTTTGGCAAACCTAAACCAAAATCTTTGTAACAAAATTTGCAGAAAAATCTTCTAAAATAATTAGAATGAAAGTTTGTAAATGTGTAAGTCTGTCTGTAAACAATCTCCTGAAAAATCTATTCATCCGGCTGCGATGGTTCAGTTCGCACGCTAACCACGGTTTCTGATTTGGTAAAATTAGCGCCTGGATGTAGAGGCCTTGGTAAAAATTCTTTCTAGAATTGAAATTATTTCCGGTCACTACAGAGACGTCGAGAAACTGCTGAGAAATAATTTCTAATTTCTCCCGTGCAACGCCGCGTAAATCAGGTAGCAAATAAATAAATAAAAATATGTATTACCTATAGCAGACTTTTAGGCGTTTCTAAAATTTACTAAATAGAATTAAGGACTACTACCGATCAGATTAATTAGATTATAATCGACATTGTCTACGCCATTGTCGACATCAAAATGTAAACTAAAAAAATTACGAATCCCCAGTTAAGTTCGTTATATACCGGTTGTATATAATACAGTTGATTAAACAAAAATAATAATAATTTTCATTTTATTGATTTTTCCTTTTGGCTTTTCATTCCAAACAATATTTTATTCCTATTTTGTTGTGTGTGCTTTTTGAAATATTTATGAGTGTAAATATATGTAAAGGTTGTAATTTATTTTGTTGTCACTGTGAAGTTTTTTTTTTTTTTTACTTTTGTGTATAATATTCCGTTCAATTTTATGAATGGCTTTTGGTGGAAAAGTGTATAGCATAAAACTGGGAAAATTTATGCAATTTAATTTTTTTTGTTGTGTTATTGATTAGTACGGTAATAATGTGTTTAAGTAAAAAATTTGTTGTTGTGAATTATTTCAATGGATATAAAACATGGTTTTTAGTTTTAACTCGATTCTACACACACACACACACATAGAGTACATAGATAATATGTATAATAATTGTCACAACCATGTGATGTGTCATGGGAATCTCGACAACTCGGAAATTATTTTTCCAACAATTGTTTACGGGGAATTTGCGTGTGACAAACGACTTGAAAAATGCGCGACATGTATACAGATTTTTAATTGGTCAAAAATCATCTAACAAAATCTCTAATATTACTGTACACATCATCATTATACACGAGTAGTTCTACAATAATTATTTTAATTAATGTTTTATTATATTTTTTTAAAGAACTATATATTCTCATGAAACAACAAATGCGACATACTACATATTGTTGTTTTTGTACACAAAACTATAAAATTTCATTCTCAATCACGTTTTTTTGCTTGAGCAGCAGCATCAGCAGCAAAAATTTCTCATCGTTTTCTGTGTTTTGGCACAAAGTACCTATATACCTTTGTAATACGATGTCGATTTAAGTGGATTTTTCTTTTTATATATTTTCTTCATTGCATCTCATCGAACACAAATTGTCTTTTCGAGTTTTTCGTTTGTGGTGTGTGTGTGTGTACTTTTATATTTTCATCATCCATGGCAAAAATTCTAATTAATTTTTTGCTACCTTTTTCCGTTCGTTCTGTTCCTGTGTTTGTGTGTTTGTCACATAATATGCATGTAAAAAACTATATACTTTTCGCTTATCTCAATTGTCTATTATGTATCGTAATATGATTTAAACAAAAGGAGGAAATTTAAGGGTTGTTTTGGTTCGTATCTAGGTGCTGATGATGGGAAAAGTCATGCGCGAAAAAAAATTTTCATGTGACTTTTTTCCACTTCTTTGTGTGTGCACATTACAATGTTGAGAGGGAAATCTTTACGGTATTCTCGTATAAACATAACACTCGAGTGATATTAGAGTGGCTTTTAGAAAAATTGTAATGCGCGTCATGGGAAAATGTATCAACAAGGTCATTGACATAGAAGTAGAATTTCATCTGATATTTTGGTCAGTTTCGAATTTGTTTATTATTTCTTTCTCTATTTTAGATAAAATTTCTTTCTCTTTTTTATATGGAATGCTTGCTCGGTTAGGATGCTGTAGATTCATATGGTTCAAATTTAGACATTTTGGAAATTTTTCGTTTTAAGCATTGTGGAACGTATTGTGGGTCATAATCTATCATATACATCGTACAAAATACATCTATCACCGTAAGGTTGGTTGCTTTTTAGGAACGCCGTAGATTATTTTTTATTTGTTTTATCAACATTTTAATATTGTGGAACGTATTATATCTAATTGTTTAACTTTGAGTTCTCCAAGTTTACTGCTAAAGCTTGGTTAAAGAATCTAAAAATGTTGACCCTTTTCGAAATAACACTAATTTTTTAATTTTTCTGGGTCAACTTGTATTCTATCAAATTTGATAGGCAAAATCATTTTGGTTTTTTCCGAGTTTTGCGCGAAAGCGAAATTACAGTTTTAGAATTTTTTGGGCATTTTGGGAATGTCTATAGTGTTCTCACTATTTCTGGATCAACAACAATTTTAGATAGGAACCATATCCTATCTGATTTTTCAGTCAAAAATATGTAGAGTTTTCTTGAATTTGTAAAAAACTTACACTTCGGCCAAAATGTAATGGCCGTGCAATTTTAGGTATTACAGAAACTATTCAAATTAATTTTTTAAACATTGTCATCTTGATTTTATCTAAACTGGGCAATTCAAAATCAATTGCTGACAATAAAGTGCTTATTATTTCTTTCGAAGCGCGAAAAAATATTGACTTAAGTATTACGTGACTTTTTCCGGTTCTTTACATAGAGTAAAAGTTCATCTGTAGATATTTTCGACATTTTCTAATTTGCTCATTATTTCTTTCAAAATTTTAGAGTATTGTGGAACGTATTCAACTAATTTTTAGACGCAGTATGCTTGCCTGTTTAGAATGCGGTTGATTAGTTTGTTTCAAATTTAGACATTTTCGAAATTTTTGAAGTAGTGTGGAACGTATTCTAAACAATTATTTAAACATAAATTGGTTTGAGTTTTCTTGAATTAGCTACATTGCTCGGGGGACCTCTATATTTTTAGCCATTTCCAAAAGATAACTGATTTACTAATTTTTCTTGATCATCGTGATGATTTAAGTATTGTGGAACATAATCTCTCCCAATTTATAACGTTGCTTTTAAAAATCTAAAAATTTTGCACATTTTTGAAAAAACCCTGATCGTCTGTTCACTTTTCTTGATCAACTGGACGATTTAAATGTTGTGGAAAGTATTCTACCAAATTTATTCGTCAAAATCATTCTGATTTTTCCTGAAAATTTTGATTTACGCCTTCCAGGCTTTTTGAATTTTCAGATACAACTGAAATATACCTGTAATCCCTCTGTCATTTGTAATCAGCTTAACAGATACGTGAGAGTAATGTGGAACAATTTTAGAATATTCTAGAACGTATTCATCAAATGTGTAAACCCGGAATGCTTGCTTGTTAAGAACGCTTGTAGACTCGTTTGTTTCAAATTTAGAAATTTTTGTAATTTTTCGATTTAAGTATTGTGGAACGTATTCGAACTACATATTTAAAAACTATTGTTTTGAGTTTTTCCGAAACAGCTGCATTGATCGAGAGATATCGATATTTTTAGTCATTTTCGAAGATAACTGTATTGTGGAACACAATCTAGCAATTTATAAAACTGCTTGCTTCTCATGAACACTAGATTATTTTTGTTTCAAATTTCGATATTTTTGGTCTTTTATGACACGACAATAATTTACTGATTATTTCTATATTAACTTGGCGTTTCATTATAGTGGAACGTATTCTATCTAAATGTTTTAAAAGGTTAAACATTTTTATCTACAAATTTTACCTATTTTCGAAATAACACTGATCGACTGGTAACTTTTCTTGATCGACTTCACGATTTAAATATTGTGGAACGTATTCTACCAAATTTATTTGCGCCTTGCATGCTTCCCACCAATTTAATTTTATTGGTTTTATTATTGTGGGGCGAATTTATCTAATTGTTTAAACAAAATATTTTCTAGTTTTCAGATACCACTGGTTCAAGGCTTAAGAAGGTCCATTTTCGAATTTGCTTATTATTTATTTTTCAATTTTTGGTGTATTGTGGAACGTATTCATCTAATTTTCATCAAATCTAAACACGGAAAATTTTGATTTTATCTGTGGTTGCCGATTGATATGCCTTGCTTGTTTAGAATGCGGTAGACTTGTTCGTTTCAAATTTAGACATTTTTAAATATTCTATCTAATTATATAAACAGAATTGTTTTGACTTTTTGTTTAGTCGTTTTCGAAAGATAACTGATTTGATAATTTCTCTTGATCATCGTGACGATTTAAGTATTGTGGAACATAATCAATCTATAAGGCTGATTGCTTGTCATGAACACTGTAAATTATTTTTGTTTTATATTTCGATATTTTTGGCCTTTTATGAGACGACAATAGTTTGCTCATTATTTCTTTATTAAAGTGATTTTTCATTACTGTGGAACGTAGTCTATCTAAATGTTTAACTATTAAACATCTAAAATTTATTAAATCTAAAACTTTTCTTGATCGACTTGACGATTTAAAGTTGTGAAACGTTCTCTACAAAATTTATAAGGCAAAATCATTCTGATTTTTTCTGAAATTTTCGATTTACCCCTTGCAGCGTCTTACCAATTTGATTTCGTCCTAAAATTCCTGAATTGCTCGTTTTGAACATAGTAGATTATTTTTTCATCAACGTGGCATTTCATTATTGTAGGACGAGTTTTATCTAATTGTTTAAAGAAAATCTAATCGAGCTTTCAGATACCAGAGATTTAAAGCTTTAGAAGGGTTAAGAAATTTGAAAATTGTTGTCCATTTTCAAAATAAGACGGATTAGCTAACCTTCCTTGATCTAATTGACGGTTAGTGTGGAACGTATTCTATCAAAATTTTCTGAAATTTCTGATTTACGATAGCTAAATATCAGTTCTAGAATTTGGGCATTTTCGAAATGTCAATAGTATCTTCATTATTTCTTAATCAACAAGATTTTTGGATAGGCCCATATCCTGCCTGATTTTACAGTCAGAAGTATCTATAATTTGTCTGAATTTAGTGAGCGGAGTAAAAATGTACATTTCTTACATTTTGACAGTGACATTTTAAGTATTAAGAAATCTTTACGGTATTCTCGTATAAACATAACACTATAGTGATATTAGGCTCATCTGTAATCAGCTCCAATATATATTTTGGTCATCTTTAAAATGCCAATGATTTGCTTAATATTATTAATTTCTTAATTTTACAGCATTATGGAACGTATGCTATCTAATTCTTTGAACACTATTTGAACTTCCCTGAAATAGCTGCATTACTCAAGAGATCTCAATATTTAAATCATTTTCGAAAATTCACTAATTTTCTCATTTTTCTTGATCAACGTGTCGATTTAAATATTGTGGAACATAATGTATCAAATTTGTAAGACTGAAATTGCTGATTTATGTTTTACCGGTTGCTTGTTTTGAACGCCATACATATTTTGTTTCATGTTTCGATATTCTTGGTCATTTATGAAACGACAATGATTTCCTCATTATTCCTTTATCAGCATGACGTTTCATTTTTGTGTAACGTGCTCTATCGAACTGTTTAAACAAAATTATTATCAGGTTTATGATACTACTGATTTAAGGTTTGGTTAAGAAACCTAATTTTTTTTGCGCATTATCGAATAACACTAATTTGCAACATTTTCTTGATCAACGTGACAATTTAAATATTGTGGAACATATTCCATCAAATTTGCTAGGCAAAATCATTTTGAGGTTTTCCTGAAATTATTATAACATATCCTATTGGAACTGAATAACACATCCAATTGGATTTTTCAGTTGGAATTATTTTGAATTTGGTGAGCAAAGAAAAAATTTAAATTTCTTAGATTTTGACCGTGATACTTTAAGTATTGTGTAAAATATGCAAATTTAAACAATGTCATCTTGATTTTATCTAAAATTGATAATGAAAGCCTTATCTTTGTTCAGAACACTGTAGAAGTTTTGCTTCATATCTCAACAGTGTTTACTATTTTCGAAAGTTGAGTAATTTGATTATTAGTTTTTGATCAACGTGACCAATTAAGTAATGTGGGACATAATCTGTTAAATTTGTGTAAAGTCACACCAATTTGATTTCTTCGAAATTTGTGACTGAACATTGTTGAACGCCTTTGTTTGAACATTGTCGATTATTTTTGTTCGACAATGATTTGCTATTTTTTTTATCAACGTAACGTTTCATTATTGTGGAACGTATTTTATACAACTGTTTAAATAAAATCGTTTCGAGTTTTCGGATACTACTGATTTAAGGCTTTGATCAAAAAGTTTAAAAATTGTTAGCCATTTCCGAAATATCACTTCTTCATTTTTATCGATCAATATATGTTTTGTGGGACATATTCCATCAAATTTGTTAATCAAAATCACTTTCATGTTTTCCTGAAATTTTTCATTTTATCCTTGCCGGTTTGCTTGTTTCGTGAGATCGAAAAATATTAGATAGGATTATTACCTATTTGATTCTTCAATCAGAATTATTTTGAGTTTCTATGGAGTAAATTTAAATTCCTTAGATTTTGACCGTGACATTTTAAAAATTGTGAAAATTATACGATTACGATGTTAACTAAAATTGTTAAATTTGACCTTGATTTCATGTTGAAGCGGAAGTTCATTGAATTGATTATTTCTTGATTTAAGTACTGTGAAACGTATTTTATCAAATTTTTGAAATAGAATCGATTGAGACCTCATAAATTGCTTGATGGTGCTTTTGCTGGGGGATCGCGAAATTTTTGGGCTATCTTCGAAAAAGTAATGTGTGAAAATTAAATCCTTTTAGACAAAATCATTTTGCGTGTTTTCCAAAATTGTTGGTTTATACCATGCGGCTTGCTAGTATTTGAGCGCTGTAAAATTTTGTGTTTTGTACCTCGAAATTTTTGGGCGACAAAACGTGTATTATAATGTGCTGGGCTCCATCCCTTCTAACTCAAATGAAACGTTCTGCAAGCTTTAGAAAAAGTTACCAAAACCCATATCAAAAAAAATATTTAGAACCAATTGGAAAATTTAAGGCTAATTAGGCTTTCCGATTTCAAAGTTAACAGAACACAAACCGAAAATCAGACCAAAGCTAAAATTAGAACGGAAAACAAGATCTATTCACATTCAAATAATTTTAGGATCATTATGGCCTAACTAAACGCATTTAATGAAATTCTAGGTTCCTCCCGTTTTGGCCAAGCTTTCGGTTATTTCATTTAGGGCTAGTAGAATCCAAATCGAGAATTAAGACCTTTTGACATATAATACTTTTAGATGTATTACGGCCTAACAAACACCTGATTAAAAAAAATTAGCCTCCACTTCCTTCTGACCAAGCTCTAGGTTATTTCATTTACAGCTTAGCCCAATTCTAAAGTCGGACTGAAATTAGAACACAAAAAAAGATATGTTGGCATAAAAGTAATTTTGGGCTCATTATAGAATTATCAAATGCCCCATCAAAAAAATTTGGGCTCCAATCGTTTTTGACCTAGTTTAAAGCTATTTAATGTATAAATATCAAAACCAAAATCGAAAATCGGACCAAAACCGAAATTATAACCGACATTGAAATACAAATAATTTTGGGCTCATTATGGCCCAATCAAATGCTTGATTAAAAAATTTTAATCTCCTCTCGTTCTTGACTAACCTTAAGGGTATTTAATTTAAAGCTAGCGAAACTGAAATTGGAACCAATGAGCTTATTAAAGCATAGTCAAATGTCAAAATTCAACATTTTGGGCTCTAGCCGTTTTTGCTAAGCTTTTGGTTATTTTATTTAAATCAAGGCCTACAAATAATTTAAGGTTCTTTATGGCTTGATGGCATTCAAATGACTTAAAGCTAAATCAAGATCGGGTGGAACCTAATTTATTTCATGGAGCATTAGGCTAAAATGAATCTGAAGTTGTTTGTATGTCAATAGATCGTGTTTTGAGTCGCATAATTTCAGTTGCTGATTTTTGATTTGGGTTCCGTTAGCTTTCAATGAAATAGCCTAAAGCTTGATCTAAAATGACTGGAGTTTAAAAATTTGTATTTAAGGGCATTTGTGTAAGACGATATTGAGCTTAAAACATTTGTATGCCAATAGATCTTGTTTTACGTTCTAATTTCGGTTTTGGTCTGATTTTCGATTTGGGTCAACCTAAAGCTTGGTCAAGGACTAGTACAGTCAACATTGTTTAATGGGGCATTTGATTATAGGCCATAATATGTCTATGGCCATAATGAGCCTACGTAAAATTCAGAGAAAAAGGCAATTCAAACAAAAAACACAACTAATAAAAAAACACAATTCGAAACACCAAATTCATTGAAATTATATACATTTCGTTTTGTTTTTCGCTCGGAATAGCCTCTCTCAGAGTTTTGTTTTCTCAAGAAAGCCTTTTTCTCAAATTGTAATTTTCTCGGACTTCTCATTTTTTCTGAATTGCTTTTCTCTGCATTATCGTTTCCTATACTATTGATTTTTTTCAGAATTGCCCTTTCTCAGAATTGACGTCATATCTCTTTATGTGGGATACTCTTCGGGTCATTTGTAGGAATACTGTTTAGGAGTACCCTGTTAAAAATATTGAAGGACCAAATTCCCGCAAATGTATATCTGATATAGGTAAAACTAAGAAACACGCCTCAAAGCCGAGGGAAATCATTAATTAGCTTAATGTGTATCAATCGTAGTTTTACTAACCCTGTCAAAGTGAATGATCTGGAATCTCGTTGGTACACTATACAAACTATCTTCTTACTACATTATTTATGAAATAGCTAGCCATCTGGCATTCAATTGGATCCTGAGTGCAATACTATTTTGCTTTCCCGTGGAATAGAAAATTGCGATGCTTTTGCAGCACATCTGAGAGCCTGGGAACTATTTAGGTCCAGAAAAACCACTTAATTGAATTTCACAAACTTAAAATTTTATTTGTACAAGTTATAAAAATCGGGGAATCAATATTTAGAGGATTGCCGCAAACTCCTCGAAAAAATCAGGATAAACGGATCAGAAATGATTCTAAAAGAGATGACTGATCCGAAACCAATAAGGCCTACCAGCTACAGATGTTGCAGCAACAGCTACCAACCGAAGCTATAACGCAATGAATTATTCACGTATATTGCTGATTAACGAAACCGTTATTGGTCCTAGCACCCATAGGCAATTTTTATCACAAATTCAACTTAAAATCCAGAAAAAGAAGAAAATTTTTCGATTTTTTTAATGACGACACAAAAATAACGGCATCAAAAATCTAAAATACAAATGCAAAGTCGAAAATCCTACTACCACGGCGTCACCGACTACTGCCCCTGAGTGCTACCTAATTTGTTTCGGTACTAAACAATATTTTGGGATTGTATTTTAGGTTTGTAGTAAATCAAAATACTAAAATAAAAAATTCTAAAAATTCAGTCCCGGAAATCTTAAAATTTTGAAAAAAAAGTAGAAACATTGTTTGTATGAATTTTAGGGGCTCAGGCTTATACTCTTATGAACACGGGTGAGGTCACTTCATTCTCTCTCCGGTTAAACCTCCAAGTGACATTCAATTTAAACCCTGAGGAGAACTGAGCCAAGATTTTTATCCATGTCAGTTACTTGTAAAGGAATTCAAAAAATTTGAACTTCGAAATTTTATT
This sequence comes from Nephrotoma flavescens, assembly GCA_932526605.1. NCBI lineage: Eukaryota > Metazoa > Arthropoda > Insecta > Diptera > Tipulidae > Nephrotoma > Nephrotoma flavescens. The sequence continues at coordinate 41,807,341 of OW052222.1, forward strand.
TTAAAATTCGGGATTTTAATTTTCGACTTTTCGACATGACCCCTTATTTTTAATTTTAATTAAAATATAATTTATTCAAAACTTATTTTAACCATTATCTTTCACTTTTTCGATAATTTTAAGGATTCAATTTGAAACTACATATGTTTAAAATTAAGATTACAAACTATCGAAATTAATTTATTCACTGTTTTTTTGGGAATTTTCAACTCACAGATTTCGGTATTTGGGGCTTTTCGATTTTATTCGGCATTTTCAAGTTCTAGTAAATAACATCAATCGTTTGTTTTAAAGCATTTTCAAATCGAAATTCACGGTTTAGAATATGAAAATGATTAGGGAAAAATCAGTATTGGGAATATTATTTCTTATTGACAATTCGAGATCCTTGTTTTGAGACCACAATGTCGATTTATTTTTCAAATTTTAAATTTTCCCAGTGATCCAAGGAAAATAACAAAATTATATTTTTGTAAGCCTGATTGTTAAGTTAAATTAACAGAGTCGTAAAAAAGATCCCGGAATTTGTAACGAGAACGACGATAGAAGATCGTCGAAAGACGATATGTCGTGCATTTTTTGGTGATTATAACGTACCTCTGCGCCGTAAACTGATCCGATTACTCGAAAAATTTGAGGCAATTGGGTCAGATAAATCCCAAAACAGAACAGTCCGTATTCGTGCAGCTTGGAAACTTTCACGAAGCAGTTTACAGAGAACTTTGACTAAAGATTTGCATTTGCTCCAGGAGAATGGTGATTTTTCGAAGAAAATCATTTTTTCTGCCTCGACGACTATGCCAACAACCAGAATTGTCACATTTGGAGAGCAGACAATCAAAGAGTGATATTTCAAAATTCCATGCGTCCACCACGAGCGACTGTTTGGTGCACATTTTGGGCTGGCGGAATTATACTGCCAATGATTCCGCCAGCACAATATGTAATCAAGAACTTTGTCGAAAGGACAAACGTGTTCCACGCTATATAAGCAGTTCGAAAAAAAAATTCCCCAAAAGTCATTTAACCTCAATTTTGAAATGAAAATGTTTTAAAATTCGGGATTGTTCTTTCCGGGTTATTGTGATCCCGAAATTTACATTTAAAGCACAAAAAAAAATCAGATCCTAGGCACTATATTCATGAATGATCCATGAACCGGTATTATAATGGTTCCGGTTGACCTCGATAAAAAGTTATTCACACTCGGGAATATGCCAAACCCACAAAGCTCAAAATCCCGCAACTTAAAAAAATAGAGAACCTACATAGTTAGACTGTTACGATAGTAGAAATCGAATTTATACAAAATCCGGCTTTATCAAAATTTCGCTTGTAGTGCAGAATTTGCAATTCTTAATTGTTAGAATATTTAGTACATATGGGACTAGGCCATTTTTTAACCGATGGACAAATTGGGCGTATGAAATGCGCTTAGTTTTCGAATTAAAGTTTTCGAACTTGGCAATTCCTTAATCGATATTGCTCAAACTTGCATTGTTGGAATTTTAAAATGAAATTAGAAAGGCAGTTTCAATCTTATGTTTTATGATGTTGCTGGAATTCTGACATGAATTTATACTGATTGAAAACAAAGAAAAATTACCCTATCGACCTATTTTGGACAAATTAGGGTTAAGAAGTGTGATTAGGATGATAACATGAATAGGTACTTGATACAATACATATTTGATTTTTGAATTAGGTTTTAAAACGAATTTTAAAAGAAATTGTCGAATGTCGCATTAGACTTTATGAACGCAATTAAATAACAAGGAACAGTAAAATATTAAACAAAAAATGATATATCCCCATACGGATGGGACCTGTCCTGTATCAGCACTACCATTTGCGCGAATTCCAGTATTCTAATTTAACATTTTTGATGGGAATACGTTATTTCGGAAAATAACTCCTAACAGCAAAAAATCTTAAACTTAACACGAAATCGCAAATTCTAGCTATTTTATTAAGCACATCGACGATAATAAACCAGGAAGTGCTCATTAAAACCTAAAACAAAATCATAAAATCACCTTGCACATATGAAAGGATCATCACATAAATTATCCAAAATTTATTTTCTATCGTATTGTTTTTGGGAAAAGATCACGTACGTGTGTCTAAGAATATACAAAATTGAGCTGGCGAGAAACAAAAGAAAAACCACCATTAAATTTTAGTAGAACAATAATTCGTTTTAATTTTGACATTTTTTTCTTTATTCATAAAAATCGACAAAGAATTTAGTGCCTGGACAGAGGACATATTTTTCAAGTGACAGTTTTTGGAATTTTGTTTGCTTGTTAAAATTTATTTTTATTTTAGTTTTTTTTTGTGTACACAATTCCAAGGGATTGTTGTTCAAGAAAAAAAAATATTTTATTGTCTTTCTCTTCCATAATATTGTGTTTTACCTGTGTGCCATAATCATATACATAACCATAACTCTCCACATAAGAAGAAAACTCGAACCAACAACAATGTATGTATGTTTAAAAAAAATTGTATAAGAAACATGAAATTAACGTATAAAAAAAAATAAAAAAACTATAGAAACACAACAATAACGTAAAAATAGTTTTGAGTGTTGAAATTTATTGCACACAAGAAAATAAGGCAACATACTAGAGAGTTCGATATAATATGTATAATATGGTGTGTGTGGTAGTCCGAGTCCTCCCTAAATCCCATGTTTTGTTTTTATGCGCGATGACAAAAAAAAATTATAATAATAAATTTATATTGTATATAGGGTGCTGATGAATTATAATCTTAACGATACACACTATTAAATTATCTCATCAAATTATGTATCAACCTGTTTTACATAATACGATAAAAATAAATGAAAATGATACACACGAGAAATAATCAGAATCAAAAGACAACAAAAAATAAAATCCTAGAACTTTTTATCTTGAACACAAAAAAAAATAAAAGAACAAGAAATATACTGTCTAACAGAAAACATACAACGACAACAACAAATCGGATACCCAAAAAAAAATTAATTGTAAACATTCAAGAAATATTAGTAAACAGACAACCGTTTCAAATTGATTAGGCTCTGGTATAATCTCTGGTTACTCCCGAAAATCGTATTACTATTAACAAGAAAGACATGTTACTTTTTCGCCAAGCACATAATTTAACGGATTACATGTAATTTTATAGCGTATATTTGGTGTTAAAATATTGGATATAGTATGCTTTCTATTTTTAAAATGATGCTATAAAAGTTTGATTTAAAAGCTTTTCAAAATTAAGCTCTAACTCGAAACTTTAGTGTAACAAAATTAATTTCAAATAATTTTGTTAGAAAAACTCCAAAAATTTTATATAACCAAGTATAAAACCTGATTTAATATAAGCTCTAAAAGCTTAGTATTGAGATAAGTTTAAACAGTTCACCTTTAACACAAAACAAAGAACCTCCGCACACACACACACACATACATATATATAAAATAATCAATTTTAAAATTTTCATTTACACTGTCGCACTTTTTACAATAAATTTCCATTCTCCGGAAAAACACACCCTGAAAAACCGACAACAACAACAACACCGAAAAAGAAAAATACACACACACACACAGACACAGGGACACAAAACCAAACAAACAATAAAAAAAAATACTGTGCATCATATAACATTGATCGTGTGCGCAAGTACATGTAATGTGAATTTTTTTTTTTATTTTGTGTTCAGCGCACGCATATGGTTTTCGATTTTTGAAAACATACATACATACATACATACGTACATAATGTAAGTTTATGTATCACACAGACAAAAAATACGCGTGAGTAAACAGAGACAACAACAATAAATAAAAGTGTAACAACATTAAATAATAATATACATAAAAATGTGTTTGTGAGAAGACATTTTGAAATTGAGCTTTTAGCACATGAGAGCTTTTTTGTTTTTTTTTTAAATACAGGTAAATAAATAAATAATATATAAAAGAAAAATTGTAAAATAAAATATAATATAATATAAAAAACCCCACACCGTGTCTTATAGTCTTACCGGCACTAGTTCTTGCTTTGGTACGTTGTGGTTTAACATGTGGGCTTATTGTTGGTCTACCACTTGTTTCAAACTTTGTTTGAAATGTTTGATGATATCCATAGCTATTTTCGTATCCGTTATATAGTCCGCCACCGCCGCCACCACCACCTCCGCCTCCTCCACTTGCACCAGCACTATTGTTATTATTATTATTACTATTATTGTTATTATTGTTATTATTATTTCCACCATTTTGTTGTTGCTGTTGTTGTTGTTGTTGCTGCTGTTGTTGCTGTTGTTGTTGTTGTTGTGGCGTTGTATCAAACAGGCCACCATTTAATGGATTATTACTATTATTATTATTATTATTATTACTACTATTATTCATACTATTATTTGTAGTCGTACCTTCACGCTGTTTTGGTGCCGATTGACCACTCGATGGTATCGTTGGTTTTATATCTAATGTACAACTAGAATCTGATGTGACTGAGGTAGTTGATTGCGCTTGCTGTGCCGTATGCATGAATGCATTGACTGCCGCCTGTTTTTTATTAAAATAGAAATACTAAAATTTAAAACTTTTGATATGCAAACTATTGCCGAAATTATTACAATTTCGTTTTAGCTTGTAAAATGCCTGTGTTACCTGATATTCGGCTGGTCCCGTTTGTACTGAATCAGGTGTTGAATCTTTTGGTGGTGTAGGTGGAAATGAAAATAAATGTTGGGCACCGGTTTGGCCGGGCCCACCTTGCATTTGACTAACTTTATCCTGGGGATCTTGCGGACACGCAAACGGTGAACTCCATGCTCCGCCATGTGGTAATGATTTTGGTGCATCGCCCAGCCAATGTAGCGGCGAATGAAAATGTGGTCGACATACTTGTGGTGATGTATGTGATGTTGGCATTCTTGAGGCTATAAATAAATAAATAAAAAACATGTACACCATTAATAATTTTATCACAACAAAGCTTACAGAAGAAAAAATAAAAAAAAAATTTCGAACGATAATAAATTATTTACTTTGGCGGTTTTCTGAATATTAAATTATAGGTATATATAATCTGCATACCCATATCTATATACAGTAATCACATATCGTCGTAATTTAATCGCACATAGCACATAGAGAGTAAGATGTAATTATTATGTCATTAATAATTTAATTAATTTCCTGAATAATTTTCTCACTCTGCGCATATTACATTAAGTTATATATACCCCTCATACGTGATAGATATATAGTTGACAGATCCGTTCAAATTAATTAGTTTTGACAGCTGTTTATGCATATTGGAAATATTATAAAGTTATCGCATAATATTATACAATTATAAAATACTCCAGCTTAATATCAACGATCTTAACCATATTTAGTGTTAAACAACTCCTAATGAAGTACGCCAGCTTTCCAATGCCGAATTATAGCTATTCTATAAAAATTATTTTTACTGTAAAGCCGAAAAGTGTAAATTTGTACCGCCAAAATTATATATAAATTGAAAAATATCGCAATCTGTCGATATAAATCTAAATACGCGGTAATCTAACTACCTCAGTAAGTTGGTAAAGATCAACCACTTTTATACGTTATAATACGGAGAATTTTCTGTGCAATTCAAAAATATAATTTTGTTGCGCAGATCTAAATAATTGTAGTAATCATAATAATAATAAGAATATATATCCTTTTAATAATAATAATTGCAACTATATAAAATCCATAAATAAAGTTGGAAAAAATATCTCAAATTATTATGTTCAATTTTGCCTCAAACCGATCATCATTTTTCGATCGATCGCAAATTTTTTGTATTTTATAGATATTCAAGTTATAATGATCATCACATAAAAACCAAAATAATTTTTTTTTATATATATATTACGTATATTCGGACATGATCTTTACACATTTATAAATATATTTCAAGATCCCACATTTTATATATATATATATATATATATATATATATATATATATATATATATATATATATATATATATATATATATATATATATATATATATATATATATATATATATATATATATATATATTTAATTCTAAGTAGACAACATGGCACTCATAGAAAGTCAAAATATATGGAAATTAGATGTATATAAGAGATTGCGATCACATATATACAGATGATCAATAATTCATCGATCATTTTTTTGTGTTCATCGCATAATATATACAAAAATAGCCGATCGCAATGTAAAAATGCACTCTGCGCGCGAGATCGATCGTGTATACATAAATATTATAATTTTTTTTTTGTGTACGTATATATTCGCGATCGTTTATCCATTCTCGGATAAATGTTCATACAAAAAAATGACAAATAACGATTTTAAAAATAAAAAATAAAAAAATATTTTAAACAAAACGCATATACGATTCCCTTATTTAAATTTATGAATAATTTTTTTATCGGACATCAAACGTGCGATCGCGATCTATATAAAATACACTAAAATATGACAAATTTTTTTTTTGAGGTATTTTATGTTGAGGGACGCCCAGTATATCGTGCCAAATTCAAGCGATCGATCAAAATAAAAATGTCACATATGGAACTTCCGGGGTATTTCATTTCCACGCTAATTAAACAATTTAAAAAAAATGCAAATGTCTTAAGATGACGACACGATCAAGAATGACAATTTACGATCCAGACACAGGGATTATATATTATACACATACATAATACAAAAGAGCGGCATAATATAATAATAATATAAATGATAGGCAGGTGAATTTGAAATATATTTACAACAACGATCAAATGATCGTACATATATATACATATATGGTGTACTACAGGTGAAATGAAAATCATAATTTATAATAACGAAATAAAAAAAAAAAAATTCTGTAATTAAATTTATGATCATTAAATTGATTCACAAAAATAAAAATGTTAAATTGTAATAATTAAAAACGGTTTTTTATTTTTTGTATAAAGGAAGGAAGAGGAACTTTGTATTAAGTACTTTGATAACGATCACTAATGATATTAAAAATTTGGTTAATGCACGATCATTAAAATACAATTTATATATTTAACCGATCGCAAATATGAAATTCGGAAACTATTTCGAAACAAGGCTAAACTGAAACGAATTTCATCACAATAACGCGATTGTGTAATATAAAAGTTATTTTAATGATCTGCATTGAAAAAGCTCTTAATTTTCTGAACTATCCCAATAACTTTTCGTAAAGCCTTAAAACACTTTAAAACATTTGATCATGATCTCTTTAGTTAATATTCAATAGTTATGCGTAAATTTTACTACTAAAGCTTTCTTAGAACCTTCTAAAAAGATAACTTTAAAAAGCTCAACATAGCTCACCCATAGTTTGATGTTAAAAATAGGTAGACAATGAAAATTAGAGTGAAAAATATGTATTCATTGAAAGCTCGTCCTACTTTATTGTATAAACAGACTTATACAGTTTAAGTTCAGAATGTAATAAAATCGAAGTTTTATAAAATTAGTTGAGCTTTTGAGTTGAAAGTGGAGCAATGTTTACATTAATATTTTAATCTTTATTTCAAGCTTTGATTGTCAGCTAAATCTAAAACGAAATAAAAAAATTCTTCCAGACTCCAGATTAAAGTTAATCTGCTCAGTTCGAAATGGTATAGTTAGAAATTTTTAGTGAAAACTCTACGCCCAAATACAATTTTTAAATGTTGATGATATTTAATAAAGTTTTAATAAAAATTAATTTAAAAAGGTCGTTAATAAAATCTAATTATATTTCTAGAATATTGATAAAAATTTCAAATATTCAAACTAAGAGCTCCGTGATCCCACATTAAAAAGCAATGGTTAGAAAGTCATTTCCAAATAGACCTTAAACTATTAAACCAAAGTATGCTCAACTCTACAAAAAACTAGAGCGTTGAACGCCATAAACTAATTAACCGAAAGTTTTTATAAAAAGCATATAGAATTTGAGACCCAAATTTCTCCTTTAACATCGTAAATTGTCAAAATTATGGGAATTTTTTTTAAATCGAATATTAACGTTTGAACCATATTTAATCAAACATATTTTACTGAGCCTCGAAATTAAATTTGGTATTTTCACGGCCAAATGTTGTAAACGAAATTTTTTAGTGAAAGCTTTTAGGCCAAATTCATTTTTTAAATGTTGATGGTATTTAACAAAGTTTTAATTAAAATTAGAATGGAGCTTTTAACAAAACTGTTATGTGAGCTCTTGAAAAGCTTTCCTTTATAAAATTCTTATTGTTAAATTTCGTTAGCAAAATCTAATTGGATTTCTGGGTTATTGGCAAAATTAAGAAAGCTAAATTTTTTAGCTAAAGAAAAGCTTTACATTTTTCGGAAATTAATTTGTTATATAGTTACATTAAAGCTACACCAAGATGGGCTTTTAATCATTTTAAAATTTCCTACGTAGTCTAGCTTTTATAATTTTCTAGTTTATAATACAAAAGCTTCCTGGTATTAACTTTATGAGATAAATTTGTAAGATGAGGACTTTCGTTTATCAAACCGAATGAATTGCACCTAAACTTATTTAGAATTGTTAGCGCATTCTGACTATTGTTTCAAAAATAGTATTCGGACGAATCTCAATTTTTAATCTACTAAAAGTGAAACTTAAGAACATAAGAAAAATTAATCAAAAGGCATTATAAGCTTAACGTGCAAAAAACTGGTTTTTTACTAAAATTCAACCCGGTACAAGCCCACACCGATTCATTGAACGAGATGAAACTTCATACTAAAGCTTTTTATATCAATTGGAAGAAGTGGCAGCTTCCATAGGAACATTTACGTTTTTTGTAAATATTTTAAAAAGAATAAAGCGTTAACGTAAAAACGATTCAAGTAAAAGGGTTGTAAATTAAATTTCAAACATAATTACTTCAGATAATATTTTAAATGTTACAGGATATGACGAGTTTGGACAAAAAAAAAGTTTATTTTACCGGCATCTCTACAGACTATAGGCTTGACTATTTGGAATAAAAATTTCTTATAAATTCGAAGATACATTATCAACAAGGTCAATCCTTGTTGATGGTTTTTATACCAAACAACTGTTATCACAAATCCTGTAAGGTTCAACTTTTAGCTTCACAAATTAAATGTCGAGTATTCAAGATCTACGTTTAGAAGAATGTCACGCTAGTGATCCAAAGCTATTTTTCTCGTTTTTTTAATTCTTTACGAGTTTTGTATTTCTATTTTGAGTTTGAATGAAAATGGTAAACGGCCCTTAACAGGAATTTCCACAAATTTGGACTCAGGTTCCGTTAGCACAAGAAATAGGTTGCTAAATTGCACATCCAGTCAGCCTGATTGGACCTTCCTTACCAGAAGACCAACTTTTGTACGAGTTTTTGAATTTCTATTTTGAGTTTGTGTGTTAACGGTAAACGGCCATCCCAGAGATTTGGACTGAGGTCCATAAACAACTCAAGCAGTATGTTAAATTATCTATCGAGCCAACATAAAATTCCTAACCAAAAAACAAATTTGTTAAGAATTTTTATATTTCTATTTTGAGTTTGAGTGAAAATGGCTAACGGTTATATTTATCACGCTTTACCAGAGATTTACATTTAGGTTCCGCGAGTGTCTCAAATAAGTTGCCAGCTTAAATAGAACACCCTCCCAACAAAGAGAGCAAAATTTCTATAAATTTTTGTATTTCTATTTTGAGTTTGAGTGACAATGGTAAACGGCCATTAACAAGCCTTCCCAGAGATTTGGACTCAGGTTTCATATAAGCAACTCAAACAGGATGTCAAATTTCCCATCGAGCCAACATGGACTTCCTAACTAAATAGAAAATTTGTTAAGAATTTTTCTATTTCTATTTAAGTTTGAGTGAAAATGGTATCTGTCCATTAAGACGCATTCCCACAGATTTGGACTCATGTTCTGCTAGCTTTTCAAATAGATTGTTAAACTGCTTATCCAGACAGCTTCTTTGAAATCCTCTAACCCGGGCAGTAAATTTTTGATGAACTTTTATATTTCTATTTTGAGTTTGAGTGAAAATGATAAACGGCCATTAACACGTTTTTCCAGAGATTTGAACTCAGTTTCTCTTCTTTTCAGTTTCAAATTGGTTGTTAAATTGCCTATCCAGCCAACCTAATTGAAACGTTCTAACCAGAAAGCAAATTTGATAAGAACATTTAAATTTTTATTTTGAGTTTGAGTGAAAATGGTTAACGGTTATATCACGCCTTCCCAGAGATTTTTTACTCAGGTTTCTCGAGTGTCTCAAATAAGTTACGATATTGCTCATCCAGCCAGCCTAAAAAGAACCCCCCAATAAAGAAAGCAAATTTCATATGAATTTTTGTATTTCCAGTTTGAGTTTGAATGAAAATTGTAAACGACTATTAACACGTCTTTCCAGGGGTTTAAACTCAGGTTCCGTTATCTTTTCAAATATATTGTTTCAAATATAAAGTATAAAAAATATTTTGAGAAAAAAAAAATTTCAATTTTTTTTTTTCATATTTTTCTGTAAGGCAAAAGTCATAAGTTTTTCTATATGGGATGCATGTCAAATCATCAATTTGAGATCGCTCGTAAGCGAATATTACAAGACGGTAATACCACAACCAAATTAAATTAATTCAATAGATTGGAAAGCGCTCCGTTTCATTTTCAATATACGTGTCGTATATCATTCGCTAAAAGCGAACTCGATCAGAAAAAATAGCATGCAGTTTTATTAAATCTAGGTTGTCTAAAAATTATCAGCTGATTGGTTGTAAATATGTAATTTGCTGTTTAAGTTAAATTTCATAACAAATATTTTAATATACTTTTTACGACTAACTTACGACTTTTTACCGGTCAAATGGCACAGTGGTTAAAGATGTGGCATTTGGTTCGGGAGGTACCGGGATCGAATTCCGATAGGGGCAGGATGCAAAAGTGAAATTTCATCACAGATTACGATCTGTGATGAAAGTAACACATCTATCACCCCCTGTCAGAGTGTAAACTCCGCCCATCTTCCATGTCAGTATAGGCTGGCATGGAACTTGCAATGTACAGATAGTCTTAAAATTGTTCCTATAGCCATACGTCTTCGGATTGGCTGACTAAAGTAAGGACGGAATAAGCAAACCGCAAAAGAGCAGAGAGAGGTCCCAAAACAGATTGCAGGGATAATGCTAAAAAAACAGGTCCCAGAACAGATTGCAGGGATAATGCAAAAAAAAAAACAATTTTATTTTCCAAGTTATTTTTGCGTATTACATTAAGAAAATCTCATAGAGAAAATTTGTATGCAAAAGCAACAATTAAAAAATTAACAAAATGTACTTTAATATAAAGACTCGGTGGTTTAACATTTACTGGAAGTGGACAAATATTGACAATGGCTCGTTTGATTAATCCGGTTGCAATTTTTATCACCCGCATGAAGCTCATTTATTTTCCCAAATTTCCGAGTGGTGGAAGGTTTGAGTCCTTGATGATTACGATTGTACCCTCAATAATTTTTCTCTATTTATCCTTCTAATAATACCTGTGCTGCAATTGCTGTAAGTAGTCAGTTGACCACTTTGACCAAAATCGTTTGTCCAAAAGGTTCACCAACTCTCAGCACTTAGCATACTTAATGTCATCAGGTTTTATTATAGCGGGCTCAGGTATAGCAGTCAACGATCGACCAATGAGGAAATGGCCGTGTGTTAGGATTTCCAAATTATGGAAGGTGTTGAGATCCTCGTAAGTTTAGTTCGCGGTTCCCATCGTACGACGATTATGATATTTAGCTGACTTAACACAGCTTCATAAATACCACCGAAATGTGGGGAACCAGGTGGTGAAAATTTCCATCTTATATAGATCGTGTAATTCAGAGCTAACAGCTACAAAGTTTGTCCCATTATCTGAGAATACAGTTTGGTGAGTGCGTTCGGTGAATGCGCCATTAATTGTTTAGGAAATCGCGGTTTTACACGAAAACACATTACACACTGCCTGCAAACCCTTTTAGCAATCTGTTTTCCATTTATTGGCCAGTAAGATTGTCGTCCTGCTGATAAAAGAGCATGTGGTTCAACATGAAGATGCTTTTGTGGATTGAAGTTATTAATGTGATGGTAAAATAATGATTGCTTGGTAGTGTAGCATTCAGCATGCTATGGAAGGTATTTAGATTGGCAGAATTTAATTGAGGCAACAAAAAAAAAATTAAGAAAACTGAAAATTCTAGAAAAAGGAAAAAAAATGAAGAAAAGCTAAAAAAAATAAATAAATACCGTCCACCATATGCTAGACTATAGAATTTGACCTACTCAGGGACTCAAACGGTTGTTGCGCGGCTAAGCGTCAGGGAGTGGGGAGTATGGGTAGGCCAGGTTTAACCGCTATAAGGTGGGAAGTTAGGAAATGCTAATTACCGATATATTACCGTAATTGACACTCACCTAGTTCATCCTCAATTAAATGGTTTAATTGTTTCTCATATATATGAAATTACAACGCCATAAAAATTGAATTTTTGCAATACTATTAAAAAGAATTTTATTGGCAGCATATTTCTTGAACTATTGATAAATTTGAGTTTAGCTATCAAATAAAATGCATTTTGTATTTAAATTAAGACTAGAAAACATGAATGACTGTAACAATGGATGGAATCACTTCCTGCTTGTAATAATTGTAATCTAATTTTTATTGTGTAAATATTATTATTTTTGCTTGAGTGAAATTTAAATATAACTATATTCTGATTACATGTGGTTATTTTAATAAAATTTACTAAATGAAGATTAATATTCACTTCGTGCATGTAATAATCTGTGTTTCTAATTTTCAGTGTATGAGTAAAGTGCAATATATTTCTTGAACTATTGATCGACTTGAGTTTAGCTATCAAATAAATGCATTTTGTATTTAAATTAAAACCAGAAAACATATATAACTGTAACAAGGGAAGGATTCACTTCCTGCTTGTAATAATTGTAATCTAGTTTTATTTGTGTAAATATTATTATTATTGCTTCAGTAAAGTTTAAATATAAATATATTCTGATTAAAATGTGGTTATTAAAAAAAGTATAATTGAGAAATTCAAAAAAAAAAAATCAAAATAAAATCTATATTTGCTAAGTCATTTGAACTTCTTTATCGACCACTCGATATTTTTTTTTTTCAAAATTAACTAACTTAAATTATCGATCGATCGATATTTTACTTTGACGATAACTCTCAAATACCGATTCGTACATTACAATATCGTAGTCAACATTTAGGGAGTTTAAATGAAATTTTGCTGACTTACACAAAACGTACTTCAGGCGATTCACATACAAATTCAAACATAATTTAGAAACTTGTAACGATGCCATTCGAAATCGTTACAGTAGTAAAACTGGATAGCGTGATGTATTAGAGATTGCTGCAAATTTTAAACGGCCACCAACTCTAATTTTGTTTTGCTGATCCATATATAATGAACGGGATTTTAGTGATGGATAACGTGCTAGAAAGTTATTTCTTCTGCTTTAAAAGGTTATCTTTGAATTTTTGAAGTGGCAATTGTTGATGAAAAGATTTATATAACCCATAGCGTTTTGAATTGTCACCAACGAATTTTTACGATGTATTCGTTCTAAGAGAACAGGTTCAACGCTTGCAGTTGTGGCAATGAAGTTAGATTTTTCTTCGATGACCTCCATTGGCTCATTGAATTATTCGAAACTTCAACTAAACCTCCCAACGTAGGTTTTCCATTTGGACGATGAAGACCTAATCCAATGATGAGTTATCATAGAGACTGTCCAGTAATAACATGTTTCGACCTTAAAGTTTGGCGAAAAGTTGTGAGCAACTCGAGATTTTGAACACATTAAGTTAGCAGCATAACCATTCAGACCTAAGAAACGTACATAGACCGGCACCGAACGCGTTTTCGCTAGCAGCAGCAAAGGCTGCATGGAATTTCTGGATATTTGTTGCTACCGTTAAACAAATCACGTGGAAAGTAAGTCTAATACGTATGGTAAGCTATTGGGAAACTTTCATCCCAGTTTACTTTCAATGACCATAACTTTTGCAATAATAATTTACCCACTACTTCTATCGGGTACAGTATCCCAAGAGGATCGACAATTTTTGCGATAATCTTGTGAATGATGAAGTATTTGTTGAACTCAGGTTGACATTGATACGAAAATAATCTTGCACTGGAGTATCATTAAGAAGCTCCCGATTATTGGAACACCATTTATGCAAAGGTAAATTGGCACTTTGCGAAATTGATATAACATTGCTGCGTCATCTAGAGCATCAGAACTGGTCAACAAATCGTCGACACAAAAGTTATCACGAAGTAAACAACGTGTTGTCAGATAAGGTGCTGAAATACCTCAGATGGGTTGTATCGTCAAAAGATATACTGATATTTTTGATCCTCGGATTGGAGTAGAATTTGACGATACATTTTACAGATATCAGCACTAAATGCATGAATGTGAGACCGAAATCTCAGAAAAACAGCAAATAATTCAATCTGAATAACTGGCCCATTCATTTCAATAGATCTTTGATAAAATAACCGCTTGATGATTTTGCAGAACCATCAAACACGACCCTCAATTTAGTTATCGAATAATCGGGCTTCAATACATAATGATGCAGCAACAAATAGTTCGCCGGTTCAACAAACTTAACCATGGCGCTACGGTAGATATGTGGACTAAAGCGCTGATTACGAAATTTTTGCTTTTTCCAAGACCTTTTAAATGTTGTAGATTTCGAATACTCCACACTTAACTTGTAAAGCGAAAAGATGAACCTACCGGATTTGTGATCGAAAAAATTCCTGCTAGAACACCAACAAGGTCAATCCTTGTTGATAATTAAATCTTTAGATGTCCACCACATTTCGGATGTATCTTTCAATTTATAAGAAATTTTTATTCCGAATAGTCAATCCGCTTGGTATGTAGAGATGCCAAACTTTGGTAAAATAATTTTTTTTGTCAAAACTCGTCATATCCTGTAAAATTTAAAATATGATCTAAACTAATTTTATTTGAAATTTAATTTAGAATCCTTTTATTTTATTCGTTTCTTTGTTAATTAATTCTATCACCTTTTTAAAATATTTGCAAAAGACGTAAAAGTTCATATGGAAGCTTCCACTTCCGGTGGATCGATCTGGCCCAAAAATCACTGGGAACACAAAACTATAAAATATTTGCATACTATTTCTTTCAAATATAGTGTAAAATATATAACCCGGGTACTTTTGTTACTATAATTCGTACAACTAAACTACTTTTTGCTCTCACGTTCGTCCAAGTTGTAAAATTTCTCATTTTTAAGTGTGATCGTAAACTATCAATTGAACTAGAAGTTCTCATAAAATTAAAACTTAAAATGTCTCAGTTTTCTCGGCTTTTTATTGAAGCTGGTAATAATTCTGTACCAATCGAAGCCTACTTATCTGTTTGATCAAACTCCGAAATTACTTCCAAAAAAAAGAAGAAATTTTTCATCTATTTTGCTCGCACCACTAAACTTTTTTATGAAAAATTAAACCCTACAAGCAGGATTCGTTTCAAAATAAATTGTCGGAATTCTGCTGTTTCTGCTGAATCAGCAAATGTCATTCTTGTAGTCCAAGATGATCCCATAATCGATCCAATTATGGTTTCAAAAAAATATCGGACTTTTATGAAAGCATGCAATTTAATAACGAGGGTCATATTAATGTTATTATGATGCAAAAATTTCGGTCAATACATTTGTGTCTGAGAAATACACGAAATTTTGAAAACAAAAATCCCTGTTATGGACGGACGAAATATTGACGAATCAAAAACAATAAAAAATCGTCCATTAAGTGGCTTTCGACACTTAATATAATAAAGCTCTTTTATAGTAAAGCTTGGATTTTTTCCTACTGCCTTTTTTCGTAACATTTGGAAAAGTAAAAATAGATGAAACTCAATTAATAAGCGCACCACCGCTAGAAAATCAGAAATAGTAGAATAAAAAGTTTTATTAGGATTCTTATAGTATAGGTTTAAAATTTAAAAGCTTGTTTAAAGCTTTACGTTTAATAAATGCTAGTACACATTTTTTTATTTTTAGCAGCGCCGTAACGCAAGTCTAGAGTATTAGGATGTTTATGCTCAATTTTTTTACATTCTTAAAGAACTTCTCATTATATGAGATATGTAAATTATCCACAATAAATTAATAATTGGCTACCAGTGCCATAACAGTGAACTTATAAACTAAAATGTAGGTTATAAAAATAAAACGGATTTTTAAGCACCATAATTTATAAAGCCTGTATATTAAGTGCGCCCTACTATACGAAAGACATCAACCCCTACGCTTAAATTGAAAAGTATTGCTTGCCATTGAGCACTAAGCTATATTCTGTATGTTTGAGTGCTCTAAGAAAATAAAAATTTTCAAACGAACAAACTCGTGCAATTTTATGAGGAATTTTGTGGCATGTACCTGATCCCTCTGATGTGTGGGTCCCTATAAAGATTATTAATTTTCCAAATCGAAAATAGAAAATTCTCGATTTGTCATCGGTATACAGACATTAAACCATATCAACATTTTTTTGGGGGTTCAAATCGTCGAGCAATTTATCACTTTTCATTTATATGATTTGTAAGGCCAATAAGGTAGTTTTTAAATGGACTATCTATAAAGGTTTGAGATTACAAAACATTACAAAGAATTGGACTTAATTGGCCGTCTCCTATGTCAAACTAGACGTAATTATGCTGATTGAAGGAATTCCCGTTGTGTAAAACTGTGAGAACATTTGAAGAACAACTGAAAATAAAATAAGTCTGAATATTGTGAATATTCCCTTCACTCTCTTATTATTATAGCAAATCCTAAAAATTTAAAAGCTCATTTCAGAGCTTTTCAAATTAAAATTTACTAACCACTAGCTAAACTTAAACTTTCCTGGGAAATAATTTATATAATGATTTAAAAAGTTTAAAAGTTAAATTATTTTTAAAAGCTTACTCCAAGCTTTTTGAAATTTAAAATGATTGTGGGACACAAATGTATCTTAAATTGTTAACATTAATTCAAATATCGTGCACATCTCAACAGAAGTTTCACAAAATTTTTCATTATTTGAAATTTATCTTAAAAGCTTTGTTTTACCAAATTTAACCGTACATTTAACCGTAGTGTCGCATTACATAGACTTAGCTACGGTTTTGACATGCTTGTGTCTGTGCCTTAATGCCTTAATTCTTTAATTCTCTAAAATTCTAGTTATTTGATTTAGGTCTAGTTATGTCGGAACGTTCTTGTTTTAACACTTGTTTTTTACCTTGCGTTAATTTTTATTATTTGTAAAATCTTAATCTTTAGGATCGATAACGTGCGATTATTATTACAAATTTATGAAAAATGTCAATGAAGTCAGTGCTGCTCTCGTCATGAAGTTTTTAATTGAGTGAGTGAGGTGTTAACGGAACTTGAGTTCAAATCTGTGAAAAGCTTGATTTTGGAGGAAAATGGTTATCGACTATTTTTTTTTTTCGTTTTCGTCCAAAATCAAACTAAAAATATATAATTCCATAACAAATTTTCCGGCCTGGCTAGAAAGTATCAAGAAGGTTAAATGAGCAATTTAACAATCTATCTGAGGTGTTTACGGTACCAAATCTTTGGAAAGGCGTGTTAATGGACGTTTACCTGTTTCACTCAAACTCAAAAGAGAAATACGTAAGTTCATATTAAATTTACTGTCCTGGTTAGGTGGTTTCAAACAAGTTGGCTGGATAAGCAAATGCCACATCTTTAACCACTGTGCCATTTGACCGGTAAAAAGTCGTAAGTTAGTCGTAAAAAGTACATATATCAAGATATTTGTTATGAAATTTAACTTAAACAGCAAATTACATATTTACAACCAATCAGCTGATAATTTATAGACAACTAGATTTAATAAAACTCCATGCTATTTTTTCTGATCGAGTTCGCTTTTAGCGAATGATATACGACACGTATATTGAAAATGAAACGGAGCGTTTTCCAATCTATTGAATTAATTTAATTTGGTTGTGGTATTACCGTCTTGTAATATTCGCTTACGAGTGATCTCAAATTGATGATTTGACATGCATCCCATATAGAAAAACTTATGACTTTTGCCTTACAGAAAAATATGAAAAAAAAAAATTGAAATTTTTTTTTCTCAAAATATGTTTCATACTTTTCTGTAACGTAAAAGTCAGAAGTTTTTCTATTGGAAATGCGTGTCAAATCATCAATTTGAGATCGCTTGTAAGCGAATATTACAAAACGGTAATACCACAAGCAAATTGAATTAATTCAATGGATTAGAAAATGCTCTGGTTCAGTTTTAATATACGTGTCGTATATCATTTGAAATTTAAATTGCAACTTGGTACTTACTGGTGGTTTTCCCTACAAAAATTTTGTGGGACAAAAATTTTTCAATTAACTTTGTTTTGAGAAGTTTTGCTACTTATTCCTTCAGTAGGTTAGTAAAATACAATTTGTGAAAAATGTAAAAGTTGTAAGTTTCCCGTTCAGCTTTTCAATTAGGAAGCAATTATTCAAAACAGCGGATTTCCCAAAAGTATAGATGCACTGTTTGTGTTTGACCGTACCCAGTTTAAATCATCTGCATCACTATTATGTTTCCCATAGATAAAATTAAACCCACAAAAATTTTTTTCGTAAAAAAACAAACAAGAAAATAATCGAAAATTTAATTCCCCGGTAAATAATCCGATTTGAGGGTAGTTTAGTACCAAACAATCAAAAAATATAGGAAAAGATTGGTTGATTGTGATAAAGATAAAACTATCTAACAGAAATATGTATAAGGGTTCCCTGCATAAATCTGATTTCAGATTTTATACATTTAACGGATTAAAAATAAAATTCAATTATGAGATCGCGTCATCATATCTCTGTGCTCGAGGAATATAAATGACAGTTGAAATATGCTTCCCTTACACATTGAATTCAAATATAAATCGAGGGGTTAAAATTAGCTTCCGAAATGGGTGTGTGCATGTTGCGTACGGGTTAATTATATCTTATATGTACGTTTTGTGTTATATGCATTTCGGTTGGTTGGTTACTTGATGATGTCTCGCACCGTCGGAATACATATGTAACTATATATACGTAAATACGCGCGATCATGACAAGACACATTTATGTAATGTAAAATGGTTGGGCATTTTATTTTACTTTTTTTATTTTATTTTATGTCTGTCTGTCGATTTATGTATTGTGTATGTACGCGACTGGAAAAACATATGGCAAATTCGATGATTTTATCTGAATTAAAAAATAAAATAAAAATGTTTTATTGTATAAATTTTATATATAATATGTTGCTTTTATATGCAGTCGAAATAAAATGGCGTATATACAGCTGTCACTCTCGTCAGAAAACGACGTTTTAGGTACAGGAAATAAGATTAGATATAGATTTGATTTTATATTTATGCATTTTTAGCTAACTATGTATAATAATATTAACCATCAGACTGAAAACAATGAGATCGCGCCCTGTGTACAAATTTCCTGTAGCCAAAAAATTTGTGTGTGTATACGCGAATCGATCGAGACGACGGCGACGATATATTTTTGCACTAAAGGGTGTATAATTTTGTACATATTTTGCAATAACAGTTGCTTTTAACATTATTATTGTTATTAAGTTAAAATTGTTAATAAAAATTAAGATCGAACGTCCATACATCACATTAGGGCCCGCGGGCTTTTCCATTATTATTATATTTAAATATATAAAACAAAAGATTTTTTTTTTTTTTATTAATATTTTTTGAATGAAAGCGAAAAAAAATTTGCGATCGGTCATCGAACCTAAACGATCGTTTGCAAATATATTATGCTCTGCGATCTGCTGTTGTTCCAAAATAGTTAAACACAACAACAATACGTCGAACATATACAAAATATGTAAAGAATCCCCATTGGGTAAATTTTTGTCGATCATTTTCAAAAATTTTATCACAAAACAGCATTAAATAAAAAAAAAAATGTTTTGCTTTAAATTATCGATCGTAACCCAAGGAAAAATGATCGCGTATTGTAAATGTGCGCGCAACAAACGAAAAAATGAAACGAGAAAATTTAGTTTTATGTGTATTATACACACTGTACCCGAGCTAAAGTGTTATCTTTGAAAGGAATAAAAAATTGTAGCCAATCTATTTGAGATTGAAAATTATCTCATAAATTACTTTAATTCTATATAGCTGTAGTATATAAAGTAGAGAGAGGTACGCGAATTTTGCAACTTCTTTGTAAGTAACCAAATAACTACTTTATGTAATTTTTTTTTTGAATTATTATTTGTTGCGAATCGGGACTTAATTTGTTACACTTTTTTTTGTATCTTAGATTTGCGATCTCCATTATATAGCGTTCTATGTTATACGGGAGAAAGGTTTTAGGTGTTAAATATAATTGGTTTTTTGTATATAATGATTGGTGTACACCACACGCGCAATGTGCATGAATGTTGTGATTTATTGAGAAAAATTGGATCTTTCTTTCGGGCCTCAATTTTGTAAAATAAATTTAAAGAGGCCTGTCTCGAATTATCGGCCATCTATTTTACCGTCGCAAAACAATAAGCATTCGACCTGTGCATCGGTTTAATCAAGTGAAAGCTTTTACAAAGTTAACCATCACGATTAAATTAAAAAAGTAAATTATTAGTCTACTGATAATTTCCAGAAAATAATTAAAGCAGAATAAACTAAATTATTACTAAAGCTTTTTGTGAGCTTTGGATTGAGTTAGTAGCAATAATTTAGGAGCTTTACACCGATTTTTTTAAACACTGCCCTCTGCTTAATTTATTAAAAGTTTAAAGTTTTGAACTTCACCGAAACTTATAATTCTAAATGCTGGAAAGCTTAGTCTGGCATTAATCAATAATTTAAAAATTTATATTTAGAGATGCTGAAATTAATTTAAAAGAAATCTGAGTGTTATTCAAGCTTATCCCTACTAAGCCTAAAAAGCTGTGTTAGTCTTGAAGATCATCATTGTTATTTATTATTTAAATTTCAAAAAACACTCAAAAATTTAACGATTCTGTCAAAAGCAATGTCACTATATTTGAGTGAAATAACAAAAATCTGAGTGTATTTTCTGTAAAATACATTATATCGGACAGTCATAACTAGAGGGTACTCAATTTTGTATATCACATTTAAATAGGAAGAACCCTTACGATTACGAATATCATAGCATGTATATAGCGTGTAATATGAGTGAAATCGTTTTTATTGAGATATTATATCGCTCATTTGCTGTAACACAGACACAACTCAAAACTTCACTCATATTATTTGTTATTTGACTCAAACAAGGCGGCATTTAATAATTTTTTCAATCTTTCAATAACATATATTATTATTATTATGAGTACAAATATGTTACTTATTTGTAAAAAAATGTGTGTGAAAATTTAAATTTTTAAATTCTTTAATTTTTTTATCTCAGATTCTTTGACACATTACTAATGCATTATAAAACATTTTGAACAAACCTATTGTTATTAGTTCCTGAAAACCATAAAAAGTAAGCTTTTGGGAGCTTTAATTTTTGAATCTTAACTTTAACTACTTTCTTAATCTTCAGTAACATGATTTTAACATATCTTGACATAAGTATTTTAAAATTTTCAAAAAGATACTAAAAATTTTGTTCTTAAAGTTCAAACTTAATATTAAAATTTTGAAAAGCTCAAAACAATTTTTGAAAATTGTTAAATTATTGAAAATAGAAATATGATTATATCTAGAGAATTACTGGTTGGCAAAAGCTCATTTTTTTTATTTATTACTTTTGTATATTTAACATTTAAATAATATATTTTAAATTATTTTAAGGGCTTTACAAGTTTTATCCGAAGGTCAACAGATTGTACATCGGCTATTATGACTAAGAAAAGATCTAAGAAGATGTGATTTGGTTTCGTAAATCGTGTTAACACTAAAGTATATTTTTTTTATAATAGAAAATATTTTAATTCTCAGAGCTTTTGAAAACTTTTAAAATTTTGACACATTTTTGAAATATTAAATAGATTTATTTTTTTAAAATTTTAGGAATGGTCAGTAATATTTCTCATTGACATTTTTTAGTACTTTTATCTTTCAAGCTTTTGAGCTTTATCGAAATTTGAGTTTTCTCAGTGGTGGTATTTAAACATTTTGCAAAAATATTTTCATAATTTCATACATCTTACACGAAGAGGATTCGGAGATTACCACCAGAAAAATCTAGATAATCACAGCTTTCTGGAATTTAAGGCAACTCTTTATATTCTAAAATTTGCAAGAAACAATTTCAAACGTTTAAAGTGTTTGCCTTTCTAATTGTGGCTGAATCTATTAATTAAATTATTGAGTTTGCACAACATATTTTTTGGTCCTAAAGTTATTGAAAAGTAAAAGCTTCTAGCAAGTTGAGACAGATGTGTATAGAACGCTCGATAGGGTATGGAATCCAGTAGATCAAATATTTGTTTTGTCTGATTTCCTGGTTTACTATAGATGATTTTAAGTTCAAATTCATTCAAATTTTCAAAAACACAGATTTTAACTTAGAATAATAATTTACATGAAACTGCGCATTGTGCTTAAAAGCTTTAATAAATTGTTTCATTTTCGGAAGCACTATAATTGACCATATCAAGTTCCATTTTCTAAACAGTGTTGATTATTTTAATTTTTTAAAAAGCTCATTACAATTCCAAAAGTAAACGCTTTTAGTAGATGTCAAAGATGTTTATAAAAATATAGCTAAGTTTCAATTGTTCGAATCCGGTATCTAAAATTTGCTAATAAATATTTCTTTTGAAAGCCTTTCCAGATTGACAAAGGTGTTTTTCAGTTACAACACTACAAAATTGCAGCGACACCGATTTGAACATAAAACTATATTTTTCAATTGTGCATTAAAGCTTTAAACTAAAACTATAAACTGCTTCCTTTCCTAAGGCTACCTCTGTTGTTAGATTAAATCTCATTTTCTAAAAAATATCGAATGATTAATATTTATTAATTTAAAAGGTCATAACCATTTCAAAAGTAGACTGGTTGTGGAAGATGCTTATAAAACGCTCATTAGCAAATTCAAGATTATAAATATTTCTTTTTGCAGCTTTTTATGCTTCACTGAAAAGGATTTTAGTTCAAACATTTTCAAACTTTTAACGACACTGACGTACGAAAAACTTACTTTGTTGTGTATAAGAGCTCTAACATAAAACTTTAAAGTGTTTTATATCACAAAGCTCTCTAAGCTGCTACAAATTGACTAATTTTCTAAACAATATTGAATACAACTTATTTAATTTTTCAAAAGCTCGGATAAATTCTAAACAATTTGCAACACTTAGCTTAGTTTAAAGTTTTTATTTATACAAAAATCTTATTATTTGATCATATAACGATTTTCTAAACCAAAATACCTAATTTACCCTTAAAAGCTCTACCAAAACCATAAACGTTAAATTTCACCTACGGATTCATAAAATTTTACTGAAAAGGCTACATTTACAATTTACATGGTATGATTCAAAAAGTATTTAAATTACTATATAAATTGTAAAAGCTCAAAAACTTTTAATCATTAAAAGGAAATTACTTCCAAAAAACTGAATTTCTGATTTTTTTAAATATGGAAGCACTAACATTTCCGTGCATTTTCTAAATCGACGGTAGTTACATCTCAGCACAAAGCTTTTATAATATTATAAAAGTTTTAGTTAATTTGGAATTACTAAAACGGGAAAATGGATAAAAGGTTATTTTAAACACTATGACACGGAATTTAGCGTAAAATTAAATTTCAAATTTATAAAACTTCTAACTTTATTTTTAAAGCTCTAAAAATGAAACATACACTCTTTTATTTATTAAAGCTTTCTGCGTTTTCACTACTTATTTTAATTTTCAAAAGCTCAAAGTCACTCTAAAAAATTTAAATTGAAACTTGACTCAGCTTAAAGTTTTTAATTACACAGAAGTTTTGACAAAATACCTATTTTAAATTTAAAAGTTTTTAATACATTTACGGATCCATAAACTTTTACTGAAAAAACTACATTTAAAATTTAAACGGTATGATTCAAAAAGTATGAAAATTTTAAATCATTAAAAGCATATTACTCCGAAAAAAACTGAACTTTTAATTTTTTTTAAATACGGAAACACTGACATATTTTGTGTGCATTTTCTTAATAGACGGTAGTTACATCTCCGCACGAAGCTTTTGTAATATCATGAACGTTTTAATAAATTTTGAATTTCTGAAATAGGAAAATTTAGGGAACAATTTTAAATACTTTTAAGGACACCGTTTTTAACGTAAAAATAAATTTTAATTTTATAAAAGCACAACATTTTATTCTCTAAAAGCTCTAAAAATGAAACCTAAAGCTTTATGTATTGTCATATTTAGCTTTACTTTCTAAAAATATAAATTAATTAGAATTTAAATGTTCTGAGCTTTTAAACTATTTAAAAAAATAATATTACTAAAAATGACAAGTTCAGTTAAAACCTTTGTTGTACATTGCGGACTTTAGGATGACTTTATGTTAACCTGCGACAAATTTTTCCGGATCAATTTGCTGAGTGCATAAGAGAGTGAAACCGACTAGTCAACACACTTTTTCAATTTTGACATAAAGGTACCAACTAACGCAATCAAAGCTTACATACTTAGTTTTCGTATGGTTGAACTATATATATAAATCAGTCTCTTCCCTGAAAACGCTCATAAAAACTTCGCTAATTCGGAATCACCGCAAGCTGAACTTTTAATCAAACTTATAAACCCGTATGCGTTTTTATATCCTTCATGCAATTGCGCTACAAGTGTGGCGAGTTGTTGACGCCTGCGAAGAATTCTGGGTTGGTGCAGCCAGGGCTGAACCACGCGGTCTACAAATTTTAATTTAAAAAAAAATCACAAAAATGAGTTAAGAAAAAAAGAGTTATATGAAATTAGTGATATGCTCGAATGTGAGGGGTGCGTCCCCTGAATCAATGCAACCCTTCTTATATTTCCACGAAATTCATCCAATCAGATTCTAATTTTTCATAGGTATTTTATATCAAAATTAACAGGTTATCGTAATATTTTTAAAAGAGTCAGCTCCTGGGTTCTGGTACTCCAATACAAATTATTATGTCTGGTTGGACCCCGGACTCTAGAGCCCCAGAACAAATATTTTCTTAAATTTCATTTTTTGTTAAGTGCTTTCACGGGAATGAGTTTGCGGAAGGCATTATACAAAGTTAGTGACATGCTCGAATCCGAGGTGTCCGCCCCTTGATCAATAATCTTTAGTTTACACACCATTCATCTAATTCATCATCATTCTTCTGCTCATACAACTTTTTCCCAAAAATATACGAAATTGAGGATAGAATCGCCCCAAGAGCCGCTCCCGTACAACGTCGGAATCATTCGACTAGTACTTTTATAATACGACTTATAATGGACCATAAATTTATAAATTTCGATGTTAAGTGATTTAGCCTTAACACGAAATAATACATTAATGAATGCATTTCTACTTAAAATTTTGAAATGATTGAAATCGAAATCCAATTATATTATGTTTACGTAAAGTTTACCACCTCTGGTTATTTATGCAACATAAGCATATTTTATAAACAATAATTATAAAAATCACAATAATTACAAAATTATATAACTTTTTTTTTTTTGTAACACTATTATTAAATATTATATAGTTTTGTGGTAAATAAAGCAAAAGTAATTTTAAACATTTATAGAGCAAGAATTTTATTATTACACAGCCAGGCGAGTATGAATGCGTGTATGCATGCATTATGATGATAAAATGCAATATAAGTCGTAATGTATGCAGTGTACTCGCATATTAATATAAAATTGGTAAAAAGTGAAAAGCATCGAATATTTTGAAATTTTCAAAAACTAAACTACCTGTTCCAACCGACGGCTCGATACTCTAAACAAAATATGTATATTATATGTTGATGATTCACGTTATGTAAATATAATATAAATTCGATACAAGATAATTGAATTAAAAAAAAAATCTTCTTCTTTTTCGTCTTCGTATTTAAAAGATCATACATAATTTTTTAACGATCGAACCAATCAAATCACTTAATTTTGTGTGTATAATACAATCGATTATATTAATTATCTATTCATCGCCTTGAATACATCTTTATATACAGTGGATACAAAAAATGCTAATTAGTAGTTTTTGGACAAGCTTCCGCTTTTATAAAACAAAAAAAATTTTTTGTTTTTGAAGATCACGATCATCAATATTTTTGCGTACACATTGCGCGCGCTTTATGCAAATTGAAAATTTTCTCATTGCATACAGCTACATACATACTCGTAATTTTGAAAAGGTGAATGCATTGTGTTGTGATTTGACATTTGTACATAAATACACGATCTCTCTCTCCTAAAACATAGATTTGAACATGATCACATTGCATCTTATGTATTATATATGATTATAAAACAAATATAATTCTCCTACCTTCAATCTTTTTTTTTGTATATTATATTTTTGTTATGTGTATACGAATGTTTCTTATCTAAAAATGTCAATCGACATGTCATTGTTGTATTTTTAATTGTTTTCTGTTTAAAAAAAAAATAAAATCTACGGGAAAATATGGATAAGCATTGTGTGTAGTATTTTCTCATTTATATCAAATCGCATTTAAAAGTAAATCAAAAATGAGGCGAACACATGAGATGTTGTATGATTGCATGCAGATACCTTGCTACTGTAGATAACTCAACACTCAACACTACAAAAAATTCACGACCAACTACCAAGAAAAATGAAAATCTGAGTAATATTTTGAGCAACTGGCAAAAGTAACACCTAAATAGAAACAACGCATTAAGTCCATAAAAAACATAATTTCAGTAAATAAATATAGATTATGTAAAAAATCTATAAAATCTATTAAAGATTGAGCTAATTTGAGCAAACTAAATGGTTGTAATTCGTGAACACAAGCAACAATGTTTAGTATGACATAAACCAAAAAAAAATATCACATAACACTTCGGTTCCACAATATTTGAAAATTTTTTT
The DNA here is from genome assembly GCA_932526605.1 of Nephrotoma flavescens. NCBI lineage: Eukaryota > Metazoa > Arthropoda > Insecta > Diptera > Tipulidae > Nephrotoma > Nephrotoma flavescens. Next base: position 41,834,551 of record OW052222.1, read on the forward strand.
AAACATATTTTGAGCAACAGTATTTTAAAGTTATCAAAAATACACAAAAAATAATCTGATATAAAAATTACTCTGGATAAATACGAAAAATAATAGGTATTTGAGCAATTACTAAAATATATCCAGATTTAGGAAAATAGTTCAAGTTATCAATAAAAAAAATTAGAAATTTTGAGCAACAAATCTTGCAAAGGCATCGAAACATGGTAGAGCAAAATTTTTGAGCAACTACCAAATGTAAATATAATATTATACGTTTGGAACCGCCGTAATGTGCAGAATATGATAAATAAAACAGAATATGGTGACTTTAAGAATTGTGTAGGATTTTCTCTCAAATACAGTTACTATAGAAAAATCTGGTGACTGCAGAAACGTTTTTTAACTTTTAATGTATTTATTTAGAGTATTTCAATACTCATACTGAACAACTACAAAATTTCAAGGTCAACTTTCAGGAAGAAAGCAAATATGAGTAACGTTTTGGGCCACTAATAAAAATTAATCTAAACAATGAAATTTCCATTATTTTGAGCAATTATGTTAAATAGATACAAAAATTATTTAAGTTGGTAAAAACGAAATTTACCTAGACAAATATCGATTGTGTGTTAACCGACGTAAAATTAAGCTAAATTCGGCGGCCTTAAGCGTGTTCATACCTGGCATTATCTCTATTTACACTTAATAGCGACCTCTCTTAAAAATATTTTATTTGTTTAATATTTTCAATTCCACTGAGCTACATTTATTGTCATGAAACTGAATTAGAAACACACTGTGATGTTATAATAAAGTTAAAAGTAACTCTTCTGATAAATAATTTGGATTTTTTAATAGTACGAACATAAAATTTTTTTGACCAACAATATTTTAAATAAATATTTACCGTTTGATCTCGGAGCATCGAATAACAGAGCAACCGGTCTATTGACTCCCACTAAGCAGTATGTCAACAAAAAAACTATTTTGGTTAACCACAACAGTTAGTATATGTAGTACTAATTTGAGCAACAAGCAAAATATGATCAAAAATCGAAAAATTTTCGAAATTATTTTTTAATTTTAAAATAGCCTAATTTTCAAAAATGCAAAAATTCAACAATGAGCAATTTCGACAAAACAAACTTAGAAATACGTTGAAGAGAAAGTGCTAACATTTTGAGCAACTATCAAATATGTAACCAACATAGAAACAACAATTTACGAAGTAAGCATAAGCTACCAAAATTTTCCAAGTTGAAATCGTAGAAAGGCCAAGTTCTTGTAAACGGCGGGGAATTGTCTACCTCGGGTTTTTCCGTACACTCTCACGCACAGCTGCGATGTTTTCATCAGACCTCGCGATTTGGTAACATACGGGTGTTGCTTGATTATTTGTCGAATCGATTGACTTGAATTGGCCGCATTCAAGCCAAACGACGAATAGTCGACTCGGCAGGATGGTTGTGGTGAGGAAATAAATCGTGTAATGCGCGGAACGTTTCCCGAAGGAAGCACTGATTTTGAAAATAAAATTTGATGATTTGCACACGTTGTTCAACGCTTTAACCATTCATGGTGATTTGTCATATACTAATGGACAATTTACAATAAATTTGACATATGCCTTAACACAACATGGCTGCTATAACGTAACACATTTCGAGCGTCGCTATTACAAGATCGTTTATTACAACTAAGAAGAGCACAATTTAAAAAATTTACAGTCAGTGTACTGAGATTTGTTTAACAAAAAAGTAATGTACTGGATAACTTATACTAGGTAATATTTATTTTGAGCAACTCAGTTAGAATCATCTGAATTCTGATTTATTTAAACAAATTAAAAACTGATTTATTTTGAGCAATAAAAATCTATGCAAAGGAATAGATGGAACGAAAAATAGATAAACTAAGATATTAAGTACTTAATGATTTTGAGCAACTTTTTAAAATAACACTGAATCAATAAACGATTGTTTTCAAATATATCAACTAATTAAAAAAAGCCGAAATGATCGTTTATGCTGTAATTATTTTCACACCATGTGTTAGGTATTTCAAATTTTGAGCAACTTTTTAAAACAAAAATAAATCGCATAATGCATCAAAAATTTATATTAATATGAAATGAGCTATTTGAAGCAACATAAACTGCAAGCCACTTTTTAATTACAAGTGCTATAAATTTGAGATAATATTAAACACCTAAAACACAAATTTAGATTAATAGATTAACTTTATCGAAAATTTACTAAAAAAATTTAGACATTTTAAGATGTTTTCTAAAAACAGACATTCCGATATACTTTAGTAACATTAAAAGAACTGAGCAGATGTAAATTAAAAATTCGTGTGTTTTATCACAATAAGAAGGTTTAGATGGTGCCTCCTAACGAAATGAAAATATCAATAAATTCGTCTATTTTGAGCAACATAATTATAATCTAAAAAAATAGATTTACGTTTAAGGAAATGGAATATAAAATTTTTGCAAAAATTTAAGTAAATAATGAATTAAATGGAAAAATTATCAAGTTCATCAGAAAATAACTAAAATTGAAAATTAGAGCCGAACTCAAAATTGATGTTTAACGGTGTTACGTTACTGATCCGAAAATAGCAAAAAAAACCCTATCAAAAAAAAATTGGAAATAGACTATATACTAGCCAATAGCCAATTAAGCAGTTGAAATAAGGAAGGTGAAATGTAAAATGTCAGTCTTAATATGTGAAAATAAAAATATTTTGAGCAACTTTTCAACAATCTCATTAGAGGTTAGAAAACTCAAGATACTGAACATTTTTCTAGGTTATTCTAAATTGAGCAACTAATCAGCTATTAAAATTTATCCATTAATCAAGATATTGAATACAATAGGTCATGCTAAAATTTGAGCAACTATACATTTAAATCAACATGTTAAATCACAATATTAACCGACTCGACTCTGGATTAAGTCGTTAACAAAAAATTTACAAAAAAAAATAAACCTTTTAGAATAAATGTAAGGTAATGACTACTACCCTATTTAGAAGGTAGAACTGTTGGAATTAGTATTTGAGCAACACACTTTTATTGTAGGAGAATATAAAAAACTGATGTGTTTTTAGAACAGAAATAAATTTTAGAGACCTGTCTCGATACAGGATAAACATTTAAGTAAATTCGATTATTTTGAGCAACATTTTATTAAACCTTAACGAGGGTAAAAATATTTATGAAGACATTTATTCAGCAAAAATTGCTCATTTGGAGATTGGAATATTACTGAAATTTTTTGTGATATTGGTGACATCTGGGGTTAAATAGTGGTACTACAGGTGGTTTTATAACAGTTTTGTTATATTTACAGAAGACTAGAACATAGCCTCTAGAATAAATCCAGGGGAATCTAGAATATTCGATCGGTCAGTCAACACAATTGGTGTGTCATTGGGGAGATTCGGTACTCAAAATATTAAAAGCGAAAGTGAACTGTGAGAAAATTATAAGTGGTGTTAAGAGAAAATTGCGATATAATTAAAATAAGTAAATTATTTATTACGTGAATTAATAATTAATTGTGGAAATTATTTGTTGTTGTGATTTTTGTGTTGTTAAAATTATTGTAGGAATATTTTGAGAATATTACATTAGTGCCGTAATTGTTTAATAATTATTTGGAAATTATTCAGAGTTTATTCAATTTCTATAACGATATTCACAATTCCGTGATACGAAGCGGATTTGACAGGATAAATTCGAAACAATATTTTTGTCTTTTGGTCACTGCAGTATGATGGGACGGCCGAATTTCGTAATTTAAAGAATTCCATATTCATTAGTACGAAACCAAACTTAAGTGGTCTTGGTAATCTCACCTCGATGATAAAATTTTGTTTCTAAAATATTGAATATAACATTTATGCCTATAAGGTCTAAGTCAACTATGAACTGAATTGAAAAATTATTCGGTTCATCAGAAATTAGATAAAGCAAAACAACTTTTAAATGGAATCACATACTAGACATAAAATTGCTGTTATGTTATTTTATTTCCCCCCTTCCTATTGGGATTTGATGACAACATAACATACAATTTTAGATCCCGGAATCAACCCCAATATTAATAAATTTATGTAAAAACTGTTTGGAAATAAACTACGCCGGTTTAAATATTTTTTTAAATAAAGAGATTTTGAGCAACTGTTTAACAAAGTCTTTATTAGGTAAAACCTCGATCTAGAAATTTTTTCTGAGTAATCAAATTAAATAAAACCATATATGAATTTGATGAGAATAAATTGAGCTACTATTCAGGCTACTACTGACTCTGCGGATTATGCCATAAACAATAAATGTTATAACACTGAAAGAGAATACATTTTACAATTTTCGATGTCAGCAAACTGTACTAATTATGTTATGTTAACTTATTTTTTTGCAGGATGAAAGGAATTATAGATGTGTGAGTAAACGGATATTTTAAGTAATTCGATTATTTTGAGCCACGTAGGCTACTCAAAACAATAATAGTTTGAGCAACTAAAATATGAAAGACAAGGTAGTTGATGATCTACCATAATATTTAGACTACGAATTAGAAGTAATTTTAAATTTGCAGATATGAGCAATTTAGAGCTACTTGTTTTCATTGTAGGATAACGTTAACGCTAGTGTGTTTTGTAACATAAGTGATTAAGCTAATCATAAATGCAAAGTGCTTTAGGAATTATCCACAATACGAAGTTAACATGTAAATTAGTTCGGCTATGCTGAGCAACATTTAACCTCATTATATAGCAAAAAATTTAAATAAACTAAGTGCAAAATAAAAATATTTTCAATCTCAAATTCAGTCCATCTTTTCGGGAGTTCTATACAAATACCTAAGAACACGATTTCAATGTAATATTTTGTGCAACACAAGGATGGAAATAATCAAATACGATGTTAATAAATAAAGCAACAGATCGGTCCATTCAAAACTACCTAAGAACATGTATGTATTTCATTCAATAATTTTCGTACAATATTACAAACAAACAAGCTATCATTGCTCAAGTAGCCCATAACAATTAAGATAGTATTTAACCAATAACTACAGTTAATATAATAACGAAATCAAAAAAATTTAAATCTGGAAAATTTAGAAATCTAGAAGGGTGAAAATAATTAAATAAAAATTAATTGAGCTACTGATCAGTTCATTCGAGAATAGCTTAAAACATGTTCTTAAATATGCTTATTCAATAATATTAATTATATTCATCAATTTAATTCGTAAAATATTTTGTATAATTGAGCGATTTTGAGCAAAACAAGGGTGAAATTAATCAAATAAGGTATCAATTATATGAGGTGTTGATCAATGCATTCGAGCATGCCTAAGAACAAGATTTTGTATTGTTCAAAATTTGAATCCTTCCTATACTACCAATATATGAGCTATTTTGAGCTACACAAATTTCATTATACTAATAATACTGATGCATCTTTCATAGCCTAGCAAACAAAATATTTAAAAAAAATGTCCACCTTATTATTATTGCCCACATCAATTAGACTAGCATTTGAGCAACACTAAGAGCTGAACTTAGAGCAAAATTAGAAATTTTAAACCAAGAATGGTAACAATAATCAAATAAAATTTTATTTAATTGAGCTACTGACCAGTCTATTTGAGAATAGTTAAGAACAAGTTTTTCAATATACGTATTCAAGAATGTTAATAATATCCAATAATTTTAGGTCTTAAAATATTTCATGCAATTGAGTTATTTTGAGCAACACTCAAATTTCATTGCATTAAAATAAAAATGCTCATATAATAATAACATGTTATAACTAAGAGTTTTGTAACATATACCTTAGTGAATATAATCAAATAATATCTTAATTAACTTAGCTACTAATCAGTTCAATCGAGATAACCTTAAAACATACACAGCGAAAATATATAAATAAAATGTTTATTATTCCAGCTACTACACCGTCCATTCGAGAAATATTATCAACATGTTTTAAAATTTGCTTAATCTATAATGTTAATTATATTCATTAATTTTAATTCGTAAAGCGTTCCGCGCAACTGAGCTATTTTGAGCTATGCAAGGGTGAAATTATTCAATCAATATGTCTGTTATTTGAGCCGCTGATCAATCCATTCGATACTACTTAAGAATGACATTTTATTTTAGTCAACAATTGTATCAATAAGCTATTTTGAGCTACACTGAGGTATCTATTTAAAGATTGACTTTATTATATTTTTCAATATAACAATGAATGTTAATAATATGCAATAATTTGAATACTTAAACTATTTCAAACAATTGAGATATTTTGAGCAACACAAATTTCCATACATTATAATAATATTATTCATATGATAATTACATGTTAAAGTAAAAATTAAAATAATGACACAAATAAACGGCCTTAAATGTATAACTAGGTTAATATATTCAAATAATACGTTGCTTAATTGAGCTACTTAACCGTCCAATCGATAATGATTAAGAACGTATTTTTAAATATGCATATGTAACATTTTTCGCACAATTGAGCTATTTTGAGCAATACAAGCAAATACTCAAATAAAATGTCTATTGTTTAAGCCGCTGTTTAGTTACTTTGAGAATTCTCAAAAAGGAAATTTTATTTTATTCAAAAATTTTAAGACAAAATCATAAAATTGTAAATCTAGAATGGTTACAATAATGAATAAAACAAGAATACTAATAATATCCAAAAAATTAAGTTTTTAAAATAATGGCACAGACAGTTTTAAATGTACAACTTGGGTACATGATCAAATAAAATGTTAATTATTTCAGCTATTAATCAGTTCATTCGAGAAAATCCAAGCACATCATTTTAAATATTCAATCATTTTAACACTTACAAGATTTCGTGCAACTGAGCTAATTATGAAATGAAAATTAAAAGATTAAAATTATTGAATGAAAGAAAACATGTTTAGTATAATTGAGCTATTCTGAGCAAAATAAAGTGAAAATATATAAATAAAATATTTATTAATTGAGCTACTGAGAATTATGAAGAGCATGTGTTATTTCACTCAATAATTTTAATACTTACAATATTATGTACAAATGAGCTATTTTGAGCAACGCAAATTTAATAACATTGAAATAATAAGTTTCAAATGGATGAAATAATATACGTACTAAACATAATATTTTAAACCTTTTTTAATTTTATTATTTTATTCACAATAAGATTTTTAGTATTTGAGCAACGAAATTTATAATAGTATAAAACAAATTGAGCAATAAAACTTGTAATAAAATAAAGTTTTAAATAAAGTTCAGAACAAACGGTACGGACACATAAATTCGTGTTCGTTAAAACTACCTGCCAATTTCTCTATACACAGAAAACACAAATTGACGTTTTTTTTTGTTGTTGTTGTTATTAATCCGTGCAGCACAGAATGATCGATCGACAACGATCATTCTCAGGCATTGAATACAAATATAAAAAAGTATTATAAAAAAAAATCGCGGATCACTGTATGTTACAATGCGTCAAGCAAACAACTCTCGTTTCGCTTAGCGATCTCTGCCACGTAAATTTAAATAATTTAACAATAAATTTTATTTGATATTTATTTATATATATAAAAGTATTTATTTTTATTTGTGATTGACAATAAAAATAAAATAAATAAATAATTAAAATTAAATAAATGATCGTACGATCGAATTTGGAAAACCACCCAAAAATTTGTATTAATTTAAAATTATTATTTATTTTTATTTTTTTTTAATTTGACGATCGCGATCATAAATTTTTATGATGTGTTTGATGAAAATTCCATAATTTGTGCGTTGCGATATATATATAACAACACAGAAGTGTATCGTTCCGATACGGAATTTATTTATTTAGTTTATCAAAAACTAACGATCACACATATATATATATATATAAAAAAATTATAACAAAGAATAAAAAAAAAATTTTTTTTTAGGATCAACAAAATTTTTAATATTTTATTTATTAATTTTTTTTATATATAAATATATATTTTTGTGAAAAATGACAATGCGAAAACAAAAGAAACGCGAAATTTTTATAGATTCACAGCACGGACACAATAGGAGTTTGCGAAAATAGTGTCGAGATGGCCGCCTCCGGTTTCAAAATTCTCAAGACCTCCTGGAATTTTTATTACTATTGTTATTATTATTATTACTGTACGATATTATTGTTATTGTTATAATTCGCGATCACATAAGTTATAATAATAATAAAAAGAAAAAAGATCGATCGATCTCTTTTGTTTTTCTTCGCGTTTCGTGTGTTTATTTTATTTTTTTACGTTATTTTTTTTTTTATATTTATAAATAAAATAATCGATTGATCGCGATTGTATAACAATCGATCGACCAGACATAAATTAGCATAACCTGCATAATAAAATAAATTTTCCTTATAATGTTAGACGATCATTATGTGATGCGTTTTTATTGACACAGTCAGATTTTTATTATTTTTATTTTTATTTTTTTTTGGTTATGAGAAAATCCGCGTTATACCGAAAAATTATCCGCCGTCATTTCCTTTTCATTTTTTATGCAGTCAGATGGTAAATTAGATTTTTAAAGCATCACTAAGCATGGACGAAGAGACAATGGACGTTATTTTCTCATCGCCTATATATAGCGAGTGTTAAGCGTATTATGATTTAATTATGTATATATGAAATTCTATGCACAATGACATCTTTTATACACACATCGAGTTAATTATAAAAATGGCGGAAGCATAATTATTTTATTGTTTAAAGATTCACAGTGACAAAAAAAAAATGGCGACTATAGAGATTGATAAAATTTTTATGAAATAAAAACGTCTTGATTCTTAATTTGACTACCGTTATTAAAAGGCCATCAATTTAAACCTTTTAATAGATTATGTTAATCTCGTTACGAACCCTTTTTAACAATACCTTTGTATAACAATAAAAAAATAAAAATGTAAGGAAATACTTTATGTTACTTTAACAACAAAAAAATATAACTGTGAACCTCTTTTCTTGTTACAAATATAAAAGTAGAACATAAGACCTCTTAATAAAATAATTTATATTCTTATGTAACAATTTTCTTCTTGTTTTCATTCAACAGCACAAACAATATAAATTTCAAGTGTACCTCTCTACACAATCCTTTATACAAACACACATATATTGTCATCTCAGTTTTCAACAGCGTTTTTGATTTAGTGACATTATAGATTTTCTGGATTCCAGGTGTGTCGTCTCGCTTTCATATATACATATGTGCACAAATAAAGTAAATAAAATCAATGGTGCTAAAATAAATGATCGACCACAAGCTGAGATGATCGCGATTTGAAATAATACAAAACAAAATGTTATAAATTATAGAGGATCAATTTCACGTCCCTTTCCGCTTTTTTATTGTACAAATCTGTATAAATTCATCCAATCGCGTACATCACTTTGTGTATGTGTGTGTGTGTATAGAGAATAAATTCTATTATACTAAATTAAAGCGCCATAACGATCGTCGATCGCGCGCATATAATATATACCGTATATATGTATGTTGAAGCGCCATTTTTAATTTTAATATAATTATTTTGCATTTAGAAATAATACTTCCTGTCTTATATATATATACAATGTGATCATATATAATTATATATGAATAACCTCATTATACATTGCGCGATCGAATGATCATTCGGTTTATTATATATACATAAATATATTTCGAGGGATGATCATTATGACGAAATTTCTCACGATCATGACTAAAAATTTTATGTCTGTTCTTAGAACATCTAAATATGTATATATATAAAATAAAAAAATAAACCGTGTGCCGACACGATCACCTCTCCGCCGCGCCGCACAGATCTATAACCCCGTGCACATGACCTTTTAGTATATTGTTTTGGAACGTGTATGTGATATTTATTCTAACAAAAAAAACATGTTTTCGTTATTTTCTTAAATCATTTCTTGACGAATTGACATTTTTTATTTCTGTTATGAGATTTTTGCGGCATTTTTTTTTTAATAAATGTTTTAAAAAAGTATAAAAATAATAATAATATTAATAAAAACTATACGGCTTGCGGTACGTGCAATGAATTTATTTATATACATGTGTATAAGACTCATAAAACAAAAGAAAATTCTAAAATTCTAAACACAAGAAAATATTAATATAAAAATTTTATAAAAAAAAAAATTTATTACTTTAATTAGCCGCGAAAAGTATGATAAATGTTTTGATGCGGAGAACGTAAATCTATCACTTTTGCGTATGGTATACAACAACACAGTTCGGTACTCAAGACAATGCAGTCAATATTATGCATAGGTACTCAGTCAACCTTAACAAAACTACTGGAACTAATCGATCTGCTCGTGGTACAAAATCATTTAGTTTTGAATAAGTCAATTAGTACAGAAAAATTTAAATATCTTTTTTTTTCGCTTTCTAGGCGGCACAAAAAATTTTAATATTTAATAAAGTATGAGGCTATTTTACGTATAAATTTTTCTAAAAGTAAAATACACTATAAAATAATAAAATTTTTACTGTCTGACTTTTCAATTAAGTGCGCGCATATGCATTCAAAAGCTCGCGCACTATCCACCACATTATATTGAGGTTACCCCTATTGGTATTCATATTGTACATAAATGATGTATAACATTTGTTGATCATATACTGTCTGCATATTTTCATTAATTAAAATAAATCATTTAAAGTGAAAAATTTGTAGTTTCAATTCTACACAATATATTAAATATCATATCGTGTAAATATCAAAAAAAATACAACATTATAAGATTGATGCGCACGCATCAAATTAAATAAATTACATAAATAATAAGAAACGCGTATAAAGACGCGACATAAGGAGACTGGTGGGGCGAGGGGGGTTTTTATAAATATTACACATTTGATTTACTTATAATTTGTATTTTTTTTTTGTTTTCTAAGACGAGAGTTCTTCTTCTTGGCTTGCATTTCTGTAATTGACAGTATAACAACAACAGCGCACACAAAAAAAAAAAGTTTTTGCCGCGCGCATAACTACAGACATAATAATATTCAACGCGACTAACTCAAAAGTAATTTTTATTTTCTTAGAAATTAGGTTATGTCTCAATTAAATTATATGTAGTCTGTGCGTTGTGGTTTCTAAAGTATGTGTAGTTATATTTTTTCAATGACTGGTGCCGCACGGTGTTAAACTCTTCATAAATTTTTGACCGAAAAATTTGACTATAAATATTCAAGACGCGCAGACGCGGCGGTTTAACAGATATAGTATGTAAGTATATAAAAACCCGGATTTAGATGGGGGGAAAAAAAGTTTACTCATTTGTATAAAGTGACGAATTCTTAAAAAAAAGACACTTTACACCAAAAAAAAAATACAAATATTCGATTTCATCTGCGTTGATTCAAGAATGCAGCAGGTAAAATATATTTCTGCATTTGTCATAAAATTGGATCCACCGGAAACTTCTGTATAGTCACAAATGCCAAACACCCCGTTATTCGCAGATAACAGTTAGCTTAAATGTGCGACCCTAAAGTTAATTTACTAAAGATACTTTGGCCCAACGGGGTCAGAAGTTATCCAAAAAAAAAATCCAAATGGCCTAAATTTCCAAAATCTCGATTAACAAAAAAATGATCCATTATACAAAATACCGTAGTATAGAAATCAAAATTCCAATTGACAAAATTCCAAAAATTTGTTCGCGCGCCTTTCATATTTCCATGGCAATAAAATGGACTTTTTTGGAATTCTGTATATTGGAATTTTGAAATTTTGTATTTTGTATAGGAATTTTGTTTTTTTTTTAATTTTATTTTTAGGAATTGTGTTTATTGGAATTTGCGTTTCTGGAATTTTGTTTTTTCGAATTTTAATTTTGGAATTTCGTTTTTGGAGATTTGGATTTGGCAAATCGCACCCAACCCAAATAAAATTTCCAATGGAAATTATTCCATTTTATGGCCATAAAATTAATTAAAATATTCACGTTTCACACCTTGCGCACCTTTCACATTTCCATGGCGATAAAATGGAATTTTTTTGGGAATTTTTTATATTTTGATATTTGGCATTTTGTATAGGACATTTGTTTTTTGGAATTTTGTTTTTCGGAATTGTTTTTATTGAAATTTTTGTTTCTGGAATTTCGTTTTAGGAGTTTTGGATTTGGCAAATCATTCCCAACCCGGACCAACGCTATTGAGGAGAACAAAAGTATCTAAAATTTTAATTCGCAATTTAATTTTACAAATTTGTCTGCAATCCACTTCCCCCAACCCTCCCGTCCCACTCCCTTATGCATTAAAATTACAATCTTAAATTATTTGTTCATTAATTCTAAACATAAAACTATTTATTTTAAAATGTTGATTGGCAAGAAAAAAACCATTTTATAGTAAAAGTCACTATAGACCAAAGACTATGTTCAACTTCATTCAAAATGGTCGCGCGCCGTAATAAATATTGATGAGTATCTAAAAATTCTTGACTCAACAATTTTCTGGTTTAAGCCTAAATTTTAATTACAGTTACAGTTTGTTTGATATACAATTTATTTAAATATTCCGCCCATCACAGTTTTTAATCTGTCAATTTCGCCTAAATGGCAATATTTGTTTTAACGCAAAGTTAGAGGAAATTTTTGAAAAACTTAAAAAAGAACTTTTTAAAATTTCCCAAGAAGCCTCGATATTTTGATGAAGAATTAAAAATTACAAACTTAGATCTCGAAAATATTCGAGTTGTGAGTTTTTGATTTCTTTTTCGTAACCGGGTGAGTCCTAAGTCGCTTATCGTCGTCTTTTTCGAGAGAACGTATCGAACGTATCTAGCTTTTTTTTAGCTGCGCATTTTTGGTCAATTAGAGAAGATACCGACTTAATGCCCTTTATTGCGCTAAGCATAGCACCGGCTGGCATTGCTACGACTCACGAAGCTCTCGTTTAACAAGAATTTTCACTAGAATTTGTTGCCTCAACTTAATCTTCAACATCTACTCCTTTGTCAGTTGATCAAACCATAAGTTGGCTACACCAATATCCTGAATTTTTGACAATAAAAATACATTGATCATTGCTCTGTAGTTTGCGCTATTGACGTTTACACGCTGTCCTTCCACAATTTTAAAGAAATGCGGTGCGATGATGCCACCTGTTTATCTAATATTATTAGATTATTAGATTTTCTCCGGATACAGAGGTTGCAGGAATTTCGCAAGTACATATATGGAGACACTGCAATAAACAAAATTGACGGGAGCATCTTAATGCTTTCGACAGAATAATCCAAAATGTATGGTTAGTTTAGATTCTAAGCTATAAGGATGCTATAGTTATATTAGTGAGAGAGCATGGCTTAAGCGGTTTAAATTTGCACTGATTGCAGGATGGTTCGTAATGCCCAGGCTACCCTACTTAAAAAACTCCCTTAAGCGAAATATTGGGCGGCCAATTTTACAAAATATTCCTAAGCTTTTATTGTCATTCGTTTCGCTCAACAAAAACCAAACATGCGATCGATTTGAAAAACAAACGAGCCATAAAAATTTGTATAGCAACATTTTCGGAAAATACGAACTGGACGACTGTCATTTAAAATCTCAACGCACACGAAAGTTGTTTAAATTTCGAAGATTTTTTACTAGTTGTAGAACTATTCCGAAATTCATTATTAGTACAAAACTTGTTTCCAACTGTCTAAATTTTTAAGAAACTAAACTAAATGTTAATGATGGAAAATTAGTTCAAGACAGAGAAAAAGTTATAAAAAAATATTCAACTGCTCTTATTTAAATAGACTGAGTTCCAAAGATTATTAAAAATATCGTTCCAACAATATTTCGCATGTTACGCTCAAAAGAGGTTAAAAAGTTTAATTTACTTAACGAAACCTGCCACAAACGGAACGCATTTATTCCGCGGACAAAATTGCAATCTTTGCTTTAGATTGTTCTCCTGTTCACAAATAATGAAAATTAAATGCAATTTGAATATATTTGGGGTTCTAATGGTCGAACAAATTGAAAACTGTAAATGTCAGAGTAGTGTTGAAAGAGAACAACGAGTTAGGTGTTACATATTTGGCTCAGAAGATCTTCTGCGCTTGCACAGAAGTATAACATCGATCATACTAGATCCTTTCAAATGAAATATCGCTTTCACTCTCTGTTGGAGTTAACGACGAGAGTTCTTCTTGACTCGCATTTCTGTAATTGACAGAATAACAACAACAGCGCACAAAAAAAAATTTGTCGAAGGTTTTAATAATTCAAACTTCTAAATCTCATGAAAATCTATTAAAAATTGCACGGTAAATTTTTTCTGTAGTTAGTACTTTTTCTACACAAGATTTCAGTCATTAAAACCAAAGACTATAGGTTCAACTTCATTCAAAATGGTTTCGTGCCTTAATACAAATTGATAAGTATCCAAAAATTCTTCACTGAACAATTTTATAGTTTAACACAAATTTTAACAACAAACAAGTTTGCTTATTTTTAACCAGCTTTACGGAAATGCCTTGTCAGGTACAAAATTTACTTAGTTAAATATTCGTCCCAGCTTACTTCTCACTCTTCTAATGAATAAAAACGACCAAATTTTTATTCTCCAAGACCCGCCTAAATGACGATATTTGTTTTATCACAAATTTTGAGGAAATTAATGGAACATTTAAAAAAAGCTAAAAAAGAGAAATACAATATTACAAAATTGAAAAATAAGCATTTCAGATACCATATTTCTGTCAGGTATGTTCATTGCCATTTGAAAAATATGGCCCAATTCTATTGAACGACAAAGCCATTCAACGGTTTTTGTTGTTCAATAGAATTGGGCCAATTCTGGATTAGCATAAATTCAGCCACTATATGTTTCGGATTGCAATGAATATACCTGACAGGAATTATGGTACCTGAATTGCTTATTTTTCGATTTTGTAATATTGTATTTCTCTTTTTTAATTTGTTGTTCAACAAAAATATTATTGAACGGTATACCTATGTATTTTGTTTGTTTAATATAGTATCTTTTCGAGGCTAGATTGTTTTCCGCAATTTATGAATAAAAATTTATGAAAATCATATTTCCATGATAATCACAAATTTCGCCGGTGTAGCAAAATTAGACTTAAATTATTTCCTGTTTTTTCTAGAAATCAGGTTTTATTTTGTTTGCCTTTCAGGCGAAAGTTTCATTTCCCGTTTTTCCGGCTCCTGGACTAGCACTAATTTTTTCCCGTGAGCTCTAATTAGCACAAATTTGCCTTAATCGGTATGCAAAGCTTCATTTTGAAATTCGAAAGTTTTCCCGCTGCAGTTGCCCCACAACTTTCGGAAATACGGCTAAATGAAGAAATTTTTAAACCAAAAAATATGTGAGCTTAGTAATAAACGTACCTTTACCGAAAATACTCTTATAGGTTTTTTTACAGTTCATTTCTAATCATTTTCGAAATTTTATTTATTTGTATTTTAGTCCGGGACCACCAATTTTCAATTTGCCAGTGATAACGCATCAGTTATAGCGACTAATTTTAATGGTGTAAAGGCGACAACTAAAGAAGTACAAAAATATGTTTTTTTGGCTGTACATGTTACTTGCCACTTTCCTTTGCGTAAACTAGGCCTTAAAAAACTTTCCCGAGGCCATCGAAAGAATAAAAACGTTTATAATCACTTTCACAGTCCTAAATGACTAAAAGAATATTCTGCGTTTCAAGCGGATTTTTAATATTCAAAATCACAAAATTGTAAAATTTTGCAAAACTCGTTGACTTTCACTTGAGGCAGGGTTTTATGAATTTTAGAGTAATGGGAGGCCTTAAAGTATTATTTTAATTTTTATAGCTTTGAAGTCTCTTATTTAAAGGAACCAAGTTTCAAGGATTATTAATGTTCACGGTTAAACGCATTTTGCAAAGTGTGCATTTACTTCCTACAAAATTTTGTATTTTACGCTCAAGAGAGGGCCGTTAATAAATATTAACCTACTAAATGTAACCTGTCTTAAGTGTAAATGTTACATTGCGCGGACAAATACAAAATGATATTAGGTTGTATTGTCACTCGCTTCGCTCATCACTCAATAATTGACAAAATAATAATAAATAATAACAAATTGAAAATTGTAAATGTCTGAGTAGTGTTGGAAGAGAACAATAAGTAAGGTGATACCGATTTCCTTCAGAAGTTCTTCTACAATGAAAACATCGAGCATGTTAAAACCTTTTACTCTCTGTTGGAGTTTAAAAAATGAAGTGCGCTCTTAAAAACCTTCTTGAAAATATATTAGTGGCTTTCATATCTCCATCATTGAAATTATACGTCAGTAACATGAAATCAATTGATTTCCTGAATAGTACCTAGCCCCAGGTGTTTTCAAAACTTTGTAATCAGGGTTGATACTATAAAAAACCCTGATTTAAAAAAAATATTAAACGAGCGGTTTAAAACGGAAAGGTGTTGGGTGCTGAATTGAAAATTTCTGGGGATGTTAATTTTTAGCAGCCACTAATAGCGCAAAATATATTGTGATAAGTATTTGATACAAATTTACAATTTAGAATAAAATTTATCAATCTCATTCACAAAAATGTCATTTAGAATGTAATTTAAAGTTAAAGGGGATTCAGTAAATATTTTATGTAGGTAGTGACATCTATTAGTGATTGGTATGAACTAAATATAAATTAAATATGAAATATATATTCGAAAACACTAAATTTGGTCTAAATTAGCATTTTGGTATCTACATCTTTCTTAGTCATCCGAGGATTAGGACAAACAGTTATACAGCAGTTCTCCAGACATCGAGTCTGGTCTACAACTCCAAAAAAAATCGCGAGTACTAAATGTCTATGTTTACCGTTTTAGGAAGTGGAAGTACAAATGCGAGGAATTATTATGCAATATTCCGCACGTAAAAGAAAGTTAATTAAGCAATTAATTGTTGTAACAAATCGAGCATTCTGGTAAGGCTAAACAAGAATTCCAAAACGGCATATGGCAAGTTTTTAAATTTGTTTTTGCCTAAGTCAAAAGTAACGATTAATAAGCAGAAACAAGTGTTATTATTAGTTATTATCTGATCAAAAATGTTAGAAGGAAAGTCGAGCTAAATATTGAAGAAATACACACAATAACAGATTTGCAAATCGTGCAAGATTTTTTCAATGCCATTCAAAACGATCTTTTAAAGGAAACCCAACTTCCGAAATGCTAATCAGCAGTTAAAAAATAATGGTCAAATTATAAAGAGAAAGGGCTCAATAAATTTGTTTCAAAGAATTCATGATGGTGTACGATATGTGATCTATTAGGGCAGAAAATCGAAGTCTTCTAAAATTAGTGACATTTTAAGGCTCGTGAAACACCTTCACCAACACGACTAAAACCAATTTTTATAATTAAGAAGTGTTTACACTGTAAGCTAAATAAACGGTTACTAAATCCAGTACTCTTAAGTTATTAGACCAATTTTTCAATCCACCCCTCAAAGCCCAAAACAAACATTTTACTGGAGAAACCGCCGTTTCGTCTTCGAAACATAAGCCAAAGTATTATCTGATGATAATTTTAGGCTACATCATTAAGATAACTTTAAAGACAGCTTCCTAAAGTTCATTGTATACAGGAGGAGTTCATTCAAGTTCTTACTAAGTAAATGGCCCCATATCATAACATTCCGCTACAAAAATATTGCTTCGACCTAACGAGATTAGACGCGTTAGACTAAATTTTTTTTCGTCAGAGGAAATCACTCTCCCTCAATCCGTTGTCCACGACATGTAATTACGCCCAAATTTACGATAACTGTTATGCATGGCGGTTTGGAGTTGTTTGCTTAGTGGTTTAGTCCATTTAATGTTTGGCGAACTGTTTAAAGTGTGAGTGATGTGTCTAGCTGGTACAGCGTGAGATATTGCTTCGGCCTTTGTTGGGACTTTCATGTCATATTTCCAAAACTTAAAAAAAAGCGAACAACGATTTCAGAACGTCCAATTTTCCTCGCGATCCAAGCGACCAAAAGATGTGCAATATATTTCTAACAAGAGTTAAATTATGCAAAATGAAATTTCGATGACAAAATTTCAATTTTTGTGCGTTTTTGGTAGAAGCGTTGTACTGAAATTCCTTGCGAGGGTTGCACGACTAGCGGCACTCTTGAAATGTCATCTAAGCTAATGAAAAAGTGAAAAAGGTTGACATCTAACGTAATTACTGCGTTATTTTTAAATGTTGCTTCAATCCATATAAAGCTCATTTTTCACAAAACCTGGTGGTTTCACCAACACCTGGTGGTTAATTTTCTCTCTCTCTCTCTCTCTCTTTGGCACTATATCCCATCAAGGGATTTGGCCGCCTCAAATGAGGTTTCATAATCATATTCATTTCGGATAATGAGTGTATAATTCATTGATCCTAAACCAGCCGTGAAATTTTTTCCTTGTCACCACCGGGAATCGAACCCGGGACCTCCGGTCGCTGGAGCACGCATGTTGACCACTTTGCTACCGGGGCGGCATCTGGTGGTTAATAGACTAAACAAAAATTATATAGACGACGATAAGTTAGTCAAAAATCAGGCACTCCAATTTCTTCAAGTAAATCTACGTATTATCATTTACACCTCACATAGTTAAAAAATTTCTAAGGCGGACCCTGTTTTAGACGGAATTCGTCAAAGGCGGAAAAATAACATATACAGAAACTTGAAAAGAATCCATATGGAATTTTTGTCTTTTATAACCGAAACCGTCGAGTAACTGACGGAATGATTTTATCCACAGAAGTTTGATTATTGAAATTGCCTAACTTCATTCTAGTAAAAAAAAACCTAAAAAATTGAGCTGTCAAATAAACCTATGATGTTTAGACGTTTCGTGTTTTGTTAAATTTATTTAAATTAAAAATTTTCTTGTATTAAAAAAATGAATCCCGAAAAAAATAAACCTGAAAGGAAAATTTAAGGTCTTAATGCGAAAATTCTATTAATGGAAAACCCGTCAAGGAATTGTGTGATAAACTTAGATGCTAGAAAACAAAAAATAACCGATCGACCAAAAAATGTGAAACTTCAATTTCTAGATTCAGTCAAACAGTACTTGAATGGTTTTGCATCGCCAAATTATAAAATTTGACGCAGGAAGTTGTGATAGCAAAAAAAACCAGTCCTCCAGAAAATATAGCTAATTTTGACTAAACCGTTCTATTTTTTCAAGCCCTTCTGAAAGGAATGTTGCATTTTAAAAGAGAAAAATGTGGGGCTGGAATTGTTTTAAAAGAAAGAGTAGCGGTGCGAAACCTAGATATTCCAAAAATTTAACTAAACACGAGTTGCCAGATTCAATCTTTTCTTATAAAAATGACTGGCATTGCTTTTGGAAACTTTCTTGTGGAATTAAGTATGCCCAACTCGAGCTGTTCCCTTCCAAGGTAGTTTTGGAATATTTACTAGCGAACTCAACGTTTTACCGTCATTAGATAGTACAACTCCTGAAAACCGGAAAACCCTGTCCCTTGAGATTCCGTCTTTGAGAATACTTACGTCGATATATTTTTAATCAAATCCTAATAACATAAAATCTTTTTATCAACTAAAACTCCACAAGATGTCAGCCAATTTGTGTTAAAAGAATAATATTCCCTTATTCAATTTTACGTTTCAGTAAATAATTTTAGGCCAAAGAGATTAAATGGCAAACGATCACTTTAATTAGCAAATTTAACATTTTTAGGACCAGGCCGAGTCACTGGTGTGTGCGATTCAATTTGTTTTAATTTATACGCTCAATCACATCATATAATTATTCAAAACGATCATAAAAACATAAATACATATATAAACTTTTGTGATTCGTTCAATTACACCCTAATCAAAATATCATAAAACACAATTTGATGATCATTTTTAATTTTATTTGACATGATCATCGTAAATTTTAACCAAGTGTATACACACAACAACAAAATACATTAAAATTAAAATTATATTCTGTCTGTCTGTCACTGTTATACACCAAAAATATGTATTACTTATGTGCGCGTATCCTATATGGGATAGAGGATCATATATAAGACACAAGAATCACACAAAGAGATACTAAAGAAGTATCTATACCACAATACAATATTGAAATTCACAAGACAATCGTTTTTCATCGACACCTTTAAATTTCAAATTCAAGACGCAGCACATCGATTGAATTCATGATTTTATTATTATTATTATTATTATTACGACTATCACTATCATCAACATCATCATTGTTATTATGGTTGGTAAAATTGTTTTGGCTTACGTTAAGCCACATTATATACATTTAAGTATGTCAATCATCATAAAAATGTTGATATAAAAATCGGAATTTCGACGAAATCTCTCTAATCAAGAGGTACTACCACTAAAAACTACTTTCAAAAAAAAAAAAAAAAATTAAAATATATAAATAATTTTTATGACTCCAATAAAATTAAATAAATAAATATTTTATATAATTAAAAAACAATAAATATACATTTTATGTTTAGTGTCGCCTAAACTATTACAAAAAAAAATTTTGTGCATTTTGCAAAATTGTTCGAAACTATTGCAATGATGAGACGTTAGACGCGCCTAATCCTATAATATGCGTCCCGACTAGAGGAGTTAAAGAGACCCCCTAAAGGTTTATTACCTATATAGGTCAAGCACTGTGTCGTCTGTGTCGTTTGATTTATTTCTTAAAAAACTACCTTTATGGTATACATATACAATATTTCTGCACAGCATAAGGTGCCGTCGGCGTGTCGACGCAGCGCGCTTAAAAATAGTTTTTTTTTGTGTGTTCTTTAGTTCGTTATATATGTACCTTTATTGTGTTCTATATACAAAAAAAAAATAATTTCGAATAGTTTAAAATACAGAATAATAATAGTTGTTTTTATTGTTTCATATAAAAATTCTAAAAAACTAAATATTTTATTTTTATGTTTTATGGTGAGAATATACATAAATTTTGAGTATTTTTTTTGTTTTTTGGTTAGTTTATGTTATAGTTTGTGTGTTTATATAAAAAAAAAAGTCGTAATGATTTTTGTATGCAAATTAGAATTTAGTACGCGCGCGACTAAATTTTGATGCGGGATCGATATTCGACATATTATATTTGAGTATGTATATGGATCGTCAAAATCAAACCGTATATTAAAGTAATATTTAAGCGGAAGGAATATAATGCGGAAAACTATGCGAATCGAAAGTTAACAAAATGGGCAAAATAGTTATTAATTGAGTATATAAATTGTTAACCTACTACTTGCTTATTTGTACATTATTTATTATGATTTATTTTTTTCAAAAAAATATTGGTGGACAAAAAAATATTGGTGGACAAAAATATTTTGGTAAACCAAAACAAAATGTTGGTGGACAATTTTTCCATATAATCAAACAAAACCAAATGACTTATATGTAGAGGATGATCACAACGGTTTTGACGAAGCAGATGACAGCAATCAGGGCGCAGATTTTAACCCTTCAAAATGTGATGATTCAGATTCATCATTATTAGATGAAAACGCCAATTTGGGAAATTTAGAAAAATTAGCGGAAGGAATTGAATCCAATTAAGTGAATTATGACGAATCGCTCTTCTTTGTTCATCTGATGCAGTCATAGATGGAAGCGAATTAAAGAATCGTACATTTACAAGATTGGATATGTTCAAGAAATAAGTAGTAACTGATATTGAAGACAAACGAGCGGCTGCCCAAAAATCAACAACAGCGCCGCACAATAAGACTCTTTTGGGCGTATATAACTTATTAAGTAGTGGAAGGAATAAAAACACCAGTTTAGCAAAAATGTTTCAAATGTTCGTTATCACTCAAGGCTATTAAACTTACCTTTAATAGTTTTGAGTGATAACGTTTTAAAACAGTTATTAGCGAAAAGGAACCGATGAACCATCAAGAACCGATGGCGATGGACCCTGATTTCGGGAATCTGATGGGCCTCCGGGTTTATTTTTAATTGTTTTGCTCAGCTCAAACGGTTTTACTCAAAATTGCTGGAAGCAGATTTTCGAGTTCGAGGAATCGATGGCGATGGACCCAAATTCAGGAAAAAATCTGTAAGAGGTTTTCTGATGAGCCCCGGGTTTATTTTTAATTTTTTTTCTCAGCTCAAACGATTTTAATGAAAATTGCTGGCAGGAGGATTACGAGTACCAGGAACCGATGGCGATGGACTTTAATTTCGTGAAACAACGTGTAATGGCTTATCTGGTGAGCCCTGGATTTATTTTTAATTTTTTTTGCTCACCTCAAACAATTTTAATCAAAATTGCTTAAGGAGGTTTTTGAGTACCAGGAACCAATGGCGATGGAGCCTTATTTCGCGAAACAACGTGTAAGGGCTTATCTGGCGGGCGGGTTTATTTTAAATTTTTTTGATCAGTTCAAACGATTTTAATGAAAATTGCTGGAAGGAGGTTTTCGAGTATCAGAAATCGATGGCGTTGTATCTTCATATCGGAAAAAATGTTTAGGGCTTATCTGGTGCTTATTTAAATTTTTTTTTCTCAGCTTTTAGTTATTTAGAAATTACTCTTGAGTATGATATAATTAGTCCTTCACCAACAACTAACAAATAGAAATGTGAAAGTTAATTACGACTTTTTCATCGAAAATTTGTCGAGTTAAACTTTCAACAGTTTGTTTGGGTTTCAGTTTTTGATGATAAAAATATAAAAACCCGTCCTTGAGGCACAAATTTGGCCAAATTCTGCTTTACTTCTCCGTTTTACTCGGATTGCTGCCAGGAACAGTCAAATAACCTTCGATTTGTATTTGTATATGAACAGGGCAGAAAGGGCCAAATTTACAAATATTGAGACCTCGATTCACGAAGAACAAAATGGCACAAGTTAATAAAGAATGCATATCACAATCATGTTCTTTAAAATTTCATTTAGCACACATTATTTACTTTGATTATTTATATACTTTGGTGGACAAACATCAAAAAAAAAATATTGGTGGACAAAAAAAAAATTATTCTAAAAGTTAATATATTTGATGCCCATAACCATCGCCACATTATTTTCGTATTATACTGGTTTATTGGTGCGACAAATATTTACGGACATATTCTTTAATTTTGCATAATGATTTCTGGGGATATAATGCAAACCTACCCTATTATTTGTTAACCATAACCAACTACCTTTTTGTACATTAATTATTATAATTTTGTTCTAAATATATTTTTTGTACACCAATATTGGTGAGCAAAAAAATATTTGCTCTAAAAATTAGGTATAATAAAAAGTAATATTAAGAAGTAAATAAAAAATGGCGAAAAATCTTGACACAAATAACTGAAAATAAATATTGTTAAGGAACAAAAAAAATATTCTGGCGATGGGCGTGTCATAAAACTTATTTAACTAACAAATATTCACGCCTGGAGTACAAATTATTTTTTTTTGGTGCGCAAAAGTCAGATGCTAAAAAAATTATAAGTAGCAGTACTTTACACAACTGTATTGGAATGACTGTGAATCCCACGATTTAAAAAAATACCATTAGTTAGAAGTTAGAATGACTGTGAATCTCACGATTTAAAAAAATACCATTAGTAGCGTAAGTGTTAAAAAACTCTTAGTAGCGTAAGTGTTAAAATTTTTTACCTTTTTCTAATACGTATTTCTCATTCCACGATTTTTTGAATTTCTCATCCCATTCTTCACCTTTTTATTCATAGAAATATTTTGTTTTAAAGTTAATTTTTTAATTTTTTGTACTGTTAAAATCTAAAGATACTCGACTGATTCTTCAGCAAAATTGTGTTCTGAACCTTTATGGCTCTCTCGAGCCCAAGTTATAAATTCTGTTGGTCGTAGAAGTAACCATAATTCAAATATACGTGACACAGGAAACGTATTTTTCCGTTGAAAAATAGAAAAATTCTACTGAAAAAGGAGAATTAAAAGATCACCAGATTTGTTTATTTTTATAAGTTCTAGACTCCTGTGGACATCCATCGTACAAGTATGATGCTCCGCGAATCGTGGGAATTTCCGCTATGTAATTTTGAGTGTCAATTCCACAAAATAAGTCGTTAAAGTTCGTCAAAAAAAGGTCCGCTGATTTGTTATTGCAAAAAGTTTCTGTAGTAATGGTTTAAGCGGTCCGCAGGTTGATTTATATCAGAGACTCCTTTGGCCATCTATAAAAACTGCCCATCTATAGATCTATATCGCTTTTTAAACGCTACAGAAGGAAATGTATAATGATAAAATGTTAAATTATTGAGTTCAAATTGTCATGAACAGATTCGGTATATATGGCCGGTATAAAATGGCCAACAGAGTACATAAACGATTGGTAACGATAAACTGGTGGACATTTTAGTAGAATTTGAAAACCCATCCCGGACAAATTTTCGTTCCTCAAAATCGTAGAATATCGTAGAACTCTCACTCAAATTTAAATAGCGAAGACTCTCCTGTTAATCGTGTCCACATACTCGCTCGTTCGATTGCTTTAGGAGTCTAGAACTTTCCTAAATTAACTAATTTATAAACCTTTTAAATCTTATGGCTGGAGAATTTCTCTATTTTTCAACGGAACCGATATTCTCCCCGTGTCGCTATGTCAAATTTACATAGCGTGATTTCCCACGACTAGTGATTTCTCTTAGTCGCACCGCACCGTACATGGTCATTTGAGTCTAGAAATTTTCTAAATTAACAAATTTGCTGACCTTTTAAATCCATAGGCCTCAGACAGCCAGAAAGGTACAGCACACAATTTTACTCTCCAAAAAATTACTTTAAATAAGTATGGGATGAGAAAATCAGAAAAAAGTGGGGTGAAAGTTTTGATAACTCCAAGGTGAGTCGAAAATCCCTATTTTGCAAAAAAAAAATCTACCCCTTCACACGTTGCATATTCCACTCCGCAATAAAAAAATGTTTATCTCGCTTTAAATTTTGTCGTAGAGATACAAACTAATGCTTAAATTGATTTATTTTTGACCAATAAGGAAAACATTGTTTATTATTTTTTTGATATTTACTATTTATTACAAAAATTCAAATTTTATTTTGTGTGCTCATTTTAGAGATTTAAAAAACAACGATAATTAGCTTACTTCATTACTAAGTGCGTCTAATTTTTCACGACAAAGCACACCAAAATATTTGATTAGGAATCTCAGCCAACTTCACTTCAAAGTGCGATAAACTTTTCCGGAGAATTCTGGTGCACGTAACATAAATTCGACTTTAGCGATAACTGAAAAAATAGAAAATTGTCGCTATCTCCATGTAATTTCACCACGCTAGAATACAAGCTCTGTGTCGCGCTCTGTGTCGAGCCCACTTTGGTTCAGCTCCTCTGCACTAATATAATTTGGTAGGCCTTTGTAAAATTCACATCACAGAACTGCGTGAAATGTTCAGTTCTTGAGCACGTTGGCGAGTTGATGTTGACGAATGCTGAGACACATTCTGGGCAACAGCTGTACGTATTGCAAATGCACGTACACTTGTTGGTTTTGATCCAAACAGCCTTGTAGCCATTTCATTTCTACTCCATGTAAATTTTTTACAGTTTTGGTGGAAGACTCATCACTTTGAAAGGAACTTTTCAATAATTTCCCAATTTTGTTCAAGCGTAAAATGACCCATTCCGTAAATTTCAAACATTAAACTAATTTGAGGGGCCTAAATTAGTGATGATGGACCACCCCATGCATTTCGTTATTCTTCTCTTCTGCAAAAGTTGTCCCAAGTACTGAAAATGGCATAAAAGTATCTAAGTACTTTTTATACAGCTAGAGTATCGAAAAAATTACTATAGGATCGTAAACATCATCCATGGCGTGTGATACAATTTATCGATGCTGTACAGTAGCCATCAGAAAAGTACTTTCCGAGTGTTGCCGAAGACATTTTGCACTCTTCTTAAAGAAATACAAACCGAAATACAACGCAAACCATTCCACCCCACCATTTCCGTATTACAGAACTCAACATGTCCCATTCTGATGAAAAAATAATTGAGCAACTCCAGAAAATGTCAATTTCAATCCAGTACTCAAATTGCATAAGTTAATTGATATTTACAAAAAAATTAATCGGAGACGAAAACTGAATCGAGCGATGGTAATGGCAAGTTATAGATGAAAGACCGACGGAGGTTTTATAAAACGATTTTTCCCTATCTAGTCAGCCGGCAAATTTGATAACTTTTTCACTTCTGCCAATTTTGATGTATGTAGAGCAGTTCATATCTGAAAATATTTGATGCTGGCCATTTTGAGGATACCGCATTATTTAATAAACTGGGGCTTACACGTAAAACACTTAAATTACATAATAAACACAAAAACATCTAGCACTTTAAACTTTACAGTTTCAGGTTTCTAGAAGAAATTAATTTCATAACGGAAATAATTAATCTTTGAAATTTACCCTAAAAAAGGCTTAGCAAAACGAAATCCGCAGCGCTGTAATAAAATTCTTACATGAAAGCTTTAATGCAACTTTTTAGTGTTAAATCATTACCCTTAGGGAAAACCCTTACAATTACCAGAGTTCTGAGAGACAAATGGCTATTATAGAAAACTATTCGCACGTCTAATTCAAAATGAAAATCCATTTTTAATGCGATCATTTTTGAAAGTCAAACGTCCAAAGATGCTCACACTTTACATGCCGAAAGTCAGCTCTATGATTGAAGAAAAACGAAATAGAAGATGTTCTGATCTTTGTCGAGGGATAAAAAAATATTTACGTTAAATGCAACAAAATGCTCTTAGAAAATGCGAAGAATCTCACAATTTTGAGGTGGGTCAAAGAACATAAACCTTCGTTTGCCCAATGGCATTGATGAACAAAATGGATGAACAAAACGTTCTAAATTTGTCGATAAAAATGATAAGTAAGGTAAGTTACCTCAGGTAAGTTTTAATGAATTAAAAAATTAGATCCTCCTTATTCAGAATCATCAGGAAGCATATTCAGTCTCGAACCAAACGGCTAATCAATACGAGTGACTTACTATAGTCTACCATGGCCACAAAAAATAATATTGTACAAATGACGAGGGATCCCAAATAATGAATTTTTGGAGAACATAGTACTGAATCTAGTTTGAAAGTAGTTTTCGTACCATAGCGACTGCATAAAAAAAGCAAATTTTAATTTAGGTAATACTTAAAAGAACCTTTTCCAACCCAGCAACCTCTTTTGGTACGTGAAAATTTCAGAATTTTTCGATTTTCATTTTTTTCGATATCGAAATAATCCGCCATTTAATGAAACTTAAAACAAAAAATTGATTCGAATTCGAAAAAAATTACGATTTAAGTTAATAAGAGTTACATATTTTTATTTCAAGAACGAAATAATATCACTGTCGAAACAATTTTCTATATATTATGGGTAAATCCGCAAACGAATCTAATTTTTGCGATAACGCAGAAATTCGAAAACTAATTTTCTTAATTGGTCGTATAATTTGCGCCAAATCAATTTTTTCGATATAAAAAAAGTCGAATTGAAAGAATGAGGGTACGTCAATAAACCAGCGACCATACCTGAGCTGAAACACACTGAAACTTGAATTTTGAGAAAAGTTTTGGAAAATGTGTTAGAAAGAGCAGAAATGTGTGAAGCAGAAAATGAACGGTCTTTTTGTGCCATCCTGTATAAGTGTCGATTATGTTAGCGAGAATAGGATGATAAGCCACCTTCGATAAGCGCGAAACTAAGCGCTCATTAATTCCAGGAAGTACTTCCTACCTATGATAATTTTAAAATTTTCGGTTTGCTCGTTAATTTTGAATACGCGCGTTATCGATGTCATATACAGGAACCACTAGTAAAGTACTTTTCAAAGGTTGCCGAAGACGTTCTCTTCTGCCAAAAAATTTTCTTAACGAAATACGAACCGAAGTACGACGCAAACCATTTTAGATCCATGCAACTTAGTTTTTAATTTTTGGCAGATAAATTTAGCCATTAAGTGATATGTTGGTCCAAGATCCACTCAGAAAATTTAGCGATGTGGAAATGAAACTTACGTTATCCTAAATTTTTTAAATTTGAGGTTGTATAATCGTGAATTTCAATTAAAATATAGATAATCTAGGTTTAATAAATATCAATCACGTTTCAGAAACCCTAGTCCAAGCTAGTTTATATGCAAAATATTTTTAATCGGCGGCGAAAACTGAATCGAGTGATGGTAATGGTAAGCTAAATTGATGAAGGACCGACGGCGATTTTTTAAGTCATTTTGGTCTATGCACGCAAAAAATTTTACCAACCTACAAATTTTGATAACTTTTCTTACTTAGAAATTGGAAGGTGTCAGCTTTCCGGTCGTTCGCAGTTTCCTTAAAAATATAATAAAATATAAATCCAGGTTTCTGAAAAATTCCAAATGGAGTATAATGAAGTCGAATTCTAAACTGATAGCCATGAATTTGTGGTGTAATTTTGTTTAGAATTAGGCCAAGTCAAAATTTATGTTTAGACTAGATTACAAATTTTAATAATGAAAGATAATTAAAATAACTGTGCTTAACTAAAAATTATTATTTCAAATCGATCTCTTCTGTTCTCACGAGGGTTTAATGAGCCACGCTTTAATTAAATTTAAACATTAAATTGATTTTCAAGAAACCTCCGTAACCCTTAACGGATTTTAGTTACCAAACTTACGTCGACTTTAAAATTATTAATCTTAAATTAAATCTAAAATTTAATCAAAACTTCGGCTCTCCGTTATTTTAAAATTTTGAGGACACCATTAATGGATAAACTGCGAAACTTACACGTAAAACACTCAAATCAGATAATAAAAACGAAAACAAAAACCTGTAGAGAAACCTAGGGCGGGATCGTAAATACGGCTGCTAATTTTAAACGGATTAAAAAATATTTTCAATCATACTGGAAAGTATTAAAATTTGCCATGGTGGCTGTGGGCAAATACAAGAATGCAATTTCTATAATATTTTGAGAGCAATGACTAATGACTAATTCAATTTCTACCAGTAGAACATTTCCGTTCAAAATTGCTCGATTATGAAACAGTTGTCGAATACAATTTTACCGTTAAATTTTCATTTAGTTGTGTTTTCATACAAAATATTTAGGCCAACTTTGACCATTTTTCGAACTTGGTAAGAGGGATTTGGGAAAAATATTTTCATAGTATTTTTGTCTAAATCTTATTGTTGTGGCCTATACTGTTGGAATTAGTTGGGTATGTAAATATTTTCGAAGCAAAGCTGATTGGGAAACTTTTATTCCACAAAATTTTTATAGGGAAAAATAATTCCAATGCATCTTTGTTTCAAAAATATTTAAACACACCTAATTCCAACAGTATAGGCCAGAAAAATTTAGGCAAAAATGCTGTGAAAATATTTTTCTCAATTCACTATTTCCAGGGAAAGCCAGAATAGTGCCCACTGGACAATTTAATTTCATAATACAAATAATTAATCTTTGGTATTTAGATGAAATCAAGCGATAGAAATTTCGCCAACAGGACAAAAATCTTGCGTGAATATATAAGAAGTATAAATTTGAACGGATGGAGTCAGATTGTGGCCAAGAGATGTGTGTCAAGATTATGCTCACAAAAAAAAAATTACAAAATGACAAAACTAGGCAGAATTTCGGATAGATATTTGTCATAGTGCTAGAATAAATCGAAAGCCTTGCGAATTCAGTTATTTAAGATCATGCCATTTTTGGCCCCTTAATTCATGAACTTTACAGTTTTATTACACAAGGAGAAACATAAAGATCAGACAGTCACTCAAATTGTTGGCAATACGAATTGGGCGGGGTTACTATCCATACCAGGAATTGTTACATCCTATTATGGACCTCCCATAATTTTACAGTATAAGAATTATAATTAAGAGGCTTTGCCTAATTAGTATATTTACGAATTTAAAGGCTGAACTTGTCGTAAGAGCTAAGTTGTGGTCTATTAGGAACACTGGTGATAAAGTAACTTAACAATCTGTAAGAACTTTTCGTTTATTTGCAACAAGAAACTTGGTTAGTTCTGACAAAAATAATAATTCATTCATTTTACAAATTAAAAATGATGTTGGCAAGAATTTTTAGGGAACATAGTACTGAATCAATGCTATAATTATTTTTGAAATGTTTGATACTACGAACCCAACAACTTATTTTGCATTTTTCGAATTTGATTTTTTTCTATATCGCAAAAATCCGCCATTTAATGAAATTTAAAACAAAAAATAGATTCGATTGCAGAAAAAATTGCGATTGCAGAATTCAGCCATTTTAATGCTTGCCATTTCGATCCAGTAAATCCAGTAAAGGATTCGATCCAGTAAAATGTAAATCGAATTTTTTCGATAACGCAGAAATTCGAAAACTAATTTTCATAACTACTAATGCGCGCCAAATCAATTTTTTCGATATGCTTAAATAAAATGGAAATGGAAAATTTTGTAATTAGGCATCCCGCGCTAATTTCTATTGTTCATCCGGCAGTGGAATTTGAACTCCTCGGTCCTGGGGCTGTTAGTTTCATCTTACAGAATAATGGATATTAAGCCATTTTAATGCTTGCCATATTCTATCACATTCCCCGTAAAATTTTTTTTTGCTATTTCTGCTACTGGGAACTATGGAAATAGTACTGTAATCACACCAGAAAGTATATAAGAAATAACCTTTTACTTTTGTAGTTAGTAAAGGCATAGAACGAATAAGTTATAGAGTTTGGTGGTTCAAGAATAAGAATATCACCGAGAAATTTTAAAATTGTTCAAGTAACTCTAAATCTAAGAATTGCTTAAAAAATAAGAATCAAGCAATACAATTTGTGATTTTCTATGTAATCCCGCCGCGCTAGACATCTAAATATTTATTTTCTTTAACAGAAATTTTGTAAATTTTTGGCAACACTAGACTTTCTAAATTTAATTCTCCTTGACGCAACAAACAATTTTAACGGAAACTCACTAGATTCAGAGATGGTTCAGACCACGAACGAAGATCATATCCGATCTACACCTCAATCTCCTCAAAACATATATGATTTAGTAAATTCAAAGGGATTGTTCTCATTCCAAATTAAGACTGTCTAGTATCATATTCCCGTTTCGAAATATCTAAATCGTTCCGTCATTTTATAAAATATGTGGTTTCAACTAACCCATAGAACGACAGCAGTACAAGCATTTAATAAATTTAGTTATTATTTAAATCGAGAGGGTTAATGATAAATCGAGCGCTTTATTGAATTTTACCCAAATTACTCGCACCTAGCCAAGTATTTTTCATAAAAAAAATTTTCCGTCAGTATGTACAATACATGAATTGAAATATCTCTTTTCATTTTATTTGCAATAGTGATTCGTACAAAAATGGCGTTTGAAGCGAAAATTCATACAAAAAACCAAAACTACAATTCATTCAAAAAAAAGTTTCATGCAAAAATCATTTAGTTTGCTTTTGCAATTTGCAAGGTACACGAATCAATCGTATCGAATCTATACTAACTCTAACTAGCTAACACAACGGACTTAGCAGCTTTTTTGTAAGACCAATAAGTAAACGCTGTTTTGCCATATTAATGAAATTAATATTCGAGTAAATCTCATTGAAAATTTCATTGAAACCAAAAGCATTAAACTGCGATTAAAATATTTTTTAAGTTTCTCGAAAGCACTAAAAAATTTCTAAAAGCTATCGAAATATTTTTCATAAGCTAAAAGTGTCGATCAAAATCAATTTTAACTACCTCAACATAACCTATACGCACACGTATAGATATTTTTCCTGGTGGCCAGAAAATGTTGTCAAATTTATTATAATTCCTTCAAAGCAACTAATACAACTCATCGTAACATAATATTTAAGTAACTAATTCAGAAAGTGCTGAATTTTTTTCTTAAAACAATTCATGCAAAAACAAAACATAATGAAAAATTGATCCTAAAATGTGATTTGGTCTGAATTTAGTATGAATTGGAAATTTCAGATAAAAAAACGATCTGTGAATATTGGCGGCCATCTTAAATAAGTCAGTGAAACCGTACGGTTTTCATAAAATAATTTTGAATTTTCCTATAACCGGGAAAATTTTATGTGGAGACATAATTATTATGCAAATAATTTGTATTGCGATGTAACTTATTTTAATAAGTAAATTTTCATAAATAAGTCTCGGTTTCGGGAACGGCCTATAACACACCCCTATTCTGACGTAGAGTTAAAACGTTTTTTGCATTCTATACAAAATCTTAGCGGTCATTACTTCATAAAAATATTTTTGTGTAGAAAATCTACAAAATCGATCATCATTCCAATTTTGTGCCCAAAAAGATTCAACCAAAAAATATTTAATCAAAAATTTTTCACAAAATGTGTTTGTATGAAAATCACAAACTTCAAAATGTATTAGGATGAATTGTCTTCTGCAGCTCGATTCTGGTTTTTCCTATAAGAAAAGGAATTAGGAAAAATATTTTCATAGTATTTTTGCCACAAAAATGTTTTTTCTGGCATACTATGGTAAACATTTAGTGTAAATTTTTTCAAAAACAAAATTAAATTGGGAATATTTTTCCTATCCAATTTCGATACGGGAAAAATATTTCCTAAATTTTAAAATTTTAGATCAAACATGCTTTCTCATTAGGCCAGAAAACGATATTTTTGACAAAAATACTATGAAAATATTTTTCCTAATTCCTTTTCCTATAGGAAAAACCAGAATCGAGCTGCTGGTTGTAAAGAAGCTGCTGGTTGTTATAAGAAATTTTGAATTCACATAATAGACAATTCATACTAAATTTACATTGCCCCGAATCACTCTCTAGCAAAGTAAATGAATTTCGGTCTCAAATTTTAGGTGTAATGTTAGACGTTAGAAGAAAATTATTTTTGTGAGTTGTCAATAACTTTGCTGTACCAATTGAAATAATTTTGAAGATGTCATTTATTTTAAAAAATACAGGTTGGAGTGAAAAAATCTATATACCGAAAATTTTAATGGTCTTAACCGTCAAATTGGCATTCCCAATGAAAACAATTCGGGATAAAAAATTAATAGAAAATTTACATTAAATTGTCAAAATTACAATAAATGTATGCCAAAAATTATTTTAAAAACTAATTAAAGGGAAATCTATATATAATTTGGTGGAAAGAAATTGTGGTACCAAGACAATTCATGCAAAAATTTTTTGACCAAAATGTGATCGTACGAATATATATTTACTATTTTAAAACGAATTTTAGAGCTATCACATTCAAAATTTATTTGGTTCTTGAATTGGGATAAACCGCATCGAATGAGTTTTTGAATAAAATTGTATTTGGATGAACTGTATTTCCATAAAAACGTAGGTTCCATTATTATAATTGGATACTGCTAATTTTAAATCAGCTCTTAATTTTTTTAGTGCGAGTGTTTTCCAGCCGTGTCTCACTCTATTCATTTGCTGCAGCCGCTCTGGACATACTGCTTCGAACGTTTTCATGCCGCGTACGCTGTTCACTTGTTTCAGCAGCTTTGGAAGAAAATGTTCTTTTCGCCGGATCGACTGCGCTGCGAAAATTTCGAGAGTTTCGCCACTAAAATTCATTTTGTTCGCACCTAGCCATTCGAAGAGATTTCAAGATAAAACAACGGCAATTAGGCTGAATTCAATACATTTTTGGATGATTTTTTTTTGGGAACAACTTTCCGGTATTTTTGTATGAATTGTTTAGTGAGTGAGTGTATTGGTTTTGTAGACGCAAAAACTAATAAAAAATAAATTTTGCTTAATTTAATTAAACAATTGGTTTTTTAAAAATGCAAATTATTAAATTAAGCAGGATTTAAATGGCAAATTTAATTTTATTTCAATTTTCTAAATAATCTGTTTTCCAGTAATAATTTCATTGAAATTGTTATTTTAAGACGATTAAGAAGACAGCTTAGATACAATTGGTTAATTCAAAGATAAAATTAAAACCTGCCAAAATCAATTTATGCATCTAAATTTATTATATGGATATATCAAAATTGTACTCCACAGCGAAATGATGGGTTGGCTCAAAATCACCCAAAAATGTTGCTAATTTTCTCAGCGCTCTAATAACTTTGCCGCGTCAATCTCGAAAATTTCGCCACTAAAATTTTTTAGTTAACTCGCTTATAATAAAAACGTTGAATTCATACAACAATTTTTGGGCGTTTTTTGGTTAAATTTATTTTTGTATGAATTGTTTTGGGAATTAAATTTCTGTGGTACAATAATTTTTGTTTGACCTGTTTTTGTACGAATTAGTACAAATAAAAAAAAAGATTATTTTGTTTAATCTAACTAAAAAATTATTTTTTTAAGAATAGTTTTAATTAATAAACTTAATCAAAATTTTATTTGAGTTTTAAATTTAGCATAGTATCCCGATTTCGGCGTAAAGACTCCTAAGACAGTTAAAGCCAAATACTTGTTCTCCGAAGATATATGGAAAAATACTCCAGGATATAAAATTTAATTTTGTAGGTCTTCGCCGCGCCAGTTTTGAAAATTTCGCCACTAAAATTAAACTAGTTAAATTAGTAACTAGTTTAGTTAAACTAGTTTAATTTAAATTAAACTAGTTTTTAACACAACACCTTTTTGGGCGAATTGATGAATTGTTTTGGAAATAAAATTGTAGAATTGGTTTGTGAGTGCACTGATTTTGTGACAATCAGCACTACACAAAAACTAATAAAAAAATTAATTTTGTTTAATCTAATTAAAAAATCAGATTTTTCAATTATTTTAATTAATAAACGTAATCAAAATTTAAATGGCGAATTCGATTTTTAGATATGAATTTTATATTGATATATCACAACTGCAACCCCTCGATTTTTGGTATGAAAGCGGGGTTGAGCGATTGATTTTTAGGGTTACTAGATCAACACTACCCTATCATATAATAAGTGTCACTAAATTGCTTAGCGCTCTAATAACTTCGCCGCGCCAATCTCGAAAATTTCGCCATTAAAATTTAAATTGCTTAATTTGCTTCCAATCGCATAGAATCGAAACTAACGCACCGGATTAAACTAAATTAAACCAATTTTTCTCACAACACCTTTTTGACCGAATTTTTTGGTTAAATTTTATTTTGAATGAATTGTTTTGGGATTAAAATTGCTGTGGAATAAAAAATTGTGCGTGCGCTATTTTTGTATGAATTATTTAGTGAGTGGATTGGTTTCGCAATTATGTGAAAATCAAAACTACGTAAAAACTAACTAAAAGTTTATTTTGGTTAATCTAATAAAAATTAATTTTGAAATAGTGATAATTAATACACTTTAATATAAATTTAATAACAGTTTTAAATGTTGTTTTAACTTCCTAATTAATTTCACAACCCGAAATTATTTCATTGACATTGTTATTTTGATACGATTAGGAGCGCCAATCAGTGGATATACGTCAAAAGGTTCATTGGTATTCTGACAAAGTTCTTCTACACTCGTGTAACCTGTCAAATTCAATTTTTGCATTATATTATAATGATGTTTCGAGATTTCGGCGTTAAAACTCCTAAGACAGTTAAGACCAAATTCTTGCTGTCCAACTTCGCCGCGCCAATTTCGAAAATTACGCCACTAAAATTCCATTTGCTCGCACTTCTATCCAATAGTGTAGATTCTAAACTAACGCAACGGATTAAGCTAAATTAAACTAGTTTTTTGGTTAAACTTTATTTTGGATGAATTGCTTTAGGTACAAAATTGCTTAGAATTGGTTTGTGAGTGGATTGATTTTGTGACAATCCAAACTATACGCAAAAACTAATAGAAAAAATTATTTTTGGTTAAATTTATCAAAAAATTAGTTTTTTAATTAATTTTAATTTAAATTTAATTGGAGTACTAAATTTTGTTTTAATTTTCTAATTAATTTATTATTACACAATTGGAAAACATTTTAGATAAAACTTTGTTTTGTATTTTTTGTATGAAGGCTACCTTATTGCGACCACTTGATTTTCAAATGCTTGCAAGATTGGAAGATTAGAACCATCCCCGCAATACAAAAAATTTTGCTGATTTGCTCAGCGATACATAAAAAGAAGTGCGTTAGCGCCGGAGAGACAAAAATTAGCGCACCCTTACTAACAAGATGGCACAGCACTGACTAGACACAGGGACACGATAGAACAATTAGTTCTCATATATCGAATTTGCACATATAAAGGGTGTTTTTTAGTGGTTCACATCTTTAAGTCGCTGAATTTGCTTTCACGCCAGAGCAACCAAAATCGGCCAATGGGCTGAAGCACAAATTGATATTGATGTTGATTTTCCAAGCAAAATTTTGTTCATTAACGTTAATAAGCAGACTTGTCGGATTTGGAGTGAATATATTCCACAAGCCTTTGCCGAAATACCATTACATCCAGTGAATGGCCGGCGGAATCATTGGTCCATACGTCTTCAAAAACGATGATGGGCAGAATGTTACATTTAACTGTGAACGGTATAAGACATGATTTCTAACTTTTTAATATCCCAAGTGGCTGGCATAAATCTTGCTGATATGTGGTTTCAACAGGAGGGTCCACATGTCATACAGCGCGGTACTGTTAATGGGATACCGAAATCGTGTGATCTAACTCCATTAGATCATTTTCTTTGGGGATATGTTAAGTCACTTGTCTACGCCGATAAACCAGCGACGATTAAACACTTGGAACACAACCTTCAACGAGTTAATAGCGAGATACAGCCGTAATTTCTGCAAAAGTGCGTGAAAATTGGACATCCCGATTGCGCCATCTACGGGTCAGCCGCGGCCAAGCTTCGTTTTGATATTTTGTAAAGGCTGCGATATAACTCGGTGGTTGAATCAATTTCTCCTTAACTTAATCGCCTAACGGTATATATATAGAAAGGCGCGTTAGCGCCGTTATCGAGGCGCGAAGCGCCGAGGAATTATTGTTAAATTAAAAATAAACCAAAAGAAAGTTTTAAATTTTTATTTTCTAACAAATTTGTTTTCCAGAAATAATTTCATTGAAATTATTAATTTGATACGATTAGAAACGCGTGAAAACCAGTTACTATGCGTCAGAATTGGAAAACAGTTTATAAATATGAAGATTGCGTTATTGCGAGCAAACGATTTTCCATTGTTTGCAAGGTTGTCATACCAAAATGTCCCACCATATAAAAGTATAGTTGATTTGCTTAGGTATAGTTGATTTGCTTAGCGACTCTTAAAAAGAGGTGCGTTAGCACCGTTATCGAGACGCGTAGCGCCGAGGAGGCAAAGGATCGCACAACTGCACTTACTAAGGCGCGTTAGCGCCGTTATTGAGGCGCGGAGCGTCGAGGAATCAATGTAGTGTACAGTCCTCCTACCTTACCCTAACGAATTAGAGCCGAATTTCCTAAAAAAAATATTTTCGAGTGCAATCAGAAAATCGAAAGTCTAAAGAAAACAATAAAAATGTCAAAAACTAAGAAAAATGTAAAAGACTATAGAAATCAATATCATTTTGAAACGAATTTAGCGATCTCACGGTCCGGCGTGAAATTTACAATTTAAATTTTATTTCTACGAAACTATAAATAATCTTGATACCTTGTCCTATAATAACGTTCAGTAACATTTAAGTAGCTATAAAATAGCCAAACTAAGATCATTAAATTATATATATATCATATATAAAATCGATCTAATTAACAAAGAGAAATTTCTTATAAAACTACGAGCATTTTATGATCATCATCAAATCGTTCGATCGATCAAATTAAATTGATATTTGCACAACGATTTGTCATAAAAACGAAAAATAAAACTGTTTTAAGATGTGCCCGTCTTGAGAAAGTTATATGTATAGACACTTAAATTTAATTAGGAATTTAATGTTTAACAAAACGCTATTAACACAAATTTTTAGCAATAAAGTTGATTGCCATTTTGTCACTGAAATTTTTTATATATGTACTACTACCTAATAAACGAAAAGAGCAATTATTTATTGGAAATTTAGTTTGCTTGAAATTTTATTTTATATTCGAATTGCGTGATTAGAAATACATTTTTATCCCTTCGGTAATCACACTAAATATATATATAGATATAGCTTATATATATATAGTTTTGTCATCGATGTCGTCGCGCGCGAAGAATTTTCTATATTTAACTATAGTTGTAAAGTATATTTGTGTATTGATTTACTTACCGGGAGTATATCCATAAGAATAATGACGACGACTACTATTTTCTAGTGCATAAAATGCGCCCATATCACTTGCATCGTGGCCCGATGATTGATGGCCACCACCGCCTCCTCCACTTCCATGACCACCGAGCGTACTCGGCGATCCGCCTAATCGTGGATTATCATACCAACGCGCGGTCTCCGCCGTTGATGTCATATCCATATTTCGTGCGAAATAAATTTTTTATAATTTATTATATTAAAAAAAAAGGAAGTTAAATTTGCAGTATAATATTTTCACACACACACACTATAGGTATGCAACAAAAAAAAATGTCACCGTTAAATAAAAAAAATAATTTATATAATTTCACATGTTATACAAAATTTTCACATGAACTGAAAAACCGTTTCATAAAATAAATAAAATAAACAATTATATATATATATCGTCACAAATCACAAAAACAACATTTATGTACACTTTTGATTTATATATTATAATATATATTTAATTTTCCACTTAATATTTTTTTTTTAAATCACAGTAAAAAAATTAAGATTTATACAAGATACGCGAAAAAGTTTTCCATAAAACTTACTTAATCCAGTTTTTTATTTATATATTTATATCATTTTTAATTCAATTGTTTATTTTATTAATATATTAATTTTTTTTATTCTGGAAAAAAAAATTTATACCAAAATTAATTATAATTATTAATATTCAAAACCAAACAAAAAAAAAATAATAATTTATTAGATTTGATTGATCGCGATCAACTTCACCAAACCGACTGATCATCATCAGAGTCAAATAATCAATCTGCATAACTTTGCGATATCGCTCGCGTAACAAAATATATAATACATAAAATCATTTTTTTTTTGGGGACACTTTGTGTGTGCGCTTTTTTCGTTGATTATCAAAAAACAAAATACTTGAAGTAAAAATTCTTATCGTACACTTATCGTCGATAAGTGATAAGACGCGCGTTTAGTTTAATTGGTTTTTTTTTTTTTTTATATAAATTTATAAAATTTGGTGATGTTTTTTAATCGCGAAATTGGTTTTATTGATCAAATTAAATAAACAAAAAAAAATATGAGTCTTTTTAATTTATAATTTTTACGATAGGATTGTCTAAATATAGATTTTACCGCGATAAGCGGAAAATGTTGCGTATATAGCACGTGATGTGACAAGGTTCAAGATTAATGATATGTATATGTGTATTATGAGAGAAAGCGCCGAAATAAAAATCGATCTGTCTAATAATAATTATTATTGTGCCACCAAATTTTTATGTAATTAATTTTTTTTGGTTTTCTATACCTTTTTCCAATATGTTATATAGTTATATACATAAAATCAATCAATAGCCTAATAGTAGGAAAAAAATTATATATAAATGACTTGACCTACGTCGTGCTGTTTAGTTAAAAAGGTAATTTAGAATATTTTGTTGTTGTTGTTCAATTTTCATCTCGCTTTTATCTTAAATTTAACACTTAAGAAATATTTATAAAATAAATCAGGTTCATCTGTATATATAAGAAGCTGTCAGTTTTCTAATTAATAATCATAATATGGATAGAGAGGAATAGCGCGCAGATATGCCTAAGATGAAATTAATAATTTTTTTTTTTTTTTTTGATGATCGAGAGTAATGAGTTTTGGAGGTATTTAGCCAGTGGCATATTTAATGATAGAAATCGTGCGCACCTCTTTGTTTACAGTTTAAAATTTGCATGTTAAATATTTGCTACTATATACATACTCTATATATGCGTATGTTTTGTGGTATGTGCGGGCTGTGATATAGGTCGTCTAATTATGTGCGCGCATAATGGCTAAATTATGAAAATTAGTCTAATAAAATTTATCGTAACATTTTCACACCACATTAATTTAATATATTTTATATGGCCATGTGTCTAGACGCGATATGTAATTAACGCAAATTATAAATGCACAAAACTATCCGACGGACTGGTATTACAGGTACAATACACAATATATAACCACTTAAGGAACAATATAATACCGATAAAATTTTACCTTCCATGAAATACCCAAACTAATCATGATAATTGAAAAATGAGACTCCTATTGAGCTTTTGAGACGATGATTTATTGATTTCTATTCAGCATGGTGTACACATAATGATTTAAATAGTACGCAACAAAAGACGATCGATTTATTTAGTTATATACAATACGTAAGAAGGTATAAAGATGTTGTTTATATACAAAAACAGTGTGGCAAATCGATGGGAAAATATTATGACACTTGTGCAAAAAAACCGGCGGGAATAAAATTATTAAAAAAAAAAAAAAAAAAATATTTTTTTTTGTTTATTTCGATTTGATCACCTCTATATTACAAAATTAGCATAAATTGATTAACCTTTTTCTAATATATCGTAATATGCGTGTAATTCCTTATAAATGTGCGGTTTCGATAAAATCACTATATAAATCCGATCACAATCACTATCACTATATATATAATTGATCACAATCACATTTTATCATAATATATATTTTATTTGCATATATAAATCTAAATCACTTCACTCACTGTATATATTTATTATTTTATTAATTTTTATATATATTGATAAATTTAACACTCGCGACGCATAAAAAAAATCAAACCGAGATACGCGGCCACTATATATAAATAGGTCCAAGATTGCGAAAAAATTTCTTGTTTACAGGAAAATCACAAAACAATAACAAAAAAATTTTCCCATAATAACTAATTTTTGTTTTGTTTTGTTTTTTTTTTAACTTTATTGTTACTAATATACACACGCAAACACGACAACGGTCTTCGACCAACTAAATTGTATTTTTTTCTATACATCTAACGAATTCGTGTGCAGTTCGTTAAATTTTCGTTTTATTATTTTACTTCTTTTTAAAACTGTGGATGGATGGATACGATCGAATTTGGATTGGATTTAAAATTGGGCGGAGCTTATTATAAATTTATAATAAACGTATTATAGACAACAAGGCAATTTCGTATGCAGCTTTATAAAATTTATGTATATAACGTATATATAGGGGCGTGGTTCACTATACTCTAGTGAATTATATTATTATTATTACAAAAAAAAATACATTCATCTCATTCCTTATATATATATACTATATAAATATTGAAGATCCTATATGAAACGGAACGATATAAATATACAGTGAAGTAGATAGCACTAGTTTTTAACTAGTTTTCATTTCATTTGATTTTTCCAAATTAAGAAAGAAAATTTTTGTGGGAATATTGCTTGTAGAAAAATCTTAAGAATTTTTTATATATTTTGTGTGATGTGATTTTTTTTTATTTTCGAATTGTGTTGTGATTGTTGTTGTTGTTGTTGTTGTTGTTGTTTAAGTCATTAAACTTGGTGATATGTTTCGGATTTTAGTTATAATATTTTGACAAGAGATGTGATTATATATATGGTTAATTATATGATGTTCAAGGATGTCGAGTGTGTGCATGTGTATGTGTGGTGTTTGATATATTATCATGTAACATGTTGGTTTATATATAGTTTTCCGTCGCTATCCACGCGATTATCACGATTTAGTAAAATGACTTATTCTGTCCGACTATCGTGTGAAATATGTCGCCAACGGTTTGATTGATCGATAACGCACAATGTGATAAGCGCCTTTATTGATATTAGAGGGCTTATCAATGAATTGGTTTATGGTAAATTAAATCGATCATCGTTTAAAATCGCATGTACGCTGGTAAATACAAAATATTGGTCATCTATACGCGAGCGATAATAAAACTGTCATGTGTCCGATATAAATATCAACTGTGTAATCAGCAAATCAAACTTCTTCTAGTTTTTTAGAAATTGGGTGTTTGTGGCGTTGAATTCAACATAATTAATTAGTTTTAGATTAATTAAGTTTAACAAATTTCCTTTTAATCCGCTTGGACTGGTATCCGCCTACCACAATGTTGAGTAGGCTGCTAAGATTTATTGTTGGGTGATAGGATGCCTCTATTTGTGTGTTACAAGTTTTGAATGGACTATACAGGTTATGGTGTCCCAAGCCATAAGGAAAATTGTTTTTTTTTGCAAAGTCAAAAACGCAGAGTATTTTTTCTATTTGACCTTGATATCTCAAATAATAAATATAATTGCTATTGGATCATGACAACCCGTGCCGACTTGATACCAAACATAAGAAATGAACATTTGTACTGGGGGATTATTGAACTTAAAGTTTATCTAGTAAATAAAATTCAAATATTGCGAAATCTTGTAACTATTTGCAT
Source organism: Nephrotoma flavescens (assembly GCA_932526605.1). Classification (NCBI taxonomy): domain Eukaryota; kingdom Metazoa; phylum Arthropoda; class Insecta; order Diptera; family Tipulidae; genus Nephrotoma; species Nephrotoma flavescens. The sequence continues at coordinate 41,877,136 of OW052222.1, forward strand.
TAAAAAAACATTCAAATTTTCTTTTGAAAGTTTGCGTATTGCAATGAAGATAAAGCTCCAGTGTTCTTATACGCATCGTAATAAAAATTGCTTTTGTTCCTCTTCCACCGTGATTAAACTATGAAAGTCTTGCGTCAACTTGAGAAAATAATCATCAATTTTTAAGACGAGTTCGGTTCGGTAAAACTCAATCAAATTGATGATAGTGAAGTTTGTGCTAAAAAAATTATCAAAAAATTACACTGTTAAATTTATTATTTTTCCTATTGGAATTTATTTTCAAAAGAAAATTTTAAAAAAAAAATTCATTCTAAATGTTGTGTCATCGAATCTAGAAATATCTAAAGATTCTGGCTGACATTTTTAAGAAGGTAAAGCACACACCTCTTCCTAAGATTTAAATAAACTATATTTTTGAGTTTCATTCTATTAAAAATTATACTTAGAAATTGCGCATTTTTGAACGATTTCAAATTATATTCCAGACAATTCTAGAAATGTCCACGGGGTTTCACTTACATTTTAGACTAGATTACGAATAGATTCGAATATATTCGAATATATATCTAATAGAATAACAAGTAATAACTGCAACAGTTGTTGCGCGAAACTTCAATGAAAAATTTTGTTCTACAGAAGTCAAAAGTCCCATATATAGACATGGTTTTTTATGATGGCCTTGGTATGTACTTTATTACAAAAATACCAAATGGTCGGTCCCTGGGGTCGGCCATATGAATAACAAGCAATAACTGCAACAGTTGTTGCACGAAACTTCAATGAAAAATTTTGTTCTAAGTTGTTCATAAATGTTACATGTTAAATTTTGTGCATTGCACGTGTGCAAAACGTTTTTTACCCACAGAATTAATTGAAATAAAACAAACACACACACACACTCACATACAAACTTAACTTTTTGGACGATTACGATCAACAAGAAAATATGGGGCAATGGAAAACCCAAAATATTCAATGAAAAATAGCTTAAAAATGAAAAACGATGATGAAAGTATACTAAGTAAGTAAACGGGTTCGTCGCTTGTTTGGGAATGTCAATTTAAAATCCAATTGGAAATATTGCTAAAATCTTGTATAAGCAAATAATAATATTTTTGTGAAAATTACGTAATTTCAAAATTCCAAAAATCGTTGTTGGACTCATTACAATTGACCCATTTTCGCTCCATAGACAGAAAATATTATAAGCTGTCAAAAAATGTAGACGAGATGCCGTGGACATCTCTGGTACTGACAGTACAAATGAAAACATGAATTATATTATAGGCATAGTGAAACCCGTTAGAATTGGACGCCAATCACTATAACGACAGAATATTGTGTAATCTATTCGAACATGTGTGTGAGAACCTGTGGACATCTCTACGATCGGCGGTATAAAAACGGAAATTTTTTGTCCTGGACCTCTAAATATATTTAACTCGATCTTTATTAAACTTGAAATATTTATCATAATTATGAACACATATTTAAAAAATAGAACCAATACCAAACCATGTCTATATATGGGACTTTTGACTTTTGTAGAACAAAATTTTTCATTGAAGCTTCGTGCAACAACTGTTGCAGTTTTTGCTTGTTATTCATATGGCCGACCCCAGAGACCGACAATTTGGTATTTTTGTATTAAAGTACATACCAAGGCCATCATAAAAAGCCGAGGAGTTCGATTTGATCGTCGTACAAGAAAGACGCGTTTTTGTCTTTCTCTGTGTAGTGAAAGTTAAAATTTCTTTTAAAGTGATTTAAGTGATTTAATTTTTTATGTTAAAGTTATTGCGGTTATAGTTATATAGTTATATAATATAAATTATAATTAAAATTTGTTTAAATTTAATTTTAGTGACATTAATATTGATAAAGAGATAAAAAAGATTGTGTGGTGCGCGGCAATGTGGGTGTATTACACTCATTTTACATGTGTACGTGGTGTTTGCTGTGCGATTCCAAAGGATTTTTAAGGGAAGTGTTTTTATTATTTTTTTTTTTCGTGTTTTATTGAATTTTTAATTTAAATTTTAGTTTTATTTATTTAAATGTGTTTTATTAATTGTTGTAATAAGAAAAACGCATTTATAATATATCGTCGTAGTAGTAATATGGTACGGTTTGCGTGTGTGTGAGTGAGAGTTGTGTCCTTTTCGTTAGTATATACAAGAAGAATATATATTTAAAAATGTAAAAGAGAAAATATTCTTGTTTTTATGTATATAGATTTTTTTGTATGTACTGTTGTATGTATAAAAAGAATGCGGTGTGTTTTATCGTGATGATCAAAAATAAAAAGGATCATTGAAATTACGAGGCGTATTCGCGCGTGTGTGTTTTTGTTACTATATGGGATTTGTATTTCCGAATAGTTTTTTTGTTTTGAAATGAATGAGCAAATTTGTATGTGATAATATGGTATATACATATAAGTGAGTGTGTGTATTACGTATGTATGTAAAATATATATCCAGAATCTTCTTAAATATAAGTCGTGCTAACTCGACACATATGAAATAAATAATAACTAAGTAAAGATGTATTGGAAATTTTTTTTCCATAGTAATTTTTTTTTTTTTTTTTTAAATAACTAAGTATGTATAAGTGTGTTGATGCAGAAACAAAAAAAAATGAACAAAAAAAAAACTCAAATTTACGTTGCATTGTTAGTGTAACCAACACACTCTTTGTTAGTTTTTTTTTAAATAGGTATCTGTCAATGAGAAGAGTAAGCAGGATTTATATTAAAGTGGATTCTGATATATCCCTTTTCTTGCCAAATAAAGTTTTTTTGTTTTGTTTTAATTTGAGTCGAGCCTACACAAATGTGTGTGTAAAAAATTACAGGTTGTATTGTCTTTCGGATTTTAACGGATCTTAGTTAAATCGGAATTATTTTTGAAAAACATTATAATTTGATAATACATATATAAATTATATAACATACTAATTATTTGTTTTTGATAACATTTTAATTATTTTACTATTACGGTTTTAGTGTTATTTTTCGGACGATTTCAGTGGAATGCATAAATGTGTGGGTTGGTCCAGAATTCATTCCAAAAATAAGTTTTTGACAAGATTCTTTTGCCTTACCCACACAATTGTGATGGCAGGCAGGAAAGGGGATGTAGATAATATGTATGTGTATATATAATTGACTGTTTTTATTTATAATTTTTTTAATAAATAGTTTAATATATTATTGTATATGTGTAAAATCCATTTATCATTTATATTATTGTGTAAAATATTTTCGATGTGCATATCCATATTGCGGTTGCTTGAATCCGGTAGCTTCTTCGTTTCTTTGTACTTTACCTATACAATTATAAGTTTTATGGGTGGGGTGATCGAGACGGGCAGGGGTTGCCGCGGTGTGGAGGTACACGATGTTATATTGGGTGAACTATGCGAAGACATTTTTAAAGTGATTTTTTCCGACATTTTTTTACACATACATAGAAATTTATCGATGAGCTGGGACTCATGTGACGTGTGTGCGCGTGAATGTTTTTTTTTTTTAGGTTAGAAACCGGTCTCAACTCAAATGTGTCGTCGTGTGATTTCCCCAATGTAATTTAAATGCATGTATGTATTGTAATAATAATATGTACATGCATTGAAAGGTGTTATTATTATTTATTTATTTTTTTACAGTCTATTTAACTGGTTTATAATTTATTTAATTAAATTATTTTACTCTATAATAATTAATAATGCGCGGTAAAAAATTGTATTTGGAAAAGTTTTAAAGATTTGTTTCGCCGTGGTATGGACAGGTGACACAACTCAAAAAAATGAACTTTTTCCGTTAATTCACTAGAAGGATGCGCAATATTAGTATCCATATCCCTCAATAAAAACAGTTTTATTTTTCCTTCATCGAAAATGATAGAGCACAAAGTGCCATTCTTCGTTTTATGATTTTGGAATCTAATAACGTAATTAGCATTTTTTGTTTTTGCTCTCCTGCAAAATTTTAATTTTTGAGTTGTGTCTCTTTTTCATGTCATGAGCGATATGTGTTACGGCATGGCAAAGGAAAAATGGTTTTTAATTTTTATTTTCGTTGTAATTGTAACGACAAGTAAATCTTTGATGTGCCTCGGGCTATTAATGTTAGTTATTTTTTTAGATTGCTTACTGCTGGCACTCTTTTCTATGAAAGAATTTATCCGACTCAACAATATTTCTCGAAACAGGTTCACAATTGCATGGGAACGTCAGACACAAGTATTGATGAGTTCTAAATCCTATTCAATGACTTGCTCATGCACCAATTATGTAAGAAGCATTCCGCGTGGTTTTATTTTCCGTTCGTGCCATCACCTCACGTAAACCTTGATCGTTTTTGAATGACTGAGATGTGCGAAATTGTTTCAGTAATCTATTTCTAGACAGTATACTGCAGAAGATGCATAAATTAATTTTTGGGTATGAATTGGGCTGGATTGGAATTCTACCAAATTTTAGTTTTGGGAAGCTGGATTTGACTGGTTCATCTCTTAGCGGGTTAAGCGAAGTTTGTTTCAGCTATGGTGAATAAACGAACTGGATAGTTAATTGGCCGATTGCTTTCGGATTTGTTTTGTGGAAAGATCCAGAACTTCATCCGGGATTTATGTTGGAGTCGCAATTTAGCTCAACATACCAGATTCGAACATGATTGATTAATAAATTGCTTAGGACGGTCGAATTCCAAAACTTCGCTATATACCATTTTTAAATCCCCACCCAATTCTGAATACCTGATTTGACAATATGTATATTTTTTAATATGATTCCCAAGGTCCATTCAGAATGGTCGAATTGTAGAACTTCATCAAAAAGACACGTTAAAATCCCAATTTAAGCTGACCTTTCTTATTAGAATCCTAGCCCAGCACTGCAAAATGAAGTTTAAAGTTGTAGGTTAGGAGGCGGCCTGGTTTAATTCGTTATATCCGAATCCCAAAATTTAGTCAAATTCAGCTTTGTACATTGAATTAGATCATCTTTTGTTGAGAAATGGCCTAGTTCCATTGAGCATAATGTTATAGTGCCAATCCAATTGTACATACCATATTTGACAGAAATTGGTTGAGGAACGATGAAGCTCCATTGCCATGCTCGGCATAATATGTCCTGTGCAGTATAAATTACTTGGTAATTAATCGAATATGTAACATTGCCTTTGGGATGCCTCACATATTTTTTATTAAATACTTATGGATTTTAGAGTAATTTTTAATATTGTAATTTAAACAATTATGGTTTCAGGAAATTCTACTTTAAGTTGTGGAATTGCATTATTATTAAATTAATAAATGTTTATATTATTTAGGAAGCCGGAAAATATTAATTTAGAATTAAATTTCAGGAAATCTACCGATGTAGGTGAAATAATATTCCTTTGATGGTTCACAAACCAAACCGATTAACTCCATTTTTTGAATATTTGTAAATTTTAATATCAACGTACTTGATTGGCTCTATACATTGAAATAAATTACAGTAATAATAAGTGTTAACACCATTAAATGACAAAACTAAAAGTAACTAAATTTGCAATTTCTAACGAATTTTAAAACCATTTTTGTATTTTCTCAGTTTTTATCAACTTTTTGTTTTACGGAGTTAATCGTTTTGGCAAATGAAGCATCCAATTGTAGATTGTGTAGATTAGAATTGCCTATTGTTAATGTGTTACTAACTATCGACTTTATCTAGATGTCTGTAACCGGGCTGATTCAATGAATCAACTTGTTTAGGAAGCCGGAAAGCATTAATTTAGAATTAAATTTCAGGAAATTTCCAGATGTACGTGAAATAATAAAAATTTTCCCTCAGCTTGCTGATTTAAAGAAGCAATTGTTGAAGACCAAAACCATCGTTATCCATCAAACCTATTAAGCCTTTATCCTCCCTCTAGTAGTTAGAAGTAGATTAGAATTGTGTTGTGCCGTACGATCGCTAGGTGTCTGAAACCGGGTCGTTCCGTCCCAAAAAAAAAAAAAAAAATTACCTTTCCTATCCCTCCTATTGTTATGTGTAAACAGGCTGTAGGAATAGGCCCGGCGTTATCCGGGACCACCTGTCAAGTACTTGGTTCTACAGTCCAATCAATCAATCAATCAATCAATACCAAGGCCATCATAAAAAGCCATATCTATATATGGGACTTTTGACTTTTGTAGAACAAAATTTTTCATTGAAGCTTCGTGCAACAACTGTTGCAGTTATTGCTTGTTATTCATATGGCCGACCCCAGGGACCGACCATTTGGTATTTTTGTATTAAAGTACATACCAAGGCCATCATAAAAAACCATGTCTATATATGGGACTTTTGACTTCTGTAGAACAAAATTTTTCATTGAAGTTTCGTGCAACAACTGTTGCAGTTATTGCTTGTTATTCATATGGCCGACCCCAGGGACCGACCATTTGGTATTTTTGTATTAAAGTTCATACCAAGGCCATCATAAAAAACCATGTCTATATATAAGACTTTTGACTTCTGTACAACAAAATTTTTCATTGAAGTTTCGTGCAACAACTGTTGTAGTTATTGCTTGTTATTCATATGGCCGACCCCAGGGACCGACCATTTGGTATTTTTGTATTAAAGTACATACCAAGGCCATCATAAAAAACCATGTCTATATATGGGACTTTTGACTTCTGTAGAACAAAATTTTTCATTGAAGTTTCGTACAACAACTGTTGCAGTCATTGCTTGTTATTCATATGGCCGACCCCAGGGACCGACCATTTGGTATTTTTGTATTAAAGTTCATACCAAGGCCATCATAAAAAACCATGTCTATATATGGGACTTTTGACTTCTGTAGAACAAAATTTTTCATTGAAGTTTCGTACAACAACTGTTGCAGTTATTGCTTGTTATTCATATGGCCGACCCCAGGGACCGACCATTTGGTATTTTTGTATTAAAGTACATACCAAGGCCATCATAAAAAACCATGTCTATATATGGGACTTTTGACTTCTGTAGAACAAAATTTTTCATTGAAGTTTCGTACAACAACTGTTGCAGTCATTGCTTGTTATTCATATGGCCGACCCCAGGGACCGACCATTTGGTATTTTTGTATTAAAGTACATACCAAGGCCATCATAAAAAACCATGTCTATATATGGGACTTTTGACTTCTGTAGAACAAAATTTTTCATTGAAGTTTCGTACAACAACTGTTGCAGTTATTGCTTGTTATTCATATGGCCGACCCCAGGGACCGACCATTTGGTATTTTTGTATTAAAGTACATACCAAGGCCATCATAGAATACCATGTCTATATATGGGACTTTTGATGTCTGTAGAACAAAATTTTTCATTGAAGTTTCGTACAACAACTGTTGCAGTTATTGCTTGTTATTCATATGGCCGACCCCAGGGACCGACCATTTGGTATTTTTGTATTAAAGTACATACCAAGGCCATCATAGAATACCATGTCTATATATGGGACTTTTGATGTCTGTAGAACAAAATTTTTCATTGAAGTTTCGTACAACAACTGTTGCAGTCATTGCTTGTTATTCATATGGCCGACCCCAGGGACCGACCATTTGGTATTTTTGTATTAAAGTTCATACCAAGGCCATCATAAAAAACCATGTCTATATATGGGACTTTTGACTTCTGTAGAACAAAATTTTTCATTGAAGTTTCGTACAACAACTGTTGCAGTTATTGCTTGTTATTCATATGGCCGACCCCAGGGACCGACCATTTGGTATTTTTGTATTAAAGTACATACCAAGGCCATCATAAAAAACCATGTCTATATATGGGACTTTTGACTTCTGTAGAACAAAATTTTTCATTGAAGTTTCGTGCAACAACTGTTGCAGTTATTGCTTGCTATTCATATGGCCGACCCCAGGGACCGACCATTTGGTATTTTTGTATTAAAGTACATACCAAGGCCATCATAAAAAACCATGTCTTTATATGGGACTTTTGACTTCTGTAGAACAAAATTTTTCATTGAAGTTTCGTGCAACAACTGTTGCAGTTATTGCTTGTTATTCATATGGCCGACCCCAGGGACCGACCATTTGGTATTTTTGTATTAAAGTACATACCAAGGCCATCATAAGAAACCATGTCTATATATGGGACTTTTGACTTCTGTAGAACAACATTTTTCATTGAAGTTTCGTGCAACAACTGTTGCAGTTATTGCTTGTTATTCATATGGCCGACCCCAGGGACCGACCATTTGGTATTTTTGTATTAAAGTACATACCAAGGCCATCATAAAAAGCCATATCTATATATGGGACTTTTGACTTTTGTAGAACAAAATTTTTCATTGAAGCTTCGTGCAACAACTGTTGCAGTTATTGCTTGTTATTCATATGGCCGACCCCAGGGACCGACCATTTGGTATTTTTGTATTAAAGTACATACCAAGGCCATCATAAAAAACCATGTCTATATATGGGACTTTTGACTTCTGTAGAACAAAATTTTTCATTGAAGTTTCGTGCAACAACTGTTGCAGTTATTGCTTGTTATTCATATGGCCGAACCCAGGGACCGACCATTTGGTATTTTTGTATTAAAGTTCATACCAAGGCCATCATAAAAAACCATGTCTATATATAAGACTTTTGACTTCTGTACAACAAAATTTTTCATTGAAGTTTCGTGCAACAACTGTTGTAGTTATTGCTTGTTATTCATATGGCCGACCCCATGGACCGACCATTTGGTATTTTTGTATTAAAGTACATACCAAGGCCATCATAAAAAACCATGTCTATATATGGGACTTTTGACTTCTGTAGAACAAAATTTTTCATTGAAGTTTCGTACAACAACTGTTGCAGTCATTGCTTGTTATTCATATGGCCGACCCCAGGGACCGACCATTTCGTATTTTTGTATTAAAGTACATACCAAGGCCATCATAAAAAACCATGTCTATATATGGGATTTTTGACTTCTGTAGAACAAAATTTTTCATTGAAGTTTCGTGCAACAACTGTTGCAGTTATTGCTTGTTATTCATATGGCCGACCCCAGGGACCGACCATTTGGTATTTTTGTATTAAAGTACATACCAAGGCCATCATAGAATACCATGTCTATATATGGGACTTTTGATGTCTGTAGAACAAAATTTTTCATTGAAGTTTCGTACAACAACTGTTGCAGTTATTGCTTGTTATTCATATGGCCGACCCCAGGGACCGACCATTTGGTATTTTTGTATTAAAGTACATACCAAGGCCATCATAAAAAACCATGTCTATATATGGGACTTTTGACTTCTGTAGAACAAAATTTTTCATTGAAGTTTCGTACAACAACTGTTGCAGTTATTGCTTGTTATTCATATGGCCGACCCCAGGGACCGACCATTTGGTATTTTTGTATTAAAGTACATACCAAGGCCATCATAAGAAACCATGTCTATATATGGGACTTTTGAATTCTGTAGAACAACATTTTTCATTGAAGTTTCGTGCAACAACTGTTGCAGTTATTGCTTGTTATTCATATGGCCGACCCCAGGGACCGACCATTTGGTACTTTTGTAATAAAGTACATACCAAGGTCATCATAAAAAACCATGTCTATATATGGGACTTTGGACTTCTGTAGAACAAAATTTTTCATTGAAGTTTCGCGCAACAACTGTTGCAGTTATTACTTGTTATTCTATTAGATATATATTCGAATATATTCGAATCTATTCGTAATCTAGTCTAAAATGTAAGTGAAACCCCGTGGACATTTCTAGAATTGTCTGGAATATAATTTGAAATCGTTCAAAAATGCGCAATTTCTAAGTATAATTTTTAATAGAATGAAACTCAAAAATATAGTTTATTTAAATCTTAGGAAGAGGTGTGTGCTTTACCTTCTTAAAAATGTCAGCCAGAATCTTTAGATATTTCTAGATTCGATGACACAACATTTAGAATGAATTTTTTTTTAAAAATTTTCTTTTGAAAATAAATTTCAATAGGAAAAATAATAAATTTAACAGTGTAATTTTTTAATAATTTTTTTAGCACAAACTTCACTATCATTCAAATTGTCAATTTCAGAAATAGTCAGATGCAATGTGAGCTTTTCTATTTTTAAGGAGTGAAATGTCAGGGCTTGTAGTCACTTGATTAATTTTTACTTCAAACACCCTTTTTAACACCAATTCATACACGTGACGGCGGCAAGCAAAAATGAGCATTTCCCTATTTAGCCTTTATGCAAGAAGTATTGAAGCACCATTAATACGACCTGTGTTGGAAGCTGTAGTATCACAACAAAGAATTTGTACTTTACCTTCGAGACTCTAGTTTACAATCACGCTCCAAACCGCCTTCGCCTGTTCGCTTTCTGAAGAGCTTTCTAACCTTGGCCCACAGTAATCAGTTGTTTTTTATTTCCGTATGAAATAATTACTATCGGAAGACGTTCTTCTTTTGATATCCGAGCATATAAAGCAGGCAACAGTTTGCCGTCCCAGTGAAAAGTCACAACATCTGGTACCTCATTTTGAAATTTAAAGTTTGTGGCTTCTGCGCACTCTTTCCGTTTCTCCGTACGAATTCTTTGAATTGATGACTTACTTATAAGAAATTCATCAGCAAGTCTAGCGACACATGTCTAGCGCTGCTACTAATTTTTGAGTGATCTATCCGCATAGCTGTTTTACTCGGTTCGAGTTGAGTGCGTTCGATCTAGGTTGGCAAATACTCTTGAAAATCTATGTTGTCATTAGAATCATTTGATTCATTTTGTAACGGATCATAAGATGATGTCGAAAGGGTTGACGCTGAGAAATATTGAGAATGCCGCTTTTCTTCCACATAATCTCAGAGGTGCGCCCTTTCCTCTTTATCCGTCAGTTTTTGTTCCCCTAAGTAAACAGAGTGACCTGGCTCCCTCTGTCGCTTCGAAAAGCTTCTCTAAAGTACATCGACGTGTGCAATTTCTAATAAATTATCTAAGTGTTTGACAAACTCTTGCCGGCGTTTTAAATATGTCTTGTGTTGATATAAGTTTATAAGTTTCTTCACACAGCTAATACACTCGCGAATAGTGAGATATGTTCTTTCATTTACAGTTAAATTCACTTCACGTACATTAGAAAACAATACTGCCAGAACTTGTTGATTAGATGGAAGTTTAGAATCTGTTATTTGATGTTTTACATCCCCTAATAAAAATATGGGCTTTCTTGAACTGCGTAATCCCACTGACATGTGGATTGAAAAAAAAAACTGTTATACTAAAGGAAAAAACAAAACTTCTGATGTTTGGAATAAGCAATACCAAAATTTTTAAATTTTTTTTTTATAAATTCAGCAAGTACTGAGATGTTTCGATTCAAGTCCGTACGGGTTGCCGTGATCCTACGTTTCCACCAAATTTTATTTACAAGTGTTCTCACATCATACAGATAAGTTAAGAGGGTATGCGTTAAAAAACGGCTTTGATTTTTTGGGACATCCTAATATAAAGAATATGAAGTTATCCCAGTTTTTCATTCCAGGATTTTTTTTTATTATTATTAACACGAAACTATTCTATCCCATGCCAGTTTTTTCATTTTATACCTCTATAAGACGATTTAAATTATAAACACAACAACAAAATATCTCATCCCAGTTTTTTTCGTTTATTTGTTGTTCATGTAAACAAATACTTGGAAATAATGTATTGTGTTTTGGCAATAGTAACTCTGTATATTTTAGGTTCGAAATAATAATACGCCATATTATATGTTTAAAATATTAATGATGACTTATAATGAGCGCCCCAATGCCAGCCGTATGTTAGAATTGGCACAATCTTCCTGCTTCGATATGGCCCCATATAAATTTATAAGAAAATCGTTTATAACTTCCACAACCTTCCTGGGCCGGAAATAGCGATTAATATTTTGAGATGGTTTATATTTAAGTAATTGCTGATCAAGAGGCCAGCACTAGCCGTATGTTCAAATTTGAGGAAATGGCCAAGTCCCAAAATCTCAGGTTAAGTTAAATAAAAATGTATATCGCTTAAGAACTTCCTAGGCCGGAAATGATTCTATGTGTTTCGAGTTGGTAATGATAAGAGCAAACTATAGTGAGCTCCCCAATGCCAGCCGTATGTTGGGATTGGCACAATCTTCCTGCTTCGATATGGTCCCATATAAATTTATATGAAAATCGTCTATAACTTCCAAAACCTTCCTGGGCCGGAAATAGCGATTATTGTTTTGAGATGGTACGCAATATGGTAACTGCTGACCAAGTGGCCAGCACCAATCTTAGGTTCAAACTTGGCCAAGTTCCAAATTCTTAGGTAAGTTTCGCTCAATGTCATATAAATTGTGGCTTGATCTAATCATGTGTGAAAAGGAAATAATTCATTATAATGATTCTTTATCGGAACTTTTAACAAATTTAAATAAATAAACATTTGGAAAAGTACACGGGTGTCTTTGAGCGTTACAGTATATGGGGCGATATCGAAGCAGGTAAATTATGTGCCCACTTACCTACGGGTGGCACTGTACTGCTCACCATTATTTGTTCTTTTTAATATTTCACTTTCTGGTATCGAAAAACTTCAAACTCTTTGCCGGTTTGCTTATTACGTTCTTCCTTAAACAGTGGCTACGTCGAGGTCGTACGGCTATTGATCCGATTTACGTACAACTATCTGCGCATTGCATAGCATCGTTACAGTACTATAAACTGACATGAAAGAAAACCCTCAATTCTGCATTCTGTCACGAAATCAAAGTTGTGATTAATTTGGATAAGGATCGAAATAAGATGATGAAAACTCCCATTTCCAAGCTGCAATGAGAAATTGGTAATCCTATAATAAGACTGGCAAAGAGGGGTTCATAATAGTGTGTCCTTATTACCAACTCAAAACTTAAGAACAATTTCCGGTCTAGGAAGTTCTTAAAAGATAAACATTTTTATTTAACTTAACCTGAGATTTTGGAACTTGGCCATTTCCTCAAATTTGAATACGGCTGGTGCTGGCCACTTGGTCAGCAGTTACCTAATTATAAACCATCTCAAAACATTAATCGCTATTTCCGGCCCAAGAAGATTTTGGAAGTTATAGACGATTTTCATATAAATTTATATGGGACCATATCGAAGCAGGAAGATTCTGCCAATCCCAACATACGGCTGGCATTGGGAAGCTCACTATAGTTTGCCCTTATCATTGCCAACTCGAAACATATAGAATAATTTCCGGGCTAGAAAATTCTTAAGAGATATACATTTTTATTTAACTTAACCTGCGATTTGGAACTTGGCCGTTTCCTCAAATTTGAACATACGGCTGGTGCTGGCCACTTGGCCAGCAATTACTTAATTATAAACCATCTCAAAACATTAATCGCTATTTCCGCCCAAGGAAGGTTTTGGAAGTTATAGACGATTTTCATATAAATTTATATGGGGCCATATCGACGCAGGAAGATTGTGCCAATCCTATCATACGGCTGGCATTAGGGAGCTCATTATAAGTTATCCTTAATATTTTAAACATATAATATAGCGTATTATTATTTCGAACCTAAACTATAAAGATTTACTATTGCCAAAACACAATACATTATTTCCAAGTATTTGTTTACATGAACAACAAATAAACGAAAAAAACTGGGATGATATTTTGTTGTTGTTTATAATTTAAATCGTCTTATAGAGGTATAAAATGGAAAAACTTTGATGGAATAGAATAGTTTCGTGTTAATAATAATAAAAAAAAAATCCTGGGATGAAAAACTGGGATAACTTCACATGCTTCTAATATAAGTGTTATTCAAATTTAAAAATCCATGTGCCTGGATCGTGTGTAGGGTTCCACATTTTTCGTGGTGCCATAACCCTGTATAGCGCACTTTATGGATTTGAAGACAGAACTTTCATCTTCTGACATTGCTTAGTGAGATTCCTTATTTAAGCTTAGCAAGAATAATTCATTTGGATGGGTTTATGTATGTATGTGTTTGGTTGGGATATCAAGATTTTGTAGTTCCATCTGAAGTTAATCTGGTTTGAGAACGAAGGCGTTTATTTGGCTATGATGGATATCGGTAATGACATCGATTAGTTGTTGTTGTGTTGTAGTAAAGGTCATTATTTCTATTGACAGATGTGCGAATTATTTCAATTGCATATGTATTAGTGTTATACCTGTATAAGACGAAAGCTTAGTTAAACTCGAGAAATTCAAACAAAAAATGGTACAAATTATAGAATTAAACAAAAAAAACATAACTATTGTAATAATCGGATATTTCAAATCTCAAATGATTTAGTTAGTCATATTGTATGATTGTGAAGTTTCTAACAAAAAAATAACAGCAATATGTATAAGAATCCAATAAGAATATTCTAGAAAAATGCATGAGTTATTTTTCACACTGTTGAACACATTGTTGAAAGAGACAGTTCTACGATATTAGAAAGAGATGAAATGCTCGCCATGTTTTTTCAAATAAGAAATAAATTAAAAGTTCATTTCGTCTCTTGAAGTTGAATATTTTCTAAAAATATTGCATCAAGATTTAAATAATAATTTTGTAAACGGATTGGTACCCAAAGATTTTTGAGTAGAAGAAATTCGTTGGGTTTGTACCATCGCAGAGTTTATACTAAAATGCCACTATTATCGAATGATTGCTATAGGGCTAACCTTTCAAATAAAATAGGATTGATCTCCAAACGGATGGGTCGCGATAGTTTTTTTTGAGTGAAACTCGATCACATGGAATTCATATTCCAAGCAACTCGGTAATACCGGGCGCCTATCAAATGCTAGCGCGGTGAATTGGTTTCGAATAGTAAAAACTCAATATAAAAATAACAAACGACTAAAAATAGGCCAATTCGTAAGTTTGCTCAAAGGAACGATAGATAACACTTTAATTAGAATTCAGAATTCGCATATTTTGCCACCAATGAGGAAATTAAGGCCTATACCAAAGTGCTAGATTTGTTACCTAATCCTTCTGAATCCAGATCAGATATCATTAATCCAGAAGAAATGTGGCAGAAAAAACAAAACTAACACATCATCGAAGCACATCACCCAAACTAAAATAAAATCGCTCGATACAAATAAATCGAGTTTATCAAAAGTTATGACTAACCAAAAAATGTTACTATTGGCAAATGGAGTCGCTTATATAAACCAGGATAAAATATGTGTACGGATAACACAAACGTGCGCGTTTGACTCTTTAGCACAAATATTTTATGCAATGGCAGTTGATTTTGAATTTTACAGAATGTTATTCGAATCTTTGCATGAATCACCTTATTTTATTTTTATTTTAAATTTGTTAATAATGGAATAAAGCGCGATTCGTATATAGCAAGGAGTTCAATATTAATAGACTATTTTCCAAGTTCAATAACAAGCACAAATTCCGAAATAAATCTTTCAGCTATTTGCAACATTCCGGAATTAGTAAAATAATCTAATATTCCATCGATAAATGTCCAGTATTGTTGCAGTTGTTCTGACCATTCTGTAACCAAAAAAATCTCTCACTTGAGCATATATTAATTTGAATTTTCCGATCCAAACTATTTATTATATTGTATATAAAGAAGTCGAAACTAGAAGGCGAGAAGACCAAAGTGCACGAGACAAAATTCATTCACGAGATGTGAAAGCTAGAGAAAGAGAGAGATTGAAATTTTTTAGAGTTTTACTCAAAAAAAATCTTGCGCTGTCAATTTGTTTGGAAAGTCAGCAATGTCGCATTTGAAAAGTTAAGTCTATTGGTGTCATCCGTAAACAGAAACTCTGCGATGTCTTGTTATTGGCTATTAAAAGCATGTCACTCAGACTCCATGAGTGCACTGAATAAATTCCACTCAAAAATCTTCCGACGTCAATCCATTTTGGAATGTCGCAGAAGTCATTTGAAAGGTTAAGTATATAGATGTCATCAGTATAATGAAATTTTGGTACAAACTTTACGATGTCCTGTTATTGGTCATTCAACGTGTGCCACTCAATGAGTTCCATGATCTAGTTTTACTCAAAAACATGTATCGCGACCCATCTATTTGGAAACCAAACCTGTTCTATTCAAAAGGTTAAGTCAATAGCAATCATCCGATAATACTGACATTTTAGTAAAAACTCTGCGATGTCTTGTTATTGGCCATTAAAAGTATTCCACTCAGACTCGATGAGCGCACTGAATAAATTCTACTCAAAAATCTTCCGACGTCCACCCGTTTTGGAATGCCACTGTTCACACTCATGTATTCTTACATTTTAATTTTTAATTTTGGTTTTCCTGAGTTTTTTTTTATTTCACTCAAAAATACTTCTGTAAAATATTTTAACAGTGTACTTACTAATACATATTAATTTTTGTTAATTGTTAGAAATAGCACTTCCATTATATACACACATAATACATAATAAATAATTAATATTTAATTAATATGACCAAAAATACTCTAATTAAGAAACAAAAAAAAATTAATGAAATAATAGGCATCTGACCCTAAAGCCACATATACAGTGCCTCACCTTGGCTCGTTCGATTTTCATAACTATAACGGAAAAGTCGGAAAATGGAAATTCAGTGGAGCGAATCCTGGAGATATTGCCACACAGCTACATTCATAGTGAAATAGATTAATGCCGTTCCACTTCGCAAAAATATGCCACATGTCTATTCGGATCGTGCGTACCATGAAAGTCTTGTAATAAGGGAACCTAAGCCTAGAGAAGCCCGTGGCAAAGTGGTCAGCATACTTGCCCCAGCGACCGGAGGTCCCACGTTCAGTTCCCGGTGGTGACAAGAAAAAAATTTCACAGCTGGTTTAGGATCAATAAATTAATCACTCATAATCTGAAATGAAAATATGATTATGAAACCTCATTTGCGGCGGCCAAATCCCTTGATGAAATATAGTGCCAGAAAGAGAGAGAGAGAGAGAGGGTCTCGGAACAAACCATATTTCAAATCCAATAAAGCCCCTAGGGTTGCTCTTGCATTACAGTATTTATTCTGAGAATGTGGTCTTAATAATTATATCGAGAAATAAGTTCCACAAAAAATCTCATATAAAAACTATTAATTACAAATATTAATACAAAAACAGGCCATTATAAAAACCTTGACTATTTAAAACGAAAAGAAATTATTTTTTTCGAAATTGGACCGCTTTCATCTATTGTACGGCGTCCGAAAAAAAGAATTTCTGTTTCCGGAATTTTCCGCCTAGGCATGTGGCATATTTTTTTAAAACTGGGCAGCTTTGCTCTATTGCACTATGTAGATGGCTATGTGCCATAATATCCAGGATACCCTCTACAAAATTTCAATTTCCGGACTTTATTGTTATGAGAAATAAACCAGTCAAAATGGTACACCCTGAGATATGCAATCGATGAACGTCAAGCAACCGTTGCTTGGGTTTATACAACTTTGGATAACCGCCGGGTAGGATTTAATAAATTTATCAGTTCTTAAACTGAAAGAGTTATATGATATTGTAACCACAATTAGGCGGGCAAATCCCTATATGGGATTCAGCGCCAGCGAAATAAACATAAAGTAACCGGCCTTTGTCCAAGCATGTCAAGTTAGCCCAGTTTTTCATCCCAGAGAAAAAAAATTCCTTAGACAATACTATTTCATCTCATGCCAGTTTTTTCTATTTAAACTCGTATAAGACGGAAATTTGTTTTCAATTTGTTTTCTCGACAACGTAGAATGGCACGATTTCCTCATATTCTTAAATGGGACCATATGGAACTTGGCCATTTGTGCCAATACTATCATTCGGCAGGTAGTGCCCTCTTAGTCATTGTGAGTCTTTACTATTACCAACTCAAAACTGTATCAATCATTTCCGGCAAATCATATTGCTAGGAAAATGGTTCGATTTTCTGATATTCTTATACGGGGCCATAAGGATATTGGCCATTTGCGCCAATTAAATGAAAAAATCTGGGATGAATTTTTGTTGTTGAGAAAAAAAATAAAAAACATATTCCGTCTTATACAAGTTTAAATAGAAAAAATTGGGATGAGATGAAATAGTATTGTCTTAGGAATTGTTTTTTTTTCCTGGGATGACAAACTTGGCTAACTTCATCTGCTTCCTTTGCCTAAAATATTATGGATTCGCTCCGCCGAATTTACATTTTAAGACTTCCGTTTTACTTAAGATAAAATGAACAGGCCAAAATGAGGCACCCTAACGATATGCATAGATATGTGGCGTATGAAGTAGAACAGTTTTAATATAATGCATTACATATGTGGCTATTTACCGAAATCTCCAGGATTCGCTTCACAGATTTTATATTTTCGGACTTTTTCGCTCAAATTACGATAAAATCAAGGGGTCAAAATTGAGCACTCTGACGAACCCAAATACACATGTTGCATATTTTTGCGATACTAAAAAGTTTGTATCTATTGCATTATATTTGTGGTTATGTGGCAAAATCTCAAGGAATCGCTCCATTGAATTTCTGTGTTATGCTTTTTCATTCTAATTATATTATAAAAGGAGATGGTTTGTTGGTATATATTTTAATAGTTTGTTGCACGGTATTTTGATGGGTTTTAGTACTGTGGGTTTGAAAATTAAATGTATGTAATAATGACGACACTTAAAATTTAAAAAGAAATTGTTTTTACATAACAGTCTTTTGAAATAAAATAAAATTTATAATTAAAACATTGTAATTCCGTCTTATACAGGGTTAACTAACAAATACATGTAAAAGAAAATGTGGCTAGTGAATACTTCTCGTGATTAATCCGATTCGAGAAAATTTTACTAAAAATTTTGCTAAACAATTCGTAAAGAATTTAGTAAAATTTTCTCGGACATTCCACAGAACGATAAATCTTTATACTGTTAAGTTTTCGTTCTCATTCTTCTGCACTAAGTTTAGGATTGACAGTGTTTGTTTATCTAGTTCTTGTCGTTAGTCATTTACTGCTGTTGTGCATCATCTTCTTCAAGGATTCCAAAGAGTTGGTTAGGATTTACGAGTATTTGTAGGTCGAAATATTTTATTACTGCGCGGTTTGCGTTGACCATTTGCTATTTTATTTTCAATATTATCATATCAATTTCAGAATTTTTGATTATCATCTAACATACCCCAAGCACACTATATAAACGAAACATCATATGCAACATCAATCTGGATTGAAAGCATAGTTGAAATCTCATTATTTTTATTTGAGGTTGGGTAATAATTAAGATGTTCTTTGCAATCTTCTCCTTTTAATATCACAAATCGGAAGGGGTGCCCATTTTTTGGTATTTTTATAACGCACTTTCCGGGGCCGCGGACTGTTGCCACCCGAACAATAAAAATTAATTGTTTAGGTGTATTTCAGGACCATTTAGCTTATTGTTGTTGAGACAAATAGTCTTGTGACCATCGCTTCTAGAAGTCTTCCTTCATTTTTTGGATTAATTTTCACCTCGTTAATGAAATGATCGATTTTCACCTCGTTGATGAAATAATTCACCTCGGTAATGCAATGATTCTGATTGTGTTGTGAAGGATTCGCCAATTAAAAAATGGCCAGTTACAAATGAGGGATCAGTCGGATCGTTGGCCATTGGTGATAGAGGTTTTGAATTAATACATGCATTTATTTGACATGCTAAAGTTGTTAGTTCTTCAAACGTGAAAGTTGCTTCGCCTATCACCCGTTTTAAGTAATATTTTATGGATTTTACAGCTGCTCCCCATAATCCATCAAAATATGGTGGACCTTATTATTTGGATCCCAGACGGCCTACACTAATTCAGGATAGCGGCCGAAGTCTCGTGCAATCCCTGTGAAAACCACCACAGAAAAAATTGTTAAGTTGTGTTTCAGATCCTATAGAAATGGGCCTATAGTTTTTAAATTCCAATCGTGGAGAATTGTCCTAGTTAATGCGTAAAAATTCTTATTAACAATTCAAACAACTAATGTAACAAAGCCGTTTTCCTTAGATTTGTATTGCATTAGTGAATTGCATATGATTATTAATTTTAATGATGCAGTTATTCTTGGGACCAAAGATAGCACGTAATGATTTTTCAAGTTGTTTGAAATCTTTTGGAAAAAATAGTATGGGAGTACCCAGACCCAGGCGGCCAAACCCTTTAAAATTATTTTGAAAACCTGTTCAATTTGGTATAAAATCTCTATGCAAAACTAGAAAACGATTTGGTAAATGATATAGAAACTTATAAGTAGGGTCCCCTTGATCCAGGCAACGGGCCCCTTGGATTCGAACAAATTTACCGGAGCCCTTCAATTCGGAGTCCAGTCCCTTCAAAAACATATTAAGGTTGGTTCTGCACATGTAACTTTACAGAGTAAAAATTTCATAACGATGGGTTAAGCGACTGACATTCGAAAGAAACAAGCACACCGACATACTGCAAACCATTTTTATATACATATATTTTGAAAAAAACATTGTATGGAGCACCTAGACTTAGGTGGCCGATTCCTTCATAAGTGTTATGAAAATCAGTTGATTTTGGTATAAAACCCATACGTAAAATTTGAATCCGGCTAGAGGAATGGTATGGAACTTATAAGAAAAGTTCCCTTGAACAAGGGGAAGGACCCCACTGGATTCGAGCATGGAATTAATTTCGTATAGCGAACTCATTCACCTAAACTCATTACCCTGAAAAAAATTAAAAAAAATTATATTTAAGAAAAAATTTGTATCGTGGCTCCTAGACTCGGGTCCAGCCCCTTCAAAAATATAGTAGAGCATATACATGGTAAACATTTCATGACGATGACGAGCGACTGAAAAGCCCATTCGGAACAAACAACAGACAAACAGGAATTCATTTTTATATATAAATTTTGCAAAACCTTGTATGGAAGCACTTTGACCCAGGTGGCCCAACTCTTCACAAATATAACGAAAACCTATACCAAAATGAGCAGGTGTCCTTTAATTTATTACCTTATACAAAATTTGTATCCAATTGGATGAATGGTGTAGAAATTTACAATAAAGGTTCCTTTGAACCAGGGGCGACCCCTTAAATTCGAGCATGTCATTAATTTCATATTTATTAATTATTTTCTTTTTTTATTTTACCAATTCCAATGAAAAAATAAAAACCCTGAGTTTTCGACATATACAGCCAAGTATCCACTATTTAGGTGGGGCTTATCTGTCAAACACTCTCAGATTTCAGTAGATCGATGTAATAAATTAAAGATTTCATTTCGTTTTTTCGTTAGATTTCGTGTATTCTATAGTAAGGTGCCCTATTTTACATGCCCATCCCATCATTCTTCATCACACTATTCATTGCCTAAACTTTTAGAGTTCGCTCATATTTTTGTTATTTCACTAAAAGTTTTGTTATTTCATTTAACAAGGCGATATTTGATATTTTTAGACGCGAATGAAAATTTTGTTATTTTGTTATTTTTTTGTAAAATTTCGCACCGATATCCTCCAACAAACGAGGGTTAACTAAAACGCATCTGTTGGAGCATTAAATCGACGTCGGTGACAATCCACCGATAAAACAACATAATAGTAGGGGTAATAGTACCTCGTTTCACCAGCAATCCAGAAACTAATTAAAGTTGAGCTGGATTTGACGGAAAACTGGGAAAAGCCAAAGTACTTGGTACTCGCCAGCTATTCTCGTCCACAAACCAAACGGTGAAGTAAGACTTTGCCTCCCTGAATAAGAAATATGATTTTCCTCTTCCAATTATTGATGCTTTGTTGGGGAGGTTTACAGAAGCAAAATACATGGCCGACAATCATCTCAAAGATGCCATTTGAAAAGTACCATATGTGAAAGATTCTCGCGAAAAAACTACCATTTCTGTGCCAGGTAGGCCTATAAATTCTATGTGATGTTCTGTGGCCTCTGTAACTGTCTATATAAACCATGACAAAAAAAATATCGCATGAATATCACTGATTATCGTCTACTTAGATTGAGGCTTGTATCGAAACGGTTGAAAAACGCTGGCTTGACAATAAATGTGGTGGATTCCCAATTTATGACGCGAGAATTAAACTTTTTTGAGGTATATGGTTGAGAAAAATTGTTTAAAGAGTGATCCGGAAAAGATCGGAGCAATACTCACAATTCACTGTACACAACGAAACGC
Organism: Nephrotoma flavescens; assembly: GCA_932526605.1. Lineage (NCBI taxonomy): Eukaryota > Metazoa > Arthropoda > Insecta > Diptera > Tipulidae > Nephrotoma > Nephrotoma flavescens. The sequence continues at coordinate 41,899,300 of OW052222.1, forward strand.
GCCTTCTGTTGGGCATGACGATACCGTTGCTTTAGTTCAAAGCCACACAACCATAACTGCTCCGATTGCAAACCTTTTAAAGAAAGGCTTATAAAGTCTAAGTGAACAAATGAAGCTCAAAACTCGTTTGAGTAAAATTTTAGAAAAAATATACCGAGATACCAAACCCCTTTGTCCAGCCCATTCAAAAATATTGTAACTTTAGTTCTGGACATGCAACTGATTGAGCCTGTAACATTTTTAGTTAAAACAGTTAAAATAAGACCATCATTACATCATACCCATGAATCTCAAATGTAGAATAGACAGAATTTTTTTCAGTGTCAAAACTCCAAAAACTTCATTCATTGCCAATAATTAAATAGACGATGGAGATAGAATTAAAGTCAATAAGTAAAAGGCGATCGGAATAAGCAAAATAGATTCACATAGAGGTGAAAATTTCTAGGTATTAGGAGGTTAGAAAACTTAGCACAGCACTTAAAAAAACTTGTTAACCAAAAGGGGCTGTCTGAGAAAGAGCAAAGTGAACTTAAATCATAAATGCATGCGATGGTCTTGATATAATTAAAATAGATATTTTCATAGAACCAACCCATAGATCGATTCCAATCGGTTGAAATTTCTCATAAGTCTTATCTATTTTCCAGAATCGCAAGGATCTCATCATTGAATCCTAGTTCTAACATATAAAAACAGAAGTGATCCCAATCGGCAAACACATGGCTTAGGTTCATTCCAATTGATAACTTCCAACGGAAGCGTCAACATTTATATTAGATTCTCATTTCTATCATCTTAACCAAGATCCAACCCAATTAATTGAGAAATGACTTATGACGGCCTTATGGAAGAATCCAAATTTCCCGAAATCAACATCCATTGTATGCGATTTTGGACATTTAAAAATCCCCTCAACAATTTTTATCAAAACCGTTTGAGCAGAGTTAAAAAAAATATGAATCCCAGCAAAGCAAATTAGGACTCATTGGGATGTCATTTTCAACATACTAACAAAGTTCCATCTAACTCGGTCGAAAAGTGGCTTAATTCCATTAAAACAGGCATTTTCCAACGCCAAGTCCTTATAATTTAATCTGGATTCCCAATTTTATTTTCTAAACTGGCTGCCGAAAATCAGAAAAATTCAAACAAAAATGGTAATAATGGGCCAATTTCCGTCATAGTTGACCATCCAGAACATCGGCCAAAAATCATTATGATATGATATCCAATTCCCAGGCACCATAGAATACGCTTTAAAGTCCCATTTCCATACCTTATTTGGGCTCTATCGATTATAAAGTGCATTGGTATCGTCCTTGTGAACCAAATTTCAGAACTTCTTCCTTAAATAATTTTAGAACCCGAATTCCATTAACCATATCCAATTTGCGGATTAATAACCGCAACCACGCAACATGACGCAAAAAAGCATAGCGCGATAAACCAGACATCAAATTAAAGCAAAACACATGACGGAACATGATAAAAATATAACGCAACCTTTTGAACCATTACGGAACATGTTGCAAAATTTTGGAACATCATGCTACATAATATCAAATAGTGCAACATGAAGCAACATCACGCAGTATCATGTCAACATGAGGGTCCTACAAAAGAAACACCCTTTCATCAAAGTTGTTTTACAAGAGAAAGTATAAAAAGGAGTAAGGGCCCCATCGGGGGACCCCAAAACGTAGTTCTCCATTTTTCCTGGTATCCAAAAAATTTTTCACCAATTTTCATAAAAATCGTTAAAACCAACAAAAAAATATAAATAAACAATTATTCTTTTTATCATAATATGAAGTGGATAGATCGGGAAATTACTGAAACAAACCCTAATAGGATAACGAAAGACACAAATAAATATTGTTAGAAAAAACAATCAACAATTTAAAAACGTAAAACACACGATGCAACATAATGTAATATGGTGCAACATAAAGTAGGAAACAAATTTTCTCGACTCATTGCAATCACTTCCTGGCACTCGAAAACCCATCTTCCCATATTTTATGAAAATCTTAAAAATTGAAACAAAATGAAAACAAACCTGGGCCAACCGGTGTAACCTCCTTAACCAACTTTCCCTTGTATTGTATATTTATTTTTATTCTACACGATTAATCTTTAAAAGAGACGCTTAAATGAATTTTCCAGAAATCAGGATTTTGAAAACCTGGGTATTATCTCCGGAAATGGTCAAAGCCTCCTGAAAACCGAATATAAACGCACACATTCCTTTTTCCCCTTTGGCGAGTAACTCACGCGATACAGATCCAAGTGCTCCCCAGCGATGTGTATTCGGTTTATTGCAACAAGCGAATCACGACCAGGCGAATGTAAACTACGGAAATATAATAATAGTAAATGTCGATAATGCAGATATTAGCAGCAGAAAATGTCGATAATGTAGATTAAAAAACAAAATGGTGGGAAAAGTCTGGTGGAATGGCTGAAAATAGCTTGAAACGAAAGGCTTTAGTGAGGCTCACACCTGAAAAAAATCTCAGATCAATTTTCATGTGGGGAGTCCGGTAAAATTCGTTTCAATATATCGAACACACAAAATTTGAAAATTTATAAAAATTAACCGTTTAACGTGTCATGACTGGGAATAGATTCAAATGAAAGGTCTTAATGATGCTCACACATGGAAAATATTTCAAGTTAATTTTTATGTGGAGAGTTCGGGAAAACTCAATTGTATACGCACACACAAAATTTACCGTTTAAAGTATCATAGTTGGTAATAGATTCAAATGGAAGGTCTTAAAGATGCTTACACCTGAAAAAAATCAAGTCAATTTTCATGTGGAGAGTTCGGCAAAACTCGATTAAACATGCCACACACAAAATTTCTAAAATTTGCCCGTTTAAAGTATTATGGTTGGAAATAGGTTCAAATGAAAGGTTTTAATGATACTCACACCTGGAAACATGCTCAGGTTAATTTTCAAGTGGGGAATCCGGGAAAACTCGATTGAATATATCGCACACACAAAATTTAAAAAATTTTAAAAATTGACCGTTTAAAGTGCAATGGATGGAAATAGATTCAAATGAAAAGTCTTAATGATGCTCAGACTTGGAAAAAATTCACTTCAATTTTTACGTGAGGAGTCCGGGAAAATTCGTTTGAAAATATATCGTACACACAAAATTTGCAAATTTCTAAAAATGTACCGTTTAAAGTGTCATCACGGAAAGGTCTTAGTGATGCTTCCAGCTGGAAAAAATTTCAGGTCAATATTCTTGTGGGCAGTTCAGCAAAACCCGATTGGGCTAAAGTTTACTTTACATATAATCAGAATTATTTATCAACAGTTTTTAGGAGGGCGAAGCTAAATTTTTCCGGAAAATTACCCCATTTTCTAGGAAAATTTTCACTAAAAAAAATTGGGTGTTTTTTTCAAAATACGTACAAATGTGTAATTTTTATAAAAATTTTGATTTTAGGATTGTATCCTAACAGTTTTTCGACAGTACAAGTAATTTTTCCGGGAAAAATTTGCAATTTTTCCATGAAAATTCTGAATTTTTTTTTTAATTAGTTTGGTACTTGAAGAATTGTATAAATTGTGGAAAAGCAATGGTTTGGGGCCCAGATTGTCTAAGGTATACAACGAATTAAAATTACATTAAAAAAAATTATATTTACGAAAGTTGATTCTTTTAACATTTGTGGCACTACCAGAAGAAGCGATAAGAGCGATAGAAACTCTTTGATCTGTGTCTGCAAGGTTGACGAAGCAATTATTATTAATAAAAATATTGAAAAAATAATAAAAGTGAAAATTATCGCGGAAAATCAAAAAATTTTGCAAAATGCTCACACTCGGAAAAAATTTCAGGTCAACTTTTATGTGGGAGTTCTGAAATACTCGATTGAATATGACGCACACACAAAATTTGAAAATTTCTAAAAATTGACCGTTTAAAGTGCCACGACTGTGATGCTTGTGATGCCCATACCTGGAAAAAATTTCAGGTCAATTTTTATGTGGGGAATTCGAGAAAACTCGATTGAATATATCGCACACACAAAATTTAAATTTTTTTTTTTAAAACTTACCGTTTAAAGTGTCATAGCTGGAAAAGGATTCTAATGGGCTGTGTCATGGCTGAAAATAGATTGAAATGATGTAGTTGTAATTGTTACGAATGAAAAATTCTTATTTTAATTTTTTATTTGTTGGATTAGCAAAATCAAAATTTGTAACTACATTATCGACATGTTTTGGATATGGGGTTTCGATGGACATGTTATCGAAAATATAGGCCGCCATTTTCGTTTGATTAGTATGAATCTGCATTATCGACAATGTTCTGTTGGTTAATATGGTGAAAATATAGGAAAATAAGGAATATATATTAAAATTAGATTTACAGTATTTTAATACAAATATCTAATGAAAACCTTGCTTTATGGTTTCGAAATAATTGTAATTTGAGGACCCTCGATTAAACGCCAACAAATCTGAGTGAAATCATCTTATTGGCGTCTTGTCTAATATAGCGGATACTTCAAATATTTGGTGCTTGTCAGCATAAGACATACTTTCACTATTGTGAAAATCGCAAAATCATCCAGCATCCCTTAATTAATTTGTTCTGTTGACTAGTAATGTTTAAACATATGTCTAAAGTGATTATAACAAAAACAGCACACGTGGTAAGATGAACGGAATGCTATATAAACTCAATTTTTTTGTAATTTCATGAAATATGTATACATTTTGCTGTGATTTTATTATTTTCAAGACAGATTAGCATAATACATTAACTATATTATAATTTTCCAATAAAATTTTTGTAAGCGCATACCTTACACAGAACATAAATATTTCCATAGAAAATTACTCCGGAAATCCTTATCAATAATAATCCATGCTTGCATTCATTAATCAACCCGAACAAAACATAAAACTACCAAACATTTTCTCACCCCGACCGTATATGAATATCACTTCACACTACCCAAAATACCACTCCCCTTCCATATACACACATTATATACACTCGTATATGTTTTATGTGTTGTAGCCTGAACAAATGCATGCTTTAGCCCAATTCATTTCACGTGACCTTATTAGCATAATTAAATCATTTTCTTTTTATGTATGTATGCTTTCTTTTGTTTTCTTTGTGTATATGCTTGATGTTTGAAATTCAGCCGCGCTGCTGCTGATTTTCTTTATTTTTTTATTTTTTATTTGCGAATATATTCGGTTGCGAGTATGTTGCATCGCGCGTAAATTTGCATATCGCTCGCTCATTATTTTTTTGTTTGATGTGTGTGTGTACATAATAAGACTATATCGTTCATATGTGGAAAGAAGAGATTACTTTGTAAACGTCTTGATTACCAACTTGTATGTATAATACAGTCGAGTTATATACAGAATTGGCGGCCAACCTGTTAATTTACTCATTTGCATATTTATTTATGCTAATTAAGTATTTTTTTTTTACATTTTTTATGTTTTGCGTTTACTTTCTTGGAATTAGTTCCATGTAATGTTAATGGTTACCTGTGACTACGTATATTGTGTTTATATACGATACCACCGATCGATTACGAGACATCCATCTTCTTGTACCCCCCGCACCCCTAAACAACGAATATATACAAGGAAAAACTTCCATATTGCAATTTTTCTCGTTATATCGCCCCAAAACGCTGACAACAACAACAAACATGGCTATATCCCCCAAAAAATGCATTGCGCAAATCGATACAATTTTGTGTTGTTGTGTATCTCTTTGTGTGCACATCGTCTTCTATACATTATATGTATATATATTGGGAAAGATGACTCGTATAAATATAAGAAAAACGGAAAACGTATAAAAGAAAAATTATTCATGTAGCTATATACAAAATGGTTGAAGATGTTGATTGGAAATTTTTTATTGATTTTATTCTTATTTATGTATTTTTATATATCTCAGGTGGTTGCAAATGTAAATTCGTTTCGATCCTATACCGCATGTATATACCGCAACCCATCCATATGATACGTGGTCGCATGGTACATAATCATTAATGTCTGGGAATTTCAAGCTGAATTTACATGTGTTTCGTTAAAATGCGATATGTAAATTGCGGCTTGATGTAATAAATACGTGAGGAGGTATGTGGTCGATGAAATCCTATAGAAGGGGGGGATGTACGATAAAAAATGTATATATATAGAAAATTAAATTGATTTTCCTATATTTTGATGTGCGCCGAACGTGGAGGACTTGTGGGGTGCAAGGGTGTATATTTATATACGATATACGTGTGCACATGGGAGGAGGAACAATATTTGTCTATCATTATGATGGTTTTGAAAATTATATTTTTAATGAGATTATAAATTGGAAAATCAATATATGAAAAATTATTAATGGAATATAAATTATTCGGATCTTTGGTTAATTTATAATTTTCATACAAATATACGAAAGCGAGTCATTGAATTAAATTATATGTATATTCGAGTATATAATTTATATGATGGTGGGGGTCGTCGCATTTATATTATTATATGTCCCGATAGCTTATCAAATTTTACATCGGTGATTTCATTTCAAATTCTAACCAAAGCGATGTAACATCTAATGCACATACGTTGGTAATCTTATGAATAAATTATATTTAGTGGTAAAACTACAGTGTCAAGTTTCTACCGAGCACAGGAATTGTTCATTCTAGCCATAGTAACCTCCTAGACATATCTTCAAATAAATAACTATACTTTCGTTATCTGATTACGATCGGTGATGGAAATCAACACAGCTATGAACCAATGTGCAGATGGTTCTACGTAAATCGGACTTATTATGTCCTCGATTTAGCAGGCAACCGGGTAAGGTAGGACGAAAAACAAATCGCGAACCAGTTGGAAGTGCTTCGGCCCCAGAACGAATGGCAAAGATTAAATCTAAAAAAAAAATTGAATATTACACCAAGCGTTCCCCTAATTCGTTCCCGAAAACTTTATGTTTTTTAATTGGTTGTGGTCTAGTACAAAGTGAAAACACCCATTCCAGCCGAAATATCTTATGGCAAAGCACTTTTAATGCGGTTTTGAGCTAAACAACTTTTGAATATTAAGCCCAGTGTTCCCCTAATTTTTGCGAAACCTTTAGGTATTTTAATTGGATGTGGTCTAAAATAAAGAGAAAACATCCATTTCGGCTGTACTTGCCGCTTATGAATACTTTAGGACAAAGCATTTTTAACGCGATTTTGAAGTATAACAGTTTTGAATATTACAACCAGTGTTCTCCTAGATTTCCAGAAAATTCTTATTTTTTAATTGAATTTGGTCTAGTACAAGGTGAAAACGTCCATTCCAGGCGTAGTTGCCTCTTAGAAACATCTTATGACAAAGTACTTTTAATGCGATTTTGAGCTAAACAACTTTGTAATATTAAGCCCAGTGTTCCCCTAATTTTTGCGGAGACTTTATGTTGGGTAACAGTGATCTCTTATGGATAGTTTAGGACAAAATATTTTTAACGCGATTTTGAGGTATACAAAGTACGTTGTCAAATTTAGTTATAAACGTTGTTGTTGGTTTTAGGACAAGTTAGGAAAAACTTCAAATCCGTCATTTAAGTTAATTTACGTTCAAATAAGCAACGCACTTTTCGAAAGCGTGTGAGGTATAGAAAGTAGATAATAACAATCCTCAATTATTATCAAATCGACTTACTGGGTAGAACACTAAAGATATTGTGAGTAATCCCTATGCGAGTTAACCTCTAAAATTTTCAAATCAAATCAAATCATCAAATAGCTTGAATGTCCATGAAATCCAGAAGTTCTGCTTATAATACGTCAAAATTTTTCTCTGAAGAAACTAGTTTGAAGAAATTTTTATAAGTTATGGTTGAAAGACCACAAATCGACAACTGGGTCGCGAGTACTCAAAATAATTTACATTTAGAGTTATTTCCCATAATTTTCATGGCATGCTGTATGCTGTATTGGTCCCGGTTATAAAAATTTGGAGTACCGCACCCGTGTGACAACACGTTGTATGTTTTGATTATCCGCAAATCAATTAAGAATTTATACTTATCGACACCGAGAATATCAAACATGAGAAATAACAAATCTAAAACCAGTATGTTGTTACATTTGTTGACCGATCTAATAAAATTACTTTAAACGACTGCAGTTTTTCGTGGCCATGATTTTAAGAAGTTCAAATGGCGATTATAAATTATGGGAATTCAAATTGCATTGTTCACTAATTTAATTTAAAATTAATTCAGAAATCCGAGAGGAAATTACACAGGGGCTACGCGCGAAAAGATAATAGCGGCGGGTATGATTAAGGTAGTCAAATTTTTAAATCAGGCTAACAAAATACTACTACAGTCAGTCACAAAAGTCTGCATACACCACTAAAATTTGCAAAATCGTGATAAATGAAGTGAACTAAATATTGTAATATTAATTAAATACGATATTTAAACAAGAAAACTATTTTGGTTAATTTTTCGCCGGATTTCTCCCCCTCGATCGGATCCGAATATATTAATTTTTTTTCGTCAGTGAAAAGCACTTTGCTCCAAAATTTAGTACCTTCAGTACCTTCAATATGCTATTTTTACAAATTCAAGCCTTATTTACTAGGCTTATAAATGGTTTTTTCCTTGGAACTTTTCCATTAAACCCTCCGTTCCGTAAATCACGACGAACTGTTTCAGCATGAACATCCTTAAAAGTGCTATTCCGAATCTCAACCCCTATTTTTGGAGCACTAATCCTCGGTTTGGATGGCACTTTTTAATTATGCTTCGCACAACCCATGCGTTAAGTTTTTTAGTACGCCCAGATCGTTGTTTATTTTGAATACTTCCTCTGTTATCAACATTTCACACTATTGTTTGTATGGTTGCTCGACTTTTACCAATAATTTTAGATATTTTATTATAACTTTTATCCTGTTCCCGTAGTTTTATTATTAGATTTCGTATTTCGATTGACACTTCCGTTCGACGCACCATTTTTTAATGCCAAAGTCGAAAAGTATATCTCTGTCAAGACGAATGCAAAGTCAACACAGAAAGTGTCGATAGACGTGCCTAGGTATTTATATAAAAAAACATAACGGTACTTTGTTAATAATTCAAGAATAAATAGAAACGTGCAACTGTATGTAGACTTTTGTGAAATAAATTATATGAATTTTTAAATTTTTTGAAAATTATTTTTTTTCTACAATACTAATTTTTTTCTGTTTAAATAATTAACGGTTTTCAGAATTTTTTGATAAAATTTCGAAGATTTCTTGTTATATTATAGTATTATTAGTGGACCCGCAGTGCCACTTACCGGGTCAAATTGTAAATCTAAACCATCCAAGAACCCACTCAAACACACACACAATATTTTATTAAAATCGGTCCAGCCGTTTAGGATGAGTTCAACAAAGATTATATATTCTATCACAAAGGATTAGTTTGACACTAACGCCAAAGCGGTGAATTTATGAACTAAGGTGTTGTTAAGATCTTTCTAACATGATTGATTTATATGTCACATGATTTTATTAACGAGTTAAACGTAAATGCTTCCAGCTCCACAACGGTAGCTTTGAGTACTAGCGTGCTTCAACTAATTTTTTGACATTCTTTAAGACCAACACTTAATTACTAACGGTAGGTAGATTTGTGACCCAAAGCGCCGTCTATTACTTTTTCAAGGCCTGTCAAATGAACTCTATTAAAGTTAGCCGAATCCAGCCGAAAAATACCGATAATGCAGATTCAAACAAATCAAACGAAAGTGGTAGCCGATGGTTGTCGGTAACATCCTAGTCGATTTTTGTCGGTAACATCCCAGCCAAAAATGTCGATAATGCAGATACAAATTTTATACCGGAAACAAATTATTTGTATTCGAAGTTTCAATTTTGTTCTTTCTACTACTACCAACTAAAAATTTTAAAATAACGAATTTTCGTTCGAAACAATTAAAACTAATATACCAAACCAAATTTCTCTAAGTGCTGTATTAGATGACCTCCCCAGGTAAGACATGAAATGCATCTATAGTTGGCATGCATCTACATGTTTCGAGAATATTTTAAATGAAGTTTCATCTAATAACTATCATTTGAAAACGTCAGGTCAATTTTGATGTGGGGAGTTCGAAAAATCGGTTAAATAAAACATGTAAAATGGAAGAAAATGCACAGAAATACCCACCCGAAAAATGCCGATAATGCAGATTTAATATAAAATGCAGTTAGAAGTTTTATGTCGCAAAATAATTTTTTACACCTTTCATTTGGCTCTATTTCCAGCCATGTCACTTAAAACAGTCAAATTTTAGAAATTTACGATTTTGTGTTTGCGAACTATTTATACAAATTATCGGACTCTTCACGTGAAAATTGACCGGATATTTTTGAAGTTTTGCTTGATATATGCCAATGAGTTTTCTCAGTATTAAAATAGTTTTTTTTATTGTAGTTTTAATGCAATTAATAAATAAGTTTAATTTTGAATAATATACGTTGATGGACCAAAATAAACATTTTTGATTTTAAACAAAATTACTGTTTAACAGCAAAATGATTTATCAAAATTAAATAATTGATTATAAAACTCGCCGAATTTACTGCGGCGGGAGTCCAAATTCTATATAAAAAAAAATTAAAATCATGTATTTCGATCAAGGTTGCATGTAAAGCTGGTTTTATTTTTATACAAATCAAACAAAGATATCCGTTCGAAATCCGCAGCTAAAATATTACGAATGGTTTGCGTTCGAATCGTAAAAACTGAATTATATGAAAATAAACCAATTTTTCAATGCAACATTGACTGAAATTAATGACTTTAATTTTTTATATGGAGTTTGGACTTTCGCCGCAGTAAAACCGGCGAGTTCTATAATCGACGTGAATATAAATTGTTTTTGAATCTGCAGTATCGACATTTCTCGACCTATAAATTTGTTATTGCAGCCGAAACTGCATTATCGACCTTTTTCGGCTGGAGCGAGTCGGCCAACTTTAACAGTATATCAAATGACATGCCACATGATTATATGAAAATTATAAAGGTTGTACATAATTGTTTCGCGCAACAAAGGAAGTTTTGAGTACTAAGATAATCAGAAAAAATTACGGCATTCTTCAAGTCCTTTCCAACTATAAGCAAGTATACATTCTATAACAAACGAAAAATTAGGTGCGGGCGCTATAATAGTGGATTTATGAACTAACGTATTATTGAAATTGTTTTGTGATCTGGGGGGTGGGGGAGGGGGGAATGGCAGCGTCCATGAAAATCACTCCAAAATCGTTGCTCGGGGGTTTTCGGGGATGCCGAATTCAATTCTGGCACTAGAATTAACCGGGGGTATGAATAATAAAAATTTTGATTGAATATTAAATAAATAAATATTACACATATTATAAAAACAATTTCTTTTGTGCCTTGAAACTGGATTTAAAAAATGCGCCAAAGCTATAAAGAGAGTGGAGTATACCGCAGGGACCAGTGCAAACAGAAATATTCTGTATCGACTGAAGAGAAAAAATATGGGTCAAGTTCCCGTGCGCAGTCGGTGTCTGTGTGACATCAGTATTACATCTGTCGTTTAAGACCACGTTGCTTTTTCGTTGTATGTATATACAGTGCTACAGTAATCAATTTTCTTGGATTTTGAACCGTTTTTTGGTGTTTGAGTTCTGTCCGGCACTCTTATATCTCGTTGGTTTTTTGTTATACGTAAACTTAGTGATAAAAAAATCTAGTTTTTTCGGTTTTTCCCTTTTTTTGGTGTTTGAGTGGTGCCTGGCACTCTTGGACCACGTAGGTTTTTCCTTATACGTCAATACAGTGCCAAAGTGATCAAGTTTTTTTGGATTTTGCACCATTTTTTGGTTTTTGAGTTGTGTCCGACACTCTTTTAAGTCATCTTTGATAGGTCACGTGTTCGAGGATTTTCGTTTTTCAACGGAATCGAATTTTGGCTTGATCTGACAATAGATGTTTCTGGAGATATAAGAAGATGGTATGAGAGGTATGTATCTTTTATGGGATATTTTAGGCCTTAGATCCCGTTGTAATGGGGGTGGGAATTGGTGGATGGAGAGTTCAGTCCTGTCACCATGACAAAAAAAAGCCGGTCCAGAGGAAATTTTAAGCAAAATTTCTTGTTCTTGTGAAACTGACTGTGGCAAGGGGTGCGGGTGCCGCCGAAGTGGGTTGGAGTGCTCACTTGCATGCAAGCATTGGGATGACAATTGCTCAAACCAAAAGGCACTTCTAATGGGGCCAAGAATAGTGACGAGGAAGAAGATGAAGAGAGGGAAGAAGATGAAGAAGAGGAAGAAGATGAAGAAGGATAATAATGAATAATTCAACATTAGTAAAAGCTCCTATTTGTTATTTGAATAAAGTATTATTTTCATAATTTGTGATTTTTCACTTTCTCCTTTACTCTTTCCCACAGAGCCACCCACGAGCGCCCCCGGGGAAGTCTTATGCCAGAATTGAATTCGGCATCCCCGAAAACCCCCGAGTAACGATTTTGGAGTGATTTTCATGGACGCTGCAATCCCCCCCCCCAAACACTCCCACACAACCCCACATAGAAACCTCCGGGGAAATCTAATGCAAGAATTAAATTCAGAATCCCCAAAACCCCAAAGTAACGATTTTGGAGCGCTTCCCATATACTATGCAATTTCTCCCCAAGAATGACCTCCAAAATACCCATGCAAAGTCGCAACCGAGCGCCCCGGGTGATTCCAATGCCAAAATTGAATTCGGCATCTCCGAAAACCCCCGAGTAACGAGTTTGGAGCGGTTTTCATGCATGCTGCCATTTCTCCCCCAATTCATCCCATGCGCACCACCCACAGAGCCACCCCTGTTCATCCCCAGGTAGTTCTAGTGTCAGAATCGAGTTCGGCAGCCTCGAAAACCTCCGAGTAACGAATTCCGAGCGATTTTTCTGAGTTTCCAGTCGTTCTTATAGTAGTGCAAGTAATGATGCAATTGGAAAATGCATTTTCTGGCCCAGAATGCATTTTTCAAAAAATGGCTAAACCAGACGATATAGACTTTTTTTCTGGGACCTTCCTGAACACAATGCAGAAAATTGCATTTCAATATCTACTGTCCTTAAAAATTTCCGCTATTCCGGTCGATTTTGATCTAAATGCCCTGGACTATTTGGTATTTTCTCCAATAAGATTTTTACCCCATTGCCATTCCCAAATAAGCGAGGAACCCGATTTACTGTAATAATAATCAAATAACAGAAACCCTAGAGATGTTCACTGCGTCACGATTATACATTTGAATAATTCAATGATTCAACTTTCGATACTTCCGGACAGGCTTCAGTAATGGCGAAATTTACTGTGCAATACACGACTTAGAAGTTTCATGAAATAATTTGAATAAATTTTCAAATTTTATTTCACCAATCCTAGAGATGTTCACGGAGTTTCACCTCCATGTCAAAACCCTATGAGTGTGGTGAATCGAATCTAGTTTTGATGATTTTTAACTTATTCAGAGACATTTTTACGTTTACGCTTATATCCCATATTCCAGAAATGTTGGCGGTTTATCTTTCATATATTCAAATAGATCTGAAAATTTTCTACAATATTGTGAAAACGAGACACGAATGATGATTTTCACGTTGTTTTTTTTTAAATTTAAAACTTTTTTATTTTCAATTTTTTCTCAAATGGTAATTTTGGTTTTTCTGCATTGCCATTCCCAAATAATTAGAAATCCCTTAGAATCTTACGAAATACTGGTAATTAAATGTACTTCGATATAACTTGAATTTTGTTACTCAGCCGATGAGTAAACGCTTACCTGCTATTGTCATTCTTTATTATTAATTGTTCCGTATAAACAACAGATGGTTGGGACGTTTAATAAATTGCCTAATAAATTGTATTGCTTATTTTTTGTCTCCCATTGTTTTATTTCTGTTTTGCCTTTTTTCTGTTATATATATTGTAACTAAATATTTATTTTTACAAATCAGTAGTTACTCCTGATGATGACCTTACAAGTAGAAATCGATCGAGTGATTTTTTAAACTTTTTGGACAAATTTTTTAATTAAAATATTCATAAGTTAATTTTTTCTTGAAATAAACAAGTGTTTAATAAAATTTTGTATAATTAGATTGTAATGAGGTTTGCCTGATCTGTCTGACCATGTAGGTGAGACCGTTCACGGGGTCTCTAGGATCGGTGAAATAAAATTTGAAAATTTATTCAAATTATTTCATGAGACTTCCAAGTCGTGTATGGCACCATGGCTATCCATGTTCATTTCAGTATTAGAACTTTGTCTACGGTATCCTAAAATACATTTCAAAAACTGTGAATGTATCTAGGAGCGGTAATAGGAAAATTAGAAAATAGATTGAAATCAAAAACCATAACTGTTTAAAAAAGCGCTGGACTAGTTAAAAAACATCATAATTTAATGTTGTTCACCACCCACGTGGGGTTTTAATTTAGCTATTCGGTCATATAGGTGAGAGCCTGTGAACATTTCTAGGATCGGGGATATAAAAGTAGAAACATTGCCTAAAACAGCCTTCTTTAGAATTAAAAAAACCTTAGTAAATCGTTTTACGGTTTTTTCGTGTTTATTTCAAATCATTAGAAAATTATTTGATTTTTGCATCGACACTATTAGGGACTTACGGACTTCTCTAATACAAATGTTGAATATTATCTAAAAATGTTTCAATTTCACCACAAAACAAATCCAAGTGGAATATTTTAAAATTTTACAGTGTAAATGTTTGGTATTATTTTTGATTTGTATTTCACAATCATTGTCTGTATAAGGTCTATTGACTTTTAGATAACAATATTTTTCGCGGAAAGCTTTGTGCAAAATCATACCAAATAATGCCCAAAATAATATAAATAATTTATATGGCCGACGCCTAGGGCCGATCACTTGGTACTCTCAGCATAAAGTACAACATTAAGAATTTTCCAGAAAACATATCTGTATAGACTGGTCTTTTGATTTTTTTAGAAGAGCATTTCTCGTTAATGCTTTGTGCAAAAATCGTTCCAAACAATGCCTGTTATTTATATGACCGACCCCTAGGATCGATCTTATGAGGGGTTTCATGATTTGTTAAGTTCCAAATTTTTTATTGATTTTTTGCCATTTCTACAATTTTCACTCCAAAGTCTGTCCAACAATCGTTCTCAAAATATTGCCTGTTATTTATGGGCTCAACCCCTAGGATCGGTCTTTTGACACTATCAGCATTAAGAACACATCAAGACCATTTCAAAAACAACTGTCTAGATAGGGGTCTTTTGCTTTTTTTAAAAGAAAATTTTTCATTAAAGGTTTGTACAACAATCGTTCTAAATAATGCCTGCTATTTATATGGCCGACCCCTAGGATCGATGTTTTGGGCCTTTTACTATAAAGTGCACATCAAGACTTTACCAGAAATCACCGCCTACAAAAGAGTATTATGATTTTTGTAAAACAAACTTTTCCGTTGAAGATTCGTGCAACAATCGTTCCAAATAATGCCTGCTATTTATATGGCCGACCCTTATGATCGATCACTTGCAACTTTCAATATAAAGTATACTACTTTAGCTTTATTAAATAGGGGATTTAATTTTTTTTAGAACCACTTTTGTCATTGAAGTATTTCAATGGCAAAAATCATTCCAAATAATGCCTTTTATTAATACGACCGACCCCTTGATCGATTACTTGGCACTTTCAGCTTAAAGTACTTATCAAAGTCTTTCAAGAAGCATGCGCCGTCTAATATGGGTATTTGGATTTTTTTAGAACAACATTTTTGTTGAAGGTTTGTGCAACAAATCGTTCAAAACAATGCCCGTTTATTTATATAGCCGACTCATAGGGTCGATCACGTGGGCCTTTCACTATAAAAGACACTTCAAGAACTTTTTAAAAACTACCGTCTATGGAAGTATTGAAGTTATCCCAGCAATTCAACCCAGAAAAAAATATTCATCATGCAATACTATCCCATTCCAGGATTTTTAAATTCGTCCTACAAAATTTTGAAATGCGTGTTCTTTCTTTAAATATCTTTGATAAAATTAAAAGAAGACAAGCCGTATGTTGAGATTAGTGCAATGACCAATAACTTACGGCCGATTCAGTTAATGTATGGATTATTCTGATTTCAACACGGCATCATGTCCACTATCCAAAATAAAATCACATGATGATCCGTATGTTGAGATTGGCGCTAAAGCATACTCGGATGGTTCATTTTAGATAAAATTTGCATTTTAGATTTAAATGAAATGTTCCATGGAACTTAAGGTGTTGTAATCGATCTGATATCGATTTTACATAATGTGTACCATCTTAAAATAAAAGTTCAAGACCATCCATATGTTATAGGATTGCACGCCAATCATAATATATGGATGGGGTCATTGAAGTAAATCGCCAAATGATTTTTAAGAGCGCTTTTTTAATCCAGATTTTAATTAAAGATTCCCAGGAACGTTCAAAAACAATTCTAAAACAAACCAGATATTGAGATTGGCGAAATAGGCCCATTTGTGAATGGCCATCGTGCCAGTTTAAAAATATGTCCTACATTCAACTCAACGTCCGGATGGTCTTATGATTTTTTTTGTAGATAGAGGTCATGCTATATCAAAATTCGGAGAAATCGATGACGAAGTTTTAGGCCCCTGGCTAGCTATTAATTTAAATCAGAATATGTGGTTGAAATAAAATAGGTCATCCCAGAATTCTATAGCGCCAATCTCAACATACAGATGGTCATATGAATTTTATGTTGGATAGCAGACATGATACCATGTTGAAATAAGAAGAGATCGGTCACAACACTCTTGTTCTCGGGAACCATTAATTTAAATCAATGATTCATACATAAACTGAATGAACCTATTGCGCTAATCTCAACATAAGGCTTGTCTTATCATTTTATCATAAACATTTAAAGAATAAACACTTTTGATCAAGTATTATCATATTTTGTGTCATTTCAAAATTTTCTGAGATGAATTTAAAAATCCTGCAATATGGGATATAACTAGTAGGGCTTGTTCAATATTTTTTTCTGGGATGAAATACTGGGAGAACTTCACACACTTTGTCTATGTAGATTTTTAGTTAACTTTCATAAAACAAAATTTTTCGTTGAATTTTTGTGCAACAATCGTTCCAAATTTGTGCCCGTTGTTCGTATGACCGACCCCTACCATCAATTTTATGATGGGTTGGCGAGGTCTTATGATTTTTAAGGTCAACATTTTTTTGTTTTGTTTTTTATTTATATGGCCTTATGTATCGACCAGATGTAATTTTTCTATAATTTTCACTCCAATGTCTTTGCAGGAATTTTTATTGGAACAAGAAATTTGAAAATTAATTATCTGAATGAATTACATCGCTCGCTATTTTGAGTTTAAGCAACATTTGGGAGGTTATCCATATACGAAAATTTAGTACTTTTTTGTTACGTGTTTCACAGCCGCCTGAATACATATACACTAAGGCAAAGAGCAAAAACTCACAGATTGCTTCTTAATAGTAAGCCAGTAAACCCTGTCCCGTTATAATCAGTACAGTGAGAATAATTAATCAAATTAGCCAAACAGCAAAAATACCGATATGATACGCAGGATTCTCGCGTGAAATTTTTGATATTTGTCCATATTATAATAGCCTGGGATGGACGAGGTAGATTATGCAATGTAAACGGGTAAAAATTGACGTGCCTGAATTGTCATTTTCCATTATGCATTCGCCATACGCAAACGAGCATTCGTCATCCACTTAACGACAACGGATAAGCAAATACGAATAAAATTATAGATTTCTAAGCCCAGTACCCTATTCTGCCTTTCCCGGAGAATTGAGAATATATTTTGCTGTGATTTCAAATTGCTTAATTCCCAAATATTTATAGTATTTCTTGTTCCCAAATGTATATTCTGGCAGACTTGGAATAATTTTTTAAAACACGTATTGCGACCTTATTACAAGTTTAATTTATTTTTAAACAAATTTACTAGAAAAAATAATGTTTAAAAATTGAGAAATGTACGACAATTTCTTTCAAGGTTAAGGAGTCGCTGCATGTGAAACTCGATAAATTGGTTAAACCGTAATGGTACGCTTCTGGGCCATGTTTGGCTATTCCACAATTATGAAAATCGACATGGACATAGCCACCTGCTAGATCTAACATAAAAAAATATTGAGATCGATGACCACCACCCACAATTACGACTTGAATTACGTGGAAATCCGAAAAATTGGTTAAACCGTAATGATTCACTTCTGGGCCATGTTTGGCCATTCCAGAAGTATGACAGAATTATGAAAATCGCCATCGGCATAGCCATTTAATAGATCTAGCATAAAAACATAATGAGATCAATGACCACCTCCCAAAATTACGGCTTGAATTACATGGAAATTCGAAAAATTGCTTAAACCGTAATGGTACGCTTCTGGGCCATGTTTGGTCATACCAGAAGTATTGCAAAATCCTGAAGATTTCCATGGATATAGCCATCTGAGAGATCTAACAAAAAAACGTAGTGATATCGATGACCACCTCCCAAAATCTCAACTTGTATTCCGTGGAAATCCAAAAATAAGTTAAACCGTAATGATTCGATTTTGCACCATGTTGGCCATTCCTGAACTATGACAAAATTCTGAAAAATGCCACGAACATAGTCATCTGATAGATCTAACATAAAAACATAGTGAGATCGATGATCACCTCCAAAAATCTCGACTTGCATTGCGTGGAAATCCGATAAATTAGTTAAACCGTAATGATACGATTTTGGATCATGTTGGCGATTACAGAACTATGACAAAATTCTGAAAATTGCCATGGACATATAGTCATAGTCATATATACCGCGTTAAAACAGGTTTAAAATTTTGTGGGTTGGAAATTTGTTGGTGTTAACTCGTACCGTTTCCATGAAACCAAGTTAGTTAACAGCTATGTTATAAGTTATTACGATATTTTATCCATTTTCTAGGTTAATTTTAAAATATTTTTAATATCGTTTACCATGAGCATCGTTTTAAAATACAATTTAAAAATCTTGAAAGATAGAACTTACAATAATTGAGCCAAGCTAGTGCGTCGAGTTAAAATAAATTCAAAGAAATTTTAACGAAACTTAGTGGCTAGCGTCATATATTCATATGAATTCCAAAGAAGACGAACATTTTGAACAAGCTTACTCGGTTAGGACAAAGCTAATTAATATTGAATAAAGATTCAAGTTTGAAAGTTCGTAAACCTGCTCAGCACATTTGTATAAATTCAAAGCAAAATTGGGCTTTGGCTATGCGGAGAACCAACTTCAGAACATACTACAAAATAAATCCTAGACCATCATTTTAATATTTAAATTTACATCACATTAAAATACCGATCGATATTTACACAGATTGACCTCATTTTTCGCACTTTAATTTAAATTTTGCTCTCCCGTTGCAAAAAAAAAAAAATGGAAAAATCATCCACCCACATCCATTTTTCATATATACCACCAAATCATAAATCTCGCAAACTTATCATCACCGTCTCTCTAGTCTGTGTGTATATCCGCATATTAAATACACAGAGCCATATACAACACTACCACCATTAAACGTGTAATGTACTAATACAAAAAATTTAATATTAAGTTATTTCATTAAAATAATTACAATTTAGTTTCCATTTCGCACCAAAAAAAAAAGCACAAAATAAAAAATTTAAGAAAAATCTTTAGATGAAAATCCTCCGCACCAGTCAAAAAATAAAAATAAAATTTATATTGATTAATTCCAAAACCGACCAAGCCGAACACAAAACAAAATACATATACAATTTTGTTGTTGTTGTCAAACCGAACAAAGATAACAATATGATTACACGAAGATATAGTGTTATCTCTATTTACATTACGTTTCAAACGTACAATATAGCTTTGATTGAAACAAAACGATATAGAGCTTTCTCTTCCATATACAAAATATTCAGCAAGATATGATACACGATTATCAGCGATTGGTGTGAAATTTGACACGCGCATTCCGGCTAACCAATCATTGTAAACGAAAAAAAAAATACCTTGGCATACCCGACCCAAAATAGTATACATAAAACGTGCATTTCTATCTATATACATATTGTGTTATATCATGAGGCCGTCCCATTTCTATTTTTCCAGTTCTCTTTCGTATCTGCTCGTAAAGCTCGTATACTCCTCCTTTACGTTGTTTTATATATACCGATATAAAATAAAAGATAGCATTTATCTCTTTTTTGCTGTATGAATTTAATACGTCGCTAGAACAGTAACATAAAACCAATGATAAAATATTTCTAGATATGTGTTGTTGTTGTTATTGTAAATGTATATACATATACAATACGATTATTGCAATGGCAACGATGCAAGTGTAATAATATAATATCTCTTGTTGTCTATCTCGTCGTATTTATCTTCTTATACGTTAAAGATTTTTTTTTCTCGTCTTAAGATTCAAACCAAAAAGAAAATTTTTATTTTATTTATTTATGAATATAAAGAAATAACTAAATTTATATATTTAACTGTATGTATGTATGTATGTATAACAAGAAGAGTAAAATATATTTATATAAATTGCGGGACGCTGTGTTCGGTTGTTCGTGCGCTCTAACCAATAACTTTAATCGAAATGTATATACAGAGGAATAATAACAATAATGGTAATGATCATTGTAATGCTTTTCTTTGGAACATCTTGAATTTTCCAATATTTTTTTTTTTTGTTTTGTGCGATTTTTGCCCGATTTTTATTGTTTTTCCATTTAATTCGTGCGGAATGGAATTCATTGAGCGAGCATTGTTTTTCGATGTAGTTGGGTATTGTTGTATATTGTGATGGGGGTGCGATTTAAATGAAGATTCATTTGGGAATCAAATTAATTCATTCGGGTGGAAAACTTTTATTACGTCAACGTGATATTTTTTTTGGGAATGCATTTAATTTTAGTAAGCCGTATATATCCTTGCTCGAATATTAACCTTCACACCTAAACTTCCAAACTTCATTGCTATTAAACAAAAAGTTCAGCAGTCTCCGCCCGAATTCGTTTCCGATCATTTGATGCATTCTTTGTTTGCATACTGGGCAAATATCCGATAACAATATCTGACGCATAATATGCATCTGCGGTATTTTTTGAATTGCACAGCCAAAATATTTTGATAACATATTTTCCATGGGGGCTATTTAAGAATTTTGTGCAAACACGAGAAAACTAGATTTCCCCGAATTTTCAAAGAGCCACCAAAATTTTGTTGTAATTCAGAACTTCGGTTATCGGTTTGGATGAGTTTCCAAAATTTTATGGTGTACTGAATATACTATCACCATTCCTTATTTTTTTATTTGTTAAGCATCGAGTTTCTGTTCGACAAATATTGTAAATTATCTAAGCTAACTTATCTAGAAATTAATTCGGCAAATATTTATAGTTTAAACTACACTAGCTACAAAAAGGCATAATTTTTACAATGGCTTAACCGATTTTCGTAAAACAAACTTTTTTGACAGTTTAGTATTTTATCTTTACAAGGACACCTTTATATCATTAAAATATATACAATACTTTTCAAATTAAGGCAATTGGAGAAAAATGTGAATTAAATATACATAGACAATGTTCCTATGTAAAATATCAACGTCAGTCGCTGCGGCCTGATGAGATAACTGATTTTTTCAAATCAATAATCTCAAGTTCGAAACTGATTGTTGCGATTCTTGCAAATCTTCCATCTATAATTCAAATTAAGTTCTAATTTATTCGCGATCCAGCGTTAAAGGAAAGAAAAAGTATGGGGTGGTTGGGAAGTTGATTGTGTCTAAGTAAGTATGAATTATCATAGCCGTTGTCACACAGGTTTGACGCCAAATGGAAGAATTTTCTACGATTGTGTATTTAATTCGAGATATACTGAAATAGACCAATGTACGGAACAATCACAACAAAACCATTACAATAAAACAACAACAACGTAAAAATATAAAAGTAATTAGAACACACCAAAAAGGTAATTGGTAAAAATGAATAATAGATGGAGAATATGAAAGAATCGATTTCCGTAGACTCCGCACAAAATAATTTGTAAATTATAAAAATAAATTGTAAAAATAACAATTTTTTTTTAATAAATTCAATAAAATTTTCATAAAATTGAAAATATTGAAAAAATACAGTAAAAATTTGTAAATTTAATAAAAATTTCGTCAAATATACAAAATATTAACAATAAAATTGAAAGGGACGTTGTTAAATTTACAAATTATTTTGTGTGCTGTATATTTACAAAAATTTTGTAAATTTTTTTTTGAGTGTAGCCGCGGTAAACTTGAGTTGTCGAGGTCTATCGAATATGTATCATGGCCTGAGGTCGCAGATGTACTCGGTGTGCCAGCATCTACTACCGGAGCAATCCTGGAAGCTTCTACTTGTTCAAGGGCAACGCGAACTATCAGCAAATTTGGCATAATAATATATGTTAAATAAATGGTATTTTTTTTAAATTGCATATATAAATCCTAATCCATTCCGTCAGCATGCTCCGAAGGTAACACGCTTGCCAACCTCTCCTCAAACTGATTTAACTCCACGTCCATAGGCTCACCACCTCCAGTTCTGTTGGCGTGATTTCTTAATTCCTTAAATTTCTCTCGTATGAAACTTCTTATATCATAAAAGGACTGTAATGAGTAAAGAAAATTAATATGAATTTTATATGAGCACGTTGATAAAATTTACCTTTTGCCACCAGCTGGCAGATTTTGTGGCTTCTTCCACATCACCTTCTGTTAATTTAGTTCAAACCTTTGTTTTCTGAAGTTTTCCGCCCGCGGATTTGAACCTACACAAAGCTAGTCCGTAATTTGACGAAACACGCGCATCAAATTCACAATTATAAATCTTTCTTTATGCGGAAACATATTAAATAACCGAAAAAATGGCACAGTGATTATAGCTTTGGCATTTGAATCGGAAGGTACCAGGTTCAAATCCCGATAGGGGCAGTATGAAAAAGTGAAATTTGATCACTTGTTTGTTCGATTGTTTTATATCGTTAAAAAAATCCTAGAGCCATGTCGCAGTGCCACCTATCGGGTGCAATTGTGAATCTAAACCAACCAGGAACTCACTCAAACATACACACAAAGTTGCATTAAAATCGGTCCAGCAGTTTAGGAGGTAATTAGTGTATGCACACGTACCGAAGAATTATAATGTAAGTTTTTCTGATTAAATGAAACCTTTTGCAAATTAAGCGCAACCTTTTACAAATTAAACGGAACTATTTGCAAATTAAGAAAAGCCTTTCCCAAACAAAATCAAACCTTTTGCAAATAAGTGCAACCTTTTGTAAAAGTGCAACCTTTTGCAAATTAAGTGAAACCTTTCCCAAACAAAATGAAACCTTCTGCAAATTAAGTGAAACCTTTTGCAAATTAAAAGGAATTATTTGCAAATTAAGTGCAACCTTTTGCAAATTAAAAAAAACTTTTCCCAAACAAAATGAAACCTTTTGCAAATCAAGCGGAACCTTTTGCAAATTAAACTGAACTATTTGCAAATTAAGGAAAATCTTTCCCAAACAAAATCAAATCTATTGCAAATAAGTGAAACCATTTGCAAATTAAACGGAACTATTTGCAATTTAAGTGAAACTTTTCCCAAACAAAATGAAACGTTTCCCAAACAAAATGAAAACCCTTGCAAATAATGCAACCTTTTGCAAATTAAACAGAACTATTTGCAAATTAAGTGAAACCTTCTCAAACAAAATGAAACCTTTTGCAAATTCAGTGCAACCTTTTGCAAATTAAACGGAACTATTTGCAATTTAAGTGAAACTTTTCCCAAACAAAATGAAACCTTTCCCAAACAAAATGAAAACCCTTGCAAATAAGGCAACCTTTTGCAAATTAAACGGAACTATTTGAAAATTAAGTGAAACCTTTCCCAAACAAAATGAAACCTTCTGCAAATTAAGTGAAACTTTTTGCAAATTAAGCCCAACCTTTTGCAAATTAAACGGAACTATTTGCAAATTAAGAAAAACCTTTCCCAAACAAAATCAAACCTTTTGCAAATAAGTGCAACCTTTTGTAAAAGTGCAACCTTTTGCAAATTAAGTAAGCCTTTCCCAAACAAAATGAAACCTTCTGCAAATTAAGTGAAACCTTTTGCAAATTAAAGGGAATTATTTGCAAATTAAGTGCAACCTTTTGCAAATTAAAAAAAACTTTTCCCAAACAAAATGAAACCTTTTGCAAATCAAGCGGAACCTTTTGCAAATTAAACTGAACTATTTGCAAATTAAGGAAAACCTTTCCCAAACAAAATCAAATCTATTGCAAATAAGTGAAACCATTTGCAAATTAAACGGAACTATTTGCAATTTAAGTGAAACTTTTTCCAAACAAAATGAAAACCCTTGCAAATAAGGCAACCTTTTGCAAATTAAACAGAACTATTTGCAAATTAAGTGAAACCTTCTCAAACAAAATGAAACCTTTTGCAAATTAAGTGCAACCTTTTGCAAATTAAACGGAACTATTTGCAATTTAAGTGAAACTTTTCCCAAACAAAATGAAACCTTTCCCAAACAAAATGAAAACCCTTGCAAATAAGGCAACCTTTTGCAAATTAAACAGAACTATTTGAAAATTAAGTGAAACCTTTCCCAAACAAAATGAAATCTTTCCCGAACAAAATGAAACCTTTTGCAGATTAAGTGCAACCTTTTGTAAATTAAGTCCAACCTTTTGTAAATTAAACGGAACTATTTTCAAATTCAGTGAAACATTTTAAAACTAGAATGAAACTTTTTGAAACCGATAGAATTTTATGCTATTGAAGTTAGCCGAAAATTTCAGCCGAAAAAAACCTGCGTTATCGACATATTTTGTATCAGGTGGTAGTAAAAATTTCTGTTGTAATGAGCCGAAAATTACATGTAATTGAAGTTATAGCAGTAAATTTTCGCCGAAAAAAATTTATTTTATTATTTAATAATTCGAATGTTGAAAGGTAATATAAACTGGGTGAAGTTAGACCAATTCGTAAATATCTGGATCCCGTATTTATAGTTTGTCGTGTTAGGGGGCTATGAATTTGAGTTGCAACACTATAACAGTGAACACCTGTGCAAAAAATCAGGCCATATTTTATGTAGCATCATAGTGAAATAAATTAAAATCTGAACGCATGTTCAGTGGTAATTTGGACTGGATGAAGTTTAAAAATATTGGATGAATTTGATCATAAAGCAGTGTTTGTTTGGCCAAGATCATTTTTGAATGTCCTACGTTGAATGGCAGAATTTTGGTATGCTCCATGCGCATATTTTGGTTTAGTTCCTCAAAAAAATCAGATCGGGTGAAATTGATTCCATCATTGCAACCGAAATCCCCGATGAAGCTGTTGATCCGAAATTGGGTGTAGTCATGGTCTAAGAATATCAACCATGGTGGATCTTGCATAGTTTTCAACAACGAATCACCCTGTATGATCGATGGCTATTGTTTCAAGCGATATCCGTGAGATCTGATTGCGGACACTGTCACATGCAATGACGGATACCAATTGAATCGTATGCGATCAGTAGCGGACAATGGGTGGACTACAGTTGTGAGGGGCAAGATGGGTCGCAACTACACTGTGCATCTAAATAACGATTTATGTTGCTATCTTCGATTGCTGTTGGTGAATGTTCGTGGTCTGACGTCGTTTCAACTCATGGGCCGACTCATCTTCCATGTCCAACCGATAATGAGCATCTGTCTACGACTTTCAGTGAGGAGTGTCAGCTCTTACAGTTGCTCGATAACGATTCGGATTGGGACAATACGCTCAAAAATTCTTCCATATCTTCATTACCTCATCAAATGCGTACATATTTTGCAATTATCATATCCACATGTTCCCCTTCGAATCCAAATAATTTGAAGGTGAAATATAAGGACGAAAGCAGAAATGAAAGTGAGGCATTGTTTAGGATAGAAGATCTATATGTTGGCGAAAAAAGTGTTGTCGTATTTGAGCATGATAACACCAAATCGTTCCATGCACGATGATTCAGCCACGAATTACAAAGAGAACAACAATACGACACTAAAGCATTAGCCAAAGCAGTTCGAACAAATGTTCCGCAATTAAATAAACAACAAAAGGCTGCATACGACTTTTGATGGGAGCTGTGAATAATGGAACTTGTATTTATTTTGTGGATGCTCATTTCACTATGATGCTACATAAAATATTCCTCAGGGAAATCTCCTAGGGGAATTCCCATAGAGGAATTCCCTAGGGAAATCCCCTATGGAAATTCCCTAGGGGAATCCCCTAGGGAAATCCCCAAGGGGATTCCCCTTGGGGATTTCCCTTGGGGATTTCCCTAGGGGATTCCCCCAGGGAATTCCCCTTGGGGATTTCCCTTGGGGATTCCCAAGAACTTCTTTCACCTAAAGAATTTCCCTAGGGGACCAATTCTAAACCGATTATGATGGGATTGGGTATGTTGGATTGAACAGGTATTCCTAATTAATTTTTGGAAGTATTTCTGGAAATTAAGCCATGTGGTCTCTGTGAAACACGATCATTTCGTAATCGATTATGACGGGATTGGATATTCTAGATGAAAATGGCATTCTTAAATGATTTTTGGAAGAAGTTCTTGAATTAGGCCACCTGGAACGGAATTCGACGTGTTGGGTATGTTGGATGGAAATGAGATTCTTAAAACATTATTGAATGAATTTCTGGAATATGGCCACCTGGATTGGAAAAAAATCAATTCTTAAACGATTATGATGGGATTGGATATGTTGGATGGAAATGGGATTCCTAAAGGATTTTTGCAAGATATTCTAGAACATGACAACCTGGGATGGAACTCAGTCAATACTTAACCGATTATGATGGGATTGAATATACTGGATGGACATGGCATTCTTAAATGATTTTTGAAAGAAGTTCTGGAATTAGGCTAGCTAGAACGGAGCTCGATCAATTCTTAACCGATTATGATGGAATTGGGTTTGTTGGATGGAAATGGGATTCTAAAATAATTTTGGAAGAAGTTTTGGGATTAGGCTAGCTGGAACAACACTCGTCCAATTCTTAGCTTATTATAATGGGATTGAATATGTTGGATGGACATGGGATTCTTAAATGATTTTAGATGGAAATTCTAAAATATGGCCATCTGGGACGGAACTCGATCAATTCTTAACCGATTATGATGGATTTGGGTATGTTGGATGGAAATGGGTTTGTTAAATAATTTTTCTAAGAAGTTCTCGAATTAGGTCACTTGGAACGGAATTCGACCAATTTTTGGGATATGTGATTGGGTATGTTGGATTGAAATGGGATTCTTAAATAATTTTTGGAAGAAGTTAGTGGAATTAGTCCCCGACTTCACACGGCTATATCTAAAATTTGATTCATAGACCCAATTTACATTTTTGGGATTTGAAAGGTCGATCCTTCCTCTACAAATTCCAAACCTATCTTGATCTGTTAATTAATATCCACTACGAGTTTACAAGACTATATCTAAAATTTGGCTTATACACTCGAGTCACAATTTTGGCGTGTGAAAGGTATATCTAAAATTTTACTCCCTTAGGTAGCTTCTTGGCAGCTTGGTTTCGTACTTATAAAAAGTTGGTCTACTCAACCCGATGAGCAGACCAACTTTTTATCGGTATGAAAAAAAGCTGCCAAGAAGCTACCTAAGGGAATTCTCATGTTTGTAAGGGTTTTTGTGTCTTTGTGTACAAAAGTGCTCTTGGGGTTAAACATGGGGGAGTGCATTTTTCTATTTTTTCTACTTTTGAGGTAGAAATATTGTGAGTAAATGGCCTTTTTGTTTTCTACGATTAAAAAAAAGTCCTAAACATTGATGGGTGTCCATTAAAAATAATATTTTGTCCGAAAAGCCGAAAAAAATCTTAAACAAATTAATGTTACGGGCGATAATGACATACCCAGTAATACAAATCAGCGCACAATGAGCGCATAAACAGCATATAATTAGAGCGCTCAATTTTTACTTCAAATTGATGCACCTAATTCCATGCATTTCGTACTTTTGCCGACCGAAAAATCGGTTTTATTTCCCCTACAAATTAATTTATCTCTCTTTCACTTCGATTTGAGTATAATATGTAACTGTTGTTAACCGTTGGTTTACCAGAAAATATTTTTTTAATGTATTTTGTTGTATCAAATCCAAACACAATCATATATTATTGATTGTGTTTGGTTTTTGTTGTATGTACCAAATGTGTATTGTCATTCAGATACAACTACACATTTTTTTAATTTTGTATACTTACTTTATATGTTATCCATGTATTTCCACCTGAAAAACATTTACAAACGTCTATTACCTTCAGCTGAAATCTGGAGACTGATAGAAATGAAATAACAATTTTTGAAATGAAATTGATAAACAAGAGATTAGGTGGGGGTAAAAATGCAGTACATAGAAGAAACCGAAGTAAATTTATTTGTTTTCTCGCTTCGATGTGTGCAAATGTTTCCATCTATTTCATTCTGCTATCAGCGTTTGTTTGCTGGGTACTTTCATACTTCGTTTTATTTTCGTTCAGAGAGTTGTTGTTTTTGTAATATTAAATATTAGAATTAATTTTTTTTGTGTACTTTATTAAATTTGATTATATATCGATGTGAATTATATAAGTGTAATTTTTTTCGAGGTGATATAAAAAATTGCCGTAAAATGTTATAAGTACATATGATTTTAAATAAGAATTTCGTGATACTAATTTTATATTTCAAAACTATGCAACAATTTACTATACATTATAGCTAATCTCGTGATATATTTGTTTTGTATGCTGCAATAATTACATATACTTGACTATCAGGATAGTAATAAAATATACTGTAAATTTATAATAGTCTTGCCATATTTATCTACAATGGTTTTTCGGGATAATGTTTCGGGATAACTTCCCGGATGTTGTATCGTGATGTTGCGTCATGTTGTTTCGTATTGTGTCTTGTGTTTTTCGTTAATTAGATATCTGACATTATGTTTCATCATATTGCAAAATGGTTGCACTAAGTAACCGCGTCTTTTTGGAAATGTTGGTTGTTAGCACATAATGCAAGTTCGTTGTGAGGAACTACAACATATGAAATCGAAAACTTAAGGTCCGGCAATGAGGGCTGCCGGATCGTTTCGTTTCCGTCAGGCGAATCAAGGACCCCGTACTCAGACAAATCTCCAGCACCAAATCGTTAGTTCCCTTCGATCGTTACCACAGCTTCGTCTCAATTATTTTTTATTTTTTTTAAACGATATAATCAATAATCTTGTTTGCTTCATTAGCTAGTGGGCCCGGATAAGACTCATCTCAGCAGTAGGTCGTCCCCACGATTTGTAACGAAATTGTTCGCTACAATTTGCCAATAGTTTTCCTAGCACTGAGTGTTGATTTTGATGATCACTTGACAGAAATTAAGGTTGACGGGGTTTATCGTTGAATACAAAAAAGGAAAATTTGTACGAGGCGGGTGAGTAAACGTTGGTGGGTATCTCATTGCCTGGTGTATATAGCAGTATAGCAAGACCCACTTATGCTTCGAGAAACACCACTCCCATTATTCTGAACTCTAGCCAGAGCCAAGATGACCGCCTCGTAACCTTTAAGTGGGTAACAAATTCCGTTAACACCCGGTAGTATCTATCTGGGTCGTTACAAAGTATTAACCGAAATTGAACGGATTGAAGCTCACCCTGGTTTTACGTAGGCTATTATCAACAAAAGCTTGCAGAACAAAACTTACACCTAAGCCTCTCAAGCATTAAAAACGGCCTAAGTAAACTTCGGATTACATTGAAATTGGCTAGTCTTCAAATGGAGTCTATGAATTCGCCAAGAACAATAGCCTTGCGGAAAGTATATGCTACACAGTTTTCAAGTAATTAACCATAATTTGTTTTTTTTTAATATAGTTTGATAAGTATTGGAAAATTTCATTTTTTCACACAACCGCAAAAAATTGATATTAATCGATAAATCCGGTGTTAACCTGTATTTGCGCCGAAAGCTAACGAGGTCTAAAATAAATACATTGGCTCGTATCATTCTCCCTTCAGTAAGATTTAAAAATGTCACGCTTATAGCGGGTTTAACTCTCAAGATTGGATGGTACCAATTACTATTTTATAATGGATACTGCCAAGATTCATAAAACGTCAAAAATAAAAGAGCTGATTGAAACAAGCCATAACCACATCCAGTTTCTTCCGCCTTACTCCCCGTTGTTAAATCCAATAGAAAAAGCGTTCTCAAAAATTAAGTCCAAAGCTCGAGTTTTGTTAGTTTCTATAATAGACTAAAATCTTGTCGATGTGATTACACAAAGCGTAAATTCTGTTACAGCCACAAACTGCTCCAACTTTATTTTGGATATGATGATGACACTCCCATCAGCAGCAGTGAAGGAACCACCGACTTACAAGTTAAAACTATAAAAAGTTTCATTGTATCAGTTCCGTTTAATTTGCAAAATGATTCATTTAATCTGAAAAAAACTCTATATAAAGATAAAGAGATGCATTCTACGTTCAGAAGAAGATCTCATTTACTATTAAAATGTTTTATTCTTTAAAATTACTGCCGACTTTGAATTGAATGCAGAGACTTTTGTCACTCGCACACAAGAGAACAATTTTATTGTGTGTCGATCGACTACAATCACTACAATGTTCGACCAATTGAGTTTACACCAACTACTACAACATAAAAATATATGATATTGAATCGGAATTTCAAATGGGGTTAAAAGTGTTTTCACTACGAGGAATTATACACTTCCAACGGCCAGCGAAATCATCTTGTTCGGGGCAAACTTGGAAAAAATACGATCATCTTACGTGATTATCATAACATCAAACATTCAATAGTAAAGCAACAAATTCTTGAATGTAATAATCCATCAATTGACTGTCAATTTAACGAAATTTTTAAATTCGAATAATTTTTGGCTGCCCCATCGAATAAATACATTGGCTTATAGAAAACATAAAAATAGCTCCAAATAGTATGATTTCATATACCATTAAGCGTAGAATGATGCTAAGATGCCTTGCCATTGACCATCGGACCGCCACTATACACTTTTTACTATAGCGAAATTTTAAAATAAAAATAAAAATCGATGCAAGTCAGAAATATATTCAAAAGCTACACATCCAGGGGTGGGAACAATTTATAACTATGACCAAATATAGTAAAAATTCGTAGACCAACTGAGGAATCCCTAGAGATCTTAACACGACATCAGGAATATGCAGGATGTTAGATTAGGACCTTGCAAATTAGACAAAAATAAGCAGGGGCTTCTCATCTAGGGGGTGTGAACAATTTATAAAATTTTGTATCTTCACCAAAAATATTACAAATTTTTAGGCCAACTGAAGTATTCCTATAAGAAATCTTAACACAATCCTACATATATAAAGTGTTATTTGAAGATCATGTCAGTAAGCAAAAAATCAGAAGCTCCACACCCAGATATGAGTTCTTTCAAAGGTGACCATATTTCAAAATTTCTTCCAAATAAAACCTTGTATAATACCATTTCCATCCAGCTTACCCAATCCCATCATAATGGGTTAAGCAATGGCAGAGTTTCGTCCAAAGTGATGCTACTGAAGTTTATCCAAACGATTATCCAAACAAACTTATTGTAATAGTATTGTGTAAGTAAACATTCAGGCGAATTAATATTGTGTAATTTAGACGAAATGAGATTTTTTAATGGCCCTTAGGTACATTCCAAAGTCATTCTAAGCACTTTCTAAGCATTTAGCATGATCTTCAGTGACATTGGTACACTGTCTAAACCAAAACAAGTGCCCCTAGTAAATTATTTGATTTTCTTATGGGTCTGACAGGGTGTCCCATGAGATTTAAAATGTGATTTTTTAATGTACCTTAGGTACATTCCAAAGTCATTCTAAGTACTTTCTAAGCATTAAGCATGAACTTCAGTGCCATTGGTACACTGTCTTAACCCAAACGAGGGTCCCTAATAAATTATTTGATTTTATAATGGTTCTGACAGGGTGTTCCATGAGAATTAAAAATGTGATTTTTAATGTACCTGACTTGACTTTGGAATGTACTAAGGGCCATTTAAAAAATCACATTTGTAATTCTCTTGGGACACCCTGTTAGGTCCATAAGAAAATCAAATAATTTACTAGGGACACTCGTTTGGGTTTAGACAGTGTACCAATGTTACTGAAGTTCATGCTAAATGCTTAGAGAAATACTAAGAATGACTTTGGAATATATCTAAGGCTAATTAAAAAATCACATCTCGTCTAAATTACACAATATTAATTCGCCTGAATGTTTACTTACCAATACTTACGTTTACCAATACTATTACAATAAGTTTGTTGTTGTTGCATTTTTTGGATCAGTTTGGATAAACTTCTTAAGCATCCAAAGTGGCCATATATTTTGAAAATTTTGAAACTTCCGTTTAGGCATCCATTGCCATCTAACATACAATCCTAACATAAAAGATTAAAAATGGCCGAAGTCCGTCTCAGGGGGCCATATTCCAAAACTTCTTCAAAACTTAATTTTAAAAGCCTATTTCCATCCGAAGTAAATATTTGCAGCTTGATCGGTTAATGACAGACCGACTCCGTTAATTTTGAATACAGGAACATTTTATTTCCGGGATTTTTATTTCTTATTTTCATGATTTGGATTTCCTGGATTTCGACTTTCGGGGTTTTGAATTCCGAGATTTTACGATCCTGGATTTTGATTTCAAGAATATACAATGTCGGGATTTTAGTTTCCGGGATTTTAATTATCGAAGTTTTTAAAATGGGATTTTGAAATCCGGATTAATGAAAAATTAATCCGTCTATGTTACACACGAACATTCAGAAATTATTTGGATTCGCCTCATGAGAGCGTATTTAGAAAAAGTAGAAAATGAACACGATCATAGGGGAGATTTTCATTTGAAGTCCGAGCCGACCTTATGTTTATTAAAAACGAGGAGTAATCATTAGTTTTATAGTGGGGGGTGGTATGAAATATCTATTTCATACAGAACATGAAAAATTACAAAACTAAAAGTCTCACTATCCCTGCCTAGTTGTTAGTTGACTGAAAATTAAACATAAAGATTAAAATAATTCCACCGGTATGTTAAAACGGCCCTTCATCAATACAAGAATACGGATGACAGACACTTGTATACCATAAAAACATGTCTTATCTACAATCAAGATTTTCATTTTGTAATTTTTTGTTTAGTAGTTTCCATTCAAAAGTGAAAATTGTTCGACAAATTTTAATTGTTCTGCAATCTCAAGTTGGTATACAATACTTGATATATGGTCGACGATAAGAACGCGTATATCGAGTAGCTTTTCTCGAAAGTATACACAAATAAAACAACAACTACGTTTAATTAGATTTAATTAAGGTAAAATTGTGATGAGTATCATATTTCAAAAGATGACTTCGTGTTACTTGAGAAAATTCATGCACAACAAAAATCTGTTCCATCCGCACAATCTGTATACCTCGTATATGGTTAGGAGTGGGGGGATACATATTTGACGTATACATTATGGAATGGGTTTTATTTTGGCAGCACAAAATAGAATTAAACAAAAAACAAAAAATACTTTTCCAGTTTTCCCTATTTTTTCCTTCGTAACAAAGCACAAAAAAAAAATCTCGTCGGACAGTTTCGCATAAAAAGTGTTATCTAGAAGATTTACGATCTGACTTTTCATACAACCCCGAAATTTATACTACTACACCAACTATATACGAGTATTATACCCCTCTCGCCTGTCACGATTTTTTTTTGTGTGCTCGATATATGCTATATACGGTCTTGTCCACATACACAACCGAAACTAAAAAAAAAGGAGTTTGATTGGAGTTTTAGATATAGAATTTTTTTTTTCCATGTTACATTGCAAAAAGGAAAATCCTTAAGCCGAGGAACAAAATATATAAATATATAGAGGGATTCTGTATATATCTTGTGAGATTGTGTATGTATATCCACCCTAATTTTATACCAACGGAGCAAAGAAGAAAAAGTAAAAAAAAAAGCTCAAGATGACGAATTTTTTATTCCTCGATACACAAAATCTTCCCCCTATAAATACCGACTCGTATATATAAAAAAAAATTGGGGATGACTCTGTGCTACATTCCTGTTTTTGTTTTGTTTTAGACAAGTTAAAGTCCTTTTTCCGTATATATACAGCAGCCGTTTCGTATGTACACAATACCAAGGGCGGTTTGTGTTGTGTAGGTGGTATAATTTTTCTTTTTTGTTTCGTTTTTTGATTATAAAACATAAATTTAAGGGATGATGTTATGTTATGTGATATACATAAAAAATAATAACAACAACAACACAAATTTATATCACAAAAGTGAGATGTGGCGGTAAGATAAGCGGAAATTTTTATATTTTATGTGTATCACAATAACAATAAAAACAACAACAACAGCATCGGCATCACCAGCAGCATATAGTAGCTACCTCTGTATATAGAAGAACAAGCTTTTTATGAAAAAGCACGTAAAGTACGAAAAAAATTAACCTCACTTTTTTTACTTGTTATTATATACAAAAAAAAAAATTCATCAAAAATACAAAATTTATATTCTCGAGTTTGTTTTTCGTGATTTTCTTTTGAGGAAAATGGGAAAAAATGTATAATGCGATTTCTGTTTTGTTTTATTGTTTTGTTTGGTCCAGAAAATGGAAAATTTTAATTATGAAATATTAATGAGTGCGTTTGTTTAACCAATCCATATAGTAGAGTTATTTTAGAGATGCTTGCGGGTTAAAGGTAATGTTCCGAAAATGGTTAAGGTGAAATTTGTAAAAAAAATAATCTGTGTTCATATGCCGAGTTTTTTGAATGTGACAAATAATGGTGCAAATTGACTGTAATTCATTATACATATTTAGGTATGAACAAATTCGTTCTCCAACTGAAAATTTGCCGGTAGTATTCATAAATAACTAATACGTTACTGCCCAAAACCATAGTAATCATGATAATTTTCGACCTCGAAATTTTTGTAGAGACAATTCGATAGGCTGCACGTATGAATCGTACCTTCGATAGGCTGCACGCATAAATCCATATCAAACACGTGAGAGTGACCGACTAAACCATCACCCCCGATAAACCATGCCATTCTGCCCCGTGGAACTACCGTTAGGCATTACTTCGTGAGGCAGGCTCAGCTTACGCTGCTCCTAATCGGCTGGAATTAGCTCCTTACTGAATTCCTGCTTCTTTCTATGAGTCTCAACTCTCTCATTATCCGTGAGATACTTCCGATTACGGCGTTCCACCCATATTCGGATGCCAACATAAACTTCAGTATATTTTCCGGTGTAAGTTGGAGCCCACGTGCACGCAGATACTGCTTCTCCCCTCAGTAAATCGTGGACACTCGAATACTACGTGCTCTACATTTTCGGTTGCTCCGATGCATAAAAGGCAATCTGGTAACTCTTCGTGTTCGCATCTGAACAGGTATGATCTAAAGCAACCATGACCTGTCAGAAACTGCGTAAGATGATATAATCCACTTCTCCGTGTCGCCTGTTTAGCCACGCCTCAATGTAGGGGACCAATCGATAGGTCCATCTACCATTCGTCGACCTACTCAATCTTCTCTGCCATACAGTGATTGTCTCAGCCCGTGATAGTTGGCAGTTCTCTGCTTTTTTTGCTTGACCACGACGCAACGCATGAAGCGTCTTCTGACACTGTACAAAATGTGCACAATACTCTCAGAGTGCTTAGCCTCTGAACTGTTGCTACTATTTGCCTTCTCCAACGAGTTGACTCCAATTGGTGACCTTTGAGGACCACTATCCACCAGTTCATGCACAATAGCTTGATGATCACTGTGCGTATATAGATTGCTCACCCTCCATGCTACTCTTTTATCGGCAAGACAATGGCTCATAAACGTTAGGTCAACTATCGAGGTTGCATTTCTTGTACAGAAAGTAGGTCTATTTCCTATATTCATTACTACGACCGGTAATGAGGCGAATGCTTCTAACAATACATTACCTCTGCTACTGGTTTCTCTACTTCCCCATTCTACGGCCCATGCATTAAAATCCCCGACTATGAGAAACGGGTTGTGGCTCCGTGCATCATTCGTTAATTGATTGGGAAATTAAATTCTTTAGTTGATGCGCTAGAAGGTGCGTAGCAGCTATAAATATGAACGCCGCTCACTTTGGCTCTGACAAACCCGGGTACGATACTTTCAGCAATTTCCTGTAGGGGGTAGGTACCACAAACCCATACAGCAGCTCGATTCGATCTATCTGAAGCCCAACACCGTGTATCAAGGTTCCTGTATTATTCACATAATTACAACGTCCGCTTCCACTTCCTGTATGGATTGCTGCAGCAGGTCCTAGGCAGCCTCACAGTGGTTAAGGTTGACTTGGATGACTTTCATTTCCAACACTTTATTTGCAGCGCTTTCTGGTAGCCGGACATCTAACGCTAAAAAGTACATGTTTGCCACAGCCTTTGACCATTTCGTCGCATAACATGCATTTTGAATCTTTTTGGCACGTCTTAACAAAGTGTCTTTCTTCACCACATCTCCTGCATATCTTTGATCGGCTTCACTTCAACAGATGCATGACGGTTGCTCATAACCGTGGTATTTAAAGCATCTAGTAAACTCTATTTTTTCCGGATTTGACAGGGAACCCATCCGATTCTAACTTTACCCACTCCTAGCACTTTCCCAACCATAGTGTTAGGAAGGCTAACAACCGCTGTCTGCGTTCCTCTGTATGCCTTTATGAGTGATTTACAAATACAGACACCTTTCACCCCTTCAAACTGTGCTTCCAGAGCTTCTCTCACCTCTTCAGATATGGTAATCTCTTCGATGTCCTTGATCACCAGTAATGCCTCCTGTTTTAACTGACGCATTACCCCCGATCACTTTCGCTAATTATTCTCGAAATATTGCGGTCTTCGGCTGGTGTCCTGTAGTTTGTAGCTCCAACAATAGGTCTCCACCCTGATACCCTTTCCCCCAGAGTAATTAGTGTCGGGTCTACCTTAACTTTTCGCACCAGATCGGCAAAGGAGATTTCGTCAGTCTTCTTTATTAGCAGCGCATCCGGGCGAGCCATTTTCCTTCGCGTGATCGTTGTTTTGGCGTTCTTTTCCCTCCACTTTCTGCCATTTATTGATTTGAACTCTTGGTGTTTATTTCTTCATTATACGACATATATGTCGGGGTATTTTGCTTCTTGTTTCCATCTTCCTTGTTAATAAGGGTCTCCAACATTCGAAGTGCTTGCTGGACGTTGTGAGGATTATCTTGCGGAGCAGCCTTAGTATGTCTTTCTTTTCTTACTTTGCCTACTTTCATCACTCTTAGGCGGTGAGGACAACTTCCTTTTACTGGGCTCCACAAGTGGTGCATCTTCGTTAGTTACCCCCTTTCGGTGAAGTTTGAAACTGCTTTTCCAAAACGTTCATCTTACTTATAGCTGAGCCATTAAGCGTGCTAATGGTGCTCATCATCTTCTTGATCTCGCTATGCACATTATTTCTAGGTTTAACATACTCCACTAGTTCCTCAATTTTTCATACAAGCCTGGTTACTCCCCAAAGAATGCGATGAAAAACTTCTCTCCAATGTACTGGTCATCGCTCCCTTCTTAGAGGATCTCTGCATTAAGGCACTCTTTCGAAACGAGTTTGCGAGTGTTCTATCCTCATGCACGGATTAAATGCTTCCTCTCTCTTTGCTTGTAGACGTATCTGTCACATCAGCCAAGTTCGCCACCGTTGTAACATTGCAATTGCTGGATCTCGACCGTTGGGAGTCTGCTTGCTCACTTCCTTCGGCCGGCACTGGGTTTGTTACTCCCTGCACCGTAACTAAACTCTCCTTAACTGAACTCATGTTGGATTCTTTTTCGAGGTACCGCCCCTAGCATTTTATACTTTCTGCCAAGTAGGTACACACCTGCTCTTCCTTGGGTACAGTCGCTGACCGGGAAGCCGCTTAATGTATGAGACAGACGCTCCAGGATTGGTCACATAACTCATAACTCATTTACAAGTGACCTGTGTGACCCCCTCTGACTTCTGCCTCAACCTTGCTTCCTAGAACCGAGTTATCACCAAAGATGGAGAGGCTACGTCTAGTAGTGAAAGTACCAGATATCGTCGCATCATATCACATTCGTCGGGTGTCTGTGGATGTGTGTGCTATAACCACTTTCCAGTACTTCTTTCAATCTCGTGTCTCGCCCCTGAAAACTGTGTACATTCGAAAAAAGTTCGATATTCTTCAACACTACAGTGCATGTTGGACAATAAATACTCTCGGAAACCCGTTAAAGGATAGTAGTTGGCTTCTCCATATCTCCGATCCATCCAACTTTAATTTGAGGAATCAGGTGATAAGTCCATCGGCCTTTGCATGATTGGCTCTATCTGGTTTGCCACTCAGTTGTAGTTTCCTATCGGGCAAGCTTTCTCTTTTTTGTAAGACTAAAACCGCTGTCTGTTTTTAATACAATTTAAAATATTTCGATAAGAAGTCCAGCGGTGGCATTGCTGCGATTACACACACAACATCAGTCGTGTAGTCGATAGACAGAGTTTAGCTTACGCCTAGCTGAACAACATTAGCTAAAAGGTCTCTAAATTTTTGTCTTGCTCCTGTTGTATTCGGCATTATTCGAGACAAATTGTTGGCCTACAATGCAAGTCTTTGTTGAAGCAGTATCCATATGCTCCTTAATCAATCAATCGTGATACATTAATACTGAAACAGATTCGGATTACCTTTTTAGCCACCACAAAATGATGCAGATGATGAAAAGGAGATGTATTTGCGATTCTCAAAGGTCCAGCAGAAGGTGATGTAGACACAAGGTTTTATTAACCATTAAATTTGGTACAAATTTGCAAACATGAACAGTAGGTCTGGTTGAACATTCCACTACAGCAGAATTGCTGGTGTCGATGCTACTGATAACCTAACAGTAGGACACTTAGATACTTTTTCAGCACAGCTATGCCTGAAGTTTTCAGTTTCACAATAATCTCAACTATTTGCATTCTATTGGATGAAATCTCTTCCTTTAAAACTTCACAATATGACTTCTGAGCGGTTTTGGCAGAGGGATCCGCAATAACCTTGCAAAATGTTCAATTGGTCGTAAGATCACGACACTCGCCACAAAACCAAAAAATGTTGATGCAGCACTTAATAGATGAACGATCAACATTAACAATCCTTAATGAAAACACTTTCGGCTAAAACCAGAACATCTGTCCTTTTCCACATTGATTAGACACTTCATGATGCACAAATTCATGATGTATGGAAAATGTCTATACGCAGGACATAATTGTCACAAACATATGTAATTGTCGTAAAAATCACAATACAGCTGTTAACAGCACATACAGGGTGAATTGGACGAAGCAGAGTGGTAGAGGAGCTTGTTTCTAACAAAAATAGCCAAGTAGAATTTTTTCGATTTTTTGATAGTGCAAAAATTATTTCACTATTAGTGATTTTAGTGAAATCATATGGTCACCCACTAAAAAAATTAGTTACCAAATTTGGTAAAACTTAGTTACCAAGAACTTTTGTCTTATGTTTTACTTTCTCTTTTAATAGGATCTAGAAGAGTGTGCCTTTCCAATAACACCATTTTTATAAGTTGTATTATCTTCTGTCATCTTCTGTCTTTTTATCAAAAAAAAAAAAAAAAAAATTGATGTTTAAGTGACGACAGCGGCAAAATAATGTACTACCGAAAGTTGACCCGCTATCAAAAGATCTTCTTCTCTTTATACCTCACAGAAATTTTTTTAAAGGATTTAGATCACGAGACCACGGTGGCCATGCAATGGACCCTCATCTTCCAATCCAGCGGACTACGTTCAGGTGTTTCATTACTAGCGCATAGTGAGGGGGAGTTCTATCATGCTGCAGACACATATTTCCACGTGTTTGTAGAGACACGTCACCAAGTACTTCATCCAAGTCGTTTTGTATAATTTAATGGACTTCCCCGTTGATCCGACGTGGTAGTTGAAATGGGCCAATCACCGTCGACTATTCCCGTCCACATGTTCAATCCAAATTAGTATTGAAACCGAGTACGCTGCACACTTTTGGATTTGCGCGGGCCCAAAGTGCCTCTTAAAACATTTTTTGTCACACCTTAAAATGTTATTAAAAAATTGAGAATTTTCTTAGCATCGACGCAGCATTTCTTGACAAAATTGCTCTTTTTTCTCATGGTCAACAAGTAAAAGGTTTTTGTACCAAATACTCTATCTTTGTCTATATCAAGTTGACCAGCTGTTTCATCTCTTATTGGATGACCTGGGACTTCGCCTTCACTGTACATTTGATGTACATCTTGAAATACTGTGTTATCCGGAAGTTGTTCCCATTTTGGATATCGTCTCCGGTATTGTTGCAGGTCGGGCGTTGCCATTACATAAACCATAAATGAAATGCATTTCTGCATATTCGCTGTAGGAATAAGCCACATGGCTTATTGACATTTTAATTATAAACGTTCGCGTTTGGGTGGAACTACTGATATGAATTATAAAATGTTTTTCTTTTTATACCACAAATTTTGTTTAGTTCAGGCTACTAGATTTGCTTAAATGCGTGTTCATCATTTTGTTTTATTTCTGAAGCATCTATTCTAGAACCCAAAATTTTGTTCAGTACATTATTTAATAAACACGACTTTGTGCACACAATTAATAAAAAATATTATGTTGTGAATAGCCCGGTGTATGATACCATTTTAAGATCAGCATTAGTGTCAAATATTTTTTTGATAGCGGGCCAACTTTCGGTAGTACATTATTTTCCCGCTGGTGTCACTTAAACATAAACAAAAAGATAATACATTCTATAAAAAAGATTTTATGGGAAAGGCATACTTTTCTAGATCGTATTAAAAAAGAAAAACAAACAAAATAAATCTTGCTTTTTTTAATTAACTAATTTTTTAGTGGGTGCGCTTGCGATTTCACTAAAAGTGGAACAACTTTTACACCATCAACAATTCGAAAAAACTTTACTTGGCTGTTTTTGTTGGAAATGAGCTCCCCTATCAACTTGTTTCGTTTGGCTGTCCAATTCCGGGACACCCTGTACATTTATACAGGGTGTTTTGCAGGTGCACCGACAAAATTGTATAGCAGCTTGAGGGGGTCATTTGGAAGCTTTCATCTAATGGAACTGATATCCTAAGTCTCATGGAAACTGAGTTATGATATTTTTAAGTTTTTTTTAAATTACCCAAAACCGCACATTTAAATGGTCATAACTTTTTTGTTTGTAGACGTAAAGACACGAAATAGCTTTTATTGTATTCTGCAATGTGATTTTATTCTAAATAAATCATTATTTGATAAAATCGGTTTAAGAAAAATGAGTTATGGGCTTCCAAATCCTAAAAAATAAAAAATGTCTACCCTCTATATGCATTTTAAAAAAATAGCAATTGTTTTGAAATAACTTTTATTTTAAAAACGTCTCTAGTTTATGCTCTTTCCAACGGTATGCTACATGTCATTGAAATCATTGACTTTGTGGTCAAATAAGAGATACTATTTCGCCGGGGTCAGGTTTAAGTATATACCGTTTACGTTATTGATATATTTTAAATCAACTTCAATTATTAGATTTTGTTTAAAATGACCTCCGTACCGTAAATTATCGTACAGTTATTGCTTAACAGGTCCCAAGACATAGAAATCCAAGGGTGTGAGGTCTGGGGGACCGTGCGGGCCAAGAAATAGGGCCACCTCTATCAATCCATGAGTTTGGAAATGAATCATCTAAGTATTCTCTTACCGTTGGTTGGTTATGGGCCTGACAGAATCCTCGTCAAAAGCTTGTATTATTCTTCTATCGACTGCCCACCATATAAATTTATACAAAAATCGCCTATAACTTCCACACCCTTCCTGGGTCGAAAAGAGTGATTGATGTTTTGAGATTGTACGTAAATAAAAGATTGCTGACCAAGTAACCAGCACTAGCCGTATGTTAAAATTTGAGTAAATGACCATATGGTTCTGGCTGAATTTATCACGATTTGTGTGGGGAATTATAAGGTTCCGGCTGAAAAATCATTAGTGCGTTATGATGCACAATGCATCGTGCTACTTGTGCCATAGTTAGTTTGGTTCCGGCTAATATGATTCCGGCTGGCGTGGCGGACACTAAATATCATGATTAGACTGTTTCAAGCAGCCCCGTACAAATGTGGAAAATCGAGGATGATGCAAAACTAAGTTTTAATTTTAAATTTTTTCAAAAGTTCTAATTACCTTGTAAGGTTTTTCCTGATGTCTTTTCGTCGATGAATTGATTTACAAAGAAAGTTTGCCTTATACAGGGACAAAAACAATAAGACAAAATTGGACGGAAATGAATCGTTTTCTGTAATTATATTTTTTTTTGCTCTGGGATGAAAAAACTGCAATAACCTCACATGGTTTTAACTAGTCGTGGTAAAGATATAGCTGACAACAAAGCAGAGGTTCGTAAATCGTATAGTAAAAGCAAAATTCTAAAATATTGCGGAACTCAAAATAGTGAACAGCAAATTTTTCGTAAAATTCTGCAGCCTTTCTTCAAAACAGATATTTGGATGAAAAACTTCCCGCTCATACTGTTATTGTTATTATCGTACCACTGTAATAATATTAGTCGAACGAGAAAAATTAAGGGTAAATTTTACATGTAAAGCATACAAAATAGGAAAATCGGAAAAAGAGGGTTGAATTCCGTGTTTAGACTTTTTTTTCTAGTAGAAGAAATAAAATCCTAAAAAAAACAGAATTTCCCTGATAAAAACGAACAAGATGTACTGATAAAAAAATTTTCTGTCGATATTATTTTTATTTCTTTTCTTCTTCTTTTTCATTGTCATGATGATGTGTTCTTCACATTTTTTTTTACTCTACTCGTACATAAACGAGTATGTTGCGTGTGGAGGCTTTCGACCTTATCTTAACTGTGCAGTTTTGTGATAATATATTTTCTTCTTATTTTTGTTATTTTTTTTTATTGTTTATTTATTTATTTATCTTATTGTGTTATTTGTGTGTTGTTGTTGTTTTGTCTTTATTTTGTCCTTTTTCCTTATTTTGTGTATAGCAGAGGAAAAATTATATTATGATGATCTGCGGGATAAATTCGTCACAAAGGACGATTTATTTAATAAGCGAATTGAGGGAGGGTTTATAAATTGATTTGAGTCGTCAGGTGTAAAACGGATAATTATTATTAGCTGGGACTTCCGTACATCAAAATATTGACAACATTTGAATACAAAAAGATTTATATAAAAAAATACCCAACAAACAAACTATTATAGATTTTATGGTTAGTTTTATAGTTTTATAAAAAAAAAAAATATTA
This sequence comes from Nephrotoma flavescens, assembly GCA_932526605.1. Taxonomy (NCBI): domain Eukaryota; kingdom Metazoa; phylum Arthropoda; class Insecta; order Diptera; family Tipulidae; genus Nephrotoma; species Nephrotoma flavescens. The sequence goes on from OW052222.1 coordinate 41,942,956, forward strand.
ACTGAAAATTGTTTTTTTTTTTGGTTTTGTTTGGATTTTGACAGAGATGACAGACAGACAAATGAAATGTCAATAAAATTAAAATTTATGTTCCATTTTTATGGAGGACACCACAAAACTATGGATGGTTGATGTGCGTCGTGTATATACGATATACTCGTATTTCGTGTAGATGCTTGAGAGATGAAATCTTGAAATTTTATTAATTTTATAGCTTTTTCTACGAAAAAATATTTTGGGATAGATTTGTATTTAATTAATTTTTTTCTCTCTTAAATTTTTAGTTCGTCTTGAATTATGAAGAAATTTTTATTTTTTATATTTTTTAATTGATTAAGGTGAAATGTTCGTTATAAAGCATCTAACCATAATAAAGTTGTTTCTGGTTTGTTATTAAGAATTGATTTTTATTACATAACTGAACATGGGCTATTTAAACATATTTACATATAAATACGTGTGAGTATATTATGATCTGGTTTTTAACGAAATCATTTTAAGTACCCAGCTATCAGTTATGATATCAAGCTCCTGAGTTTATGGTTATTTTGTATTAATTATATACAATTGCAACAGGTATAATTAAAATTGGGATTTTGCTTTAGGAATGTAAATTGACCTTAAACATGCTTACACACTCGCCACTATTTAAGTATCTCTGATCGCTTGAGGGTAAAAATTAAATATTCCTAAAGTTGTATATTATAGTTATAATTGTGTTAGACGGCTTTTAGATGTTAGATTTTTTGAAGCCTAAATACCTCTATACCTTTAAATTAATAATAAAAGCTTTCATGATGCTACCAGATTAACCAATAATACCGGTTGAATTGGTTATCATCTTCGAGCTGGCTTAGCTTTTTTTCCTCATCTGTTGTCTCTCCGCAACTACCCAATTCTACAAAGCCTAATGATTTCTAAAGACCAATGGCAGTCACTCCCTGATTCATCATCCGGTTCCACACTATAATACCGGCAGACTTTTCCAACATCTGCTCCCCGTCGTTATGTCAATGCTATCCTTCAGCTGTATCGCCTACATCATGTTTTCGTTAACCAAATATTACGTCGCAAGTTACAGGTGACCTGGGAACTGCTTCCACTATTCCACATTTATCATAAAGTGTTCCCTTTATTACCTCTTTGAACTAAAAATTATCCGAGTCATCCTTGCTCCAAGCATGTGAAGTTATCCCAGTTTTTCATCCAACAATTTTTTTATTATTATTTATACGAAACTGTTCTATTCCATCTCAGTTTCTTCATTGTATACCTCTATAAGACGAACTATTTTGTCCAGGACCTGTGCATATATTTAGCTCGCTCTTTATAAAACTTCTAATGTTTATCAAAATTGAGAAATTTCTAACATCTTTAAAACGTAGTAAAACCCATTATAATTTTACTCCATTCGCAATAGGTCCAATAGATTGAATGATCTATTTGAAAATGTTATTAAAACCCTGTGGACATATCCAGAATTGGCTAGAATATTGTTTGAAACACGTCAAAGACGCTCAATTTATAAATATAATTTTTAATAGAACGAACTTCGAAAATGTACTTTACTTAAATCTTAGGAATAGGTAAAATGTCAGCTAAAATCTGTAGATATTTCTAGATTCAACAAAGTCCAATTTTGTAATTTTCTTTTGAAAATAAATTCCAATAGGAAAAATAATAAATTTAATAGTGTAAATTTTTAATAATTTTTTTTAGCACAAACTTCACTATCATAAAAATTATCGTACTTACAGTTGAATTGAGTGTTCAAAGCGATCTAAAATTATTTCACGCTACTCTCTCTTCCTAAGTTCAAGGATTAGTGATAACAATTGCTGAAATTATGGTAAAATCTTTCACGTAAAGCAATAAGAAGATTTCATTATCAAACGAGCAATACAGGTCTACGACAGCAAACGCGTCTAATATGAAAACCAGGAAACCGAATCATGCAGTTTAATTCGTAAAATTACACGTTACGATTTGCGGTATTCTAAAAAATCTTTCAAGAACAGCATCAACGGTTCAAATTCCGCTGCCAACAAAAAATTGTTGGTCGTTAAATAATACTTTTAAAATGACGTTGTTGGTTTACTTTAAAGTAAATCCGTAGAATTCAAATTACCTAAAATAACGATAGATTTACAAAAAAATTTTTGAGATGAACATGGTCGAGATTATTTGGCTTTTTTTATACCACCGTTCGAGATAAATTATTTGGTTTTAGAGACAGGCTTTACGGTTTTGTTTTTATTCTTTTAATAAAAAACGTAAGTAAATTGTGTTGACATGTTTCGGCTTTAATGTGCTATGTTTCTGCAAAAATAATAAGATTTGTTTAAAAAAAAAAGTGGATACTCACACATGTTACAGGACGGTTCAAAAGCCGACCCGCAGATTTCATCTAATACCTCGCAGAGGACTCACATGGTGATTTTTCCAGCTTAATCTCAGGGAGAAATGCGATGGGCCGTGGGGTTAGAGGCTTGCGGGTATCCTGGCCTACACCGTGGTTACAGATTTTTTTTTTTAATAAAAAAAACGAAAATAATAAATAATAATAAACCGGATGTTCCGCCGAAATTCGTCGGCCGGAACTTGAGGAACGAACAACATAATTATAACCTAGTAAGGTGCATTGGTGCGAAAGCACTGGTTCCGAAATCAGATGCGGTCACCAAGGGACCGCAAACAACACGCCGACACAGAATGAGAGCCATCATACCAAGCCCGGAAAAATTAGTAATTCATTTTTTTTATTTATCACCGAAGAGGGAATAATAACCACTTGACCAAAAAAGGAAATTCAAAAAATTGAATTTAAAAAAAAAATTAAACTATATGAAAAATATAAAAGAAATAAAATAAAAAAAAATAATCATACATAAAAAAAAATTACTGTTGCGGCCCTATTGCAGTCATGCCTAAAGGGGTGCCACACCCGAACCGTAGCGGTGTCTTTCACCGATACCAAAATATAACAGGACGGGCAATCGGCCTCTCCCGATACCAAAAGGAAAAACGAATAGCTGGTTGGCTTCCATTAATACGGCTGGCCTCAACTGGCCGCCGGATCCGTTGGGTGTTGGCTCACCTTTATTATAACAGTTTACCATTGGGCGACCTCCGGCCTTGAACAGTAGTAGCCTCACCTGGCCAACCGTAAAATTATTTGATTGCGTTGTCACCCAAAATCCTTAAAGATCGATGAACGCTGGTCATCAACTAAAAAGGCCAACGCCCAAAACGTTATTTGCCGGTGGCCAGGTGAGCCACCGGCAAATAACGTTTTGGGCGTTGGCTAGCCACAACCGCAAAATAGTATTAAGCCTCGTCGTAACTGTACCCCTCCCCCCCTAAATGACCTCACCCGGCCACCCGTTGGTTATAATCAATTGTGGGACGTAAATAATGTGGATGGCGTTGTAGCGCCGTTGTAAAAAAAAACGGATAAAAAATCTGAAGGTCCGTGTATCCGGCACTCGTTGAACTAGCCAGCCCACGTTTAATTTGGTACCTCCTTGACCAAGTTAGCGGACCGATATCGGTACATACGCCTTTAAGTGTCCCACGACCGCCCACGCACCAAAAAAACACAAATCACTTGCACTTTTCTGTATTTTACATTAAAAAAAAAATTCTTCCATTTGGCAGAATACAATATTCAGTTAGCAAAACCCCCCAAAAAAAACTACAAACTTATATTCTCCTCACTCACAGGCATGGCCCGCCAAAACTCAAACAAATTTATCTTTTTTCTTTTTTTTTTTTTTTCATTTCCAAAAGAAGCTTACAATCAAACTTTTTTTATAACCGAAAACAAAAAACTCGACTTTCAATTTTAAAATCTAAATCAAGACTCTTCGTTTTCATTTACCAAACAAGACTCTACAAAAAAAATTTCTCGCACCGCACAACGAACGCCAAAACGCTCTAGAAGAATCTTTTTTCTTCTCTCTTTTTCGTTTGTATCAATTTACATTGATGCAAACGAGAAACATATAACAAAAAATATTCCTCTAGAGCGCATTGCTTCGCACACACCCGATGCATATTGGTCTCGCTCGCTCTTTTAATCGACGATCGCGCGGCCTTATGGTAGGAAGAAACAAGAGAATTAAAAAACCCACAATATTTTAGTACAACAAATGTAACGTGTTCGTACACAGTTGGCATTGCTATCAGACACAATACGAGATTCGCCATAGAAATAAATAACAAAGAATGTTCGTGGGCAAGGAAATGATTGTTATGACAAAAAAAAAGTCGTAACACACATTACGATGACTATTCACTAATACGCCAGTTAGTTTGGCCATTGAGATAATAGAGGAACAGTGGAGCGAAATTTCGGAGTACACTTCCATACCAAAAGTTTTGTTTTTTCATATGCTTAATTTTTGTCTTATAGTGCGTTCATGACATAGTGAGTAAGTTCGGAAAAAATTCCATGGCAACACACAAAATGTATTAAAACAACAACAAAGTTAAAAAATTTCAACTCGAGTTCGGAACTAGCAGGCGTGGTATAAAGCATTTTAAATAATTTGATTGGTTTTGAGTTCGTTAGCGAGTATGCAAATATTTATTTCCTATGTCATGAACGCACTATCAAGGAAGGAAACTATTTCGTGTTTCATTCGACTGCATATCAAAAATTTTTGGTACCTTTATCAACATCATCACGATCAAAAAATGTATCACTAAGTACGTAAAAACACATTGTGTCATTAGCACCTACTGTCCAGACATCAAATTGGCTTACAAACCAACAAATGGTCTACGCCATGTCTTTACCAAACTCAAATATAAAATCCCGCGTGAAAAACAAACAAATGTAGTGTATTGAAACCCATGCCTAGGCGCTTTCAATGATGCCTCAACTTCTCAACTTTACTATGTCGGACAAACAAAACAGTATCTGGAAAAAAGGTTAAAAAATCATAAACGTGATTTGGAAAAGCTAATGAATATTCATCAACAAAAAACAGCCCTAGTTGAGCACTGCCTCAGACAGGGACATAAACCTGATTTCGATTCTACACCTATAGTTAACCATGCAGGCCTCTCACATCTTGAGTGAAATTTCAATGAACATCAAAGAAGACACAGATCATGAGTTGATGATTTCAGCCACACAAAGAACAAAAAAGAGACGGCGTACGCACACGAACACACACAATAAACACACACAAAACAAACGACTACGAATGTTGTAAATAAATTTCATATTCTGTAATCACAATCAGTTATGTTTTTGACACCCGATCAACAACAGGCCGGAAAGTACACTACAGGCCAAAAGTATTTGGTCGATATGGTTTTTATAACTAAAAGAAATTTTTTTATACAGCTTTAACAAATATAATAATTTATTTCAATTAATTTAATTAATCACTACATCATAAAGCTAGCCTATTACAAAAAATAAAGAGAAAAGATAGCGAAAAAGCTAAAATGCGCGGTCACTGATGTTGAGCTTTAATTACTGCACCGTATAGCCTTGGCACTCTATCGAGTAATTTATATAACTGTTAGGATGAAATCTTATTCCAGGCATCTTGTAATTTTTGTAACAAATCTCTCGCCGATGTTGGGCATGTTTTCCGAAGCTCCCGATTTAACTGATATCACAAGAGCTCTATCGGATTAGGATCGGGCGATTGTGGGGGCCAATTAATTGAATTCAGCTTTCGGTGGCGAAATTTTTGCAGTAAATACTCCTTATATACACATTAGATGTGTGCCTGGGATCTTTTTGGTGCTGGTACGTAAACTCTCGTCCTATTAGTTTTAGTCCAGATGGTATGGCATGTTTTTCCAATATCGAAAGATAGCCGGAGCGATCCATTCAACACGTAATTTCGACCAAATCTCCAACTTGGTTGTTACCAAAATAACCCCATATCATCACAGAACCACCCCCTTGTTTTATTGTAGGAATCATACAGTCTGGGGGCAGTTATACACCGGAACGACGCCGAACGTAAACTCTCCTTTTCGATTCAAAAATTTTGAATTTCGATTCATCTGACTATAGGACTTTTCTCAACTGCGGCATTTGCCAATTCTGGTGGTACTTTACCCAATTAAGTCTAATATTTGAGGTGCTTATATATTCATTCGAGTGCGCCCCTGCTGATATGGGTTCAGTTTCTTTAAACCACTTCAGTGTGTTTTGCAAGATAGTCTTCGGAATTTCAAGTTTTCGGTCAATTTCAGCATGCAAAAGCCTCTCTCTATGTAAAATGGCAACGGCTGCTCTTAACTCAATCGCCAGTTCGCACTTTCTGAACATTTTTATACCTTTGAAAGTTTTTTCTATTAAATTAATATAATAGTAAAATTATTAACATTTAATACCAGAATCAATTTTAAATAAGTTGTAAATCTAAATTAAATATTCACAAGTCACAGCAAAGGAAAAAAAATATTTTTTTTTAAAATCCATTTTTTATAAATAAATCCATTTTTTATGCAACAAAATATATCAATTTTCAGTATGTTGGTGATTTCTTGAATAATAAACGAAAATGGCACATTAAAGCCGAAACATGTCGGGGTTATAACAATTTTTTTTATTTTTTATTATTTATTTAAATTATTACAACTGAATACAATTCATCTAGTTTCTTTCTTAATTTAGTTACTTGTGAATGAGCAGACGCCCATTGGCCAGCTCCATTTATATGTTATTTACTGAAGTAGTCTTTGCTTTGGTGTCCTTAATCCATTAAATCAATTGGTTTCGTTCTCTGCAATCGTCTTACTGCATGTGAAGGGTCCAACATACCACGAAGCTCTTCATTTACGTGTTGATAAATACGTTGTCCATGTATTACTGCAAGTTTTTTTATTTCTTCTTGGACCGTCGGGATATTTTGATGCCTATGAAGGTCATAATTCCTAATGTACCACGGAGCATTAACTATACCACGTAGCACTTTGTTTTGAAAAGTTTGAATTATTTTGATGTTGGTTTTTTTTGTACAGCCCCAGAGCTGTATTCCGTAAGTCCATACAGGCTTTAGCACCTGTTGATATAATAGCAATTTATTTTCGGTTGACAATTCCGAGTTTTTCCCGAGCAGCCAATACATTTTTCAATATTTGATATTAAGTTCTTCTTAGGGTATCTAGAGTCATTTCTAGATATTTAGCCTTATTTGCACACGGAATCTGCTGACCGTTAATGATTACAGGTTTGTAACTGACTTTTAGATTAGTAAAATTCACATGCGTGGATTTCGATTCATTGAGCCCCATACGCCACATTTTTGTTCATTTTATGATTTTGTCACATGCTTTCGTTGTCGATTCCTCGATAATGTCTCCTACTGAGAGAACTGCAGTGTCATCAGCAAATGTTGCAACGGTAACATCGTTTAATTGAGGTAAATCTCTGGTGTAGAGTAGGTAAAGAATAGGTCCCAAAACACTACCCTGCGGAACTCCTGCCGCAATCTTTTTTAGCTCGGAATATTCATCTTCATATTTTACCCGAAAGCGGCGATTCTCTATGTATGATTTTAAAATCATATAATATTGTTTTGGTAAATCTCTATGTAGTTTGAAGAGTAAACCTCTGTGCCACACCTTATCGAAGGCCTGTGCCACATCTAAGAAGATACCAGAGCAAACCTTTTTCCTTTCTAATGTATTCTCAATGACATCCGTAAGCCTGTGAACCTGCTCAATAGTTGAGTGTTTCTCTCTGAAACCAAACTGATATTCTGGGATAAGGTTTCGTTGTTCTATGGTTTTTTTTAATGTTTTGAGCAACAGCCTCTCAAACAATTTCGCTAGTGTTGATAGAAGTGAAATTGGCCGATAAAATTTTCTATCATTAGGTGGCTTGCCGGTTTCGGAATCATACAATTCTATTTCTCTTCGGAATACACATATTGTTATAACAATTTAACTACGTTTTTTATTTTAAAGAATTAAAACAAGACCGTAAAACCCGCCATCTCTAAAACCAAATAATACCGAAAAATACTATTTTGACGTGAGTTGCTTAAATATTGGTGAACTCGATAAAGAATCCAACTTGAAAGTACTATCTGCTCTTTCAAGTTGGATTCAGTATTTTGTTACTCAAAAATTCCGTACTTTTGATTTCTTGCCAATCGTACATCCCATGGTGTACGTCATTAACATTTCTAAAGCAGTGTAAAACGCAGTGTAAATGGTGTTATTGTGATTGTTCCGTATATTGGTCTATTTCAGCACTCTCGAATTAAATACACAATCGTAGGAAATTCTTCCATTTGGCATCAATCTGTGTGACAACAATTATGATAATCGACACTTACTTAAACGCAATCAACTTCCCAACCACCCCAAAATTTTCTTTCCTTTAACGCTGGATCGCGGATAAATTGAATTTTTAAATTAAAGATGGCTAATGTGTAAGAATCACAACGATCAGTTTCGAACAGATGAGACTGTTGATTTGAAAAAATCCATTTTCTCATCAGGTCGCGACGACTGATGTAGTAAAACCAAAGTCAATATATAAAAATTCGTGAATGCGAAAAGTTAGTTGTTAAAATAGAATATAGATGGAAATGTGAAAGAATCAAATTTCGTACGCTACGCAGTAATTCGCTAGTAGTACAATTACATGGTAGGTATTGTTCTATATGGACAATATTCCATGTAAATAATACAACGTCAGTCGTCGCGACCTGATGAGAAAACTGATTTTTTCAAATCAACAGTCTCATCTGTTCGAAACTGATCGTTGTGATTCTTACACATTGGCCATCTATAATTCAAAAATTCAAAAAATTGTGCTCAGCAAAAAAGCTCATTTTATTGGTTAAATGGGTACGTTAATGAGCCCTGCCACATTTGGTGTGATGAACAGCCACAGAAAAACCAGGTATTTTTGCAAAAATCACGATGGCCGCAACATTACCATCAATGGCACTTCCATGCCAAAAACGCCAAAAAAATCACCCATTATTCGGATTATTTCTAGCTTCTCTTTTAGGGATGTCTGCGGATCCGCATTATGGTAGCGTTTTATAGTTGCTGATTTTTTAACGGTTATGGTATTTAATTTTAATGAATTTTTAAATATTTTTCTTCTATCGACAGAGTTCTTGAAAGAATTTTAGGGCAGCTTAGACAATTCTAACAGTGAAATCATTTTTGCCAGATAAACTCCGAATATATTGATTTAAAATTTGATCACTAAAATTACGTCTAATTTTAAAAAGTTGTCCTGCTTCTGTAGTGATATAACATGAATTTCTCTAAACTGCCAATCGCTATATAAATTTGCAAAATAAATCTTAATTTTCCAATTTTCCTATAAATACGTGATTCATCTTCAACCCCACAACATGTTTATACAATTTTCTATTTTCGGCTCATCTCGTATACATAAAAGTATATAAAACCAATCGGTTCGTCTAATTTTATGTATATATTTCAAAAGCTTATATACCGAATAAAAAATGAAAATCCATTTTCTAAACAATCAAACGAGAGCAAAAAGAATTATTTTGCGTGCATACACGTACACGCATCCGACAACGCCGATCATTGCGAGAAAGATCACAACGATATACGTGCGGCGGAATTATTTTTAAGGGATATATTTTTTTTTTTATTGTTGCCTAAATCGTATCTCTCACTCGTCGTCTCGATTTCCGCTATACGTATAAGAAATAAAACGAAGGAACAGAAATCACCTCTTATCTATATCTTGCACACCCCGGAGATTAAAAACGCCAAACGATTTATCTATTCCTATATCTTTTTGTGATTGTATTTGTGTGTGTGTGTATTTCTCCCGATTCGAGATATATGTGTAATGTATATCTAGGGTAGGGGTTGTATTTATATGCGATATTATTTATATATAGGGGAAAATCGTATTGGAATTACCGAGTTTTAATTTTGCGGGTGACAATAGCAATTTGTGTGTATATAAAATATTTATACAGTGGATTAAAAATTGTATTCATCTTTTTAAAAAAATAATTCGACTCCTTCATCCCGCTCTATACAATTCCATTGTTTCCTCGATAATTAAAAAGTCAATTTCGATTATCAAGATAGGATCCAATGCTGTGTATTACGTATACATACGAGTATAGTGGATAGGAGCAAAAAAAACAATAATCGACAAGACAAGGATTCGAATATACAAAAAAATAATGCGGAATGAAAAAAAGGCAATTCGAGAACGAGATACCATAAATTAACCTCGTAACATATTTTATTTATATATTCCATCGATGAACCTTTTTGGTCTCCTTTTTATCATAAACGCATCCCTTTTTTCGAGGGGGGGTCGATGTTACGTATTTACAAGAGAAAATAGCAAGCAGAAAATATTTGGATAATAATCGTAATCATAAAATTGGTGTGGCCCTTTTTAAAGTACTCGCATACATGTTACGAGAAATATTATGGGGAGACAAAAGGGTTTCGTATGTGCGGGTAATAAAAAAATATGAAATTATTGGTCTGATTGGATGTTTTTCTTTTAATTGTAAATTAGGGATATTTTTGTGACGAAGGAAAACGGTATATGAAGTAATTAGGTGTTTTACGGTGAATTGGAATTTGCTAATTTGAATTGCACAGAGTAGATTTATATTTTTTTATTGGGCTACTGTCTAATTTATCAATAACATTTTCATATATTCACAAAATTGTTCATGACTCTAGATGACTATCTCCGTGAACTACTGTTTATATGCAATAAGTTTCATTTAAAATGTTTGTGTGTGCACACCGTAACAGGACATTATCCCCGAACAATACCTCAACGCCATTACCCTCAGCCATTACCTCGGGAAATTAGCCCTCACCCCCACTATTACGCATTGATCATAACCGCTCCCCTCCGGTCACAACCATCCTCGGTAATTACCTCCCGCCATTATCTACCGATCATTTTCCCTCAGCCATTCCCCCGATTATAACTCTCCATAATATCTATCTTACCACAATTCGATTTCCACATTTTCGGAACTCAAAGAGATTTCTTATGGAGATAGTGGACTGTCACGTCGGTTCGAATTATTGATTTAAATTCCAGGAACCACAAGTTTCGTGACCGAACGCAATTGATTTCAACACGAAAAAAATTCCACTATTAAAGGATCATGGGAAGGCCTAGACGGACTGACTGAATTAGCTAGCCCACCGGAAATGGATGTTTCTTAAAGAAATTTTTCATTTTCTGGAGTTATTTTAAATGGCATCTATATAATGTTTATGACTTTTCTAGTCACTTCTTAATTATATGTTTTGGCTTAGTACACATACTTAGTGAGAATTTGCAGAAGTTTCTGATTTGGTGATATAATTCGCCAAATCAATAAGTCCTTGTTTTATACTGTCGGTACAAAGCAAGAATTGAATGCAATCTGGTCATTGCAACCTGATGAGTAGACCAACTTTTTAGCAGTACGAAACCAAGCTGCGACGAAGAGACCTCATTTTTGTAAGAGTTTGTGTACCTTTTTGTACTCAAGAACCCTGGGGTAAAAAATTTGAGGAGTGCATTTTTCTCCTTTTGTGGTAGATATATTGTGAGTAAATGGCTTCTTTGTTTTCAATGAGTACGCCCGCATCCGAATATCAAAATTTTTGATGACTTTTTCTGACCTCAATGGCCTCAATTTTAGTTCAAATGTTGCTCTTCGCTATTTTTATCATTTTGGTTACATAAATCCAGTTAAGATGCCTCAAAGAGATGCTTGGCCCTTCACAACAGTTCCACTTACAGCTGTTACTTTTTCACGAGTACGAAGTGGACGATGGTGTTTATATGAGCTACGAACTGCAACTGATCCACTTTCTTCAAAACGTTCAACAGTTTTACTAATTCCAAACTCTGTAGGACTGTTCATGTTGAATAAAATCATCACGTGATTTACGAAATGATCTTGTGTTGTAAACGAACACAAAACTAAAAATGTCATAGTTTTAATTATTCATTTGACAAACAAATTTCGGGTTGCCAGCGCACTATTGGGAGGTGAACTGTTGTGGCTAACACCCGACTTTTTTTAGAACACAAATTTGCATTGTATATACGAGTATATTTCGAACACAACACAGTTCATTTCTAAAACGAAAAATTGAATCTACCGGATTTGTAATAAAAATTGTCTTGTAAATTTCTAAAATAATTATTCCAGCTTAAGTTTAGAATAGCTCTCACATTCCATGATGGAATTTTGCCGCCTGCACTATGGTTATCCATCCATCTCAATCCAACGCTCTCGTCCTCCAGCTTCGACATCCTAATATGCGTAGATCTTGTTTGACTTCATCACGCCAGCATGATCGAGGTCACTAGAATCTAGACCCAATTCAATAATTAATCCGTCTGAGCTGTCTGTACGGAGATCGATTTTTTTTTAAACAGTCTTTTGATAAAAAATCTAAATTTCCGTTTAAGTTTTGGAAAACTGATTTGAACCGATATTGTTGCAAATTAAATTGAGGATGTTTTAGTTTCTAATTCTTTTTCTCAATAATGATATACTTTTCAAAGTATTTGCAATTAACATCCACTGGAAGCTGCCATTTTCGGTAGGTCGATTTCACTCAAAAATCACTGTGGTCTTACAATTTATGAAAAAACTTAATTGAAAAGTTTCACCCCGACAAATCGGTTTATAATTTCGATTAAATATGCGAAGTTAATTTTATAACAAAACTTGGTTCTGGGAGTAGATTTTGATGGAGTGACAATGATAATTTTTCAACACTGGCACAATAATGGCACTACTGATTATCTAAATTGTGAGCCAATAAAAAAATAACGAAAAAATATCATTTGATCTGAATCTAGTCCCTCCCCTGTTGACGAAATTAGAGCTCTTATCAACCGAAAGAAGTCAATGACGCAGCAAAATTTCACAGGGTAAGTATTTCATAACACTTCAAAAAACACATCAAAGACTTTACATTTTTGTTAATATCTACTTGTTATCAAAAAATAGCCAATTAGACTTCATACCGGCAAGATAAGATTGTTAGACTTATCGACATTTTGAAGGCCGACATCAAGCTGCAAAGTTTCACTCTTCCGAAAAGTGTACCAATTCTAACATCCTGATTGGATCCTTTTTAGCTGAATACTGAGTTGACTGCAAATATTATCGATAGCCCGCGTTCTCGAATTTCACACAGGATTTTGATTGAGTTACTGTCATTTGAAATATCAAAACTAATTTTGAAGGTAGTCCGGGATGAACAAACTCTTATGTAAACTTTTTCGGTGATCGAGGCATACGTTTGAGCTTTACTTCAAGTGCTAGAAAGTCTCAATACAAGGCAAAAGGTTTTAGAAGCGATCTGCTAAGTGCATTCTGCTCATCGGGAAATTAGCAAGATAGGAGAAACCACGTTAATGGTATAAGGGATAGTGTTCAGCACAAAAGAAGGCCGTATCAAACAACCACAGAAAAATTAAATGTTTCAATTAAATTTCAATTAAATCTAAAACAATGCGAAGCCGCATACCAACTCTGTCAACGCTTCATTCGATTCAACTTATTACCAAGCTGGCTGAAAATGCAATAAAAAAAATATGGCACCATCGTTATTAATTATTAAAAATGTATTGTACATTTGCGGTACCGTAGGGAAAAGAAATGCAAGGAAGTGTCCAGCATGACTCTGTACTCGGTCAAACTGTTTGAAAGAGTATGTCATCAAACGATGTTCAAAATCGAAGGTATATTTATTTGTAAATCAATGCTAAAACTAGCCAAGCTCCCTCAAAATGGCCGTGTCATTTAATAACTGATGCTGAGTTTTTCTCTCTCTAAAGTGATATCTAATGGGCGCGTTCAGTTGGGCAAGGAAGTATAGAAAGTGTTATTAGTGATAGGTCCCACACTGTTCTAATCGATGGCTTTATTGTGTCCTCACAATCATACATACAAAGAACAATTTGAGGATTTTGGATTTCCCACTTTTAAGTGTGCAGATAAATCTGCAAAAGTATCGAGGTCGAAAACGGAGGCTGTGTATGTACGTGTACAATGTAAAAATTGTTCTATTCAAAATATTTGAAAAAAGCCGTAAAATTTCCTGGGATTTCCGCTAAAGCGATTTCTGCCAAACACCCTGGGTCTTCCTAAGTTTTAGGAAAAACATATGTATGAAGCTTAATCCCATAATCAGTCAATTACTCTGGGCTGTACAGAAGCGATATTTTTTTTTTGAGAAACAAAAATTATTTAGAAGGTTTTAGTTTATAGTGATTTTCCTCATAAATGATACACTTTTCAAAATATTTGAACAAAATGAAAAAGCTTCTTTAAAAAATATCACTTCCAGTGAACCTGTTTCAGCCAAAAATCATTTAGATCTGTTAATTTATGGAAAAGTAGCAAGCTTAAGTATGAAGTTTTACTACGATCAGTCAATCCATCTGGGCCGTAGAGAGGACACTAGATTTAGACTGCACGACATCACATACAGACACAAAGACAACGTTGTGAACTTTTTAACGAAAAGTGTAACTACACAAATTAATGAAAAGTGTAACTGCTAAAAAATGTAGCAATAAAAAAATGTAAATAGCAAACCTTAAAAAAGATCATCATGTGATCCGCACTTTAAACATCCCTGATATTCCTGGAATCGGCCATAGTGTTGCAGGTATTTTGACAAATATTTGAATTTTTCAAAAAAATTGTGCTTTAAAACTTGTTACGATACTTTGAGAGGATCATAACATTATTTCATATGTAGTTTTGTTTTTGGATTTTTAATTTCATTACCACCGAGTAAATTATGCCTTTTATTGATGGCATTGCCATCTGTTTTCGAGCATTTGACACTAATGTTTCTTTTGTGATTGTGAAATGGCCTTTATATTCTGCGTCGAGAAATTTTAAGAGCGAGACCAATGTGTGCCTTGTGCGTGTGTGTGACCAGTAAACATATAGAAGAATGATTTTGTGGTAGATTTTTCGTTTTGGCATGTGGATTGATGTGCGGTGTGAAGGAGTAGGCGAGTGACGCGCACGGAAAAAACTAAAATAAGAATATTTTAAAATTAAGAAAATTAATTTTCTAAAAAATAAATTTTTTTTGAAGAAATAAAAATAGGAAAAGGTGGAGGTGCAAAATTTGTTTAGTTTGTTCGTTCGTTTTCTACTATTAGAAACTTAACGGCATCTTCACAGACCGCCACATACTTTGCGGGCGACATAGATTCGCACGAGTATTTAATGGGTGGCCAGTTGAGGCCATTCAAGGTTGATTTTATAATAACGGCGATAGTGCCGCAATTGTAGCGGGTGATTAATAAACTACAACGGGTGTTGAGTGTGGTGAATGACCTGGTTTTTTTTTATTAAGGCACTAAATTACGGGTGGCCAGCTGAGGCCATTCAAATTTTCGGTTAAAGGTGGGACAAAGCCCAACATTCTTCTGTTTTAGGCGGGTGTATGACACGGGAGGCGGAAGGATGTCCAACGTCATATTTATACAGGGGCGGAAAGACGGCTAACAGTTTTTATTTTCTGTCAAGGGCGGGAAGACGCCCATCGGTTTTATTTTCGGTTAAAAGCAGGAAATCGCCCAACGTTTTTTTATTTTCATTTAAAGGCGGAAGAACGCCCAAAGTTTTTTTATTTTCGGTCAAAGGCGGGAAAACGCTCAACGTTTTTTATTTTCGGCCAAAGGCGGGAAGACGCGCAACTTTTAAGTAAAATTATTCTAAATTATCAAATTTTCATTTTTTTATAATTTTATTAACCGCCATAACGGTTGTTTGACAAAGGTAGGAAGGAGACGCATTGGTCTCGCTCTCAAAATTATTCACATTTGGCGATCAAATTTTAGATTGATTTTTTTCTTTCGCTCCAGAATTTTTCACGTTTAATCCTTTTAGTTCGATTTTTTTTTTCGTTTTTATCACTCTTTCCGCCTTTGATTTTTTCCCCCGTTGGACAAAGTTTTTTTGTAATTGAATAAATAAAAAGCACTGCGTGTGATTCCTGGCATTTGGTTATACATTTATTTTTTTACTCACCACCCTCAATTTTGTGTTCCGTTACTTACCTGGTTATTTTATCTATTTTTTTTTGTTTTGTTTTTTAATAAGATGAAGTACATACTTTCTCGGATCGGTATAGTTGCAGGCTGGACTTGTTACTCTGCAAGTACCAGATCTTATCTTTTCGTTTGGTCTTGATGACTTTTTATAATTAATAAATAGTTTATGGTCGTAATAATACAATCTATTTGATTACAGCCTCTAGTTCATCATTTCACTTACATACGCATTTAAAAATATGCTTCCTTGGAAAGTGTCTGCTGACAGCCACCAAATAATAAAGCAAAATTAACTCAGAGTGACCGACCAAATGATACAGTGGTTAAAGCTTTGGCGTTTGGATCGGGAGGTACCGAGTTCCAATCCAGATAGGGGCAGCATGCAAAATGTCCAGTGCTATAGGCTGGCAAGGAGCCACTCAATGCGCAGATGGTAAAGTAAATCGGACGGAGTTGTGTGCTAGAAGCTGAGGTTCTAGAAAAATCAACTTTAAGTTAAATTTTCGTTAAACTTTATTAGCCCTAAATACTTCTAGTATAGAAGTGCAGATATTGGTAGGTGGCCAATGGACAGTTCTGTGTAGATTAATTATTCTTCAGCGTCTGTGTTGCTGTTTTATTTCTTACTTTATTGGAGTGTTGATTGTCTTGTTCAGTTGACTTCAGGAAACCATTTTGTTATCCACTATTTATGCAAGTTTTCCTTGAAGAAATTTTCTTTTCTAATTAATTAGACGTTCAGTAGTCAGAGGTGGACCAGACTAATCATTTAAATTTGATAAGTTTGATGCTGTATAAGATAGCGGAAATTCGACAGCGGAAAATAAGAGATTACGCTACTCACCGTAAGTGGCAGCACTGTCACTAAAGATAATTAATTTTGTTGCGGAAATTTTTTATTCATTATGTATCTCTTTTTTCAGTAAATAAAGCATCTCTTTCTATGATCTGTTCGTGCTGGACTAAACTGGCCATGGTATTTCAAAACAAAATGGGGAACTCGATTTTCATCACAATCGAGAAACGAGCAATGACCTCTCCACTTAAATTTGTAATAATTACATTCAAAACTCATAATCGAATTCAAATTGCCTCATACTAACAATTTATACCCTGAAAAATGCTAAAAACCTGTACTGAGTAAAAAACGACATGTGTACAAACGGCAATAAAGTGTAATCTTAAATGGGTCACCCGGTAAATAAAATGTAACATAAATTGGAAATTATTTTATTACAATCAATGTGTTTGCGTTTTCCGAAATTTCCCTAAACCGTTCTCCTATACATATACACAAGTACGAGTATAATGCTCGATACGAAACGATCAAGATTAGAAAAGATTTGGATTTACCAAAATAAATACCCGACCGAAATTTTTATTTTAGGAACGGTGCAAAAAAGAAGAAAATTATTCACCCCTCTGTGGCATATAAACAGTTTCGTCTGTTTCAAAAATTTAACAATTTTTTGAAATAAATTCGAAATCTGTAACAGAATTACGTAACTATTGTTTCGGATACTCGCATTAATAGTGGTACACACCTGATTTAGTTATACAGTGAAACTAACTGCAATCATTTCACAGTAGATTATATCACTTTGCTGTATAAAGAGATTGTGACAAATTTGTGTATTAAACAATGAAAGACTTAAGTTTTTTTTCCTTTTTGTGTAAAGATTGTGTCTAAGATATTGGGGAGTTTTTATCACAGCAATTGTATTGTTATCATCATGCTTTTTATAAAATAAAATTGGCAAACGTTATCATTTTACAAAAATCAATGTTGTTGCAATTTGTTCTGTTGCTTTGTTTATGCGTAAAATCTTTACACAACAATTTTACAAATAATCGCCTTACGATTTTTTATTCGAATTACTCAAAAGTGTTGTGATTTTTTTTATAAAATACTGAGAAGATGGGTAAAAATGGTACACTCAAATTTAAACAAATATTTCAAATAAATGTAATAAAAAAATTATAGACGACTCGCCATCTATCCAACCTGCGTTTTGAGACAAGTTTACTCGTAATTTCCGATATTTTTTGAAGTGTTCGAATCGATTTTTTACCGTCAACGCTAATTGAATTAGGCGATGTGGTTCTCTTAACCATTGGACTGATCGCCAATTTAGGTGTGCGAGCTGAAAGGCCACATTCACCAAAATACTTTTCATTTATGCGTTGAATAAATTTTTTTATTTATTGTTTAACACTGATCTTGATTATAAGTACACAGAATAAATTGTACTGCCTAATTGAGACAAAGTTTACAACAATTTTAACATACTCAAGGCCACCTTGCAAACATATTTTCTACACTCGATTACATCGTTCATAAAATTTGTAATTAATTTATTGCAACTTTAAGTGAATCACAATTCGATTTTGACAATGCCCCTGTCGAATGCTGTCATAAAATGAAATACTGAAATCGAAAGTAATAGAAAGGTCCACCTGAGCTTTTTAAAATGAGCACTGAGCATTAGACATTTTTCGCTGTCATCTCACACTGCAAATAGTCGTCAGTAATATTCATTTGAAACAAAAACATCAACAACCACATGCTGTCATGCAAAACAATTTCTAATAGTCGACAATTCCATCGATATCATGCCGTCCCCATGATTAATACAAATATAACGACCATATTTTGGCAGTTACCGAAATAATAGTACGGCTGAGATCATTATGACTGTAACCCACATTAACGATAACTAAACTCGTATCCTCGACTCATAATCATCACGGACTTATTCGGCCTACAACGTCAATACACGTCTTTGTTTCATGATATTCACCGGCAAACCTTGTTTATGCTTCTGATTGGCTTAAAGCTGAGTTGAATGGATTTACGAAACAAAGAGGAAATGAACCTTAAACCCATTGTCTCTAATTTAGTTACTATGTGTGTGAATCGGTTAAGAAATGGCCGAGTTCCGATCCCAGGTAGTCGACATTCCATAATATCATCCAAAAAAATTTTTAAATCTCATCTTCATCGAATATGGCCAAGATAAAACCGCCTGGGCTACGTAGACGAAGACGTGTGTACAAATCCGACAAAGCCACCAAGATGTAGACAAAACTGTACAAGTAAAAACCGCTTAGACAAATACGAGTAGACAAAGCTGCGTAAACAAAGTGCATAGACAAAAGCGTGTAGACAAAGCTGCGAAAACAAAGCCGCATAGACAAAAAAGTCACGTAGACATAAATATGTAGACAAATTGGTGTTGACAAAGCCACATATACAAAGCTATGTAGACAAAGTTATGTAGATAAATCCGCGGGAACAAATCCGCACTGAAAGCCGCGTATACAAATACGAGTAGACAAAGTGCGTAAAGATCATCTTCTAAAAACTATTTTAGACACTTAGACAAAACTATGTAGACAAAGTCATGTAAACAAACCCGCTTAGACAAAAACACGTAGACAAAGCACCATAGACAGAGGCACATAAACAAAATTACGTTAACAAAGACATGTAAACAAATACGCGTTAACCAAGCTATGTAGACAAATCCGCATAGACAAATACGGGTAGACTAAGTGCGCAGACAAAGACGCATAGACAAAGTCATGTAGACAAAACCACGTAGCTAAGAGTAGACAAAGCTGCGAAGACAAAGCCGCGTAAACGAAGACCTCAAATAGAGAAAGACATATAGACATATTCGCGCAGACAAGGCCACGTAAACAAAGCCATGTAGCACAAAGTCATGTAGACAAAGCCGTGGTAGATCAACCTGAGCAAGCAACGACGCGTAGACAAATAAGGATAAGCAAACGCACGTGGACAAAGCTGCGTAGACAAGCACACGTAGATTAAGTCATGTAAAGCTTTGTAGATACTTGATAGCTTTCTAGAGCTTTGTAAAGCTTTGTAGAAAGCTTTGTAGTCATGGAGACAAAACCGTAGACAAAAACGGCTAGACAGAGTGTGTAGACAAAAACGCGAAGACAAATCCGCGTACACAAAGTCACATAGCCAAAATCACAAAGAGATGTAAACAATAAATTCGCGCAGGCAAAGATATGAAAATAAAACCACGTAAACAAAGCCACGTAGGTAAAAACGCGTAGACAAAGCAGCGTAGACAAAGCCGCATAGGTAAAGCCATGTAGACAAATAAAGGTAGACAAATTGCGTGAACCTACGCGTTTTGTAGACTATCCAAAACCAAAATATCTTTCAAAAAAAATTTTTGAACATAAAGCCACGTAAACAAAGTTATGTAGAAAAAAACTAAGTACACAAAAAAGCGTAAACATAGTTATGTAGATAAAGCCCGCTTAGACAAATCCATTTAGATAATGTTTTAACGGGCGTTTTTTTAAGAAATTGTAATTGTAAAAAATAAAACAAAAGATTAAACTTTTATGAAAAATATATTTGGCAGATCTCAGTATACTCTGGCAAATTCATGATGATAGACTCATGCTTGAAGAACGCTACGAAATTATTAAAATTGACTTTGAAAATCAGTCGTCGATTGCGCACATATTCGTCCATCTGCGCAAGCCATCCGTCTGTTTTGCCGCATATGGAGTGAGACCAATCAAAGAGACCTTACAGACTCCATTACATCCAGCAAAATGCACCGTTTGGTGCGGTTTACACGCTGGTGGCATCAACGGATTTTTTGATGATCAATGATTTTTTGTTTGAAAATATGGATGACATTGATCCGGACGAGATGTTGTTTCAACAGGATGGCGCTACGTGTCATTCAACCACAACCATCGATTTGGCGATAAGTTGATTTCGAGAAATGGAATTATCAATTGACCTCCAAGGTCGCGCGATTCGACAACTCTCGATTATTTCCTGTGGAGCTACGTGAAGTCATTGGTTTATGCTGATAAACCAGCGCAACAATTGATGCCTTGGAGGCAAGCATTGCTTTTATTATTCGTGATATACGGTCAGTAATGCTCAAAAAAGCGGTCCAAAATTGGACGTTTACAATGCGTTTTGGCAAGAAAACCACGGTGCCCGTATGCCTGAAATCATTTTCAAATATTAATGCCATGTATTGATCTTTCGAATAAAAAAAATTTTTGAATAAAATTTAATTCTTTTTGTTATTTTTTACAATTTCAAGCAAGTTCTATCGGGCTTAAAAAACACCCGTTATAAACAAATCGGGGTAGACAAATCTGCGTAAACAAACACGCGTAGACAAAGCCGCATAGACAAAGTCATGCAGATAAATCCGCGAAGTCAAAGTGCGTATATACGACGAGTTGACAAAGCTGAGTTCAAAAAGCTGAGTAGAGAGAGACGCGTAGACAAAAACATGCAGACAACTTATATAGGCTAAAACGCGTAGATAAGCTGCGTAGACAAAAGCTATGTACAGAAAGATGCGTAGGCAGTCATGTGTACAAAGTCCGCATAGACAAAGTAATATAGACAAATCCGCGTAGTCGACAACGAGTTGACAAAGATGAGTAGACAAAAACATGAAGACAGAATATGTAGACAAAAATGCATAGAAAAACCTGCGTAGACAAAGCCACGTAGACACAGCAATGTAAACAACATGTAGATAAAGTCTCGTAGGCAAATACGAGTAGACAAAGTGTGTATACAAATGCAGGTAGACAAATACGGGTAAGAAAACCCGCGTAGACAAACACGGGTAAACAAGTGTGTAAAAAAGCCACGTACACAAATACGGGTAGACAAAGTGCATGGGCAAAAAACGCATGGACAAAGCTACGTAGACAAAGGAGACAAAGACATGAAGTCAAAGTCGTATAGACAAAATATATGTAAACAAAGCTGCGTAAACAAAGTTAAGCAAACAAGGTCGCGTAGACAAAGATATGTAGACAAAGCCGTAGAGAAAGTAGCATAAACAAAAGCTATGCAGACAAAGCTGCGTAGACAAAAACGATTAGACAAAGTTTGAATAGACAATCATGTAGACAGACACGCGTAGACAAAGTCATGTAGACAAAGTGACGAACACAAAGTGCATAAACTGTGATGAGTTGACAAAGCTGTTAAGACAAACACGCGTAGACAAAACTGCGTAAACAAAGCCCGTAGACACAGAAATGTCAACAAAGTCATGTAGACACAGCCGCGCAGACAAATACGGGTAGACAAATACTGGTGAAAAAAGTGCAAGCTAGACATGTTGATAAAGCCGCATAAACAAAAGCTATGTAGACAAGCTGCGTAGAGAAAGACGGGTAGACAAAGTCATGTATAGAAAGTCCGTATAGACAAAGTCATATATACTAATCCGCGAACACAAAGTCCGTAGACAACAATGAGTTGGCAAAACTGTGTAAACAAAGGCGAGTGGACAAAAGCATGTGACAAAGTACATAGACAAAAAACGCAGACAAAGCTGCGTAAACAAAGTCGCATAGACAAAGTCGCGAAGACAAAGTTATGTAGACAAAGTTTGCATAGACAGTCATATAGAAAAATTCGCGTAGACATCATGTAGACAAAGACTCGAAGACGACGTGCATAAACTACGACGAGTTGACAAATCTGTGAATACAAAAACACGTAAAGAAAAACATGAAAACAAAGTGTGTAGACTGAAACGCGGAGTATACAAGGCCACGTAGACGCAGCAATGTAAATAAAGTCATGTAGACAAATCCGGGTAGACAAAGTGCGAAGAGAAATACGGGTAACCAAAGCCGCATAAACAAATACGGGTAGATAAAGTGCATGTACAATAGAACGCGTAAATAAAGCTCAGTAGGTAAAGCTGCTTAAACAAAGTCGCGTAGACAAAGTTGCGTAGATAAAGTTGCGAAGACAAAGTTCGCATAGACATTCATGTAGACAAATCCACGAAAGCAAAGTACGTAAACAACGACGAGTTGACAAAGCTGAGTAGAGAAAAACATGAAGACAAAATGTGTAGACAAAGAAGCGTGGATAAAGCTGCGTAGAAAAAGACACGTATACAAAGAAAATTAAAAAAGGTCATGCAGACAAAGCCGCGTAGACAAATACGGATAGACAAAGTGCGTAGGCAAATACGGGTAGACAAAATGGGTAGAAAAATACGCGTAGACAAAAATGCGTAGACAAAGACATGAGTACAAATTAGCACAGACGCCGCGTAAACATGTACGGGTAGACAAAGTCTGTAGAGTATACAGAGTTGGGTAGACAGAACTGAGTAGTCAAAGACGCGTAGACGAAGCCCTTAGTAATAACGTGCGATATTCTTTATTTACGTGCGTTCGTCATAAAATAATGGCAGGTGTTGCCCACGTATACACATCCATAGACACAAATCCTTTTTTTTTAAATGACGTTGAAAACAAAAATGGTTACAAAATTTTAAAAAATACTGAGTTTTAAGACAAAGCCTCGTAGACAAAGCAACGTAGACAAAAACTTGTAGACAAATCCGCGTAGATAGAGCGATACAGACCAAACTATGTAGACAAAGTCATTTATACCGGACCGCATAGACAAATACTGGTAGACAAAATGCGTGCAGAGAGCCACGTAGACAAAGTTATGTAGACAAATCCGCACAGACAAAGCCACATAGGCAAAGTAATGTTTAGGTATCAATATTCAAACGGAATATCCTCCTCATCTTCATAGTCAGTCGAAGAGAGGTACTCAACGGAAGCATTCCTTCTAACCTTCTAGGTTTCAGTCGTTGTTATCACACACTTCGGCAGATTTTGGCCCATTGTGACATCATACCACTAATTCACGCCACACCATTAACCCATTCACCTACTCACACAACTACAGTACTCCACCTGCACATTGCAAGCTCCATGTCAACCTGTACGTTGACGAGGATGGTTGGGTCGTCACTGCATTCTGCACAGAGGGTCTTAGTTGTGTTTATTAACATCACCGATCGTAATCGATGGCGAAAATGCGATTTGCATCTAGCCTCTGATGGAATTCGAACTCAGTATCTCCCCGGTTCAAGTGCCGAAGCTATAACCACCGCACCACTTGTCCATCTAACCTTCTAACTTTACATATAATTATTTACTAACACAGGAATTTTGAAATCATTATGGTGCACTTGTGAGGAGAAACAGCGACCTGTAATGAGGAGAAATGCCAGTTCACTCATGTAGGGTTTCTTATAAGTTCCAGGATTCTTAGTCAGGTCAGACACCGAATCGTATTTTATGTAGCTGCCCTGTGTTGTAAACATCTTATCTTACAAATTAATAAGGCGGAGTAGTCAATTCTCGTAAGACACAATACTGACGTCGATAACCGCATATTATCGATAATTTGCTAAATTATCTATATTTAATTATTATTATTATTAGTGCTTCAAATGCGAAAATTCGATATCGGAATATAAGAGTCCCGCGGATTATACATTAAAAATAACTGAATGGTAATAGATCATATTTCTCTATAAAAATCTGCTGTCATGAAATTTATTATAATGGAACATTGATTTATTTTTATAGACATTGTGTCCCATAAGAACGCGCAACAAACAATGATTAATTTAAATGAAAATGTATCCCTTTTCCCCAAAAAATGGTCCTTGGGTATTGTATACGATTTTTATAAAACATACAGTTTCCGCGCACCCACCTTTTTTGTTAACTGTTTTAAAAAAAACTGTATATATTCCGATTTTATGAATGAATTGTTTGGTTATGGGTCTTGTTGTCTCTCAAGACGTAACATAATTAATTGATAAACAACCGAAATCCTTTTCTAGCGTTTTTGTTGTTGCTGTTGTTTATCTTGTTTGTTTTTAGTAAACCAAACCATCCTCCATAAAATATACATACAGTAGAAGTAAAATAGAATTCAAATCATTTATGCTGTTTATATATATATATAAACGAGTATATATTGTGTATAGCGAGATAGGATCTCAAGATATCAACATATAACGATCAGATCGATCTTTACACAACATAACAACAACCATAAAAAATATAACTTAAATATAATATAAATAAGATAAATTGATTACAGTGCATTTTGGGACGATCGATGAATTATAGTTTGTGGTTTTCTTGTTCAATTTTGTTGTTGTTGTTGGTGTTTAGTTTGGGATCACCGTATATAGTCCAATTAATTTTCAAAGTTTGGAGTCATTCTGTCTAAACTGACATTTATTTGAAATTTAAATTTTTAATTGAATATACATTCGAATATATTTTATAAATAAACGAGAAGGATGATTGTTTCCGGGTGCTTGGGTTGGGTTGATTGATCGAATGTTTGAATTCCTTTTCGTAAAAATTTTATCACACAACTCCTACAAATCACGTTCAGTATAAAATATATTACCTAGTATCTATAATACTCGATTTTTTTTTTTTTTTGATAACCTATAGAACAGTTAGATAAAAAAATAGAGATAAAAATTACATCAATTAAATAAATTCTTGATATGAATATTAAGATGAATATACGAAATATAAACATTTATACGTAAGAAACTCAGTTGGATATCTATAATTTGTCTCCTCAATTTCTATTTCATTAGACGCAGAGTTTAAAATTAGTCTTGTTGTTGTTGTTGCTGCTTTTTGATTCTTCTTAATTTAATGTCTCTTAATTTTTCATATTTTATTTTTATTTTTATTTTTTTATGTTTGTTTGTTTTATTTTAATGTCTCAGAATCAAACAAAATTAATTTATCTTTTGAATAAATTTAAAGACGCATGGAGAGAGATACAACGAAATACAAAAAAAAATTCCAGCAGCATCAATCGTCACCATTACAAATCTTGTATGCGTGTATACGGTGGAACTCCTTCACGATTTTAATATTTTTTTTCTTTTTTTTTTGGTTTGAATATTAATTTTTGGAATTGGTATAATCGGGAAGATTAAGATTGGTGGTCCAGAAGATAGGGACACCCTGCGAACAAAATATTTATTTAGTTAAAAAATAAAGTAGCAAAGCGTTGATACATACTTGCTTTTGCAAATTATTTTAGACACTTTTCTATTACAGTAGGCTTTGGGAAAAAAGGCCCACGAAAAACTACCTTAAAATTATAATTAAAATCGTAATCGTAAACAATTGTTAGTTCAGCGATTCCACACGAAAACGATGGGTTCTCTCTCTTTCTCTCTCTCTCTCTCTTTCTCTTTTCCGTGTCTTTTATTGTCTCGCACTGTAATTTTAAACAGGGGCGAACCATTTTTAACCGACTACACTTAACCGAAATTTATAGATAACCCAAACGAAAGGTGTTTAACGGTACTTACAAAATATTAGAATTCCCAATTAATGGCTTGTGTGAGAAAAATTGAGGTTCCAGAAAAAAAAAATCACTTTTATTGGGGTACAAATAAGTTTTGAGGGTTATACAAAAGATGGCGTAACTATAGTA
Source organism: Nephrotoma flavescens (assembly GCA_932526605.1). Lineage (NCBI taxonomy): Eukaryota > Metazoa > Arthropoda > Insecta > Diptera > Tipulidae > Nephrotoma > Nephrotoma flavescens. The sequence continues at coordinate 41,969,358 of OW052222.1, forward strand.
TTAATTCGCATCGGGCCATCTAGCCATGTAAAAATCAGCATGTTTCATTTCGCTAAAGTGTAAACAACATTTTTATGTGTTCTAACCATGTTAGTCTTTGTGCCAACAAGGCACAATTTGCGGGAAATGCGAGGGGAAACCAGAAAAGTTGTAATCCGTGAGATGGAGTCGTTATTGGACGAAGCTCACTGAAACATTGCGAGTGACTCAACAAGCGATTTAAAACCGTTTCAAAACCATGGGTATAGTCCAAGCAAAGAAATTGGCCACGCCGTTTATTCACGCGCAAACAACTGCTCTAAAGACAAAATCGGAAAAGCTTTTTGGATGGAATCGTGACGGGGGACGAAAAGTTGATCCACTACAAAAACCCAAAGCACAAAAATCGAAGGAAAAGCCCTGCCATGCATCAACTTCAATCGTAGAATCGAATATTCATGGCAAGAAGTGCATCTGGTGCGATCAGTTCGGAGTGATTTATTAAATAGTTACTCTAGCCTAACGAAACCATCACTGCAAAGAACGTTATCAACAACAATTGATGCAATTAAGCCAGGCATTGATTGACAAAGTAATCTTGTTACAATTCACTCGTCAAAATATTGTTTTAATTTTGTTGTCTTAGAATTTTTAATCTCGTTTGATTAATGCATTTTACTGATGGCATTGCCATCTGTATTATGACATTAATCTTAAAGTTTTCCTGTGAAGTGTGCATTGGTCTTTATTACACGTTTTATCCACTTCCACTATAGAGGAATATTTTTTTGGGGGTCTTTCTTGTTTTTGTGTGTGCGATTGATGCGCGGTGAGAAAGACTTACACACGGGCATAAAACAAAACAAAAAAGCATCAACGAACAAAAATTTTCATCTAGATTTTGCTAAGGCGTATTTGTTTTTCATTTCAAGTCAAGTTTTGGAAAAGAAAGTGAAATTTTGATAATGAGTAAATTTAAAGCTCCAAATGATTTTACGGGTGCTGCGACCATTTTTGTTAAAAAGGAAGATTTCAACGGTACCGTATAAGTAACGAGTACCATAATGTCATAGGGTGGCCACCACAGTCTCCATTCTCAGTTTTTACGAGTGGTCGACACGAGACTCGCTCAATTGCTCCGTTTTTTTTGTGCAAGTGCCGCAACAGCTACGCCGCCACATTTTTATTAAGGGCGGTCAATCGAGGCCCAACAAACTTGTATGTTCTTTTGATTTTCTATTCTTTCAAAATTAACTTCAAATTTAAATTTAAATTTCAATTTCTTTTTCTTTTTCAATCATTTTCATATTTCAATTTTTTTTTTAAATTTTCAATTAAATGTTAGATAATTTGTGATCGAACACCGAATAGCGGTTGGGTGCGCGCGACCGGGATACATGGGTCTCGCTATCTAAATTCATTACGTTCGGCGGCCATATTTTGTTTTTATTCTTTTATATTTTCGCTTTAGGTTCGACGACACTTTTCTTTTTCGATTTATTTTTTTTTGCTTCACAATTTTTACGTTCGATCCTTTTGTCCGATTTATTTTTATCTTCCCGTTGGCCGAAATTTTGTTTTGATAATATTTGAATAATAAAATAAAACCGTACTGCGTGTAATTCTTTGCATTCATCCTCATTTTCTTTTTCCTTTGATTTCTCTTGATCCAGTATTAACCTGGTTATTTGATTCAATTTCTGTGTTGTTAAATGAATCAGATTAATTACTAAACTTTCGGGTTGGTATGATGTATTATTACAGGCTGGGCTTATCACCCCCGTCATCTGCTTCGTGGGACATCCATAGGGTCAGAGTCGCAGGTCCAGCATATGTGTCGCCCGTTGGGTGGCGACCGTAAAATCAACTGTCTCCTCGTGGCACCCCGATTGTTTTAAGCTGTCGAATTGTGTAATGTGAGAGATTCGCTAGAGGTCTCTCCGGGTGAAGGGAAACCTGGTCTGTTGAGGAGATGTCCCTAGCCAATTATGCTACTTCGTTGTGGCTAGACATCGGCCTTTCGGAGTCGGACACCCAGTTATAATTTCATTTATAACGAGTTCCCCAAATTCCGACAAATTTCGGCGAACCGGCAATTTTTTTTAGTTTACGTTTTTTGTTCATTTATTCTGTTACACGGTGTCGGCCAGAAACACGTAAGCCTTTTCTTGTTGTTTCGCCTCAAAACACGAGGAATTTTGTCGACACGGAATCTGAAAGCTGCCTGAAAGATGGGAAAAAGTCATATCTAGCGATGGACGATACTTTGAATAAAATCAATTTCTCTGAATAAAGCTTCGAATTTATAAAAAAAAGTCAAAATTTATTTGTACCCCCAATAGAATGTCGGTTGAAGACGATTTTACGGACGAAAAGTCTACAGATTATAGAATTTTAAGAACTAAAATTTATCGGAAGGAGCTAAATACCAATTTGGCCGCCTTTTATATAATTACAAAAAACTGACTACCCAAAATTTTTTTTATCCACATCAAAAAATATCACAAAACTCAAAAAAAAATTCTCCCACCAAACAAAAAATATAGAAGAGAATATTTTTTTTTCTTGTTGTTTCTTCCTGTTTTTGTTTTTTTTTCGTGCACTCTCTCTCTTCATCTACACCTCTCCCGTCACACTGCGCGTGTGGTCACATCGGCCTCGCTCTCAAAATTATTCGACGTTTACGTAATACAAAATTTTAATGCCCAATTAAAACAGAACGTTACTACCCAGTTCACTAAAGAATGTAATACCAATGACATAACACAGATGGCAATGCCCCCAGTAAACTGCATTTTGCAAACAATCAAAGAGAAATTAAAAATTTGAAAACGAAACAGTAAAAAGATTAATGTTATGAACAGGGAGTCGTAACAAAATATTGAATGTCGACGAAAAATATTTTGCGCTAAACTTCCTTGATAATAAACGATTCGAAAAGATGAGAACGAACTTGTTTAAAACATATGAAACAATTTGATGAATGAATTGCATCCGCACCAGTCGTAATACACAACAGGTGCTGTTCGACGTTCTTCGCACATTGTCCCAAATTGCGTTGGATTGTTGGACGGCCAAGTTGGTTCATGAATCGTGAATCACTTAGGGTCGTGCCACCATAGGTGAAATTTTAAAACAGGACTTTCGCTGAACACTTCCATAATTTGCGATGTGCGATTACCAATGAAAGTATTCGATTTTTATGGATGACCCGAACGAAGACCACGCCAAGACAATTTTAGAGCCAATTCATAACCTTTAAAAATGAGTGTACCAAATATGAACAGTTTCATCAAAGTAAAAGGGGTACATAGCTCGAGCTGTGGGATTGAATCTTCTTTATTCGGCACTTCTGTCATATGACCTAATGTCAAAAATTCATCCATAAAGCCTTTATATCCGAAGGAAAGCCGTCGTAAAAGCCTCTACCTCAGTCCCACTTTGCTTGATTATCTGAATGGGGTTGAGCCAAGCTCATCTTTCGTTTAAACTTAATATTATTCTTCCCCTAGTACTAGGTAAGTTCATCGCGCTGTCTACTAGTCTTCACTTTCTACACTTTCCATTACATCATCTATGTAAATGCGCAACTGTGCATTGATGGTCTAATGAGAAGTCTAATGATTTGCGCGTCTACCTTTTTCAAGGGCGGCGCTTCCAATTCCGTTGGAAAATCTTCGCTGGAAACTGAATGTAATATACTTTGAGCCCGTGTGTTGTGGTATCAATTCGTTTGACTACGAATCGCCTCGATGTCCGAACGATTCTTGCGGTATCTACGAATACATCGAAATTTACACTTCTTCTTCTCTTCTGTGAGATGAGCTTTTTTTGATTTTAGAAGTTTTTATTTTAATTTTACAATCTGAATAGATCGATAACGCCCTAAAGTTTAATTCCAAAGCCTTATTACTTGATAAAGTTACTAGATAATTGGCATACCACCCTTCGTTTTCATCAACTAGCTCAGTTACATCTGCCGAAAGATTTTCATCATCTTGTAAGATGCAGATTGTCGGTTGAAATTCCATTGATTTTATTTCAATGGAAACACATACCACAATTTTTGAGCTCAATAATGATTTGTTTGATATTATTTTAACCAAACTGCAATAGCTTGAGATGTCGCTGTGCGTGCTCATTTGTATGGTACAAACATGATGCTGAATCAGGTAGCGTGATATTTAGTGGCATTAGCGCACTTGTTTGCTGATTTTGAATATCATCACAAATCCCCCTCTGTGGTGACACTATCACTAATTTTTTTTCTGATAGTCGGCTTTTTGCAGCGTAATATCTTGTTGTATTATGAACCCGATCTCCTTTGGTTTATACCAGCTTTGACACATCTTGACAAACGTATCTTCGATTATTTCGGAATCAGGGCAAAGATCAATGCGACTCCGAACATGAAATAGTTTGGTGTATATGAAAGTCAGCGTTTCAGCGCGTCTACCGGTAAACAAGCACATATCCAATTTTTCAGCAATTGGCGAATCTCTTCCAACTTCTTAAAACACATTTTCGCTTCTTAGAGTAGACATTCTAAGGATACCCTATGTGCCAATAGTGGACACAAAGAAAGTCATTTCGCCCTTGTTTAAAAAATTTTTTAAGAGCGACTATCGCTTACTGGGGAACTTCAGTGTGAATCCCTTTTCCCTCTTACTTCACATTCTACCATCAATTCATTCCTAGTTATTTTATTCGGATTCATTATTACTTAAAACAAATCGCGATCCTTAACCAAACTAATCCAAACTACAATTACAAAATTATTTTAAATTTAAAGAAAACAAAACCAACTGCGATTATTCCACCGCAGGACTCGTCACATCACAAGCTCAATTCCCCCGACTTGAGTAAAATAACATAATAAAAGGAATTGAAAATAAATTGAATATTGATAATCTGTTGGCTCACCTTCAAACTCTAATGGACAAGAAGGATAACTCATACTCATTCTATTGTTAATGGAACGCAAATTTGAAAATAGAATTAACTAAAACTATCTAATTGATCACGTCAACACGCTGGCTTTCTCTGTTCCACAATTGGCAGTTTTAATCCGGGATACGGAATGAGGATACGGAATGAAGCGGATTGAGCAGACCTTAATACCAACCGATAATCTCTGGGCAGGAAAGGATAAGCCCATTACTTCGGGGATCACCTAATTCTCTCATACTGGTAGAGCATTGCACAACTGTTGGTTGTACTTGTACAAAACAGTTCTCCGGTTAGAATAGTTATGAGAAATGTTGCATTATTGTAGTACTTTGTGGGAAATATTAACAACAACTGCGGGATTCAACTTATCCAAACCACTTTTGACAATTGACGAAGGAACCTTCTGTGCCAAACTACCTGTCGCATTTCCAAACTAAACTGAACCAAAAAAATATTAATAAACGGGTCGAGCAATGGAAGTCACTAATAATGAAGAAGCGGATTATGTTAAAAAACGAATCCTAACTGAGCGTCACAGGTGTATGTAAAGTTCGCCCAAAATTCAGCACAAAACAAAAACAGTGACAACCCGGAAACTATCATTTCTCTCTGTCATCTATGAATTGTCAGCCCAAAACACAAAAATATCTCTCGTGAATTTTTTAAGTCAGCCCAAAGTTTATACACAAAAATATATTAATCCGCAAAAACTAGAACGTCAAAGAAGTTAAGGTAATTTTCGGACAGTTCTAGGTCTAGTCTTTACGATTAAAATGATTTAGGAGGTAGTCATTGGCTTCACTATGATTTTTTTGATTACTAAGGCGAAAAATATTAATTAAACAAAATTTTAGAAACAATTCTTTTGTTAAGTCAAAAATCTTCACACCTACTTAAATTTCAGAAAACCTACAAAAACAGCTTTTCTGCAAAACTTAATTTTTAAATTTTATACAATGTCGGTTTTCGTAAATTTTATAGATTTCAACATGGCAGAAATTAAAAAGGATCCTACGAAAATTGCCACACCCCCGTAAACTGATTTTCTCCAAATTATGGAAAAAAAAAATGTTTTCGCCAAAAATTTTGGACCAATTTCATGATAAAAAATTAGAATATTTTTGTACATAATGAAAGAGGGAGAAAGTTTAGATTACGAGTTGCTGCCATTTTCGGCTCGCAGATTTTCTCTACATGAAACTAACATATATGTATTAACGGAAATATCTTAAGTTTGAAGTAACATCCTAATAAGTCTATCCGTCTGGGCTATAGATATAGACAGAATTTTTGTAAAAAACAATTTATTTGTCCAAAACAGTTATCCGCTTAAATTTTGGAAAATGGCGCAGACCGATATTGTTTCAAATTTAATTTAGAATCTTTAAGTCCATAGTTGTTTTACTAACGTTAAAAATAGAACTACGATTATCGGCCATAATAAGGCCGATGACCAATACTCAAATTCTTTGTGTGAGGATCCCAAATTAAGATCCTGAACTTTATACTCTCTACACATTTTAGTTACAACTAAATTAATTTTGAGTACAGTACGTAAGGCATTGGAAAACATTCCAGTCGTGATTCGAATGCAAATTTAATTTTAAACGACAGTGAAATTGGTAATTCGTCTTTAAGCTTTAAAAAATATCCATCGCACCTTTGTGGTCCGGACTAATTAATCAAGATAATTAACCTAGTAACATTCATTTCGAATACTATTTCATTACAGGCGGGTGATATCTAACAGTGTGGGATGTCCGTGTGAGAAACCAATTTACATAACATGTCAGAAGTAGGCCGAGCCATTGCCAAAGGGAAATTTTGAGCTACAGATCGAAAGAACCGAAGCTCAACAAAACATAACCAATCTGCCGGCATTTACTAATTTGAGCAATATTTCGCGAGATTGTGTATTAATTTAATTATTTTCATTAAAACTATTTACTAACAACTCTTTTTCAAATATAAAGAGTAGAGAGAGTTCAAAAATCGTTTAGCTTTAAATATTTTAAATATATGTTCATTCAATTTAAGACAAAACTATTTAATTTTCGTTCAGATTGATATCTCTCGACACAAATGAATCGGTATACAGTTCTTAAAAAAACTAAAAATAGTTTTGTGTTTTTGAATAAAAACGTGATATAATTTAATAAATTAAAAATTTTAGTAGCGCAATGCAACAATTTTTTTTTTTTTTTTTTTTAATATACAACAGAAGAAGAGTTGTTGAAAGGGTTACCAAACTACAAAACGTCCTTTTTATTTTATTTGATGTTCCATCTCATTTCGAGATTCGTATCAATCTCTGTGTATAGTAAAGAACCTTTTTACCAAAAAAAAAAAAAAAAAAAAAACAATGTTTTAAAAATTTTCTTTGATTTTCTACAACTGAACACAATAGAAAATTTTTGTTGGAATAAAAGTAATAACAATAATGAAGAAATTATTATCATGACAATAACCACAATAGAAAATGTTTTTTATTTTATTTTGTCAACTATTGTTTGTGTGAAAAATTTGTGTAACAAAGAAAATGTCACTGACATTTTTCTCATCCTTTTATATGCACGCAGCAACAAAAAAATATCCTTGTGTAGGCGAGCGCCCTATATATAATCGTCGTATGGACGAGTATATGGGAGCCTTGGTTTAAACAACACTGTTATTTACGCGTTATGAATAAATCAATTTGTCATTAACCTATATATACTCGTATATATAAAGGTATAAATGCATGCTGTCGAAACAGCTGGCACACCAATGTCACAATTAATTATCATAATAACGATTAACGAAGATAACCTTTTGCATTAACAAATGAATTAAAATTTTTGTTCTCTGCATAACAAATCAATTTGGTCTTTTAAAAAATTTGAAACGGATTTATTTTTTGCTGAATCATGCAGTCACTCTGTATATGGACTCGTATATATAGAGTCATAATCATTATCGTCAAGATAGGAATTATAAAGAAATATTTTGACAGTGGGGCGGCACCGTGTTTGGTTTATGTTTTGGTAGTGTTGCTACAGAGTTTAAAAAATAATGAATATTACAAGTTCAGACTATAAGATTAGAAGCAGCGTATGTACGTTAGAATCTTATAAAACACTTCTCAACATTTTATTCTTATTATAGGCCAGCAGAACTCATGGCGGGCTGGCAGAGAAAGTATTTTACTTTAAGCTTTCTCTACACTAATTTTATACTTCATTTTAAGGTCCACTCATCTGTAGCATTTTCATTTGTTTCAAATAATTTTCGGAAAGAAAATGTTTACAGATATGGCGTGGACTAGAAGGTTGACAGCTGTATCCGCAAAAGTAGAAACTTGAAAATTGAAAATCGATTGAAAATACCAACAAAGTTTTAACATATCGTTATAAAGTTACATTTATTATAATTATGAAAAAATACAAAATAATTAAAGAACGTAAATAACAGATATATTTCTATTTGTTTTTGTAGCAGCATTCGTGTCCCACACTGTATTATGTTAAGTCTTGGAAGATCAACCTAAAGTTATCATGCCCGGAAATGAGTTGACTAATCGAACTATAGTGAGAAACGGTCTCATTCTAATTCTTATTGGAATGTACTTGGGGTGTACTCGATTCTATTATTCACCGTTTAATTCCACTGATCATATTACCATGAACAATCCCGTACAATAAGTATACCATCTTTTTGTTAGGAATGGTTGAAATGGAGTATGCCAATTAGTTCATAAGATCTTCTTCCAAAACTGTTTGGAAAATTTTACTTGCCCGTGATTTTATATTTCGCTAAGCTATTTCTACCCTTTTTAACGACCTTATTGCAGTTTTAGATCTCCTGGATTGTTTTAATTATGTTTATCCTGGACCCGTTTAAGTTTTCAAGCTCTTATAATTTGTTCCGGCTGTGACCTCTAAACACGAGAACAGGAAGGAACATTTAGGTATATTCAATGCAAATCTCCAAGTTTCATAAAAATTTACATCAAATTAACTCGATAAGTTAGCCAAAAAATTCAATTCAAGCAAAAATGGAATCAATTTTTTTTTTCGCAATTCCCTATTCTCAGAGAAAACCAAATGGTATTGGCTTCCAATTTTTTTACTATATCAGGCAGCCCTCATTTTTTTAGTTTTAGTTTTATTGGTCAAAATTTCAGTCTTTCCAGTTTTCTAAAAATTGTTTAGTACCTGGTTTTAGGTTTTTCGACCAGACGTTTATTCTCTATCCCCGGTGTATTGTGAAGAGGTAGACGAGAGAAGAGTGGTTCGTGCAAATTGATTGTTTTAATTAGAACAATTAACATAAAGAGAAAAAACAAAAACGATTTTATCACCTTGTCATAGAATCATTGCTATGGCAAATAATTTGGGGAACGCTTGAAAAAAAAGACAAAAAAATTAAACAAAATTTTTCCATTCTCATCCAGCACATCTGACAGTTTCGTAGGATTCAAGGGACTGATATCGTAACTCAATAATCCGAACCAAAAATTATTATCAAAACCTCTTTTATGATGTCTTTTATGTTAGCCCGCTCTTTTATTTAAATGATACACCAAATCGTACCTTGTACCCCTACATTCACCACCAAATTGTACATTGTACACCTTGTACCCTGAGTGGGGCGTGGTTAAATTTATGTTGGTACAAAATTTGGTCAGCGTATTTGGTTTATTTTTCAGAATTATGTGAACCTAAAATAATTAAAGATTTATAAATCAAATTTGAGTTTGAATAAATATTGATAAATTAGCCAGGTATAATGAGCAACTTTTGAACGAATAAAGTTTGCATTTTTTTGGGGAGTAAACTCTTAATCTGCAATAAAAAATTGGGCTTTTTGAAAAATATTGAACAGATGTGGTTTGGTTTTTCGATCAGACGTTTATTTCTCCATTGTTTTAAGGTTTCCATACTTTTCCTCGCTCGGTACGAGTATATTGACAAAAGTATAGAAGAGAATATTTTCAATAATAGTTTTAGTTTTGGGGTACTAGGAGCATTCTGGTACTACTTTGGAAGAGCAGGCATTCTGCTAACTTTACCATTCAATATTAAACAAATCCCGTAAAAAAACCTAATGATTACCCATTCCATCATATAAGATCATCCTAGATGATCAAAATTATCATTTAATGCTTACTTCTAAAAAGCAACGAGATGATAAATTATTGCACTGAACAATCACTACGATCAATTTCGCACACTTGCATACCTAACATAATACCACAAAAACTTTTGAAGCCAATATCCAAGGCATCACCTACAGTAGTAACAATTATGAATACGGATGAAGACCAAATCATCATATTACCTTATCACGACGTCGAATGTCAGCAACTTATACCATCGTTGTCCCTATCAAAGATAACAAATTGGGCGTTAGAGGCCACATACAACTATTTAAAGAGCAAACCTTGTCACAATATTCGAAACTACAGTACAACCGGAATTGCTACATTCATCACCCTAACAATGGTTATTTACGATATCTAGACGTGCTTCAATCAGCTAGTCGGCACATGGCCACACGAAGTAAATCCTTATGGATTTCTCTTCTGCGGAAAGAGTTACGATCCTCTACACGAGAGGCATCAACAATATCGAACAACGTATGGGATTTACTTTTTAATTATTACATTGAAGCCTGACCAACGACATTGTTGGTGGTAAATCTTCATATAAGCTCGATTAAATACTCGACGAGAGTTTGTTGAGCGTCAATAACAACTTAGATCTTTATTTCATGCAAATGAAACGAAAAGCCGAACAAATTTTTGGCATCCCCTTTCTAGAGACTAAAAAGGGTTTTCTCTTCGAATTTTTTTACATATTTCAAAAATGAACAAATTTTAACAATCAATATGAACATAAAAAATTAAATAGGTCTAAAGAAAAGTGAGTCCCTTTTAACCATGAACACAACATTGTCAAGCAAATTTTCTAGAAGTGGAAAGAAGTTTTGTTTTCGGTTCTTAACAAAAATAAAAACTCGCCTAATTTGAATTGATTGGGCCAAATTTCTATTGTTTGCATCTCAACCCAATTTACTATTATTATATTTGAAGTGAAGATGTCGAAAAATTTTCTATAAACAGCTTGTGTGTATATTGTGAAAGCAAAAAGGTTTACTAAATAAAATTATGTCTAATTCAGTGATGTGTGAAGTGAAAAGTGTTTTGTGAGACTGTTGACAATATAAAAAAAAAAAATACTTTGTCGGTATCGATAAATGAACTGCCGCTTAAAATCGACCAGTCCTATTACTACTATTTAGTAATTATTTTTGATATACTGAGAGAATGTCAAATATCCATATGACATAATAGAATATTTTTATAATATGGGAGTGGATATTTTTACAATATATTCATCTATTCCTATATATAAGCACGTAAGGAGAATGTAGAGGCGGCAAATTTTCCCTTTTATGTTTCTTGTCATTCTGTCATAACAATATATAAAAACAATATCTGACAATCTTTTATTAAAATCGCGCGCGGTATAGAAAACGAGTTAAGAAATATAAAATTCTATCAATCTTCAAAGTATAAAAATGTATTGTCTATATGGAAGAAACGAAATTGCCGATAAATTTATAGAAAATATGATCGACCACCACAACATGGAAGTTGTTTACGGCGTCTTCGACACATGATGTTTTTGGCGTACATAAATTACGTATGCCGACTGCATTCGATATAAATAAATATGGGAATGGCGTTCAGACGCTTATCACACATTTTTTGTCGTGACCTTGTTCTATTTGCTTTGTAATTGTTTAGAATAATCCAGCCTTCAAATATTAATGGGTGTTTAGTGAATATTCAATGAGACTAATATAATCATTCTCTTATGAAATAGATGATCTTATATTGCGCATATTTGTAAGCGGGAAAATTGGAAATTACGCTACTCATTACAAAATAAAATATTTGGAATATATTTTATTTTATGAAAAAAAAATTAGCATCGGTCATTTTTTTCAGACCCGAACACAAATCATTAAGTAGGGATGACCAAACGAAATCAACTATAGTGGCCAATCCTCAACAAGTTACGAAGAAGCAAAAATTCAAATTCGTTACACCTTCTGTCTTCTACTTTAGATACAATTCTTTCAAAAACAAAATATTTTTATCTAGATGGTTGGTATATTCCAATTGGATTTTTTTTTAATTTTGTAATTTAATCAAAACGCGGTATGATTTTCTTGCAATGAGGTGCTACCCACCCGGGATTTTTTTTGAATTTTTGGCTAAAGTTTACTTTACGTATACACTGAAAAAATTAGGTAAGGAGTATAAAATTTTAAATTTTTAAATGCAGGATTGTTTATTAACAGTTTTTAGGAGGCAGAAGCTAAATTTTTCAGGAAAATTTTCACTTAAAAAAAAATTGCGAATTATTTTATTCAAAATACGTACAAATGTGTAATTTTTATAAAAATATTGATATTATAATCGTATCTTAACAGTTTTTCGACAATACAAGTAATTTTTCCGGGAAAATTTTGCAATTTTTCCAGGAAAATTTTGAAATAGTTTGGCACTTGAAGAATTGTATAAATTCTGGAAAAGCTTGGGGGCCCATGAATGTAAAAATTGAACATTTTTCCGGCAAATCAAAAAAATTTCCGGAAAAATTTAGCTCTCCCTCCTAAAAACTGATAGTAATTAATCCTGCATTTAAAAACTTCCAAAATTTATATTCTTTACCTGATTTTCTCGACGTATACGTAAAGTAAAATTACGCCGATTTTTTCATTATATAATAGGTATGTCAAATAGTTCGTGGCCTTTTTCGGGAGACATTGAAACAAAGAACTTTCTTATTTCAAATGAACTTTATTAAACCAAATATGTGCTGTTTTGATCGATGACCTTTTGCCATTTTTCTGGTAGAGCCATGCTCCCATCACTGTAGAACTTGTGTGGTTTAGAGGCGAAAAACCGAGATAACTCATTTTCGCAGGCCTCTTTTGAATTTAATGTAAAACCATTAAGATGGTTCTACATGGACCGAAACACATGGTAGCCCGATAATGCAAGGTCAGGACTATATGATGGGTGCATCAAAACTTCCCAGCCAAGCTCTCTCAGTTTCTGCCGGGTCATCAATGATGTGTGTGGTCTAGCGGTATCATGATGGAACACAACACACTTTCTACTGATCAAATCAAGACGTTTTAACTGAATCGCTTGCCTTAAACGCGCTAGTTGCTAACATTAAAGATTAGAATCAATCGTTTGGCCCGATGGCAGCAACTCATAATGCACGATTCCTTTCCAATCCCACCAAACACACAATCCTGGCCTTGATACCGTTTGGGAAGCTTCAGCTCGTTTCGTTCATGATATTTTTTGCACAACGTTTGTCGTAACTTATCCAGTTTTCATCACCACTAATCATTCGCTTTAAAAATGGCTCGATTTTGTTACGTTTCAGCAGCATTTTGCAGATATAAATCCGGTCCATTGAATTTTTAACTGATAATTCCATTGGTACCCAAACGTCAAGGTTTTTTTATATCCAGCCATTTTCAAATGGTTTAAAATTGTTTTGTGATCAATATTTAGTTCTTTACCAATTGCACGGATGCTTATATGCCGATCTTCTTCAATTTTCTGCATAGTCGACTAGAGTGAGGTGCATCTTTGACATCCATATTTCCAGAACGAAAGCGCGCGAACCATTTCTTTGCTGCTGATTTTGATATAGCACCTTTCCATAAACAGCACAAATTTTTCGCAAGCCTGAGCTGTTGTAACTTTTTATTCACTTCACGATTTTAATGTTTTTCATGTCAAAGTGCATGTTAAAATGTCACCTTTTAAAAACACATAAGAATTGCCCGATACGATCAATGGTTACTGTGATATATGAATGTAAAGCCATCTATCGGGAAAAAGGCCACAAACTTTTTGCCTACCTATTATTTCTTTAAAATTTTATTTGTTAAGGCTTCGAAAGCTAATTGACTGAATTTTGCAAACTTGTTGGTGATGAAATTATGTGATTATGTAAAGAATAAATGTACAGAACTTGATTTCTGTAATAATTTATATTTAAATAGAATCCATCAGTTTACGACAAACATTCAGAAATTTGTGGGTAGGATTTCTTATATAAAACAAAAATATTTTCGGAAGCCAATGATTTTTTTTCCAATTTTTAGCCCTCTCTGAACATATGCCCTGGATTGTAGAACATCTCCACATGAATCTACACAATTATGGCATACACAAATGTGTGAGTTGGTTTTAAATTTATACTAAATTAAATGTTGACGTTTCTCTTTAAAGTAACCAAATTTTCCTCACACTTTTGTGTAGGCAGAGACGGAAAGGGTTAACTGCCGTAAGTTTCGCATCTGGGTACACCCCACCAAATTTACCTACTGCATTTCAATAGAGATTCGTTGATTCATCCTAACACACCCTTGATTTCACCTCGTATCCTTACAAGGTGGGTGGGGAAAGGTTAGCACTCAGTATTGATAGAGTCTAGTGTCTTATATACCAATCTCCAACTTTCACCTAACACTCATTTGCATCCTGCTAAGCATGTTGCTCATTTGCTTCTACCTCATCTTGGAACCTCAGTTTTTTGAAACAATATTATCTGGGTTTTTCTGCTATTTTTCTGCTAAGGAGTATCACCTCACTCAGCTAAGTGCTGATCCTTTTATAATAATTTGACGGAGGGACATTCTCTATATGGTCTCGGTTAAATCGAATTAGATTATGAGTACGAGAATTGTTGATCAAAGTGGCCTGTAATTTATGCATTACTCAATTTAATGACGCGTATCGAAACTCTTAATGTAAAAGCAAATTCGCAACAGCCATTAATATATATATGTGTGTATACCAATTTTGAAATCCGACTCATGAATGCTGATGATGGCACAGCTCTGATTAGGTTTCAATCAAAGTACTTACAAAAAATGATTAATGTGCGTCCCTAAACCTATACAATATTTTAAGGAAGTTTTTTTTTTGGTGTATAATTCATTCATAAACTTATCTCATTATATATTTCTTTTAAAGATTACAATACAAATAAAAACCCTTTTCAAAATCTTAAACTTTTTTAATTAATTTCTTAAAATATTTTTTTACCCAATTTCATCTCATCAATCATCGGAAAATTTTATTTTTATTTTAGGTTCTCATTACGCGCTCACTCGAATTAGTACCAAAAAAACTCACATCTCTATAAAACAGGTGCGCGTATATGTAATTCTCGTCTCCAAATTTAGGAATCTATAAAACACAAAATTTAACTGTATACTGTACTGGCGAACGCCTCCCAAATAAATATTATTTCTCATCCTATTTTTGGTATCCTAAATAAAGGACGATTGGATGATGTATATACGAACATACGTCGCATAGTCACATTTTCTGGAAGACATCCACATAAAAGGATTTATTGTCATATAAATTATACAATTCTGTCACAACACAAAAGGACACAATTTACAATTTTTTTGTTCATATACTTAAAGGTATACATGCATGCTGTATCTGAAAAGGATCACATGCTGATGATGATGATGACGATGATCAACATAAAATCATCATGGTGAAAATGTATTTTACAGGAGACATCATTATTGTGGTTATGCTGCTATAAAACTGATTGTCTCGTACATGTTGTTGGAATATATACACAAAATATTGTCTTATGGTCGTTAAGAAGAAGACGAAATGACAAGAAAAAGGTTGTGGTGCGTAGGTTAAGGTATTTTTATTCAAAAATTTGTATCCTTAAATTTTTGTTTAATACCGGCGCCAGACACCACTAAGCCTATATGTTAAATGTCGCATTTTATACATTTCGGGTTTTCCAGAAACAATGCGAATTTATTTAGAGCCGGGTCTCGAGGGGTAAAAAGACGATCATAAATTAATAATCGTTATGATGTTGTTTTATTTAATTTTTTTTGTAGTCGTTTTTTTGATTTGTCTTGTTTTTTTCTATACACGCCGAACAACCTATATTCAAAATCAAGAAATACTTATGTGGCAAGGTCTGAGATTCCTCCCATATTGCGGTGCGTACTGTATTATTCCATATTGCGGTGCGTCTAGGATTCTTGTAATTATTAAAGCTCAGCGGAGCTGCAGGCCCGGGTTCGATGAAATCCAGCAAACCCATCATGGCCAAAGAATCAGCCACTTTATTTCGTCTATTACAGGGCAATAGGCGGCGTGACCAAACCGCACACAGTGTGAGAGCAATTAACTCGGCCTAAGGTGAAATTTTGAAAAATCTGTTATCGCTTGTGTCAGAGGTTTCGGAGAGAACTGAGTTCGCTACTACATCTGACGGCAAGTGCAAACTGTTTTTCTAGGCAATGCAAGATTCGTTGAGATTAGTGAAATCAGCCTTGCAAAAGTTGAAATGGTACAACATTTCTGATTCCAAGCAAGCATTGTCATTCTGATAGTAAAAAGTGATAGATAATCACGGCGGGCGGTATGAGCCTATATGAGTAAGGATTAGGTTAGCTTTTATGTTTGCATAAACGGGAGTTCAATATATTCACGCCTGCGCTTGAAATTATTTGCATTATAGAATCCGCCGGAAAACTGCATTATCGATCAACAATAAATCTGCATTTTCACCAGTATTTTCAAAATTTTGACAATGAATTTGTTGTTTTGTCATATTTGTTTGGTTGGTTTACATATAACATACATTTTTGGATTATTAAAATAAATAGATTATTTATTTGCATATTTGTTTGATGACGAGTGTCACAAATTAATAGAAAAGGGCATAGAAAAGCGGTACGCAATGGCTGCAAAAATATATACCAGTTGCCAACTGCACAGTAAGTAAACAATTTCTGAATTTATGATGACATTTCAACATCTTCTTTGTAATGTAAATTTCTTTCAGTTTTATAAAAAAAATTTAGATTATCCAAGAAATAAGTTAAAATAAAGTTAAAACAAAAAAAAATCGTTCTCATTAACCTAAGAATTTAAATTGGCGGCTACTCTTCGGTTTTTGGCTGAAGGAGGCTACCAAAATAGTGTTGGCCAGGGTTATTTCATAGGTATGGCTCAGCCAATGGTATCAGTAGTGCTATCCGAGGTATTAGACCTTTTGGAAAGAGTTTTGTGCCTAAAGTGGATATTTACACATATTTTGTCCGAAAAGTCGAAAAAATTCTTGAACAAATTAAATTCACGGACGATTATAAAATTCTTCTTAATTAATAAATAAGTGTTACGGGATGACAAAAAAAAATCGTGTACTGTACATTAAGTACCGAGTTAGTCGAAAAATCATACTAATAGACTGTGCGTGTATTAAAAACTGTGAGCAGTTATTTTATGTATTATACGTTAATCCGGAAAGAGAATATTATTGATAATACGATTGGTAGTACAACCAAATAATTACGGTTAATAAAAAAAAATATTATAAATAATAATAATAATAAAGTTAATAATTCATCGCTAAAATAACATTGTTAATAATAACAAAACTACGAACATTTAAATCCACGTTACAAACAAAGTACCATCAAAATCAACAGTTAAGTCGAAAAATCTTCGCAGAGGAACATAAATTGGATACTTCGAGAACAGCCCAACATAGCGGATTTCAAGCTGTTTAATCTCAGATGCTAGCGAGCTTACCGCTGGTGAGGGCTCACTATTTCTGAATTAAAATTATTTGTGAAAACAAAACTAAAACGTTATTGATATAATTTCGTTCTGCTTTTTTATTGAAAATTTAGTTCTTTATATACAAAAATAAGTGCTCATCATTAAAATTTATGTTAGTGCAAAAAATGTTGTATTATATGTCACTAGACAATTTACACGATAATTTGATGAGTAAGCTTATACATTATGTATGTTACAAGCATGCTTACTTATATACATATTACATTACAATTATAATGTTTGTGCAGATCGATGCCCTGTTGATGTTGAACTCAACAACTTGCTATCCTAATTGAAAGCGATGAATCGGTTTTTGGCGGTGAAGATAATCAGCCAAATAGCACGTTTTTTTTAATTTTGAGGATGAACATGAATGGATCAGCAACGGAATCTCAAAGCCAGCGAAGAAAACTCAGATCGAAACCGAACAAAATGAAAATAACGTTGATAAGGATGAAGATATTTTAAGTGCCGAAATTAATAATGGAAATACGTTTTTTATATCATACAACACATCCGAATTTATGTTAGAAGAGGATTTTTTTTTTTATTCATACAATATTACAACTGATTCAGAGATCATCTAGTAATTTATCTTTCTTAAATTAAGTTCTCGGATTAAGACGAGTAACCTATTGGTTACTCATTTTATATATTTTCTTCTAAGACAAACTGCCCAGCTCCAGCGGTTTCTGCCTTTGGAGTCTCCTCACGCCGTTAGTGGTGACCAACATACGACGGATATCTGCATTTTCGTGTAGAGATAAGCGCTGTACGTGTTTCCTTGCTTGGTTCTTTATTTCATCGATGACGTATTCCATTTTCAAGTCTCTATCGTGGTTGTCATTCTAATGCTCCATGGGGCATTCACAATCCCTCGTAGCACTTTATTTTCCAAGTATTGTATCATTTGTACATTGGTCTTCCTGGCACAACCACAAAGTTGGATACCATAGGTCCGTACTGGTTTTAGCATTTGCCTGTATAGAAGCAATTTGTTGTGTATTGAGAGCTCAGAATTTCTAAACATGAGCCAGTACATTTGTCTAAATTTGATGTTTAACTCTTCTTTTTTCTTCTTGATGTGTTCTTTCATCTTAGCTTAGCATCGAGGGTCATGCCAAGGTATTTAGCTGTATTTGCATATGGAATTTGGTTTGAGTTGAGAACCACGGGAATACAGTTTACATTTTGATTTATAAAGTTGGCGTGTACTGATTTTGCTTCATTTAATGAGATGCGCCATTTTTTAGTCCAGTTGCTCACCGTGTTAACTGCATTTTGAAGTTTGCTTGTTGCTTTCGAAATATCTTTTCCAACTGCTAGAATAGCTGTATCGTCTGCAAATGTTGCTACTGTAGTACCTTCAATATTTGGTAGGTCTCTCGTATAAAGAATAAACAGAATAGGTCTAAGTACCTTGTGGTATACCTGCTGATATTGTTTTTATTTCAGAGTACTCATTTTCAAATTTGACTCTAAAGTGTCGATCAGCTATGTACGATTTAAGAATTTGATAAAATTGCTTAGGCAGGTCTCGATGCAGTTTAAATTCAAGCCATTGGTGCCAAACTTTGTCGAAAGCTTGAGCTACATCTAAGAAAATACTGGAGCATATTTTCTTATTTTCGAGTGCATCCTCAATGACATCCGTTATTCTGTGAACTTGTTCAACTGTAGAGTGATTTTCTCTAAACCCAAATTGGTGTGGTGGAATTAGGCATCTCTCTTCTATTATAGGTTTGAGTCTTTTCAGCAACAGTTTTTCAAATATTTTTGATATGATTGGAAGTAGTGATATCGGTCTATATAATTTTTTATCGTTTCCTGGTTTACCTGGTTTGGGAATCAATATTACTTCGGCCACATTCGATTGTCGTGGAACATATTTCAATTTAAAAGCTGCATTAATTATATGATTTAGTTTACGCAAACTTTTCTAGTGAGCGCGAGTAATCGTCTTTCTTTAATTCAGAAAGACCTCGTAGTCGCTTAGTTATGTTTCGCTCTTTATTTTCTTTATTAGTTGTTTTAATTTGTTGCACAAAAAATATAGTTTTGTGTTCCGGTGCACGAGTCTACTGCCAGGTTTTACGAGCTTTCCGTTTCTCTTTAACTAGCTCTCTGACTTCAAGAGGATAACTATGTTTCATTAAAGCGTTGGTATGAGAAATCGGTGAACTTTTCCAAGCCGCTTGTTGGATATTCTTATTAAATATTTCTAGTTCATCTTCCAGCTGCACCTTCGTTCTAATTGGTTCGCGGAGATTTGTTCGATCTTCTACTAATTTCTTGAATAGATCCCAATTGGTTTTATTGTTTGTTAACTTAGGTGAATTATCTTTTTTTATTATCATTGTACTCAGCGTCATGATCACAGGTGAGTGGTCAGATGATAGTTTTTCACTATTTTCAATGCATGTGTAGTCCTCCAAAACTTCTTTTGTTACAAAGAAGTCAAGAAGATCTGAAATTTTATGTATGTCAGCAGGCCAATATGTTGATTTATCGCCAGAGAGGAATTCACAGTTGTTCTCGCGAGCTGCATTAAACAACTGTATCCCTTTAGAGGTTGTAAGTCTAGATCCCCAATATGTATTCTTTGCATTAAAATCACCGCCTATGATAACATTTGGTCCTAATGATTTAAAAAGTCGGCTGTAGTCTTTTTTTAATTAATGGCGTGGGGGACAGTAAATAGAGGAGATACTGAGTTCTCTGTTATTGATTGATTCAACTTTTATGGTTTTAACTTGCATAATTTCTTCCTCAATGCCGGGCACTTCATAATGTTTAATATTATTTTTAACAATTAGACCCGCCTCTAGCGTTTCCTCCTGGATGAATAGCATGGTAGCACTGATAGTCACAAAGGAAGTTTCTGTTAAAAGAGTTTAGAAATATTTTAGCTCTGCAACATGTTATGGTAATCCATTCGCGTTCCAAATAACAATTTTAAGTGATCTATTCATTTGTTTAGTATAGCATTGATGTAAGCTCATTCGTCGGTTCTTGTCTATCCAGCCGCTTATATATAGCTTCTAGACCACATTATTGTTTTGCTAGGCGTGCATTTATCGTTTCTATACTTCGAAATATCCTTTCTAGTGGATTTTCTTTAATAGTATTCTGCTGCGTTATCTGAGAGTAGGATCTCCTCTCTAGCCCTATGGGCTCTGGTTGTGTCGCCGCTCTAGTTGTAGTTGGAATCCTTTCTTTTCTAACATTACTGTTTTGAGTCGATTGGCGTGATTTATTTCTTAACCTTTGCAGTTGTACCACTACTTCGCATCCTCTATAGTTGGCTGGGTGTTGCCCTTTACAGTTTATACAAATTGTCGGTTCGATTAGGAAAACAGTCTTTCGCGTTGTCTGCCGGCACATTTTACGCACCTAACATCTCTCTCGCAATATCTTTGGGTGTGGTTATAACCTTGTCATTTCTTGCATTGAGGTATTAATCTCGTGTTATTTTTCAGTGGTTCTATTTTAGCCCTCATATTAAGTATTGTATATATTTTCAATTTTTTCGCTTTTGTTGAATGAATGTGAGCATGAATAGCGGGAGCCCTCTTTTAACGATCTTGTTTCCTAGACTATTTTCAACTTTCTCTCGTTTAAGGATATTTACTGCGTCTTCAATTTGCAGTTCTTTCATTTTGAGATCTTCTATTATACCCTCCTTCTTGCAGGTGGGATGTAGACCTCTGGCCATAACCTTGATTTCTCGGTTATTTTTGTCTTCATATGTGTACCACTCTTTACCTTCTTCAGTGAGCTTTGTGGCTAAAGCTCTGTATGCATCGGGATCTCTTGTGTTTATCTTCCAAACATTATTGTTTAGTGCAACTACTCTATAGTCGTTTGTGGACACTGATTTCATTAAAGCTTGGATATTCGCAAACTCAGTAATGCCTATTACATTAATTGGCGGTGATGCCTTGGTTTTCATTGCAACCTTGCGTTGTTCTTGTTGCTGACGATGTTGGGGTACAGGCACTGGTTTGACAGTTTCATTACCTTTTGCTTGCGAGAGCTCCTCCACTTCTGGCGAGAATTCTGCTTTTCGTATTATCCTTGGTCTTTTCTTCTGTTTGTGTATCCAATCAGTTTCTCTTGCAAGTTCCTCCTCATCTGGTTATTGAAGCAGCTGCCAATCTAACCAGTGAAATTGGCAGTGGGTCAGTGGAGAGAACATCATTTTCTAGGTTCTCGGTGTTCGGTTATGCTGCCGTTTCTCGGTCGCCAAAGCCTCGTTGGTTAAGTAGCCGGAAGCACCACGTGCAGGAGAGGTTGGCATTTGGGCTGGTGTACTGACCTTCTAGACCGATGCCCCTTACCCCCTTAGAAGGCAACTTCAGTATTGATTTAACCAACAAAAAACAATTAAAGTGGGAATGGCGTCCTGAATATCGAAAATTAGAAATCCCATTTGAAGCCGATTAAATCGATGTGTGTGATGACACAACAGAAATAATGACATCTATTGTGCTGCTTACAATGCTCAATTCTAGGGTCTAGGAGGTGAGGCTAAATTTTTCCTAAATAATTGTCTTAAATGAAGGCCAAACAATATAAAAATCATTAAGCCATTGTAGCGGACAGATTCATAAATAGACAAAAATTAGGCGAATTAATTATTGGTTAAGTGCAAATATATATTTACAAAAACAATTAGGCGACAGTTACTGTTATTATGGCGGGAAACGCACATTCGCGAAGGCCACGATCTTTATTAAAATTTAGTTATTAATCTTCAAATTTTTCATTTTTTACGTTAAGCACCTATAGTGAGATATTTATCGAGAATTAAAGTTGAAATTTACAGTTTACAAATAGTGTTCAATGTAAAAAAGGAACTTTGCTTAATTTTTAAATTTCTTGAATCTTAATAAGTCGAGAAGTATATAAAGTTTTTTTTATGAATAAATTAAAGTGATTAAGCCACAATTACAGTTATATAAAATAATCTGCCAGCTGATATGTTAATAATCGGTCAATCGGTATAGTGAAAATTCTATTAACTGATATTTTAAGCGGGAAATTTTCCAGGCGCACGCCAAACACCGTATTGAGCTTTTCAAAAGGAGTTTCTCTTAAGTGATTTACGAAATATAATTTTTTTTTAATGTTAACTTTGACTGACGAGTTGACGTTGCCGGCTCATGAAAAACGTTAACGGGTACGTTCGTATTAAAATGCAAAATTGTCATCTCCCTATTGGAAACCCCGATATATTAGATAGTGAGTGAATTTCGAGTATCCTATAGGGATCAGCTCTCTTTATTTCAGAAATCTATCATTGTAGTAAATATTCAAGTTTTGTTTTCAACCTTCCCCTAATTATTATTCTATGCACATAATATTTTTTTATAACAAATTCGTTTAATTTTTGTCTCGATTTTATTGTACCTAATCAAACTCATCATCTTTTATCATAACTTTATGACCCTTTCAATAAAATTCGTCAGATTTAATTAATTCTATATATAGTATAACGTGTTCAACACTTTTAGGTATGTGTATGTGTGTGTGTGTATAACCTGGGCTTCAATACCAATTTCGTTATGACACAAACTCATAATATGGCTGATGGCTTATTAAGGCGCCATCCAATTTAGATTTGTATTTCTTAGACAAAACCAACAAAAGTAAAGCCAACCACGGAAAAAACAAAATCTCATCGGTAATTTAATACGCGCGGAGTGGATTTATTTTTTGTTGTGACTGAATGGTTTAATATCGAGATTTTAATGAACTCTCCAACCACGAAATAAAAATACATAGCTAAATAAATGTCTTAGGTCCAAAAAATATAATGTAATGTGTGTGTGTGTGTAAAGAGAAAATTAATAATTTATGTTTATATAAGAATTAGACAAAATGAATTAGTGTTGTTCAGTTTATTTTTTTTTTTGGGTATAGGTTTCTTGTTTTTATCTTGGAACAAAATTATTTTATTGCTTTCTAGGAACTCTTCTTCACGTTTAAAAAAATTTATTTTTTATATTTTGGTTTTTGATTTAATGGATGGGGACATCGTGATTTTGTTTACTTAATTCACACGATTTGTATGAATTTTAATTTTTTGGTCGAAACGTTTTAATGGTTAGTCAATAGCCTTTAGAATATCTAGTTGGTGACTCACCGGCATCCCGGCACAAATCATTTGAACATCTTATTTTTGGTATAATTTATAATAAATATAGTGTTGCAAATTTCATCTCATTGTTTGAAATCATGATTTTAAGGTTTTGATAAAATTATTCTTATCAATCAACACAATCTTTCCGCACAAAGATGTATTTCTTAAGAAAATCTGTATTTAAAGTTTTTTTTTTATGTTCTTTGAAGATTAATTCAAATACGCGGCACACTTTTACTTTATACTCGTATAAATACAAAAATGGTGATCATACCACATCCTTTCAAAGACCCAACTATTATACCAGCTGCAAGTTGCCATTGTATCGATATGTTGCAAAAATGTCATAAGGATGTGATAAGCAATTCAAGATAAGCATTAATCCTTATATACATTTATACATAAAGCTTGTCTCTAATCAATTTTTATGAATATCCTTCATCTTTTTGTTTTGTTGCATTTTGTAGCATTTTTATTTCACATTGACATAAGAATTATACATAGTTTGTCAAAATAAATAAAAACAAAGCATGACGACGAGTTTCGTTATCAATCCGAAAAATCAGAACAGAATTTTGCTTAACATATATACCAAAAACAAAAAATTTAACAAATTCAATTTCAAACTTATTCAAACTTTTTCTTATTTGCGGGATGCTGCATATACGGTAACAGTGTAGAAATGCATATAGGTACATACATACATAAAATAAAGATGTCACATTATTTTGTCTTGTGGAAGCTGTACTGTTGTAGGTATATATGTGTATATACAAAACCAGGGGGAGAGATAAGATTAAGATGAATGTTTGTTTTCATTACAGAGTATAACAAAATTGCAACTTAGTCAAGATGTAATAGTTTTGAAAAGCAGAAGATGACTAAATAAGATGATGAATTGTGATTAGAAGCTCTTGCTGTGTGTTGTTTATATTTAATATTATAATGGATCAACAGGATAATAAGGTAATCATAGTTGTGGCTAGATTCGCATTAAGCTTATCAAAGGTAATAAATGCGTCCCAACAAATACCAAATAGTGGAAGTATCGGAATCTCGGTAAAATTGTTAATTTCTCTATAAATGCAAAAGACCCAATGAACACGTGACAGGGAAATTGAAAACCTCTTCTTTAGAAATTCTGACACAGGTAAATACGCATAAAATAATCTAAGTTGGTAGGCAGGTTTTGCGGATTTTCTGATTATATTGCCTGACCCATTGATTGATGTGGAGGAATGTGATTCCATGAATAACGTCCCGTTATTATGAGGATGGCTCGGGTAGATAAAATTACAATATAATATTTTATTAAACCCCCCTAAAAATTATTAACTTAATCTTATAGTTTACGTTGAATTTCGTGATTAGCTTGCTTGTTATAAAGGTTGTTCCACCTGTAGGTTTTAGCGAAACTTTGCTATTTTTAGTCATGTGTTCGTTTCAGACACAACAACTCGTTTTGGTTATCCAACAACATGGCCGTCCGGTACAGAGTCCGGAATTCGCAAAATTGTTGAATGTTTTGAACACTGGACCCAGTTTAATGATTCTAAAATCTTAACTTTTGGCCGCCGCAACGTGATTTTTTATAAATTCATTTTTAGTTCGGTGAGTAATAATTTCTTTGGGTCTTAGTCAGTTCCGAAATATGCTGGATGATGCATACGGTTATAGGTTTTAATTTCGTTTCGTTTTTACACATTCAACCTGGTGGCATAAAAATTCACTGAAAACGATAATTCACCGCACAGCAATTCACTGAAAACGGCAGTTTACCGAAAACACCAATTCACCGATTCAACAATTCACCGAAATCATCAATTAACCGAAAACGTCAATTCCCTGAAAACGACAACCCACCGAAAACGACAGTTCGCCGAAAATGACAATTCACTGAAAAAAAAAATTTACCGAAAAACAATTCATCGAAATCGACAATTCACCGAAAACCACAATTTATAGGAAAAAAGACAATTCACCGAAAATCATATTTCACCTTCCTTAAGATAAAACCTTCCGAATATTCCATTCAAAGGAGGAATTTAACTGATTCGTAATAATAAATTGAAACAAAAAACATAATTCTTATTATAAGAAATTATTCTCTTTAATAATGGGATCATGCTGAGAAACCAAAACCTTAAATCCTATACTAAGAATCCAGTAAAATATTAAAACAAGAATTAATAAGAAGAAAAATCTCGAAATTTATAGCACTTGAATTAGGTATTCATTAACAGCGCCAATTCTATATTCCTGTCACGTTTATAGATCTCTGCTCTTATGCAACCCAAATTGAAAAAAGTCTGAAGGAGGGTTAAAGGGGGGGGGCGGTTGTTAGGGTTCAGTAAATTAAGACGAACGCTTTAAGATAATGTGAAGCGTTTGAAATATTTTCGCTAAATTATCGTTTTCGGTGAAATATTTTTTCGACTTTTCGTCATTTGGTCATTTCGGTCAATAAATTTTGTTAAATATGCGTTTTCGATTTGTAGGTTAATTGTCGTTTCCGGTGAATTATCGATTACGGTGAATTGTTTTTTCAGTGGATTAAAGGTTTCGGAGAATTATCGTTTTCGATTAATTAATTTTTCAGTAAATTGTCGTGGAACCATTCAATTTTGCGTTTGCATATTGCATCTTTATACTATTACGTTATGCTATTTGTCGGCAAATGTGACTAATTCGCAATATCATTATTAATGAAAATTGGAAACAACTATTCTACGATAAATCTTACACAGTTTATTTTTGTTATGAAAGATTAATTAATTTGTTTCACTAATCTTATTTATTTCCTCATGTAACGGTAATCGGGCAGGCGGACGAAAATTTAAACATATATAAGGAACCTCTAAGTCTCACTAAAAACATGTTCATGAGGGTATTATCATCGGCGATATTGGAACGAAAGTTGCACCAGAGACACACATAGCATAATTTTAAAGACAAGAAGTTAAAGGCTCCCTGAATTATAAAAGGCTGAAATTAAAAAGGTTGACTTTAAAACAAAGGTGTTATACAAAAATAGATTTAATTCCAAAATGACACAAGAAAGGCATATTTTATGTTATTTTACAAAAATATTTTTTTAATTCATTTTCAAAATGAATTAAAAAAGGCATATTTTATTTCACATTATAAATAAAAAATTTATATTTGTTTTTAATACACATAGAAATACATGCGTAATTCCTGTTTTTAAGAAAATGTTTTCTTGTTTTTCTTCTTAAAGTTTTTTGTTGTTGTATTGTACAGAAGGATAAAAACATGCATTTTAAAAATTTGATTTCTGGATTATTATTTGTGTATTAATTATATTTTAAAATACGCATTTATTAATTCATTTTTGAATTTGCAATCGTTTTTTGCAAATTTTCATTAATGAAAGCATTAGTTGAAAATTTTGATTGGTTCTAATTTTCATATTACGGTAAAAGGGAAACAATTTTTTTTTATATTCGGGGATTCACAGAAAATATACTTTCCTTTAATTTTTTTTCTGTTTTTTGCATTATTCTATTTGCATTGAATGTGTAATATTACATAATAAGGTATTACATAGTTAGGTTAGTGAAATATTGACTATATGTATGTATCATTAAATTTTGGATACATTTGGAGAAACCTAAAAAATAATGAAATCAAGCGAATTTCTCGTAAAATGTCTAGTTTTAAGAATTATCCGGAATTTTTGATTATCCAGAATGCTCTTTTCGCCAAGCATTCTGTATAACAGGGCTTTCACTGTAATATATTGTATACTACAGTAAAGGCCCAGTTATCCGGAATGCTTCAGGATGAGAGCATTTCGGACAATCGAAAATTGAATCTTTCATTAAAAAACATTTTACGAGAATTTCGCTTGATTTAATTATTGTTTAGGATTCTCGTTTATTTATTTTCAAATTATGTATCAGAAAACAATTATTATACATCAGTTCATTGAATTTATTAATTTTTATTCCACAAAATTTAAGATATTTTATGCACCAGTATACTTACTACTCGTAATTAGCTAACATTTTCATGTTCATAGTGTGTTAGTCGCATATGGTTTGAGCGGGAGAGGATTTCTTAATTTTGTGTTTTTGTTTGTACGTATATATTTGATATCCTTCTTAAAAGTTTTGTTGTTTTGTTTGTGTCGTGTGTGTGTGTGTGTGTGACTGGCGCGGATGCATTCTGCAGGTTATATTGTGGAACACACACCCACACACAATTCTCGTTCGACTTTATCATAGTGTGTAAATGAAAAGAATATGTTCGTAAAAAACGAAACTAAGCATGATAGGCATGCGTTAAGTATGGAAATAAAATAAAATTAAATTTGTAGAACCTTTATTTTACAGTAACAAGTCCGTAATTCTTTTCCTTGTAAAGTATATTGTGTCTTGTTGCTATTATTATTATTATTATTATTTTATATTATATTTATATATTTTGACATAGACAGCGAAATGATAATCGATAGTATTTTCAGGTTTTATTAAAAAAAAAGAACTTGAGATTTCATCGCGAATTGTCACGCCTTTGGGTAATTGATTAATCATTAAGACATAACTTTAGTATTGTATTTATAAATTTGTTTACTACCTAATTATTTAACTTTACCAATTTATTTTCTTTTCGGTTTAGGGTAAATTTCATGTCATGTCTACTTTAACATTATTTTAAATTAACTAATCAAGATTTTGTGTGCAGCCCTGCATAGTGGTTTTAATTATGGTTTGATTCAAAATTTGTTTTTCTGGGGAAAATAATTCTGATTTAAGTCTTAATTATGCCGAGATCTAAGTTTATTTATATTTTATCACCATTTATTTAAAAGTTGAACTAATTATCACTGAATTAACCGAACAAGTGGTGCAGTGGTTAAAGCTTCGGCACTTGGACCGGGAGGTACTGGGTTCGAATCCCATCAGAGGCTAGATGCAAATGAAATTTTCTTCATCGATTACAATCGGTGATGTTAATAAACACAACTATGACCCTCTGATGGAGTGCAGAATTCAGCGCCGACCCACCGTCCATGTCAATGTACAGGTTGACATGGAGCTTGCAATGTGCAGGTGGTATACTGTAATTGTGTGAGTAGGTGAATAGGTGAATGGGTTAATGATGTAGCATGAATGCGTGGTATCACAATGGGCCAAAAATGGCCTAAGTGTCAACCACTGAAACCTAACCTATCACTGAATTATATTATATTATATATTGACAGGTTTTATTCGGAAAAAGTGAAATTTTTTTGTTACTTATTAATAATTGTAAATATATGATTTAATTTTTTACTTTGTTTAGTATTTAGAAAGAGTTGAAGTTCCTGAAATTATAATTTTGATTCTAATTATACCACGTTTATACCAGTAGTATAAGAGTATGTATCATAAAAGTATGACGATGTAAACTCAAAGTAAAATACTTTGCTACTTTATTACATACTTTTTTGATATTAAAGTGTTCTACGTTTCTAATAAGTATTGGTATAATGTTTGCGGTGAGAACGATACTATATAATATTTTTTAGATACGAAATGTCATTTTAGTCATTCTTCTAATTTTTCTTGTTTATTGTGATAAAAGATAACTTTCTTTTTTTAAATTTTAATGAAATATATGAGTAATAAACTATTATAATGTGTTCACACTACTATGGTGTAAACTGAACGAGAGAAATACTTTATTAGTAAAATACTATTATACTATTAAAGGAGCTATGGTGTAAATGTGGTTTTAGTCTTTATATTTAGATTTTAGTTGGATTTTCAGATGACGGCAGTGACGAGTACTATTATATTGTACTAATTGTTTGGTAGCTTGAATTCAATTTTATTTTATTTAATTTATTTTATTTAATATTTATCAGGATAATTGAGTTGGATTAATTAGGTAATACGAATCATTACATTTAACTGCTTTAATTTTATTATTCAAACTTCAATATTTTATCACTTTTTAGTAGTATTCCTAATAGTAAAAACAATCACTGGAAATAGTATAAGTTATATTTCCGATAATTTAATATATTTTTATGATTCTGATTGCTGGGTATTATTCCATAATATATTAAATAATTGTGTTGTCTTGTACTAACCGTCTTACATTACATTTCAACTAACAATTTACTAACTATTGACTACTTAGGTGTCTGAAACCGGGTCAATTTACATAATAATTAATTCACCTTTCCTGTTACATTATCTTGTTTTATGTACAAGAGCGTGAAGTTGTGTCCGGCGTCAAGCGGGAATCTTACTTAGGTTTGGTCACATATTCCAATCAGTTAATCAATCAGTTGAAATGAAATGTAATTGGTTGAAAATCCAGCTAACACTCCGGATATTTTAATTGGCCTTAGAATTCTTAATATATTTGGTCAGAATACAGAATTCTATAAATTGTCCCCACCTCTTGATGGGAAGCGCTGATTAGTTTTTCTAGCTGACATGGTTCTCAACAAATTCACCAAATTTTCTTTAGATCACCCATTTTTCTCAGAATTGAATTATGTCCACTGCGGTTATCTCATTTGATTTCAATAATTCAACCTAATTAAGGTTTCACCCTTTTCAAAATTTATAAACCGGCACCGAGGTAAAAGTAATAAACGCGTCGTTTCCCTTAATTATTATTATTTTTATTTTTTATTATTATTTAATCTTTGCAATCCGTTCTGGGACCGAAACTCTCTCGCAGTTGCTTTTCACGTCACGGGAACGTACTGCTAATAGGTTTTCGTAACCATGTGCACATTGCATAGCTCCATGCCACCCTATAGTACTGGCATGTAATATGGTTCGGCCCATCTGTTCTGCACTTCGACAGGGGCTCATAATTGTATTCATTTTCTTCACCCAATGTAATTTAAGTTCATGTGTGAGATAGAGATATATAATGTGTACATATATTTATAGGCGTTATTATTATTTATTATTATAATGTTTATAATTGGTAGATAATTTATGTAATTAAAATCGAACTCTAGAACTTCTTTTAAATCTGTTTTGGGATTTTGACGTGTCTTTTTGGTGGGATTCTGCAGTTGTACATTCTGATTGGACCTTGGCCGTTTCCCTGCTACGGCTATTGCCGGGTCACGTATGCGGAACTTGGTGGAGATTTAACTAATTTCTGCGTGCGTGATTTGGCGGTGGCTGGGGTGGGGGTATGACCGGGTTCGGCTCGGAGTTGTAGGGCTGTGGGGCTTCATCGGAGGGACGCGTTGGGGTACCGATGCAGGTTGATGGGTTCTTAGTTTATTAGAATCCTAGTCCAGCTCTACAAACTAAATTTGAGATAACGGCATGATTCCCAACCGATAACGGCATGATTCCATTCATAATTGCCGAATCCCAAAATTTCGTTAAAATACAGCTTCGCACACCGAATTTGGCCATCATTTGTTGATAGCTGGCCTAGTTTAATTGAGCATTATGCTGGAGTGGCAACTCAATTCTGCATACCATGTTTCATGGTGATTGGTTGAGGAATGTTAAAGTTCCTTTGAGTATGGGATAAATATGTCCTATGTAGACTTGGTAATTAATCGAATATTCTTTGGTAACCAAATTAGTAACGCATTTGAAATTTTTACGAAATCAGCTAAATTTATTTGAAATATAAACATTAGTAGTTTTCTAGGAAGCATTACCTTCGGGATGCCTCACTTATTCGATGCAACTTTTTGAGTTTTTTGTTTTTTTTTTGTTTTTTTTTTTTTGCTTTACTATTTTGTGGTTGCTCAATTCAAGGGTTAAATACTAATGGATTTTAGAGTAATTGTAAATACATATATTGTAGTTCAAATAACTACATATATGGTTTACAAAAATTCTATTGTAAGTTGAGAAGTTAAATTAATAAATGTTTATATTATTTAGGAAGCCGGAAAATTTTAATTTGGAATTAAATTTCAGGAAATCTACAGATGCTTGTAAAATAATAATATGTTTTTGAAATATTAATTGCTGATTTTGTAGACTAGAATTGTGTTGTGATTGTAGGCGTCTATAAACAGAACAGGCCGATTCAATCAATCAATTTTTGTTTCGGAAGCCGAAACATATTAATGTAGAATAATATTTCAGGAAATTCCACATGCACGTGAAATAATAATATTTTTTCTCAGGTTGCTGCACCTATTAAGCCTTTATCCTTCCTCTAGTAGAATAGAAGTAGATTAGAATTGTGTTGTGCCGTACGATCGCTGGGTGTCTCAAACCGGGTCGTTCCGTCTCAAAAAAAAAAAAAAAAACCTTTCCTATCCTTCCTATTGTTATATGAGTGAAATTATTAATAATTTAATATTAATTAAATAATTAATTATTAATATAATTCAATTTATTATTAATATAATTCAAATAACTATGGTTTTAGGAAATTATATTGTAAGTTGTGGAGTTGTAGAGGATTAAATTAATAAATATTTATATTATTTAGGAAACCGGTAGATTAATTTAGAATTTAATTCAGGAATCTTTAGATGTTATGAAATAATATTTCTTTGAAATATTAATTGCCGGTTGTGTAGATTAGAATTGTGTTGTCATTAGTTCATGAACTATTGGCTTTACCTAGGTATTTGTAACCGAGCTGATCTAATTAATCAATTTTGTTTAGGTAGCTGAAAAGTATTAATGTAGAATTATATTACAGGAAATTTCCAGATGCACGTGAAATAATAAATTTATTTCCTCAGGTTGCTGATTTAGAGAAGCAATTGTTGAAGACCAATACCATCGATATCCATTTAACCTATTAAGCTTTTATCCTTCCTCTAGTAGATTAGAAGTAGATTAGAATTGTGTTGTACGATCGCTAGGTGTCTGAAACCGGATCGTTCCGTCCCAAAAAAAAAAATACCTTTCCTATTCTTCCTATTGTTATGTGTAAACAGGCTGTAGGAATAGGCCCGGCGTTATCCGGGACTCTTGGCTAGCACTTGGTTCTACAGTCCAATCAATCAATCAATCAGTTCATTGAATTTATTGCAAATAATAAACATATACATATTATGTATAAGAGTACACCCGTACGAGTATCCAAAATTTAATAATACATATATTCAATATTTCAATAACCTAACTATGTAATATGACATTCATTCAATGCAAATAGAATAATGCATAAATAAAAAAAAAAGTAATGGAAAGTATATTTTATAATCCACCAATAATAAAAAATAATAATTTCCCTTGTGTAAGAGAAAAAGTAAAAAAAAACCTAAAAATTAAACTTCCGGTTAACTGAGTCTTCCGGTTAATTGGATGCCGGATAATCGGGCTTTTACTGCACTGAGAAAAATCGTATTCTAATTTTAAGAAAATTCGAATAATGAATCAATAAATTCTACTTTTAGTAAAATTCAAGAATTAATTAGCTGAAGGAAGAATAATTTGAATAAATGAAGCCACTTACGCTTAATTTTATTAATAAATTGCAATATAGATTTAAACCTAAGTTTCTTAGTTTAAGAAACAAAAATAATTCTTTAATTCAATAGCATTTACTAATTTTTAGAAACACTACATTTATTTTGATAATTTTAGACTCTATTTTAAATTTTTACTTTTTTTATGAAATTAATCAGTATCTATTCTCTAGTGTATCATAAAACATATAAGTAATCAACATATTTAACGATTGAATAAAGAATGTTTGTTTCTTGAAAATCATAATTGTTTTGTCCTCTAAATTTGATAAAATAATTCTTAACACGAGAAAAACGGATCACGATAGTCGATCCGTTTTTCTCGTGCTGAGAATTATTTTAGAACGACTATTTACAAAACTAAATATTGAAAACAAAGTCAAATTATGCAGAAATGTAATTTAGTTTTTACACAAATAAAACAATCCATAAATTTCCACCATTTAATAAAATAACTTTTGTTATATATGAGTGTTGAGCTTAATTTAAATATTTATAACATCGAATTACATTAGTGTTCAAGAAATTTTTATCCGACATTTATTACAACATTCTAATGGGTTGCATTACATTTTTGCACAACAAAATGGCAACTTCAATCTGCCCACACATCTCAGGATTCGATAATAATTATCACTATAAAAATATACCCTAGAATATATTAAAACATCACATACTCTCAAAAATGAGCAATAACCCATCGAATTATTATCCAGCATAACAAAGTTACCGGTTAGCACACACACTCAAGGATCGATTGATAAGTATTAGTAGCTCAATTCACATGCAATAAGTGGAACCGAAATACCTACTTGCACAAGAAAATGGTACTCCCTAATTTTTTACAACAGCCCATACCCTCCGAGGTCTATTTTAAAACATCGAATTACCTTCCTGTAATATGAAAACTACAGCCATTCAAAATTTTCAACTAATGCTTTCATTAATGAAAATGTGCAAAATACAATCGCAAATTTCAAAACGAATTAAAAATGTATGAAAGAGAAAAGAGAAAAAAGCAGTTCAATGCCCTCAATTTCCTCGAATGTTGTTCTGAAGATCTGGAATTGTTTGTGGTGGCCAATTGACAGGAACATCTTGAAATTATGCGATTATCGAACTTGGTTGTAAATAAGTCGAGTGTTACACGATTTGTGTGACGTGTGGCCTCGTTTTGTTGAAACCAAAATTTTTTTAAATCAATTTCATCCAATTTTGGTCACAAAAATCCAGTTAACATGCTACGATAGCGTCACTATTCACTGTTACTGCATATTTACGTTCATTTTCAGAAAATAAGGTCCAATGATGTCACCAAACCACAATCCACACCAAACAGTAAATTTTTTAGTTGAATTGGCTGTTCATGAGTAACATGAGGATTTTCAGTACCTCAAATGCGGCAGTTTATTTTATTAACGTAAGTAACCGCATAGAGGTGAAAATAAGTTTCGTTCGAAAAGATGGGTTTTGATGCAAAATGCTCATTTTGTTCGAGCATCCAAACAACAAAACGACGATGTTGCTGATGATCAAGTAGGCTTCAATTATTGGGTCATTTAAAGGGTTAAATCCGATGTAAAGTGGTTAACGACGGTTTAAATATTGTGAACGATGCCTCAAAGAGATGCTTGGATCTTCACGAACATTTTCACTTACGCAGCTGTTACTGTTTTACGAAAACGAACTGGGCGATGGTGTTCATATGCTCTACGAGCTGTAACTGCAGTTCAGTACATATTTTGCTGAAAAGCAGATCAATTTTTGCTCATATCTCTTAAACCATAAAATTTTGTTTGAACATGAAATATGTATTTATTTGATTTTAACTGCTTAATCAAAAGGTGCACTGAAAAGAATAGGTTCTAATATAAAAAAAAACTAAATATTGTCAATATCTCCCAAACTTCCAAGATAAACGTCGAGTTATACTATGGATCCGTTCCGTTCCGATCCACCTTTCCGTGAAAATTTAATTTTAACATTTTGTGTACATTTTATATGGAAAACGGAAGGATTAATTACATCAAGCGGAAAGATCCGTTTTTTTAAAAAAATCTAAATTTTACAAAAAGACGGAAAAAAACAAATGTCAATAAATTTTGGACATTTGGTAAAACACATTTTTGTTTTGTTTTCACAAATTGTTTGAAACAAATGGCACAGTGGTTAAAGCTTTGGCGTGATGTCCCGATAGAAGCAGGATTCAAAGTGAAATTTCATCAACATATTACGATCTGTGGTTAAATATAACACATCTATGACCTCCTGTTGGTGTGCAAAACCCATGGACCGAACTATCTTCCATGCCAGTAGGCTAACATGGAACTTGCAATGCGCAGATGGTCTTAAATCGGTCCTATAGCCATACGTCCTCGAGTTGGCTGAGTAGGCGTAAAGTAAGGACGAAAAAAGCACAACCACGAAAGAGCAGGATGAGCAGAATAAAAAAAAAAATTGTTTGAAATTGAAATCGAACATAATTGCGTACGGATATAAATTTCATTAAAAATTATGGATAACGAAAGATTTATTGATAAAATAAAATAAAAATCCTGAATTGTACGATAAATCAAATCAAATTCTATATGGATACAAAACGCAAAGCAAAAATATGGAAGAAAATATCGGATTTGCTTTCTGTTGACGGTAAGTTAAGAATTGATTTAAGATTAATTATTGTGATTTAATGTTTTAATTGCATGTTTTTAATAATTGTTTAAACTAAAAAAAGTGGACTTAGAGATAAATTCGGGAAAAGAAGAAATTATCGGCACCATCTGGATCTGGAGTTATTTTTGATTATACTTGGGAGATTTTTGAGTTATTTCATTACACCGAGAAAGTATGAAAGATGTCGAGGTATAATTAGTAATACAATTTTTAAATTATATTTATTATAGGATGGTGAAAAATGTAAGCATAGTATTAGATACTAGCGATGAAGATTTTGAAAATTTCACTATCGTTGTAGTAGTCGCTTCATCTTCGTCCAGCTCGAAACTCCGCCGAACAAATAAAAAAGATATCTTCCACAGCGAGTTTCGATCAAGTTAGAACGAATTAAAAAAAAATAAGAATTCTGAGTTAGAAAATAATGAAGACGGATATTTTCTAAAATTGATTGACTGTAGTATGAAGGAACTGTCTCGAGTAGAAAAAAATTCGTTTAAAATAGCAATAATGCTAAAAGCACAACTAGCTGTGTCGAACAGCTTATTCTAAATTGTTATGCTATGTTTATATGTAATTTGAGAAATTGAAACGGATTATTTTCGGAAATAAAGATATTAAATTTTTATAAGATCTGAATTAAATTTTATTTTAAAATCCTATATTTGGAGAACAATATTTTGAAGTGGAGTCATTAATTTTGATGTCTCCCTTAGAATGCGCCAACGAGCTGCTAATATGTCAAAAGTATTTTTTCTATTGTTTGGCGAGGCCCTAATAGCCTAAAATTTAATATTTCTTTCGCTTCGTCAAAATTTGGACCACCAAGATAAAATCCCATAATATTTATAAGCAGTGGAAAAGCTGCATCAGCCACAAAATAGAGTTATGCATAATTAGGCATACTCCATAAATTCAAAAACAAATGATATACACTTCCAAACATACTGGTCTGGATAAAAAAAAATTCAAAATCCAACTGTTTCATTTGGAGAAAGCCAGTTACAAAATAACCCGATTTATCCTATCTATAATTATTGGCGCACCCAATATCTTAATTTTTTTCTTTTTCATTCTAAAATATATTTTATACAAAATATAAATCGAAGAGAATTTCCAAATTTTCTAAAATTTCGTAATCTTCCATTTTGGTGAATTTTCTTTGTTGTCAAATGTCAGTTTAAACAGACGGGACTTATTCTATATAACCAACAAACGGGAAAATGGAACGGACAGAGCGAGGCGGAACGGAATGGGCTCGATGTAACCAAGCTTTTACTCAAGATAACCACAAAAAGCTTGGCATTTATTAAAAAACTCACCGTACGAGGACGGTGGTATACAGAACGATGAGTTTAATCTGATACCCCTTACCTTATTTTCGTATAAATATTTAAAACAAAATTTTTATTTCATATAATATTAAACCCCAAATTGTTTAAGTTTTATGCGCAGACTAATTAAAATTCCGATTAATTTTTATTTCTATTGTCCCGATTCGCTATAAATTTGCCAACCGGGACAATAAAATTCCGACCTATAAGTGTTCCCGCAACTATAAAATTTAAATCGAAAATTGAACATGTGGTTTTATTGCTCAATTGTGATGTAATTGAAGCCAATTGTCACAACTAAAGTAAAATAATAATAGTAATAACATTGTTGGTGGTACAATATATAAACAACCCTCAATAATCCATACACAACCCTCTATTAAATTATAAACTAACCACAATTATTATTTTATTCTTTCTAAATTACATATCAATCTGTTATCTTACTCGTATTTAAAAATAATAAAGTTTTATTGTTTTACGTTTGATTGAGCTGTTTACATCACACACAACCATAAAGTATAGGAACTCTTAAATTACACACTCTAGAATTCCTATGTACGCTTTCATAATTGTTTTTCAAGTGGGTTAGCGACGAGACGCGTGCCATACCACCAATGTTGAAAAACAAAAAAAAAAATATTTTTGTCGTGCATTAGCATTTCGTCGTCTCTTCCATGGATGAATGGAAACACTTGTGACATTTTGTGTGTTTGCACACAGTAAACACTTTAAAATTTTCATAATATGTAATTACGTAAATATACAAAACTAATGGTAATTGGATTTTTTTTTCTTGTAATTACTGTACTTAAAAGTAAAATCGTTTGAGTTGTACCTTTTACATATAAGGGTATATGGAAATTGATTTTGGGGGAAAATAGGCCACCTACATACATTGAACGTAAAGAAGACAATCATTATTTTATAGACAGGAATCCCTTTAGTTCATTTTACAATACGCTAACTGACTGATGAAGCAAAGACATTTTCATAGTTATACAGAAATTAGCATTACTCAAGGAGCACCACGTTTTTGTTTTGAAATGTAAATTGAGAATTGACTCAAAAATCTTCCTCATATATTAAGTCTGCTTGCGGACACCATCGCCTTTTCCAATACGGTGGTGGTTAAACTACAGTGTGTTTAAAAGACATTAGTAGACTAATGTAAAACATCTGACACATTGCCATACTAAAAATATGTAAAAGATGTTTTTCACTTGTGTCTACAAAATACCCTCCTTACGGAACTATACAAGGAAACTACAGAATCTCTAAAGCTTTTATGAACTGAAAATTCTATTGCACCAAACTCAAATCAGGTGGATCACTTCAACAAAGTAGGAATCACTGTTGGAAATTATAATTATTATTATTACAAGTTTCCCAAAATCTTGGCAGAGCCGCAACAAATTGTGAAGAAATTCTAATTGGGATACTGGAGCGTAATTTCTAGATTTCGATAGTTCAATTTCTTGCAAATTCATAGCACGGTTCGGTGCTGTAGGAACATCTTAATTCGCATTGATGCCACTATGGCTATTTTATAGGTCTGAATGCCTTTTAACTCTAGCTTAATAGTAAAGAACTTCTTAAGAAGCTACGGAGGTGTAATTTGACTTTCGGCAATTACATTTCTTTTAAATTCATCGAGTGGTTTGGTGTTGTGGGTGAATCTAAATTCACATTGATACCAAAATGGTCCTTAGACAGGCCTTAATGCCTGTTAATTGTATAGCGCTGTTGTAAAGAAATTCTAATTAGGACACTGGAATGTAATTTCTAAATTTTGATAGTTCAATTTCCTGCAAATTAATTTATTAGGTGCTCTTTCTTAACCTTATTTCACATTTAGGTCATTTAATAGGCCTTAATGTCTCTTAATTCGAACTAAATTCCGGCGTAATTTGACAAGATTTCGATAGATCAATTTCTTGCAAATTAATTGCATGGTCCGGTGCTCTAGGTAAATCTTAATTCGCTTTGGTGCCACTGCAACCATTTGATAAACCTTAGGTTAGGATTCCAGTGGTTGACATTTAGGCCATTTTTAGCACATTTTGATACCACGCATTCACGCCACATCATTAACCCATTCACCCATTCACCTACTCACACAATTACAGTATACCACCTGCACATTGCAAGCTCCATGTCAACCTGTACATTGACATGGACGGTGGGTCGGCGTAGAATTCTGCACTCCATCAGAGGGTCTAAGTTGTGTTTATTAACATCACCGATTGTAATCGACGATAAAAATTCGATTTGCATCCTGCCTGTGATGGGATTCGAACCCAGTACCTCCCGGTCCAAGTGCCGAAGCTTTAACCACTGCACCACTTTTCCGGTTTGATAAACCTTAATTTAACCTTATTTACCAGGCATTGATAAACCTTAATGCCTGGTAAATAAATTTTAAAGGAGATATGGAGATGTAATTTGACTTTCGATAGTTAAATTTCTTTCAAATCATCGAACGGCTCGGTGCTGTGGGTAAAACTAAACCCACATTGATACCACAATGGTCATTAAATAGGCCTAAATACCTGTTAATTCTAGCCCAATTCTGAGGTAGATATGATGGTTTAAATTGCGAAAATGCGAATTCATTGAATGGTCCGGGCTCTAGACTAATTGTGAAGCAATTCCAATCGGCATAAAGATATTTTGTTATGCTCGTATCCAATTGGGTTGGAGTTAAAATACATAAGGGCCTCTCAAATGGATAAAGTGGCCAATGCCCAGCCACAACGAATCAGCTAAATAGGGTAGCACGTCTTTCCAGCAGACAAAGTCTCTCTTCACCCGGAAAGACCTCTAGGTAATCTCCCAAAATTCACACTACGACAGCTTGAAACTGCCGAAATGCCACGGGGAGGCCGTGTAAATTTTACGATCGTCCCCGAATGGACAACACATATACTGGACTCACCACTTCGACCCTATGGGTGTCATGCCACGGGGATGAAGGGGACTGGCAAGCTTACCTGTAAACGTGAAACCGACACAAAATGAGACCTCCCAAATAAAAAAAAAATAACCAAGAGAAATATACCAAGGCCTATGGTAAATGAATAACAGACCAAACACCAAAAGGAATCATAGTGGTATTTTTATTAAATAATTTTACACAAAAGACAAGAGATTGAAAGAGGAAAAGAAAATTACAAAATGAAAGGGGGTTATTGTAATCCGAGTAAGATAGGTTTCCAACATCTATCCCAAAAAAAATAAAAACAACGGAGGGCTAAAATTCCACAACCCGAAAAAAAAAGAAAAATATCACCGAAGCAAAACCAATGTGCACCACTGTTAAGCGCACAACAACCGTTATTCGGCGCTCGATTAAAAAATATTTTAATGGAAATTTGTAGAATGAAAAAAAATAAAATTGACAATTAAATTGAAAAATTTAAATTAATCATTAAACTTGAAAATTTGAAAATTTAAATTTAAATTGAATTTAATTTGAGAAACGAAAAATAGAAAATCAAAGAAAAAATTAAATAAAAAAACTGTACTTTTTAGCCTTCGATTAGGTCAAACTTGAGGGTTGCGGTGTTCTTCATTGCCGAAATTACAAATGGCCACGGAGTTGGCCATCTGTCGGTGTCTTCCCACCGAATTCCAAATTGTGAAGGGCCACGCTGTTGGCAACCCTTATGTTGCGGTATTCGTCGCGGCCGCTGTGTCGGATCGGCACAGCTGGTAATGCACCGATGGACTACTTGTTACGGTGTCTTCCCACCAATTCAAAAATGGTGAATGACAACGTTATGGATGTTGACCATCCGTTATAATAGCGACACCTGCCAATTAATTGCGGAACCCGATGAGAAATTATGCGGCACCTGTTGATTACTTGCGGCAACCGATGGTATTTCGGTACCCGTTGATTAATTGCGGTGCTCAATAAAATAAGTGGCGAACATCTGTTGGCCGCCCGTAAATGTTTGGTGCTCTTGGCGGCCTCCGTAGAAATTAGGCCACTTAGAATTAGGACGTATAAATCAGGCCACTCATACACCCTGCAGCTCCCCTTATTGTTTCAGAATCTTAGATAACTGATGTAACAACGACCAAAATGTACCGAAAACTCAACGACTTGAATAATCTCGATATGAACAAAATCACTTTTGGAATTAAAAAACCCTCAATTGGTTTTCCATAACTATCGTATTTTATTTATATAACTTTCCCAAAGTTATCCCAATTTTTCTTAAGTTTGTAGTATTTTATTATCTCTATATTTTATTTTTAACAGCGAGTGGCGCCAAGAGCGCCAAATTAAACTTTTATTTTAATTTTCCCAACTCTAGACTATAAAAATTCTCGCACTAAAGCGTTTTTGGTTTAGTTTTTCGGACGCGTTACTCTCTTATTCATGCTTCACTCTCCACATCGCTCTTGCTTGGATACACGCACAAGGTATACACAATGGTCACACAAAAAAAAATAGTATTAATACTATACAACAGATGGCAATGCCATCAGTAAAAATTCTTTAATCATACAATTGCAACGAAATTTTTAGAAATAAATATAAAAAAAAAAAATTGCAAATTGAGCCATGCATGCTATGACCCCACAAGGAATCGTAACAACTTATCTGCGTTATCAGTAATCAAATTATATGTTATGTCTTTCCATTCTAAAGGTGTGCCATACATTGTGAGTACCTCGGTAGCCTCAACCATGATTTTGCTTCGAATTGCTCTTATGTAAATTTTTGAGCAAGGACGTCCATATATTGCATTACATAAACATTCTCTATAAATTCATAGGTGTCTAACTGTCTACTACATTCTTAGTGCGGAAGTTCCTTGATTGCATCCAAAATTCGTAGATATTTGTCTGATTAATATTTTCGATATGTTTAAATTTAAGATTGTACAATGTAAAGACGAGTAAAAAAAAGGTCGAGTGGTCATTTTTTTTTTGAAATAAAATGGCCGATGTGGTCGAGAAACTTTATTGTAAATTATTGTAAAATATTTTGTTTTTCATTGTGTAAAAGAAAACGAAATAAAATTATGCGCTTTCTACTTTTGGGGAATTCTACTTTTTGGGAAACATAATCACAAGCTCATGAATTTTGTTGTGAAGAATCGTATAAATATTCAACATCATTTTTCGTTTCCGAAATATTTCAAATGAGATCCATTTCGAAACAAGTTTTGGTTTGGGGAACAAAAAAAAGGTGATTTGACGTGATACGAACTTGCAGTGTGGTGTTTGTTGAAAAATTTATTTCGACGAGGACCACATAGTAAAGGGTACCGAGATTTAGTTGACGTGTGCCGCGTTATTTTATAGGTGCCATACATATCCGGGTACCACAATTAATCAATAGGTGCCGTATTAATTAAAAGGTGCCATTTAACGGGTACCGCTATTTACGGTTAATGGGTGGCACTCCACGAGGACATTCAAAATATACCGGCGGAAGTGCCGCGCAACCGGAAGTTTTTCTTCAGCAGACTGGGTACTCGAGAAGATTCGGTCGCCGTCGGATGGACACACCCTGTTATTATTAATTTTATTACGTTCCTTAGGTTTCGTTAGACAAATTCCGGTCGACTTAATTTAGTCTCAGTTTTTTTTTATTATTTGCTTTTGATTTTAATTGTATTTATGTCCCACGGTGCAGGCCAGAAGCACGCAGCCTCAAATTCCAGCACGACCCATGCCATTACCCTGAGATCTAGCTGGCAAAACATCACAGTGAAAGAGGCCTCCGCCTGCTTAGTGAAATGTGCTGGTTGGCTTCGAGCCATCCATCACAACTTACCAACGCCAATTAATCGTAAAAGCCTACTTATCTCGTTGTCGCCATTATAGACAAAGACGGAATATTGAGTGGATGGTATAGTCTATTGAATCAACGATTTTGGGCAGTTTATCGCAGTTCAGAGCTTTCATCAGAAATGTATCAAATGCATTCGACAAAATCAAAAATTTACCGCACAGTCCATG
Source organism: Nephrotoma flavescens (assembly GCA_932526605.1). Lineage (NCBI taxonomy): Eukaryota > Metazoa > Arthropoda > Insecta > Diptera > Tipulidae > Nephrotoma > Nephrotoma flavescens. Next base: position 42,012,554 of record OW052222.1, read on the forward strand.
AGCGATTTTGAAACCCACGTTTGAGTTCATGTCGTGCTTTTACAACTACTGGTGTGGACAACGCTGGTCCAATTATGGTAAAACGCGGTCGTGGAAAAATTTCGTTGAGTAATGCATATTCCTTTAAGTATGGCCGCCCCGGTGGCAAAGTGGTCAACATGCTTGCTCCAGCGACTGGAGGTCCCGAGTTCGATTCCCCGTGATGACAAGGAAAACAATTCACGACTTGTTTAGGATCAATGAATTAATCACTCATTACTCGAAATGAAAATATGATTATGAAACCTCATTTGAGGCGGCAAAATCCCTTGATGGGATATAGTGCCAGAGACTATCGCACTTTTCGTATGCTTCGCAACCAATACAATTCATATAGAATTGATATCGGACATGACCAGTGAAGCACACATCGACTAACCAGATGGCAAAATATTCAATAGCGGTTTCTGGAGAAAGTGCCACCTGGAATATTTTCACACTTTACAAAAAAAACGTCCAAAGTGGAGACAACAAACAAAAAATGTTGATATTGATGGTGTCGTTCTAATTAAGGGGACCATAATTTACCCACAACACAATGTTTACTTGGTGTTAACTGCCCGTTTAACATCTAAAGGCGAAATAAAAAGAGCAATAGTCAAATTATGTCACCTTTCAATGCGCGAACAAACTGTATCCAAGCAACCAATAATCAGCAAAGATAGTTAAGTGAGGCACTTAACGGCGGTATAATGGTTTCGCCTCAACAAATATATTTACCGTGTCGCAATCAGAAGTGGCCGGTCACAATTCTATAGTGGTGCTAAAATTGGTATTGCCACACGAACATTTATATTTTTTTTGGGATGAAATACTGGGATAACTTCAGACAATTTTTTCTGGAATGATTATACATATTCTGCGGATTGGGAATAAATTAGTAATATACAGCACAAGATCCTAATTTCATCTAATCATCAACTTTGTGTTGCTTTTCGAAATTATGTGGGAACAACATTTCGAATAATAACCAAAAATTCTCACATAAATATCGCAAATTTATGATCGTAGCCAACACACAAATCCATAAAAACAGAAATCCTTCCCAATTAGTCGCGAGTTCTGTGTATGTGCAAGTAATAAATTTGCGAACAATGTTTTTGTTCCTTAATGCACCGCATCACAATTAAGATAATTTTATAATTGCCCAAATCAAAATATCAAAACATGAGAATTTTTATCATCATCCATCCACCAGCCAGCCAGCCATCCCTCATCTATTTACACGTAATAGACTAGAAAATCAATTAAATTTTACAGAATTTCTAACAATCTTATAATACGTTTGTGTATTATTGTCAAACCAACCCTAAAATATCTACTCACTCTGTTTTGTATGTTTCGAGTTATCTAAAAACATAAATATTTATCTCAATTAAAATCAAAACATAATGTTTTACTATTTTTATGTTTTTTTTTTTTTGTTGGTTGGATAAGACATAGGGGGAATCCAACATTTATATGTAAAATAATTTGTGGGACAAGTCTCATTCACTCTAAACAACACTCGTGTGTTTAGATACGAGGAGTATTATATATAGTTTATGTGATTTGTTGTCACCCGACAACTACCAAACATAACTCTATGGGTAATAAAAAATTTTAATTGATTTGTTTCGCGTTGTTTGTATCGCATACAAATTACACGACTAAATGGGACGCGGTTTGTCACAAATTTAACATGATAATAAAATACTGTATGGATGTGTGTATACGGTCGCGCATATAGAGGCGTCATCGTCTAATCCCTTTTTAAGATCATCCACCTTCATGTATTTAAGAAAACGATTAATAACACAAAACATATTTATGAATGACACAAGTCATAATTCATATACAAAACCAAAAACTTTTTTTTTTTATCTCGGATAATTTATTTCTTGAGATCAATGACAATTTTTTTTTTTTAAATTAAATTGAATTCAACTTCTTCATATAATTCTTCATTTTTGTGTTCTTCTTCTTAAATACGGAATGAAATAAAAACGAGTACACAGCAACATATACAATGTAAACGAGTCGAAATCGAAAGAAATAAATTGATCGAAAATCTAAGATATTCAAATTAGATCAGTTACTGAAAGGAAAGGCGTAACTTCTGTTTGGATTTTTATTTTTCGTGGTTCTATGATTTATCGTCGAGATAAATCTATGAAATTTCGTTTTAGACATCATAAGTTATAGGATTTAGGAATTATTGGAAAATATTGAATTAAGGATGTTGCTTTATATTTATAAACAATACCCGACTACAATAGAGAGAATGGTTTTAGAAAATAGTAGTAACCAATCAGCGCGCATAATTTTTATGCCTTAAAGGCAAAATCTATACATGTATCATCGTCTTTATACTTTACGATTCTATATCGAAAGTAATTTCTAGTTAACCCAATGCCTTTATGGTGTACCTCCATCTAGCGGCAGTATCTTTTGCAACCTCCTTTGCTCATTCCTAGCACTCTCGATGGTTTCCTCAAGTCTTTTGCATGATACATTCTAATATTTTGCTTGCTGTGTCTAGCATACAGGTTGGTCGATATAATGATGGTTCTTCTAGCAGTCTTTCCGCTATAGGAATTTAAAAGATCAAGGAATTCTCCAGGTTTAGAATGAACTGCTGGTTTTGTGTTTTATTTAGAGTATTATCTGGGTCTTGGGTCTTACAAATCTGACATTTCGGGCAGTAGAGGTCCGTTCAAGCTTGGTACATAATCTAATTTTACTGGAAATTAAGTGTAGTCAACCCTACGCATCATAATTGGCCAATTTTACTACTCGACATTACTGTCCTGTATATGGCGTGCGCCATGGATCTTGGGCAACCTAAATACATTTCGGTCTTTCTATGCTTGGCGATTGCTGCGTTTGATTTCACTAGCTTTAGATAGAATTGAAATCTCGCGAATTGACGCTAGAGTATGACAAATATCTCTCGGCCTCTGACTCAGTACGTCAGAGAATTTTCATTTCTGCATTCGACAATATCGAGAAACGGTAGTGCCTCAAGAAGAGCCTCAACTCTTGGTAATCGTGCTGCACCATTCTACAGCACAAGCATTAAATTCACCCGCAATGACCAATTATTTCCGATCCCTGGCATCGCAAACTAAACGGTGTTACGACTCCCTGGTCATATCATTGTTTTATTTACAATTTTGTCTTCGAATTTTTAATTTAATTATAGTCGTTTGATTATTCCATTTTACTGATGGCATTGCCATCTGTATTATAACATTAATTTTAAAGTTTTTGTGAAGTGTGCATTGGCCTTTATACTTTGGTACACGTTTTATCCACATCGAGTAGGTTTGAGAGTGAGACCAATGTGTGTTGATATGTAAAAAAATAGAGTCGAGTTTTTTTTTCAATCAATCAGTTTTTGATTTGTCTTTGGCTTTGACCATTTTTTTTTTGATTAAATTAAAATATGAAAAAATAAAAGTTTTGTTGATGTAAAAATAACAAGTTTATGGATAATATATAATAAAAGTTATTTAATTCTATTTGTGAGTGGACAATTTTTGATTTTTTTTTTTTGTGAATGACAAAACCGCGTGTGTTCGACGGAGAGGTAAATTTTAACCCACGAAAGTTATAAGACGTATACTGTAGAAGAAAAGTTTAGTTGTCTTTTGTTGGGGAGAAAGTCCGTAAATAAGAGAGGCGGGCATAATTTCGGAAATATTTTATTGTGATTTGTGAGTGGCCTAATTTTTATAGAGAGGCCGCGCTTTTCGGGTGTCACAATCATCAAAAGGGTACCGCATTACTAACCAATACCTTCTTTGCGTTTAGTACCACATATTTCAAAGGTGCTGTATTATCAACAGTTACCACGCATCAATGGGTGACGCAATTAATTAGCGAGTACTGTGTTTTCTATGGGTACCGCAATGAGTGGCCAGTTGAGACCATTCCTGCCTGCGGTTTTTGGCGGTTTTTGAAAAACGCCCAATGATAGTTATTGATTTACCAAAGGCAGGAAGACCCCCATAATTTTATTTTTGGTTTAAGGCGAGCCAACACCCTATTTTCCAGAGGCGCGAATACGCCCAACGGAACTACGGTTACGAGTGGCCAACCAAGGCCAGCCGTTCTTGTAAAGGCGGGAAGACACCCATCCCAGTTATAACAGGTAACCAACCGGTCATTAGCAAATGTATATAAAGACGGGAAGATGCCCAACGTTCTTTTTATTTGGCAACGATGAGAGGACGCAGCAACCGTAACCTCCACGAGGTTAAAAAGGATAAACTTTTGATTCTAATTTTTTTTTATTTTCCCTTTTATTTAAATTTAAATTTAATTTTCAAATTTCAATTCGATTTTTATTAAAAATATTACATTGTGATGGAGCACCGAATTATGGGGGTCTTGCGTGCGATCGACCGGGTACACATTGGTTTCATCCTTCAAATTAATCACGTTCAGCGACCATTTCGGTTGTTCAATTTATTTTTCGACCTCAAAATTAATCACCACTTTTAGTTTGATTTATCTTTGTTCGTGTTTATCCCTCCTTCCGCTTCTGATTTGTTTTCCGTTGGACAAAATTTTGTATTTGAATAAAAACAGCACGATGGATTATTTCCGGCAGTTTATTTTTTTCCTCCTGCGTCGGTCTATTTCTTTCCTTGATTATTTCGTCATTTCACCTAAAAAAATATTTCCATTTTTCCCCTCTTTGTAAATGAGATGAAGTATTAAACATTTTTTCGGGCCGGTATGATGGGGAGGAGGGAAATTCTCATTTCGTGTCGGTTCCATAGTTGCAGGATGGGATTGTCACCCCGTCATCTCCTTGGCCTCCACGGTGTCGGAGTGGCGAGTCCATTCGAAGACGATCACAAAATCTACAGGGTCTCCCCGTGATAATCCGACAGTCTCAAGCTGTCGGAGTGTGAATTGTGGAGGATCCTCTAGAGAACTCTCCGAGTTAAGAGAGGCTTCGTTGTTGGAGAAACGTCCCTACACTATTTTGCTGCTTCGTTGTTGTGGCTGGGCATCGGCCTCCTATTATTAATTTTATTCACGTTCCTCAAATTTCGGTCAACGGATTTTGGTGTAAATTTAACGTAATTTCAGTTTATAGTTTGCTTTTATTTTTATTCTGGTCTGTTACACGGCGTAGGCTAAAAACATGCAAATCTCAGCTTCCCCGCGACCCAAAACCCTGAGATCGTTAATTGACGCTAAATGGACGAATTTCGTACGATTGTGTATTTAATTCGAGAGTAGTGTAAATAGGCCAATATACGAAACAATCACAATAACATTATTACAATCGAAAAACCAAAGTAAAATATAAAAAATTCGGTAATACGAAAAGTTAGTTGTGAGAATAGAATATAGATGGAAAATGTGAAAGAATCGAATTTCGTATGCTACGCAGGAATTCGCTAGTAGACAATATTCCAATGTAAATAATACAAGTACAGCCGTCACGATTATTGATTTGATAAATTTCTATGTAGTTTGAAGAGTAAAGCTCCGTGCCACACCTTACCGAAGGCCTGCGCCACATGTAAGAAGATACTAGAACAAATCTTTTTCCTCTCTAACGTATTTTCAATTACATCTGTAAGCCTGTGAACCTGCTCAATAGTTGAGTATTTCTCTCTGAAATGAAACTGATATTCTGGGAAAAGATTTCGTTGTTCTATGGTTTTTTTTCAATCTTTTGAGCAACAGCCTCTCAAACAATTTCGCTAGTGTTGGTAGAAGTGAAATTGGCCGATAAGATTTTCTATCATTCGGTGTCTTGCCACTACATTGGCACATGTTTTTTCCTGAGGATCGCATTGATTATGTGCAGTAATTTACGGGTGCCTTTTCAGGCAGCTCCTTTATTATTTGTCCTGTTATCAGATCTTAACCAGGAGCTTTCTTTTCTTTTATGTTCTTAATTACAGTTTTTAGTTATTTCAATGTAACAGGCCTGATATCTTCGAAGTCACATGCTCTGGGTGTATCAGCAGTGTTTTCGTAACTGAGCTGCCGACCAAGAGGTTGAAATGTTTCTTCAAGATGTTTAGCAAATAGGTCAGCCTTATCTTTCACAGTTGTAGCCCATTTCCCATCGTTTGTTTTAATTGGGGGGATTTGCGTTTTGGTCGCTTTAACCTTTTTGTTGCTTTCCAGAAGGAATAATCGTAATCTTTAGTTGGAGCGAGAGAACAAAGATATTTTCCTTTTGTTTCATTTCTCACTGCTTTTATGCACAAGTAGTTTAAAGTGGTTTTATCTGGCGGCGCACGCGTAGTAATTTGTTTCAGACTTTTCATTTTCCTGCACTAGTTATCTTGCTCCTATTGGGTAAATAACGGAGTTTTTATTCCTGAATGATAATTTGGCAGTGCATTCTCAGGCCGACTATTGTATGATATCAAGGAGCCTGTCTAGTTTCTCTTCTATTTCATTTTCACTTTTGATTGGCACCTAAAGTTCTATTTTTTCCTCTACTAACTGTCTAAACAATTCCCAATTTGTTTCGGGAGTACAAAAAACTGGTTGAAGCAATGATCAAATCGCTGCTTCACTTGTTGAAGCCGTAACCTAGGTACCCCTCTCAATCCTCTTACACTGTTCACCTAGGATAGCAATATCTTTTTGCACAGTCTGTAATAATACGACTTGTGCCGCCTCTTTCGGTTTAATTAGAGTACTTCCATTATTTTGAAGCAACAACCATATGGTTTCTGTCCGTATTGATGCCTTTTTCATTAAGCATGCAATCTGCGTCGTTAGTGCAATTCATTAATATATAACCCTCCTTACCGCATTCCAAATATAGATTGAAGCGATCGTTAGTGACACACGCAAGCGCAACACAATCTATCTGTGTCCTTATTCCAAGCACTTAAGGCATGGAAAAGGACTTGCTTTTTTTCTCGGACAACTGGACAAACATTCTGTAACGACATGATTATACTCATTATACTCAGCTCGAGAAGTAAATTTCCCATTCCCGTCTTGTGAATTAGTCATCTAGTTTTGCGTTTAACCACGATCTTATTTGATGATTTCCCGGCGTCTCCGCTATTACATGCGTCATTCGACTTTCCCTTCTTCGGTTGGTTTCCGTTATTGGACATACTCCTCTTACTCTTCAGAACAACTAAGTCCCCTAACACTTCTGGTGGTAGTTGCGTGTACCATTTGAATGCAATTACTAATCGAAAGAATCCTAAGTCTTTTCGTATTACTACGACTACTTGAGAATAAAACTGGAATAATTCAAGCGGCATTATAGTAAAAGTTTGTGGTTTTCTAGTAGATCTGGATACACAAATTTTCCAGCCAGTGCTACACCGCGCTAAGATCATACCATAAACATTAACAATATTCTAGTTCTTAGTGCTAAAGGTAGGCGTGAATGGAGTCGCAAATTGCTTAAAAAGTATGGGATTTTAAAAGTTTAATTTATCAAACTTTAGCTATTCAATGACACTAAGACAAATAGACCAAATAAGTTAAACTCTTAGGGGATCGTTGAATTGTGAACTAGAGTAAATCTGGCGCTATTCTATAAAAATTCCACAACCGTTTGTTTAGAGTGGTTGGATTAGTACAAGAGAATTCGTCGCAGAAATATCTACAAGACTTCTTTTGTGGCTTTTTCCCTTTCCTACAGGTTTTGGTTTCCCTCTAATGTTTATATTAGTTCCCTCACTATATGCTGGAACTTATGAGGCCCCCGGAATTAAGACCCACCTTGGTATTTTTCAATATAGGTGGGAAGAGAACCCTGATTTTGTCTTAGCACCTTCATTACTTAGGTATATGATAGATAGCGTCGAAGCATTTGCTCTTATTACGTCAACTTGTCTGGGCTTCGAAACGCTAAACGGCCAATACTGTAACGTCACTTTGACGTATAAGTTACTTGCAATCCCGAGTCGTCGTCGCGTTTGAATAATCCCACTAGCTCCAGCATGAGTCTTGTAATTTATAACTTTCTAGAACTTGGATGAACTTCCACATTACTTACTGAGCTACTCGTCTGGCTGTTCTGGCCTGTGATAATTACCTGACGTTTAATAAATATTTGTTCTCCATTGAGATCCGTTCTCACATCGATCGATTGGCCAGGAAAGCCGCTCGAAATGTTGTTGGTAAATTTAGATTTCCATCTAATTGGCTAAGAAGTAGTTTAGAATATATTTTAACCAACGATCCATAATGTAATTCTTCGGTAATCGTTAACACTTTCCCAAGGAGGTTCATTACTTATCCTAATTTTTCAATCAGCGAATGTATACCTTGGATTAGATGATCTGGAGCAGTGATTCTTAACAGGGGGCCGCGGTCTCCTGGTGATCCGTAGGAAGTATGCCGGGCACAGCCTAAGAACTATTAATGACCGAAAAAATGGCACAGTGGTTAAAGCTTTGGCGTTTGAATCGGGAGATACCGGACCGGGTTCGAATTCCGATAGGGAAAAAAGGAATTTAGCAAAGGGAATTTTCATCTACATATTACAATCTGTGATGAAATGGAACACATCTATGACCCTCTGTCGAAGTGCAAAACACATGGGCCGACCCATCTTGGGGCAGCTGGAGAACTATGCAATGTGCAGATGATGATAAAATCGGGCCTATATAGCCGTACGTCCTCGAATTGGCTGGCAACGGTGTGAAAGTAAGGACGGAAAATACAAACCGCGAAAGAGTTGGAAAAGCCTTACCCACAGAACACATTGCAGGGATAATAAAATAAAAAAAGAGAAGAAAAATCTATTAATGCTTCAGTTGATTATAAAACTGTTAACAAAATTTAGTTTACATATCGACGGTTTGGTGCAATAGTGACACAAGTCAAAAATTATTAATTTTGAGATATTCGAACAAAAATCCTTTAAAAGTAACAATCTTTTATCTGGTATAGTATCACTTTAAAATTACTCAAAGTTTCATAATGTTATATTACTTTTTAGGAATAATATCATAACTCGAAATAGAGCTGTTGGACCCTTAATTTTATTAGGGTCAATTAAATATTTTAAATGCAGCTCTGAAAAATTAGATACTCTAATTATATTTTGACAATCTATAAGATTAGACACGGTTTATTGAGGCATAATACTGATTTTTTCACTAATTTTCCTGTTACAGAAATAGTTACACGAAGCTCGATGAGCTATCGCATTCATAATTACAAATTCACGACGACTCAAAATAGTATTTTTTATAAAGGTGTCAAATTGTTTAATGCATTGGTTGATGACTTGAAAGATGATAGAATTTCAAAGCTCAAGCGATATTTAAAAAAGTCACTGTTTCACAAATTTATCGAAGATTATATCCTTTACCACTGATATTGTTCTTGGAATTGATGAAGTTTCTTGTTGGTTGTTTGACATATTAGTTATGCATTAATTGCATTACTTAAGAAAAAAAAAGAAAAAAAATAATAATTTGTTTTTCTTTTTTTGCCATCTTATGTAACTTTATATCATAATATTTTCCTGTATAGAACTATTGTTTTTTTTTTGAAAAATAAATAAAAAAATAAAAAAAAATCGTAAATACATAAATAAAAAATTACATAACAAAACAATTACATTTATTGTTTAATTTTTTAGTAATAAAAGGATAACTACCAAAAAAAAAATCCAAATACCTTCAGAAGCCGTGATCTAAGCAAATCTGAAGGGACCTCCGTTCATTTCTCTCTTTTATGGCGTTTGAAATATTAATAAGTTTTGCGAATCCGTTCAGATGGCTTACAATTGGTTAGGGTTTTGAAAAATTCCTGACATTCGGCTGGTTGGTGTTCAAAAGAAGTCTAGGCATTTTGAGTTTTGAGGGTGAACATTTTTGTAATGTTCTGTGTAATAGTCCTTTCATGTATGGTGGTAAGCAGTTTATGAAATTAATCTTTTATATTATCTCTCTGCATGTGATACTGCCTAGTAACTGCTAATGCTGTCGCTTGCTTATACGAGGACTGTAAATGATCCATATAAGACAGTGGTCAGTTATTTCTGGATAGGATGTGTCAAACTTAATGAAATTTATATAAAATAATTGTGTTTTTTGTCGTGTTAAGACATAACCTGTGTTCAACTATGCCTATCGGCCCATGTGTATATCGGCTTCGGTTGTCCTGCAAGCCCACGGTGAGAAATCTTTATAATATTGTTGTTTTAGGTTTAAATGTTAATTTCTAACTTTCAGTACCATAGACATGAGATTAGGAAGACGAGGAGTAGGATTAATTTCAGGAAATTTCCAGATGAATGTGAAATAATAATATTTTTTCTTTAGTTGCTTTCAGGTAACCATTAAACCTAATAAAGCTTTGTTTTTAATTTTTTATACTTCAACAGGTGTTTCATTTTTATTTTATAACTAATTAAAAATACTAACGTGAATTGAATAAAACCTATACTAAAATTATTTGTTGGGTTTACCGCAATGCTTGCCTGCAAACCACATTTTTTGATTTTCCTGCCGGAACTAAAACATACAAAGTCCCTACTGTTGATCATGGGCATGAGAGGAAGCAAAGGACTTTCTAAATGCACGCCCGCAAACTAAAGGGATTGTCCTTGAGCTTTATTGGGGTTATGACAAATGAAAGTCTAACTGCGAACTGGACTCGTTTGCAGCTGGTCGGTTGGTATCAACGGTATGCAAGTTATAAATACGTCCTTTCATTTTGCAATCCCCGTTAATTCAGTCGCTTCAATGACATTTGGCAAAAGACTTGTGACAAAGAACCGTGTTCCATTGCATAGTTCTGGCGGGCTCAGATTCCGCAGAAGTATTCCAGGTGGCTCCAGCATGTACAGAAATTCCAGCGCGTAATTAACAGCATCATCGGTGTCCACTATAGAATCAATGACTTGTATGTAGCAGCGCCTCGTATTTGGCTTTATATCAACTCGTTAATTTGATTCACGCTTTCATTTATGGGTGCAAGGATGGCTCTCTCGCATAGATAATCATGATTTTTGAAGTTTTTTGTCAAAGTTTAGATATAAATATTTTCAGAATCAGCTGCTCAATGAACGGTACTAACTATGGCACAGATTTTCAGTGAATGTGATTTTGCCTGTCAATGTATCAATGTGAGCTGTTCACCCTCCAGCCATTAGGATGGCCGTTGTACCAGATGATGCAATGGCAAGCGCCACCTCCTGCTTCATTCGTATCTCAGCCAGTATGAGATTTACAAGGAATGTATTTAAGAAAAATAAGCCGCCGCTTGATGTTCTTACGAATTCCATGATAGTATCGTATACTCTTCTCTGATCGTCCACCAAAAGTGGATTGTTCGATTGGACGTGGTGCATCAGCTCTTTGAAGTTATAATTGTGCTTCCTTATAAATTCGGTGTGAAGAATGCTGGAGCCACTTCTCCCTGGAGCTTGCACTCCGATCTGTACCAGTGTCTTACCATTCATCGCTATGCGCGTGTTTTCTAAAAAATTGATGCCTCATTAAATATTTGTGGTAAAAAGTTCAAGTTCAGATCAATCAAGAAGCATACATCTTTGCTCATGCTCTCCTTATATTTTTCTCATAGACTGTTCGGATTTGATGGGTTGCAACATAATAGCGAAGAGGTTTCTAATTTCCACTGGCAAACAAGTTAAAACTGCTTTAGAAAGTGTAATTTAACAGTGTCGGACATTTTCGAAAAAAAAACCAGCTTTTGGCATGCCGCTCTGAATGTTTCGCAAACTTTGCCATCAACAGTTCTCCAAGCCAGGCCAGGAAAAAGGGCTTGGGCATATTCCTGCATATGTCTCAGACTCCCTGTAAAAGTGGCCGGTAAAATTACTAATTTGCCAATATCAGTTACATTCCCATCGTTGGCCGGATCCTACAACGGCCTGACGAATTGATCGCCTGCCACAAAAATAGCTCCAGCCGAACTTTTGTCAGCATGAATGACGATTTTACATTCATCCGTCGGCAATTGCTCCAGGGTGTTTGTTAATGTGTTAACCAATTGGTTACGGACATGTAGGAGACCTTTAAGATGTTCAACAATATTACGTCTTATGCCAAAATATTCTGACAGCGTTGATCTGCTTAATCTTGTTCGTTCATAAAATAAATTTTCAAAAATTTTGGCGATTCATTTGCGCACGGAAGAGTGAGCCTATTCGGTGATAAATTTGACCCTGTATTTTGAAAGTGTGCATGAAACCTGATACACCAGGTAGCAATAGAACAATAGAAGTCGCCTCAAATGATGACATCTGAAAACAGGAGTGGCATTTTCGGATATTTTGTAGGAAATGTATCGACTCCCCTGTGGTTGCGGTCATATATGACAGGAACTGATCAGGCGGCGAATCTAGTAGTGGAAGCCTCACCTTGCCATTATTGCAGCATATTCCGGGGGGCTCACTTTTATACTTTTTGGCAGAGCAGTAACCACAAATCTTGTCCATTTTGCCAATCAGAACATTAGGATAATTTTGGTAGTCTAAATGGGGATCATACTTAAATACCGCAAGCGCCAATTCGGAATTTCCGATAGATTCTCTTTCTCTGGCTAAACGGATTCGGTTGCCCTCATATCGAATTTCTCGCTGCTATTCGTTTCTGCAGCCCTGACGCAACTGACGCAACTCGCATTTGCTCCAGTCGATCCTTTATAAAATCCGTTAAAACCCACACCGCGATACCTTGTCTATACATACAGACATTTGTGTTTTCCCTTGCAATACTCACAAATTACAAGAATAAATCAAGTCATACAACAAAGCAGGATTATGCAAAAATATTTAAATTATAGGCGCCACCTTAAGTCCAGTGTACATTGCCAAACAATATAAATTGAAGATTTGCAAAAAAATATTTTCTAAAATCACATAAATACACAAAAAGTCTTAATCCTTTTAATCCTTATTTATTCCTTTTGTTAATTTCAAGTACTTTCTTTAATATTACACTAAGTTCGTCCTTCTTCATGCACAAACCATTCGTTTTTAAGGATTAAAACGTAAAAGATAATAAAAATATCAATTTTACTACACAAAAGTATGATCTGATAATCACTCAAAATAGAAACTATTGTCCTTCGAGTACAAACCACTCGAGAAAACACGAATACAAAAAATGTCAACCAATGCATGGAACGTAATGTTTCCTTCAAACAAATGATAACAAAAGACCCGAGAAGAAAGGGGTTTCATTAGATTAAAACAATAAAATTGCTACTGGTGTCCTCATACTTTGTATTGTATCGACCTATGCAACAGTAGTAAAAGTATGTGTAAGTGTCTTACATATGTATATTTGTTGAAAAGGAAGGCGACAAAAATAAATCTAAAGCAAGAAGTTTAACAATAAAAAAAGTACTTGAGATGTAGACATGAAAGATCGTTTAGGAAAAATTAGAACGGATTATCCAACAGGATAATAGGAAAAAGATAAAAATATTTTTGTTTCCAAGTACTTGAGTTTTTAAGATTTCTGGTCACAATTTCTTTAAAACCGAAATCGAAAATTTGTTGTAATTTAAGAAGGAGGCTTCCGAGTTGTAATCAAAACAGAAAAATCAATTTATTGCAAGCACCGAAGTTCAGTATATAAACTTCTTCATGCATACATCACATCAAATCACACTCACACATGTAATAATCTTATTTATATTAATTTAATAAGTATATGTAACATACACAGTGCGATAGAAATCAATAAAGACTTAAAATAATTATCTGTCAAATGAATAAACAAATCAATATATCAAATCTTAAATACAACGACGACGATGAAAAAAAAAATTATTTTCGTTACCCTACCCTCTTAGTCTTTTTGTCACTCGCACATATACAAACATATACAAGTAATTTTTAATAAGACAACAAAACAGAAAATGTCTATGTGTTTAACAACAACAACAACAACAAAAATGAATTAAATTATTTAAAAGGAGTATTAAGAATAAGATGAAGAAATTGAACCGAGCGACATTTCATCATTTTTATCATTTCAAAATTAAATGAAGAAAAAAAGTAGCTGTAGGGTGGCTTAAGATGAATCGGCCTGATTATGTGATGGATTGAAAGTCCTAGTCAGATGATAGGTAACGATACGTAATTACCACTAGTCACTCATTTCCATTCCAATTCGGCATTTCAAAATAAGCGCAGTGCATTAAAAACTGTATACAAATATAAATCCACCCACCCATTAAACTTTGCACGAAATCATCTTAAAAAATCAAATTCATTAAAGGTAATACCAGAAGTTAATAACACATCTCTTTATGTGTTACTTAATAACAATCTTAGATACGAAAACAAAAAAAAATATATATATATATTTTTAAAGATCAACTAAATGATGATTAGTGATTAGCAGTTTTACCTCCCAAAATACCTTCAAAAATATTTTTTATAATCCTAAACTCATTAAAATTAAAATCTAGACAAAAAAAAAATTATAAAATATTTCTTTATAGCTTTAAAGAAATCAATCAAAAGAAATATTTTAACATTCTTAACAAAAAAAAATTTTGTCTTGGTTTAGTTTTATTTAATAATAAATTAAGGCGCCGGGTGACACAAAAGTTATACGTTTGATAGCCGAATATTTGTTTAAATTAATTGGAAGTTTTCTAACTCGACAAAAAATTTAGTATAAACTACCAAACAAAAAACTCTTACTAATGTGAGTGGAAGTGTTGTACCAGAAACAACAAATCACCATAACCGACACTTCACCGAAAATATTCCGAACGAGTAGTTACACGGGGTTTGCATTTTGGAGCATGATTTTGTTTGTATGGTTTTAATAAAAATGTGGGAGTTCCCAAAACTTCTTCGTCCCGCAAAAATGTAAAACCCAAGCAATGTGTAAATTAAGCAAAACTATTCTTTTAAAAAGCGTAAGAATTCTAAGCAATCTAGGGTACACGTTTCAATTTTGACCGTGTAGGCAAGAATGAGATGGAACAGAAACATCAAAATATTAAAATGAGTAAACAAAACGAATTCGCACGCATCAGAATATACATATGCGACAGCCGTGCTAAAAGAGACGTTTAAAATCCCGGAAATCAAAATCCCAGAATCACGGAATTAAAAAAATTCCCGGAAAGCAAAATCCTCCAAATCAAAATCCCGGAAGCCCGGCAATAAAAATCCCTGAGATTTAAATCTCGGAAATAAAAAACCGGAAATAAAAATCTCTGAAATCAAAACCCCGCAAATAAAAATAACGTAAATAAAAATTGCGGAAATCATAATCGTGGGTTTTAAAATATTGATTTTAAGAAGCTCGATTTCATAGCCGTTGGTGGTAGAGAGCAAAATCCGTTTTGATTTAAACTTCAAATGCAGATATGTACAATTGATAGTTTGAATGTGTCTCAACCGATTCAGATTATTTACAGTTTCTTCATTTTGATAGACATGATTTTTGGAAAATGTTCCATATGAATTAAACCTTGATCTCTGGTTGGTTTGGAGAACTAAAACTTTGACAAAATGAATTATGAAAGGTAGATTTAAAGATGAGCGTCAGGTCGGGTACTGTTTAGTGACAAAAGTGACTTGACCATTTTTTAACCGATTGGGGTCGACTCGAATTAAATGATAAAAATGGGTGCATTGTAAACTAACAACGATTAATTGTGATGTTGTCATGCTCCCGTTTTCATGACCCATTGAACTCATAACCCATTTGCCCCATCGATGTTACGAATAAGTAGTCGAAAGTTTGTCCCTGCGAAAGTTTAAGGTCAATTCCACTTAATAGTAAAAGAAATTATATAGTATTTTCTGCCATAATTCGAGTCACCATTGTGTCACCAATTTTTTGCAATATAGAAAAAAAATGACTATCGATTAAAAGGGAACTTGTACGTGATCCGGGACCCAACAGTTGTACATAAACTAAACTGTTTAGTTGATTTGTTACATAGGCCATGCAACTCCCATGACGAATTCCCCAGCGTTCACATTAACTCTCATGTAACTCTTTGCAGTGAATATTACCGACATATTACCGTCTACATAATGATTCGAACAATACCGAAAGATAAGATGTCATAAGCGATGGATATCTTTCGGTATCTGAACAACTAGCCACGATTGACACTTTAAAATCAAACTAGTGAAAACAAAATCAGCTTCGGATTACCGGGTTATCTTAACGACCAAGCAGGCACGCAGTTCGAGCTATGCACTGAGCTTCTGCATCTCATAAGCTCACATTGCATACGAACTACTACCTAATACCAACAAACAACTTAATCACTATCGGAAAGATATATGTCTTAAAGAACGGATATCTTTCGGTCTTATCAACCAACCAATTAATCAAAGGATCGCGCAATCATCCTCCCGGGAGGTGATGTAACGGTTAGAATAATGCAACCAATATACATACCGCATCAAATATAACTCTTGACATCCATATTCGTCATTTCGCCCCATGTTATTTTTCATCTGCGATAACGTTGGGTACTTGTTCTTCCACATCTATAACCCAGGAACCGCCACTTGGTTGGTAAGCTTTTTAAGATTACCATAACAATTGACCATTTTGTGTCCAACCAATTTTATAGGTCGTTTAAAACGTGGCGACTGAAGAATGATTTAACATTTTTTTAATAAACGGATTTCCAATTGTCCCGAAGCGGTAGGCGAGATGTGTACTGAAAACTTGTATTGTGATTAAAATTTGTGTGTGCTGACTGTGATAACGCGTGATCAATATGGCCACAAAGTATTCATGCCCGATTTAAAAACCGAGATTAAGGCGGTACCTGCCGGGACAGTAGCAAATGTTGGTATGCCACTACTGCCAAAAATGAGCTACGAACCTTACGATTAAAGAGAAGGCAAGCTTTAATGCTATCACATTTATAAAAGTGTATCAGCAGTATTCGTTTGAAGAGCTGCGATTCTCGAGCCCAATACAAACTCGAGTGACCAAGAATACGATGGCACACGGCTTGGCCGATGAACATTTAGTGCAACATGGAGCCGAATTCAGTCGGGAGTTATTGCATGGTACCACTCGAAGAAGTATTCCGGGTTGAAGTGAAAGAGGCCGGTATACTTCCATTCACAAAGGAGCACAAAAACAATTCGGAACCACCAAACCTAATTCGTAAGTTTATCCTACGCTACAATCGAAATGGTATCTTAACCTTTATCGACGAAATTGAGAATGATGATGATGTTTGGGTGCGATTATCGACCGAATCGATACGGCAGCACTGCACCCCAGCATGGTATCAAACCGAGGCCTGGTGCCTTCAATATAACCAACATTTGGGTAAAACACTTTTACATCCCGTTATCGAAAGTCAGGCAATCGATTTGGCGGGAACTAGGAAAACGTCCGTTCTCGAGAAAATTAAAAAAACGAGCAAAACTCAAATCGATATTCTCAATATTGATAATCCCACCGATACCCCGAAAATGATATCCAGTTTGCAGAGTAAAAAGGGATTCGAGTTTACGCCACCACTGATAGCCGACAGCGCTTCATTCGGCAGTGTACCTTTTGTGTTCTCGTCAAATTATTCGCGAATTCGATTTTTCGATGACAAAAGAGCGTTCACGAATAAAGAGAATCGTAGTCAATCAAATATTGGAACTACAATCGCCGGGGTGGTGGGCGGTGGGGCTAGTAAAATACAACCACTTCAGAAATGGTTTAAAAGGGATAGTGTCGAATCCAAACTGCGAAATGATTTGCCGGATTTTCCGTCGGTTTCAGTGCGTGATTTAATCAAAGCGATCGAATATAGCAACACCACCTTTATCAAGTCGAAATTTTCAGTCCCGTAGCTATACCATTGAGGCATCGTGAATTACCCTCGAACCAAAGTAATGGAAGCAACTCGGCTGAAATTTTCAACACATCAGCACTTGTAAGTTCACTAACACGCGATTTAAGCGAATCACCTAGTCAATCCAGCTTCCGAGAATATGAATCAACCAAATCGATTTTAGAGCAACAAACGTCGGAGTCTGAAGAAAGTTTAGCGCAAACTGCAGTTCGAAGTAGTAATTTTGCAAAAGGCTGGGCCCTAACTACGTCCTCGTCCGGCGGAATCACAATTTACAGTAAAGGCAAATCACTCTAAGAAGAGCCAAGTGCGAAAATTACGTTGTAAACGCTCGCTGGCCTCAGGAGAAAAGCTTACCGATATGAGGCCAGATGAAGCTTCACTTCCAGCCGATTTCAATCTAGGCCCCGCTTTTAATTTTAATTTCGACGCACTCAAAAATAATGTACCACCGCCTAAAACGGGTGAGGGAAATAAAAATTCATCAAGTGCCGGAAGTGATAAACTTATAATCCGCTAAAATAGCCCGTTACCAATACGGCCACTTACAAAGTGGCCTACCACCGTGACTATAGCAGAAACTTTACGAGCAATGCAATTCAGTGGAGGTGCCAAATGCTAGAAGTTATCTAAATATTAGACCATCGACGCTAGAAACGCTTACCAAATCAGGAAACACTAGCATTCATAACCGTCGGTATCGTAAATCGAATGCGGCTGCAATTATCAACGTGCTTCCGCCGGCGCTTAGACGCCTTGTCTATTTGTGGGAACAGCTTTCCAATAATTGTGTGCAACTTGTTCAACCGGACGCCCTCGATCAATTTCAGGAAAATAATGCGAACGCCCAACGGCACCTAACTACGAATACAACTGTTGCTATCACAGTCCAGGCGACAACTGATAATTTAGATAATAACTAGGATACGGACTTTCGGAATGTACGCAAGAAGAAAAAGAAAGATACAACATTTTGTGAACTATGCGAGACATACCGATCCCAGTTACACATCATATGTGCACCGTACATCCCGGGTTTGGAAAATCCTAAAAAAGGGGTATATTTTATAATTCGGGTGAAAATTACTGTGCTGGCTGGGCAGGAAATTGTGGAGAGGGCGGAAAAGGAGCATCTAGTTGGTATTTAATATGCGACAAGTGTTGCGAAAAATACACGAATGGAATTAAAAACTCGAATAATGTAAATACACCGGCTCCCAAATCCAATAAAAATTGATAACCTTTTCGGGAAGAAAACACGTATGAAGGATAACGCACTTTTCCAACTGGAGCTCTCGTTCACAACGTCTAGTAGTTTGGGCACAAACCAGTAGCCGAATCGCACATAAATAATTTAATCACAGATTTTACGCGGTACAGTACTAGTTGAAACTCGCGGGAAATACAATTAAAAGGTTATGCAACCAGAATTATTATGGCTCGCACTAGAACTGTCCTAATGTGTCGCTGCACTAGGGGCAACCGTACCAAATGAACAATGATGTTTGGATTCCAAACGGATATGAACCACCACGGTCTGATGTGTCTTTTATTTATTATTAAAACACCTTTTAATTTGCAAGTACAGCTCAAAAAAGAAAGTTTCGTCGTAGCCAGAAACCACTTTGACCAAGATTTCAGTTATTGGTTAACTGACAAATCGTTTATTTTTTTGGCTGGAATGCTTCAGTATACCGGTGGATTTTTAATTTTCGCTGAAATATATTTCAAAATATTAGTTATAGTCGAAAGCTAAATTTTTTAGTGCAAACCATTGAATACACCACTGCTAGCAACAGTCTCGACTGTTATATAAAAAATGCATGATAGAGTTCCTCATTGAATTTGTTTACCTTTTTTTTTTTTTATAAAACTGGAGTTTATTCATCATTAATATTTTCTTTAAGAGTGCGCATTCATTACATAACGTTTCTCTAACATTGCAATGCCTTTTTTAAACGGGGTTTTCTGAAAACAGAATTCTATCCATAAACTTGGAAACCAAAATTCTCGGCATTTTAAAAACGATCAAAAATCGGAGTGGCGCATAAGAATAAGTTATCAATTTTCCAGTTGGATTCTAGACAATTGGCAACAGGCAAAGCACCCTACATCGTACATTAGAGACTATTTTAAATAAAATATATATTGGTGGTGAAAAAGCTTCGGACATTTTGTACCGAACGTAACCACAAAATTATGGGACAGGTAACTCCTTCATTACATTCACACAAAACAAACCGCAATGTGATCCAGCAAAAAACCAAACCTGAAGAAAATCTCGCTGAAATCGCCGACAAAGTAAACGACGTTTTAGGCACGAAACGCGAATACCAAACTAAAATATACAAACACACAATCGACTTGGAACTGGAACCTAGTCGAACACCCTTGTCGCCTAGAAAACCACAATCACCACCAACCTAAGAAAATTCAGTTTAATGCAACAACCGCACCAGGCGCCAAGATACCAATCTCAACCAAACTGGTGGTTGGTATCGCGGCTCATTTGGTCAAACGCATCAAAAAGCACTCCGCCATACACTTTCATTACACAACAAAAGCTCGCAGCGGCTGAACTAAGACAACCGCAGCACAGCCGCTTATTTATACGGGATTCGGTAAACAACATCACATTTCAATCGTGGCAGTATTTGGAATCCGTTTGTCAATCTTCATGCCATGGTTGTATGGATATGGATGAATTTTTAAATAAGCATTCAACATCGTAGATAGACAGAATGAAACGCATCGGCCCAAATAACTGCAATGGGGCACTCCAGAATATTATGCAACATCATCTAATCTCCTCTCAATGAGTGCACTCTTAATGATAATGACACCTAATCACATGTCGGTACAAAACTATTTGGCCAATAAAATGTTGATAAGACAGCACAGCATTGTTAGCTACAGTCGAACAAATGCGTTAATTACTTCGCGAATTACGAATAAGTGAAGAATGATTGGTACAATGAATTTTTAAGATTTATTTCATTGGTTGTTTCTTTCAGGGAACACCAATCAAAATATGTAGACGACAGGTAAAGTAAATTAAAATTAATGTCTCTAAGGTACCCAATATACTGATTTTAAGAATTTAAAATACATAAAATATTAAAATAAAACTTTACTTACTTGATAAGTGGCCTGTGAATAGCAAGCGTAGGATCACTTTCACCATCTGTAATGGAAATCAAAAAGAGTTATCATGAAAATTGATTATGAATAGCAATGTACGAAGATAAAATTTATTCCTATTACAATGAAACTTGTCGAAGCCGTAACTCGAAAATGCCGGGAACTTGTCGAAATCAAAAAATTTATTCCTGTAAATTAGTTTTGTACTAAACACTTACTATTACTGAAAACTAATTATACCCGGAACCCGAAACGATTTTCCAGTCCGAATTACTCAAAATATATCAAATTAAACTTGAGAAACCCGGATTAAATTTTCATCAACGAAAATACACACGAGAGCACGTAGTGGAAAAATTTTAAACTGAACGAGCTATGCCTATTTGACAATTCAAAAATAATTCAGCTACGCCATAAACCAAATATACATAAGAGGACTCATGTAGAGATTCCGAGGGTTATCTATTATACTTTTGGCAACCTGTATAAGCCTAACAACAACAATGAACTATAAAATAACTATGCTGATATGTTTATAAGATACGTATATATGGATTAAATATAGAAAAAATTTAAATTTGTGTATATAAATATATTAAAACTATAAAATAAGATTAACCTCGGAAAAATTGGCTTATAAAATTTGCACTACTTCAGATTTATGTTATTACGAAATGTCATTGAAGGATAACTAATTGAATTTTTATTTTTTCCGCTAGCTGGGTTTTCCAACTTTTACAATCGTCAATTATGTATGTGAGCAGGCGAACATTTACACTGGCATCTATGAGAAATATGTTTTACTTGGGAATAAATAGATCCAGTTTCAATACACAAAAGATTGTGGTTCACTATTTCATAATTTACATGAAAAAGTGAAATATTTTTGTTAGCAAAAAACAAGTGGAAAAATAACCAAATAAAATTAATACAAATACAGATGAACTTTTCTTTTCAAATAGGCACCCCAACATGAAAAAAGTCATATTAAATAACTTAACCCGCGGCCAAAAGTACAGCCTTGGCCAAAAGTATTGAGCACCCTATAAAATTGGGGTGTACACGATAAGTATCACAGAAAACAACCCCTTTTGTTTGTTTATTATTTTTTCGACATCTAAAAGGACTAAAAACAGTGACTCACACCGCAGGAGTGGCAATAAACCAATAAAATTTATTTTTCCATTTTGTATTTATTCGTCAGTTCGTTACTTTTGCTCGTTGTGTACACATCCAGTGATCTAGTCCGCTTTTGGTGTTTCGATTTGTTAAATTTAGTAATATTCTTAAAATATGCTGAAACAAAAAGAGTTAAGTTTAGAACAACGTGTGCAGATACAGCTTCTGCATGAGCAAGGGAAATCACAAGTAGAGATTTCTAAAACTGTGAAATGTTCACGCTGATCTGTGCAATATACTATTGAGCGATTCGCCGCTAGTCGATCACACAGTAATAGGTACAGAACCGGGCGCAAGCGCATCACCACATACCGTGACGACCAAAAGTTAGCGAGAGAAGCTTTAAAAAATAGGGAAAAAACTTCTTCAAACCTCACTGCTGAGTTGTCAGTACAAATTAAGAACCCAATCTCTGCTCGCGCTACTCGCACAAGGCTCATGAAGCTGGTTTGAAAGAATGTAAAGCCAGGAAGTAACCCTGACTCTCCGAAAAAACAAGAAGGCTTGGTATAAATGGGCCTTAAAATACTAAAGTTTCACCGAAGAAGATTGGTTAAATATCGTTTGGTCACACGAATCAAACTTTGAAGTAACTTGACAATTCTATGCCCTAATAATATTAAATAATATGATTTTAAAATAAAATTCATCGATACAAATATTTTAGTTTTCCGAAGTCTCTACATTTTCTTTATTATTTTGGTACACCTGGTGTGTTTTTTTAGCGTCGCCGAGTAGGCGAAGCATTGACTCCAGAGTGTGTGGTACCAACCATAAAACATGGCGGGGGCAGCATAATGGTCTATGGCTGCATGAGTGCCATGTCATAAATCTGCCCGCAGAATGGCATGGTTTCGAGAAAATGGCATTGAGGTTCTGGAGTGGCCTGCACAGTCCCCGGGCCTGAACCCCATAGAACATTTATGGAGTTTATTAAAACGCAGAGTCAGGCGCTACACAATAAATAACAAAGAAGACCTTAAACGCTGTCTGCACCAAGAATGGAGCGCCATATGTCCTGCAGAATGTAAAAAACTTGTAAGCTCTCTACCCAAAAGAATTTCTGCCGTAATTAAGGCAAAGGGTGGGCCCACAAAATATTAATTTTATATAAATAAAGAGTAATGTGAACCTATAAAAATTGTTTCAATTTATTTCAAATTGATACTCCCAAAAAAATTGTAAGATATCCTGGCTGCTCAATACTTTTGGCCAAGATTGTATAAGGCGATTCAAATGAAAGAATCCGGCTCGACAATAAAATATATCGCTTCTCAATTCAAATGTAGAAAATTTCAAATTTATGGCGCTGTTAAAAATAAAATTAATCTTCAAGAACGTTATCTATATTTCTGGGGATACGAAAAGTTATTTAAAAAATTGTAAAACAAATTGTAAATTATGAAGAAATCGGAGAAAAAGTGTACGAATGGTTCTGTGCCGCGAGAGCCAAAAAATTTCCTATTTAACAATTTCGATGTCCATAAACTAGTTTGCTTTGCTAACCGTAAGGCTTGGATGACATCCAGTATTTTCGAAGAAATTTTACGAGACTTGAATAACGAGATGGTTAAAGAAAGAAGGTATCTTCTCAAAGCTGTTACTTAAAAATCATTAATTGGTAATCGATACGGCGTCAAAGGTTACGGGTTTGTCCAAACGGATATTGGATGCAATTCATTTTATTAAAGATGCAGTAAACAACACAAAATCGGACACTGTAACAAAATGCTTTTACAACTTTGGATTTTCAAGGGGACCCTCTGACGAATTTAGTGGGATCGACGAAGACCCAATTCAAAACAGTCGAGTTGCAAAACATAATAGGAAAGTGCGCTGGACTACTTAGCTATTAATGAAGAAGCTTTGTGTGAGAATAACCAAATGTTAACGGAAATTTTGTCAAATCCAAGTTTAGCATCAACTCAAGCAGGCGAAATTAATCTCGATAATGACTCGTTTTCCCGAATTTCAAAATCCCGACTTTCAAAATCCTGACTTTCAAAATCCCGATTTTCAAAAGCCCGATTTTCGAAAGCCCGATTTTCAAAAGCCCGATTTTTTAATTTTTTTTGTGAATTCGGGCACGCGCGGGCTGGCATTTTGAATGCAATAATTGTAAAGGCTAACGGTTTCGATAACTCTCATGGGCACGCGGAAGGGCGCTGCGTTCGCCCCTGTTTATCCCGCCGAGGGGCTTTAGATTTGAGCTTCGGGGACGTAAGAGCCGGGATCAGCAAATATGTCGCACTGCGTACCGCACGTAGGAGCGGATTATATAGCATATATTAATGACACCTACTCTAGTAGGTAGTTATAAAAACTATTAAATATTAAATTTTAATTTTTTAGCTATAAAAAGAACCAAAATTTTATTTTTAATATTTTTAAAAAAAATCCCGACTTTTGTCGAGATTTTTAAGGTTTCAGCAAAGTCGGGATTTTGAAAGCCGGGATTTTAAAACTAATAATTTTGAAAGTCGGGGTTTTGAGAGTTGGGATTTTAAAATTCGGAATTTTGAAATTCGAGATTTTTTTTGTCGGGATTTTGATAATTCGGGATTTTGTGATTCAGGATTTTGGGCCGATCCCAGTGACTCACTCTCAATTATAGACGTGTCTGAACCTATACCATCTGAGGGCGCAGTCATACAGCATCTCGAATAGGTTTAAAGATATACCTTTAATGAAAATGATACAAAACTAGTAAGTTTATAGTTTCGGAAGAAAAGTTGGCAATCATTTCAAAATCTATTTCATTTAAAATAAAGCAACAAACATTATACAACTTTTTTTAAATACAATAATTGATTAATTTCTCATTACGCTTGTTAATAAATGTTTACATTTTACTTGAAGGGGATTTAAACAGTTACTTACATTTTTAGAACTAGCTCAGATCTACGTTTTCCGCGAGAAATGAGTGATAGGCAAGTAAATTTGGTTACATAGTGAATAGTTCTGGGTCGAGCTTGCAAATACTGGAAGGTTTGTAAAAGCCAGAAATTTTGTTTAGTCCCGTACGATACCGACTTTAACAAGTTTTACGTTTTAGTGTTTGTTAAAGGTGAATTCTAGTTGCCTATTAACCTGTTCCCATTTTCTCATGAGGAATTTTGGCATTTTTCCTGGTCTATAGCAAACTTAGCATATTATGTGAAAACACGTAAAAATTTGTTAATTTAGATGCGCAATAGCCGACTATGTATTACACAAATATAATTATGTACGAATAATTTATTGTATCACTGAAGAAGAAAATAAACGAAACTCCTATGGGTTTTATTTTCAATCAAAAAGTAAACTTTACAACGCATTTTATCGAAACCTACCTCACCACATTAAATAGCCCAATGATCACATATAAAATCACTTCACAAATCACTTAGTCAAATTAAAATAAATTTTCACTTCACTCCAAACCATTTCAAACACAAAATTACAATTAACATCATCAATTTACGTTAAAATCCAAAAATTACTGTAAAATTGGAAAATTACTCGAGAAATATCAAACACGATGTAATAAATTCATAATCACTGCGAACGCACTAAACACAAATACGCAGTAAACAAAATTTTTCACATAAAATCTAAATATCCCGTTATGGAGAATGCGGCTGCGTAAACGTTGTGATTTTAGTGTGTTGTAATATAAATTTGTAGTTTTATTCGCTTTACTATTCAACTCATAAGGTTATTCGCGTGGAATGTCTTAAATTGTAAACACATTTAAATTTTTTAAACTTTTGGGAATAAAACATTTATTTCACCGTTTTAACGTGCAAACGTAAAACCGAACTTGCAATAAATTATACCGGGTGTTGCAAAATTAATCACCCCATTTGCTTTTTATATTATTATGTATTTTGATTTTCTTTAATTTTATTTTTAAATTTCTTTCAGATTAATGTTAATTGCTTCAAAAAGTTTTACGTCAGCAACATGGCGCAATATTTTTAATTTACGTCCAAAATTATAACTCAATTATCGAGAATTCCAAAGAACATACCGTTAACAACATGTGCCTGCTTGCCAACCAATTCGACGTAAAGTGGGTCGACTTGAGCAAGTCATTCATTGAAAAATATTGAGCGAATTAGTGAAAGTGTCATGACATTATGAAACATCTTTAGGGCGAGAATCCACACAGAAGGGGATTCCAATAAAAACTATACACAGAATAATGCATTCCCATTTCCCTACAAGGCGCAAGTAGTTCAAATTCTTAATACAGGTGATGTCTGTGATTAATTTTGGAACATCAAGTTATAAACCAAAATCATCCGGAAAACGAATAGGAAACGGCCACAAAAATTGAGTAAATTTTGATATGCCATTATGTTTAATAATATTCAATCCCACTATATTTTTTTTTTTTTTTTTTGAGATTTGGGTTTTAGGGTGCTACAGTAAAATTGATCTTAGTGTACTATAAATCGGAGAGAAAAGTCGTAGACACCTCCTCGCGGTGCTCTCTGACTAACTCTAAATGAATCAGGTGTAGGAGCGGATGAAGCACCAAGCGGATCGCTACATAAATGTGTTCAATGTAGGACTAAATGCCTTAAGATGCTCATTATTACGTGACCCACACACGTAACAAGCCGGCTGTGCGGATGATACTAGCAATCTTCTCTCATAAAACCAAACAAGTTATGAACCCTAATCAAAGAAATCGGATTACCATACCGAATTCATCACAAACTCTGAAATTGTACACGAACCACGATATAAAAATGGAAACATGGAACGTGCTTAGCATTTTAAGACCTGTGGCACTATTCTGGTAGTTCCCCGGAAATAGGGAACTGGGGAAAGAATTTACATATAAATTATATTTAAATAATCTTTTTCTGGCATACTAAGGTAAAAAGTTAGAGGTAATTTTTTTGAAAACAAAATAAAATTGGGAATAACTTTCCCTGATAATTTCGCTATGGAAAAATTATTCCCAATTTACTAATATTTACATCAAACTTTTTTTCTCAGTAGGCCAGAAAAAACTGATTTATAGATAAAAGCTATGTAAAATCTTTCCCCAGTTCCCTATTCCCGGGGAATTACCAGAATAGGGCCACTGGAGATATCCCGAACATTTCGAACCACTGAAAGAGTTACACATTAGACGTAATTGCACTAGTAAAGCTTAGATGGTCTGGGAGTGTGATGTATGACACCACCAATGGTTACACACTTCATTCCAGCGATCAACAGAGGACCATCATGCCGGCATTCAAGATCAAACTCTGCACTAAAGAATTCTACATCACGGTCGTTAATGTACAGTGATCCACAAAAAAGTATATTGTACATTTGGAAATCGATTTTCATATTCGATATTAAGTATACCGAAATCTTATCATATTCATGGAATCAAATACAAGCTAAATATGAGCATTGGTTAGTTTTCTACACACTTAAATATTTTATGTTGGCCATGAAAATAAAAATTTAATAATATTAAATTAGTATTTCGTCGGGCCTCCTTTGGCGTGAATGACAGCCAGTAGACGTTTACGCATGAACTCAACTAAATTTTTAATGTCTTTGACATCAATTGGCTCCCAGACCTGGACCATTACTTGTTTAAGCAGACCTGACTTGGTGAAAACTATTTCACCGATTTTTTTGTCCAGTAGCAAATTTACGTGAAATTTTTCCAAAAATTATGTTGTTGCCTTTGAGCGAAGCTTGGAATCGTTGTCTTGCATAAATATAAAAATTATTCTAAGACGTAGTTTCCGAGCTGATGGTTTTAATTTTTTTTTCAAAATATCAATATGCAGCATAGAATTCATTTTCGAATCAATAAATTGTAGATTTCCAACTCTGTTTCATGCTATGCAGAAGAATGTTGCCACCACCGTGTTTTACAGTGGCTCGAGTACAGCTCAATCAAGGGCATATTAACATACCTCGTGGTGAACTCTAATCATCGTTTCATATGTAAGCTTGTCAAATACCGGTTCTTTCTTGCCATTCTAGCATTAAAACGAGCCTTATGAATTCGCAATCGTTGAGTGTTTCCGCTACTGCCCTTGAACTTTGGAAGCGATCCTTGTTGACCATACCGGCGATAATTCGATAAATTCTCTCAAAAGTTTTGCGTTTGCGAACTCATCCACTTAGATCACTCGTTGTTCCATAGGTATTAAAAATTTTTATGATCTTCTGAACGGCTGGCACTGCAATTCTAGTTAGCAATTATTGCCAAATTAAGTATGCAGAATTGGGTTTGGGGTAAAACATGGATTTCAGTGAAGTTCTTGAATTCGGCCTTGCTATGCAATTTCTTAACTAATTAAGTTCAAATCTGGTATGTTGAGTTTAATTGGGATTCCAATATCAATCCCGGATGAAGTTCTGGATTTTTTTTACAAAATAAATCTGAAAATAATCGGCCATGGAATTACTAAGTTCCTCCTCTCACTATAGCCGAACCAAACCTGGCCCCAACCGACCAAGGGATGACCTAGTCAAATTCAACATCACCCATATTAAAATTTTCTAGAATCGCATTCCTTTCACGAATTCATAATAAAAAGTCAATAAAGCGGGATTTCGAAAAGGGGAAATGATTTTGATATCTTGAAAAGCAAGATTTCGATGCGAGCCCAATGCAAAATAAAGGCGTCTACTTCATGTAAAATAGTGGTTTAAAGCTTCTGCACATCTTGATCAATAAAAAAAAACAAATTTAAAAGTGCAAATTATTTCAAAATAATATAGATTATTTATGGAATGTTTTGGATGCATTTGGAATCCGACCATCATACGAAAGAGTTTGAGCGATTGAAGAGATGCCCCAACCAACAAACTTGAAAGAATTGCAAGCTTTTATTGGTAAACATATAATTATTTTACCGTTTTTTAACCATTTTTGCACCTCATCTTGTATCAAAAATGTCCATTATTTGATCAAAATGGCAAGAAAATGATTTTTGGCAAATAAAGAAGTCCATTGTGGAAGGGCAGTGATTTTTCGTGTTTAACTCTGTTGGAAAGAAGTATACGATAAGTTTTTCACCGAAGCCGCTTGATGATCATCGGATCGGAATAAATAAGATCAGATTGAGAAAGACTCCCTTTTGATCGTATATGACTGTAGAAAGTTTCACCAATATCCCTATATTTTGGTGACGGACCATAAGCCTTTTGTAGCACTGTTCTCCAGCGTTTGGCTATATTTCTCATTGGGATACCAGTACGGGACAACGCCAATGTACTTTCATTATTTCCCGTTACCGAATGTAAAATTTGATCATGAAGAGTTTAAATATCAAATGAACGAAGAATATCACGAAATGTTTGGAGAGTTTCCTCTGGACAATTATATGAGAAGGAGCTCCAATCCTATGTGCAGGAGCAATGGTCAGGCTCTGTACAAAACCGAGATTTTCAGAATTTCATTTAAGAATAAATTCGATTGCTGTTTTCAATAACGTTCTTCTTTTTCAGATTGAGGGTACTCGAGTCATAATTCCTCTCAGTCTGCAAAAGACACTTTTGCTCCTGTTGGAAACTGGACATTGCGGTATTGTTTGAATGCAACAACTGCGCCGTAGATACTGCTGGTGACCGAACATGGACAACGGAATCGAAACCACAGTGAGGAAATGACGAGCATAATAGGAGATTCCTTGGAATCCAAAAAAGGTGTTCGGTCAAAAAATGGGCAATCGCAACGAAGCCGTGGGAACGGTTGCAAGTTGACTTTGCTGGACCATTTCTAGTTTCTCTTTGTGGTTACGTCATAAAGATAACAGTCATAACTACCAAATCTACGGTTCGCGCGCTACAAGAACTTTTTGGCATAGCAGGGTTGCCAGAAAGCATTTTAAGTGATAACGGGGCATCGTTTACATCAGCAGAATTTCACTCTGTTGGCACAATCTTGTTGACTACTTAAAAACTGCGCTTTTTCATCCCTCGTCAATTAAGGAGGCAGAAAGGTTTGTGGTATTTTTCAAAAACGATGTTTAGTAGTTACCGATTCGGCTGCTCATTCTACTATCTCTTATGTTTCAAATATTCACCACCCCGTACAATACTGAATTCAAAGAATCGTTAGATCTTTTAGAAAATTTTCCAAACCTAAAATATATCGAACGAATTATAATTTTCCTGCCCTCATCGTAAATCGTTAGAAAATTTACTGATTTTTTTAAAGGATATAAAGTTAAATATAACTTTAAAATTTACACACGGGACAAACCTGCATTCGGGAAATTTTTGGTAAAATTTTCACGAGCGCATCGATAAATTATATATTTTTCAGTTTATTCAAATGAACCAAAGTTAAAACAACTTTTTCTAAATTTAGCATGAATCGTGCACAGTATTAAGCCACTGTAAATACACAGAATATTTATTTTTTTATATATAAATCGCGGTTCATTGATAGGAATTTGATCTGTTGATCTTGATTGAAATGTGATCATGGTTTGCGCGACGTTTTAAAAATAAAATAAAATATAAATTATAATTTTCGGTAGCTTTTATGAAATCCATTGAATTTTTTTATTTTTATATAAAATTTTTTTAGTTGGCTCATGATTTTTGGTTGCTATTTTTTATGTTCATATATATGACGGGGTACCCGTAATATTCGTGTACATATACATTTTTACCATTTTGAGGAGGAGTGATGAATGACATGATCATAAAAATCAATAAACTTACCGACATTTTTTGTTGTTGTTGTTATTGTTTCGTTTTGGATTTTTTTTTTTATTTAAAAGACTAAACAATTTATTTTGGAATTACTATTAAACAATATTTTTTAGTTTTTGATTGGAGACAAGATGGAGAATTAGACAATAAATAGACGAAAATTTGTATTGTTCGAAATGAAAAGTTGACATAAAAATAAATGACAAGACCGCGCGCGGTGAGTACCGCATATAAAAATATTATGTATATGTGCCTAAATAAAAAAAAATCGTTTTAATAATATTTATGTACTCGTACAGTAAAACCGCCCAATTTTTCTTATCATTCTACCATCTTAAATTATATTATTAAAATAAAAAGAATTTTATTTACCAAGGAATCTAATATAATTAACCTAGTTAGAAAAAAATCTTATTATATGTTTAAAATATTTTTGAAGCAATTTTTCTGTATATAGTGCACGGAACAAAGTGGCTGAAAGACACACGGGAAAAATTAATAATTCTCTGTTGACGGTAATCTTATCGACGAATACAGAATTTTCAAAATGAATTAAACTTCATATTTTTGAACTTGTCATAGGCATCAATTGTTAGCCGGTGTACATCTGTGCTAAGTGTAAAAATCATTAAATTTAAACAATGCACGGTTGTCAAGTCTCCTACGTGAGATAAAACGATCTGAATTTAAATGATCATTTATCATTAAATTTTTGAGTAACATACTTCGATGTTCATTAAATGGGAACCCAAATAATGTTCAGAATCTCCAGAAAAATTATTCAGGTTGCGGAAAGAGGTATTAGAATCCCACTAGACCCCATTGAAAGTTAAAAATATTTCAACTCGAGTATGGAACTAGTAGGCAGGACCTAAAGCATTTTTAAGAAATTTAATTGGTTTTGAGTTTAGGAGCGAGTTTGATGCTTTTTATTTCCGAAGTCATGTACGCAGAACGATTAACCAAATCTTAATAAAAAGTTATTTTTTTGATTAAAAATATAATTAAATTCGACTTATTTTTAATAATTTTTAAATTTACATGGTTTTTGTAATGCGTCCTACTTCCCTTAATGAAAATAACTTCATACAATTTGCTGGAGATGGAGCCATACAAAAGTTTAAAAAATTTAGTGAAATCTTCTTCCAGGCTTCATTTATCGCCCTAATAAGGTTTTCTTTGATGCCAAATTGTCCACCACCTTCTTAAACTTTCCGTCCAAGGCAGTAAACCCCACACGTATCCATGATATTGAGATCGGGAGAATACGGTGGCCATGGCAAAAACTCTACGTTTTGCTGCGATATCCATGATTTGACATAATCTAGTCAAATGCTGATATATCCATGGCAATGGCTCAAAAGTATCATTGAAATGGTGAAATGCTTTTTCAAGAATGTATTTTTAACTTGACGCGGTCATTATCTCCGGTTGGAAATGACAAATCTCACTGACCATAAAATGATAGAACGCCCCAAAATGCCTCCGTCGAGGCTATGGTGTTTTGCTAAAAACTTTTCCTCTTTTCGAAGGTCGTGAAAATAATAGTTAAATCCATCGGGACCATCTAAGTAAATTTCTTTTCATCAGAAAAACGTTTCCATTTTCAGCCCATGCCATATGTAGCTTCCGGAAATGTAATCTTTTCTTCTTCCTCTCCTGATTTAGAACCAGTTCCTTTTGAAGTTTTTTTCGAATAAGGTGATCTGATTTTTTAATGAATCTGATGATATCCTGATGTAGCCTCGACAGTTCGGCCTTTTTTCTTAAAGCCACCAATCTCATTTGGATTTTTTATAAAATTGAAGATTACAGTCTTTCTTCCTATTGTATCTGCAATTGCATGTACAGAATATTTTTCGCTGTGTGAAATTGGGCCATCTCTTCCTTACCAAGTTTTTCCTCGATTTTTTTGTTTTTTTAAGCTAAAACGGTATTTTAAAAAAAAATGATTGCAACTACATGGAGTGGCAGTCATTCCACAACTCGTATTGTTCCACCGTGCATAGCAGCACGAGACTAACAACAACTACAGTACATCGTTGAAAGTTGGAAAATTTGTGGTTGAAAGGAAAATCAGCGAATTTAATGATACATTTTACAGATGCAAGTTACAAGCATCAACCTGTAGTAACGGCACCAAACAGCATGAACGTTAGAGCACTTCTAGGCACGATGGACAGAAACCAGAATCCACTGGTTATTTCACATTTTAGTCAACAAGCTTGATAATCAGACTAATAGTTTATGGGCATAAGCGTCTAAAGTTTGTGGCAAAAATTAAGCAGGTTTTTGAATTTCTCGCAAAAAGGAGCGATGCAACAGAATCGCTAAATATCGAAACAAATGTTCTCAACCCCAATCAACTATTTCAAAATTAAATGATAGAAGTTATATAGTTGCAAGGGAAAAAAATAAAAGCCAGGTATTTTCAGTATGTAGTTGAGAACACAAACTGCTTGAGTGTGGTAAATTCAAATAAAGTAGTGGTAACTGAAAGAAGATCAATGTTGATTCAAGAAAAACTTGAACAACAATCCCAGTGTGCATATCTGCGAATCTAAATTGCGCTGCAAACAGTGCAACAGAAAACAACACAGTTTATTACACAAATATTCAACAATAGCAAACGTGACTCAATCCGAAAACCAGTGAACCAAAGCTATTATATTGAACTGCACCACCAGTAACCAAACAGGAAGCTCCATACTACCCACTGCCCTAAGCTGGGTTACTGATGAGCTGAATCAAAGCTATTTATGTATGGCATTGCTAGATTCCAGACCCAAAGCTTTGTTCATTAGAGAAAACTGTGCTCAGAGACTTCAGTTGCCTAGAAATATTGCCAAAGTTGATATCACGCGTATTGAAGCCACCTTAGGTGGATATACGAGAGGATCCGTGTCGCTGAAAATAACAACGCGGAATAAAGGCAACCAAGTTTTAAAAATCAAAGCATATGTTTTACTAAAATTAACAGCAAGGCAACCACCGATGTCACGACTCATTCGTTTAGGCAAGAAGATAGTCCTGATGATTGGAGCTGATATAACTTTTTTTGAACTATTAACGGACGGAAGATTCACCACACAAAGTCGCTTAACGATGCACACACTCTTCTAGCATGGATCGTTGCGAGCGAATCTTTCGAAACATTTGACTACGGTCCGTCAATCTAAGCAACCCGGATGATAAACTAATAGTAATTCTGTGCATTACTTCTCAATAGATTGCTCATAACCAGCCAGTATAGGCTGGCATGGAACTTGCAATATGCAAATGGTCTTAAATCGGTCATATAGCAGTATGTCCTCGAGTTGGCCGGGAGGCGTAAAATAAGAGCCTAAAAAGCATAACCGCGGAAGAGCAAGGTGAGCCTTGAGCCCCAAAACAGATCGCATAGTTTAAAAGTTTTATTTCACTGCTAAATTTTATTTTGCGGTACGAAGATTAGGTAGTGAAATTTGTTTGTTTCGTATTAAAATGTAGATGTCTCTGTTTCACTCTACACATTTTTCACTCCGTTTTTATCTGCAGATACGATAAAAATAAGCTAAATTTTTGACATTGTATCCATTATCTTTATTTGTTGGTAAACAAACTCACATAAAAAATATTTTGAGAATAACAAAATAATAATTCTACATGAAGCTATCTGCGTTAAAATTTTACGAAATTCTACAAACTAATTTTTGATGGAACATTTATCAGCTTAATTTTGGAGACCAGCGAAAATTTCATTTCACGTCCATACTAGCCTTTTAAGTTAAGTGTTCAGCTCGCGCTAAGATAAATTTTAACGTGAGTCCACAAGTCTCCACTAAAGTACAGATAAATTAATAAGCTAAAAAGTTTATGTAGAGATAAATTTTGACGTTTTTTTATTTGTACTACGACAAACAAAAATATAGTTCGAAACTATTTTCATAGTCTAGAAAATTATTTTTTTCATCTTTTTTAAGAAAAACATAAATTTTCACATTTTGCTGTCAAAGTTTTTCTAAATTGTATTGTTATAGGCAGATAAAATGCTGCAAAAACATTTGTAGTGTTTCCACTAGCACAGTCTATATGTGTAGTTATCTACAAACTTTTCACGTCAACTGCGTGCCGCATCTGGAAAAATCGTGAGCTAAATATTTTTTTGTTATTTAGCTAGCTAAAACGTCAAATCTGTATGTAAAATTTATCTTAGCGCGAACTGGATGCCGATCTGAAGTGTAAATAAAGAACCACCAGCCTCAACCAAATTGAAGCACTTAAAACCGTTAAAAACTAGGCTTTTCAGAGTTGGAGGAAGAATCTCAATTGTATTGATAACCTACACAATTAAACATGCAATAATATTACCAGCTGGAGATAAATTTATCGCACCAATTGTGAACGAGCACCATCTTCGATATCTCCATGCTGGGCAATGTTAGAAGAAATGAGCACATCGCAAATCAAGCCAATCCTGAATTACAGACCAATATGTGTATTATCCAGTGGGGATTTAAATGATTTAATACTAGCCCATTTCCTGGTCGGTCACCCCACAATGCTACTGCCAAACGACGATCTATAAGACGTCAAGTTGTCTAAACTACCCAGATGGTAACTTGTGCAAAAGATTAATCAGAGGAAGAGGTGGCACCCAGAATACTTAACCAATCTGCAACTCAGAAATAAATGGAACAGCAAACATCCATACCTCCTCCAAAGTAGTTGATGGGTGGAGTTAAAGACGTTCATCCCGGACCAGATACCGCATCATTAGAGTTGTAACACAAATTATGTCTGCTTCGAATCAATTGAATCAACCGATTCAGGGCGGCTGGAATGTCATAACGATTATTATTTATATCTACAGTATCGCGTAAATGTCGAATAATTTTGAGAGCGAGACCAATGTGCACGTGGTGCGTGTGTGTGACCAGTAAGAATATAGAAGAGTATTTTTGGTGGTACGTTTTCGTTTTGGCGTGTGGGTTGATATGAGTTGTGAAAAGATAGGCGAATGACACACTCGAAAAATGAAAATATCCTTCTGGATTTATTTGGTGCAACAATTTTTTTAATTTAGTCTCGTTTGAAATGTTAATTTAAAAAAAGAGAATATTTTTTTTGGAATTGGATAAAAATAAGTCCGCTTTTAAAATTTTGATACAAGTTTTGTAATAAAAATAAAACAAAATTATATTTTTCATTTATAGACGGAAATATTCAATGTTGTTTAGGTTCGAACAACAAAAATTAACAAGTCAATGAAGTTAGCCCGAGCCCGAATTTTTTGGTGGATTTCTTGGATAAGTGTAGCCATCCCGAAAAAGTGTAAATACATAAAAAATGTAGCACCATCCCGAAAAATGATTTATACGTGAGAAAAAGAAAGAATATAGAAAAATAATATTATTGTAAAAAAATTACTGGTAAACATTTTTTTTTTTAAATTTATCTAACCCGAATAATTTGTGTAGTTGTTATGGGTGCACATTAAATTTTATACCGCAATACCTGGAGATAAAGCCACCAAGCGGCATATATGGTCAGACAGGCCACGATACTAGCTAAGACGTAGAGTTGACTCAGAGCCCATATCAGGTGGAAATAACCTTTTTTTTTAAATTTATTTGTTTAACCTGAATAATTTGTGTAGTTGCTATGGGTGCACATTAAATTCTTACCACAATACCTGGAGATAAAGCCACAAAGCGGCATATATGATCAGACAAGCCACGATACTAGCTAAGATGTAGAATTGGCTCAGAGTTCATATCAGGTGGAAATAACCTTTTTTTTAAATTTATTTGTTCAACCCGAATAATTTGTGTAGTTACTATGGGTCGACATTAAATTCTGTACTGCAATACCTGGAGATAAAGCCACCAAGCGGCATATATGGCTAGACAGGCCACGATACTAGCTAAGGTGTAGAATTGGCCTTAAGTCCATATCAGGTGGAAATAACCGTTTTCTTAAATTTATTTTTTAACCCCAATAATTTGTGTAGTGACTATGGGTCCACATTAAATTCTATACTGCAATACCTGGAAATAAAGCCACAAAGCGGCATATATGGTCAGACAAGC
Organism: Nephrotoma flavescens; assembly: GCA_932526605.1. Taxonomy (NCBI): domain Eukaryota; kingdom Metazoa; phylum Arthropoda; class Insecta; order Diptera; family Tipulidae; genus Nephrotoma; species Nephrotoma flavescens. Next base: position 42,049,435 of record OW052222.1, read on the forward strand.
CACGTTATTAGCTAAGCTGTATAATTGGCCCCTGTCCAATCTTAGATAGTATCGTAGCCTGTCTGGTCATATACGCCGCTTGTAAGTATTGCGGTATAGATTTTAATGTAGACCCATAGCAACTACACAAAGGGGTTAAATAAATACATTTAAAAAAATCTTAGATAGTATTGTCGCCTGTCTGGCCATATATGCCACTTGGTGGCTTTATCTTCAAGTATTGTGGGATAGAAGTTAATGTGAACCCATAGTAACTACACAAATTATTCGGGTTAAACAAATAAATTTAATAAAAGGTTATTTCCACCTGATATGGACTTAAGGCCTAATCTATATCACAGCTAGTATCGTGGCCTGTCTGACCATTTTTGCCGCTTGGTGGCTTTATTTTCAGGTATTGCGGTATAGAATTTAATGTGGACTCATAGTAGCTACACAAATTATTCGGGTTAAATAAATAAATCTAATAAAAGGTTATTTCCACCTGATATGGACTCGGGATCAACTCTACATCTTAGCTAGTATCGTGGCCTGTCTAGCCATATATTCCGCTTGGTGGCTCTATCTCTAGGTATTGTGGTATAAAATTTAATGTGCACCCATAGTCACTACACAAATTATTCGGGTTAAACAAATAAATTTAAAAAAAAGGTTATTTCCACCTGATATGGACTCGGGGCCAACTCTACATCTTAGCTAGTATCGTGACCTGTCTGACCATATATTCTGCTTGGTGGCTTTATCTCCAGGTATTGTGGTATAAAATTTAATGTGGACCCATAGTCACTACACAAATTATTCGGGCTAAACAAATAAATTTAAAAAAAGGTTATTTCCACCTGATATGGACTCGGGGCCAACTCTACATCTTAGCTAGTATCGTGGCCTGTCTAGCCATATATTCTGCTTGGTGGCTTTATCTCTAGGTATTGTGGTATAAAATTTAATGTGAACCCATAGTCACTACACAAATTATTCGGGTTAAACAAATAAATTTAAAAAAAGGTTATTTCCACCTGATATGGACTCGGGGCCAACTCTACATCTTAGCTAGTATCGTGGCCTGTCTAGCCATATATTCTGCTTGGTGGCTTTATCTCTAGGTATTGTGGTATAAAATTTAATGTGGACCCATAGTCACTACACAAATTATTCGGGTTAAACAAATAAATTTAAAAAAAGGTTATTTCCACCTGATATGGACTTGAGGCCAATTCTACATCTTAGCTAGTATCGTGGCCTGTCTGACCATATATGCCGCTTGGTAACTTTATCTCCAGGTATTGCGGTACAGAATTTAATGTGGACCCATAGTAACTACACAAATTATTCGGGTTAAACAAATAAATTTAAAAAAGGTTATTTCCACCTGATATGGACTTGAGGCCAATTCTACATCTTAGCTAGTATCGTGGCCTGTCTGACCATATATGCCGCTTGGTGGCTTTATCTCCAGGTATTGCGGTATAGAATTTAATGTGCACCCATAACAACTACACAAATTATTCGGGTTAGATAAATTTAAAAAAAAAAAATTGTTTACCAGTAATTTTTTTTAGATAATATTATTTTTCTATATTCTTTGTTTTTCTCACGTATAAATCATTTTTCGGGATGGTGCTACATTTTTATGTATTTACACTTTTTCGGGATGGCTACACTTATCCAAGAAATCCACCAAAAAATTCGGGCTCGAGCTAACTTCATTGACTTAAATTAACAGTGATTCAATATATAAAATTGATGGTAAACAATGAATATTTTATCGAAACATGATAGGCTCGAAGTCATAAATAAAAATTTAATTGAAATTGGGTGACGGAAAATAAATTTTTTTTGTGTGGTGTCAAGAAAAGTTCATTCATCAGCTAAAGCCAAAGTAACCAATATAAAATTAGAAAGGACTCTACGAAAGTTTATTCGGATGAATGATCCGGACAAAAATTGTACACGTGAAAACCGAACGAGTTCAATTTAACGGCATCGTCATTCAACGATTAGGGGCGGACGAAGGATGCTCGCTACATTTTATTTTTCGGGCGAAATACAGGATCTTTTGTAACTGAAATTTCAACGTGTGCCGAATTATTTACGAGTACCGGATTACTGGTGGCGCAGTTATTATTGGTGCCGCAATTGTATTAACAAGTGCCGGAACGTGCGGCGCGAATTATATTAATGGCAAGAGTACCACATTTCTAAACGGACTTCGCAATTTTTCGACCGTTGCCCACCAAAGCAAATATTTCCGGCAGACGTGCCACCACGTGGGATCACATATTTACGGCGGTCAATCGAGGCCAAATTTATTACAGATGGGAAGACGCCCAACGTTTCTATTTTCGGTCAAATACGGGAAGGCGCCCTACGGGTTTTATTTTCGGTTATATGCGGGAAGACGCCCAACCCAATTAAAACACGTGGCCAACCGGTCATTAGTCAAATTATATAACGGCGGGAACATGGCTATCCAGATTTTGGTTAACAACGAGAACACTCCCAACATTAAATTTTTTCAATTTTTATTAAAACTGTATATGTGTAATTAACGGTTGCCTGGCTCGCACTTGGTGTACCTTGGTTTAGCGATACGATTTGTTCAAGGCCATCGACCATTTTTGTATTTTGCTCGATTTATTGGTTTCGCTTTTAAAATTATTCACATTCCATTGACACAGACCATTTATTCAAGCTATATTTTTTCTCGCACTTCGAAATTTGTCACGTTTAGCCCTTTCCGTTGGACTTATTATTTCCGCTGGACAATTTTTTTTATTTTGAATAAAAAACCGCACTGCGTATGATTTTTTTTTTCTTATCAGCCCCGCTTTATTTTTGTTCCTTTACTAACCTGGTGATTTCGCATATTTTTGTTTTGTGTTTTTTTAATAAGATGAAGTACTAATTTCCTTTTCGGACCGGTATGTGGGGAGCGGGATTCTTAATTCGTGTCGGTTCATTCGGAAACGACTGTAAAATCTACAAGGAGTCCCCTTCGCACTCTGGCAGTTTCAGGCTGTCGGAGTGTGAATTGTGGGAGATCCTCTAAAGGTCTCTGCGGATGAAGAGGGGTTTTGATTGTTGGAGAAACGTCCCTATTCTATTATGCTGCTTCGTTGTGGCTGAGCATCGCCCGACATAATTTTGGTGTTTGGGAAATATAGTTTCAGTGTTTATTTTTATTTTATTCTGCTCTGTTACACAGTGGAGGCCAGGAGCATGCAAGCTTCAACAAATTTTGTTATAAAAATTGTTGTATAGAATTTTAGACATATAGAATTTTAGAAAATAAATTTCTTTTAACACAGATCATCAAGTTGTTCACAAACCGACCAAACGGCTCAGTGGTTAAAACTTTGGCCTTTGAATCGGGAGGTACGGGGTACGAATCCCGGGAGGGATTTTTTATTGTCAGTTCTCTGAGCCCCTGCCGGAGTACAGAACTCATGGGCGGATCTTTCCAACACCAGTACTATAAGCTGACATGGAATATGCAATGTGCAGTTGGTTCTAAAAAAATCAGACCTCTAGCCGTACGTCCTTGATTTAGCAGGGGACTACCGAAGGTAAGGACGTGAAAGCGAACTGCGAAATAGTTGGGAGTGCTTCGGCCCCAGAACGGATTGTAAAGATTAAATACTATCAAAAAACTGTTCACAAGTGTATTACATACAATAAAGTACATTAAATATTATCAATAAAAAACCATCAAACGGAATATTTGCATTTGGAACCTTACCATTGGTACGAAACACTATCACTCTTCTCTGAAACACTCACTACGACTTTGCAAGGGTACCAGGCAGTTTCAATAAATAAGATGGTGAACACTATCATCGAAGCTACAATAGTAAATGGAATATTTAAAAGAGAAGATGTACTGTTGCCATGCATCCTAATGGTTCCGACCGATATGCCATTCAAATTCCAAAGTTGGCAGTTTCCGTTGAGGCCCGCATTTCCAATTACCATCAATAAAGCACAAGGGGAATTCAATTGGAATATCCATGTTATACACATAGCAAGATGCAAGTGGGCTGGCTGGTCATATCACCTCGACGATGAGGATTTTATTCAAATAAAAACTATATCATAATTTATTTGTGCTCCCGAACCGTTTCCAATTAAGTACCATAATTAAATAAACTCCCATCACCCAATTGTAATTTAAGATGGTCGGGAGAAATTTTGGATATACACACGGATTAAACCTCCGATAAAACAAAAAATAAATCGTAAATGATTAATTGATTAACAACTAAACGAACCTTTAAAATAATAACCTAAAACATTTTCTCATATATACGCGCATGAATAAAATTGATGATCACTTAAGTATTTCCATATATAAAAGATTTTCAATTAAATTGATTATTGTTTTTGGTTTTGGTTTAAATTTTTTATAATATTTAATAAGATGACACATAAAATGGATGTAAGACAATTCGACATCGTCTGTGTGTGACAAATATATAAAACAAGACCTTTAATTTCAGCTCGTACACCAATCCATCAATATTTTTGTGATTCATTTTTCATTTATATACCAAACCACAAAATTTTTTTATTTAATTTTTATAAAACATATCTTAAACAATGTCTTAGAACAAAGCCTATCCTGTTATACATTCTTGGTACAATCATCAATCTATTTGAATATAATAATTCATTCCACCTTCATGATATTAATATTATCGAAATGAATGGAAATGCTTCACTTTTTCTTCAATTAATTTAGTTAGTTAGATGGAACTTCTTGTATATTTTAATTCTTCTTACCATTGTTCTTATTTATTATGGTGGATGGCATTCCAATACTGACAGCTATAGTAATTCTTTTTTTTTACTTATTAACATCAATCGTGTAGTTAGCTTCTGTTTAACGATATATACGAGATAAGAATGATTTGAATAGAGATGTGATAAATGGTCTATAGAGAGAATTTATCTACTTAAGTCTTCTCTATATAAGTATATGGATTAGTTTATAATTGCGCTAAAATTTAATTGAATTTTATACCGAAAAATACGAACCGAGAATTTAAGGAGTGGCCCAGCATGAATGAAACATAAGTACTCTAAATATACGAAACTGTATATTATGTAAGATTGATAGATCCATCAAAATTTTTAAATAGGTTTCATAAGAAATCGCGTCGACTCATCTAGATTGCTCTACATTATTATTTTAATTGCTTAACCCCCTAATCCTTCCGCATAAATATGTTTTTGTTTAAATACATAAAACACTATCCGCACATTGGTTATATACAGCATATAAGCATGAACATAGCACACATAAAATTACAGAAAAGTAATGACACTAATAAAACGACAGATATAACGCGCTGCTGCTGTTGCTGCTGCGAGATCAAGATACGGTTTAATCTATTTATTACTTATAAAATAATAAGATATGAAATATATATTGCTACTCGTGTTATTTTATTCGATTTTTATATATCAAGAGATAAATAATTTTACAAACAAACAAACCAACAAAATATTAAATTTATTATAAATAAAATAAAAAATGATATATTATTAAATTAAATCTCGCGTGGAGCTCTTTTTTTTTACTTTAATTTCAACGGGTGGTCTAGAAGGAAATTATGTATATACTAAGGTGTTTTGGTGAGGTGAGCATAATATTTGTTTATATACTATATATATTCAGGTATTCTTGGAAGTTTTGACGGTAGCAGACAATAAACTAGAATTTGTCGCCGTGATCTTCTCGCACGCAAGACTTCTACCGACGAACCGTTCCTGCGATTCCGCAGGTCCAAATCCGCGTCCTAATAGTTCAAGTCATGATCTACTTAATAAATTTCTAAGGTTAGTGAATCGAAATGAAGATAACGAATTTACATCAGAACCACCTAAATTTAAAGCCAGAATGGGTATTGTTTTCTATACCCACAATTATTTTGTTTCGGCCAAAAATTTGTCTCACACCAACAAAACGTTTGCTGTACTGATAACATAATAAATATCCACTACTACTAGGTGCTACATTTAGGTAATCCTGGTGCAGCAGTTCAACATATAACAGCTTACCGCGCTACTGAAAGAAGCCGAAAATGTCATTCGAAAAGATCTGCATCTTTTTTTTCGAAGGAAAAAGCATTTTTTTCTTTATGAATGTAAGTTACCCGTACAGGTATATACGATAAAGCAATGAAGAATTTATGTCGAGTCTGCTCTATGATGGCATAGGTGGTTGGCTCGAGGTGACTCATAAAGCATTTAAGCATACGTTTCAACCCAACTCAAATAATTATTTTCATTTATAGATGTGCATGATCATTTCGCCGGGGTTGACTCAGTTGAATCAAATTGTGGGATAGTTTGCTAATTGGTCTTTTCATCGTGCCAAATTGTGATTTAAGTGTAACCACTTGAACTACTGCGCCCTTTCCTGGATGTAATTATATTACACGACCATTTCGAAGGCGTATCATCCATGCATGACAAGTACAATGTCACTCAACTTCAACTTGTTTGTTTTGGTCACTTATGTCCCTGCTGAAGTGAAAGTTACTATTCAGTTTGCCAACGTTGCCAAAAGTGTTTGCCCATTTTCTGTAAATGTTTCCATCGTGATAATGTGCTTTAGTATGTGCTTTTTTTAAGTAATTAATCATAGGTAAGTATAGTATCTTCTAAAACATTGTACCAATTATGAAAGGTTATTTAATTTTGAATAATAATCCGTTTAAGTTGGGCCCTTTAAGCATCGGCACTGCCCTTTAAGCATCGGCACTGCCCTTTAAGCATCGGGGCACTGGAGATTGCAGAGCACGTGGTATTCGAATGCCCACGATTTACTGAGAAGAGGAGAAGTATTTGCGTATTTGGGCTCCAACAAACCTGGCCTCGGCTGTCTCTAGGCTAGAATTGCTTAGAAATGCTATAAAGAGCAAAATTCTAGTCAATTAAGAGACACCTCAGGCTGAGCCTGCCTCGTGAAGTAATACCTAACAGTAGTTCCACTGAGCCGAACTGAGAATACGAAACTCTCACGTGTTTGTTATATTGGTTCACGGGTGAACCCTTTGAAAGCCCTCTTTTCAGCCCAGGAAAAATACAAACACATGCATAACCGTGTGGAGTTCCCTGCTGACCAAACAAGCGCGTTCCCAGATGGCTGAACACTTTGCAGCGATTCTCCTCAAAATTTTAATCGGATTTTAGAATATATACATCCGAGGTTCCTCTAGTAATGACACATATTTTGCGTTTGGAATGAAATTGATGTCCTTCCCGAGTTCATCAAGAACTACTCGAACGAGCACTACTACACCCAAAAATACCCAGGAAGAAAACCCATCAGAAGAAGTATTGGACACCAATGTCAGACAAAAACCAACCTAAGGGGGAACAGAAGGAAGATATGATGACGTGAAGCTCCAACTACAATACAGGTCTGAAACCACCTTGCAGGTGGAAGCGTATCACAACGCACACTAGGAAATCCACAAACAGGTCCGTGGTTAAACGCACAATTAGAAGGCGATGAGAAAAGCTTAATTGTCCGGATTTGTTACAAATCACTAAGTCAGGCAAACTTACGTATGCAGAGAGTTTCAGAAACTTTAAAATCAATCCTAGCGTAAAGGATAGCGGGGAAGCGTAACTCGTAAGCAGGAAAAGATGATAGAAAAAAATCACTGGCGAAAATACTATACATACACCAATATTGCAAGCCTCTTTGATAGAAATACTAGGTAAAAAGCCCAGGTAAAATCCCTTAAAAGGATAGATGAGATCCTAATCAAGATTAAGGAAATAAATCAGTGGTAGCAACACTTTTTAGACGGGACTATGTTCCCAACGTATAATCATGTTGTTGGGGAAAACATACGAAGAAACTCAGATAGCAGTAGTCGGTCTTCTGAAAATGGTAGCGAGAAAAATGTTCGATACAGGTAAAATTCGTATTGGATGGGTGATTTGCCGAGTCTGGCTAAAAACAAGTCCAAGTGAACAGGCATAGATATATTGTATTCCGTAGCAGTAACGATCACTCCAATCAATAATTGAAATGCGGAAGGAAAGTCATATTTAAGAAACAGCAGCAGGACGCAAATTGCATGTCATGTAATAAAAACGCTATCAATACGGACAGAAACCATGTGGTTGGAAGCAGTGAATGTGCAGCCTACCGCAGAGCTTAGCTTGTTGTTACGGATTCAACCGAAAAAGTCGAAGAGAGCCCAATAACTAACGAAGCTGAGTTTTGGACCATCTAATCGGCGATGCCAAGTATCGAAGGCCACGATTTTCAACACGATTGCAGCACGATTGTCATCAATCGAGAACATGCTCACTATCGCTTCTCGAAATTATCTTATGCAATATTGAAAATTATCCGATGATTTGTAGGGGGCGAGCCGAGTTCATTAATTGAAATATAACTTTCGTCAGTAGCAACCTTATGAGACATGTATTCAAATGGGAAGTTTGGGAGATGTAGAGTTTGGGAGAACGAGGAGATCGCGACAATGATCAACGACACCAGGACCATTCGATATACCACCAGTTACCTAAAACAACGACAAAAAGGTCAGCCTTGCGAAGAAGATATTTAAAATGATGCAAACGGATGATGCATCATTTCAAACAGGAACGACCATATCAGAATAGCCACCTACACCTGAACAACAAAAACATTCCTTTGACTTTGAAAGAAACATAATGACGGCACTCTAGCTTTAACTTAAGAGAATGGACGCTAAATTAGGTGAGCAAATAAACTAGCAAAACGAGCACCTAAGTGTCTGATTGGCAGAACTACGAATCAACGTGGTCGGTTTGCCGAGATAAATCAGAAAATAAATCAAATTTAGGGAAGCTATTATGATTTTTTTTCGATTTCGTGAAATGCGATATCGTAATTTCGATCCGCCGCGAATATTCCTATATAATAAAAATTATTTTTTGGTCGTGAAATTGAAACCCATGAAGTACGCTATTTTCTGTTGGTTTTAGCTAAATAAAAATAAATTTTACAAAATCGAATCAATTATACAATAGGCCCCCTATTTTCGCGGCGGGTCGAATTTTACGAAATCGGAAAAATCGCATAATAGGCCCTCAGTCGAATTTTAGTAAAATCCAATTTCGATTATTTTTTGGTTCATAATATGGCGAATTTCACGATTTTCGAATTTTACGAAAGCAAAAAAATTACATAATACGAATTTTCGCGGAGGATCGAATTTTACAAACTCGACCCGATTTTTTTTGATTCATAATAGGGCGGATTTTACGATTTTAGAATTTTACGAGAGCAAAAAAATATTCAAAATACGAATTTACGCGTCGGATCGAATTTTATGAAATCGAAAAAATCACAAAACAGGCCCTCAGTCGAATTTTGACATTCGATTTTCGTAAAATCCAATTTCGATTTTTTTTTGGTTCATAATAGGGCGAATTTTACGATTTTCGAATTTTACAAAAACAAAAAAATTACATAACACGAATTTTCGCGGAGAATCGAACTTTACAAAATCGACCCAGTCGAATTTTGACATTCGATTGTCGTAGAATCCGATTTCGATTTTTTTTGGTTGATATTAGGGCGGATATTACGATTTTCGAATTTTACGAAAGAAAAAAATTTGATAATACGAATTTACATGGCGGATCGAATTTTATGAAACTGAAAAAATCACAAAATAGGCTCACAGTCGAATTTTGACATTCGATTTTCGTAAAATCCAATTCCATTTTTTTTTTGTTTTTTTGTTCAATAGGACGGTTCAATAAGACAAATTTTACGATTTTCGAATTTTACGAAAGCAAAAAAATTTCGCAATACTAATTTTCGCGGCGGATTGAATTTAACGAAATAGAAAAAATCACATAATAGGCCCTCAGTCGAATTTTGACATTTAATTTTAGTAAACTCCGAATTCGGTTTTTTTTTGGTTCATATTAGGGCGGATTTTACGATTTTTGAATTTTACGAAAGCAAAAAAATTTCACAATACGAATTTTCGTGGCGGATCGGATTTTATGAAATCGAAAAATTTTTATAATACTCAGTCGAATTTTGAGATTCGATTTTCGTAAAATCCGATTTCGATTTTTTTATGGTTCATAATAGGGCGGATTTTACGATTTTTCAAATTAGATACGAATTTTCGCGGAGGATCAAATTTTACGAAATCGAAAAAATCTTACAGTGCAACCCCCAACCCAGACGAATCTTGACATTCGATTTTCGTAAAATCCAATTTCGATTTTTTTTTTGGTTATTATGAACCGAAATTGGATGTGAAATCCAATTTCGATTATTTTTTGGTTCATAATAGGGCGAATTTCACGATTTTCGAATTTTACGAAAGCAAAAATTTACATAATACGAATTTTCGCTGAGGATCGAATTTTACAAACTCGACCCGATTTTTTTTGGTTCATAATAGGGCTGATTTTACGATTTTCGAATTTTACGAAAGCAAAAAAACTTCACAATACGAATTTTCGCGGAAGATCGATTTTTTCGTAATCCAAAAATCACATAATAGGCCCTCAGTCGATTTTTGACATTCGATTTTAGTAAACTCCGAAATCGATTTTTTTTTTGGTTTATAATAGGGCGGATTTTACGATTTTCGAATTTTACGTGGCGGATCGAATTTTACGAAATCGAAAAAATCACATGGGCTTATTATATATAATAGGCCTCCAGTCAAATTTTGACATTCGATTTTCCTAAAATAAGATTACTTTTCATCTAATTAGTGACGCGCATGAATGGATTAACGAGATTCCCACTGTTCCTATCTACTGTGGGCGGATTTTACGATTTTCGAATTTTACAAAAGCAAAAAAATTTCAAAATACGAATTTCGCGGCGGATCGAATTTTACGAAATCGAGAAAACCGCATAATAGACCCTCAGTCGAATTTTTACATTCGATTTTCGTAAAATCCAAATTCGATTTTTTTTTTGGTTCATAATAGGATTTTCAAATTTTACGAGAGCAAAAAAATTTCCTAATATGAATTTTACAAAATCGAAAAAACCACATAATAGGCCCCCCAGTTGAATTTTGACATTCGATTTTCGTAAAATCCAATTTCGATTTTCTTATTTGGTTCACAAAAGGGCGGATTTTACGATTTTCGAATTTTACGAAAGCAAAGAAATTTAAGTACGAATTTGTGCGGCGGATCGAACTTTACGAAATCGAAAAAAAATTATAATAGGCCCGCTGTATACTCCAATTAAAGAGCTTAGAGAAAAAATATAGTCGGCGGCCAGCTAAAGGAATTTGAAGGACCAATCAGGCAGATGCATGAAAATAAAATTAAGCAAGTGTAAGCCCGTCTCGAAACACGTATTTCGCAAACTATTGGAGTTGGCGAACTAAATAAAACGTTTTCGATAGAACCAGTTGCCGGAAGCTCAAGACAAATTTTAAACCTTCCGGCATTCGATGGCGAGATCCCATTTAAGAATATTAAAGTTTGACAAAACGTTCGAACGAAATTGGCGCGTCAACCTTACAGCAACCACCAGTGGAGTGGACGTGCTGTCAAGGACGACCATCTGAAACTCAATTGGAAAACCAATGCTTGAGGTAAATATATGAGTGAAGGCAGCTAGAGCCAGTTTATCAACTCATTCAGTAATGTTGCGCAAGCTGCATTCAGAGGATACCAAGCAAATAAAGGTACTAATAAGGGGAAGTTGAGCCATCTAACACAAAGCTATTGGAGTCAAAGAAAATTGCAACAATGACACCTGGAACAGAAATTTGGAATAAGAAAACCACAGCAGTTCAAGAAATAAACAAAACCAGATGCAAACGCTGGGTTCTAGCTCGGATAGTGCAAGTCTACTTAAAGAGAGTTAACGAACAGCGAAAAATAGGGACAAATTGGCTTATCAAATGGAGCAAGGATCTTTGGCAGAGGTCCAGCAGAAGATTTCAGTACAATTGTTGAGGGTGATTTCGGTCTTTGCTGGCATTTTTCCGCAGCCTTATACAGCATACTATTTTTGTAATAAAAAATCGCTTAAACACAAATAATGAAAGATGTTACGGTTAGTAGTATTTGTCGAAGATTTTAAAAGCTTCAAAGTTTGAGCTTTAAAATATAATTATGAATAAATGGTCTTTAATGTAATTTAAAATTGAAAGTAATGGAAACAAATAATTTTAAAAATTACATATAAAGCACAAATTGAAAGCTACTGACAAAAAATACGACACCTGGATGTTTTCTTTAAATTTCGACGAGATTTTTCTTATGTACTTTATACCTCTGCTATTTGAAATTAATACTAGACTAATGCCACTCCTCTAAGCCACTGTATATCTAATCCAAAACAATTGAATTATATAAGTTTACTTATATATTTATTTATTATTCTTAAATTATTTTAAATCTCGTTTAAACATATTTATACGAAACGGAAGTCAACCTTCAAATATAAAATAAAATAAAAAAATTCTCTCTATATTCAAATCTAAGAATAATTTCTTAAGACGTTTCTAAAAAGTATTAAAAGCAATTCTTATTTAATTTATTGATTTATGAATGAAAAATATTTAAAATATTTTTCAAACGAAATAAACTAATCAATCTTGAAATGTACCAAAGATATATACGAGAGTACATATCGAATGGTAATCTTGTAAAGACAATAAAAAATAATTAAAGCAAAAACTAATAATAAGACGACGACGAAGAAGAAGAAGAAGAATGACATAACTTGAAAATAAAAATTGAAAACTAATTAAATTTATATAATAAAATTTATTTTTGTATACGGGAGCTTTAAAGCTTTATGTACGCTATAGAGGTACATTTTTTTAATGTTGAATTGTGGACAGGTAATAATTTACTAGATTGACGTAAGTTAAGTGCGCGCAATTTTTGATTTTAATCAATTACGAATTTTTTTTATTTTGTTTTAAATTAAAAGTTGATCTCGACCCGGTTTTATGTGTATCTGCGGTAGCAATTTGATATGATTGACGATAAGACGCGATATCATTAATATGTTAATGTAATCAAGATTTGCGATATATTAGGCGCGCGGGGATTAAGTAATTGAACAATTTTGGTATGCCCATAAATATATTCAAAAAAAAAAAATAAAAATGTTCACCTTTCGCACGATATATGATTAATTTCCCATTTCTATTTTTTTATTGCAAATTTAATTAAATTTATTATTATTGTTTATATTTCATCACTCGGCCTGCATATATAAATTTATAAATCCAATTGAAGCTTTTTTTTATTTATTTTTTTAATTCCAGTATATTTTATTTCGTCGCACAAAAAAGCTCCCGAAAAAATATATACATATATAAATAAAAATTCATCCCCAATGTATTGTACATTTTTGTCCAACACAAAAACTAATAAAAAAAAAAAGTGAACAAGATAAGCCTACCGAAATAACACAGAGCTGTATACCAAATAGCAACACAAAAATAAATAAATAAATAAATTTTATTGTGTACCAAAAAAAAAAGCATAAAAGCTCCCACCAACAAAAAAGTATAAAAAAAACGAAAATAAATTTTTGGTTGCCATACAACCCGAAACGAAATAAAAATGACGTAAAAGTTTTATTTTTTATTCGTCGGGGGCTTTTAATTCATGGTTTATGTAATAAAATTATAAAAAGTGTAATTTGAAGAGCTTTTACTTGTCCAAAACGTATAATCATGGCTAAAACATTATATTATTACTAAATTCATATTGCATAATAAAATGTAATGTGCGGTAATATAAATTCGTCCGATTGAAATGGAGTATAGCGAGAGTTAAACGGGTTTCAGATGCCTACAAATAAGACATCATATTGAAACCCCATAGGAACAATGAAGGTTCAGTTCACTATAAATTTCTCTATATTTAACAATTATTCTCAATAGAAGAATTTTTCAGCATCTTCAGAGTCTGAAACAGTGTAACTGCTAGCAACCTCAAACCAATTGTTAATCTCGACTCGAGATAGGATTCTGAACAATTTATGGGTTCTGATAGCATTAAAAATAATTAGCAAAAAACTGAAGGCACTGAAATGTGATTTTGACAATTTTTAGGTTCCACTAGTGTTTTATAAAACACTAGTTAGAACTAGAATGCTGTTAACTTTAAATCAGCTCTGGATTTTTATATTTATCGACTATCGTAGCGCATTGTTCTCCCGCCGAGTCTCACTATATTGATTGATTCAATTGACTGATAACGCAATTCGTTTTCTACAATAATTCAGAGTCAACAGGATTCTCTTATGTTAGCTGAGGTGAACATTTTTTTAGGGACCTCCTAGACCAAAAGTATAGTAAAGTAAATTTGTACGGGCATATTGTGAAAACCTGTTAATTTTGGTATAAAATCTTTTATCAAAATTTGAATACGATTGGATGAATGGTGTGGAAACTTATAAAAAGGGTAATCTTAGTCCAGGGGACCGGCCCTTGAATTCGACCATATCACTATTTTAATATAACCCATTTTTAAATTATTTCAAGTGAAAACCTTTGGAAAAATGAAATGTTAGTAAAAAAATGTGCCGAAGCCCCTAGACTCCGGGGTCCAACCCCATCAAAAATATCGTAAGGTTGGAAACAACCTTTCGAAACAAGCCAACATTTTTGAGAAACATTTGTATAGACCCAGGGATGGACCCCTTCAAAAACATTACGAAAACCTGCTCATTTTGACATAAAAAACCTATACCAAATTAGAATGCGATTGGATGAAAGGCGTGGAAACTTATCAGAAGAGTTGTCTTGAACTAGGGAACATATGCTCCTCAAATTCGAATATGTCACTAATTTTAAATAACATCTCTCCTGAGCTCACTTCCGCAGAAAAATTTAGAGAAATTGAAATTTTAGAAATTTCTATCGGTGCCCCTAGACCCCAGGTCCCAAGTGTTGTACAACCTCAGAAAATTTCGCGGACATGCACTCAACTACCAAAACACTTCTAGCGCAATCGGATAAATGGTATACAAATTGGGTCTTTCCACTTTAAAGTCGAGTAGCAGAACTCAAATCGAAAACCGCGTCCTACTTAGATTACAAATTAAAATCCATCGACACAAAAATAATTACTGGCTCACTATGACCTTAAATGCCTCGTAACAAATTTTAAGACGACACTCGAAATTGTTAAAGTATTGGACTTCTCCATTTAAAACAAGAACTCCTAATGCTCGACCCACTGTTTGGTTTTAGATCTGTTAGGTTTAAAACAGAAAAATCGAATGATTTTTCAGGAAAAATACCATTTCCAACTTGGTTTAAAATACTTGTTTGCTTTGGCTTTTGCTAACTACAGCAGCTCTTAGAAGACTCTAATTTTTTAAAAGTAACATTTTTTAAATATCAGTAATTTTGTTTTTTTCAATATCGGATAAAACTGTTATTGAGAAATTTAAAAACTCCAGCAGTACAAACTGGATGCTTTTAGACCCAATCTCCAAAGCATAAGTTACCCCAGTTTTTTCATCACAGGAAATTTTACACAAGAACAAAATAGCCCATTCAAATTTTTTCCGGTATTTATTGTTTACGTGCGAGTAAAATAAATAGATATATTAAAAAGCTTTATGTAATGTGGTCCGGCGGTAGGAATTCTCAATATTTAAAGTTCGAAATAATAATGTGTCATACTACAAACTGAAAATATTAAGAGTAACTGATTGTTGGGAACTTCAGTGGCAGCCGTATCATGTATGCTAGGATTGCAACAATCTTCTGGCATCGATAAGGCTTCATTTAAAAATGATAATGAAAATCGTCAATAACTTCCTAAAACTTACTCGGCCACAAATAGCGAGTAGTGTTTTGAGATAGTACGTGGCAGGGTAAATGCTGGCCAAGTAGCCAGCACCAGTCGTATGTTCAAATTTGAGTAAATGCCCAAGTGCCAAAATCTCAGGAGCAGTTAAATAAAAATTTGTTACTCTTAAGAAGTTCTTGGGCCGGAAATGATGCTTTACAGGGCATCCCAAATAGAATTCCTTTTTTCCTTTTCCTTAAAGAAAAATTTGAAATAAAAATTGAGAAAAAAAAAAGTTTCCGAAATTTTTTCTCAAAAAGGAAAAAGCAATTCTATTGGGGAAGCACTGTTATGTTTTTAGTACGTAATAATAAGGGCCAACTGTGAAAAGCTCGCCAGTGCCAGCTTTACAGTCTATAACTTGGAAGACCTTGCTGTGCCGGAAATGGCAATTGATATTTTGAGATGATACATTATAGGAACGCTGGTGAATGCTGACCAAGTGGCGCCAGCACTAATCGTATGTTCATGTTTTAGTAAATGGCCAACTTCCAAATTCTGAGCTGAACGTAAATACCAATTTGTATCTCTTAACAACTTCTTAAGCCGGAAATGGTTCTTTATATTTAGAGTGGATAATGACAGGGGTAAACTATGCCTAGTTAGACCTCTTAAACTTTATGCATAAAAGTATTTTGTTATCTGCTTGGAAGATGACAACAATTTTACGATTTGTTTACCTGGTTCACTTCTAAGTACGGCTACTGGTTGTTTATATGGCGCTTGTCGTCGATAGATATATTGATGGTGATCGTTCTTTTGGTGCTTTCGCCTCTTCCTCGTGAATTTGACTATCATTTCCACACAGAGCTTGGAAACGGTGGGTCTAGGACACTACCCCCAAAAAATTACCCCTTCCCCTCCATCACAATACTCCCAGCCATTATCCCCCTGTCATTAACCGCGAGTCATTACCCCTCGGCCATATTTTCCTTCCCGTCATTTCATCCCGATTATTACGCCCCACCATTATGAATAATTTCGATTAATTATATCTTAGCACAATTCGTTTTCGCATATGTTTCGGGTCTCAAAGAGATTTCCTATGGATATTTTACAATTCATCGAAATAAAATTATATCGGTGGTAAGTAGATTTTGTAGCGGATTATGGCCATCAGATGAATATTTTACTTGAAAAAATTTCAATTCCTATATAATAATTCGAATATTCCGTGAACTTAGGGGCCAATTGGTTGGTTCTAAGTACCAAATCACGAAAAACATGAATATTATTGCGAAATATTAGATTATTAAGGGATCGTCCGATACCGCTGGTTCGGGAAAAATTATTAAAACAATTTATATAAAGTTTGCAAAAAATTTGCTGATTATCAAGATTAAATTTAGTTTTTAAATTTTTTACTATGATGTATTCGAGCTGAATCTAGAACTTTAACACAGACATTCTCTCACAAAAAAAAATATAAATCTATGTTAAATCTCTATAAATTCAAATTATAAGTATTACGATCCGGTTTGATCTCTCGTTTATTAAAAATCGGTCAATAGTCCTTCCACTATCTAGAACAGTAAGCCGTTTCATGATACTTTTAGTAGGAGCTATAGTAGATGTGGTTTTTCTCGTCAAAGGATACTCCAAAATCGAAAAGTATGTGCTCTTAAACAGTATATTTTTCCATACAAATAACCATTTTCTAAAAATGAACCAATTGTACAAAGAATAAGATCACCCACTTTTCCCTTGGTCTGGAAATTGTCTCAATTAAATAATGCACCTCGTGCATTATTGCAAAAAATGTGCGAAAACGAATTGTGCTAAAATACAATTCATCGAAGTTATTCATAATGGCGGGAAAGGGATGGGGGTAATAATCGGAGGAAAATTGGTCGGAGAGTAATGGCGAGGTGGAATGACCAGAGGGGGTAATATCCAAAGTGTAAAGTCCTGTTACGAGAAATGATTATCAGTTCTTAATTTTATTGCAAGTTTTGGAGTTTCTAAGCTAAATGCAAACAACACTGGAGAGACTTCGGATTACGTTTTCGTTTGGATCTTACGGTTTTATAACATTCAAAAGCTATTTGCGCTAATGAGTATAAAACAGCTTCCCTTTCATTGACATTGCTGTTTTGAACAATGGCATTATTCATATTAGCGATATCGTTTGTGAACCGCTCACAATTCTTTGCACTGAAAATAAACCCGCTGTCACATTCCACGCATTCGGGACTTCAGTTTTTTTTGTCACTATACAGCTGTAATTTAACACACAGAAAAAATTCTATTGATAGCAAAACAGAAAACAAAAAGTTATTCCATATTTTCATCTCACGATGGGAGGGGATGAAACTAAAAACTTCTCCCATACATTTTACAATTTTATAAACATAATACGTATTTCTCAACCCATACTTCTTTGATTTAGCGATTTTTTACGAAAAGTGTAGCTACACAAATTAACGACAAGTATAATTTCTAAGAAAAAGTAGCAATGAAAAGTGTAAATAGCAAACCTTTACTAAAAAGTTCATTAAAAATGCATATTTGATGCAAATATCGGGATCAAATTTCATCAAAATAATTCTAGTCTAAAACTTGGGGGTTATTAAAAAAATTAATTCTTTAAATGCTCAAACATTTAATGAATTTGATGATTTGAATGATATACACATGCGAAACTATGGCCGATTAAAATAAATTCAGAGATGTTACCTAACTAGTGTAGGCATATGTCATCTAATAGGGGACAACTTGAGCTGTTCGAAATAGTTAACCAAATTTAAATAAATTGTTTTAAGGTTGCTGTTTCAGGACGTAAAATTTCATAAAAATTCAAATATTCGTCAAAATAAATGCTACACTATGGCCGATTCCAGGAGTTTAAAAAATGTTACCACATGTAAACATATATCGCTTAATAGTGGACAAATTCAGCTATTTGGAGCAGATAACCATAAAAAATTTGGAGTGTCTCCACCAAAGTTTCAATCTGCAAAATTATTGAAAAATTCAAATATTCTTCAATACTATGGCTGATTCCAAGAACCTCAGTGATGTTACCAAGTGTGGGCATATATCTGCAAACAGTGGACGAATCATCCAATTAACGCATCACACATTTAAAATTATTTTTCATAATCTTTTTAATAAAGGTTTGCTATTTACACTTTTCATTGCTACACTTTTTAGAAGTTACACTTTTCGCTAATTTGTACAGTTACACTTTTTCACTAATTCGTTGAAAAGTTTACTTTGTTCTTTGATTTTCTCGTTTCATACCTTTTGCTTTTATTGAAAGTAATTTTTCTATCGGAAAGTTATAATATGAAATCTGTTAGTTTATGATAATGAAATCTCCTTGCAACTGGCTGAGCCAGAGGCGGACCAATCCTTCATTTCCTCTCTAGGACTTGAAAATTGTTATAAATTTTTATTTTATTTTGTATTTAAGTTCAAAATTACAAATTATAATGCGTTTCTCCACTATTCTTTCTTTTCCTTCCTCGTATTACTCTCCATCTCCCACTCGCTCCTTTTTTTTCATATAGGAAGAAAATGAATCTAAGGCAGTGTGATAAACGAATAATAAATTTCTTCACCAACTCAGTCTCGAAATTAAAATTTCAGTTCCGATTCTCAACATTCTTCCCCTGTAACAAGATTGAGATCGAGTACTGCTACATTAGCTGTCGACCGAGTCTACGTGCCGTCGGCTGTTCTCGCAATTACGTGCCTAACCTGGTCACTATCCTTTGATATGATAACGTCAATTACTAAAACTTTCACCCACGAGTTTCGTTTCCTTTCATCCATCACAACAACAACGTCATCGATTTCGATGGGCTTAACTTTCTGGAACCATCTAGTTCTTCGAGTAATATTGGGTGGACATTTTCGCGTCCATCCACGCAAAAATTGATCAGACATCAATTGAGCCATTTTCCAATCGTTGCGTAAGAAGTTGACGTCACTTTTTAAATCGGTAATGGGCTTCATACCACTTGATGACCCCAAAGAAAGTGGTTTGAATGATAATATGTATTGATATGGTTTGATTAATTTAAATTGATAATATTTTCAGTGGAGATGCTGGCGGATTGAATTTCTATCGTATTTTATCGAATTTATTTCGTAGACAATTTAGAAACGCTTTCAATATCTGAAATTAATATCGATGGTTTTTCTATATTACGTGAAAATTGTGGTTTCAATTCTTCGTCTATTTCACTGCTTTCCATTGGAAGCCTTCGAACGGGCCAATCTATTTATGGTTCATATAAAAACATGGGTCCTACAAACCGTCTATTCGTTAGGAACATTGTGGGGTCAGATTTAGTAGTGTTGTCGGCTACATTGCGCTTAGTCGGAACCCATCGCCATTGTGAAACATCAATAGATCCAAGTAATTTCCCTGCTCTTTATGCGACAAATATTGTCGATATCGTTTGTGATCTGATCTTATTCACCAAAGCAACATAGTATATACGCTAAACGAGTGCCCTGCAGGGCCGCTTGTAGTTCCAGTCTAGGAATGGACATTAGTTTCTGCGGCGCAACTTGTGAATACCATCTTCATATTCGAAGCGCAAATATGGAGCAGCTGCATACGCAACCTTACTGGCGTCGACAAACAAGAGCAGACCAAGTGTTTTAAATTTTGTCTTGATGTAGCATCTTAGTATCTTTAACTCTCTTAGTTGTCGCAATACATTAGTCTAACTTTTCCATCGATTATTTTGTTCATCAGTGATCGGCTCGATTTGACTGCTGTTCGCCATATATCTTGAAGAAGTATCTCTATATATACAAGGATATAGGCTATCAGTCCAATCGGATTAAAAACCATCATTAAAGTTCGAAGAACTTCCCGTTTTGTAGGTTTCCTTGTTCCATCCATGATTTCACTATCGATTCGATTGAAATTTACACGATAGTAAAAAGTATCATCTGTAACTGACCACCACATTCCAAGCACTTTCGCATCATCGGATTCTCTGCTAATATTCAAACTCTAGTCTGTTAGTTGCTCAGATTGTTCCAGCTCCCGTAATACTCGTCTAGAATTTGAAATAAAATTTCTCCGCCTTTGACGCTTCTGGGCTCTCTTCATGGAATTTCATTGCGTTTAGATTTTTTACGAATTGTGGCGAGCTCTGCGAGCATGTTGCCTCAAATGCCATTACTCTCATGACATAAACATCCGGTTGTTGTTCACTTCCACCGTCGTGCCAGAGAAATCGTTGCGACTTTTGATCTTCCTCTAATATTCAGATTTAATGGAACATTTCTTTTATGTCATCTATTAGAGCAAAGGGTCGTTGACGAAATCTCATTATAATGTGCGCCAGTGGAACAAATAAATCTGGCTAAATCGGATAAATGGGATAAGCGGAATAATAGGTAGGTACCATGTTCGCTTGTAGATCATCATCGTTTCACTCTTGCTTGATTTCCGAACAAACCCTTTCTCCTCATAACCCTTCAACAGCATTTTAATTGTCTCATTCAAAGCTGGTTTACTTTCAAATTTTCTTTCACAACAGGCTAGACGCCTCACGGCCATAGAGTAGCTGTTTGGGAAAGCAACATTATTGCTTCGCCATAACAGTCCGGTTTCGTAATGATTAACAACTTTGCGTGTAGTTCTTTCCATAATTTCCCTCGTTTACCTTTGAATCTACCAATTTCTCAAGAATTTTAACGCCGAAATTTTCTAAGGAGAAAAACTCCTTCACTTTGTCATGTAGGTCATCGTTCGCATTTTGTAAATAATTTTCCAAAACTGAAGGCTGGATGCATTTCTCATCGAATTGGCTTGAGATGTATACAAATAAATGCGCATTGATACATTTAGTGGGGATTTGGTTTAGTTTACCGAAAATCACCCATCCCAATCGTGTTTTGGCAGTGATTCGTTCCCTCATATGGCCTTCTCGAATCTGAAATGATACTGCTAAATGCAAGTGTTGTAACCCAATTAAAATTCTAGGCCTAGCATTTTCATAGCAGACAAACGGTATATTTTGTAGGTGACTGAACTTGGTAGTGGTACTATCAATTTCCATTGTTTACGCTGGGAGATCGGTGCGTGCAACCGTGTAGGCGTTGGACTGCCTGTCCATTTTAATTCTAGGCTGTTTTGTGGACCATCGAGTTTTAACTTATTTGCCAATCCTCGTCTATCAGGGTTAAACTGGAACCCTCATCCAAGAAAGCAGATATTTGACGTTAATTCTCAACAAAAACCTTTCTCAAATTTTACTGTTAAAATCTCAACAAATTTGTATGCTGAACCTTTTTGGCTGTCTCGAGCCCAAGTGATAAAATTCGTAAATCGTGGGAATCTCTACAATTCAAAAATATTTGACACGGGAAACAAATTTGTATCGTTAAAAAATGGAAAAATTCTAATGCCTAAAGAATTTGTTATTTTAAATAAGTTCTAAAGTTCTATGGCCATCTATTGTGCGAGTATGTGAACCCGCTGATCGTGAGAATTCCCGCTATGTTTATTTTAGTGAAAGTTCTATGATATTCTATGCATTTGGGTACTTCTATTAAAAATTACCGATTTGTTTTAACCAATAGTTCCATACCCTATTGGCCAATTTATAATGAAATAAAGAGTTCCGATGTCAGTGAGAATTCTCGCTATTTGAATATACGTGACACAGGAAACGTATCGGTTCCGTTGAAAAGTAGAAAAATTCACGTCTGTAATGAAGAAGCAAGATTCAGTCAAATATTTGTAACTGAATGCTGACCCAAAGTAGTTGTATTTGATAGCCACCAATTTGATAAGTTAAATGCTACTGAACCACCTAAAATTCAAGAACAGAGTATTTGTCTATGAGCGCGTTAATTACATTGCAGTAACATGAAAAACCTGAAACGGTACGGGAATGTAGTCAAACTTTACATCCATTTTATATACGCTACTACATCCAACAATAAATGAATTTTTCATCAATGAATTAATTTCAATTAAATTCTGTGTACTCTTTAATCTTTTTAATTCCCGTTGACAACACAAAGCTCACAAATAATAAACCATAATTTTCCCAATTCTATAAACGCAGATAAATCGTTCACAAACAATCTCTCGCCCAACCAACCAAAATTATAAAAATAAACACACAACAAACAATAATTTGTATGTCAAAAACAGATTTTGATAAAATAATTAAATATGAGAGAGAGATATCTTTTGCGGATAAAATCTTCAGGACCAAAGAATTTTTTGTGTGTTATTCAGGGCGAGCAAAAAACATAATATATTGTGTTGTTATCCAATATTGTTCCCATCAAACATATGCCAATTCAGTATGTATATATGTGTGTGTGTAGTAGGTACTATAAATAAACCAATCATTAAGGTTGGATAAAAAATAATTTCCTATTGTTTCGAACATGAACACTGAACACAGGAGTATATAAAGTAGTACCACGTACAAGAGAGACTACGACATCGCACCCCTTCAAAATAAAAAAAAAAACAAATCTCTGGCGAAAAGGAAAAAATACAACAACGACAGATGTAAATGCTTTAAATTTTTTTTTTTTTTTTGGTTTTCTTATCACGAAGATGAAATCTCTTAGAATAACTGATAACATTCAAACAACTAACCTTTGTATAAAAGTTCAATTCATGTACAAAAAATTATTATAATCATAATAGTAAGAGTACTAGTTTTATGAATAATTTCCATTGTACACACAAAAGAAACAAAACAGATTTTTGTGTATTTTGTGTGCGAGCGCGCTGCTGCTTGCCTGCCTTGCCTGCCTACCCAGTAATTTTTATGTACTGCTTTACGGCGGGACACAATGAAGCCAAAAAATGAAATATGTATTTATATATAGAAAAGTGCTCACAAAGCTATATTGTGGATTTTTATTATTTATTATGCATAGGAAATAAATCGATTCAATGACATCTTTATTGTGCCGCTTGGTCCCATGTTGAGGTCTCATTTATCTTATATGCAATATTCACATATAGGAAAAATTAAAATTAGTACTCAAATGTAAGAGCTGCGAGATATGACATATAAGGGTTTATTGTATATATACTGTGTAGCAGAAAATGTAATTCAAAATATATTTCTATAGATCCTAATCGCACGAAATATTGTAAATGCATTTTAATTCAGAATATAAATGTACCGTAATGTATATATGTGGCCTAATTTACATGCCCAAATTGGCTTAAATTACTATTATAAACCAAATTAAAATCGCATCAATTATAAAATGCGGTTAAACCGAACATTAAACACAATACACATGTTATACGATATATGATGTAATTTTATCACATTAAAATAATAAAGACGAGATAAGACGTCAAAATATACATATATATGTAAGATTTCATCTTGCCATTGCGCGCCGTACGATTTTATCAACCAGAAGAGTGTACGCGATATAACAGTTCTTGTTGTATTTTTATGATACGATATACGTTCGGAATAATGTAGTGATTTTTAATCACTCGACAACATCGAGATAACTACGTACGTGTATATTACGTTCTTTTCGTATAGTCGAAGTCGCGGGAACCGCCAATGTGATTTAATATGGGAAACATAAAACTATAACAAAATTAATATGATTTATCCGTCTTTTAACAAATTTTATTATAATTTCGTACCAAAAACCACATAAATGCATTAGATACCAATCTAGACTCTATATAGACTAAACGCAAATAAAAAAAAAAAATATTTAATTTGTAAGAAATAAAAATAATGTTAAATAAATTATTATTACTATTACAACAACTACTTACTCGTATATATGTAATATACTACTACTTTATTTATTCTATTTTCATTCAAATATATTTTTTTTTCTGTTTTGTTTGATAAGATTCTAATCAAAAATTCTATTTAGAGTAATTTTTTATGTCATTTTGTCTCGTCATTTTATTATAATGTATTTATACAGCAGTGTTGCCGGTTTGTTAGTTTTGCATAAACTATTATTGAAGAAAATTTCACGCTTTAGTGTAGGATAGTTTTAGAAGTATTTAGGAACGTTAGACAATGGGCTAAATACTCGATACGCTTTAGCATGAAAAATAGCAAATTGCGAGCTGAAAATGACGTTTTCACATACTCGATTTTTTTGCGTTTTCTTTGCAAGCAACAATATCAAAAATGTTGCGACCAATTTTTTACTCTCGCAATACAGAAATATAAGAAATATTTAGTGAAATCGTTTCAGAAAAATAATAAATAAATTAAAATTAAAAACGTCATCAAGCGTTATTTTATAAATAGAAATTTGCAATATTTTAAAAATACTAATTTTTGAAATATAATAATTTGTGGAAAATAAAAATCAAGCCTTAGAGCCTTAGAATAACAAATATAATTACCAATAGGTAACTAACGGACCCGACAGCCGTTGACTTGCCCGAACATTGGCTTGCCTGCTCTTAACGGGTTCAGCAAACGTTTCTTCGATATTCGAATTTTCGATAAACTATATATTAAGTGACATTTAACATTGAGTCATTGTGTGATTTGCTGTCGCCCAAAGTAAAATAAAAAATGAGTGCAATTACTTGTTATTCTGCGCCGTTCCGTTCTCGTTTCATGGGCAGACGATATTTGGTGCTTGTCATTGGCACATTTGGCGAAAGAGGCAGTACTTTTCGTGAGATGAAAATAATATTGCTGTTGTTGCATGCGTGTGTAAATACCTGGCGGCTCTATTTTTCATATGTATTAGCTGTGTGGAGAAGACTGTGTGGAACTTAGTTGGTCGGTGAGCTCATAATGGATCTACAGGTGACTGAAGATGTGGTGACTCATAAAAATGGACGCTTGTACGCTATGGATCCACCCCAGCAAGGTCGTAGATTATCGGTGGAATATCTATAGAATACTCATCCAGCGGCTAATCGCAATATCGCATATAATTCGCAAATATTGTCGCACGAATAACTTTGACTCCACGCACGAAAAACTATGAAATCTATCTTTTCTTTTTCTTGCGCTTATCTTTTCTAAGTAGGTTCGAGGTGTCCTAAAGATAATCGGTCGAATATCGCTAGTACTACCTAGAACGAAACTTTCGTAAAACTGAAGGATGCCCTGCACGTACTCGTCAGTATTTCGCATATAATTTTCAAACGTTATCGACAGATTAACTTTAACCGAATCTGACAATGGTAAATAGTATACCGCTGGTACAACCTTTCGTAAATCCGGAGGATAACCTGGATATACTCGCCCGTGTATCACATATTATTCTCAAATGTTGTCGCTAGATTAACTTTAATTCGCCATAAGTTTAAAATTGGGTTATTCTGAAAAATAGCCAGAAAATTTTTGGTCATTCTGGATAATCGCCAGATAGATAGTGTTATTTACATTAAGGTGAGGTTACCAAGACGTTGGCAGTTTGGTTTTGAACTAATGAAACATTGATTCTTTATATTAAAAAATTGGTCGTCTCATCAGACTGCAGAGACCAAACTACAAAAAAATTGTAAATACTTTGAACTTACATATAAAGTACAATCATAATGCTTTAGCGAATTTTAATGATTACAATTTCTAAACTTATATCGCAGAGCGTTAACTTTTAAAACTAATTGCGAATAGCATTTCGCATTTACGCTTTCGGTAGACATATCGGAAGAAGAATTCCACACTAATTTTATTTTATCGTCATTTCTTTATAACGCAAAGAGTTCAATTTCAATTGAATTGCATACGTTTTTTGGATATCTGCCGCAATGCGGTTATTTATAAAACACATTGCGACTAGTGTATCGCATTTATGCTTTCGGGAGATATGTCGCAAATGAAAAGTGATCGCAAAAATCTTGCTGGGCACTGACTCATACATACACCGAAAATGGACTGCGAGTAGCAGCGGAATGTGACGCCTTACCAATAGAATATGATGCAAATTTGGACGATTTTTGATTAATTAATAGCATTAATAGCAAACAAAAAAGACTCAAATCATTTCCATGACAGTCATATTCTTATTAATGTAAAAAAGTAAAGTATTGAAATAAATGTAAATAAATTTAAAATAAAATTTAAATAAATTTAAAAAGTAAGTTACGGATGACTCTCAGAACTTTTTACTATCTTCGGAATATTTGTAGTCCGAAATTCCTAAAATGCATATATTGTGCACTAGTTGACTCGCATTTGAGATATGGAGTTACTTGTTGGGGCGGAATTTACCTATCCAATATTAGACCGTTGATGTCCGTTCAGAAAGCAGTGTTGAGAATAATTAACTTTAAACCAAGATCGTATAATTTTTCAATTATATTTTACAATCGACTCCATCTTTCCCGTTATTTGTGAAATTCAAAATTTTGCCGCTTCGGTACCTATATGTATTTAAAGTATTAAAAGCTTTCTATTTAATTAGCGGTAATCGTATAGTTAGTAATTTGAATAGCGTATCATATAATTTGCGCAACATTAATAGAATAAATATTCCTCGTCCTAATAAGGAACATTTTAAAAAATTCTTCAACTATACCGCTCCTAAACTATATAGTCAATTACCGTCAACCTTTTTTTTAACAAATAATGTTAATGATTTTTGCAAATTATTAAAGGATAGGCTATTTACTATTAGTAACATGGAAGTATATCTGTAATGAACATTTTACCATTTTGTTAAGTAATAATTTATAATTAATATTTAAAATTTGTAATAGTAATAATTTTACCCGAATAGAAATAGTTATAATTTATAATTAATATTTTAAATTTGTAATAGTGTAATTTAAATATTATTTAAATATTTTTTGTAATTGAATCGTAGCTCCGAAACATTATCTTTAATAAGGAGACTACTAAACTAGTTTTATTTCTGATTCTTTTCGTTTTATGTAATTACATATATGCTTTATATTTTTTATAGAAATTTGAATTCTACCTTTTGTTTGATATAACTCGTACATTATATATTTTGCAAGTAGGTTAGTATTGGAGATGTATAGCGGGATATACATTTCAATAACCACCGGAAACGTGGTTTAGCGATGTATATATAGCTTGTTATATGCTTTTAGCCTTGCCTTTGATGGCCGTTGGGTATGTATGTGTTGGTTTGGTTGCGAAGAAACAGTTTACAAGATCAGGGAAGTTTTTGTTTTCATTTCATTTTATATATGTCATTCGTAATTATTATATATTTGTTAAATGCATAGCTATTTACTTTGTGATCAATTTACACAGAGGCGATCAATTTAATATTTGTGGTAGAGTGCTTTGCTTTGAATAGGTTTCGTTCTTGATGAGTGGTTGGTCGGTGCCTGCGGATCAAAACACGGTTGTTCATTGTGTTTCTCAACTTACGGAGGGTTATATTCATATATGATAATATGCTGTCGTGACCTGTATTTGTAAGCTATTTTGGGCTAATTTAAATCGTTTTGTTTGGGAGTTGATATGGTTATCAATTGTTGGTATAAGAAGGCAAATTTGCAGTTTTGCATGGAACCCTTGCCTGAGGTTTGGATTTTTGTGTCCAGATAGGTCTCTTTGCTGAATATTATAGATGTTGTTGGTGAAGTTGGCCGTCAGTTTCGCGGGAGTTGAGTCATTTTTGAAATTTTAGGTTGATCTGTTGTACGCTGGGGTTTTTGAGCTGTAGGATTGCCACGATACTTTTATAATCTGTCATGGATTCGTCAAGGCTTTGTGAAAATGGGTGTTGTTGATTAGTGATGTTGGTGGGAGATCACTTGGTGATTGGTAGAGTTTTGACGCAGAGAGGATTCGAATCGTATTGGGGTTGTTTCGGAAAAAACTTTGTGTGTTGCAGTGTGTTTGGTTTTTTGTTCTAGAGGGGAGTCGAGTACTGGATAAACATAAAATATTTTTTCTGTACATTTTACTATGAATATTTATAAAAATAACTCTTTTTACAATGTGATTTCAGAGATTACTAGAACTTTACTAATATTCCTTCAGCCAATTATTCAGCATTTGAGTATTAAATTATTATATATATTTTAATTTGATGAGAAATTATAGTTATCGAGGTCTACCAGGTGTTTATTATTAATACTAGTATTCAATGCAGTTCCTGATTAAGCTAATTTATTTAGTTCTTTCTAATGAAGATTTTTGATTACAGAAGATCGTTGAAGTCGTAATACTTTCTAAATAAAAATAAAATTTTAATTCAAAAGTCAGAAGAGCAGACAAGGTAGGAAGTATATTGTCTATCGGGTTTCTAATAAATTTGATATTTCAGCGGATCATACATTTTGATTTTTGACTTTTTGAAATTGACTTTTTGAAATTGCAGATATCTTGGAAGCTACAGAGTAAATTTAAAATGCAGTTAAATATTGCTGTATTTTGATAGTTTTTCAGGGATCATGACTTTCTTTAATTAAATTATTTTCTAGGTTGTTTCGGGAGACTGTCATGGAGAGGTTGGTTTGGGAGACTGTAAATTGGTGAAGGTTTTGATTAGCTTGTTCTAGGTTGGATAAATAATTACCGATGGTTGTTATTTTTATGATGTATTTAATTCGATTGGGTTATTTAGTTATCAACCTACAGTTGTGCTAGCTACTTATTATTAATTCTGTCATCTTACAGATTCCTGATTGCTTTAAAATAATTATTTAATTCTGGTTTAATTTGTTTAGGTATTGGGGTTTTAAAACTATGGTATTGGGGTTCTATTTCAGATTAGCTGTTTTTGAAACTAGATTTCATTTGGTCATTTTTTATTTTTATAAATAAACATATTTGTATATTGTATTATATTAGGGATGGCAAGGACAAATAACCTTCACATTATATAATTAATTTAATTAATTTTTTATTTAACTGCTTTTATAAATAAATCCATTAAATCAACAGATTCACAAAGAGTCTTTCAGTGTCTTTCAGTTGAAGATAGAAAGAAGGTCGTGCGTTCCTTTCCTGTTTTGATACGAGTACTATAATATTCGGTGATTTCTGGTTTCGATTTATTTTAATTTATTTTGATTTAATTTGTTTTAAGAGAACCAAATTAATTTAGTTAACACTAATCGTAACATTACATTTATTTTATTCAAGTTAATTTAAAACTTAATAATGACATTTTATTTCAGGAAAGTAACTGCAACTTAATTAATTATAAATTTTAATTATAATTATAATTTTTTTAGGATGCTGATTGCGAAAAATATCAAAAAAAAATCAAAAATAATTGTGTTGTCTTGTGCTAACCGTTTTATATTACATTTTAACTAACAATTTACTAACTATTGACTACTTAGGTGTCTGAAACCGGGTCAATTTCCATAATAATTAACAAACCTTTCCTTTCCCTCCATCTTGTTATATGTAAAAGAGTGTGCGGATGGGCCCGGCGTCAACCGGGAATCTTACTTAGGTTTGGTCGCACATTTCAATCAATCAATCAATCAAATGCTTTATATTTTTTATAGAAATAAAAACTAGGTATAAAAAAAAAAAAAAAAAAAAAAAAATTTTGAATCTAAAAACTAAATAATGTTTGGTTTATGTTTATTTTAATGCGAGTTGAACAATGAACGGTTTAAATTGATATTTTTTGCGACCAGAATAGCTCGTTCACGTGGAGCATCTGTCAAAATGCCTGATGATCTTAGTATCAACCAGGGGCTTACTAAAAGGATTAAGCACCGCCTTGCAGTAAGTGCATAAGACGATGTTGAGGTTTTCAAGTTCACAACTTAGCGCTTCGGATACACAATAAGTCAGAGGTATGACCTCAGCTTGAAATGCTAAATAATGAGTACCACGACTCGCTTGACTCCTTAAAACCAAGCTTTGGATTTGGATAATAGGTACCGAAACCTGTACAAAGGTTATCGCGGGAACCTGCTATACTTAATGAGAATTTGCTGGTACCATGAGAAATTCTTTGTTATTCAGGAGTATTTCAATCCTAGTAACAAGTTCCTGCAGAGCCATTTCACAGGAAACTCTGTAAGCATTTTACTGAGGGAAGAAGTAGACAAGAAGTGGTTCCTAAAATGAATCAATCAACAATTCTTTCTAACGATTTCAAAAAGTTCGAGGACTTTTTGGGCGAAAACTCTTAGAGTTGGTGTAAACCGACCTGCCAGATTTGGGCATAAAAACGACTCGACTGCGTCCCCACGAGCTAGAAATGAAACTAAACACCACGCAAGATTGCAAGAAAAGAAACAGAGAATAGCCATGCTATAATTCAGCGGGACCCGCGGAAAGACATACCCGAGAGGTAGGACTCTAGCACCTGTGGGATAAAAGTTGTCATTTTAACGGACTCCAACAATCTTCCGCGGAGTTCCTTACGGAAAGCATCAAGCTTCACCTAGAAAAAGTTCTCTTATAAGAAAGGTTCGACAATATTAAGAAAAAAATTTCGTGTACCCATCAAATCAACATTTTAATTTCTAGGAAAACCAACAACGTAACAAAACTTTTTAAAAACAATTTGGGAAATACTCAGAAAATATTGTGTTTAAATCAGTTTGCCTTCTTTAAACAATAATTATTTTAATAATTTTTAGCTCAACATGAATTTTGGACACAATTGGTATATTACAAAAAGGTTTCAATCCTTAATATACCAATATTAATACGATTACATTAAAAGAGGTAATTCGAAAAGGATACCTATATAGTGAATCTATCTTTCGACGCCTTAAAATCCAATATAATTAGTTAAAATTTCCAGACTTCATGATAAAAATCTTTTCTTAATTAAACTCAAGAAAAATAATAAACATTAGCTCATTAAATCAAATAAAATAAAAACATTGTAACACAAATTTAAATTATTTTTAATAAATCCTCCACTATATTCTCTAACTATTTCGTATTACATCACCAGCCTTCTTCACTGTCGAATTAATCAAATCCACGAAAACGTAAAATTTATAAATAAATTGTGTTGTACGTCTAGCACAAAATCTCAACAAACAAATAAAAATTATTTACTAATCATCTAATTAATCTTTAATTACTTCTAATTACATTAATGTGGGTTTGTTGTTTTCGTTAAATGCATCTTTGCTTATTATAATTTATACGAGTATTACGACTGTCTTGAGATAAAAATCACATGGAATAATAAAACATAAAAATAAAAAAAAATAGTACGAGAGAGCAAAACTATTAAAAATAAACTTTTCACAAATAGTTTATGAATATAATAATTTTAATGTACTGTTATGTTATTATTATTTATAATTAAGATATATATTTTCTTATAATAATTTTATTGATACTTAATAATAATACTAATAATAGAACTATAAATTTAAATATTTCGATATCCATTTATAGAAAATTTAGATTTTGGTATGAAAAGTATAAGTTTCATTTATTAAAATTAAACGTTTTAGTTTTAATTATTTCGTCGACATATTCGTTTTGACTTTTAATCATTTTTAATTTCACTTTCACTTCTATTGCATTTCACTTGCATCCCGAATGACTAACTTGAGGGTCTATATACAATCTAAAGGAAGAAAGGTGCTTAACCGTAAAACAAACACTGGATGAGATGTAACCTTTTTGAAGCGGAAACTTTTATTTTAGAGGAAAGTATTGGTCGAACATGCCTTGAACCACTTATTTATGCTACTTACTATAAAACCAAAAAAGAATAGCGATGCAACTGATAAACAAAATCCGAAATTTGCAAATAGAAAGAAGCAGAAATTTATTCCGAAAAACAGACCTTATCACTGGCTGTAATTGAGTTTATAAGCTGGTTCCAAAAGCAAATAATAAAATGCGACTATAATTTTACTCCTAATTGTTAAAAAACAGATGAAAATCAAGAACCCGTATCCGTTGTCGTTCGGTCAGGTCAAACTTATCTCCAACATTGATTTGAAAGATACATTCCTCGGTGCGAGTTCGGGTTTTGGAAAACACCATAAATCTTTAGTAAGTTCATACACTCTGCAATTCAACGCAAGCTACAAGACTACTCAGTATTTGAAAATTCATTATACAACACGCATTATTAGTACTCTGTATCGTAACTTTTGTATTACAGCGGTGAGTGACGTACCATTCTAGGAGGCGGAAGGTGAGGTGTAACATCCTATTATCTTCATATCAAAAACATTTATTTCGGCAGCACAAAATTAGAATATAAGTGATTCCGAGTGATATATGCGTCTGTACTCAGTGTAAATAAAGCTCACACTTAATGTGATCGCTGTGACTTCACGATTTTGGCATATCATAATGAATCAGAAAGACAACAGTTTTTGAGCCATAGTTCTTTTATAACAATTCTGCTAGCTCTACTTCACTTTACTTCACTTTACTTCACTTTACGTCACTTTACTTCACTTTACTTCACTTTACTTCACTTTACTTCACTTTACTTCACTTTACTTCACTTTACTTCACTTTACTTCACTTTACTTCACTTTACTTCACTTTACTTCACTTTACTTCACTTTACTTCACTTTACTTCACTTTACTTCACTTTACTTCACTTTACTTCACTTTACTTCACTTTACTTCACTTTACTTCACTTTACTTCACTTTACTTCACTTTACTTCACTTTACTTCACTTTACTTCACTTTACTTCACTTTACTTCACTTTACTTCACTTTACTTCACTTTACTTCACTTTACTTCACTTTACTTCACTTTACTTCACTTTACTTCACTTTACTTCACTTTACTTCACTTTACTTCACTTTACTTCACTTTACTTCACTTTACTTCACTTTACTTCACTTTACTTCACTTTACTTCACTTTACTTCACTTTACTTCACTTTACTTCACTTTACTTCACTTTACTTCACTTTACTTCACTTTACTTCACTTTACTTCACTTTACTTCACTTTACTTCACTTTACTTCACTTTACTTCACTTTACTTCACTTTACTTCACTTTACTTCACTTTACTTCACTTTACTTCACTTTACTTCACTTTACTTCACTTTACTTCACTTTACTTCACTTTACTTCACTTTACTTCACTTTACTTCACTTTACTTCACTTTACTTCACTTTACTTCACTTTACTTCACTTTACTTCACTTTACTTCACTTTACTTCACTTTACTTCACTTTACTTCACTTTACTTCACTTTACTTCACTTTACTTCACTTTACTTCACTTTACTTCACTTTACTTCACTTTACTTCACTTTACTTCACTTTACTTCACTTTACTTCACTTTACTTCACTTTACTTCACTTTACTTCACTTTACTTCACTTTACTTCACTTTACTTCACTTTACTTCACTTTACTTCACTTTACTTCACTTTACTTCACTTTACTTCCACTTCAAGTGATGTGACTACTTATCTTCCTGGTTACTAGATCATTAAATCGAAACTTACAAAAATAAATGTTCAATAAAGTCGTTCTGGATGTTTTTTTTAAATCTTAGTATGCTGCTTTATAAATATTTCCTATCGACTGCTATCACTTCAAATGGCAATTTCTATTACTTGAAATTTTGACGTGACAAATAAATAAAAAAAATTCAAACTAATGCAGCCAACAATGATTTAAAAAATTTTCATTGAGAGTTTTGCACAAAATTATTTAGTAAATTTTGATTTTAAAATCTAGTAACCAGGACGATCCATAGTAACGTCGCATGAAGTGATACGTCTAAGGGAATTGAGTATAAAATAACTAGACTTTAACAAACTGACGTTTTGAAAAAAAAAATATGGAAACGCCTATAACCAGGGGCGCGACCAAAAATATTATGAAAACATGCTCAATTTGATATAAAATGCCTATTCAACGTTTGAATCCGGTTGGATGAATGGTGTCTTATAAACTTATAAAGAGTGTCACCTTATTTCAAGGGGCGAACGCCCTCGGATTCGAGCATGGCACTAATTCCATGAGTATTCTTTTCCTAAAGTCATTCCCGTGAAAAATTTAAAAAAATTGAAATTTCACACAAAAACGTGAACCGAAGCTCCTAGACGCCGGTGTCTTAGTTCCAGATTGGTTCTGGACATGCAACTTATTTATGGTAAAAATTTTATGACGATCGGTGATTCCGATTGCGGAGTGTTGGTGGTGTGGGATTACTACTCTGTGTACATTTATAAGGAGGATGTTCTAGGTTCAGGGGACAGACTTCTCTTTCTAATCTCAGTCCCGTAAAAATTTAAAAAGTTTCATTTTTTAGAAAAAGTTTGTATCGACCCTAATGCCAAAACTCTTCCAAAGTAGTTCTGGATATGTACCCTATGTATGATAAAAATGTCAAGACAATCGTTGAACGGCTGAAATGCCCTTTCAGAACAAACAGACAGACAAACAGACAAGAATTCATTTTTCTATAGGTAGATATATCGGGATGATTGGAGTAATCTTCCGCATCCACTTCAAATTGATATATGTAGAGCTTATTTCACTCCCAAAACATCACCAAACCCACCCAAAACCTATAATCAGTAATTCTGCATAGCCAGTCAGAGCAGTGTTTATCTAACAAACTCCCATTTCAAATACTTTTATCGAAGAAACATATGCTACTGAAGTTAACCGAAAAGTTCAACCGAAAAATCTGCATTATCGTCTTAATTATCAAAAAATTTCACATAATTCGCATGTTTACGGGTAAAATGGACTGGGTCACGTTAGACCAATTCGTAAATGGCTGAATCCCATGTTTATGGTTTGTCGTATTACAGAATAATCCATTTGAGTTGTCGCGCTAACAATGAACACTTGTGCCAAAAACAGGACATATTTTATGGAGCATCATAATCATATAAATTAAAAGCTGGATGCATGTGATTAATAAAAATTTTGACTGGGAGAAGTTAGATCCTGATTTTTGGCAAAAGTTGTTTACTGTAAGTGCCCCAACTCAAATTCATTGCTCTACATGGAATGCAGTAATTTACGAATTGGTTTAACTTTACTTGGTCTACATTACCTTTGAACGTGCAGAATTGTGTGAAATCAATTTTTATTGATAATCCAAATTTTTTTCGTTGAAAATTTTCTGCTAACTTCAATAACATGTAATTTTTGGCTAACAGCATTAGAATTTTGTACCACTTGATACAAAATAAGTCGATAATGTAGAAATTTTTAGGCTGAAATTTTCAGCTAACTGCAGTGCATCAGAAACATTGGAAAAAAACAGAACGTTACCCGCATAACTTCAACAAAACGACAACAGACGCTTTTCATCTGAATTTCGATGACTATTGCCTGATTATTGAATTAGATGTCTTTTGAAATTTTTTAGCTGGTAAATGTATGTGTTAATTTATTACAACCAAATCTGCATTACCGTCATTTCGCTTACTATTAAAATTGCTCTTTTTTATCGACATTTTCGACTGAAACCTTGGGTTTGATAATCTTAATCTGCAGTAACGACATATCTCAACTGGTAGATTAATATTGATAATTGGAATCTGCATTATCGACATTTTCGGTTGGTTTGTTGCTACAATTTTTCGGGCGAATATTTTCGGCCATCTTTAACAGCACTGTAGCACATCGTTTAAAAGGTTTTGGGCGAAGCAACATTTTTTGTTATCAGCATTTAGTTCACAAATCTACCGCGCTGGCGCTGGTGGAAAATTATTCGTTTATATAAATTTGTTGAAGAAAAATGTCTTTGAACATGCCGAAAATTTAGTATCTTAGTACTCAAAAGTGCTATTGTGGGACTACAAGTAATTAAATTTGAAGGGTCTTGTCAAGCTTGTTTTAATTCACGAATCAACCGTTAAGGAGCTGGTGGTTAATTATTCGTTTGTTATAGAACATATACATATCGCGTATCATTGAAAAGGTATTTAAAAACGTCAGGTTTAGCTGACATAATAATACGGAAAGGAAAAATGTTTTTTTTTTAATTCCGATATAATGATTTGACATATCGTTTGGAATGTCTTAACGCAAGCAACAATTTTGGTACCAGCACCTTTGAAATTCACCATTTTGACACAGGTGGACAAATATTCATTTAATATTTTAAAAAAATTACGTTTAGAAGCCGTATAAATTAAAAGTGGTCTGATTTTTTTTGTAAAAGATGTGACTTAACAAGTTTTAAAAAAACTAAATAATCTCCCAAATTTCGATAAGCCATATGAATCCAGTTTTTATAAAACAGCAGCTAGATTTTACTTTCAATAAACATAAATGTTGTTTCCAAGGTGAAAGCACTTAAAATTTTATAAACGGAGTAATTTGATTATAAACGAATTGCAGGATCTTAAATAAGACTTTGATGAATATAAGAAACAGAGGAATACTAAAAAAATCAGGTTCAGAAAATTGTTTTCCGTGAACAACAAAAAAAACGCACCTGTGCCAGTAATATATCATACCAGCATCCAAACAACTTGTGACACTATTACTAAATGTCATAGATGTTATGTGGCCGTGCAAAAAATATGTAGCCCCACTATCAATGTAGTAAAATCTCTTAAATTATTTATTTTTGTATAATTATTTTATCTCAATTATCTCAAAGCAAAAAAAAAACTTACTAATAAAAGATAAAATCATTTCCGCTAATTAATTCTTGAATATTTTTATACATAAGACTAAACCGCAACAACAAAAATCAAAAATTTATTTATAAAATATTGTATTGCTCAGCAGAATATTCTCGTATATCGCCCAAGTTTTCAAAAAGTCTAATTTTTTAAATTAACAACCATTTCAAAACAATAATAAACCACTCAAATTATATCGAGAAATACAAAATGCTTCTTCATATAAAAAAATGCGCGCACTCTGCATACTTGACTCACAATATATAGAGAAGACATGCGATGTGTTATGGAGAAAAGATTTTAGTTCTTTGGGTCGATTGGAATGTCGATCACTTTTCTATAACAATACATTATTTTTGTATACACAAGACCAAAAAAGCCAATTTCTACTATACCATCTTCGATTTCTTAAGAAGACAGGAATATTGTGTCTGTATGTGCTGTACAAGGCACACACATAAAAAAAATGGAATATGCAAAGTCATGGAGACTTTTTAAAACCAAAATACTTAATCTATATTGTTAATACATCGCATTTTGGACCTTTGGGCAATGAATGGAGTTTTAGTGTTTTTTATTTTTGTAAATCATGATTTTGATGGACGTTTCGTCAATGGATGAAATGATTTTCTCTTTTTATTTAGTTTTTTTTTTATATTCTCAAATGGTCGACATATGCTATATACACACACACAGTGCTTCATTTATAGAAACGTCCTCTTTATTTTTATTATGTATATATATAGACATACGTGTGCACTTCTTTTCGACACAACTTATTAACTTAAGTTAATTTGTATTTCTTTTAATGATTTCCTTGGGATGTAAACAGAATAATGGGTGACTACAAATATAAAATGTGTACATTTTAATAGACGGATTATACACCAGTGACAAGATAATTTTAGTGTTTGTTTGGTTCAATTTACTTAAGAACTT
The DNA here is from genome assembly GCA_932526605.1 of Nephrotoma flavescens. Lineage (NCBI taxonomy): Eukaryota > Metazoa > Arthropoda > Insecta > Diptera > Tipulidae > Nephrotoma > Nephrotoma flavescens. The sequence goes on from OW052222.1 coordinate 42,087,679, forward strand.
TTATAAATTTAATTATTTACGGTTTTATTGGTGTGGTTGTGAGGAGGCCGATAGACCAAGGTATTTTTTTGCACCAGATGTTGTGTTGTTAATACAAAGCACTAAGAAAACGATCTCTTGAAAAATTAGTAATTTAGACTAATTAGGCGTGATCCTAAAATACAATAACTAATTAAACAGCGCTGGGATGTTGTAACCATCACTATTTTCGACATTCTATTTCGCGTAAACAAATATGTGTTTATATCGTGATTTCAATCTCTTGATATAACTGTGAGCTTTCTCTCTTTTCTACATTTCGATAAACGTGTCACGAAAAAATTATTTGGTGATAAATAGAGTTGATTAATCTATTAGTCTTAGAAATCGTAGAAAAGTAACATAAGGTCTATTTTTTAATTCAACCCGGGCAAGCAGGCTGGCCCTGGGAATTGTGCACTGAGCACAAGTTGTGCAGTGTCAAATGATCCAGTGTGCGTAGAGTAATAATTTGTTTTTCACTTTGCATACTCTTCGTACACTGGCATCCTGTTCAGAGTAAAATTTGAAGAACCCAGTCGATAAATAAAAGCACAGTGTGCAGTGTAAAATTACTCAGGTTGAATAAAAAAAAAACACAGAGTATTATTTTTTGTTTTTTATTTATTTATTTTTTTTTATTGTTAACTATGCGATCTGTTTTGGGGCTCGAGGCTCACCCTGCTCTTCCGCGGTTATGCTGTTTATGTCCTAACTTTACGCATCCCGGCCAACTATATAGAGTATTTTTTGGCAGCGCAGTACTTGCTCAGGTTGAATTAAAAAAGACACATAGTGTGTTTTACCAAAGCAATCTTAATAAATCAAGCCTGCCTATTAAATAGCACTTTCAAATATGGGATATAAAACATAATAAAAAAACTAACTTTTCATAGGTTTTGTATGGGAGATAGCATTACGTTTGATAAGTAAAACATGAATTAAAAATAAAGTAAAATTGATTTCTTTTCACATAATTCGATGACATATATAATAGATTTCAACTCATTCGAATGATGCAATCAGTAGGCTTCTCGTTTTCTTCAAATTAATAAAGAAAATATAAGGGATTTTCGCTGTACAACAACAACAATTAAAAAAATACGGGAAATTGATGACGTCATAATATCGCCATTTAAAACTAATTGTTAGAGAGAAATAGTAAATTAAAATTTATAAGCAAATAAGAAAGACAACAATGTGTTTTAAAAAAGGGAAATCAAATAGAAATGACAATATGAACTATGAAATCAAAAACAATGAAGAGTGCAAACATCGTAATTTAATGGTGAAGATAAAGTAAACTGTATAATATCCGAAATAAAAATCCAAAAATAAAATAGTTACCTATTTGCTATTTGTTTACTTTAATATAAAATAGTAGCTGTATGTAATTCGTTATGGATGCGTTATGAGTTTTTGTCCCGATTTCAGAAACGAATAAAAATCGTAAATATTTGAATCGTAATCTTATTCTTTATGGATTGATTAACGTTTTTATAATGTTTAAGTGGTTTATTAAATTTTATGAAATCATCCTTAAATTTTCAATTAGGCTTCCGTATCCTACTAGAAACAATTAAAGTATTAAAAAAATATTTGTTACATAATACTTTTGTCTATGTGGAACGGTTGTTCAAAAAGTATGTATGTTCGATTTTCGGTTCTGAGTAGTTTTGTTTTTCTGTTTCAATATGATCATGCATGTATCAATATCTCCCAGATTCCAAAACGCATTGAATTTTGCTCCCGGTTTTGGTGTCTGTTGTAACAATTTGCTTTCATAATTTTGGATTTGTATCTCTCTCTCTCTCTCTAGCTTTACATCCCATGAAGAGATTTTGCCGCCCGTACTATGGTCCTCCAGCCGTCTCGGTTCATCGCTCTCGTCCTCCAGTTTCGACATCCTAGTGCATGTAGATCTTTTTCGACGTCGTCACGCCAGCGCAGTCGGGGTGTTCCTCTACGACGCACACCGGCTGGTTGTTGATGGAACACTTTATATACTTTATATACGTTGTTGTGGGGACCTTGTAACGTGGCCGAGCCATCTAACTCGATTGGATTTGATGAATCCGATAATATCGCAACCTCCAAGAATTTGCTTTATCTCGTGGTTCATACGAATCCAATATTCATTGTTCGCGACTTTAATTGGACCAAAGATTGAACGAATGACCTTCCTTTCGAAAGTTGATAACAATCCACAATCGTTAATGGTCAAGGTCCAGCTCTCGTTTCCGAAAGTCAGCACACGTCTTATGAGTGATTTATAAAGTGCGAGCTTGCACGACTGCGATAGATGTTTAGATCGCAATAATTTTGATTGGGCGTAGAAAACTCGATGCGCGGCAGCGATTCGAACACCAGATGTTATTTCAAAGGAGTCTGACACAGTTCCTTCGATTACAATTCTACATACAGACCCAGACGTTGTTAATTTGCACCGAGAAACGAGTTTCTCTGGAATTCCTAGGCATATGAGCGCGGCCCAAAGGTTATCGCGGTTTATACTGTCATATACCTGACGGAAGTCTATATATATTTGATGTATGGTTATGTTGTACTCCCAACATTTTTCCAAGATCATCCTCATTGTGAAACACTGGTCAGTGGTCGATCGATTGGGACGAAAACTACACTGATAGTCGCCAATGATGTTTTCGGCGAAATTGATGAGTCTAGCAAGTACAATATTAGCCAACACTTTGTAAGCAGTGTTCAATAGAGCTATACCACGATAGTTTTCACATTTAAGACGGTCGCCTTTTTTATGCAACGGGCATATGAGCACGGTCTTCCAATTCTCCGGCAACTCTTCTTGGCCCCACATACAAACGACGAGATCGTATAGACTTGTTGCAAGAGTAGCTCCTCCGAGTTTAATCAATTCTGCGGGGATTCCATCGAGACCGGGTGCCTTGCCGTTTTTCAATCGACTAATAGCTGCGTCTACTTCCTCTGCTGTGGGATATTCGACGAAGGCCTCCATCTGGAGGAGCTATTGCTCTAATGGGGTCACGTCGTCATTCCGATTTAGCAGATTTTTAGCAGATCTAACGTCAGATATGCTGGTGGAGTGTCTCTTTGACACCATGACGTGATCGATTTGGTTTTCCGTTCTTCCATCATTCAGTCTCTACGTTACTTTGTGAATTCTCTTATCAGTACGGAAAAAACGTACTTGATACAACTAAGTTGTACGTTATTGCCAGGTCGATGATGCGTTGGCCGTTGTTATTACTATAGTTAGGTGCAGGCTGTTAGGACCGATGTGCGATGTATTTTCTGCACTCCTACCGATTTTTGCATTAAAGTCGCCCACGATGATTTTAATGTCGTGGTGCGGTATGTTATTGATGACTTCATCCAGCTCGACGAAGAATAAATCTTTGATGTTATCTGATGTCCAATGAGAATATACGAGCCGTACTGTACCACTGTACCACCAAAATGTTGTTCAAAACTATTGGTGCAAATTGTTAAATCTGGCAGGAATTAGGTGGCAAAGACGACTAGCTTACCAGATCACGGTTATATTTTGGAGGTCAGAATTAGTTTAATGTACAAAAAAACGTTAATACTGATTATTACTACATTATCACTATATGGTTCATTGCTTATGCATGTATATTGCTTACATATTCGTTCACACTAATTGAATGTTGGAATCGGATACGCAACGTGGCGTATGTAACGCCGAATAGTTACGAAATTTGTTGAATGGCAGTACACAGATAAATAAAAAATTCAATTGAAATCATTTAAAAATACATTGCAATGAATGATGCTCGAGGAGGAATGATAAATAACCATCTACAGTGATTCGAAAATAACGGAGTGTCCAATGGGAAGCGATTGCTTCGAGCTTTTGTATTCGACGCGTACATAACACACATGAACCGAAGAAAATCAATGTTTGGCACTTTTGGTGAAAGAATGGCTTACAACATTAAGAGACGTCTTGGCTTATCACACATACGTGGGACAAATACGCAAGCATTTAACGTTCATTGCTTGTATACTTTTGAAAACATTGTTGCTATACTTTAAACAAGTTATAATTCCTCAACTAAATGAGATACCAAATCAACCCGTTTGGTAGTACATAATCCATAACTTATCGAAGAGCTGCTATCGAAACGGCCACTATCTGAGTTTTTCATCAGTTATCACTGCTGAAAATATCACCGCGCGCAATAATCACCGCAAAGAAAAACTTATTTTGGTAAATCAATAAGAAAATCTTTACTCTGTAATTTTTCTTAAGAATGAAATATTTTTAAATTGCATACAAGTATTATGTCTTTTCGGTGGCCGCTATGGTGTTCAAACGAAGTTACAAAATCAAGTACATACTGTAAATGAAAAGAACATGAATATCTATAGAACAATGGTTTTTTTAATTTTTTAATCACGTATTTATACATATCTGTGATTCAAAAACATTGTCACTCGCGTGCTTTCACAACCACATTGTAGTGGTGACTGACTGAATGCCGTTATTTATAAATAATAAAAATAAAAAAATCCTGTACAAAAATCAGTGTTTTTGTTTCCATGGCAATCGTGTGTTTAGAAAGAGAATGGAAAGAGACCATATTATGATTTGAAATGATGACGCCATACAACAACAACATTAATAAAAGCTCATTATTTATTTATTTTCCAAGTCAATTTTCACACAGATTAAAGGGTTTTCTTGAATTTATTTTTGAACTGATTAAAGTTTGAACTTTTCTGCATTTACCCGTACAAAAATATTATAAAAGCTTATGGTTTAAGTATACTTAAAAAGAAAAAGAAAATTAGTCGTTTTTCATACATTGCTATAGGAAACTAACATTTATTATATCCCATATTTTAAGTTTACTGAAAAAAAGCTCGAATAGGGAGGCTCTATTTATCTAGTCGGCTCTGGTTTTACTCGAGCAAGCTGAGAAAATGCGTAATTTTGAAACACATTAGACTGCTATTTTACTTGTAAAAAATGATACAACATCCCAGCTCAGAACTGAGTCAATCCTTATGCCTCATTTCTGGCACGGTGATTGCAAATATAAAATAAACTTGCGTGGTAACCTTAGAGACCAGCGAACTTTTCATATACTGAATAAATACCTCGATTTGGGTAATGTTTTGTTTTTATACTAAAATTCACTTTGTTTAATTTTATGATCAAGTTGTAGCTAAATTGTTTTCGATGAAGTTTTGTAACAGAAGTAATATCCAGTTAATTAGTTCTGTATTAATTGGTAAGGGAAAAATATTAATAATATAAAAATTCACTTTGCGTTAACATTTAATCTAATTTGCACAAAAACGGGTAACGCTCGAAATCCCGAAGTTCAAGCTTCCGAAAATCAAAATCGTTAGTAAAAATTATGATTATTTGTAAATTATTATTTTCAAATTCATATTACAATTCAAAATAAATTAGAGTTGAATGCAGGGTATGGAAATGACATTCTATTAAGAATTTTCGACATAATTTTCGAATTTGATCGTGACTGATTAAACTCGACTATTTCTTAACCATATGCCTCTATTTAATTTAAACGGAACTGTACAATTTCTTAACCAACTACGACAAATTAGGCCTATAAATAAAATTAAAATTATATTAAAAATTTTGGAAGAAAGACCCTCTCTTTGGATATAGCTATGCCGATGAAATTCAGCCTTGCTCAACTGATGATAAAAAATTAATGCTGTGAATAAAATAATTCTTGGAACGCATCAAACTGGATTGGAATTCTAACGTGAATTATTGAAGAAATTTTTAAATTTGGCTAAATTTGGCTAATCCTTCTTACAAAATCCGTTTTCACAATAGTTTAGTTTTACAAATATATTGTCATTGTTTTTTCAAATATACTGCATGTTTCAAACATACAACTAAAGCACAAAGATCTTTAATACACCACACTTAATTTCAAAAGCGAAAAATTGAACCTAGTGGATTTGTAGTAAAAATTGTGTTGTGTAATCAAAAAAAAAACCTTATTTCTCCTTAAATTTCAAAAAAATATCAATGACGTCAAAACTTGTTAAAAATTTAATCTTCATTGCAAAAAACTTAAAAAACTACTACGGAAGCTTGTCACTTCTGGTATATTTCGCATAGGGAATGGGTACAAAAGGCCGAATGTCGAAGGGTCGAATGTCGAAGGGCCAAATGTATCAAAAGGCCGAATTTTGAAGAGCCGCATGTTTTTAGAAATATAATTTTTTAAATTTGTTGTTTTATGGAATATTTTGTAAATTTTTTTTTTATTAAACATAAATGAATTTCTTATGAATTTATGTATTTTACTATTTTTCATCACGTATCCAGTCAGCGATACATTTTGGTGAAGGAAAATATTGTCATGCGCCACATTCGGCCCTATGTAAGCCTTCTTTATATTTTTATGTAAGCCTTTTTTATATTTTTTGTACCATTTATAGGTAAATGGTACAAAAAATATAAAAAATAATTCAATTATCTAAAAAAATAAAAAAATAGAAATAGAAAAAACAAAAGAAATAAAAAAATAAAAAATCGGCCCTTCGACCCATTCGGCTCTTCGACACATTCGGCCCTTCGCCATTCGGCCCTTCGACAAATTCGGCCCTTCGCCATTCGGCCCTTCGACAAGTTCGGTTCTTCGACATTCGGCCGTTTTATATCATACCTCCTCGCATAGCTCTATCAATTTATGGAAAAAGCTTCGTATGAAGTCGAATCAATCACGAAACAGCTCCTGTGAAAGCAGCTACTTCTGGTGAACCAATAATGGCTAAAAATCACGCCCAGGCGGTTTGCTTGATCATGGTGTAACTTCATACATAAGCTATTTTCATAAATTGCAAGATCCCACTGAATTTTGGCCGAAATCTTGTGGAACTTTAATAAGAAAAATGATTATAAACTAAAAGATTTTAAATTAATTTTTCAACAGTACCGGTCCTGATCAGTTTTCCAAAATGTAAGCGGAAATGGCGATTTTTGTAAATAAAGTGGTTTTCAGTAAAAAAAAAAAAAAGTTCCTTGTACAGCCCATATGGATCGATTAACCAGGATGATTTTTGGCCGAGATCGGCCCATCGGAAATGGCAGCTTCCAGAAGAGCTTTTTTGTTTTTTATAAATATTTTGGAAAGTATATGATTTGCGAGAGAAACGATTATGAACTAAAACATTTTAAGTTAAATGTACCACAATACCCCGCCAATTTTCCAAAATTTTATAGACGGAAGATCGATCTTTGACAATAAACTGTATTTTTGCATAGTAATCGTAAATGTTTGTGGAGGACTCAAGAGGTTCCAATGATTTTTGGCCTAAATCGATCAACTAGCTTCCAAACTTGCTTTTCCGGTGTTTGTACATATTTTGAAAAGTATATCATTTACGAGAAAACCCTATGCACTGAAAGAATGTAACTTAAATTTGCCAAAATGGTTATCAAAAAACTGTTTTTCAACCAAAATTCAGCTCTGTACATCAGACGTGGCGCCTCCTATAGCAGCTTCTTGTTTTTTGCAAATATTTTCAAAAGTACATAGCATTTACGGAAAGCTATTAAAATACAAAGATTGTAAATTGGATTTCAAGCAAATTTAGTTGAAACCATATTTTAAATTTTACCGAAAGTGACGAGTTTCGATAAAAAAAACCTTTATTTCACCAAAATTCGGCAACTCTACAAACCAGGCGGATTTCCTATTCGGAATAAAACTTTATACTTAAACTTTTTACATAAATTTGGAGAGCTATGTGAAATGTGTGAACACCTGCGCAAAATGGCAGCTTCCGTAGGAGTTTTTTGTTGCTTTTCTAAAATGTAAGCAAGAATAATGATTTTTTTCATACAAGATAATGTATGACAAATCCGGTAGGTTCCCTTTTTCGCGGTGTAATCAAGTTCTATGTACTTGCCATAAAAGAAAGTCGGCTGCGTTGGCCATAACAATTAGACCCTTCCATTTTCCGCATATGCTAAAGGAACTTTTCGCATGAAATTATTTATCGGTATGATATCGAAGGGCCGAATGTCGAAGGCCCGAACGTCGAAGGGCCGAATTTCAAAGGGCCGAATGTGTCGAAGGGCCGAGTGTGACGAAGGGCCGATTTTTTTTTTTTTTTTTTTGTTATTAGAAATATATTTTTTTTATTTAATTTAATTATTTTTTATTTTTTGTACATATCCCTTTTTCAACCAAAAAAAAAGTTGGCACAATTTAAGTCTAAACCACACAAATTTTGTGAGGGTAAAATATCATAGTATGTGGCGTAGAATGGCGTTTTTGATAAAAAATTTGGCTTAAAGTGTAGATGACGTATACATCTCGGAAATCGGGTAAGATGAAAATTTTTTAAAAAATTTTCTTTGTAGGATTGTGCATCTATCGTTTTTAGGAAGTGCAAGCCAAACATTTCGAGAAAATTATCACATTTTTCTGGAAAATTTTGACCTTTTCATTTTTTTTTGAAAAATTGTGTATTATTTTATTCAAAATAGTACAAATGTATATATTTTTTTTAATTTTGATATTAGCATTGTATTTTAACAGTTTCTCGATAGTACAAGTAATTTTTTCGGGAAAATTTTGCAATTTTTCTAGGAAAATTTTATTATTTTGTTTTCTAATTAAATGTTTTAATTATATAAATGTTATTATTTAAATTATAAATAAAATTTGCCACTTGAAGAATTGTATTGGGGGTACAAATTGAAAATGCGGGATTGATAACAGATGGCGTTACTAACGCTATACGCATCAGGCAGTACTGTGACTATGTTCATGTCAAAGCTACGTCTTATAGCATTAATTTTCAGTATGTGTCAATTTGTCGCAGTGTCAAATTCATAGTTTTTTTGAGCTCTCAATATGTCGAGTTTCGTGCCAACAAAACAGCATTTGCAGGAAGTTTTAATTTACTTCTTTAATTTGAAGAAAAGTGCTGCTGAAGCACATCGATTGGTCTCCGAGGCTTATCCGAGTCATGTTCCATCGGTTTCAACGTGCGAGAGATGGTTTGTGTAGTTTAGAAGTGGTGATTTTGACGTTGAGGACAAAGAGCGGCCGGGCCAAGTGAAAAAGTTTGAGAATGCTGAATTGGAGGCAATACTCAATGAAGACTCGTTTCAAACTCAACAAGAGCTCGCAGATTCATTGGGAGTGACACAACAAGCCATTTCCCATCGTATAAAAGCCCTCGGAATGATCCAAAAGCAAGGACATTGGGTGCCGTATGAGCTGAAGCCGAGAGACGTCGAGCGCCGTTTTTTTGCATGCGAACTGCTGCTCGAACGGCAAAAACGGAAGGGTTTTTTGCATCGCATTGTCACTGGTGATGAAAAGTGGATCCATTACGATAACCCGAAGCGCAAAAAATCATATGGTTACCCCGGCCTTGCATCATCATCGACGGCCAAACCAAATATTCACGGCGCCAAGCTCATGCTCTGTATTTGGTGGGACCAGCTGGGTGTGGTGTATTATGAGCTATTGAAATCGAACGAAACCATCACAGGAGCACTATACCGAACTCAATTGATGCGTTTGAGCCGCGCACTCAAAGAAAAACGGCCACAATACGAGCAAAGACACGACAAAGTAATTTTGCAACATGACAACGCTCGGCCACATGTTGCAGCGCCGGTCAAAACATATTTACAAACGCTGAAATGGGAAGTCTTACCCCACCCGCCGTATAGCCCAGATATTGCTCCTTCCGATTACCACCTTTTCCGATCGATGACACATGACCTAGCTGACCAGCGCTTCCATTCTTACGAAGAAGCCCAAAAATGGGTCGATGACTGGATAGCAGCCAAGCCGGCCGAATTTTTTCGCGACGGTATCCGTAAATTGCCAGAAAGATGGGAAAAAGTTGTGGCTAGCGATGGACAATATTTTGAATAATTCATTTGTTACCATTTTTTCAGAATAAACGTTCAAAAATAGAAAAAAATCCCGCATTTTCAATTTGTACCCCCAATATAAATTCTGGAAAAGCGGGGGTTTGGGGCCTCCATCCTCTAAGGTGTACAACAAATTAAAATTACATAAAAATAGATGTACAAAAGAAGATGCTTTTAATATTTGTGGCACTATCAGAAGAAGCGATAAGAGCGATAAAAACTCTTTGATCTGTGTCTGCAAGGTTGACGAAGCAATTATTATTAATAAAAATAAATAAAATTTAAAAAAATATTTAAAAAATATAAAACGGGAAAAATTTTCCGGAAAATCAAAAAGTTAATAAAACTTACTATAACGCAAAAATGTAATTTGTTACCCGTTTCATGAGAGTGTAATTTGAATTTTTATCATTAAAATTAAGATTTGATAAATAAAAACGGCAAATTTTTAATTTTTGTATGAAAAAAATTAAAAAAATATTTTTGGAAAAACTAAATATTTTCCAGGAAAATGTGGTGATTTTTCCGAAATTTTTGGCTTGTACCTCCTAAAAATGATAGGTATACAATCCTATAAAGAATTTTTTTTAAAAAATGTTCATCTTATCCCATTTCGGCGATGTATACGTCACCTGCACTTACGCCAAAAATTTCGCTTGTTATGAAGTACAACCAACACAATTGTGTATATAGTTATAGTCTTTTTTTTTTAACTAAAATAATTTTAAAAGGAATGCACAAATGCGTAAGTTGGGTCAAAACACATACAAAAATAAATTTTTGACAAGGTTCTTTTACAGTACCCACACAATTGTGTTAACGGGCAGGAAAATGGATATACCTATTGGAGGCGCATGACAAAATTTTCCTTCACCAAAATGTATCGCTAACTGGATACGTGATGAAAAATAGTAAAATACATAAATTCATAAGAAATTCATTTATGTAAAAAAAATTTATAAAATATTCAATAAAACGACAAATTTAAAAAATTATATTTCTAAAAACAAAAAAAAAATCGGCCCTTCGACCCATTCGGCCCTTCGACACATTCGACCCTTCGACATTCGGCCCTTCGACATTCGGCCCTTCAACATTCGGCCCTTCGACCCATATTCGGCCCTTCGACACATTCGGCCCTTCGACATTCGGCCTTTTGACATTCGGCCCTTTGTAGCCATTCCTATTTAGCAACCCTAATACCTAATTTCAAGAATAACGATACTAGAGTTCGCATCACATTTCAGGATCCAATCCATTTATCCAGGATCGGCCAAGAACTGACCGAGTTTAATCAATATCAAGATAAAAAAAACTAGGCTTGCGGCGGAATTTTTTAAGATGTAGTTTTTTAAATTCGCCTATTTCTTAACCAACTATAAGGTCGGTTTTTAGAATCGGATTGGGATTTAAAAATAATTATTCGCCATGTTCTGGAATTTTGCCAAATTTAGCGTGTAGGACTAAGTTGAGATTATAACACGAACTTTGAATGAAGTTCTGGTATATTACCATGCTGCATGGAAATTTCTGAACCGTTTTTCTATCAGTTTTGATTGTAGGATTTGATTGGAATAACCCTTTTAGATCAAAATCTGAGCTTCAGCAATGTTGGATAGACCTTTTGGTAAAATTTGGAGTGTAGGGTATAAAATAAACCTTACTGATTAAAACCTTCCTGTTCCTTAGGATTGTAACCAGAACATGATTATGGTGGTTGTAGCTCCACCAAGCTTTTTATTAAAAATACGAACCACTAATATTTTTTAGTAGTTTTATTTAATTTATATTTAATTACATATTTTATATGTATTTTGATTATCTCGACAAATTATGTTTTTTTAAATTACTATTTTTATTGTTTTTTCTTTTAAGAAAAACTTGAACTGTGAAAACTATTTTTTGTTATTTTTTCAATAGGCTTCTAAGAATAGAAATTTTTTACAAAAAGTTGGTTTATACCCAACTAACCATTCGGGTGCTAGAAAATTTAAATAAATTTATATAATGAACTTCGATATACAAGGTGTGAAAACGCCACAATACTCCCCTCCCAGAGAGATCGAAGATCTATCGATAATTTAAGAATCTGGTAGGAGTCCTGGATAAACGACCCGATCTTGTAGTTGTTCTAGTACTTGGCGAAAGATCAAAATGAAATTTTTTGCGAATTTTCGGTTCCACGGTAGATGATTTAGGTCCGTCAGCCGAAATAATAGGTTCTGGTCGGTCAGTCGGTACAAGTAATCCAATTTACGAAGTTGGTGCGTCCGTAGTTTGCTGTTGATGTCGGTTGATGAAAATATTGGCGTGTCGTCCGTTCAGATCCAGTGTAAAATTTGTCGGTACGGTCGATTACCAAATACGGTCCAGTATACGGTGGTTGCAGTGATCTGCGTACTGCGTCCGTCCGTAAGAAAACATGCGAACAAGTAAACAGATCTTTACTGATGAACATTTTGTCCGTAGTATGCCGAGAAGCCGGTACAGGTCGAATTTCATCAAAGTGTCGTCTTAAATTCGTAATAAAGTCTGATTGTAAAATTTGGTCGTTCGTCGTATCTAAAAATGGACCAGGAACTCGAGTTGTACATCCGTAAACCAGTTCAGCTGGAGTAGCTTTTAATTCGTCACTGTACGTCGTCCGTAGTCCAAGTAAGATTGCAGGGAGAACACTAGTCCAATCAGAACGATTATAGCACATAATGGCAGATTTGATGACTCGATGCCATCTCTCGATCATGCCATTACATTTGGGATTGTAGCTAGTTATTCTCCTGCATTCAAAACCAAATAAGTTAGCCAGTTCGCGAAAAAATTGTGATTCGAATTGCATGCCTTGGTCCATGACAATGAACTCTGGCACACCAAAACGAGCTGTCCAATGAGAATAAACAGCGAAAGCGACGGTTGCAGCAGCTATATCCGGAACAGGCACCGCCTCCGGCCAGCCAGTGTATGTATCAATCAATGTGACGCAGTACCGCTGATCATCAGAAACTGGTAACGGACCAATGATATCGAGGTGAATAGTCGAAAAACGTTGAGAAGTTAATTTATAGTTACCAAGTGGAGATTTTGTATGTCGAGAGATTTTAGCCGTTTGGCAAGCTACACAACTTTGAGCCATTTTCTGAACGTCTTTTTTAATCGATGACCAGATGACATTCTGAGTCAAAAGTTTGATGGAAGTTTTGACGCCAGGATGTGAAAGGTTATGAAAAGCCTCGAAAACTTGTTTTCGGAAATTAAAGGGAAGGAATGGCCTACGTGTAGTAGTAGAAATATCGCAATAAATTAATTTTTTTGAATTGAAGTAAAATAAAATTTCTTCAAGTTCCTCGTCATTGGTCTGAGCATCTGCGATAATAGCATAATCAATACTTTCGGGAATAGAAATTTGATTAATGCGTGAAAGAGTATCTGCGACAACGTTATCCAGTCCAGAGATGTGCTGGATATCGGTTGTGAATTGACCGATGAAATCTAGGTGTCGAAATTGACGAGGAGATGCTTTTTCCGGATTCTGATCAAAAGCGTAGACAAGTGGCTTATGATCGGTATAAAGCGTAAAAGTACGACCTTCGAGGAGATATCGAAAGTGTTTTATTCCCGAATATGCCGCGAGAAGTTCACGATCATAAGCACTGTATATTTTTTGTGTTTCATTGAGACGCACTGAAAAGAAACCGAGTGGTTGCCAAGAATTGGATACAAACTTCTGAACTACCGCTCCGATCGCAGTATCGGAAGCGTCAACCATGATGGCCAGAGGTGCTAATGATGATGGATGAATAAGTAAATTAGCGTTCGTAAGTTTAATTTTACAGTTATCAAACGCTTTAATAGCCTCTGCTGACCATTGGATTGGAACTCGACTGTTCTTAGTGTAACCTCTTAGGTAATCGTTCAACAATTCCTGGTCAGCAGCAGCACCCGGAATGAAGCGTTGATAAAAGTTAATCATACCTAAAAAGCGTTTCAGTTGTTTTACAGTCTGTGGTCGTTCGAAATTTTTGATGACTTGAACCCATTCATGCGACGGTAATATACCTTGTCCAGTTATCAAATGGCCTAAAAATATAATTTCAGTTTTAGCGAAAACGCATTTGTCCACATTAACCACAAGTCCATGTTCTTCTTATTTAGAAAAAATGATTTTAATATGTCCTAGATGTTCGTCATAATTTCGAGAGGCAATGAGCACATCGTCCAAATATACAAAGCAGAAGTCAAGTCCGCGTAGTACTGAATGCATAAGACGTTGGAACGATTGTGCTGCATTCCTAAGGCCAAAAGTCATTCTACAAAATTCGAATAGTCCGAAAGGTGTCGAAATTGCTGTCTTTGGAACGTCCGTCGGTTCAAAAGGAATTTGGTGGTAAGCCTGGACAAGGTCTATCGTTGTGAATATAGTGCAGCCCTCAAGTGGTTGTGTAAAGTCCTGAAGATGTGGGATTGGATACCTGTCTGGAATTGTGACTTTGTTTAGTGCCCGAAAGTGTCCACATCCCAGACCCATTCGTTTTAGGTACTAAATGTAACGGACTGGACCAAAGACTGTTACTAGGTCGGCAAATCCCGAGTTTCATCATATTTTCGAATTCTATCTTCGCGATGATGAATTTGTCCGGTGCTAGTCGTCGTGGTTTGCATGCAACCGGTAGTCCGTTCGTCTCAATTTTGTGAGTCACACTATGTCTAGTATTGCCATTGTTAATATTACCGTGAATGACCGTTAAAAACTTTGATATTACGTTGAAAACTCCTGGGTCCATTGCTGACTTGTCGATCCTAGAAACAGTAGTATCATCGTAGGAGGAAGGAGATCCATTTGAATAAAGAGAGGTTAACGGATCTATGAGCCTCTGTCTCTGTATATCCACTAACAAACCAGTTTTCCTCAAAAAATCCGCGCCGATGATAGGCATCGACACGTCAGCAACTATAAATTCCCAAGAGAATTCGCGGCGTAGTCCGATGTCAAGTCTTAAAAATTTGGTTCCATACGCATTTAACGAAGAACCGTTCGCTGCAAACAATCTGAATGATGGGTCGACCCTTGGATTCCGAACAAAACGGACTGGCAAGACTGAGACATCTGGATCACTTGTACCGACTGACCGACCAGAACCTATTATTTCGGCTGACGGACCTAAATCATCTACCGTGGAACCGAAAATTCGCAAAAAAGTTAATTTTGATCTTTCGCCAAGTACTAGAACAACTACAAGATCGGGTCGTTTATCCAGGACTCCTACCAGATTCTTAAATTATCGATAGATCTTCGATCTCTCTGGGAGGGGAGTATTGTGGCGTTTTCACACCTTGTATATCGAAGTTCATTATATAAATTTATTTAAATTTTCTAGCACCCGAATGGTTAGTTGGGTATAAACCAACTTTTTGTAAAAAATTTCTATTCTTAGAAGCCTATTGAAAAAATAACAAAAAATAGTTTTCACAGTTCAAGTTTTTCTTAAAAGAAAAAACAATAAAAATAGTAATTTAAAAAAACATAATTTGTCGAGATAATCAAAATACATATAAAATATGTAATTAAATATAAATTAAATAAAATTACTAAAAAATATTAGTGGTTTGTATTTTTAATAAAAAGCTTGATGGAGCTACAAACCACCATAATTGATCGAGGCTCTAGAATTAGCGTTATTTTATATAACTGAGATTATTGAGTTCTAAACGAATTATTGTCACAATTTGGCTTGTATGGATAAGATTAGTATTCAAACACAAATGGTTAGCGTAGTTCTGAAGTCTGATTATGAATGCTAGCCATTTTTTATTCTTTATTAGCATAAACGCTTTGAAAATGAATTTGAAAAAAAATTACAATTTGTTTTAGTTTAAACCGATGGATAGTTTTAGGCTTATCGTTTTAAAAAGGCCGAGTTAAAAATGTTCGTGAACATGAATTAAAAATGATAATTTTCACGAAAAAGATTAAGAAATTCTGTTTTTTTTTTATTTTAAACCAATTTCGCGCATCTAATTCCAACAAACCTCTATAACTTAATAACTATAGTAACGACCTACAGAAATAATATTGCTGGATTGTAGGCTTCATAATTTTGTGTGGAAACTACTATAAAAACGCATTAAGGCCTGTCTCTTAGGTAATGGAATAGTTGGAGACGCCCCATTTAATCATGACCTCCACCCCTTCCTCTTTAACCAGATCAACCACACAACTATGTCGATATATCTATGTCGAACCAAAACTTCGACCTATACAACTCCTATTCAATTCCGACCAAATACAATCAACACCAGAATTGATTCAGCATTAATTAAATTTCGTAAGGAGTCGTTTGCCCCAATTACCGAAATATATGAAAACATTAATATTATCGGATAAATAAAGGGTCATCTGGTACCATACCTTCGGAACAAAATATTTAAAAAAATAATGTTTCAGTGATTATGATGTCAAATCCCACTAGAAGCATGACAATTTTCGACGAAATCGAAAAAAAAATCTCAAAAAAAATATTTCAGATTATGGAACAATATACCACTTCTCCGGGAGCGTATTTTTTTAAACATTTATTATGAAATCATTTTTTAAAAAAGGGCGATGGTAAAGACGGGTGACAGATAATTAGAATTTATCGAAATTTAACCCAGGCTAAACAAACAACAAATTTTCATGTTTTGACATTTTTTTCGATTTTTTTCTCTTATTCATCGTGTTTCTAGTGAAAATGCACTCACGGAGTCGTGGAATTAAATTGTTTTAAATAATTTTTCCCGAAGAAATATTTTTCCCGGTCCAAATAATATTCGTGTTTTCATATATTTAGGTAATTGAA
The DNA here is from genome assembly GCA_932526605.1 of Nephrotoma flavescens. NCBI lineage: Eukaryota > Metazoa > Arthropoda > Insecta > Diptera > Tipulidae > Nephrotoma > Nephrotoma flavescens. Next base: position 42,104,443 of record OW052222.1, read on the forward strand.
ACTTGGTCACTTCCCTACCCTAAGTTCCCAGAATGTTCGAATAACAATTGAGTTTGTTTCAAATAAATTATGGACCTTATGGCAATGATCCGTTCCAAAATCTTACGGCGCGTTTAAGTCCAAGACTCGCGAAGCGTCAGCCTGCTGCCAGATTTTAAGAACTTTCCGTGTCTCTCTAACTAGTTCTCTGACCTCAATGATAATTATGTTTCCTTACGGAGCTGGTATGAGGAATAGGTGACCATACCCAAACTGCCTGGTTCGTAAAGGGATTTTCAATAGTGACGTCCGATATTTGTTAGGTTATAGCAGTCATTTTGAATGCAAAATCTGTCAAATTTGTTGTAAATTGTTCAATATTGTATGGTAAATCACCGAGGTAGATTATATCGTTGAACGACGTGTTAAAATCAACAAATTTTATTTTCGAAATTAGTGCTGTGTTCAAGAAACGTTCCAATGTCAGAAAGCAATATTGTCGGATTTGGGGCGGTAGCAATTAACATGAGATACATTAGTATCAAATGCATCCCGAAAAAACCACTGTTTGGTAACGATTTTGGTCTGGCGGAAACACCGGTCTGTACTCCTTCCAAAACCTGACTGATAAGTAACTTCTAATGGTCTAAATTAGAAAACATGTGGTTCCAACAAGACGACGGCTACGTACACACAGCGAAAACGTGGCACCTACCAAAGCCGCGGCGAACATTTGAACGACGTTCACCACTTTTTTTTTATTTACATTTAAAAATCGGGTGTCCTAATTGAAAGACTCATTATTATTGAATGCTTTCAGTTTATCTTCCAGCTGCATGCTCTGTTCTAATTACTACTCGGAGATTTGTTCGCTCTTCAACTAATTCTTGAACACACTCCAGAATTGCATTAAATAACCATTTTCCTTTAAAGGTTATAAGTTTATATCCCCAATAAAATCACGGACTATGATAAAATTTGGTCCTAGTGATTTAAAAAATCGTCAGTAGTTGCGTTTTTTCACTGATGACGTTTTTTTTTTTTTTTGATGAGACAGGAAACAGAGGAGAAACTGAAATATTGATTGATTCAATTTTATGGGTTAAATTTGCAGTATTTGTGTTTTCTGAAAAATAATTATTCAACCTAGAAAAAAATCAACTACTATGATAGCCTAGTCCTAGTACATTTGCCCCAAAGTCGAGTATACACTTAGCGAAACGGATAAAATACTACAGCTAAGATTAATTAACAAAAATCTGAAACGTTTAAAATTAACATATTTCATTAATCTGTTTGACTCCGTATTGAGTAAAGTAAAGGAGCTCAGCAAGCTCAACATGACAACGTAATGTCGTTACATAGTTTAGCTAAACACAGTTTTTCATTCAACTAACCTAATTGAATTTCAAAATATTTATAGTTTCTTAAATCAATTAATAAAGAAAGTTAATTTATTTCTTATATTTTTGTTCGATTTATAAAGAATAAGATATTTATAAATAAAAAAATAACAAATCACGATGTTCACATTTCAAAGATAATTGGGCGGAACAAAATATTTTTTCTTATATTTTTTTTTTTATTAATAATATTTTTTTTGTTTAGTTTTTAATTTAAAAACAAAAAAATCTTAAAAGATTTATAGAAAAGGAGGTTTACTTCTTATATAATGTATACTAATTATAATTGGAAATCTGTCAATATTTTTTTTCTACAAGTTTAAAATTTATATGTGTACACGATCCATTTGGTGTTGGAGTGGTCTGGTACCGTATACTGTGTAATTAAAATAGCCGACACTTTAATGAAAGATGCGTATTACATATAAAAAAAATCGATTTCTTACCGATTCTTCTGTATACTGAGTACGAATGAACTTTTATAGAATTAATTGGTTTTGGCATCCTTGTGCCGTCGGTACCACCGTACATATCTAAACCTGACAAATAATGCGCTTATCTATAAGTATATACGTCTTATCTTATCAAATCTTTATCATGTGTGTATTATACATTTCTTCGATTGACTTGAAAAATAATAAATTTATTGTTATTTGAAATTTGATTAGAAATCCAAATTTTTTTTTTTTTTTTTTGGTATTTGTCTTGTTCAAATTGTTACTATCTTTCTATATATCTAACATAGCCGGGCAATAGAAGTTATTACCAAACTAATAATAATTTAAACGCAAATCATATCGCCCCAATGTCAATCAATCAATCGCGCGCACAAACAAAAAAAATATTTGTGAAAAAAAAAAACATTTTTTCTTATCATTTGGCCGAATAAAAAAAATAAATTGTAATAATTTCTAAGAAATTTTAGATAAAGTTTTAATTTACAATTTTATCAGTAAACGCAGTCAATTTTTTTTTTTTAAATTGTCGATTGATTGGTTTGTGATTAAATCATAAATCATATTAGAGGTGTATTAAATAAGCGATACTGAGTGTAGGGATTTTCCATAATTATCATATGCTCAAAAAAAAAATCACCAGTTTTGTAGTTGGCTGGTATAAATATTCTAACCCGGTATCCAGACGGCACAAAACATCGATTGTATCGTTGGCTGTTTGGGCAGTGGCGCCGTCCTTTTGAAACCAAATATCGGTCAAGTCTTACTGTTCAATCTTAGGGAATTAAAAGTCAGTCAACATGAAACGATAACGATCGCTATTGACTGTCAGTGTGCCTCCTGCTCATCTCAAAGTTAAATAGCCACATGAAGCCTTTGGATTCTCTTTCCCGCCAACAGTCACTCGCTTTGACTATATTGGCTTCTCAATTGTCATTTTATGTAATCTAATAGATGATTTGTTTATAAAAATGTTCATCTTCTTCCAACCGCCTTCATATTCAGGGCTTTGTGTAAAAATCTTCGAAAAGTCCTATCGATGTTTAATGAACGATGGCAGGATGAGGTACTCGTATGTTGACACACGGCGGAACGTGTGTATTGTCTATTAACATGCCAATCGAACGAACTTTATTCACAAATTTATTTGCTTTTTGGACAAAATATTATTTTTAATGACTTTTCTAGTCGTAGAAAACAAAGAGACCATTTACAAACAATATTTCTACAAAAAAGTAGAAAAACTCCTTCCATTTTTAACACCAGGGTTCTTACAAAAATGAGAATTTCCTCAGGTCTCTCCTTGGCAGTTTGCTTTAGTACTGAAAAAAAGTTAGTCCACTCATCAGGTTGCAACGACCAAACTGCAAAAAATCAACTACTGCTTTGTACCGATAGTACAACTTATCGATTTGGCGAATTATATAACCAAATCAGAAACTTTAGGAAGAGACCTAAGGATGTTCTCATTTTTGTAAGGGTTTTTACCCTTACCCTTAAAACACTAATCTCAGTGTTTTATCATGAGGATGGTCTTGTGAAAATGTTGGGAGTACAACATAACCATATATCAACTATACATATAGACTTCATAGACATATGCCTAGGAATCCCAGAGAAACTCGTTTCTTTGTGTAAATTAACAATGTCTGGGTCTTTATGTAGAATCGTAATTGAAGGAACTGTGTCCGTCTCCTTTAAAATAACATCTGGCCAAATTATTGGATATGCAGATGATATTGTGCTCCTTGGCCGAAGACCTAGCAATATCAAAGACAGTTTCATGCCGCTCGTGAACAGCATTAAAACCAAATATTTAGCAACACCTAGGAACATCTCTATGGCAAATCCCGGAATTAGCGACCACAATTTTGATAGCGTCGAAAATTTTATAATGTCGCTGTCAGTTATAACATTGCTGAATGATATGCAGGCAGAAATAAAAGCCCGAATCGCTGCCGGACAACGAGTTGTCTACGCCCAACCAAAATTATTGCGATATAAACACCTATCGCAGTCGTGTAAGCTCGCACTTTATAAAGCACTCATAAGATCTGTGCTGACTTTCGGAAGCGAGAGCTGGACCATGACCTCTAACGACTGTAGATTATTATCTACCTTCGAAAGAAAGGTCAACCGTTCAACTTTTGGTCCTATTAAAGTTGTGAACAATGAATATCAGATTCGTATGAATCACGAAATAAAGCAACTTCTCGGAGGTAGCAATATCATCGGTTTCATGAAATCCAATCGAGTGAGATGACTCGGCAATGTTACAAGGTCTCACAACAACGGATAATAAATAAAGTGTTTCACCAACAACAGCGTCGTAGAGGAAGACGCCGACTACGCTGGCGAAGATCTACGAACATTAGGATGTCAAAACGGGAAGACGAGAGCGATGGACCGAGAGAGAGAGAAATTTCGACGATAAAACCTTCCTTGTTTTCGATGCTGTGAATTCAGGAGGGATGCATGCCTTGTTTTTCTTCATAGTACCGACTATAGAAAGATTCCACCCTATTAAACCTCTTGCTAGAAAAAGCGATGTAAAAAATATTGTCAGTAGGTACGTTCTTTCCGATGTTCTTGAATGGCGCAACTAAATTTTTCACGATGCTTTCACCTTGATTTTTCTCTCTGATGTTTCCAATTTTACCGGAATATATCTGTCCGTTCAAATGGTACGCCGTTTCGGAATCGCAGGTCCACCAAACTTTGATACCATACTTGCTTTGCTGGTTTCGAAGGTATATACGAGGGCTGCCTTTTATATGTCGGGATTAGAGAACAAAAACAAATATTAACCATCGAAAATCGCTTTATTGTTTTTCAAAATATTCCCCATGAAGATCTATACACTTTTGCATGCGTTTGAACCAATTGTCGAAGCACTTTTTCCACTCTGATTGAGGTATCTCCAAAACATGCATTCTAAACGCAACAACCGCATCTTCAGGTGTCGAAAAACGTTGACCTCTCAGTTTGTTTTTTACGTACGGGAATAAAAAGAAGTCATTTGGTGACAAGTCATCACTATACGGCGGATGACTCATCAAATCGATGTTTTGAGTGCTCAAAAATGCAGTTGTTTGTGCCGATGTGTGAGAGGCCGCATTGTCGTGGTGAAGAGTGATCCGTCTTCGGCAGTTGGTTTTCCTGATTTCTTGGAAGACAACTGGCAAACAATTGGTTGTGTACCACTCAGAATTGTCTGTTCTGCGTTGTTGTGGTACGGTTGCAACATGTCCATTTTTTCCGAAAAAACAGGCGATCATTTGCTTGCAAGTGCTTCGTGCGCGAGCGAGCCTTTTTTTGAGCGATTGACAATTTGTGTGGGATCCAACGCGAACAAATTTTTTTGACATTCAAATGTTTATGCAATATTGAATGTATGCTGGTCCCACTAATGCCTAAGGTTGTCTCAATCTCACGGTAGGTCACATGTCGATCTTGCAATATCAGTTCGCGCACAGCATCAATGGTTTCCGGAACAACAACTGATTCTGGACAACCTTCACGAAATTCGTCTTGGAGTGAACTACGACCTCGATTGAATTCACCATACCATCGATAAACACTAGTCCTTGATGGAGCTTCATCGCCAAAAATTGAATTAACTTCATCCATGCACTCTTGCTGCCTTAATCCACGTCGAAATTTATAAAACATAATCGCACGAAAATGTTCACGATTTAATTCCATTTTTTCGCCGAGATGTTGAGTTAATGAGTACTGTAAACAACACAAATAGCGCTCGAATGTCAAAACGTTCTGAGTACGTATAATCGCAAAAATGTCAAGCTTTACGATAGAGCTGTCAGTTGCCAGATTGCAACACTAGGGTTGTCCAATCCCGAAATATAAAAGGTAACCCTCGTATTGCGTGAATTGCGTTCGTTCTCTCACGGGGAACAGCTGTTCATCGAGAGTCATATTTTTATTTGGTATGTAATTGATTTTCAGGTTGGCATTTAGCATTTCAAAAATTTCCGTAATAGGTGCTGCATTATCGGTTTCTATTCTAGAATTTCTGGTGACATCGAAATCAAATCGAATAAAACGCGTTAAATTTTGGAAACGTCGGACGGACATAGTTGCTCGATACAGCGGGTAAGATTTTTTTTTTTCCAAAGTTGCAGCTATATAATTTGACCTTTGTGTCTCAATGACAATAAGAACTTCTATGTAGGCCAAGAGCTCTTCTTCGTTCATAGGCGCCCAGATTATTGGGTTTTCCTTCGGATTTGCCGCATCCATTTTGTAAATTCTTTTTCCGCCTTAATATTTATATGTCTACAAATTATGTTCTGCATTGATGCGTCAAACAAAGCGCAAAATAGATCAACATCTTTCAAAATTTTGGTGTTAGGTTTGGGCCCAATAAAAGATGGCTCACTTATTATGTTATGTACCGTTAAACGGTGTAAGTTTGGGGGTATTTTCCCCCTTTTGGTTCCATCTTTACCGATGTAATATTCTTCCAAATCCGGACTTAATTCATCATTGGCTCTCTCTTCATCAACAATATCAAAGCTCAAATTCTCAATTCTTCGGATTCAGAGTCAGAGCTCTCGTTACCTACGCCATAACAAAATCCGCTTTCGAATCCGATTCCTCGACATCATTTGAAGGGGAAAAATCTTGGTCGATATCTTCATCGTCTTCACAAAGATCATTTTCAGATTCTGAAGCTAAATTTTCCACAACATTTTGCGAATAATGTTGTCGTTCCTCGTACGAGAGTCTAACGTTTACATAATAAATTCTGGGTAATATTCTGGCTTATAAAGTATACAAATTTAAATATATTTAATTACCTTGCCATTTGTGCACTCGTAAGATATTTTATTTCTTTTTCTCCATGTCACAGTTTTAGTGACCGGCAAAATTAAAAAAAAAAAACTTTTAAATTTTTTTCGATATCACTCTTCAAACACTAAACACATTTATTAAACAATTATTAAATCACTCGTATCTACTGATTTGTAAAAATAAAAATGTAGTCATATATAGTAGGAAAAAGCCAAAAAGAAATAAAAGAAGAAGGAGACAAAAAATAGTCAATAAAAATTAATCTATTGATCGTCCCAGCCATCTGTTGTTTATTCGGAAAAATTAATAATAAAAAAGGGGATGATAGCAGGTAAACGATTAGTCATCGGCTGAGTAACAAAATTCAAGGTATATTGAAGTACATTATTACGAATGTCAGAATAGAACAGGATGGGATGCGTAATTGGTGAGAAACGGATTTCTCTCTGTTCGTTAAGGCAATTTTGGTTAACTAGAACACCTGTGTGTAAAGAAAGTTCCGTACAAAATATGCATAGAAAAAAGTAAATAATGCTCACTAAATAGTACTCGTTAAATTCAAAATCGACGAGTAAAACGTGAGGAAATAATCATCTTATTGAATATCAAAGGGTTAAGGCGTTATTCTACCGACAAAATGAAACATTTTTAGCCTTTTCCCCACGTAAATTTAATAGAACAAGTTTTTATTCTCTCGAGTTCTCAACTAAATATCGCGTGCTCTAAAAATAGTAAAATGGTTTAAAATAAGTAATGTACTCAATTACTCATCAATGCATGAACAATAAAAAATGGACCTCTACGTTAATAATCCTTAACTACGGGAGCATTTTGATAAGTCAGTGACTTTTTGAATAAAAGATATCTTTTCGGCAAAAAATCATTTTATTCCTCAACATAGTCTACTTTAAGCTATAAATACATTTAGAATTTAATTTGAATTATAGATGGAAGATCTGCAAGAATCGCCACAATCAGTTTCGAATTTAATGAGATTATTGATTTGAAAAAATCAGTCATCTCATCAGGCCGCGGCGACTGACGTTGATATTTTTACATAGGAATATTGTCTATATATAGAACAATACCATGTAGTTGTACTACTAGCGAATTACTGCATAGCGTACGAAATTCGATTGTTTCATATTCTCCATCTATACTGCATTTTTACCAATTAACTTTTCGTTGTGTACGAATTACTCTTATATTTTACGTTGTAATTCGAGATATACTGAAATAGACCAATGTACGGAACCTATCACAACAAAACCATTACAATAAAACAACAACAACGTAAAAAATTCATTTAGTTCAGCGTTTTTCCAATTTTTTATTCCTTCCAAACAACAGGTTTGCTCAAGACCCTCAAATAAGGTCTTTATTTCAGTGATGACCTCTTCATTAGGCCAGAATCTCTTACCGCACCGCCATTTCTTCAGGTTTGGAAACATGAAATAGTCGCAAGGCGCTAAACCTGGAGAATATGCTGGCTGGGGTAGCAGTTTGTAGCTCAATTTTGGATTCTTGCCATGCTGACTACACACGTATCCACCCGTGCATTGTCTTGATGGAACAACACTTTTACTTCGCCAAAGGCGGTCGTTTTTGCTTCAAATCAATGTTGAATCTGTCCAAAAGCTCTGAATAATATTCGACGGTGATCGTTTTACCCTTTTCAAGGTAATCGACGTGAATGACAATGTGTACATCCCAAAAAACTGTGGTCATGACCCTGTTGGCCAACAGATTCACTTTGGCTTTCTTTGGTGAACATTCACCCGGAGAAACCCCGACTGTCTTGATTATTCTTTGGTCTCTGGTGAGCTGTGATAGATCCATGTTTTGTCTACAATTACGCAACGGCACAAACACTCGTTCGGATTGTGATTGAACATTGCCAAACACTCCTTTGAAGTAGTCGATTCGTTGAACGCAGCATGCTCAAAATTTGGAAATAGTCTATTAATAGAGGGCAGTTTACGGGAGCAGTGTTGCATTTAGTTACCGCGCGGGAAATGCAAAAAGTCACTGACTTATCAAACAGCCCTCGTAATTGTAGCACCAACACAAAATTAAATTTTTTATTTTATAAATAATGAGGGCTACATAGTACTTTCCTTTTTAGCAATAGCGTTGGAGTAGTTGAACTTTCCGCTTCGCTCGATTCGTTGCTGGCGATGCTTGTGGCAACAGTTGACTGCTAATGCTCGCGGACTTAGATTTGCCATTGATTTGCGTAAGCCAAATTCAAATTGCCTACCCTGGTCGGTTGTGATATATTTTGGGCCTCCAAAACGTGCATTCCAACAGCCCAAAACATGAAATCGCTTCTGATCTGTAAATAAAACGGCCGGTTAAGGTACCGATAGCCATGAAATCTATGTTAGATGTGGCTAAATCATCGATATGGCGGTGTGTAATTGTTTATCAATGTTTTCGTATGACGATGTACCTTGGAGCGTTGGCATTGTACACAAGTTCGAACTAAATTTCTAACAGCTTTTCGTCGGTTTGGCCACACATATCATTCGAGTCGATGCTTTAATTTGTTGACCGTGTTATATACGGTCGGATTTTCAGAGTCAATGTATCGCACCAGATCATCTCGTTAGAATCTGGGATAGAAAATTGATATGTCGAATATCGGTTGTAAATTGGCTCACAAAGTCCAAATGATAGATTTGCGAAGGCGTAGCTTTCTAACAACACGCATCGAAAATGTTTGACACTTAAATACTTTGCAAAAAGTTCTCGGTCATACGTATTGTATTTTGGTTGGGTATCGGTAAACTTCTTCGAAAAATAACCAAACGGTTTGAAATTTTCATTTACGTTTTGATGCTCGTACAGTAAAGTTTCATGCATCTACATGTAATGCGAGTCAATGTGGCTGATGCAAGTTGATTTTTGAATTTTGCGAAGACTTTGTTTGCTTCATCGATCCAGGGTCAATATTGTTTTGCCGTTTTTAACATTCAATATTATTGCCGCATGAAGTACGATTTGGGCATCTAATGCATTCGGTATAAATTTTCGATAATAATCTATCATCTCCAAGAAGGTTTTTAGTTCCTTTGCCAAAACAGGTTTAGAAAATTTTTTAATAACCTTGCTGGGAAGAGGTGAAATACCATTTTTCGAAATGTTATGTGCCAAAAATTGTAGTTCTTCTTCGGCTATTTCTCAATTAGCCGTTTGAGGCGTTTGAAACGTTCCATTTGCTGCACACAGTTTAAAATCGATTGGATTCTTTTTTCACCTGACGTTGGCAATGCTACAGATGCATCTGCCCCAGCTGATTTTTTCTCCACTATATGGACAGACGGTATAAGTTGTAACAAGAATTTGAAGTATCGGCTAAACTCGTGTTAACAGATAACTCGGCTCATTCATAATGATTATGTCTCATCATAGCCTGTCTCTAATAAAGACAGGGGCTATACAGCATTTAAACGATTTTTGGCCGAATTGCTGATGATACCAACACGGTCACCATGGATTAGTTTACCAGACAAAGCGATTAAATTTTGGAGTCATCTGTATCAGAAGTAAAAGAAATGTATCTTACTCCTTCTCCACTCAATCACATTACACGACTACGCGTTCTAAACAAATTCTTTGTAAGAGTTCAGTGTCTGGTGAGAATCCCTAGAAAAGTTATGAAGTTCCCTGTATCAAAAGTATTTTTCCGATCTTTGAGTCCAATAAAAACCTTACATAAACGACGGGTGAATGAAAACTCACTTTATTTGATATAGAGTGTCGATGTACTAGCAAGGAAAAGAGAAATGGCAACGCCTGAGGAAGTGTAGAAGAATCAAACGCAATTGACAGACTCTTAGTACAAAATAGAAACCGAGTAACGGATTGTGAAGATGAAACCAAGAAAGCACTGTAACACAAACAACCGCATAAAATAAAGCCAGAAGTCGAATTATTGGGTGGACAGTTTAGGAACTACAAAAATTCAGCCGGGATAAGGTTGACCGGTAACACTAAGCGACCCAGCTATTAAGCAGCATCATCAAAACATGTGCTCATTAAATGTCTCTCTCGCGGAGCTACAGGCAACTTCCAACATGGAAAAAATACCATCTCTTATTCATCATCCAACAAATATATAAATAGGGTGGCACTTGGTGCATTGAAGGTGGCCATTAAACAAAGCAAATGACAGAGATTTTCGAGGTTTACAACTCTTGTCTGGCAGGCCGAGGAATTTCTCAAAAGGTTGGTGCGATCAACTAGAGGTTAGGTTAGGTTAGGTATCATGAACTCCCTTAAACCCATTTAAGGCTATATATAGCGTAAACGATCACGCACATTACAACTTTCGAGGTCAGACAGGCCATAGTGTATTTGCCCAAATGATCATGTCGTCTGTCAGCTAGCGTAGAACACGAGCAAAGGAAGTGAACAAAAGCCTCCTCCTTATCCTTGCAGAATCTGCAGAAGTCATTTGCATCCAGACCCAGCATTCAGATTTTGCTGTGTTTTAAATTCAGCTCAGGTCATACTTGTTTCGCTACCCTGCCAGTTGGACTGGCGATCCACCTAGCATTTGCCAAGGCAACTCCTTCCCAACGGCTTGCCGCTTTCAGCACAGACATAGGCCTTCCTACACATTCTCTCCCTGGTTCCAGTTGAAAAGTTGTACCGTACCTTGCTAACTCGTCTGCCTTGCAATTTCTCTCAACGTCAGAATGACCCAGAATCCAGTCCAACTGGATATTGAAATGTTCACTCATCTCGTTAGTCGATGTGTGACAATCCAATGCCACCCTTGACGCCAGGGAAACTGAATCCAGCGAAAGAACTGTCACATAGATAGTGATATCAGTTAACGATATTACATTACGCTTCAACCAGTTCATGATCTCTTCAATCGCTATAACTGCAGCCTGGTACACACTGCAGTACTCAGGTAGACGAAAAGATATACTTACATTTACTTCCTCACAAAATACACCAGCTCTCACTTTACCATCGAGCTTGGAGCCATCAGTGAAGAATTTAACTGTCCCGGTCTCCATAATGAGACCACTATTCCAGTCCTCCCTAGAGGGGAGAATCATCTTAAAAAGTTTTCAAAAGTACAACAGATGTGTCCAAATTCACCAGACGAATTATGATTGTCCTTCAATTATCAGAGCGTATAAATCAATGACATACGCTGTCTTCGTTCACGAAGCCCGCGAAGTATTTTAGTGAAAAATCAGCCTTAAACAGCAAGTGTCTCTCTTAAATTCTCTTAAATAATACCAAACATTAGCTGACCAATCCATAGATGGCGGAGACTATTATTTGGAGTTCTAGCTTCAATAATTCTTTAAGTGTCCCCTACATAGGCCCAAGTACTGCAAATGCGAATGTATCGATAAAATGTAAATAGCACATACCGCATCTTTTGCACTTATAGTGTAGCAACAGCAATGGGACACAAAAAGTGACCATGACGTTAACGCAAATAGTATCGTCGAAATGAGCACTATAAGAAGATTGCAGCGGCAATCATTAAAGAGTTGCGACGACAAGAACGCAACGTTTCGAGCTGACTTCCCGTGACAGAAGAAAGGGTAAGAATTTCGGCATACACCGCCATCTTTGGACGAAGTGAAAAAATAATTCGGCGGTCTCCGACAGAAAAACCTAAAAAAACAAATAACTGCGCACTCAGACTACGCTAATTGTATCCAACCCGAGAATTGCAAGAGAAGACTCAATGGCTTCTAACAGTAAAAAGAGAAAATCGAATGAACCAATTTATTTGAATTTATTTCGTAGCGCTCCGGCAGTTGCAATTTGTATTGTTGGTAGTGATAGCAATAGATTGAAGTACTAGTCAGCTAGAGCGGGTTTTTATATCGAATAGTGCGTTCATGACATCGTGAGTTAGTTCGGAAAAAATACCATGGTATGACACAAAATGTATTAAAACAACAAAAAAGTTAAAACAATTTCAACACAGTATAAAGCATTTTACGTAATTTGATTGGTTTCGAGTTCGTTAGCGAGTATGGAACTATTTATTTCCGATGTCATGTACGCGACTTTAACGGCAGCAAGCTCTAAGGTATTTCGTAATTCTCACCGCTTGTTGAAAGGTGGCTGATTAGCTGAGCTGTACTTCTTTGTAAGTGCGAATTAAAATAAGACATTTTTACTGTATCGAAAATGTTGTTGTTCCGATAAATGAACTCAGTAAATAAATCAAGGTGAGGTTACCAAGACTTTGGAAGTTTGGTTTCGAACTAATGAAATAATAAATAAAACGGCCGGTTAAGGTACCGATAGCCATGAAATCTATGTTAGATGTGGCTAAATCATCGATATGGCGGTGTGTAATTGTTTATCAATGTTTTCGTATGACGATGTACCTTGGAGCGTTGGCATTGTACACAAGTTCGAACTAAATTTCTAACAGCTTTTCGTCGGTTTGGCCACACATATCATTCGAGTCGATGCTTTAATTTGTTGACCGTGTTATATACGGTCGGATTTTCAGAGTCAATGTATCGCACCAGATCATCTCGTTAGAATCTGGGATAGAAAATTGATATGTCGAATATCGGTTGTAAATTGGCTCACAAAGTCCAAATGATAGATTTGCGAAGGCGTAGCTTTCTAACAACACGCATCGAAAATGTTTGACACTTAAATACTTTGCAAAAAGTTCTCGGTCATACGTATTGTATTTTGGTTGGGTATCGGTAAACTTCTTCGAAAAATAACCAAACGGTTTGAAATTTTCATTTACGTTTTGATGCTCGTACAGTAAAGTTTCATGCATCTACATGTAATGCGAGTCAATGTGGCTGATGCAAGTTGATTTTTGAATTTTGCGAAGACTTTGTTTGCTTCATCGATCCAGGGTCAATATTGTTTTGCCGTTTTTAACATTCAATATTATTGCCGCATGAAGTACGATTTGGGCATCTAATGCATTCGGTATAAATTTTCGATAATAATCTATCATCTCCAAGAAGGTTTTTAGTTCCTTTGCCAAAACAGGTTTAGAAAATTTTTTAATAACCTTGCTGGGAAGAGGTGAAATACCATTTTTCGAAATGTTATGTGCCAAAAATTGTAGTTCTTCTTCGGCTATTTCTCAATTAGCCGTTTGAGGCGTTTGAAACGTTCCATTTGCTGCACACAGTTTAAAATCGATTGGATTCTTTTTTCACCTGACGTTGGCAATGCTACAGATGCATCTGCCCCAGCTGATTTTTTCTCCACTATATAGAGAATTGATCCCTATATTTTCTACACTAGACGGTATAAGTATAAGTTGTAACAAGAATTTGAAGTATCGGCTAAACTCGTGTTAACAGATAACTCGGCTCATTCATAATGATTATGTCTCATCATAGCCTGTCTCTAATAAAGACAGGGGCTATACAGCATTTAAACGATTTTTGGCTGAATTGTTGATGATACCAACACGGTCACAATTGATTAGTTTATCAGACAAAGCGATTTAATTTTGGAGTTATCTGTTTATCAGAAGTAAAAGAAATGTATCTTACTCCTTGTCCACTCAATCACATTACACGACCACGCGTTCTAAACAAATGCTTCGTAAGAGTTCAGTGTCTGGTGAGAATCCCTAGAAAAGGTATGAAGTTCCCTGTATCAAAAGTATTTTTACGATTTTTGAGTCCAATAAAAACCTTACATAAACGATTGGTGAATGAAAACTCACCTTATTTGACATAGAGTGTCGATGTACTAGCAAGGAAAAGAGAAATGGAAAAAGCCTGAGGAAGTGTAGAAGAATCAAACGCAATTGACAGACTCTTACACAATAGAAACCGAGTAACGGATTGTGAAGATGAAACCAAGAAAGCACTGTAACACAAACAACCGCGTAAAATGAAGCCCAGAAGTCGAATTATTGGGTGGACAGTTTAGGAACTAGGATGATGGTGCATGAGCTAGTAACTATACCGTCAAAGAAACCGGACAAAAAATCAGCCGGAGTAAAGTTGACCGGTAACACTAAGCGACCCAGCTATTAAACAGCAGCATCATCAGAACATGTGCTCATTAAATGTCTCTCTCGCGGAGGTACAAACCAGCTACAGGCAACTTCCATCATGGAAGAAATGCCATCTCTTATTCATCATCCAACAAATATATAAATAGGGTGGCACGTGGTGCATTGAAGGTGGCCATTAAACAAAGCAAATGACAGTGACGGAAGCCCTTCCAAGTGATCATGTCTTCTGTCAGCTAGCTTGCTCGTGTTCTAGCAAAGAATGTGAACAAAAGCCTCCTCCTCATCCTTGCAGAATCTGCAGAAGTCATTTGCATCCAGACCCAGCATTCAGATCTTGCAGTGATTTAAATTCAGCTCAGGTCATACTTGTTTCGCTACCCTGCCAGTTGGACTGGCGATCCACCTAGCATTTGCCAAGGCAACTTCTTCCCAACGGCTTGCCGCTTTCAGCACAGACATACGCTGGGAAAGGGAAACTGAATCCAGCGAAAGAACTGTCACATAGATAGTGATATCAGTTAACGATATTACATTATGCTTCAACCAGTTCATGATCGCTTCAATCGCTATAACTTCAGCCTGGTACACAGGTAGACGAAAAGATATACTTGCATTTAATTCCTCACAAAATACACCAGCTCCCACTTTACCATCGAGCTTGGAGCCATCAGTGAAGAATTTAACTGTCCCGGTCTCCATAATGAGACCACTATTCCAATCCTCCCTAGAATGGAGAATCACTTTAAAAAGTTTTCAAAAGCACAACAGAGGTGTTATATAGTCCAAATTTACCAGACCAATTATGATTGTCCTTCAATTATCAGAGCGTATAAATCAATGACATACGCTGTCTTCGTTCACGAAGCCCGCGAAGTATTTTAGTGAAAAATCTGCCTTAAACAGCAAGTGTCTCTCTTAAATTCTCCTAAATAATACCGAACATTGGCTGACCAATCCAAAGATGGCGGAGAATATTATTTGGAGTTGTAGCTTCAATAATTCTTTAAGTGTCCCCTACATAGGCCCAAGTACTGCAAGTTCGAATGTATCGATAAAATGTAAATAGCACATACCGCATCTTTTGCACTTAGTAGTGTAGCAACAGCAATGGGACACAAAAAGTGACTATGACGTTAACGCAAATAGTATCGTCGAAATGAGCACTCCAAGAAGATTGCAGCAGCAATAATTAAAGAGTTGCGACGACAAGAATGCAACGTTTCGAGCTGACTTTCCGTGACAGAAGAAAGGGTAAGAATTTCGGTATTCACCGCCATCTTTGGATGAAGTGAAAAAATAATTCGGCGGTCTCCGACAGAGAAACTTAAAAAAACAAATAACTGCGCACTCAGACTACGCTAATTGTATCCAGCCCGAGAATTGCAAGAGAAGACTCAGCTCCGTTCAAAAGTGATATATATGGCTTCTAACAGTAAAAGGAGAAAATCGAATGAACCAATTTATTTCGTAACGCTCCGGCAGTTGCAATTTGTATTGTTGGTAGTGATAGCAATAAATTGAAGTACTAGTCAGCTAGAGCGGGTTTTTATATCGAATGTGCGTTCATGACATCATGAGTTAGTTCGGAAAAAATACCATGGTATGACACAAAATGTATTAAAACAACAACAAAGTTAAAAAAATTTCAACTCGAGTTCGGAACTAAAGTAGGCGTGGTATAAAGCATTTCACGTAATTTGATTGGTTTTGAGTTCGTTAGCGAGTATGGAACTATTAATTTCCGATGTCATGTACGCGCGGACTTTAACGGCAGCAAGCTCCAAGCTATTCTGTAATTCTCACCGCTTGTTGAAAGGTGGCTGATCAAACCAGGCTCCTGGTCTGATTTTCTTGTATGATTATTTAGATTACCAATGCTGAGGTCGAAATAATCAGAGAACTATACTGTTGTAAAACATTTTTAATTCTGATTAATTTTTATTTAAAAAATAGAAAAAATTAATCTTTACTGCAGGTTTCTAGAAATAATTCAGACTGATTATTTTGCATGTTGTCTCAACAGGTATTGTTGATCCCGTCAGGCTTATCTCAACAAGTGTTTCGAGTAAAATACACCAACATTATGTTAAAACTTTTTAGGCAACTTTAATTCTAAAATTCTGCTCAAATCAACAAAACAACTTGTGCATCGTCAGTTCTGACACCATATCTAAAACCCATCGGAGTGAAGTTTATGCCAAAATAACAAAATATATACTGAAAAGTTTTGAGTGATTTTTATAAAATGAAATTTTTTACAACAAAACACACTACGAATCGCACAGAAATGATTGAAGTGATTCTGAACTAGTATTTGATGCAAGAATTAAATCTTATTTGTCCACATGCTCGGAAATCTCTGAGATTTTTGTTATTCGAGACAAAACATCATTGAGTGTAATATGCAAATTGAGATGATGCAATCGGTTCCGCACTAGTATTTGATGTAAGAAACCAATCTTATTTATCCACATGCTCGGAAATCTGTAGGCGTGATTGGTTTCTTACATCAAATACTAGTTCTGAACAACTTGGAGCATCTGTATGTGATCCGTAGGGGCCGAGATAATTCATTTCAAATGTTTAAGAATTTTCATATTACACTCAATGATGTTCTGTATCGAATAACTTAAAAATTCAAGAGATTTCCGAGCATGTGGACAAATAAGATTTGATTCTTACATCAAATACTAGTTCAGAACCACTTCGACCATCTCTGTGCGATTCGTAGTGTGTTTTGTTGTAAAAAATATAGTTTTATAAATTTCACTCAAGACTTTTCACAAAAATTAAATATTTGCTACTTATAGTGTAAAAAATATTTGTGTTTATTAAAAAATTTCAGATATTATTATGAAAGTTCAATATTTAAGTGTTTTTTTCAATTCTAAGTACTTATAAAACACAGTGAGTCTTTTCTACATTATGCTGCCTTCCAGGCGAAAATATCCCTAAGTGAATACTATCTTCAAAGGATTGGGCCGCCTCAAATGAGGTTTCATAATCATATTTTCATTCCGGATAATGAGTGATTAATTCATTGATCCTAAACCGGGACCTCCGGTCACTGGAGCAAGCATGCTGACCACTTTGCCACCAGGACGGGCATCCGGGATTATATAAAACATTAATATACAAAAAAAGCTTAAAACTTTATAAACTCGAGTCAATTTATAAGTCAATTCAATTTTTATGAATGAGCCCAAACTCATCTAGAAACCCAAATTTCCGATCAAACTTAAAGAATTTTGATTGACTGGTCATTTTTGTTTGTGGCATTTCAATCAAACTGAAAAATCTAACATGATAATTATCATCATCGATGTGTCGTGATCATCCACATGTCTAAATCTAACTATATGTGTATTTATAATGTACACGGAATAAATGAATAGTGATCGAGCATAAAAACCAGTAGTACCTAAGATTTTTATCTTTCCTTGTAATTTAATTTTTCTATTTCAATTAATTTATATAAAGATCCAAAAGATACCCAGCTATATAAGATACATACATGTACACGTACATATATATATATATATATAAAAGTACGCTAATTGAATTTATATGTACATTGATTATTATGTGATTATGGTTCACAGGTTGATTTATATACGCTCTAATCATAAATTATCTCATATTTGCATATCGCCTAAGTCGCGATAATTATATTTTACATTAGGTGATTTATATGTATTATACTAAGAGGTGTGAGACACGCGTATAATTTATGGCTGATTATTTTCGAATGTCTAACACTCGCGTATATACGCACCAAGCCACGAGTTTCAAACTAATCTAAAAGCACTTTATTACATATGAATGTATATACATATTCAACAACAAAACCCTAAAATTATATAAATGCCGGTATACGTACGGCATTAAGAAATCTGGTGTATATACAAAATTCTTATTTCAATTTCAAATAATAGACATCTTCATTCGAGAATTAATTTAAAATCCGTAAATTACCTTAAATTATATGGTATGCGCACGGCGATCAGAGTATAAATAATAACCGAGGTACCATCCGACCCAAGCATAATGTTTATTATATACGTGGATGGAAAACGGTAGCCGCACAATGATGATTACCACGCAACTAACATTCAATAGAAAATCCATTTATTTATTTATTGGTAAGCAATTTAACATATCCGGTTGGTATGTTATTAAAAATTAAATTATTATTTTGGGTAATTTTGATTTTTTGGTAGACGGAATGGAAACAGAATAATGGGATAATTGTTATGCTTGGAATTTATACGACTGGCGTACTTTATATAAGTACGCGGCGCCACTGTATATCGTTTCGCGCGCTCCATTTGCAAAACATTTTCATATTGACAAAAATATTTTTTTTTTATCCATTTCCATATCCTTTTACCGTGTCATCATCATCAGTATGTATTTACATATACACGAGAATCGATCGATATACGACGAGAGAAGAAAACCCCAATTGAACAAAGTGAAGAATCATTTTATCTCTTTTCCGTGTTTCTTTCTAGTTAATGACTATTATTAAGAAACCAAAAAAAAATAATAATAATAATAATTTTCTTTAAAGTAAAAAACATATAAACATTTTTTTTTTGTAATAAGATATTGATCATATACACTCAATCGTTATAAGGAGTATTGGATATAAAACTCCACCTTATTATTGAACGAATGATTTTATTCTTGCATATTCTTTTTGTTTTTGTATTTTGTCTTAAGACATTATTTTTGTTGTTCCTTATAAAATTAATAATAATACAGAATATATTGATCATAACAAAATCCATTCGATATACATAAAAATAATAAAAATAATAATAAGATGCTGTAAAGAAGAAAATGGTTTGTAATATAAATAAGCCAATATTGTTATGATCGTCAATGTGCTATGCTGTTTAAAAGTTCAAAATTTGTTTTTTCAAGTAACCCTGTTGTGCACAGATTTTAAATGTAAAACGACATTCGCAAACGACATATGTGCTATAGTAATAATTTCTTACTTATTGTTTTATGAAGTTGTATTCCGTGTCTATTCTGATTTCTAGTCCAAATTTTATGCACATTATAATTTCTATACTAATTCCAATTTCTATTCCTCTACCCATTCCTATTTCAATTCCAATTTTAATTCATATCCCAATTTCCATTCCTATTTCAAATCATATTCCAATTACAATTACAATTTCAATTCCAATTCCTATTCCTAATTCAAATTCCTATTCCCGTTCCAAATCCTTTTCCTATTCCTGTTGTCACTCCTGTTCCTATTCCTGTTCCTATTTCTTTTCCTATTCCTATTCCTGTTCCAATTCCTGTTCCTATTCTTGTTCCTATTACAGTTCCTATTCCAGTTCCTATTCATAATTACTACGCCTATTCGAATTCATATTCATATTTTAATTCCTATTCCTACTCCTATTTTTATTAACAATACCGGTCCACCGGAAGAGGCAGTTTCATAGGAGCTTTTCGTTTTTTGCAAATACATATTTTGAAAAGTCGAGAAATCGTTAAAACCAAACAAATGACGAGTTTTGATCAAAAAACTTTACGTCACAAATATTCAGCATCTTTATCATCCAGGCGGATTGACTATTCGGAAAACAAAGGTTTCTTCCATAAATTGGGAGATCCATGTGAAATCTGATGGACGTACCGGAAGTAGCAGCTTCCGTGTGAGCTTTTTCATTTTTAACAAGGGTTGACTTTGAAATTTAAGCTGGAATAAAGATTTTTATTATACAAGGCAGTTTTTAGGCAAGGAAGACGCGTTTTGGACTCATCATATTCAACCCTCCATTTTTTGATTGTTTGTTCAGATTAAAAGTGACTAATAGGCATGATTAAACTTTTCTTGAACAATTATACAGGTGGGGGTTTGCATTTTGTTCAGTCAGCTGAAATTTCCGAGTAAGGGTTGGGGTCGTTTGCCCGACTTTCAAAATCCCGACTCTCAAAATCCCGACTTTCAAGATCACGACTTTCATAATCCCAATTTTCAAAATCCCGATTTTCAAAAACACGACTTTTTTTTAATAAAATAAAGGAAATTTCATAATTTTTTTTTTAAAACGGGCTTTTAAAAATCATTTTGTGATGAGTGCAATATAGTAACGGGGTACGATTCGTCAAATTCAAAATTCCTAAAACAAAGATATCAAAACCAAAATTTCCCATAAAAACCATTTCAAAAACCCCAAAATAACAAAATTCCTATACAAAATGACAAATTTTAAAATTCCAATATACAAAATTCCAAAAAATTTCCATGGGTATAAATTGGAATTTTTTTTCGGAAATTATCTTGTTATTTGCCAAAAATTATTGGTTATTGCCAGGGAATTATTGGTGTGTTTGTAGGGGAACGATTCTAATGAAATAATGGAATTTTGAATATGAAATTTTTGTTTTAAATTAATAAATTTTGTCAATTGGAATTAAGAATATTAATTTTTATGTTATAGTATTTTGTAAAATCGAATTTTATATTTTTGTTAATTGGGGTTATAGAAATTTAGGCCAGTTTGAATTTTTTCTTTTGGATAACCGAACCATTGCCGTGGTACCGACTTAAAATATTTAAAATTAAAATATTTAAGAATCTGCACTGTTGATGTTACTCCCACTATTGCTATCAGTAAAGTGTTGTTTAGTAAAAAAAAATTTTGTGAGATATTTTAATTTTCAAATTATAAAAAATGGCCTATTAAAAATAAAAATAAAGCAAAAAAAAAACAAATAAACAAAATAATAATAATAGGAGCAAAATGAATATCTTATTGGTCAAATCGAACAAAAATAAAGACAAGCTGACTATTGATGGTTACGCTTATCCTCTCAACAGAAACACCTATTGTGTAATGCAAAGGCAACCACAACACTAGAAGAGGGAAAACATGAATTAAAAAAAAGATCATCAGATCATAATCACTCTCCAGTGGCTTCCGAAAAACATGTTTTTAAGGCTAATGAAAGTGCAAAAAGTTTGGCAGAAGTACGAGGGTTGCGACCTTCTCAAATAATAAGAGAAAGTATTGTTGAATGTGACCACAATTGTAGGTAGATTATATTTGCCTTCAAACGGAGCATAAAACAAAAAATTGCTCGAGTGAGGGCCACAACACTGAAAGAGCCGGAAAGTTTCAATGAAATTTCCATTCCGGAAATATTAAAGTTTATTGACGAAGAGCTCTTTGTATTGTCGGAGAAAGATTTTGGAGAGAATAAAAATATTTTATTAGGGACAAAAACATCCTTGATGTTGCTAGCAGAGGCTGAACGCTGGCTCATGGGCGGTACATTCGAGGTTGTACCGTCTATAATGGAACAGTTAGTCTCGATCCATGGTAAAATTGGCAACCAGACCGTACCGTTATTATTTTTTTTTGTATAATGAAGATAATCAAGATCAACAGAAACTTACTCGGAGATGTTCTATGAGCTTTGTAACATTGCTAATGTCAGATTTTGAAAAAGCGTAGCTGCAGCTAAAACATATTTACCGTTGGCTGAATACAAAGGATGCCTTTTCCATTTCAAATATTATAGAGAACACAATCTGAATACCTTCAGGTTAAATTTGGAAACGATGAATCTTTTAACATGCAAATTCGCATGTTGAAAAGTTTAACATTTGTACCTCCTGAAGAGGTTTCCGAGTATTTTGACGCGATCAAAAAAGAATTTAATCTAGACGCCAAGCGAATTGCCAAATGGTTCCAAACAAATTATATAAGGTGTGTTCATGGATTCCAAGGAAGGTCCCAATACAGTCCAAAGTTCTGGACTGGACTATAATCCAGAACCATAAAAATTTTAAAGGGTTTGTAGTGGTGTTGTCTCTGATTATCCTGTTTTTTAAAGAAGGATTAACAAATAAATAATTTTAATTAGTCTAATTGTATAAATAATTTAGTTTTATATTCACTTTGTTGATTTTCTTTGTTGTTGTTATGACAGTTCGTTTTTAAGTTGTCAAAAATTATTGACAGAAATTTGAGCAAAATGGTTGCGTACTTTAGCAAATTAAAAGTTGAAAATACCAACCTTTGAATAATTAATTGTTTATAAAATAATTTAGAAACCTTAGTTTAACAAAATTTTGCATTATATAAAGGGAATTTTGTTTAGTTTTTGAGTTCAGTTAAAAAAAGAATTTTGAATAAAATTTATAAGAATTTTGATTGTGATTCATATTATAAAGATTTTTTTATTACAAAAATCTAGTTTAAATAAAATATTCGCATGTGTGATGTTGAGTTCAATCTGGTAACATAATTTGTTGTGTTTTTTTATAAAGTAAAAAAATTCTAAAACAACGGAGAAATTTTATATGTGCAGATTTAACATTGCAATTGCCGGAAATTTAAAAAGTTACAAACTAATTATTTGCTGGCCTAAATAAAAAACATTTTGAAATGTTTGGGAATATTTTTATTAACAAACGCAACATGGGATAGAAGAATTGAATTATCCACATCATAAAGTAAAATATGAGATACATAAAAACCAGGAACGGAGAAACTAAAGGTTTTATCAAAATCGGGATTTCGAAAATCGGGATTTCGAAAAACAGGATTTTGAAAGTCGGGGTTTTAAAAGCCGGGATCTTAAAAGTCCGGTTTTTTTGTCGGGATTTTGATAATTCGGTCTTTTGTAATTCGGGATTTCGTACTGACGCCTCCTCCAATCACAAATTGTTTATAAAATCTACGCTCGTTTTCCCATAAAGTCCTATTTTTGAACACACAACATCCATTTTTCCCATCTCATGGTAAAAGCACAAAGTCGGTAAATGTGTGAAAATTGGAAAACAGTTGTTTTACTGACCTGACATCGTTAAAATAAGGATCCTATATTCGTGAAATAGTCCACCGATCACCAGATAGAATATTTGGAATGGTTTTACTAGCCATCCAACAGGACTTGGATGGAATGGTTTTACTAGCCACCCAACAGGACTTGGGTTGGTTAAAGGCCAATACTACAAGTAAATACTTATAAGGTGAAGAAATCAGAAAAGACATAATATGTCGGCAGCATAGGTCCCATTTACAGCAAGTTCTTAATCGTATAAACAATTTAAAAAAATTGTATTTCGAACACTTTATTTCGATCAAGAGAAATTGTTGTGGCCCTACTTTCTTTTACGATAAATATACATAGATCTCGAATATACCACATTTTAAATTCTAAAGCGAAAAATGAACCTACCGGATTTCTGTTAGAAATTGTCTTATATCTTCAAAAATTATTATTCTTGCTAAAATTTCAGAAAACCAATGACTCTTGTCAACCCTTGTTAAAAATGTAATCTTTATTGAGATTGTAAAATAGAAAAAACTCCTTCTGGTACGCTAGATGATAGATAGAATGTCCACCACATTTCGCATAGCTCCCCCAATTTATGCAAAAAAGCTTTAGTATGAAGTTTTATTCCGATGTATCAGTTTATGTGATCTGAGCTGCACAGGGGACAAACTGTTTTTTGGAGAAACAGTTTCGAGATATTTGCAAAAACGAAAAGTGTCTTAAAGAAGCTCGGTCAAAATTCATTGGAATCTACCAATTTGTGGTAAAAGGTTAAGTATGAAATCTCATCCCGATAAATCAATTCGTCTGGGCTGTAAGGGGCTGAAAAACAGTTCTGTGTCAAAAATTTTCTTTCCGGTTAAATTTTTAGAGAAATGATCTAAGTCGATATTATTTCAAATTTAAAAACTTCTTTCTCCGAATTTATAAAAAGCCTTCAACTATGTAAAAGTTCATCGGACACACCGTCTGGGTGTAAAGAGCACACTAACATTTAGTATGTACACACACGCACACACACACATGCTACCCTTATACCTATGTATATTCCTATTTATAATCCTATTCGTATTCCAATTTCTACTCCTATTCCTATTCTGATTCGTATAGATGTTCCAATTCCTATTCTTGTTTATATTCCTATTCCTTTTCCTATTCCTATTCGTACTCCTACTCCGGTTCCTATTCCTATTCCAATTCCTATTGCTATTCAAATTAAATGTCTTTATCTGTTCACAAATTCGTTTAATAAAGCTGTCGTTCATATTCTCTTGATCCAGAAACCGTTGACAGAAGTAACCCCGTAGTTTATAATCCACTGGTTCACTTATATTTAACTAATTTACTTCAATTTTTCCACGAGTACAAATAATCGTTCTGGAGGCCATAGTAAATGTAAAACTTGCTTATGGGAGTTGTTCTGATAATAACAAAAGTTATTTCTCCTGAAAGCTCTTCAATTACGCCTAACATATTATTCCCTACATTTAGTGATGCCCTTTGCCCTACCATTCCCCCGCAATTTGTAAACAAAATGTCTAAACGTGTCTATGCTAAAATTGCGTCGGTTATATGATAGCTCCCAATGTATAGCCTTACGAGTGCCTTAAAATTACCAAAAATATTCGCCAACTAACCTATTTCGGAGTTCCACTCTTATATGAAATTTGTGTATTGAATTTAGTGATTGACATGTGATCTTTCGTATCTTTTACTCGCACTGGATTTGAGTGCATTTGAGATTCTCGTATACTCGTGGTAGTTCGGGATTGACCACACTTTTAGACATATATACCCTACATTTTTGTAAAGTCGACGAAAAATTAAGAATTGTTCTAGAAATTTGATAGAAAATTTAATCCATCGACACCGCAAGAAAAATAGTTTATATAGATGGAAAACCATCACATATTTGGTGTCGCGAAGTTAGCATATTTTTGCAACATTTTGCTGGATCTACGAGAGTAGCAAATTCTGGAAAAAATAAAGTAGGTTGTATCAGAGTGGAAAGCAATCCGAGCATACGATCTACTAGACTTCTCGGCTACATTGATTCATCCTTCATCCTGGAAAACATATCCATAAATGTCCCAAGCAGGACTTTGCGTAATCATCAATTTTTGGCGCTCTAACACCACCCAACCAACTATGGCGACAACAATCCCATTAATCGATCAGCAAAATTTTTCAATACCGTAATTGATCAATTTGATTTTAATTTATCAAAAACCAGTTTAAAAAAAAAATTAAAATCGTATTTTCTAAATTTTTAATAAGTCCGTTGACAGTTTCATATTTGAAGTACAACTGTTAATTTAAATCATTGTTTTATTTATAATTCTTATTTATTTACAATGTAAGTATGAATAGATTAATGTTTTTATTTTCTATTTTTAAATTTTAATTTCTTTTTTGTTAAAATCTTTTATATTTTACTTTTGTTAATTTTGAAATCATAACTGCAATGTACTAAATCGATTTCCTTTAATATTTAAATAAATAAATAAACAATTTTTTAGCCATTCAAATTTTTTCGGATTGTGAAAATCTGTTTGTTTTTCGTTAAAGGGGGAAAAAATTTGTATGTCTCTGAAAATGGTGTGAGACACTGAAAGTCATTCATCGGTAAAATAAGAATATAACTGGAAGAATACGACCGCCCCAGAGTAACAGCTATCCAAGCCGTAGAAGAAACTCGCGATTTTTTGTGGCCAAAAAACTAATGACAGGAAACATAATTTGGATAGAGACTCTGCGTCAGGATGTAGAAGCCATCAAAATAAAACATGCAAAGATGTAGACGAAACCGGTCAAATTTGGTCAGACACCAAGTTTGTAGTAATTAGCAGGATGGAAGCCCTAAGCAGATCTAGGGCTCGTGGTTGGTTCCTGATTGAGATAAATCTAGTTAAAATCCTATGGATTAGAGGACTAAAGGGAACTCCATCACACAAGCTTAAATCCAGAAGATAATCTTACCAGCAGAGGCATTATATCAATAGAACCTGCAACCGATATCTAGATGCAATTTACTCTGTAATAAAGTAGAGAGGCACGCAGCAAAAATCAAAAAAGTGATGTGTGGAACTAGAGACGTACCAGGAAATAGTGTATTAAATAAAGTATTCAAAATTAAAAACCTTAAAATTTATAAAAAAAAAATGGGGGAAATAGAGTAAAAGTATAATGAAAAATTTTCTATGATAAAAAGAAGAGAATCGCCGAAAGCGTCATTTAAACAAAAATGAGCTTCGTTGTATTACGTATTACGAGTAAAATCGTAATTTTTCACGCTTTTCAAATACAACGTCTAAAATTTTTTACGGAGAATACGGATATGGCTAATTAGCTATTTGGCATGACGTACATCAAGAAAATGGTTCGGTCAAACGGTTAAAAAACTACATAAACCTGCACCAGACAGTGTTAACGATTATATTAAATTATGTTTTACCATATAACCATAAAGATTAAAAATCGATCAAGCTTTTTATTTCTTATTGTTTTTCATGTTTTCCATATTTTCTTGTTATTACTTTTATTATTAATAAGAATAATGCATTTTTACCTTATTTGATCTTATTTATTAGTATTGTTATTATTCGTTAAACATTTTATTTAAAATAAAATCGATTTTTGGGATGCTAAGATTTTGACGTTCTTAACGCTTCCTTTAATTTTATACTCTTTTATTTTATTTTATTCCCATTAAACACTGCGCGAAGTACGCAGATAAATCTTTCGTGATTTTTTATTATTGGTGCGGATTATGGTATTTAGGTATATCTGTGTAGTGGACGTTTTGCTGTTTTGACGTTGTCTTCTGGCGGTCGATTCTGGCTTTCACTAGGAAAAAGGAAATTATAAAAATATTTACATAGCGTTTTTGTCAAAATTATCATTTTTTGGGCTACACAGAAACAATGTTTGATCTATATTTTTATAATTTAGGAAATATTTTTTTTACGTATCGAAATTGGTTAGGAAAAATCAGGTCGATTCAATATAGATCTTCTATTCTCAATATTTTCTATTTTTCTATCCTTGTGTAATGAAAATTATTAAATGTCGAAATAGAAGGAAAAAATAGAATATTAAAACTAAACAAATTTTTTGTTTTTTTTTCGCTTAGAAGATTGTTACCAAAAATAGAACACATATATAATTTTTATCAAAAGCGGGTTGTATTCTGATTAAATCAATTAATTTAAAAATGAATTTTTGTTTAATACGAAGTGAAAGAACCCGCCAAAAGCGTATTGCTACATAAGTAAATTTATTAATTATTTAAAAAAAATTAATTAAATAAATTTTTTTAGAGAAAAACTAAAAATGAGACTGAAGCTAACTTCCTGATAGTGTATTCCACTAGTGCTTTCGATTGCAAAAGGGAAATGTTGTGACACTTGTAACCGATTTAGCAGCAACATCGCGCTTCAACTCAATACCATTAAAAGAAATGTACATGTTAATTTTTATTTAAAATAAAAATTTATGACAAATTACGTGTGGCCATTTTTGTTTTTGGGTAGTAAATACATTTTTGATATTACAGCAAGAGCAAACAGAAGAAAAAAAAATCGATTTCCAACTTTTGGTATTAAAAATAGAAGATTAGAATCCCACTGCCTCACTGAATAGCAAAATAGAGGATTCTTCTATTTCTGATTTCTTCTGTTTGAGTGAAGAAGATTTTTCAATAAGAATAGAAGAATTCAATTCATTGAATCGACGTGAATATTCCCAATTGAATTTTGTTTTTGAAAAAAATGTACACCAACTGTTTACCACAGTACGCCAGGAAAAAAAATTTGCAACAGAAATGATATGTAAATATTTTTCCTAATTCATTTTTCCTAGGGAAAGCCAGAACAGTACCACTAGTTTTCGAATTTCCAAACATTCTCGTCATAGTTTACTACCACAGAGTTATTTTAAAATGGACAAAGATTACTTGAGTATAGTAGTAAAGCAAGCCTTTAAATATTGTGCTAAAATGTAAAATTGTTTTTTTTAGTGAGTTCAATTTTCCTGGAAATTTGAAAATTTTTTAAAAATTTGAAATTTCGGAATTTCAATTTTATTATGTTTGCGTCCAATTCTCATAGTTCCGCTCCAGCGAATAGATGATTCAATTTCACAAAATAACACCGTGTCCTATAGTCCCGAATTATTACGCGAATTTATTAATTCAGAAACTGCGAAAATGTTAGCAAGAATACCGTTAGTAATAATGTTGGTCAGATTGGTGGTAGTAGTAGAATTGCTAAGCTTTTAAACCTCCCCAGTCACATATAACCAGAATACTAACGTTTGGTTCAAAATTCTGGAAAATCATTTTTTATTAGCTGGAACAGTTACTGAAAACACTCGGTATTCCCCTGCGATCAGTGTACTAGATTCCAGGCTGCATAACACCGTCGCTGATATAATCACGCGTGAGAAAGGTGAAAAAAATACCGAGTTTAAGAAAGATGTCATTGGAGTGCTGGAGATTCTGCAAGGTCGAGAATAAATCATCTTTTACATTGCTTAAACTTGGAAGACTGGATGGCTAATACTTGGCATCGAAAGCCATCTCAATTATTGAATATCAAGTGCGCAACTAAGTGTCTGGCTTTACACATAGCTAGCGACACATCTAGTTGTCATTTATAAAAGTTGGGTTTGTTCATAACTTGGACAGTTGTTAACGATAACCAGTTGTAATACCAGTACATATCGCAGCGTAAAAATATTTTTTTCTAAGAACAAAAATGTCGAGTTTTGTGTCAAACAAACAGGTTTTGCAGGAGCTTTGCTTTCCTGCTTCAATTTGAAAAAAAACTGTAGCTGAAGCACGTCATTTGCTTGAAGAGGCCTACGTCAAACATGCACCATCGAAAACTACCTGCGAAGATTGGTTTAAATGCTTCAAAAGTGGCGATTTAGACTTTGAGGATAAGAAGCGCTCCGGCAGACCACAAGCATTTGAACACACCGACACTTGAAGAAACGTTTATATGCTATAAGAAAAATTCAAAAGGAGGGAAAATGCGTGCCGCATGAGTTGATTCAGAGACAGATTCTAAAAATTTCAAACGCAAAAAGTCGTGGCTTTGCCTGGCGAAGCATCAACATCGATGGTACGACCAAATCGCTTCGGAAAGAAGGCAGTGCTCCGCGTTTGGTGGGACCAGAAAGGAATCATGCAATCGTGTACTATGACCTGAAACATGGTGATACTGTCAGTGGCAAACACTACCGTCAACAACTGATCAATCTGAACCATGAATTGCTCGAAAAACGGCCAGAATGAGACACGAGACACGAACGAGTGATATTACAGCACAACAACGCTCCACACCACCGCGCTCCCTTATTTTTATTCTTTTCTGTACGTCTAAACGAGACAAAACAAAGAAACTATGCTAATGATAGAGAGTTGCTTCACGGGTCATAAACCTTTGATTTACGCTTTTCACCAGAATCTGGATAAAGCATCTCCGCGTCAATTAAGACATCTTGATTTCATTGGTAAATTCACTACTGATATTCAACACATCTAAGGCGTCGACAGCGACGTTGCAGATACCCTATATAGATCAAATTTCAATCACTGAACGCATTGGCTATACGGCAATAGCAGATGCAC
Organism: Nephrotoma flavescens; assembly: GCA_932526605.1. NCBI lineage: Eukaryota > Metazoa > Arthropoda > Insecta > Diptera > Tipulidae > Nephrotoma > Nephrotoma flavescens. The sequence goes on from OW052222.1 coordinate 42,134,545, forward strand.
AAAGCAATGATGCGGAACTTAGAGACATTTGGCATAATGACATGTCATTAAAATTTAAGCAACTTCTAATTAAGCTTTATTTTGTCAAAAATCAAAATTTTAAGGAATACTAAGAGGTCTCTCGATAATTTCCGAATTTTACTGATTTTTATATAAATTTTCAAAATTCAAAAAAAATTCAATGAAATTCCTAGCACATAGTTCATTTCAGAACTTGCAACTGAACGATTCAAGATTCATCTAAGATTCAGATTAAAATTAATTACTGATGTTTGAATTTCAAAATTATTTAGTCCTGGGGTGGAATCATGAACGCCGGACGGAAAATTTAAACGGTAGTGAAATTTTATATGGAAAACAGCAATAATTGTACCGGTTTTGTTCCATTGTTTCGCGAAAAAAACACAAATAGCATGCCAGAAAAAAAATAATTCATTCGTCAGCTTTATAGCAATCGAACGAATTTGTAAGGTTTTTTTGAAACAACAGAATAAAACCGGTAGAATTATTACTGCTTTCCATATAAAATTTCTCTACCGTCTAAAATTTCCGTGCGGCGTTCATGATTCCGCCCCTGATCCGAGACATTTTTAGTTTTGGCGAAATAATTTTAGATTTTTCGAGCGGGTCGAAAATTTAAATAAAAATCAATAAGATTCCTAGCACATAGTTCATTTTCGAGAACTTGTCACTGAACGATTTTATCCTATTTCCGCTTAAAATTAACTACTGAGGTTTGAGTTTCAAAATCGTGTAGTCCTGATCCGAGATATTTGTAGTTTTGGCGAAATAATTTTAGATTTTTCGAGCGGGTCGAAAATTTAAATAAAAATCAATGAATTTCCTAGCCCCGAGTTCATTTTCGGGAACTTGCCACGGAACGGTTTTCTTCTAATTCAACTTAAAATTAGCTACTGTTTTTTTCATTTTAAAATCATGTAGTCCTGATCCGTGACATTTTTAGTTTTTAATTTCAGTGACATTAGTATAGACTGTTTAAACGCAATGAACTTCAGTGACATTGGTAGACTGTTTAAACCCAAACGAGTGTCCCTAGTAAATTATATGTTTTGTAATGAGTCTGACAGGGTGTGCCATGGGATTTAAAAAATTGGATTTTTAAATGGGCCTTAAGTACATTCCAAAGTTATTCTAAGTATTTTATAAGCATTAAGCATGAACTTGCGTGATATTGGTGGACTATTGAAATAAAAAAAATTGTCCATATCAGTTATAAAAATTTCTAATGGGTCTATTCTAATGGGATTTGAAAATTTGAAATGGGCCGTAGGTACATTCGAAAGTCATTTTTAGTGTTTTCTAAGCATTCTAGCTAGAAATTCAGTGATATTGGTGATTTGTTAAAACAAAGAGAAATGTCTCCAGTAAGTTATATGGTTTTCTAGTGGGTGTATTCGAGGCAATAAAGCAAAAAGATAGGAAAATTTTTAGGACAGCACTGTACGTGCCAGGCCAGGTCAGGCGCACCAGGTGCACCAGACGCCACGGTCTTCGCCGATACCATATCTGGGTTCAGCGACCCAAAAAAAACCCGGATACCGAATTTCTGCCTTCAGCGCACGAAATTCCTGAAGTGTTCCACGGAGATGACGTTCATCGGCGTTCCTGACCCCCAGGTGTCCGGGAGGTCAATTTGATCATAGTCGTGATCAGCGACCCCAAAAACCCCCGAGTAGCCAAATTGAGCCGGTTTTGCTTCTTTTTTACGAAGTTATAAAATTGGCGGAAAGGCCCCCAAAAAGAGAATTTTTTGGCTGCATTTTTGGCTGCAGCAATGCACTCAGAGGTTTCTACAGGGTAGAACCTAGGTAGGGATGATCTATATCGTTTTTGCCACCGAATGCAAAAAACCGTAACTCTCTACGTGCTGTCCTAAAAATTTTCCTATCTTTGGCGTTTTTAGTGCTTCATTGCCTCGACTAGTCATAGACTTAAGTGATATTACTAGACTGCTTAGATCTAAAAGAGTATTCCTAGTAATTTATATGATTGTCTAATAGGTCTGACAGGGCGTTGACCAACACCTCTAATCCGGGCCCCTCCTGAGTACGCTTTAAACAATTTTTTATGAAATTCGACCCAATTCAACCGATTCCTAATACAAGAAAACCCCCTTTGATCACTTTTCATCAAAGTCATCTGGTTTAAGAAAATACAAATAAAAAATATCCCAAAAATAACTCTCAGTATAAACCCATATTTTTCAAAATCAGGAGCCATATCAGTCGATTCCTAGTATTTAAAATCCCCACTTCAGCAATTTTCATCAAATTTTCATCAAAGATAATAAAAGAAAAATCATATGATGTTCCCGTTATTGCGATTAATTTTGTGGAGTGGCGATCATTCTGCATTTTCGCTGGAAGAGGAGCATTGTAGTGGCCGTTTTCTTGATTTTTCTTCTGGTTGTTTTTAAATATCCAAATTACAGTTTAATCATAGTTTACTTCATACCAATGAGTTGTTTTAGTTGGACCAAGTAGTTGCGCGTAGAGCAAACCAGTAAATATTAGGCGTTTTCGGAAATAGACCAAGAGTAACTTTTGGGTAATTTTCATTTTTTTAACGTTGGTAACGAAGTTGCTCAACTTACCCATCTATACAAAAAGTAACATAAAATTGCGCGCGTGAATATTTATATTCAGCAAACAACGATGTTTTTTAACGGATATGAAATTTTTTGAAAGCTTTAACTTTTATTTTTCTGACACTTCTAATTTAATACCAATTGGGCATATCCATACTGGGGTAACTTGAATCCGGTAACTTTTATGTTTTACACCATTCATGTCCTCATACATTTTATTTGAATCCGGTAACTTTTATAAATGTGTTTGTGTAAAATGCTACAAAAAAAAAATCATTTCATTAAATTTTAATTAATTTTTTTACTATTCCGAATTTTTATCACAATTAAAATTTTTGTTTCGTGATGCGTATGGCTCAACACCAAAATCAAACAAAAAAAAATACAAAATATGTCATTGAGAATTATTATTGTTTCATTTTTGTTTGCGTTGGTTTGAATCTACAAAAATTTTAGTTTAAAACAAGGGGGTAAAGGGGGAAAAACGAACAAGTTACGGGACTCAAGTTACTCTAGTATGGAAATTGTGATTGACATAAAGAAATAAATAAAAAGAAATATGCCTCAACAAGCGAACACTTAAGAGCGTTGCACGCTGTTTGTACCATTTCGGTTACTGCTACAATCACCAAAATTATATAGGCTTCTCATCACAAATAAATAACTGACCTGTAAAGTTTTGATGATCATACCGCTCGCCTAAGTGTTGCAAACGGAACACAACTGAAGCTCTTAAGATTTCGCTGGTTGAGGCCTTAATTACCCTAAACCTACTCTACATGTTCGGAAATAGATCGGGTAATTTTTTATCAGCAAGTTACTCAAAATTACCATGGCCCATTTCCGCAAACGCCTATTATACAAAAATGTCAGAAACTTACAGAATTTAATTTTTACCAAAAAATTATTATTTTTCTAAATGAACTGTTGAATTCAGTCGGATTCGAAGTGATCTATATAATTCGGAGTTGGATTCATCTTAACTATCCATCATAACTGTGCGATCATCATTCAAATAATAGAAATACATTTCTCTACTGGAGGCCCTTGAATATCAAGTTCCCAGAAAAATCCATTTGAAAAATTATTTTATTACTCAAAGCTCGGTCTTTCATATTATACTAACTTCCCCAAACACGATTTTATAATTATGTTCCAAGTCATTAATTCAAAAAACAATTTTTTTTTACAAAGATTAATGTCATTGGCACCATCATATCGCCTCATTAAAAAATAGATATTTTAAAATAACACACAACAAATAAAAGAAACCACAGCTCTAGATCATGTCCTGAGAGACGGATAAATATGTCAAAATATATTTACTCTACACGCAAACAAATAAAAAAAATTAAGCAAACAATATTAACAATAAACCAACAAAGCAATATTGACAAATGAAACCAAAAGTCACTTTATACAACAACAACAAAAAAATTGGAAACAATCAAAGTCCTGCTGTGATTTTAAACGTTTCGTATTCTTCGTGTTTTTTTTTTTGTATGTTGCAAGTATAAGGAGGCTTAAGGTTCCATTCAACATAATACTTATTTTTTTATTAGACCCTTAACTGTTTTTATTCACAAATCAAAAATAATTATAAATTTATATTTATAAAAGATTTGAGTTCTTTTATATATATAGTATGAGGGTTGTTATATAATAAAACACCCCCGCTGTGATTTAGAAGCCACCCTGAATCGTCTACTGAATATGTGTTAAAATAATATTTTAACACAGGGGTTTAGTACACCATTTATACAATATGGTATTAAAAAACGCCGTATGTTAACAACCCGGTAATAAACCCCTGGTGAAACAGTATCAATTTCAATACAAAACACATTTGATAATAACATAAAACAGCAATGTTCGAGTATTTTTAAGCCCTCATGATTTGTGTTGCTTGTTATATTGGTGGACATATTTTCATTGGAATAAGGGATGCGATCGGTCAAATTTTGAAGAAAAAAAAATCATTTATTATTTTATAATACACAACATGGAAGATTTATAATCTGCACTAAAAAAGAATAATATTGTTTTTAAGACTAACAAATAGAAATTTAATTTGTGATCTATTATTCAGTACTATAACCTCCCTTTTGTGTATTTGATACTGCTGCTAGGGTATACAATACAGAGATATACAGACAGGAATAGAATACAGTGTGTATAATATTTTGTGCTAAAATATATAAATTAAATTTTCACATGACTTGGTCTTGATAAGTTAATTCCTTCTACATATTATAAGATTGTGTGTTATATAGATTCATTGTTTGTTTCGCATATATAGAAAATCTGCCACACATTTTGGTTATATTGTGTATTAAATTTGTTACATTTGATTGCTTTGTTCTGGATTTTTAACATTTTAATTTGTGCACAAGGATTTTTATTGGAACTGGTAGGACGATCCATGAACATATTTTTTCCTGGTTGATAAATGTATGATGAATGATAGATTTGTATTATTTGTTTTTTACATTCTACATTTCGCAGCCCAGTTCCGCTGCATCACGGTATCTGTTACAAAATTTTAGGTGCCACTAACACCAAGTTCACTAACGGGGTTTAGTTAGTTTTGAAAACAAATACCATCTCTAGATTTCGGAGTTTTCTCCGGCTTAAAGAGGTATCGGTTAGTGTATGTTTTCAGATGTTTTATTAAAAAACATAATCTTTAGAGCTCGCTTAGTTAGATGGGCGCTTACATATAACTCATAATCTCGCTAGCAATATTCTTGACAGCGGCACTCAGTTGATCAAAATCGGGGAAACACAATTTTTTGTTTCAAGTTTTTGTAACGTAGGATGTGTTGAAGAGGCACGTGGTAGTTTTTTTGAAATTTGTCCAATTTAAAATTAAAAATTGAATTTTTTTAAATTAAGAAACTTAGATTTAATAGTAATCTAAGTATAACAAAAAAAATTCCATTATACACACTGATTTTTGAGAAAAATTTACAAAATATAAGGATTATAGAACTTATTTTCCACTTTTTTATTAAATTAATTTATTTTACAAATTAACAAATCCAAAAATTCAAAATAGAAATTCATTTACCGTTTATCACAAACAAACAAAAAAAAACAATCAAGATTTTTTTGCAACAAAAATGATCGTACATCTTTTACATAAATTATCTTTCATAATTATTTTAATATCGAGTTGGTCCTCCTTTATTTTTTATAGCCTCTTTCAGTCTTCTAGTCATTAATTCTACTAACTTCTTGGTAACGTCAAGTGAAATTTTATCCCATTTTTTACAAAAGTTTTGTTTGCCGATAATCCTATTTTTTCTAATTTGGCGTTCCAGGTAATCCCATAAATGTTTATTGGGGTTCAGGTCAACCGATTGGGGTGGCGAATGTAACTGGTTTGAGATGATTTTCAGAACCCATTATTTCACAATGTGTACCATATGCTTAGGATAGATCGTGTTCTTGCTGGAAAATCCATGATGGCACGAGCCTCAATTGTTCCATGGATGGTTTCAAATTGTGCTTTAGAATACCTAGGTATTTCCAGCGATCTAAATTTCCATTTATAAGAACAAATTTACCTACCCCACTAGCCGACATTGAACCCCATACCATAATCGAAAAACCATCATGTTTAATAGTTGGGATGATGTGTTTTGGCTTGATGCACTGTAGCATGGTTTCTCCAAATTTGACCTCTCCTATCGGCGCCGAAAATGTTGAATGTCTTGTATTCGAGAAGTTGAACTCCTTTGTTTTTTATTTTTCTGCAAATTCACTTCTTTTTTTGGAAATAACATTCGAAATTAATAGCTTCTTGCGTGGCACACGGCCATGATATCCATGTTTCCACAAAATCCAGGGGAGAAGGTGCTTTATTAAGTATCTTCTCCACTTCTGAAACTATTTTTGGAGCGCTTGTGTTTGGATTTACTCTCACCAAGTCCAAAATCTTTCATTCGTCACGATTGGAAAATGCTGCTTTTCGACCTGTTCGCTACCCGTTTACAACCGATTGTGTCATGTTGAATCTGGATATTATTTGGTCCACTGTAGAATGATTTCGGCCAACTAATTTTTCAATTTCGCACACAGATTTTCCAGTACGTTTCATATTAATGAATATTTGGCGTTCTTCTTTGGTAGTTTTCTTTCTAACACCGGTCGAACGCCTCGCAATCGTTACATTTTAGTTTGTATACGCCTGTATTCAATATGAAAGAGATTATAAATATAAAGGAGGACCAACTCGATATTAAAGTTATTTTGAAACATAATTTATGTAAATGATTTAAAAAAAAAAACAAGGATCATACATAAGTGTATGATCATTTTCGTTCTAAAAATTCCTGATTTTTTTTGTTTGTTATAAATTGTAAAGGAATTATAATTTTGTATTTTTGGATTTGTTAATTTGTAAAATTATTCAATTTAATAAAAAACTGCAGAAAAAATTCTATCATCCTTATATTTCGAAAAATTTTTCTCAAAATTCAGTTCAGAACTGTTCCGATATTATACAGAACTATACAGAACAACAAATTACAAGAAGATTATACAACTTTTATGATGGATTTTTTTTTTGTTATCCCTTTGGACGGTAGTCCAAACGAGTGACGAAAGCACCTACTGTGCTGGAAGTCGAACTCGTACATATACAGCTAGTTTCGAACTTTTTCCGTTTGAGGCCACCAGGATCATGTTGTATACCATTGGAAAGGTCTTGAAAAGTAGACCCAAATATTTTATAAAAGCATGCATTTCTACCAACATTGAGTGCAGATATGACCTTCCGAAAATTGCCCCAAAAAATCAGTTTTTCGGTATAACTGCCCTAACCAGTACCCCAATTATTTTTTAACTAGCAAACTATTATTGTAGACGTTAATACCAATTCAACGACATCTCAAACGTCCAAAACGGATGATTTTGACCAAAGTTATGACATTTTTAAATTTTTCTATGGCGTCTCCATATAATCTTGCTTTGCATATATGTTTGATTGTTTGTCCGTACTTCTTTGCGTACTTCTTTCATTTAAACTCATATTTTCAGGATTTGTAGTACTTGAAAAACTAAGCAACTTTGTTCTACAACTTTTTGATTTGGCCGCCATGTTGGCCGCGGCCGGCCTCTGAACGGCCATTTTTGGCCATTTTGGTCACGCCCGCAGCGCTGATCCTTTTTGACATACCCCGAACATATGCATATCTTTGGAAAGGTATTGACGCCAGCTATCAAATAGCAAATTTTAATAAATTAGGGTGGAAGGTCATTTTGGCCAAAAAACTGGAAAATGCCAAATCGGTCCGTTGCAGTTCATAATGATAGTGAATCAACGTATTACAATGAAACAAATATAAATACATCATGTTCAAGAGTTTTTTCGGCTTTTCGGAGAAAATATTATTTTCATGGACACTCTTACAATGTTTACGACTATTTTAGTCGCAGAAAACAAAGAGGCCATTTACTAACAATATTTCTACCACATAAGTAAAAATTGCACTCCCCTCCCCCAACCAAAAAAAAAAAAATTCTTGAACAAATTAAATTCACGGACGATTATAAAATTCTTCTTAATTATATGTGTTGGCTTGTTAAACATACATAGTGAGAATTTCCTGTGGTTTCTGATTTAGTGATTATAATTCGCTAAATCGATATGTTCTTGTTTTGTATCATCGGTACAAAGCAAGAGTTGGATTTTTGCAGTTTGGTCATTGCAACCTGATGAGTAGACCAACTTTTTATCAGTACGAAACCAAGCTGCCAAGAAGCTACCTAAGAAAGTTCTCATTTTTGTAAGGGTTTGTGTATCTTTGTGTACACAAGTGCCCTGGGGTTAAAGGTTTGGGGGAGGGGAGTGCATTTTTTCTACTTTTGTGGTAGAAATATTGTTAGTAAATGGCCTCTTTGTTTTCTGCAACTAAAATAGTCGGAAACATTGTATGGGTGTCCATGAAAATAATATTTTGTCAGAAAAGCCGAAAAAATTCTTGAACAATTTAAATTCACGGACGATTATAAAATTCGTCTCTATAAATACATCATATTATTATCATTGCTTAGAGAATTTTTACCAGTAACCCTTTTTTCATAACAAAAAAAAATGAAAAAACTGACAAATTGATGTGATCGGAAAAATCACCAAAACCATTGAACATTTGACTGTCTCCTTGCATAAAATCGATATTTTTTTAATCTTTATGATGATTTCTTTCAAAAATAGATTCCAACTAACACACTAAAATATGTATATTTTATTGTATTGTTTAAGGAATCAAAAATGACTGGTAGCCGCATACAAATGTTCAGCCGATAGCCTACGAGAACCAGGTGTGTAATAAGATCACACCCGGCATGACCTGTTTGTGGCATGTGGTAAAGGATTTTGAAATAAAATCTACTAAAATACTACAAAATGAAGATTGGGAAAAGCATGCAAAATAAAGAAATGGAATTGTCTACCACACCAGAAACAGTACACCAGAACGTAGGCTATCGTGCTGAACATAATAAAAAACTACCTATCTGAACCTAATGATGAGACCTGACCCTATACTTTTCAACATAAAAAAGATAATATAAGTCTTTACTATTTCGAGGTCAAGAGCATGGTGAGATGGCGCCATCATCTGCTCTAAAAAAGTTTCCATTCTTTCTCAAAATTACTGTGTAATGGCCTCCTTTTAATTCTGTGCCATGATGGAAAATGGCAATTGACAAAACATATTTTTTATTTCCAAAGCTTAATTCTGTCTGAGGTACAGAAGAAAGTTGTAGACTATTAATTTTCACGTAGTATTGATCGGCAATGACAAGTGAAAATATGAGAATGCGACGCAGGAAAAGTCAGTGTTATCTTGAGAATGATAACACTGACTTTTCCTTGCCAAAATCATTGATATCAAATAAAACCCCTCTTAACGAGGTAAATGTTCGAGTGACGGAAGCCGAATTCAATGCACAAAATTTCTGATATCAAATTTGTGCCGAAAAAAAAAACAATTGCATTCGATTTGTCGACGATTTTTCGGAATGTTAGTGCATTCGGCGCGTTTGTTTACATTTATCAAAAACAACAAGTTGTCAACGATTTTTCGGAATGTTAAACAGCAACGCGCTGAATGCACTAACATTTCGAAAAATAGTTGACAAATCGAAAACAATTGTTTTTTTTCGGCAGAAATTTGATATCAGAAATTTTGTGAATTGAATTCGGCTTTCATCACTCGAACATTTATCTCGTTATATTGATCCTACACCAGAAAATTTTTTCCTTGTCACTACCGGGAATCGAGCCTGAGACCTCCGGTCGCTGGAGCAAGCATGCTGACCACTTTCCCACCGAGGCACGTATATCATACCTAGCCTTTATTCGATCGCTTACTAATCGAATTTTTTCTTGTACACATTTTCGTATCTTATCAAATCCTTTGCTAAATAATGTACTATTAAATGTTTTCGACATACCATTTTATTAAAGATGCAACGGTGTTGTTCTTGTCTTATTTATGTTGAACAACTGACAAATTCCCTGGAATATCACCTGTTCAAAATTTCTTCCTTGGTCCGAGGGAATTTTCATCGGAACTCCATAGCGGTTGTTTCTGTAAGAAGCAATCGTTCTTTCGAATGATGCGCCGACGTTGTACTGTTGCATTGATCGTCGGTATTTTCGTGCAGGTCCACCGACTGTCTATAATCGGACCAACAAAATCGTTGACGAATATATTTGAATGCTTTATTAATTACGAAATTTCCTCTACTTACTTTTCCATGTTACTCCTCAAGAATTTGATTAATTCTATTTTTCGGCACCACGTTTAATAATTGATGTTGAAACCTTTGCCATCCGAACTCTCCCATATTCGTTTTAAACGTTTTCTCTAAAAAAAGGCGTGTCCTCTGTCATTAGTAGGCCTCACTAAGAATGTCTAATCTGAAATCTCACACCACCTTGGCCGAGAAGCCTCAGCCTTATAAAGCAACCCTCTCTTCGGGGGCACTTTCATAAGCTGAACATCGATTATGTACTCTTTATCTTCCATGTTCTTCGTTTTCGATGTTCGATGTCAAACTCATAGCTTTGCAAACAATCGATGTACCGTGCCATCTTTTCCTCCGGATTCTTTAATCGTAACAACAGTCGTAACGCCCATGGTCTATTCGAAAATGGAATCTAATGGAACCACAGCGGTACTAATGAAAGTGTTTCACTTTTCCACTATAGCCAATAACTATTTTCGCTTCACGAAATAGTTAAGGCGGTGATTCATGTAGCAATTTTGTCTGATAGACATAGATAATAATCGCTCTGATTGGTTAATATTTTTTTGTCTTATACGATAACAACGAAATTCACACTTAAGCGATACATGTATAAAATTTTATCGTTTGGATATTTTTTGATATTTTATAAAGCAAGCAACCTAAAACGTGTTTGTATTTTTGTTCTTTTTGAATTTTTTTTTTTTATTTTAGAAAATGTATTCTTTTGTTCTCACTGCCGTCAAATCTTATACAAAATTGAGCAATGTACAATTTTTAATTTTTGTCGTACGATAAAAAAATATGGCCGACATTCAACCAATCAGAGCGGTTATTATTTATGTCTGTCAGACAAAATTTCTACATGAATCACCGCCTTTACGCTCCGATTTCACTACGAGTTTTAAATAATACGCAATAACTTGATTTCATGTGACAACACTCCTCCTATACCATCATCTTTCTTTGTTTTTGCTTTCTGCTCTTTTCATTGCTTTCTTTTCATTGCAAGCTCCATATGTTTTTTTTTGTATTATCCCTGCAATCTGTTATGGGGCCTTTTCAACACTCTCCCTGCTCTTTCGCGGTTTGCTTATTTTGTCCTTATTTTTATGCCAGTCAGCCAATCCGAGGACGTACGGCTTTAGGACCGATTTTAAAACCATCTGCACATTACAAGCTCCATGCCAGCCTATACTGAAATGGAAGATGGGTCGGCCCTTGAGTTTTGCAGGTCATAGATGTGTTACATTTCATCACAGATCGTAATCTGGGATGAAATTTCACTTTTGCATCCTGCCTCTATCGGGATTCGAACCCGGTACCTCCCGATTCAAATGCTAATGCTTTAACCACTGTGCCATTTGGTCGGTAAGCTCCATATCAACCTGTATACCGACATTGGCGGGGGATCGGCGCTGAATTTTGCACTCTAACGTGTTCACTTTGAAGGACGAAAATGTGATTTGCATCCAGCTTTTGGTTGGATTCGAACCCAGTACCTCACTGCATCACTTGACCGATAAAGGTCTCATTGCAAAATGGTATCCAAAATAAATTGCACGTTGGATATAGGGTGCCGTGCATAGCCGTTTCTACAATTCAACGAATGAATCTTATTGTTTTCCCATCCATTCAAATGGTTTGTTAATCCTAATTAATTCGCCTCCTTAGTAAGATCTTCGGTCCAGTTCTGCTTATAGGATGTCCTATTATTTGCTTTTTTCTGCTGTGTTGCCTTTTCCCACTGGATTTTTCTGCTCGAATTTCATTATGGTACTTACGTTTTCATATTTTCCGATAATTATCCCTTTCTTGATTATTTTTGAGATACACTAGAAGTTGAGAGCTATATAATTGGAATTATTAACACTTTTATGATCGTTACTTCTCTAGTTCTTTGTTAGCAAAAACCGGCTTCTTCAACCCAAAACCTGGGTGACCCAGAACTCCGTCCAATCGTCCCAATTAATTGTTTCTGAATTTAGTGACAGCTTCTCTCGGCGGTCAATTATTACTCATGGTAGTTACATTTGAACCGAAGAGTCGAAGTTGCAGTTCGGCACTACCGTAGTTCATGACTACTCGTCAACCATATAACAAAAAGCCATTCGTTTTCATAAAGTCCATACGTCAACAGCAATATCGACAACCAGAACTTTTCGTTGAAAACAAGTATCCGAAATTTTTATTTTAACTACTTTCTCTCTTTGAACCCATCGTGTGTTTCCACTAATAAGATTATTTCGAACTTTCGTATGAGTTGCTCCCTCGTCTAAAGTAATCACACAACTTTTCCCATCATTATCCCGTTTTATTAATAAAGGAGGTTAAGGTACAATCAGTTGTGGAAACCAGCTTCTGCACCTTTAAGCAATGTCGTTGGAGTTTAACGGCCCTATCCTTTGCTAATGCTTTATCTTTCTTTGATTTCCGATGCATTGGAAATGGTGAACGGTATCATTCGCTCTAAATTTTTCAGTGTCTATTTCGATCCGCGAAAGGGGCTTTTGGTAGCAAAACCAACGTTCTGCTGCGGATCTCTGGATCACAAATGTAGTTCTCGCTTGTGGTGACTTACGCCTTCATTATCCCACTCTAACTGTTGCAATCATTTTCAGAAATTGTTTACAAGGTGCCGGCTGCTCCACTTTTGCTACATGAGTTATTAAAAATCTGCGATACACATACAACTCACTTCATCTATTACATTTCTGTTGGTAGCCGTTACAAATTGGAATTTGAAAATCCCAAACGAAGTTGTTCCATCGAATGTTAGTGACTTGGGTTTACTCAAGTGTTAACACCTAGACTGCAAAGTTGTTCAATTTGTTTTCAGACAGAGAAGACCATTCCTCAAACTGCAACTTCTGCTTAACCTTCCGAACATTCGACTATACCAGATCAATTTTCTAATCGAAATCTAATCGATTTCTGTAATCGATTTCGCGCCGTCTTCCGATTCACTGCGGCAGCTCTTCTTGGTCCCTAATAGGGACCATGAGACAAAGACTTCCTCACCTGATGGAGCAGTTGCTCGAAAATGGGACACTTCGTCAGCACGATTTAACTGATTTTGGAAGTAGGTTCAAGAGAGATACCCATACTGAGAGAACCTCAGCCTCGTTGTTCTCAGTTCTTCATTCCCGCCTTTGATGGCTGTACTTCTTGAGTGGAAGTGTCTAGTGAGATTCCTTGTTCCGCTTGCAAGCTGATGTTTTCGATGCACTTTCCCATTCGCAATTCTTTCGTCGGAGATATTTAGTTATAGCTTTCCTAGCATGGAGATATTCTGCTAGGCGGTAACTCTGCAGTGATACTAGTTCTTAAAGATCAACAATTCAACGAACGGTTTTTTGTGCTCGTGTCTATTGAATGTAGATGACAATTAGGACTTATATTTGAAGACACACAAGCAAATAATAGCTGTTTATGACGGCACCTCTGGAAGATCGTCGGATATTGGAATTACCCAGGAAACACTGGGAGGAGATATAAATCTAGACTTCGCTCCTCAAACTTATCTCTTCTCACTAAATTTCGTATATCACGTGCCTATCTCGTCCAATCTTACTTTCGCAAATAAATTTGATTTCAAAATAAATACTCAATTTTTCAAACACATAATCAACGTCTAATTACTACAAAGCAAATAGCTTTCCTATCAACTCATTGTTATCTTTAAAAATTTCGTGTTTTGTTGTAAAGCGCAACACCCCATGTACATATATATTTGCAAAAAAACCAAATACAACAATAATAAAAACACATTAATTTAAATAACTAAAATTTAATAACAGAGTGATTTTAAAATTGGATAAATTTGTTTTTCTTACTTTATACAAAAAAAAAAAAAATAATAATAAAAAATAAAAATTAATATCGATTGTGAGAAATTATAAGAAATATTTATAAATTTATTTTTCTTTTAGGTTTCTCGTTTAAAATAAAGAGGCTGGAAATCTTAAAGCATCTTGCTTAACAAGAAAAATATTAAATTATGTTTGTAACAATTTAAATCAGTATCTTGTTATATTTTGTTATATACCAAGGTGCGAGGGAGGATGAGTCAATAAATAAATCATTCAAGGAAATGCAATTTGGATGTTTTGTTTCCATTTTGGATAGTGTTTTTTTTTTATTTTGTTATCTCGTGAAAATGCACAGTAGAAATTTGACACTAAAAAAAATCGGCCATTTGCGTAATGACGTCATACGGATGTATTGTGCGATGGAGTGCAAAATATCCATAAAAATTATTAATTTTCTTATCGATAACATTCATTAGCCACAAACAAGAGCAGACCGTTTGGCCATATAAAATAAAAATACTTCGAGGTAAGACAACAAAAATAAAAAAATATTAATATTATTTATAAGATTAAAGCGAAATCTTTAAGAAGGAAAATATTAAATATTGTTTTTGTGTTTGTATGTACGAGTATCTGTTGTTTTAATATTTTTGTACGCTGTAATATATTATTCGCTAACGATTAACTCCGGGCTGAGGGCGTGAGCCAATCGTTATAAAATTTATATTTAACTAAAACACATTAATATATCGTACTCTCGGTAATATATTGCGCTGTGCGTATAGGTACATGGTGCGAGAAATTCTTTGATCGGTTATCGCGCAGGGAATAGGTTAAAAGTTTAATCAACAAAAACATTTTTTTTTTTTATTATTAGTTGTGAAAATAAAATTGGAAAATGGTTTTTATTTTTCGGGGCTTTGGATTATTATTTTTTTTATTGGTAACGCTAACGGTGATAAAATTATAAACATATTTCATAATTTATTGTGTGCAATGAAAAATTAGCAAAACTTGAGAAAATATTTATCTCGCTCGATTCTATAAGAAAAAAAAAAATATAAAATCGTGGTACCAGAATACAGTTCACCTAAAAGTTATTTGTCTAAATGTGGTAAATGAACTAGAAACGTACAAAATATGTTATGTTGGTGCATCCGTCGTGAATTGATTTTATGTCCACTAATCTGAGACTCCGACAACCAATTTTAAATTTGAGGCTATTATTTTAAAATGGTGCATGACTGAAATTAACAATAAAAAACTGAGGGTGGCGTATCTTCAAACGATCTAATCTTAGTAGCTTAAAACTATACCCCTATTTCTATTTAATTGTCCAGCAGTTTCGAGGGAGACAAATGTAGCTCGAGTGTTTTGGCTGAATCGTTCCAGCTACCACTTCTTCAGTTCGAATCTACCACGAGTGGGTGGAAACTTGCCTCTGGAACTCTGGATATCTGAACCGAAAACAAATTGAAGGATATTATGTTGAAGTTTGGGACTAATGCAAAGCTTCTCTGTGATATGCCGGTCGATGTTGTGTGCGATGCGTCGAATACCACGCGCAGTTATCACACCATGATGAGGAAGATAACCCGGCGCGTTGTTATGATTTTCTGACACTTCCTCCTGTTACGACGAATTAGTCATAACATTTAGTTTCTTTTACGATTTTTTTTAATTTTTAATATACCATTTATCATTGTGGCATTGCCATCTGTATACGAGTAGCAATACTACGGATTGGTTCGATGGGAATTGTGTATTATATCAGCTTAACCACACTATAGCATTGCCAAATATTGATGGAGCGAGACTAATGTTTGCCCTTGTGCGTGTGTACGAGCAGGTAAGATGTAGATGAAAGTTTTTTTCTGTGTTTTGTAGTTTTGACGCGGAACGTTCGTTCTCTTTTAGCGCCGCGCATCAACTGCATGTACGAGAACGGGAAACATATATAGGAAGGAAAAATATCGATATTAATCGATAATAAAATATAATTGAATTGAGTGACGGAGACCGTATAGTTTAACGGTTGTCTAGCAAGGCAAAATATTTCGGCCGTGGCGTGCCGCCACGTGAGGATACCAAATATTTACGGGTGACCAGTTGAGGCCATTCAACAGTATTTACGGGTAACGGCATGACAACGCCCAATATATTACGGTTTCAGCAAGAGGACGGCTTTCACGAAGGACGCCCTACGGGATATTTATTTTCGGTCAAGGCAAGCCAACGCCCAACAATACAGGTGGCCAACAATTATTTACGGGTGGCCAATTGAGGCCACTCCGCTTTCGATGGGTCCGGCGGCCTGTTGAGATCAGCCGTATCTTTGGAGGTTTCCCGCAGTGGGGCCGCATCAGAACACGCAAGTATCGACACAATCAAACCGCAACGGTCCGGGTCTGGTATTAAGGTTCACCTGTAGCATGACGGCTTCAACGCCGCAACCGTAAAGGTACATTTATTTTATTTTTTTTCTTCTTAATTCTTTTTTATTTTCAATTTTTTTTACATTTCTTAAAATTCCATTTTCATTTGTTTTTCTTTTCCAAAATTTTAAAAATAAAAATTTATATTGTAATCGAGCACCGAATAACGGTTGTGGTGCACGCGGCCGAGTACGCACGTTGGTTTCGTTCCCAAATTATTTGGTCGTTTTATTCGGCGATTATATTTTTGTGTTGTCCGGTTTATTGCCGCTTTGGTATCCGCGACAATTTCCATTTCGTGGGATACGTTTGTTGTTGTTTATTAAAAAAAAAAACTGCACCGCGATTCTCATAGGCAGTCGGATTTATTTATCTTTCCTCTTCTTTTTCTTCTTTCGTCGTAATTTTTTTTTAAAATGAATTACTAAATTTTCGGTTCGGTACGGTGGGAGGGGAGACTCCATTCTATTTCGGTTCCACATGTATGGGCTGGGCTTGCCACTCCCCTTCATCCCCTTAGCAGGACACCCACAGGGTCGGATTGGTGGGTCCAGTGAATATGTCGTCCATTCGGGGACGACCGTAAAATCCACGCGGTCTCCTCGTGGCACTTCAGCGGTCTCATGCTGTCCTCCAGCGAATCTCCCATAATTGACATTTGCTGGAGGTATCTTCGGGTGAAGAGAGGCTTGGTCTGTTGAGAAGACATCCCTACCCTCTAATGCTGCTTCGTTGCGATTGGGCATCGTCCTTTTGGGGCCGATGGGCCATTCGGAGGGCCTCTTCAGCAGACTTGCTTCTTGTCATTCGGAAGGATCCATTCGTCGTCGGAAGGGCACACCCGGTTATAATAATTTTATTCCGTTCCTCAAGTTTTACCCGACAAATTTCAGCGGAACATTCGGTTTTTTTTCATTCATTTGCGTTTTTCATTCAATTTGCGTTTTTTTTTAATTTCTATAAACAAGGTGTAGGCCAAAAGCATGCAAGCCTCCAAATCCCCACTACCCAATATCCTGAATATTAGCCGGCAAAATTACCTTGCGTCAGGCCGCTGCATGACTAAGTTGATAACTGCGGATTGGCTGCTGGCCGTCTGTAATTCACCACGTGGCCCAATTCTAGATAATCCTACATGGACGTATTGTACTCAGAACTTTGTTGTTCGTTTTTGACAAACCGGCGTTCCATATGTCGTCGCAGAATTGCATCCTTTTGTGATCGTCCGAGGGGTGATGAGTTCTCATTTAATGCCAGGTACACGGTGAATCTTCCGCTCATATTCTGGCTCATCGTGCGTTAATGCTCGAGATGAACAAACATCTTCGATTACCCAAAATGACCTGAGCGTTTTGTCGATGGTGTCATAGTCCTCGATAGTTGCCGTTAAACTAGACGGCTGATAGATTTTCCTGTGCTCCACCTTGCCAAAGAGGATGTAACCATCCGGTGAATCGTTGTCACCAGTGGGTCGATAGTAATGAGAACCGGAAAGTTCCAATTGCTTCAAGTATGGCCATTGATGCGTACCAATTTGTTGGCATGGCTGCGTTCCTGTGAACTTCTTGACAACGTAGGCCGTGACTGAGTAGAAAAATGTTGAATCGATTCAGGAGTGTAATACGAATTCGACAATAAACCGTGGCGAAGGCACCTCGCTAGTCCGGTGTCATTTCCTGTACTCTCCGATATGAAGGTGACCTGGGATCCCGAATCTCGAATGAAGCTCGAATGACAAATTTTTTGTTTGAGTGCGACACGATGGCGATTGGTGTGGCGAGCAGTACATTCGTGAATGGCGATACGATGTGATTCGTAGTGCCCGGAGTTTGTTATAGACCGTGGTAGATTCAATTCTGTTCAAGTCATGGAAATCATTTCCAGTGATTGCTATCGAGTTTTCTGGAAATCGATCAGATTTTGATTAGATGCGGATATTGCGCTTGAATTATTATAACATCTCTCAATGTCGATGGGTTTCTGGATCCAACTTGTCTGCGATGACATTCAATAAGATAAGATCGCATGTGGTGACCGTGTCAAGGATCTCTCGCAACCCCTCGGCAGATTCTATTTGTAGTGCAAGCATGGTTCAGCACTTTCGAATATGGCTGCCGATGATGAACCGACGGTGGTTGTATCGATCTTGTAGAATGCGCCATGTCTCCTCGTAATTGTCGTTGCTGATGCTCACAGACTTAAGAAACGATGCTGCATCTCTCTGATAATTGATCAGCTGCTTATGGTTGTGAAAAAGTTCACCGAACAAATTCTAAAATATCGGTTCAATTCGAGCAGTCGGCGTCGAAGAATGGAACCGTATTTCGAGGCAGGTTTGTATCGAGCAGTACGTGAGCTAGCTTGGTGTCACCTTGTGGGCTCTCGACCGTTGCTGATAGCTGTCTCTGTACGATTTTCACATTTGACACTGAAACGAGGTTAGAGTCATCCGCTTCATCGCGGTTATCATACTCTCCATCGGGCTCCTCTTCAGTGCACCTAACCTTAATTTGGCCACAAAATTCACTATACCGAGACGTCACGTGGTCTGCGTGTTAGCATTGCACCACAAGATTTTGTTGGTTTTATCACTCGAATATCACTGTTTATGCACACTAGTTTTATTTTCCCATTTCTGAGAGTTGTTGTGGCACGGCACGAACAATCCGGCTCAAAGTATTAAAAATGTTGGAGCGAAAATAGGATTTTGAAAAAAATGCGAAAAAGGCCGTTGCTGCTCGATCGAAGGAAGTAAGAAGAAAGTTTGTCACAAGGATATAACGGTGTTTTAATTAAAACGTGTTCTCTGACGAATGATAGTGAGGATGCCCACCGATAGGTGTCAGCTTAAACTGTTGTAGAGACGAAGGTGGTGTTATCTCCACCAACTTGTGAATAAAATGCTTGTAACCTCTCTGACAAGAACGACATGCCCTACACAAGAGGTAATTCGCGTCCTTGGAGAGTCTAAAAATTCGATAATTAACAATATTCTACACAATCCCTCGCTCGGTGATGAGATACTCGCAACTACTAAACGAATTTAAGCTAAACGCTGGCAGCGATGTCGCCGAAAAAAACTTACAACAACTTTGGATGTCGCGCCTACTGCAACAAGTACAATTAGTACTCACGCCGTTTGAGAACGACGTGGATCTAAACAGGTTGGCCAAACGAGCCGATGCAGTTACGGAGACAATGTCGCACTCGCGGGTTATCGCAATCGACAGCGTTTTTCCACGACTACAGTCCACAAGCGTCGCAGACAATCAGACGTTGAACATCGAGGCGTTGTTAGCCCGATTTCGTGATAACATTATAAGCGAAGTCAGTCAGCTAGTTGTGACTAGCAACAGTTAATCTGATAATCCACGATCACGTTCACAGGCAAGTCCCAGCCGGCAGCATATACGCAGTCGATCTAACTCGAGACGACGAATTAACCTCAAATATCAAACGTGCTATTACCATTACAAATTCGGAGACAAAGCCGAAAAATCTATGGACGGTTGCACGTTTCGTGTAAAAGACAATGTTGAAAATATACAAGACATTGCGAAACAAAATGTTTAAAGGGTCATCAGACACTGGCGACAGTCAATGGCGACACCACTTTCGCCTAATTGGTTCCGATGCAACGAACAACCTTAAGTTATTCGTCGATACCGGCGCAGACTTATCAATAGTACCGTGTAAGAATTTTAAACAAGTAAAAGCGATCCACTCTAAATCTATATACAGCAAATGGTACACCGGTGCTATAGCGTACGGTACAAAAACATTAAAATTAGACATTGGGTTACGCCGCGAATTTATCTGGAAATTTGTTATCGCAGTAGACGCACAGGTCTAATAATGGACATTAGTAGACGGAAGATCATCGCTCACGCATATGGCAGCGTAAGGAATATCATACATTAATCAGACAACAGTCTCTACACAGATTCAAGACCTTTTTAAACAATTTCCGAAGATCACAAGTCGCTCATTATGCAGCACTGCTACCAAGCAAAACGTCACGCATCGGCTGGAGACTACTGGCCAGCCAATCTCCGCAAAAACACGTCGCTTAGCACCGGATAAACTTCAAATCGCAAAAGTCAAATTCAAAAGCATGATGGCGCAAGACAAGCAATACCAAACCTGCAGGAATTTTCATACCAACTCGCAGGTTGTTCACTCTTCTCGGCTATCGACCTAACTACCAAATCCCAATAATAACCATCGTACGTACCCAAGACAGCCATCTCAACGCCTTTTTTACCGAATTTACCGAAATGACTTTTGGGCTAAGGAATGCAGCAGAGACTTTTCCAAGACTGATGCATAATGTATTATTCAGCTTCAAATTCTGCTTCGTCTACTTAGATGACATTCTGATCGTATGTAATTTATTCGAATATTATCTTGAATATCTCAAGTTTTTCAGAAATTATCAGAAAATGGTTTAATCGTTAATTCCGACAAATGCGTCTTTGCATTACCCGAAATTAAATTTCTTGGCCATTTAATAAACGAACAAGGCATTCTTCCATCTTCATACAAAGTTCGTATCATTAAAAATTTCGAACGGCAGTACTGTAAAGGTTGATCAACTCAAACGATTTTTGGGTATGACCAACTTTTACAGACGTCCCTGCGCTGCTGCAGACCAAGTTTTGCTTAATGACTTCTTGAAATGCTACAAGAAGAACAGAAAAGCATCAATCGAATGGACTTCAGCATCTATTGACGCAAATAACAATTGTAAGGAGAAACTATGTCAAGCGGCACTCCTTGTACACGCAATCAGAGCAGTGGTACAGCAGTTTCTCTCGAATGCATCTCAGTTCGTCTAGGCGAGACGTAGCAACGTTACAGTGCTTACGATAGAGAGCTTCCCGCAGCTTACTCGAGCATTAAGCACTTCCGGCATCTACTCGAAGGTCATGAGTTCACATTTTTCACCGACCACAAGCCCCTAGTCTACGCATTTTATCAGAATCCGGATAAAAGATCCCCGCGTCAATTTCGGCATCATTTTTCGCGGTCAATTTACAACCGATAACCAGCACATCTCCGGAGTTAACAACGTTGTTGTAGATACCTTATCATGCGTATAAATCAGATGTTTGTACCTGAAAGCGGATGCACAAACCAATGATGCAGGATTGCAAGAACTCTTGCATAGTAACAGCATGTCACTTAATCTCAAGCAAGTTCCAATAACGTTTAACGCCAATAAACACATTTATTGCGATATTTCGACTGGAACACCTCGACCATTAATTCCGTTGAACTTCCGGAAACAAGTGTTCGAATCGTTCCACAATCTTTCGCATCCCTTCAAGCCACCACCAATATTTTAACTACAAATGTTATCAAGCCCCGCTACGAAAAAATTCGAAAAACTTCACTCAACAATGTGTACAATGTCAAAAGTCGAAAGTCTCAAGGCACACCACATACCCTCTCATCCATTTCACTTTAGCTTCGCAACGTTTTGCAGAAATACACCTCGACGTCATTGGTCCTTCACCGATTTCTGATAATCAGCGATACTGCGTCACGCTAATAGATCGTTACACGCGTTGGCATGAGGCGGTTCCTGTACCGGACATCTGACCACTGTCGCGTTCGCCGTATATACAACTTGGATATCCTGTTTTGGCGTTCCAGTGTCCATTTTTACAAATCAGGGAGCTCAGTTCGAATCCGAACTGTTCGAAGAACTATCTAAATTACTAGGATTCAAACGTGTATACGAACCACGGCTTATAACAAAGTGTAATGGCATGGTTTAGAGATGGCACGGCACTCTTAAGGCTGCCATTATGTGCCACCAGCGCGCCGACTGGAACAGCATACTTCCAACAGTCATGTTAGAACTACGATCGTCGTTCAGCGAGGAGTTGCAAGGTTTCTGTGCGAACAAAGCGAGTTCGTGAGACAGTTAAAAAAACCCTTCGCCGAAAAAACATTCGTCAGACAACTCAAGACTTGCACTCATGTCTTCTTACGTATGGACGCACTGCGCAAATCGTTACAACCGCCGTACACCGGTCCGTACAGTGTGATCAAGCGCGGTGATAAAAATTTTATTATCGATCACAACAACAGACACGGCAACTGACACAACTGACCAACATGACTTTACGAAAAGCACTGATATCCCGTCGGGCCGCAGACAGACTTATACTAAGCGAAGTTCTGAGATTGTTAAAAAAACATGTAACGTTCAATGATCCAAAAAAAATCACACCGTCGTTTCCCTGCTCTAACAGCAGGCGTCAGATAAAAACACCATCACATTTTTTGGACTCGCTGTTTTGCACAAACCGCGTTTTCGCTGGGGAGGGAGTGTTCTAGCGTACCAACAATATCGCGGTTTGTTGGGAAAATTTTTATTTAAAATACAGAAAGCTATTCATTTTTACAAATAGTTTTAGTTTTTCTTATGAATCCATTTTTGTTTTTTCAAGTGTGAGCCTAATAGCCTAGACAGACTGCGGATTAATTAAACTGGTTTAGTAAAATTCAATCAAGCACCCTGTGGAAAAATTTGGATTTGCTAGTAGATTTTGGAATTTTTCGTAGTATGTTGATCTGAATTGAATTTTATTTCCTAGAGTACTTGACCGAATTTTACTAAACCAGTTTAATTAATCCGCAGTCTGTCCAGGCTAAGGCTAAAAATTTAAACATCGAAGATGGGGCTTGAAATTTTGCTTAATGCCTAAATAAAAAAGCTACAGCCTACTGATTTGATTTGGGCTAGAGCACTTGTATTTATATAAACCTAAAAACAAAATTAAAAAAGTTTCACCCCAAAAATTGATTTTCGGCTATGAAATTTTGTTAATTCTTAAATAAAAAATTTAAAATATTACACTCACTAATTGATATCGTAGGTGAGAAATAGGTGCATAGAGAGAGCACAATACAAAATTGGCGCCTCAGCGTGTTTTGGTTCTTTATTTTTTTTGTCTTTTTTATTTCGTTGCATAGTCTTGGAACAAAATTTCGTTGCATTTTTCTATATAATGCGACCCCAAAAACATCGTCGATGGTAAAATCATAAAAAAAAATTTATGAGACGCCACACTTTACCCGTAAACATTTAAATTAAAAGTTCATTTAGAATCTAAACGCCGTGTCAAGGCTAGAAAATTATTTTCATCTCTGGTTAATCAAAGTGTATCAGATTTTTAATAATGGAATATAATAAATTTAATTAATTCCAAATTAAATTTATGACACGATTTTAGTGTGACCATATCCGGCACAAAATCAAAGGAATATTTCAGGTGCCCAAAAAGTATAGGTGACCTCTAAAAGCTCAAATTTTAGAATCTGTGGTATTTTAAAGGCATCATGATCGCAAAGTGAAATTTATGAGCTGCCTGTCTGATCTCATCTCATCTGCCTCACCTTGTAGTTCTCATGGAATACGTGAATATCGACCAAAGCTGATGACTACTGCTTATTAAATAAAAACCAATTTATTGATGTCTCATAAATTTAAATCCAGCTCTCGTTTATCTCTTATCAATATACAATATATGTACCTATGTATATACATTTTGAAGGTATATGGCAAATTTATGTTTCTCTGGATTACACAAATTTACATATACGTAATTTTTTTTTATTTTATGTATCACAAAAATAAATCCGAATTCCATGCATGAGTATAATGCCTAATATGGAGCCATAAATCTTATGACGCTTTATGAGAACTTTTCTGTTATAAATCGGCATATAGACAAACCCTTTTACGTATATAAAAATATAAACAATTATATATTACATATATGGATTAAACCACCCAAACATTTTTTTTTATTGTTCAATCGAAAAAGTGTTAAATTTTATTACAACAAAGACATACAAATTATATGTGATTTGTAATCGATACTGCACATTTTGTGGCATCAATATCATAATTTTATGTTTCATATGCGAACACAATATCAAATTTCTTAGGCACGTTATATATGACAATCGACCCTATAATTTTTTATATCCGCGCGCACATAAGTTGTTCATCTGGCTGCGTACATTTACATTATGTAAAGAAAGATAAATGTCACGTGTCGTCATCTTCCTGGAACACACGCGTTGTGTTATTATAACGAACGATTGATGTATTGTTTGGATATTATGTGCTACAGAAGAAAAAAATTAGTTTGAGCGCTCTTGTTGCGTGCTCATTGAATTGATTTTAATTATGTGTGTACTGAGACAAGTGTTAGATTTCGTATTATTTCTATATATCGACAGAATAACGAGCAATTCCTGTTTCAATCAATTCACTTTTGATTAATTATTTTCTTTCAAAACTGAGTAGGTGGATATGTAACATAATACAAAATTTTGTACTTTGATTTTAATTGGAATTTATAGTCGGGTAGCAGCATTCTCAAAACTTTTAATTTAATTAAGAAAATACACTTTTTTTTTTTTTAAATTTGTACCGACAATCGAAATATACACGTAAAAACAATTGTTGGTTATTTATAATATTTTTGAGATTTAAATGTTTGATTTTGTACACTTGAATAATTAATCAAACATGTACTTTTAAAAAACTAGTTGCACAATAATATTGCAATTTAGCAAAATTGCATAATTGACGCACTATCATTGATTTAATCACATTACTTAAAAACGATTCCCTAACAAGTCTATTATATTATTCTACATAATTTACAAAATATGGACAGAAAAAATTAACTTAAACAAAAAAATAATTTATTTGTTATTCGAAAGGACAAAAAAAAATTTTAAAATATTCATTATTTCATTAAAAGTAAAGCAAAATCAAACCACAAAATTATTTGTGCCATAGTACAAATAATCAATAAAATTGACTAAATATCGAGAGGAATAATGATTAATTTCAAATTAAGTCAATATGAAGTATTACCATCATTGTTTGCAATCCCTTCATGAAGACGCTGTGGAATGGATTTGTTGATCCAAATCTCTTAGAAACCTCGTGACGATTATACTTTTGTGAATTGGAGTGTTGTTTTGCTGTAATATAAAATGCTGGCCGATCAATTCACATCCGGAAAGTTACCTTTTGAGGTAGCATTATAAGATTACCAACGTCATTGTAGCAGAAACACCCCATGCCATAAAAACAGGGTTGCAAAAAAAACTGTTTTTTTTAATTAAAAACAAAAAACACGTTGTTTTTGTTTAAAACATGTTTTTTTTTTTGTTTAAAACATGTTTAAAACAAACCAAATAAAATACGTTTAAAACATGTTTTAAACATTGTTTTAAACATATTCTCATTACGAAGTAACTAAATTTTTTGTCGATTATCTGGTAATTTGTCCATACAAAATAAATGTGAACTAAACGAGCGTACATAATACAGGCACAGGTCTAAACTTAAAGCATATTTATCCAAAGCCGTCTTTACACGGGCCTATTAGCTAAAACGATGACGTAAAGCTATGTCGACGGTTTAAAAAATATTCAGTCTCTTAATCGATTGAAGTAGCAGCACGTTCGTTTTCTTCGTGCTGCTTTAGACGTGGATTTTACTTTTCTCTTCGGTTTTAATGTGCTCAATTTTCAACAAATAAACTCGATCATTTAATTTTGTCACCGTATTACAAAAATAGTAAAAAAGAAATTGTCGACATAAAATGACGTCATTAGTCAAAACCAATGTTGTCACTGGTCCATAGGGGAAGATGGCTCTGGTTTACCACATGCATAATTATACAAAATAATGAAATACTAATACAATATAATTTTATTTTATTTATGTATGTAGTTATTTATATCCCTTTTGTGATTTACTAACACAATTGTGCGAGTACGGCAAAAGTACCATATCAAAAATTTATTTTTGTATGTGTTTTGAACTAACTTACACATTTGCGCATTCCTTTCAAACTTATTTCGTCCGAAAAAAACACTATAACTATATTCAAAATTGTGTTGGTTGTACTTAAAATCAAGCGAAATTATTTATCAAAAACGCAATTACATACTATGAATTTTTACTCACACATTTGTGTGGTTTGGACTTTAATTAAGCCATTTTTTTATTTTTTTTTGTTGAAACAGAGATATAGCATGAGGATCTGCTTAAACCAATTTTGAATTAAATCGTTTTTCTCTACTTTCGTTCGCTTTTTACAGCAGTCGTCGTTCTTTGGTATGTTACATACCTGTTCTTAAATCGAGCTGTGTTCGTATAATACATTTTTGCGAAAGTCCTTTCTACCAATCGGCTTTAATTTAACATAATCACTGGTGGCACAAAAACAGTATTTGGCATTAGTTCACTGAATTTGATGAGAAAATCGAAAAATTCAGTTCTAATACTTGTGTGCCTAAGTCGATTTTTTTTGTCCGAATTTCCGTTTGACTATATGGTTTTTGTTCATACCAGTTATTGATAGACGTCTTGGCATCTTTGGTTAATAACCAAAATATGTCTGAAATTTAGTTCTAAACTGAAAACTTAGTTCAAATTTATCAATTTTAGAATAGAAATACTTAAAAAGTTAATAAATCTTAATTTATTTAGTAAATTTTAATTAAAAAACACAGACTACATAGATTTGTTTAGTACGTGCGAACGGTGGTTTTAAGTCTAATAGCCAATTTGGTTGGCCGCAAATTGGCCGGACAAAAAAATCGGTATCAAGCATACAGTATAACGTTTGAAATGCAAAAATTAGGAAGGAACTATCTGGTGTCTTGTTCTTGAAATCGGTGGAAGTTTCGCCAAACGGAATATGATTTGCTTTGAAATTCTCTATTGGCGATTTTCGAATGTAGATATCGTTGGTTTCTACGTCTACAAGAGGGACGAAAATTGTCAATTTCATTGTTATGGCAGTTTTAATCCCCTTTGGTTCATAGCAAACTATGATTTACATTTTGTTCACCAGGTGTCAGTTACCTTGTTGAAAATCGCGAATAGTATTTGATTTTTTCACCGCGTTCTTTGATTATTTTTTAAAAATTTTCTGTAAGAAATAATTTTTGTCACTACTAAGAAAAAAATCCAACTGAATAATGCAGAGAATTCTACAACAAATTGTGTTCCGATTGAGAAATTTCCACCGATTTTAAGAGTAGGGGTTCTGGTTTAGTCGCTAGAATGAAAGAGAATCTGAAAAATGCACGGAATTAAGCACACCTGTGGATCAGTTCAAGATCTAGAAAGCGACCACACAGTTAGAAATAAGACGTCGTTTTTAATTCCGATCACCATGTTAAAAAGGGACGTATTTGAAAAGTCGGTAAAATGAACTCCGATTTAGGAAGAATCATTTTTTCATAAAACAATTCCATAATGAAGTTAAAATATTATTATGTAACCGAAAGGTTCGTTCAATATTTTGAGAGATATTTCTAACAACATAATTTCATTAAAAATTGGAATAAGAATTTGTTTAAGTTATTTCCTTATTAGAAATGCAAACAACTACATAAAAATTATTTAACTCCTATTTTAAGTAATTTTCACGACCGTTACGAAAATAAATTTAACTTCATAATTAATTAGTACAGACCCATTTGGAAGTCATTACTACTAACTTCTTAGTGTAAAATAAATCTCTTACAAATAAACAGAAAATATTTTTAACTCCATGTTTTTATTAGATTCGTAAATACATTGTAATTAAATATAGCTATATATAAGTAGTATATTAAAACATTTTTGGGAGTTATTAAAATTAATTTTACGTAATAAACTGTTGCTCCTTTTAATAGTTGAATTTAAAAATGTTATTTAGTACGATGTACTTCCAAAACAATGTTATTTTGAGCCACATTTACTAGGTAATGCCATCAAAATTTAGGAAATAATAAAAGAATTGGTTGTTTGTTTAATATAGTTTATTATTTATAATAATAATTGTTTGTTTAAAATATACAAATTATTATAATATTCAATTTTTTCAAAATTACAATTATATAAAAGTGATGCAAGATTTATTAATTTTTTAGTACTATCTATTTTTTTTTATTTTAAAACAAAGCATGTTTTGTTTGTACAAGGGTCTTTCTGTGGTTGATGAAGGCTAACTGAAGGCTACCTTCAGGCTAGCTTTAATGTCATCAATTTTCAAAGTGATGCTTGCTACCTTCAAAAAATTTATATTGGATTCCAAGTCGGTCTCATTTAAGGTTCCATCGTCTAAAGCGCTCGGCACTGGATCACTAAAAGTTTTTTTTTCGGCTATTTATTTTTGACAAGGTTATAAGCCGGTTCCCTAAAAATCCTCCTCTCGATTTGGGGTCATAAACAATTTCCTTAAACAAACAAAAATTAGTTTTTTTTACATTATAGATAATATGAATATGTTTTTCTTACGAATTGTTCAACCGTTGTTTCATCACGAAGACAAGGGAATACTTGTATAGTGGCCTTGGCCCAGAGAATCTTATCTTCTTTTGATATTTTTGTATTACTTATTGTAATATGATCTCCAATAATGTAGATGACCTTGATCCGATCTTTTGTTGTTAGGAAATTGGTTGATTTGTAGCTTTGTAGCAAAACCTTTCCGTTGATGTCAACGTTCGTCTGCGTCTTGATATATTCTTCTAAATCCTGTGTATGAAGTTCAATTATATTAGGGTAGATACTCGATTAGTTAGCAAGCTTGCAATTTACTAGCCGAAATTCTAGCTACTCGATCAATTTTATAAAGGAAATTTGAATTTAAAATAAATTTTTCACAAAGTTTTTAATTATTTTTCGATTACACAGTAAAATTGGCGTGTTCAAAAATTGAACAGCAAATTTTTATGGTGTTTTGCTGTGCCATTGCAAAAGTAAACAAAATAACGAAAAATATAATTTGAAATTCAAATTTCGCTGGAAAATCAACGCTGAAAATCGAGTAGCCAGGATTTCGGCTAGCAAATTGCTTGCTTGCATTACAAATGAATTTTTTCTTCAATCTGTTATTTAATTTTTTAATGAAATTACCGTTTTCAGTTTACTTTAATAAAATTGTAATTATCAAAAATTACCATCTAATGTTTTTTATTTTCAATATGTCCTAATTATATTATAGTTAGTTTCAAAAACCTCTAATTCCTCAACTTGTGTGCAAAAATGAACAATTCCAAAACAATAAATTAAAATTGTAGCCATTTGGCAATTTAATCGACAGAAAATTATTATATATATGTAGATATATAACCCATAATATAAATCTCTATACAATCACTCCACCACCCACATTAAAATGAATTACTTAATTCTGAAGAGTACAACAAACCTGATGCTACTACTTCTTCATAATTCGGAAACACCTGTTTTACTGGGTACCAGATCTTTATCCAACTTGTTATGTTTAAATATGTAACTATCAACAGTTCTTCTCTATATATTTCGTTTAAATCATTACTACTCGTATTAATCGAATTTTCATTTTCCATTATAAATAATGTTGTTGTGTAATTGTCGTCGAAAATCAGAAGCTAATCACATATAAAGGCGTTAAAAATTATTTTTAACTTTCAGAAGATTATACATTTAATGTTAATTTAAGCTGATTTATAAAAGTAATTATAACTCATAAAAACTAATTCTACAAAGTTTTCCATATGTTCAATGGAACTACAGGTTTAATGAACAATATATTTACCTTTAATAACTTTATAATTAATTTTCATTTAACTTGTAACTAAAAATTATCACAAAAGTTTCTTTTTAGAAACGCAAAACACAAAAGTTCCTTTTTTCACTTTAAATAAAACACGTATTATGTTGTCAGCAGGCTTTACTAAAATGAACCAAACCAACCGAAAAATATAAGAATATTTTGCTAGTTACGACTAAATAGAGAGTTTAGTGAGATTTTGCTTAAGTAGTTTCCGATAAAGGGCTCATTTTAACTACAAAACGGAGTTCAACGTACATACAGCGTTGTCAATATTATAGAAAACCATTTTTAATATAAATAAATATTTTTTTATTTTAACAAAATAACCTAATAAACGTGTTCATTGTTGGTAGGCACAAAGTTCCTTCAGTTTTCTTAACTCAAAAATAAAACCTAATCTTAATTAGAATGAAAAATTCAATAAATACTTTCAGATTATTTGAAATTTCAAATGGCAATGTCGCTTAAATTAAATTCACGTTTTTAAATAATTATAACTCTCACTTCCAAAATTGTTTCTTTTTCGTTCGGCAATCATTATATACAGCGAAAGAAAGTATTCGATTTTAACTTTAAATAGGTAATAGAAAATCTCAAGGACAATATATATATATATTATACAGGTGCATTTTAAATCATTCAAATATCTAAAATCTGTAAACTATTTCTACTCTATATAGATAAATAAGTATATTTTGTCCTTGAAATGTTTTATTACCTATATAAAGTTAAAATCAATTACTTTCTTTCGTTGCACATAATTATTGCCAGAACGAAATAGAAACAATTTTCGAAGTGGGAGTTATAATTATTTAAAAATAGGAATTACCCGGACGAACAACAATATTAATAGCTCTAGCCAGTGAATAATTAGCCTTTGCAATAGTAATTCATTGGGGTTTTAAGCCCTTAGGCTTTTGACTATCCATACATTTTCTTACATTGTATCTAAAGATACTACCCTAATACTTTTGAGGAAAAATGGTTTCTAGATTTGAAAAATACCAAACTTTACAATGAACAATAAACATTAAAATTTCAGAGACGATTACAAAGGCACATCTTGATTATGTAAGTATATAAATTCTGACTTATACAAAATATTATGCTGAATTATTATGGCGAAACTTAAGTATTAGGGTATAACCTAAAAGTAATATGCTTGATAACTGGATAAATACAAGATGGTGAAGACTTTCAGCAAACCATTTGGAATCTGCAAATTTGGTTTATTTAGAAGTAGATTATAAATAAATTAACAAAGGTAATTTTTAGTTTGTAGTTTGTAGTATATCATCTTAGTATTTTTTTATCGAAATTTGTATTCTAAGTTATCATCATCGACAGCAAACGCACTCAGTACTAAAAAATCATGGCTGGCGATTTTTATTTGTAAGTATTTCTGTTTATTCGAATGCCACGGGTCACAATGTACAAATTTGAGTCCCCGATTAAATATTTTGATGTGATATGTTCAAAAACATGAACAACTTTTACAAAAATAGTTTTAGAATATTCATCTTGATATCTGAGCAAAGGTACAGCAAAGGTACATCTGAGCATAGGTTGTATATATAATTGTATCCAAAATTGCATTCAGTGTTCCTATCATATTCCAAACATTATACTTACGATAACTAAGTATTTATTATATGTATTCATTAGTATACCCCTTTTGAATATACTAATTATTAGGCGTTTAGATGCCATAGAAGTTTGATTAAATATTTTACGAAGCTAAAAACAAAAACTAAATGGAATAATATATTGAAGAAAAAGAATGAGTTAAAAGGAGATACATTAGATTGTTATTTCTATTACTATATTCTCTTATTTTAAAAATTTAACACTTTTTCACAAATAGCTAATAGTTAACTACAAATTGGTGCTAAATTTTAACAACCAACTAATTTAACTACACCTAACAATTATTTTACGTTAGAATAATTATTCTTTTGGTGGTATTATTGAACTACTAAGATAAGAATTATTATTATTATTGAAAAATTATTAGAATAATATTAACTCCGCGTAATTTTAACTCACCGTTTGAGAAGAACGACCGATTTCTTACTGTGCATGATACGTCACGTAAGGATATTGCATATATTGTAAATTAAAAAAACGTTTTTGTAAATGTGATTTATGCAGCGAAATTGCTAAGCAAAATTATTATTTCATTGGAGAAACTAATTAAATACCAAGCGAGGCTTGAATGTTATATATTCCAATTGCCAAACCTTGTTTAAATATTAGTTAACCAACATTTCAAATTTAATTAATCATCAAACGTACACTATTTAAATCATTGAATCAAAAAACCAAACCGAAAACTGAAGCCGATAAGTTTTATATTAATGATACTAAATGAATCTGACTGATGAGTTTGGGTTTTGTGGCCAATCATACACAGTAAGAAATCGGTCGTTCTTCCCAAACGGTGAGTTAAAATTACGCGGAGTTAATATTATTTTAATAATTTTTCATTAATAATAATTACTCTTATCTTAGTAGTTCAATAATACCTCCAAAAGAATAATTATTCTAACGTAAAATAATTGCTAGGTGTAGTTAAATTGGTTGGTTGTTAAAATTTAACACCAATTTGTAGTTAATTATTAGCTATTTTTGAAATAGTGTTAAATTTTTAAAATAAGAAAATATAGTAATAGCAATAACAATCTAATGTATCTTCTTTTAACTCGTTTTTATTCTTCATTATATCATTCCATTTAGTTGTTATTTTTAACTTTGTAAAATATTTAATCAATCTTCTCTGGCACCTAAAAGCCTAATAATTGTAGATTCAAAAGGGGTATAATACTAATGAATAAATATAATAAAAATTTAGTAGTCGTAAGTATAATGTTTGGAATATGATAGGAACACTGAATGCAATTTTGCGTACAATTATATATGTCATATGTTATAATACCTTTGCTCAGATTATCAAGAGGAATATTCTAAAACTATTTTTGTAAAAGTTGTTCATGTTTTTGAACATATCACATCAAAATATTTAATCGAGCACTCAAGTTTGTACATTGCGACCCGTGGCACTCGAATAAACAGAAATACTTACAAATAAAAACCGCCAGCCATGATTTTTTAGATAGTACTGAGTGCGTTTGCTGTCAAACATGATAACTTAAGAATACAAATTTCGATAAAAAATACTAAGATGCTATACCACAAACTTTGTTAATTTCTTTCTTATCTACTTCTTGTAGGATCTACATAAATCAAATATGCAAATTTCAAATGGTTTGTTGAAAGTGTTCACCATCTTGTATCCAGTTATAAAGCATATTACTTTCAGTTTATACCCTAATACTTAAGTTTCGCCACCCTATTTCAGCATAATATTTTGTATAAGTCAGAATTTATATACTTACATAAACAAGATGTGCCTTTATAATCAATCGTCTCTGAAATGTTAATGTTTAATGTTCATTGCAAAGTTCGTTATTTTTCTAATTTAAAACCATTTTCCTCAAAAGTATGTGGTTAGTATCTTTAGATACAAAGTAAGAAAATGTATTGATAGTCAAAAGCCTAAGAGGCTTAAAACCCCAATGAATTACAATTGTAAGGGCTAATTATTAAAATTGTTGATTTTATTCAAGGATTTCAATATTAATGCTGTTTAGGAAATAAATTAGCTTATTATAAAATAGAGAGTTTAGATTTTGCTTAAGTAGTTTCCAATAAAGGGTTCATTTTAACTACAAAATAGATTTCAACGTACATACAGCGTTGTCAATATTATTCAAAACCATTTTTAATATAAACAAATAATTTTTTATTTTAACAAAATTACCTAATCAACGTTTTCATTGGTTGGTACAAAGTTGGTTGGCACAAAGTTCCTCAGTTTTCTTAACTCAAAAATAGAACACCATCTAAATTAGAATGAAAAATTCAATAAATACTTTCAGATTATCTAAAATTTCAAATGGCAATGTCGCTTAAAGTAAACTCCTGTTTTTAAGTAATTATAACTCTCACTTCGAAAATTGTTTCTATTTCGTTCGGCGAAAATTATGTGCACCGAAAGAAAGTAGTCGATTTTAACTTTATATAGGTAATAGAAAATCTCAAGGAGTTCCTAAATCGGAGTTCGTTTTAACGACTTTTCAAATACGTCCCTTTTTAACATGATGATCGGAATTAAAAACGGCGTCTTATTTCTAACTGTGTATTTATTTAATTTTATTGTATGTATGTATTTGAAGTTACTGATATTATATTTTTAAGATTTGCTAAAGTTAATTTTAATAAATAAAACTTTTGGTTTTTTTTTTTGTCTAATTAAAATCATGTTTTAAACACTCGTTTAAAACAAAATGTTTAAAACATACCGCTTTGTTTAAAACATGTTTAAAACATTGCAACCCTGCATAAAAATATTTTTTACCATAGGTTCTGTTCACAAAGTATTACGCCAGTACTTCACAGGCTTTGACTGGTACACTGAGAGAAAAAGGTTAACTTAATAGCTAAGTTAGACCAGAAATGTGAAATTAGCTTGTTTTTTCGCTCAATTAGATATAGCAAGTAATTAAAAACATAAGTGATTCTAGCTTATGCAATGTAAATAAAGCAATTTTTGATTTGTTAAACTCAAGCATTATAAAATAACATTACTGATAAGTATCATTATAATCGCGATATCTAAATATAAAAGCGCAACAGAATAGTTTGCTTTAAAGGTTGTTAATTGCACCTATAAGCGCAAATAAATTGTGTGTAAATGATTTCAGCATACAACACATGCTGTTGTTATTTCAACTAACCACTTTAACAATTGCTAGTAGAAAAAATTTCATAAGAAAATTATGATTTAAGCAAAGCTCAAGTTTCTCTTATTTTCGCCACATATAAAGGAACTTAGCGAGACCAGTGAGTGGAACACTCACAACAACAATAACAATTCAAGTGACGAGGTATTTTTTAGGTATAAAAAAGGGCAGTGTAATATATTTATTTAAAAACTGTAGTTTATAAATAAATATATTGCACTACCCTTTTTATACCTAAAAAATACCTCGTCACTTGAATTATTCCCCAACAATAAGCTAGCCTGAGCAACAAAAGCATCCAGCGTTAAAAGGCAAAATCATTGTTCTTTTCAAAAAATATTTAAAAATCAATTATTGTTTTTAATCTTGTCCTCGCTTTTCATATTAAAAACTAAAACAACAAATTCATTAAAGATAACTTTAATTGATTATGAACAGTAGCTACATACTTGAAAATGTTCTTTAAAATTTTAAATAATTAAACTTAAACTACTTTCGAATGTTCACCACTTTCGTTTAATTTTTCAATACTTAAGGTTTTGCAATAACATTAAATTTAATTAAATAACAACAACTCCACAGAAAACTTATATTTGGCGTGAGGACACTTACCACCAGTAGGGAAGTTGTACCCATAAGTTTAAATATCAAGGCCGAAAAATCAAACAATTTATATGCAAAAAAGCATTAAAAGGCATTCATTATCCAGCAGATTTGGGAAACGCAAATGGTAACTTTATTAATTATATTTAAACAAATTTTAATAGATTAAATGATTATAATATAATATCTGCGTATATTGAATAAGAATAATAATTATTTTATTTAAAAAGAATATTTTTTTACGATAAAATTTATTAAATAAATAATAAATGCTAACGCATACTCAATCCAATTTAAATTAAAAAAAACTCCTATATAAATCTGCAATACTTCATATTCCAAAATTATATTATGGTGCAATAAAAACTGAATTACGCCACATGCGGAGCCCAAGGGAAATTGTATTAGAAAAGTGGCAACTGAGCAAAAAACAGAGTGGTGGAACTTCTTAAAAATGAAGATAGTTCTTACAACATATTTCAGGATTGGCCGTTATACACAGAAAAAAATGAAATAGAAGAATTATCTAATCTCAATTAAATGATAATGAATTATATAATTACATTTAATATTTTATTTGTATTAACTAATCATTTAACAAAATACGAAATGAAAATTCAATGATTTGGCTAAACAAAATTAGTTGATATTTTACATTACAAATTATATAATTAATTAAATGGATTTGATATAATTTTGGGAAAATCAAGTAATATCTTTCGCTGAAACAATAAAAATATTTGATAAAGTTTATCTTACGCCAAATTTATTAAAACAGCTAAACATTGGTTGATTTCTACTAAAATAATTAAAAGTGGCTATTTGAGTTTACTAAACAAATTGATAAATCATCTAAATCAATAGCAGAATCATAGAATTAACTTTTGTTCTTTCATATAATTCAAATGAATGAATGCAGCTTTATTTTGAGAGATGTTTCGCAAAATTATAATAATTCGCTAACTCATTGAGTTTTTATTTTATATATACGGATAAAGTATTAACCATTTCCTTACTGAGTTCAGTCGAACTGTCGAAGTCTTGGCCTGCTAGATGATACGATCGAATTTTTTAAATAAAGTATTCAAAAATCTTATTAGTTCGAAAACCAAAGTGCCACTGCCAAAGCCAACTTGGTATTTTTGATTGATTTAATAAAATCACTATTAATAATTTAATTAGAACAACGTGTAATTCTAAACAAATTATTTTGTTTGATTTCCTTGGAAATATATGAAAATTATTAAAATATTTAATCAAATCATAAAAAATGATTGATCATAATGTTAATTTATAAATAAATGTTTTGTCTAATAGTTTATTTAATTTTACTAATTAATTTAATTAATCACTAACTATTTGTTAATAAATCAAATAAATATTTTATATGTTTTATTAAATGTTTTAGTTGAAACATTTATTTTAAGGTTTGTTAAAATCATCTAATCAAAATTAAAGAAATCAACCAATCACATTCAATGGCTAAAAATCAATCCTCAACTTTAAATGAAATTGATTAATCTTTATTTGAAAATACTAAACTTTTCTTTCTGTGTACAAACATGAATGGAACCGGATTTAGTAAGACAATAATTTCTATATTTTTTATTATTTTAAACTAATTTCCTATTACAGATAAAATATTGACTTTCAATCTATTTATCCGGATAAGTTAAACATCTATGCAAAATGGGACTTATTTGTATCAAAAATAATTATCAAAGCAAATCTTAAACACTCGGAAGACAAAACCAAGTTTTTGGACATGGTGGCGAAGAAAAACTCTTTAAGTATAGGTATGTATTTTTAAAAATTCAGCGATAATGGTCATTACGACAAAAAACACGAAAAAATTCTAGTACAACTATTTAAAAATATTAATATATTAACTAATTATTTGTATGTATTTCTTCCTTTGCAGATAATTACAATATAAAACTGCTAAAATTGTTAGTTTCGCTAGTACCACCCACCATCGTTAAAAAATAGAACCAAAACATCAAGTGTAACATATACGATTAGCGATAGCCAAAATTCATTCATAATTACCCCAGACAATTTGATGGATTTAGCTAAGACTGTTGATCACCAACAACATTTATGTCTGAATGGAAAAACCAAAGTTCAACCGATTCTAGCTGCTATTGGCCTCAACTTAGATAAACCACAATTTGCTACCATTATTGATGGATATAAATACATATTCACGAGCTTTTTAGAGGAACTCGATGCTACTTTCAAACTTTACTAAGTCTTCCATATTGAATATCCGAAACTTGTTATAATCTATGATTATTTATACAACAATACTTTTATGACATATCCACGAAATACGATGAAAAAGTACCCAGTGTAATAACATTGATTTCAGATTTGAAAAATAGACCGTAGAACATTTGATTTTTTATATACATATATTTATTGTTATTATTTATTATTATTTCTGTTTTTATTTGATATTTTTTTTATAATTATGTATTGGATTGAATTGAATACTAACATAATTAATTTTTTTATTCCTTAATTTTTAATTATTATTTCGTGATATTTTATTTTTAAACTGTTTATTCATATTACTGCAATAACTTTTGTACCTTAAATATGTATACATTATAATTTTAGAATTATGACTGAAATTTTGTACCAAAATATACTAATAAATGTGAATTGTTGAATAAAATTGATAATGTGATACGAAATTTTTGGATGTTTTACGTTAATTATTCTAAATACGTGGGGAAGGGATTACAAATTTGGCAGATGTAACATTTACATATTTGAAGTTTGTAAATGCAACTTGGGAATATTGTTAATTTAGTTCTGCCACGCTAAGTTAAATCTACTAACGCATTATAGTAGTGGTTGCTAATTATACATTGCCAATAAGCTATATTCATTCTCGTCTAAGTTAATTTTAGTTAACTCTTAAATTAAAGGAAACATTCCCCGCTTGTTATTGTAAACAAATAATTTTGTTAAGTTCACTATCGTTGTCTTAACATAAGCATTTGCTTACGTTTAATAAGCAAGTGCATATTGCTAGTAAAGAAAAATAATTTTGTAAAGTTTATATAATAATTATTTCAGTTTTTGAATTACATCATTGCTATCTTTACTATGAAGTAAGTTAAATTTGCTTAAATATTTATTTTTAAACGATTTGGAAATTAACTTTTGCAGATTTTAAAAATTTTAAAATGGGATTTTTGTAATAAATGAAAAGCGCGATGCTGGTTCGATTTAAACATTTTTTTTGTTGATTTGACTTGTCTTTTTTGTTTTATTCACGATGCTTTTTCTTTCAGTGTAGGTAGGTGTGCAAATTTAAGGCGCTTGCTCTTATTTGTTTTTTTTTGGTTTTATTTTAATAGTATAGGCAGGCATTGACATTTGCCTCGAATAGTCGTCTTCGTACATTCATCTAAGAGATTTTGTTTTTTCGAGTGATATTTATTTCATTTTGAACTTTTTTGAATTTTTGCTGAGGGTTCCGTTTTAGAAAATTCACTATTATTTTATCTTCTTTTGTGGATGTAGCTCGTTTTCGCCCTCTCCCTTGCACATTTTTCAAGCTGCCATTAATTTTTTATTTTTTTTATTTGATTAGCAACGAATTTCGATGGCAATTGTACATCCGTGCTAATTCTTTTATAGGCATCCCGGCAAAATAGCCCCTACAGTCGCGGCTCTGACTTCCAAAGACGATTTCTTTGTTTTACCGGGGCCGCCCTTACAGTCAATGGTGGGCGTTACAAAGTATTAGAGCCAAATTAAATTGCAAATGTTAGATGGGTTACTCTGTACTAGTTAAGCTTAATATTTTGAATCAAAAGCAACATCTTGAAAGAGCCGGTTTTGTAAGTTTAAAAAGTTGTAAGTGTAAAATCTAAACAATAAAATATAAAATTGATATTTATTTATTCTCAGCAAATTTGCTTCAAGATTAACTGATTAAATAAATACTTGTAATGTCCCTCAAGACGACGTGGAAAAATTTAGCTACATAGGGAGCCTAACTACTAAGACGGGCGGGTCCGAATCAGCCATGACAGTCCGCATGAGCAATGCATGCTTTGCTTATTATTCATTAAACAAAGTGTAACAACCACCATTTCTCAAAAACTACAAGTATTTATCAACAAGAGTCTACGGAGAATCTGTGGCATCTATTGGCCAAACACGATTTAAAACGCGGATGGAACGGGGCCGTTTCCGCTTAAAGCTCTTCCTAGGACCAATAAGTTTTTTTTGTTTGCTTTTATTATATTGTAAAAAAATGGAGGATGCAAATACAGAAAAAATATTAAGACAAAATATGCTTGAGGGTTGGGGTGACATTTGCAAAAATGTGCCAACAAAAATGCGTTTCTCATTAAATATTAATTATTTAAATTCACCTGTCCATCTGTTGAATTAGACCCAAAGCCCTGGTATCTTGGTCTGTGTGGTCACCAAATATAGTGATTAACATTATTCTTGTTGCGACACAGAGCTTGCATTCTAGGTCTGCTCTAATCAAATTTTAACAGTTAAGCGTTTAATTGTTTTAGTTTCTAGCGTGGCGAATAGAAATATCGACAATTTTCTATTTTTTCAGTTAACGCTAAAGCCGAATTTATGTTACGTGCGTCATAATTTTCCGGAAAAGTTTATTGCACATTGAAGTGAAATTGGCTGAAATTTGTTCAAACAATCACAAACGATTTACAATTATTGTTATGTGAATTAGCATCACTGCGTCAAAATTTGTCGAAAGAAACATATTTTAATTCAAAGAGGAAAATTAGACGCACTTAGAAATGAAGTAAGCTGATTATCGTTATGTTTTTTATTTTTCTAAAACGAACACATAAAACAAAATTTGAATTTTTGTAAAAAAAATCGTAAACATGCGCAGGGGGACATAAAACGTGTGAAGGGGTAGATTTGTTTTCAACATAGGGTATTTTGGTTCGCCTTGAAGT
Organism: Nephrotoma flavescens; assembly: GCA_932526605.1. Classification (NCBI taxonomy): domain Eukaryota; kingdom Metazoa; phylum Arthropoda; class Insecta; order Diptera; family Tipulidae; genus Nephrotoma; species Nephrotoma flavescens. The sequence goes on from OW052222.1 coordinate 42,175,170, forward strand.
TATCCCAGATCCCACGATTAAAAAAATATAAAACTAGCAGCACCAGCGTTAAAAAAAACTCATCCGAGACTCTACATTTTATACAGAAAATGCGTATTATTTCTAATCCCACGATTTCCCCTCATCCCATTCTCCCTTGACCTCCTCATCCCACACATTCTATTCCTATTCAAAGCAGTATTTTGGAGACCAAGATTGTGTGCTGCACACGTTTAACTGTCTCGAGCCAAAGTAACAAACTCGGATAACAGGTTCATATAAATGGGTAGATCTATAGATGGACAGTTTGTATAGATGACCTATATAAGAGACTCCAAATGAACCAACCAAAATCTGCGGACCGTTTAAACTCTTAGGCAGTAGAACTTAGTCATTTTTCAACGGAAAAAATTCATTTGACGTGTCACGTATATCGAATAGTGAGTATTTTCTCGGTCAGTGGAACTTCATGTTCATCATAAATTGAAACTACTGGTAATAACAATTCTGCGGACACTTTAATATAAGTATATCGCAGACTAATTTTCACTGCTCAAACTCGTAGAATTTCGTGGAACTGACACTTAAATTTATATAGCGGGAACACCCACGATTAGCGGAGCTTCACACTCGTAGGTGTATGGTCCATATCTCAACGGAAAGGTACGTTTCCCGTGGTACCCACGGGGATTATGATTACTTCCACGACCAACGGAAACTATAATTTGGGCTCAAGACAGTCATAAAGGTTTAGAACACAATCCAACAAAAATCAATCGACTCTCTTTAGATTTTAACGGTACAATTTGTTTCTTTCAAAGGAGCTCATTTATAAAAAGTCAACTATCAAACAAAATATTGCTACGAATAAAAACAAAAAGTATGGGATGAGAAAATCAAAAAACTAACGGATGAAAAAAAATACGTAGAATGAGAAATACTTTTTATAATTATAAAAGTGAAAAATCTGGTAGGAGCTTTTTAACACTTACGCTGCAAGTATTATTTTTCAAATCGCGGGATGAAAGCCTACGACAACTTGAAGATAGAATGCGTCAAACCTGCGTGCAATTTAAAAAACTTGCGTCAAATTTAAAACAAAAACTTAAGGAGTATATTGAAGGAGAGTAGAACCAACTAATAATAAGAATTTAACAAAATGTAAATGTAAAAAAAATCGTTCCATTTGGTAAACAAACCTCACCTTTCTATTTTTTGTTCCTCTTTTTCATCTTTGACTGAAAGTTTATTTCGAAATGCTATTTGATTGTTAAGATGGATGTCGACTGGCTTCATTTCCGGGTGCGGTAGTTTTTGCGAAAAAATTTTGACACACTTTAAGGTGTAAACAAACACGAAATTCGTAATATTTTTTATTCCTATTTGAAAACTTGCACTTTCGCAAAAAAAATTATAGAAATTACAGTTCAATGTGTTCAAAGTAAGCTATAGTTACGTGGAACTTAACGTAACTTTATTGCAGTCCAAAGGTCCAGGCTTAGAAATATTAATGATGCTATTGGTAAAGATCCTTGGCATAAAGCAACCGGCTTAATTTTAATTACTATCTAATAAACAGATACAGTTTAATTGATCACTTCTCTCTTTACACAGGGTGCGCCATCTTTTATATCGGTATGTAAAGATTGAATAACTGTGGCATTTGTCAACCAATTGAGTTGATTAGATATGTTTTTGGAATGTCAATTCAGGACAATTTTTACCATGAATCGCTTCACATCGAAACAACGCAATGAAAAAGTGACGCTGTACATTGAGAATAGTCGTTCAGTTGTGTTAACTCAACATGCATATCGTCGAAAATATCGTGGCGAACAGGTACAGTCTGACTACACTAGTCGTCGTTTGGTGTCGAATTTTGATCAGCATGGACAGTGAGAGATCGTCAATATGCCGTTCAACAACAAAAATTTGCTTTAATTTTCTTTATATTATTCGAAATTTTCGCCGTGTTTTCGTGTCATCGTGTTTTCAAATTTGTTTGCATGTTTTCTATTATTTATTTCCCCACTAAAAAAAACGGTGAAAATTTCCGACTTGGTAAATCGATGCGGATTTATTCCCTTAGTATGGAAATAAATAATAGAAAATTTGCAAACAAATTTGAAAAAAAAACGATTAAAGTAGCCAGGTGATAAATTCGACCCCTCCAGACTTCTTTTTGTGGGCTTATTTGAAAAGTTTACGTCAGCAAATCTCAGACCATTGACGAGCTCAAGGTAAACATTCGTGTGGAAATCATCGCTATACCGATCTCAGGCGCTCGAAAAGGTAATGGGAAACGTAGCAAAAACGGCGCATCTTGCTTTGGCCAATGCAGGCGTAAGTGGCCGCGTGACTGATGTTGTATTCAAAAACTAGTCCAAATAAATTGCGGTTGCGTGTTTATATTTTTATATTTACGTATAGTTCGTGTAAGGATCAAGCAATTTTTATCAAATGTTACACCTTGTTGTGTTATGTCTGCGGCACTTGTTTACTAACTCGATTTCTTACAACTTTAAATAGTTAACTTTTGAGCAAGCTTCCACTTATAACGTTGCTATTATTCTCGAACCAATACTCGCTACATGTTGTGTGATTTGATTTAAACAGTCCTACATCTCATTCATAAGTGGAACATATCATCATAGTTGGAACACTGTATTTAGGCTGTAGGTTGACAACTTTTTTGTATTATTGTATCAGCACGGGTATCTAGTTCGGGAAGCATACGAGCATCCCGGACCGCCGTTAAAATTGTGTTTTGATTAGCGATTGATGCGTTTGATGCGTTACTCCACCTCCGGTTGTCATATGGTATTAACATTTTGTAGAGCACCTGCTGGTATTTAACCTACTGTTCTGCAAGCTTGAGCTGAAACCGAGACCTAACCAAAAGTTCGTTTCTGCCTAACAATCACCTCATCCATTTTTCGCGATAAGTCTCTTAAGTCATCGCGGTCTGCTCTTGCCAAATTTGTCTCATTTTTCGTTGATTATCACTCTCAAACCAATCGTCTCGTGGTGTATCGTAATTTTCGGCCAGCTTCGGATATATCAACCCTATGCAGCGGTGATGTTAAAAATTGGAGTACATCACGATCATCGGCTAGACCACCAATCGCAGGTGATATACCAAAATGACCAACTTTTGGCAGCACAACATTTTCAGCACACAAACACATTTCATAGTCTTCATTGTTTTTCGTCAAGCTATGTGGAAGAAGAGAGTCAAAGTATAGAGCCCGGGTTGGGAATGGTTTGTTACGGGAGTCATGTAGACACCCTGAGAGTAGTTTTGTTGTTCCATCGAATTTGTTGTTCCATCATTTAGCACGGCCATGGCATAGGGATTATGATGACTTGATGGATGACCATCGGTACAACATATAATATATTTTCAGTTCCGGTGTTTGCTAATCTGCCCTAACAATAATAAATGTCATTGGACTGCCTTCGTATAAAAGACGATGCGTTTGTAGCTGGATAGATGAAAATTCCGCCGTATTTAATGGTTCGATGGACATCTGCAACCATAAAACCGACGTAACGGGCACCGCACGGTTTCCCATTTGCTGGACATTTTTTACTTCAACATATTCCAATACTGATTTATTCCATGGATGGCTCTACCCTTCGTTGATCGAGTAAATATTGCTTCTTTCTGGTATTGTATATTCGGATTGGTTAAAACATATTCTCCGACTGAAGCGTCATAGGTAAATCCATTGACGCCGGAATTAATTGCGAACAAAACTATTGAACGGCAGAGTGCATAACCAGCACAAACCATATTTTTGCCTGGTTATAAGTACATCTTCTAATTTAGGTTTTTCACTTTCCGTAGGTTTGCGATATATAGCAAAAGTCGATCACAAGCTGAGTTTTATAGGGGAACATTCTTCTTGTGATCAAATTACCTGTACGGACCTTCGCGATAGAGCCAGTTGTATTGAACTTGTCCTTTTTGTTGCTTCTGGACAATTCTACACACTCGCCAGTATCCGTTGAATATTAACATCCGTGCTTCCGGAATCAGAATTTTTATGGGAATGGGAAGTGACCAAATCCCGGTTTTTAAAATACCGGTTTTGTTTCTTCTAGTTATAGAACTAGTCTTGATTTTGAAAAACGTATTTTTTATTAATTCGGCCCGGCCCGGACTAATAATATTTTAACATAAAAACAAGATATCTATCCCAATAATTTACTAGAAAAAACCGGTGCTAGAAAAGAAAAATTCAGTTTAGAGGAATTTAAAAATCGATAGAAGCGAAAGTATAAATTCAAAGTATTCAGTGATACGTTTTGGTGAAGGAAAATTTTTTCAAGCAAATTCATTAATATTTGATAAAAAAATTGCGTCCCTTCGAGACATTCGGTCCTTCGACATTCGGCCCTTCAACATTCGGCCCTTTGATATCATACCGAATTGTAGAGGCTCACATGTTCAAAAACATGTCGGCAATAAAGTAGCAGTTTTATTGTAAGTGAATGATGCGAATTCAAAACTGATTTTTTGATAAAGTTCTAGAATACTGTCAATAAGGATGGAACTTGACCATTTCTTGAAAGATTATGATAAAACTCTACAATTAAGATCTAAATGCGATTCTAAAATGATTTTTTGATAAAGCTCTTGATTTCTTGAAAGATTATGATAAAATTCGACATGTGTGATGGAAATAAGATTCTTAAATGAATTGTTGACTAAGTTCTGAAATATATCACCCCTTTGTCCAGATACGCAGAGCATTAGCAAAAAATCATCTATTAATCCCATTTAGATCGTGTCAAATTTAAACATAATCGGTTAACAAATGGCCAAATTCCATCTCAATTGACCATATTCCACAGCTTTATCAAAAAATCATTTAAGAACCCCATTTTCATCGCACGTGACGAATTTCAACATAATCGATTAAGAAATGGCCTAGTTACATCCCTTTTGAATCCCATTTAGGACCCACATGTCGAATTTCAACTAAATCGGCTTAAAAATGGCCTAGTTCCATAGCGATGGCCATACTTCAGAACTTTATCAAAAAATCATTTTGGAAATCCATTTCAATCGCACGTGTAGAATTTCAACAAAATTGGTTTAGAAGTGGCCTAGTTCCATCTCTATTGACCGCTTTATCAAAAAATCGTTTATAATCCCATTTCCATCGTACGTATCGAATTTCAGCTAAATCTGTTAAAAAATGGCCAAATTCCATCCCTATTAGCCATTTTATAGAACTTTTTTGATTTTTTTTTTTCAATTTTGACAACCGGGATTTTGTTACATACCCATTTATCATAGAACCGAATTCTGGCTGCTGGGTTGCTGGACATTATTTCTCTAATAAATCTTTTCTTTTTATTGCTTGAGGGAAACTTAAGCGTTTTGTTAAATTTTTGATTTTCATTAGTATACGACAGCTGCTCTTAGGAGTATTCAGCCATTACGTGAATTTTAAATTTTAATTGTTCGTAAAATTACCATAAAATGAAAATCTCTACACTGCATTATCCTTTATAAACATAATAAATTGATAACGTTTTGTGTCCAAATAAGTCTAGCACATAAAGAAAATTCATTTGCATACATATATGCAATCCAAATATATAAATTCTAGGGAACCAAAAACCGAGAGATAAATTCTCATTTAATTGAATTCTTTCATCCTTTCTCGATTGGATTCATTAGATTAATTTAAATATAAATTTTAAATTTTCTAACAACCCAAGAAGAAATAATAAACGAGATGTGTACCTACGTACTCTCGTCTTATATAAACCAAGATTTTTTTTTTCTTTGCATATTCTTAAGAAATAATTCCCTTTAGGTAATTTAATTTGTATCACATTCTGGGATATTTTTTTGTAATGCAAAACAATTTTTTTTTGTGTTTTAAATGTTCGACGATCACGATTTTGGTCAATATTTAAATTTATATAGCGAACGTAAAAAAAAAAAATTATAAATTTTTTTTTTCTTAATAAAGCAAAAGTTGCAGCGCGCACTCAAGAAAATGGGAAGAAGAGTGCTGCATTATTTTATATGTGGATATATACACTAGTCGAGTATAGGTATATAGCCTATTATTAATCCTTGAATAAATTATGTATCTATAGATAAGTTATGTATCTCGGTTGTATTTTATGGTATAAAGTAAGTCCCTTTTTATTATTTTTTAATGTTTAAATGCAACATAAACACATAAAAACTACGCTCGTTTACAGGAAATTTGTAAGCGGATAAAATTTTTTAAAGCTAACAATATTTTTATTGCTATTATCACAAAGTCAAAAAGAGTTGAATGTACGGAAATTTTGCAATGTACATACGATACATAAATACATGAGTACATAAAAAAGCATAAAATATGATTATGGTTTTAGTAGATGCATTTATGCAGATGCAAAGTGGATTTTATGTGCATAATACAAACTCGGTTATGAATTCAACAGGCTGTGTTTTAACTTGATTTGTTGGTTTTTACTTTATACTTGTATATAGATTTGAAAGCGATTCATAAAATAAATAATTACTCGGGGCTGTGTCCCCGGCCGCTTGGTGGCAGATGTTTTAGTATTTTGTTCACCAACTTGTCTGGCATATCTAAGGTGCTGTCGATAAATTGTTATGCATTAACGATATTTTTAAAACTGATCCAAGGAACTACCCCTTAAGCAGTCATACAATCATAAATTGGCATGCTAGATTATATTCGACATTATTATTTCACTGTAAGTTGTCAGTAAAATAGTTAGTGTTGTATCTCTTATCTAAAAAAATAAAATAACAACTACACCAGAAAAACAAAACAAAGTGTGTACGTTCGAGATAATAAGGATCCAATCCAACCAAAAAACAAAAATGTAATAAAATTGAAATAATTTTTTTATTTTAACTTCCTCACTTCATTGTATTCGGTCGAAAAAAATGCTAAATATGGCCCTGTTGATTTATATGCTTTCTCTTTTAAGAAGTATATAAATTTACAAATACTTCACACTATTTTTAAAATATAGAAAACCCTTATCACTCCATTAAGTGAATTTGCGGGTCAATAAGGACCCAGTCAAACCGAAAATCATTATCCCTTGAAAAGTAATAGGGGCAAAGGGTATTTAGTATGCTCAATTCGCAATACAATAAATTAACGTTGTAAGCGATTTTCAATAAAATTTTCCGATGTTCTAGGAAAACCCCACCAAATACTAGATGTACATTCGACATAATTGGATAATAGGAAAACCGCTGACGACAATAATTTATCTTACTCCGAATATAGCATGCTAAACACCCCTAGCCCATATAAATTTTCAAGCAATGTACACTTAGTATTTTGTGGGGGTTTCCCTAGGGCATGGGAAAATTTTATGGAAAATCGCTTACAACATTAATTTATCGTATTGTGAATTGAGCATACTAAACAGCCTTAGCCCCTATAACATTTCAAGGGATAATGAGTTTCGGTTTGACTGGGTCTTTATTGACCCGCAAGTATACTTAATGGAGGTTAGTAAGGGTTTTCTATATTTTAAAAATAGTGTGAAGCATTTGTAAATTTATATACTTCTTATTATTATATATAAACTATAATTACGAATTTAGAATTTGCCGGTATGGTAGAAATTTATAATATAAAGTTAGCTCAGCTTTTTTTTTATTTAATGTTGTTGGATTTAATATTTGACGTCTCTTCGTCGATCAGTGCCACCATTTAGCGGTGGGCACTCTGCAACTGAACACCAATCGTCGGGCAACTCTAACTAAATTGGACAACTCTCGAAGATGTCAAAATTGGCAATATCGAGAGTTTTGTCATTCCTTCTTACAACGACCTCTTTTCGAGCAGCACGCACGAAAACATCATAAATAAAATACCCACCAAACAAACGCTGATAGCAGAATGAAATAGATGGAAACATTTGCATACGTCGAAGCGAGGAAACAAATATATTTACTTCGGTTTCTTGTATGCGCATTTTTATCCCCACCTAATCTCTTGTTTATCAATTTCATTTCAAAATTTGTTATTTCATTTCTATCAGTCTCCAGATTTCAGCTGAAGGTAATAGATGTTTGTAAATGTTTTTCAGATGGAAAAATTAAGTATACAAAATTAAAAAAATGTGTAGTTGTATCTGAATGACAATACACATTTGGTACATACATCCAAAACCAAGCGCAATCAATAATATATGATTGTGTTTGGTTTAGATACAACAAAATACATTAAACAAATATTTTTTTCTGGTAAACCAACGGTTAACAGTTACATATTATACTGAAATCGAAATGAAGGAGAGATAAATTAATTTTTAGGGGAAACAAAACCGAGTTTTCGGTCGACAACAATACGAATAGCATGGAATTAGGTGCATCAATTTGAAGTAAAATTTGAGCGCTCTAATTATATGCTGTTTATGCGCTCTCTGCTTTGTATTACTGGGTATACATTAAAATCGCTTTCGTTCGTTTATATTCATTTCGATTAGTTCGCACTTTCGCAGATTATCATTTCGCAATCCGCTTTAACAAATGTTCATTCTTCTTTTTAAGATGCTCTTTCCATGTTAGTTTCGCGTCTAGAGTCATGCCTAGATATTTTTCCGTTATACCGGTATTCTGATGACCTGTACCAAAAAAAGTTTTAAAAAAACTCCGTTTAACTTTGCAAAATTGAGCCCAGTGCAAGATATATCCATTTACTTCGTAATCGAATTAAAATTACATTTAAATTTGGCACGATAAATGTACAAATTTCTCCTAAACAGAATTGTATGAATATATCTGCCCCTGGGCTCGATTTCGCTGAAATGCTTCGGAACACCTTTTTGTTTCGCCTTTGTGCCAAATTTAAGCGTAATTTTAGTTGAAATACGAATTCTAAAGATATAACGGTGCATGGCTAAAATTCGTATTATTTAAAAGCAATGAATTTTATTTTTGTATTTAACGTCATTTCGTAAAAATTCCGGCTTCACAAATTACTATTTATTTAGAATCAATTTATTCAAATTCTACGCTGAGCTAATTTCACACAAGAGCAAGTTGGGTTTTTTATCGATTATTGATTTTTTTATTGAGTCGGGGAATAACTTCATATATAAGTACTTTCAGGTAATTGTGTAAAATTTCACCAGCATCGAGATCCCTAATCGAAACGATCCTACATATCAAAACAAGAACAAGGTTCACACAAACACAAAACGCGATTAGAAAGTTGAATTAAATAAAAATCAACGATTAGTTATTATAAGTCCCAAAAATCCTTAATCAACGTGTGAATCTAAATTCTAAATATCTCCCCCTAACACGAAACAAAATAAAAAAATTAAAAAGCCAACACTCATCCATAAATCCGTCTAATGTAATATTTGATGACAGGTTTAATTTTATAATATTTTACTCTCCCGAAAATATCGTGATGTAAATAAAATAAATCCGAAAATCAAAGATTCAAATTTTTTTTATCCAACTAAATATCGTTTATTATCTAGAATGATAGATGAGCGGAATTTGATTGCCCCTTCCTACATAATACCCAACCACCCATTACAATACAGAACGAAAATAAAAATAAAAAATATAAATCTTTAACTAATTATCCTCCTTTGATATATTCGACTGCGCGGAACAAAAGACCTGAATTTCCCTTTATTTGTTTCGACATTATATACTCGTACGTACTACACTCTCCAGCTTCCGATTTTTCCTCCACATAAATACATACTCGTAATATTATAATAAACACGCGCCATGGGTTAAACTTTAGGTTCTTAACACACCAGATTTATTTTACATATGTCATTGATATCCCCGTGGGAGTGCAAAATCACTAGTGTCGGTTACTTAAATAGTTAAATTATATTTGGGTGTATAACGTTATAACGATTAAATAGTTTATGAGCCCGAGGGGTGAAAAATGCGGAATTATGAATTTATTTAATATTTTTTTTTTGTTTTGTTCTCATTGCCTTTTAGGGGTTGAATTTTTCTCGATACATGTTTGGAAAAGATGAAAAAGTCATCTAGTCATTCAACTATAATCCAATTCGGTGTAAATAATATGATTAATGGATTAATAATCGAGGGATATGAATATATAGTTTTGGGAAAATTTCAGTACCTGTATAAAATCTGAAATTTTTAGGGAAAATGGTTACTTAGTTTATCAAACCGTTCAACAAATTTAGCTGAACCTTCCAGAGAAATTTAAATATTCCCTACAAAATCGAATTACTAGAATTTTGGTTTAAATTACAAAGTAGCCTCCAGGTAGCGAGTTGGCGGGGTGGGAAAAACTATTTGTTGGATGGAAAAAATTCAAATGATTAAGAGGCTTCAGTTCTTTTGTTCTTGTTTTCCGTTCTAATTTCGGTTTTAGTCCGATTTTCGATTTGGGTTCTGCTAGCTTTAGATTAAATGACCTGAAGTTAGGTCAAAAACAGATAGATCCCAACAAATTTTAATGGGGCATTTGATTAGCCCATACCGAGCCTAAAATTATTCGATTGTCAATAGATCTTGTTTTGAGTTCTAATTTCGGTTTTGAACCGATTTTCGATTTGGGTTCTGCTAGCTTTAGATTAAATGACTTGAAGTTTGGTCAAAAACGGGTGGAGCCCAAAATTGTTTAATGGGACATTTGATTAGCCCATACCGAGCCTAAAATTATTCGATTGTCAATAGGTTTTGTTTTGAGTTCTAGTTTCGGTTTTGGTCTGATTTTCGATTTGGGTTCTGCTAGCTTTAGATTAAATGACCTGAAGTTTGGTCAAAAACGGGTGGAGCCCAAAATTTTTTAATGGGACATTTGATTAGCCCATACTGAGCCTAAAATTATTTGATTGTCAATGGTTCTTGTTTTGAGTTCTAATTTCGGTTTTGGTTCGATTTTCGATTTGGGTTCTGCTAGCTTTAGATTAAATGACCTGAAGTTTGGTCAAAAACGGGTGGAGCCCAAAATTGTTTAATGGGACATTTGATTAGCCCATACCGAGCCTAAAATTATTCGATTGTCAATAGGTTTTGTTTTGAGTTCTAGTTTCGGTTTTGGTCCGATTTTCGATTTGGGTTCTGCTGAAGTTAGGTCAAAAACGGGTGGAGCTCAAAATTTTTTAATGAACCATTTGATTAGCCCATACCGAACCTAAAATTATTCGATTGTCAATAGATCTTGTTTTGAGTTCTAATTTCGGTTTTGGCCCGATTTTCGATTTGGGTTCTGCTAGCTTTAGATTAAATGACCTGAAGTTTGGCCAAAAACAAGTGGAGCCCAAAATTTTTTAATGGGACATTTGATTAGCCCATACCGAGCCTAAAATTATTCGATTGTCAATAGATCTTGTTTTGAGTTCTAATTTCGGTTTTGGTCCGATTTTCGATTTGGGTTCTGCTAGCTTTAAATTAAATGACCTGAAGTTAGGTCAAAAACGGATGGAGCCCAAAAAATTTTAATGGGCCATTTGATTAGCCCATACCGAGCCTAAAATTATTCGATTGTCAATAGATCTTGTTTTGAGTTCTAATTTCGGTTTTAGTCCGATTTTCGATTTGGGTTCTGCTAGCTTTAGATTAAATGACCTGAAGTTAGGTCAAAAACGGATGAAACCCAAAATTTTTTAATGGGCCATTTGATTAGCCCATACCGAGCCTAAAATTATTCGGTTGTCAATAGATCTTGTTTTGAGTTCTAATTTCGGTTTTGGTCCGATTTTCGATTTGGGTTCTGCTAGCTTTAGATTAAATGACCTGAAGTTTGGTCAAAAACGGGTGGAGCCCAACATTTTTCAATGGGACATTTGATTAGCCCATACCGAGCCTAAAATTATTCGATTGTCAATAGATCTTGTTTTGAGTTCTAATTTCGGTTTTGGTTCGATTTTCGATTTGGGTTCTGCTAGCTTTAGATTAAATGACCTGAAGTTTGGTCAAAAACGGGTGGAGCCCAAAATTTTTTAATAGGACATTTGATTAGCCCATACCGAGCCTTAAATTATTCGATTGTCAATAGATCTTGTTTTGAGTTCTAATTTCGGTTTTGGTCCGATTTTCGATTTGGGTTCTGCTAGCTTTGAAATGACAAAGCCTTTTGCATTTTCTAGATCGACCTGAATAAAAAAATTTCAAATAGGGCATTTAATTATCCTAAAATTAACCTTTGTTTTTCCAATTGTTTTTAAATCATTTTTTGATATGGGTTCTGCTAACTTTTCCTAAAGCTAGCAGAACCCACGCTTTAGTGGGTAGGGATGGAGCCCAAAATTTGTTAAAAGGCATTTAATTAGACCATAATTAGCCTATAATTATCCATACTATCTTGTAATGTTCTGCTGTATGGGTTCTGCTAGCTTAAGGGACGTCAAATAATACCTGTCGCTTATTGACTGATTTGCTTGTGTCAGTCTAAAACTTACATTTCCACGTAATGGAATACAAACTCTACGATCATTCTCTACGAGAATTCATCTAAACTAAAAAACTGTCGAGAACCAATAAAGCCGTTTTGATTTGCGAGACTGAAAAAGGATATCTCTCTCCTTCTTTTGGAACTGGTGCTTCATTGATTTAGTTGTTACGCCTGACATTTCCCAGTAGTGGGATTTTCGGACAAGTGCTGCGTAAAATCGTTTTGATTTACCAGAATTAAAAAGCAGACCTCTGTCCCAATTTGGAGATTTCTTTTGCCTCATTTTATTGTATTACATTATAAGAATTTTCCGAAAAACTTTATTATTTCCGGAATTTATTTAAAATAAAATTACTTTTACCGACTTAATTTGTAAAACTAGGCTACCCGAATTAAGAAAAGTTGAATTAAGAAAAGTGTTTTTTCTGAATTTAAATAAGTGTTTTTAAATAAGTGAATTTAAATAAGTGTTTTAATTCATTATGAAAATGATTTAAGAAAAGTTGATAAAAAGTTGATTGCACTTCTTAATTCATTTTCAAAATATTTTAAGAAAAGTAAAAAAACTGAAATAAAATATGTTTTTTTTTTTAAATTATTTAGGAAATGATTTTAGAAAAGTATTCAAAAAATATGTAGTTAAATTTTTCCCGTAAAATTTTGAAATTTTTTCAATTTTTTTCCTTAGTTTAAAATTATAAATAAGTCATTTTGAAAATGAAATAAAATGTGTATTTAAAATCGAAATAAAATTTCCGATTATCCGCCATACAATTAACCGGAACATTAGTTAACCGGAATTTTAATTTTGAAGAACTTTTTTGTTTGCTTTTTTCTCTTTCATATGCATTCTTTAATTTATTTTCAAATTTGCAATTATTTTTTGCACATTTTCATTAATGAAAGCAATAGTTGAAAATTATGAATGGGTTTAATTTTCACATTTCAGTACAAGCCCGATTATCTTGCATCCAATTAACCGGAACACTCAGTTAACTGGAATTTAAATTTTGAGGAAGTTTTCTTTGCTTTTTCTCTTTCATATGCATTTTTTAATTCATTTTCAAATTTGCAATTGTTTTTTGCACATTTTCATTAATGAAAGCATTAGTTGAAAATTTGAAATGGTTTTAATTTTCATATTACAGTAAAAGCCCGATTAACCGGAACACTCTGTTAACTGGAATTTTAATTTTTAGGATTTTTTCTTGGTTTTTCTCTTTCACAAGCGAAATTATTTTTTTTTATTATTCGGGGATTCACATAAAATATACTTTCCTTTTTTTCTGTTTTATGCATTATTCTATTTGAATTGAATGTGTAAAGTCATATTACAGTTAGGTTAGTGAAATATTGAGTATATTATTAAATTTTCGGTACTCGTATGGGTACTCATAAACATATTATGTTTGTATTTATTAATTGCAATAAATTCAATGATTACACATCAATTCAAAAAATGTTTTCTGGTATATAATTTGAAAACAAAGAATCGAAAACCCTAAAAAATAATGAAATCAAGCGAAATTCTTATAAAATTTCTAGTTTTAATGAAACATTCAATTATCCGGAATAGGCTCTCAACCCCAAGCATTCCGGATGACAGATCTTTTAGTAAAGTATATTTTCTGTGAATTCCCTAATAATAAAAAAAAATATTTCCTTTATGAAAGAAAATTTTCCCTTGCAAAAAAAAAATTCCTAAAAATTAAAATTCAGGTTAAGTGGGTGTTCCGGTTAATTGGATAATCGGCCTTTTACTGTAGTATTAAAATTAAAACTATTCTAAATTTTCAACTGATACTTTCAATAATGAAAATGTGCAAGAACAATTTCAAATTTGAAAATGAATTAAAAAATGCATATGAAAGACAAAAGAAAGAGAGAAAAGTAAAAAATTCCTAAAAATTAAAATTCCGGTTAACTGAGTATTCCGGTTTATTATATGCTGGATAACCGAGTTTTTACTGTATATGAAAATTAAAGCCATTCAAAATTTTCAACTAATCCTTTCATTAATAAAATGTGCAAAAACGGAAATTTCAAAATGAATTAAAAAATGTAATTTTAATTCACAACTAATACACAAATAATAATTCACAAATGAATTTTATTAAATTCATGTTTTTTACCTTTCTCTACAATACAACAAAAAACTGTAAGAAGGAACATTTCCTTAAAAATATTAAATTTCGCATGCATTTCTTTGTTATTAAAAACAAATGTAAATTTTATGTTTATAATGTGAAATAAAATACACCCAAATCTTTTTTTGCTTGGTGATATGTGCAAAAAAAATCAACGTTCATACAAATACTTACCACTTTTTTTAATCCTCTTTTCTTAATTCATCTTTTCTTAATTTAGGGGAGTCTGATGACGCAAATATTATTAATAAAAATAAATAAAACAAAATCAAAAAATATTCAAAAATTAAAAATCTAAAAATTTTTTGATTTTCCGGAAAAATTTAGGTTTTCCCTCCTAATAACTATTAATAAACAATCCTGCATTTAAAAATGTGTACTCCTTACCTGATTTTATCGATGAATACGTAAAGTAAACTTTAGCCTAATAATCTTCCATTCATTTTGAAAATAAATTAAGAAAAGTGGGCAAAACATGAAATAAAATAAACGTATTTTAAATCAATTTGAAAATGAATTAAAATAAATTTTCTAAAAAATGAAATAAGATGTGCATTTTTAATTCATTTTGAATTGAGTTTTTTTTGTTGTAATTACTTTTTTAAATTCAGGAAATTTGTTCAAAATACGAATTAAAATAAGTGGAAATTTTTCATACAAATACCACTTTTTGAATTCACTTTTCTTAATTCAACTTTTCTCAATTCGGGTAGCCGTAAAACTACTTATAAATAAGAAATGTTCGGTATATTGTAAAGAAATCAAAATACATTTATTTGAGTTTTTTTTAGTTTTCACTCAAAATTCTTATCAGAATTTTTTAACAGTGTATTTACTAATGCTTCTTTATTTTTTTATCAATTGGGACATATATACTGTACTGCCATGTTGATGGATATAGTCGGATTTTGCAAAAAAATATTTTTTAGTAGATAGTCTCGGGACTTATTTATCGACAACTGTACTCGATTAGTAAACAAAAATATTGACATGCTCTGATATACCTATACTTAAGTACCACCATTTTATATATAGGCAATTTTTCCGAATTAAGATTAGATTGAAATGCATATAAGGTAAGGTATAATTTAATGATTTGACTCTTAATATAAGAATCATAATTCTCAGCATTTTTAGACCTTTCAATTTTACACCAAAAAAGAATGCTTCCATAAAAGTGCTAAAAATATATGTGTAACTGATAATCCTTTAAAATATAAATATAGATTAAACTATTATTGTGGCACGTGTCGCATCCTCCTGCATGTATACCAAAATATATCCTTTAAGCGCATCGACAAAATACACGAAGGGAGAGCAAAAATAACAAATTTAAATTTGATGACGACCTGTCGTCTTAATACACAATAACGACGAGGTTTATAAATATACACAAAGACATAACATGAAATATTATAATGACTTTTCGCTTATAGTCGGAGTCATCTAAAATGCACGTGACTAGTTTTATAGAAGTCATCATTGGATGTCCATTTATGTGGATGAAATCTAATAATATTTTTAGGATGTGATATTCCTTGGTTTTAAAATTTTCCATTTTATTGAAAATTTCAAGTTCATTAATTTTATCGAGTCACCGTGTCATATATGTATATACATCGCTGTAAAAAAGGGTGACGGCTTAGTAGTTAATGGTGTGAAATATTAACTTCGTTTCGATCGCAGAAAACCGTACTGTATTATATGATAACAGTAGTTAGCTGGCATAGCAACAGTAATGAGTTATCTAAAGTTAAATATAATTATCATACTTTGAGATGTTATCAACGGCAACAAACGAAGAAAACTTCAACTAATCCATGATCCTTAACGACCTTTTTTTCATCAAAATATTTCTTTATTACCAATATTATTTTTTTTTCTTTATTTCTGTTGCCTTGATCTAGGTTATTAATAATATTCATTTTTGAAATGTTTAATAAAAACAAAAAATTTATCACAGATTGAAGAAAATTAAATTTATGTCTTTCAAATTTTATTTTATCTCTCCATATTTTCTACAAAAAAAAGAAGCAAAAAAATAAAAATAAAACGAAAGATTTGTGAACAGAATTAAAAGAAAAACTCTCTCTTAACAATAATACTAACAACAATAACAGAACAACAGAAATAGTTGGTTAAAAAAAATGCTTATATTGAAATGAACAAAAAGAAAATGGGAAAAATAAGAATAAGACAACAATAAAATATGGTGGAATGAAAATTAGAAATGGAAAAATACAACAATAATAACAGAAGACGAAAGGAAAAAAAAAAGTTCTACACAAGAAGAAGAGATGGGTATACAAGTTGAGTAGGGTTAAAACTTATATTCCAAAGATAGATAAGAGTGATGAATGACTTTGTTTTCCCCATCTACTAAAATCTTAACCATCCACCCACTTTATTTCTCTTTTTCGTATATATAAGTCGTGTATATACCAGATTCAAAAAATGCTGTATACATTTTTCTTTCAACTTCTTTACGTTTTCTTCCCTTGTTCCAAATTTATATATATAAACTTATCCTAAGATACCCTTCTTATATTTAAAAGAAATAAAGAAGCACACAAAAAGCTCGAGAAAAACTTCTTCCTATATACGTACGTATATCTTACGTCTAAAAAAATAAAATTGCTACTTTGCTTAGAATTTGGTGCATGTGATACAAGTTTCCCATGGGCAACCAATGCAATACACCAATTTTCATTGGTCGTTTCGGACATACTTAACAGATTTATGTATCCCGATGTTAAAGTTATGGATAAAACTATTATTTTCTTTTCGAAGAGATTTCTGTTTTTTTTTACTTATGGAAATGGACAAGCAAAAGAGAAATAAAATATTTCAAATTTTTATCCAATCGTGATTTTTTTTGAGTATACATTGCTAGAAAAGTTAGATGTTTACGAGTCTTAAGTACAGAGAAGAGTAAGATATTTGGGATTAACGTATAGCAATGAATGTAGTTGCATTATTTTTATAGTTGGGGATTTCAAATTGGAATGGATAGTTTTTTAGTTTCAAGGAACTGGAAAACTCTTTGTTACTCTACATCATTATATACCGAGTGAAGCTGATATAAAATGAAACGTCTCCAACGTATTGTAATGTGCTACTTTTTCTACATGGACGGCTTTCCGTTTTTCTCAATCGCAGACTCATTTCAGCACCCTTCAATACGATTTGGCCGAAGTTCCGTAAAGGATATTCGATAAGCCATTTTCTATCTTCTATTGGCTTATCGTGTACTATCTTGTTGCAATCCATTCGGTTTTGATTCTAGACTAAGCGTTTGCCTGCGGTCTCGTTCGATTTATGGATCTTCTACGCTTTTGGATCGGAGTGAAGTTTATGCCAAAATAATAAAATATACACATCTCCAATTAGAACTGAAAAACACTCAAATATTGAGTGACTTTCATAATAATATATGACATATCTGACAAAACATTTTAGTTATTATTATCAAAGTTCATAATTTGATTGTTTTTTCAATTCTATAAACTTCACTCCGATCGTTTTTGCGTATTCCCCGGGAATAGGGAACTTGGAAACGAATTTATATGTAATTTCTGTTTAAATATTTCTTTTCCGGTCTACTGAGGAGAAAGTTTGATGTAAATATTAATAAATTGGGAATAATTTTTCCATATCTAATTTAACACTAGCTTTTTACCTCAGTATGTCGAAAAAAAAATATTTGAACAGAAATTACCTATAAATTCTTTCTTCAGTTCTTTACTGCCGGCGAATTACCAGAGTAGTGCCACTGGTCTCAATTTCTATCTTAACTTCGCGTTATATTTTTTTAAAAATATTCTGCCTATATTTCAAAATGCAAAGGATTGTTTTGTAGCTACTTGGATGTAGTCACATAGTTTACATCTTAAGCGCCTCCTTTGACGTCTCGCGATGTTTGTGCTCTGGGGGTCTATTACGATTTTTTCGATAGTCTTATACGATATTATCGAAAATGAGTGATTATGAAATTTTTCGATAGTGTTTTTTGTCGATGGTATCGAAAATGAGCGATTATGAAATTTTTCGATAATGTTTTTTCTCGTTAATATCATTAATATACACGACTGCATTCAACGTGACGAAGATCGTGTTTCATATTATAGGATCAAATAAAAAGTGGATAAATATAAATTTAGTAAATATGAGTTACAATTAAAATTTAATTTAAAAAATATTATTATTTAATTCGTGTTATTACATTATATGATTATTTTATAATTTTCCTAATAGGCCGAGAACAAATGATGATCAATTCGGAATTTTAGTCTCTTGAATCAAATGGAGTGAGGTGTCAGTGTGCTTAAATTCTGATTCTGCAGCTCCTCTAGAGAAAACCGTAGGTGGTTGGAAAAAAATGAGGTTATGTTAAAAAATTTGTAATTTAAATATATTAACCATTCAAGTATAACGTAGGCGTTCTCTTATAATGTAAGCTGGCGTTACTTCTTCAGAGTCATCACCATTTTTATTTATAAAGATTCCGATTCCATTATTATAACAAAATTATAAATAAATTTCATTTAATAATTTTAACCAAAAAAATTGACGGTTTTTCTTTGACAGCTAAACAAAACCTACATCATAAATAATATGACTCGATATTATCGAGAAAAAAAACACTACCAAAAAAATCTTAAGGTCCCTGGTTATTTCATATAAGCTTTTCAAATAATGTCCTACTATCAAATGAGAGTATTTTAAAATTGCTTTTCATCCGACAACTATAAAAAAATTTCATAAAAGCTTTGACCTTTTTTCAATTGTTTACACTAAAGGCGGATTCAGTGTTGCGTTTTTCGTTCCTTCCTTCCTTCTAATTTTTTTTTTAAACCAATTTCATTGGTTAAAAAAGACGTTCTTTTTCTTGTGAATTTTTATCATCAACTAAAATTGGTTAAAAAAATTCAGAAGGAAGGAAGAAACAAAAGAACGCCACACTGAGCCCACCTTAAAAGATAAAGTTATCTGGATCAAATCATAACGTATTCCCAGGTATCATAAAATTTTGGAATCCAACCGGATGTTGCGCTTCTGACCGGTTTTGTATGGATAAATAAAAACCATAACATAAACTCGAAAGGTAATTAGAGATTTTGGGACCAACGAGTATAAACCAATTTTCATGTGCTACATTTGCAATGACCACTATTATGTGGATACATTTGGAAATTCTTAGGCCAAAATTCTGATATTAATCAAACTCAATTTTATTTCTGGAACCTCGATAATCACGTACAGAATTTAGTATCCTCGAGTTGGTATGCAGCAATTGTGAAAAAAATTGCCAACACCATCTACATGTTCAATATTAATTCAGTAAAACAACCCAGTCCAGCAGCTCGAATCTGGTTTTCCTTAGGAAAAAAAAGAAATTAGGAAAAATATTTACATAACGTTTTTGTCAAAAATTTCATTTTCTGGCCTACTGAAAAACCATGTTTCATCTAAAATTTTATAATTTATGAAATATTTTTCCAGTTTTTCAGCAGTTTTCGAAATTGTATAGGAAAAATATACCCAATTTAATTTTGTTAAATTTTCAACTGCAATTCTAATAAGAATTACTAATTAAGTACTGGAGCTCTACGAAAGCTTTCAGTGCTTTGAAAAACATATTGAAAATTTGGAGGAAAATTTTGACACCGTACGCCTAAATTAAGTAGAAAAAAAATCCTTTTAAAAGTATCTTACAAATTGAAACAAATACATCAATTATTGGAGATCATTCTCTCAATATGGCAGACCCACCATTACTTGAGGTAGGACAAGGAAAAGTCTGTAGTTGATTTTAATTTGAATGGGAAAGTGGAAATGTCTCAAAAAAGGATACACCATTCTGTTAACATTATCGTATTGGTTCAACTGATTTTAAGATTTCAAGATTTTATCCTTCGGATTGAGCACCTTGCTCACCACGATGATGTGCCAGAACAACGCCTGTCCAAAATGTTTCACTTATTTTTATCGAAAGCTACAGAAGATTGGTACTCGGTGTATAAATTTGACCAGTCCCACATTTCATGACAAGCAATGACATCTTTAATGCTCTCATTTTTCAGATCATATGACGCTGAAGAAAAAATGCGCAAAAAATTATATATAGGCACCAAAAGAATCGTTGTAAAAAATTTTTCTTACCACTGAAAAAATGAATACACGTTTACAAAAAAAAATTTCTGCGGAAGAATTAATTCACAGTTTGTGTCAGAAAATCAGCCCGGCTTTGAAAAATGTAACACTTCCGCATCAAGCAACAACACCTTGGACAATTGACGAATTACGAATTAGCTGCTAAAAGTATTAACGGATGTGGGCCAGACTTATTACGGTCCATAGAGATTTTTTTATTATCACCCGTAACTGCTGTAATCGATACTCCTAATCCAAAAATTGTAGCACATTATCAAAATCACAATTTGAGTATATTGGCCAAAACAGCTGATTTCTTAGATGTATTTTGTAGGGATGTGTTAAAAGTGCAAGAAACCTGAGACCAAGATGTGCCTTTCCGGGGATACAGTCAAAATTCGAAAATTGTAAAGGATCCGAAAAATCAAAACCACAAAATTTCCTTGAAATAAGAGAATCCGTCGAACTCACTAAACAAATCAACACTCAAACAAAAGACGTCGTTTTATAGCTCATTGTTTTCATCCCTTGATGGCGATCCCATGAGTGGTCTGCTTGACAGTGTGGCGTGTTAAGAAAGGACTCACATCAGACGCCTAATAAAAAGTTTAGCATAATGCCAACTTTGCAATCATTCCCGTACCTTAGGATTGATTTCTGGCAGAAGTTCCATATTCTTCCAAAAATTACGCTAAATGATACTCAGAAAGATAATAAGCATAACCTTGCTACTTGCCAACAATTAAAGGTGAACGGAAAAGAACAATCCTGGTAAAATATCTCTTCATCGGTATATGAAAAAGAATTTGTCAGAGGTTGTAACTCGATAAAGCGGCGGTAATATCCTGTATCATCAGCAATTGCGTCTCTTCGTACACAGAAATCGATTGTGGTTTTGGAGCGCCTAGTAAGAAATGCGAATATCTGTTAGATTTAAATGCAAGAAAGTTAAACACAGTTGCTAAAAAAGAAACGTTCGCGTCTGATTATTGATTGTGTCCTCCGGAAAGACGAGAGAATTTGTATGTTTGTGTGCGGAGTACACTGTTATGATTTTTAATTTTATCAGTATATTTATTAGACGTATATCAAATTGTCTTAATTAAAATGGCAGAAGAATATTGTATCTTTTATAACTAAAGTAAAAACTAAAATTTTAATTGATAAATCACGAGGAAAAAAACATTATAGTAACATAACCATAAATTTTTAACTAAAATTTTGTACTAAAACAGTCGGGATGCATGCCAAATATACTGAACTCAAACCATTTATGAATTTTCAACTAATTTCTAATAAGAAATTTATGAGTTTCATGCGAATTAACATAAATTCCAGAGATTAAAAAAATATGAGTAAAAATGAAATCAGTACACCTAGAATATCAAGCAGCAATATATCCGAAGACATGCATAATTAGCACTAGGTGATTTTGGTTGGGTTACTCAATGACCAACTTCGTGTACTAGCCAGACCTCAATCACGATCTCTGGGAATGGCCACTAATGGCCATCAAAATTTGAGTAAAAATGACATCGGTACATCTAGAACTGAAAATTCGTAGTAATAAACCGGAAGTCGTGGATTTTTAGCACTGAGTGGTTTTGGTTAGATGGCTGAATGACCAACTTCATATACTAGCCAGACTTGAATCACGATTTTGGGAATGGTCGATAATGGCCATGAAAATTTGAGTAAAAATGACATCTGTACATCTAGAATATGAAAATTCGTCTCAATAAACCCGAAGTCGTGGCTTATTAGCACTAAGTGGTTTTGGTTAGGTGACTCAATGACGAACTTCATATACTAGCCAGAATTGAATCACGATCTCTGGGAATGGCCATCCAAATTTGAGTTATAATGACATCTGAACACCTAGAACATTAAAATTCGTAGCAATAAACCCGAAGTCGTGCATTATTAGTACAAGGTGATTTTGGTTTGGTGACTCAATGATCAACTTCGTGTACTAGCCAGACCTGAGTCACGATCTCTGGGAATAGTCGATAATTACCATCCAAGTTTGAGCAAAAATGACATCGGTACACCTGGAACATTAAAATTCGTAGCAATAAACCCGAAGTCGTGCATTGCAACCACTAAGTGGTTTTGGTAGGGGCCTGAATGACCAACTTCATATTTTAGCCAGATCTGAATCACGATCTCTGGCCAATGATAACCATCAAAATTTTAGTAAAAATTACATCAGTACATCGAGAATATGAAAATTCGTAGCAAAAAACCCGAAGCCGTACATTATTAGCACTAGGTGGTTTTGGTTAGGTAACTCAATGATCAACTTTAAATACTAGCCAGACCTGAGTCACGATCTCTGTGAATGGCCGGTAATGGTCATCGAAGTTTGAGTAAAAATGACATCGGTACATCTAGAATATGAAAATTCGTGCAATAAACCCGAAGTCGTGCATTATAACCACTAGGTGGTTTTGGTTAGGTGACTCAATGACCAAGTTTAAGTAAAAATGATATCAGTTCTTATGTCATTTTAACTTAAGTTTGAATTTAAGCCTTTTTCTTGTCTTATTAAATATTTATTCTAATCGTTTTTAAGTTTTAAATTGTTTTAATAAAACCCTCGATAATTTCTACACAATACGTGGTTAGAGTCATTTTCTAAAAAAATTCATACTTATATGATTGAACTAAAATTTCCAACACGATTCAACTTTTTTACCATGTGAATTTGAAGTAACATACATACATATCATCATCACACAATATGTATATATCTGATAAGGAATTGTGATCGTTACAAACTTTTCTAATTTGACGTTGGTTATTGGAGACAGAGAATTGTTAGCATATTGGTGAACTGACTGACGGAAAGACACAAAGAAATTGTTCCAAGAACATCATTATAACGCAATATGGACATCAATGTTTTATACTAACGAAAGGGATTCGACCTGAGCCTATTTTGCCAAACAATTTGCACGTTTTTCTATTCGAGTTTCAGTTTAAATTTAACGAAAAGTTCTTTTTGATTAAATAGGCCCTCTGGTCTGTTAGGTCGACGAGAACCAATAGCGGTCACTATCAAACGAATTTACTTATCATGGTATGGCCAGTTTAAAAACTAATAAAGAAAGGGTCTGAGAAAATCTATTACAATGTTTAGGGCCTAAATTTTATTACAAGTAAATGTTCAGTTACAAATTGAATTATCTTGAAGATATAGTTTACAAATTTGAAATAACATTACGGAAATTTAGTATGAAACTATCCGTTTGAAGCATTATAGCACACCTGAATAAAACCCCGAAAATTTCCCTCAAGAACGTTCTTTACTAAATTAAATTTGTTTTTGAATCTAACCTAAAAATTTAATTTCGTTGTGTCTATTTATACATTTTTCTTTACCATTCGAACCAATCTAATAGAAAAACTCCTTACTTGCATTTCAAACAATCTCCAGCCCTCTACTGGAACTATAATGCTACGAATTAGAATTCTAACCAGTATTGACGATCCACTACTAAGGGTAGATTGCCATTTTGGAATGGGAATCTGAGAGTCTACGGTGCATGGAAAATATCAGGGAGTATATTGTTCATGTTTCATATCACAATTTGTTAAGTTTATGCGAAATTTTAAATGATAGCTTCTACGCAAACATATTGGTAACCGATGACAATTTGTGAAATATTGCCAGAAACTAAAAATACCTTATATGGCCGTAAAAACTAAAATAAATATGAAGCGATTTTTTACTTTACCATTATATCTTCTTCAAATCTGCCAACTATAGATTCAGAATAATCTTAGCTACCAGAGAAACATGGAGGAGTGTAATTGTTATGCCAACTTTCATTTACGACAAATACGAATACAGCACACTTAATTGAAAAAGCGAAAATTTAGCCTTTCGGATTTATGTACAAATTAACTTGCATAATAAAAAATCATTATTCCTGCTTAAATTTCAGAAAACGAACTAGGGTTAAAGATGTAATCTTCATTGCAAAAATTGAAAAGCTCCTACGAAAGGTGCCACTTCCGGTCATCGACAGATGTGCACCACATTTCGCCAAGCTCTCCCAATTTATAGAAAATTCTTTAGTATGAAGTTTTATTCCGAATAACAATCCACCTGGTCATGCCGAATTTTGGCCAAATCTTATTTTATCAAAACTTGTTATTCCAGGTAAAATTTAAAATAAGATTTGAAATAGTCTTGTTTGAAAATTAATTGACAATCTTTTTGATTTAACCGTTATTATGTAAACGCATATATTTTTGAAAATATATGCAGAAAACGAAAAAGCTTCTATGGAAGCCGCCGGTCAGTCAATCCGTTTCATCTGTAAAAAGGAACAGAAATTTAGTAAAACAAACTCAGCTGTGTAAAAAGCAGTTTTTTTCGAAACACGACATTTCCGCTTAAAATTTGGTAAACTAATCTAACCGATATTGTTGCAAATTTAGTTTAGAATATTTTACCACCTAATCGATTTTCTAATAATTCATATACTTTTCAAAATATTAGGCAAAAACGTAAAAGCTCCTATGGAAGGTTCCATAGGAACTATGAAGTTTCATTCCGATCAGAGAATCCGCCTGAGCTGTATCAGGCCGGATTTTGGTAAAAACCTATCGAAATGTTTTGCAAGAAACAAAAAAGTGGAAATCAGAGCCAAAATTTGTTAAAACAGTTTTTTGCAAAAAATCGTCACTTCCGGTTAAATTTTGTAAAAATAATGTGTCCTGATATTGCTTAAAATTTAATTTAGAATCTTTTAGTTCATAGTCACTTTTCTCATAATTGAGATCCTTTTCAAAATATTTGCAAAAAACGGAAAAGTTCCTATGGAAGCTGCCTCCGGTGGTTCGATCTCGCGCAAAACTTACTGGGATCTCTCAATTTATGGAAACGCGTACAAGGGTCAAATATTTACTGAAAAACATTTTTTGACAAAAAACATCACTTCGGGTTACATTTTGTAAGAAGTAAGCTCCTATGGAAGGTACCACTTCCGGTGGACCACGTAATCCGTCTGCGCTGTATCGGGGCTGAATTTTTGTAAAACAAATCAAAATATTTTGCAGAACCGAAAAAGTGGAAATCAGAACCAAAATTTTGATAAAAAACAGGTTTTTGCAAAAAAACGTCACTTCCGGTTAAATATTGGAAAAACAATTTGTCCCGATATTATTTCAAATTTAATTTAAACCCTTTATTTGCAATGAACGAAAAACCTCAATGGAAGCTGCTACTTCTGATTTCGGCCAAAAATCGCTGCAATCTCCGGATTTATAGAAAAATCCTAAGCTTCCGATCTCGGCCAAAATTCAATGGAATCTCTCAATTTATGTAAAACACGTACAGGGACCAAATATTTACTGAAAAACAGGTTTTGACAAAAATTGTCATTTCCGCTACAATTTTCGAAAACTGATCCAGACAAGTATTGTTTCAAAATTAATTTAGAACCTGTTAGTTCAAAATCGTTTTTCTTATACTTTTCAAAATTAATGCTTTAAAGCTCCTATGGAAGCTGTCGGTTCCGGTGCACCGAATTCGGCCAAAATTCTGTAGATTTTCCCAATTTGTAGAAAAAGCTTAGGTATGAAGTTTCATCCCGATGAATCAGTCCATCTGGGCTGTACAGTCTTTGATCAAAAATCGGCATTTCCGCTTAAATTTTGGAAAAGTAATCTAGAACGGTAATGTTGCAAAATTAATTTAGAATTTCTTAGTTCATGGTCGCTTTCTTGTAAACGATATACTTTTCAAAATATTTACAAAAAAAGGGAAAAATTCATATGGAAGCTGTCACTTCCGGTGGATCGATTACGGCCAAAATTCAATGGGATCTTCTAATTTATGAAAATGCTTAACCATGACGTTTCTTCCCGATCAGGCAATCCGTCTGGGCTATACAAGGCCATTTTTTGTTAAAAACAGTTTTGTGCCAAAAATCGTCATATCCGTCAAATTAAATTAGAATCTTTTAGTTCATAATCAATTTTCTTGTAAATGATATACTTTTCAAAATATGTCTGTGCCAGACATTAAGTATTTATAAACATAAAAGACACTTGAAACCGCTCTCTTATATTTTGCACTTCATCGAAGATAGACGTGGTTTTGTATTGAAATTGAAAGTGAATTTAATCGATCCAGTTATTTTTCAATTCAATTTTACTGTACTGTGTAACAGTCTGAAAATTTAGTGAAACCTCATGTCTAGTGAGAATATGTAAAGCGTCACTATCAGTGAAACTAACCTAAATTCCGGTGGACGTATCAAACGTTTGAGGCGGTTTGAAATAAATTTTAAGGAATCTCTGAAAGTTCGGTTTACTCAAAGTCACCTTAATGCACGTTTAAATATTCTTCAACAACTTTGGGTAGAATAGAAAAATATTTATTCGGAGATTATTCGCGCTGGCAAATTTCAAGAGATCGACATCGAGGCATATGCAGCGTGAGAAGAACAATTTATTCAGTTATGGGAGAAATTACCGAAATGATCGCAAAATATACCCCAGAGACAGTTAAACCACCAACAACACCGGTACCACAAAGTTCAAAACGCGAAATGAAGTTACCACCCATCAACTTATCTACATTTTCAGAAAATTATTCATCTTGGATGCCGTTTCGTGATCTTTTTAAGGCACTGATTCACAACAAAAAATCGATTTCTAATCTAGAGAAGCTACATTATTGGAAACCGACTTTGTCTGGCGAAGCTGAGCAGTTACTTCGAAATATCCAAGTTACCGACGCTAATTACAAGGACACGTGTTACACATTAGTAAATCGATACGACAACAAAAGGGTGAGTGTATCATCATTTTAAATGTTTGACGTCACAACTACTGAATCATCGCAAGAGCATACTGAATCATCGACAGCTATTAAGAAATTATTAGACACGACTAGTGAAACATTACGAGCATTAAACAACAACGGTTTACCTACTAAACGCAATGGGATGATTGGATCGTTTATTTGATAGTCCAAAAGTTACATGTTGAGAGCTTAAAACAATGGGAGATGGCAAACGCATCAAACGTCGACGTTTCAACTTGGGAGAGTCTCCATGTAAACTGAAATCAAACACGAAGCGATTCTCAGAACCATCGTCTTCATTGAGAACATTTAACGCAATATCTATATCATGTGTTCTATGCCAGAAAGCTCACCCTCTGTTTTCTTGTTTCAGATTTCAAAAACTGAAAATTGTTCCAATTATGTTTCAACTGTTTGAAGAGTGGCCACTTAAACAATGATTATTCAAATACGAAACGCTGTTCAATATGCACCAGAAGCACCACTCAATAGTTCAAGAAGCTGCAAAATCAACACCGTTTGAGGATAACAGTTCTAAGAATTCTAATTCTGACACACAAACTCAAATCGGCGACGTTACGTCTATTCCAAGTGTCAAGGTAATCGGCTCTCATATTGCGCCTACCAATACGCAAAATTTACTGGCAACAGCACTCGTCAAAATCAAATATGCTTTTGGAGCACAAAAAACATTACGAGCTTTATTGAATCAGGGTTCTCAGGCAACGTTTATAACCAAGAGTGCAGTCAACAGCTTAAGATTAAGGCGTGCCTCCATTATGGTATCAATTATTGGAGTTGAAATTCAGTCGAACACAAATTCCGATTTTAAAATATGAACAAACGCACTCGTGATCAAAATGATTACTGTGCACCTTCCATCCAAAACAATGTCAACCTCTAGATGGGATCACATTTCAAATACAGGTAACCCTCCAAGAACACGGTATTCGAAGAACACGGTTTCTAAAAACCAAGAGCCCAGAGATTTTTGAAGAAGTACTTTTTTGACTTCAGCTGCCAAAATTGTTCATGATTACTATACTATTATTTTAATATGTAAAAGAAACGCACAACTTATTTGTTACCTGTGGAGCTTTTGAGATATGGCTCATTAATTTATGATTTAAACACAATCAATTTGCATCATTGTTACTAGATAAATGGTAAAAAAAAGAAGAAATCCACTAATTAAATTTCAGCATCACTGATAAAAATAGCCGAGGTTCTTGTTAAGCATAGCATGCCAATCAGAGTATGTTACTATTTGAACGATTTAATTAAAAGTAGTTAAATGATACAAAATTTTGGAAAAAATGGCGTTTGCTCTCTTTTTCAAGTAAAATACAGTATAGTAAGGTTTGATGAAAATTTTCGACCTCTAATTTTTACAGAGTCACTATATGTTTCTCTCTCTCTCCAATTTATGAAAACAACAGAAAATCCATGTGGAAAATCCAGAATAGTATAACCGGAAGACGGCGAACATTTAATCTATACGGAAACATGATAATTGAATTAACGACTAAGCTTTCAGAAATAATTGCAGCAAGAAGATTGGGATCTAAATTTGTTTTCCACTACAATCTTAATAATTTACAATTAAACTACAAATTAATGTCTCGAATATATTATCATCTTCCAAACAACATCTGTTAATTTTTCCCATTATTTTTCTAAAAAAAATAATAATAATATCTATACTGAATTTTCTAATCTCAAGGTTAGCACAAAAGATGACATTATCCTTTTATACGATTAAAACATCGCACACTCATACCCCCTAAGGCCGACACAGAAAGCAAAGCAAATAGTAGGTATTATGGCCATTTTTCGGGGGCGAAATTAAAACAAAACCAACTGAAATAAAAGAAAACTTTTTATTACTTAAAAATAAAAAAAAAATAAAATCGTTGTAATAAAATGAAAAACATAAAAAAAACTTTTCTTTTTTATTTTATATTTTTTGATGACAATTTTCTTTTTTATTTTATTTTTATATTAAAAGATTTGCTTGCCACGATAACATCAGACAGAAAACACAACGAGAAAGAAAAAAGTAAAATCTGGAAAATATAAAAAGATTTAAATTTTACAATTTTCCATTTATCTATTTGTGTTATTTCTACTGTTTGTGTTCGAGGAATAAAATAAAAACAAAAAGTTGTATAAGTACGTATATATAACAAAAGAAAAGCAAAAAAAGCTTTTATCCCATTTAACCCATTAGATAGAAGTGTTAGGGAGAAAAAACCACTCATAACCGTGTTGTTGGAGTATTGAGGTTTTTTGTGTATATTGCATTTTGAAAATCAATTCAATTTAATTTTTTTTATGTGATTTAACCCTCTTCATTCATATTGGCTGGTTGGGTATCATCATCAAAGAAATAAAAAAAATGTAATTGTCACCTCTTTATATAAACGTATATTTCATATGTAGAAAAGGGAAATCCATATACGATTGGAAAAGGGGTGATGGCTAATTTTTCTAATGGATTAAAATTGTATTAGATACTTTAATAATTTTTCTTGCCGAATCGACAGTTTAAATTGAAAAAAAAAAATTTCTATATAGTCTAGACTTATCATATTCTATACATGGAGCTTTCCTTCCGCTAGAATCGGTTTCCACTACAATAGCCAATAATATTACATGTGCATACAGTACCCCGATTCAATTCAAATAAAGTGTAATACTTAAATTTATCGTTTAGAAATTAAATAAATAATGAAAAATCATGTCGAATATTTGTATATTGTAGTCTAAATCTTGTACTGGTATCAAAAAGCTTTTTAATTATTTCCGTATCAATTACAAGTAATTAAATCAACACGAAAATAATATTACTTTCTCGGCAAATCGCATAACACGAAACCTTATTTTCTAAATTGGAAATAAAAGTTTGCTTTTACCAAATTTAAATTAAACTTTATTTTTACCTACATTCGATATTATATATGGGAGGTTCGAGAGGCTGATTTTTAATTTCATTGCTATATATAGGTGCCAGATTCACTATATATGCGTGTTAACCACACAATACACCAAAAATCAATAATTTATATTTTTTGTATACTGGGGAAAATAACATTTTGTTAAATTAAAATTTTCACCTGTTCATATTATGTTAATTTATTTCTCGTATGTATTATGCCAATGTGTACACAAAATAAAATAATTTTATTTCGTGAAGATTTATTTCTCTATAATTAAATTCACGTTGTATATACATATTGTCTACGTTGTGAAAATAAAAATCGCCTTGGCATGATTTGGAAGAGGAATATGTATATAGAATAGCAAAGCAAGAAAGAAAATAAATTTGTGATGTTAAAATACCAAGAAATTGAAATTAACACACACGATAAACGTTATAATTAAAACAAACATTCGCGCGACTTTAAAAAATATTTAAAAATTGTGTTTGTATATCGATTAAATATGTTACAGTAGAACCTTAGCAATTCAGGAAGTACCAGAAGCATTACCTAAACTTTTATTTCAGTTTCCCTCACAAAGTTCTAATTTTTAAAATCAAACTTTAAACATCACTCAAACTAAGATTAGCAAATTTTAAGAGCTTTCATAAACTTGAATAAAAAATAAATATTTCTTGCTTACCTTTTTATAATATTTCGGATAGTTGAAACACTTACAGCATTTTGCTCTGAAACAAAAGAAACAAAATAAGAAATCGATTAGACACCATCTTCATCAAGCTTTTAAAACTCTCGACACCAAAAACTCTGCCAAATTCTTTCTTAAGGTTATCTTAACATTTCAGGAAAATATGCCATCAGCATTAAAAAACGTTTCTCCCTCGAGCACTATAGCGGTAAAAGGCTTTAGCTAACTTTGTGGCATTCTCTAACCTGTTCAATGATATACGAATGCGACACGTACAATTGAAACTAATAATTTGCCATCAGTGCTAAAATGGTGAATTTTGGAACTAACTCGCGGATAACAACATTTTAAAGCGATTTGCATGTGTAGTTGCTTGTGTAGATGCCATCAGAAAACATAACTACTGCCAGCGCCATAACGGTAGTTTTGAGTACTAACTAATATTATTATTTATTTTATTGTAAACCTATCTCTTCTATTGGAATCTGTTTTATTTTATTTTGTTTTTTTATGATTTTTTTGAGTAAAATAAAAATTGTCTATAGATAAAAAAATATACTGCTGTTTGAGCCTGTAATCGAATTTGCTCGATATTTCATGAACAATCCAAATTAGCCGTTTTTTAGAGAATTTAGAAACCTTGAAAACGAAGCTGTGGAAATTTCCGTACGAAGACTCCTCGTTGAAGGTGATTTGGATTTGGGATTCTTTTAGACAATTTTTATTTTACTCAAAAAAGTCATAAAAAAACAAAATAAAATATAACAAAAAAAAAATTTAATAAAAATTTTGTTTTTTTGGCGCAGTGTATATCTCGAATACACCAGACTTCATTTGTAAAGCGAAACTTTTAACTAGAATCGGAGAAAATATATCGGCCAGTACATATCAAGCATAGAATCACTATTTATAAATAAAAAAACGATAAAAAAAGGATGTATCCGTGGAAATTTTTTATGGAGTTGAGTGCAACAAAAATGAAATGTTTCTCTGTGAAACAATGGTTCCCGATGAGTTATATTTCACATTCAAATGATTTGAAGCGGAAATCTTCATTACACATATTCGCAGTCCAGACTCGACTCAGGATGAATGGCGTAGTGTTTTTAAGTTGATCGACTGACGTAAATATAAATTTATTAACAGTTAGCCATGATCATAGGGGATGTATTCTAACATTGGGACTTCGAAACCACTCCGCCGTGGTGCGGCATGCACTCGAACGCCTGAAACCCTTTCATAAAATTCAAATTTAAACTTTTCACGTTAAGCGAAAACTCAAAACCGAGAAGTTACCCCAAAAAATTTCAAACAAGCCCCATTCGCTTTAAATAAGAATCAATTTTGCAAAAGAATGATCCATCAAGCACTAAAGCATATTGGGCCTTCCTGTACAACGTATACCGGCTGGTTGCTGAAACACTTTGTTTATGAATCGTACACTTCTGACTCCATATCGCTCTATCGAAGGAGTCAATAAGTATAAGACGAATTACCTTCATCTTATTGGATCATATGTTCAAGGGGCTGTGATTAAAGACGGTTTATGTTTAGGTAAAGCAGCGACTTCTAGCAGAACATAAACAGTATCCTTATGACGACTATCTCGATTTTTTTTCTGGATATTTTCTTATTCGACCGAACAGTGAATATTGAATATCGGGCGAGCACTTATATTTATCTGGATTATTGCGTAACATCGAAACAGCTTCCGAAATTGAAATTATTTCTTTCACATTAAAATGTTCGCTCACACTTTTATTAATAAACACGTTGTTCGCATATGGTTGGATTAGCCCAATTCCGAATCGATAACTGAATATTATGGCCCCCATTGATCCTGAATATTATGGCCCATATAAATGAACTGGGAGTGTTTCTGCAAAAAATATATAAAACTGTGTACCTGGGTTCATTGAAAGCTTTTCAGTTTTTGGTATGATTTTGAAAAATTTAGCTTTTGCGCACAACGACAAAAATTTAAATAAATTTAAAGATTAAATTTTCCACCAACAAGTCAGCCTTATATTGATTTTCTGAAATTTTAACAGGGAAAATGTATTTGATTATACAATAATTTTGCCAAAAGTCCGGCTAATTTAATTTTTCGTTTAGATATCAAGTGTGACGTATTCGAGATCCATGTTATGTATAAATGGTAAATGAAATTTTCTGGAATTAATAAGTCTACTAAATTCGGAACATAATTTTGAAAGCCATCGGGATCGAAATCCATTTTTGAATCATCCTCGGTATTATTTGAAGCTGTCGACTGAATACTGTTAAGGTGGATTTACATATCCAACGATTTTTCTGCGCCGAAGTACAAAACAAAATAAAATTTAGCTTTTCGGCGCGACGACACGGTATAAATAGATAATTTTTTTTTTTAACATCTGTTGTTTTAAAAATTTTGGAATGATATCAAAGGGCCGAATGTCGAAGGGCCGAACGTGTCGAAGAGCCGAACGTGTCGAAGAGCCGAATGTGTCGAGAGGCCGAATGTCGAAGGGGCAAATGTCGAAAGGCCGAATGTGTCGAAGGGCCGAATGGGTCAAAGGGACAAATGGGTCGAAGGGCCGACTTTTTTGTTTGATTTTTTTTTAGAAATATATATTATATAGTATTTTTTTTTATTTAATTTAATTTTTTTTTTTTATTTTTTTGTACCATATACCTATTATCTGAAGAACCGAATTATCAAAATCACGACAAATAAATCCCGACTTTTAAAAGCCCGACTTTCAAAATCCCGACTTTTAAAATCCTGATTTTTGAAATCCCGACTTCTGAAACTTTAAAATCCCGACAAAAGTCGGGGTTTTTTTAAAAATATTAAATATTAAATTTTGTATATTTAATATTTTTTATATCTTCCTACTAGAGTAGGTGTCATTAATAGATTCTATATAATCCGCTCCTACGTGCGGCATGCAGTGCGACATGTTTGCTGATACCGGCTCCTATGTCCCCCGAAGTTCAAATCTAAAGCCCCTCAGAGGGCTAAGCGGTAGGGACCGCAGAGATCTTTCGCGTCTCTGTGATAGTTATGGAAGCCGTTAGCCTCTACAAATATTGGATTTTAAAATGTTTCGCTGACTGGATACGTGGAATTTCATGAATTGCCAAAGATGAAAAATAGTAAAATACGTAAATTTATAAGAAATTCATTTATGTTTAATAAAAAAAAATTTACAAAATATTCCATAAAAATACAAATTTAAAAAATTTTATTTCTAAAAACAACAAATACATTCGGCCACATTCGACATTCGGTCCGTCGACATTCGGCCCTTCGACATTCGGCCCATTCCAAAATTATGTGTCAAAATATTGTTTGTGTATGTATATGTGAAAAAATGAGCCAGAAAATTGTCGGATATGTAAATGATCGATAATACAGCGTTTTCCAAATTTCCTGAAGCGGCCTCGCCGTAAAATCGTTGAATATGTAAATTAACCTTTATTGTTGATGTTGTTTTGAACGGATTTTTTTACGCCAGGAAAATTAAACTTACCGGACTTATGGTAAAACTGTTTTGAATAATCAAAAATTATTATCCTCGTTTAAACTTCAGGAAACCAACTCTTGTTGGTTGAAAATTTAATCTTTAAATTTATTTAAATCTTCTGATTCTTTCACGTCTTTCGCAAATGCTAAACTTTTCAAAGTCATTGCCAAACTTGAAAAAGGTCCCATTGAAGCTGCCACATTCAGTACATATTTTCACCAAATTTCGCAAGGACCTAACTGTAGAGATGCCGAAATTTTGTGAAATAAGGTTTTTTTTTAATCAAAACGCGTTACTTCCAGCAGAATTTTAAAAAATTATAGATTTTTGTTTCAAACTTAATTTTAAAACCTTTTGTTTTCAACCGTTTTTCGTAAATGCTATATACTTTTCCAAATAATTGTAAAAACCGACAAGTTGCTATGCCAGCTGCCTCTTTCGGTGGACCGATTCCGGCTAAAAATCACTAGTACTCCCAAGTTATGGAAAAATCTTAAGAACGGAGTTTCATCCTGATCAATACGTCTGGGCTTTAAAGAGGCTGAATTGTTATACGTACTTTTCAAAATATTTGCCAAAACCGGAGAAGCTCCTATGGAGTGGCAACTTCCGGTAGAAAAAGATTAGTATAAAGTTTGATATTAATCAATCAATCTATATTGGTTGTACAGGGCCCGAACTTTTGTTGAAAAAAGTTGTTTGCTAAAAAACGTCATTTCCGCTTAATTTTTTAAAAGCTGGCCTTGGTCGATATTTTTATACAACGTTAATTTAGAATCTTTTAGTTCATAGTCGTTTTCTCGTCAATTACAAACTTTTGAAAATATTTGCAAGCAAGAAATAATGTCTTAGAACACACATTGTTTAAAAACACTTTTTTGACTTCGGTGACATGGCGAATGGTAAATATGCAAAAATCTCAAGGCACACATTTTTCATGATTACTTTATTTTATTTTACTACGTAAAAGAAAGTAAAATCAGATTGTGTCACGCACTTCGAAGTAATCTTGGATTCTAAATTATCATTGAATTCTAATATCGAATATAAATTAAAATTTACTAGCACTATATTTTCGCAATGTTGTAGAGCATCCGCCAAATCGTAGCGCCTGCGGATAGATAATCTGAAATACACTGTTGTAAAATTTAAAGGTATGCCAATTTACACGTGCAGCATCATTGATGGGCTTCCATCCTCGACTTAACTTCTTGTTATGGAGATCATATCAAATATCGCTTGTTCTGCTGCTTATAGGTTAAAATACTTTGGGACAGGTGAGATTACAAGTAAGGCATCCATGAGCTATCGATTAATACTCAAATATGACTCCTTCTAAGTGAAATTAGTATGGTTAACAGACAATTGAACAAATAGTCCAAGTCGTGTGTCTTCTACACAAATGGCTCAATACAGAGACTCAGTGTTGGGTACCGATTTTTCTGTCTTAGACTTCAGGTATCAGGCAGCCGGTTTGATCACTGTACGGTGTTGAAATTAAGATAAATGAGAGGATTAAGAGATCAGCATTATCATGTGCACTGACTGTAACATTGACTGTAAACATATCACTGTAAACATATCAGAATAGCTTGCTGTCCAAAATAACTCTCGGTGCTTAGCTAATAGTGTGACCTGCTAATAAATCTCCCAAACGTATAAAAAACGGAAGGACGATAATATTTCTTCAAATACAACTGTCTGTCGCAGAGGGATTAACGTAGAGAGCGCAATTTCTCGAGTGCGTTAGATCAGATAATACATTCAGATGTTTATCTCAAACTGTTAATTGTGTAAAAATATAGTTAGTCTAGTACTTGGAAATGTGGTTTCTTTAAAAAAAAACAAATGGTGACCCTATGGAGACCCCGAAAAGTCATTTTTAGTTATACACCACATATCACTCGTTTTAAATTGTTCACGACATATTTGCACAGCATCCACTGTATCTACCAATAATTTACACATTTACACTTTCGATTTCGTAAAGTATCTGCGATTTTCATGGGACTAACTTTATTTTTATTTTTTTCGTCTTAGTAGATTAAAATCTTATATTCGCGATATTTTTTTTATTTTTCTCCTCCTCAATATACTCGCATACGTAAAATTGAGTATACCCAGATACACGAAAGGAAGGTGGATGTTATTTATTTTTTTTCCTTAACTTCGTTAACAACCTAAACTTTGAGAAAAATAATAATAATAAAATAAAAATCTAAGAAGATCGATATGAAGAATTTTTCTGTACCTTTCGCGTAAGATACACAAAACCAACATCATGTTTTACCATTAAAATTGTACAATTTGAATATATAATTTTCTTAAAGATTTTTCTCTTATATATACATTTATACACACACACAGTATTATAGTCACGCTGTCTCGTAAGATTCGCGAAAAAAAAAATTATAAATTTGTTTTGAATTTTATTCTTATTATTAATTCCTCGAAAGAATAAAAAATAAAAAAAAAACACAAAAAAATTAAATAATAAGAAGAGAAATAAGATGAAATAAAATAAAAACAAAAACAAAAATTTATATGTTTTATGTCATCTGTAAATGCGATAATAACAATTTATAATTTTATATAAACGAAGAAGTGTTTTATTGAAATATGTGAACAAATATCTTGATTTGGGAAAATTGTTATTGACTTTATAGTTTCGTATATGAGCGCGGAAAAATCTTAATCTGGAATTTTAGGGATAAATTTGTATAAAAATGTTTGTTTAGAACTTGATTTATGTAACGCGTCATTTGTGGTTAATGTTTTTTTTTATGTTGAAAAAGATTACTTCTCGTCTCAAAACGCGACAAACATGTTTCGAGAAATTATGTTTTGTATAAAGTATGGTTATATAGTGGATACTCTTTCTAGTAATAAATTATTCATGTTGCGCTAGCTTGATATAATGTATAAATGAAAGCCAAGTTGTCGTTTGATTATCGCATATCTTGAATCCTTGACCATTAGCATTATTGATTTTGATTTATTGTACAGCTGTATAAGGACATTGCATTTCCACAAGGAAGGTTAAATTTTTAAAATTACGAGTACTCGTACTCTTTTGCTTCCCTTTCTCATTACCAATATTTCTGAAATATTTCAGTTGTTTTCTTCTTTGATTTTGGGCCCAAGTATAAGATGAAACTCATATCATCATAGTAACACTATTGCTACATCTCATACATTTGTATCGTTCAGATTGTTTGAGTTAGGTAAGGCGGCATTATATATACCATGGTTTTGAACATACCATGGTAATGCTACATACCATGATAAATATTTATTTGTTAAATTTCAGACGCATGTGAAGTTAGACCTAACTAGGAAAGAACTACCTTTAGCACTAGTTTAGCACAAATTTCAAACGCTTGTATACACGTTTGAAGTTAGAATTAAATTAATCCTAAAAACCCAAAAATCAAAAAAAGTAGATGTATTGGTAAATATAACAAACAATGGCATTTAGGCGAATTAACAATTGATATTTTAGGTAATATTTAAGCATTTTATTAAGGATTTTCTAAAGAAATTGAATATCTCTAGACCTTATTTGTAGGAAAGCCTAGCAAAAAAGTAATTTGACCGCCACACAGCTAAATAGTTAGCTTTTCAAATGGCTTGGAATATAGATAGTCCTAATCTAGACCTATCAGAAAAACATAATAACATTCTTGATAAAAATATTAGAATTCGAGACATTCAATTTCTTAAAAAAACCTTAATTCTTATATCCCATCCAAATGTTTAACTTCTAATTATTTATTATAAACTGAAATTAGAATTAGTTCACAAATTCAATATTTCGCCTAAATGACATTCTTGTTTTACTGTTTCCAATATATAAACATTTTCGTTTGTTTTTGTTGTTTTAGGATGAAGTTAGGTGGTCTAACTTCGTAAATTCCCACTGTCTTCCTTGCTGAGTTATTAAGCTGATATTTTTTTCAAATTTCCGACTAACTAAATTGATGGTTCATACCAGTCGTTCACAAATGGCAAAAGAAACCGATTTTGATGTTTAATTAATTGAGACTTAACAATGTTCTAGATTTTAATTTGAGATTGTCAAATCTAAACTAAGTTAGAACTAAATAACAGGCACGTTTTGGTTTATGGACAATAGTCATCTATCAATAACCGGTTTGAACAAAACATCACTTTAGTTAGTTAGAAATTTAGTAATCTATTAAAAAAATACAAATCATCAATTTTATGATGGAGCCAATTAAAAATGTTCAGATGTTATGAAAATGGTGAAATTATTTGTGAAAAAATTTTAGTTAGTATTTTAGAACAGTACAGTGCAACTTTTTACTACGACGACGATTACATCGATGGTCAACCGCACAAATGTTGTAACTACCAAATTTGGATAAACAGAGTTAAGTCCAAATTTTGTACTAAATCACTTTAGTCTTCTTAACAAATTAGGTGAATGTATGAAAGCGACTTTAATATTTTTTGGATGAAGTGCTAGAAACTACGAAACAGAACTAGGATATTTTTGATAGACGGAAATTTTTAAATTGAGATTGGTTCATAAACGGCTATATCATAAAGGTTTTTTTAACCAACTTATGGAATAAGCCATATTAAAGCCATAGGATGAAGCAGAATTAGTGAAATTCAGAGAAGCTTACATAAAATAGTCACCGCGTATCATAGTCAAAGAATCATACAAGCCTTTCAGTAAGAGCGAGAGAAATCACTTAGACACGAATATGCTTGTTCTACTGATGAATTACAAAATGTTCAGTGTCTTAAGTATCGCTTAATGATCCTGAAGAAATATTCAACCATCACCTCTTCCATTCCACCTGCTTACAATTGGCATTTTCACAAACCTGCATGGTTAACTAAGTTTAGTTTAGAGTACAGTATCTAGTGAGAATGTTCAGTAAAGTTATAAACGTGTTTTTATCATATTTTAAAAGCACCTGATTTTTCCCCAAATCAATGACAAGAAAAATCTCAGATCTACAGTGGGAGAGTTGTCCCATCTTGTCTAATGTAGTCCGTCAAGTATTAGATGAGGTCTATTTTATATCATGACATCAGCAAGCCGGGAGCTGGTTTAGATCGCACGAATGTGACCAAAACGACTCCTCTAGCTAATTTATCTGCATTTCCATAGATGCCTCTATAACCAAACTCCCAAATAAAAATGACTTAATTTTGTCGCTGGAGCTGTTTTAAAGTTTCAGTGCTCACGTGCACTGTGTATAATACACAATTATGTCTTTGTATTTGTATTTTTCTTTTGTTCGTATTTGTGTCATTTGTAGGATGAACAGTACCAAAATAACGCGATCCGTGCGAATCGGTTTAATTGCCTTGTGGCTTGTTTCCTTTCCTCAGCACATTACGTCTGCTCTCGAGCTGTGGAGTGTCATTATTTAACATGCTAATATATTTTATATTTATTTTTTTTTTATCATAAATTAATTTTATATGTATAAATAAAATTTTATAAGTAAATTTATTTTAAATTTCATAAATTTTAAAAATAAAATGTTAATTATAAGAAAAAAAATCGAAAATACTTAAACAACACAAAAATATGGCGTTTACAATGGTTAACCCTTTCGAGTAGAAGCGCGATCATGCTCCTCAATACACTAGCCGAAATCATGTTGGCACTCAAAGGGGTGATATGAATAAACAAAAAATGAATGGCACGTGACATGCATGTGCAGTAAAACAATTACAAGCAAACACAAATGCTACTACTATATCTTTCCGGTTACACTCATTTCGTTTCACACATTTTGAGACAAAATTGATATACTGATGATTTTGACGAATTACGTGCGGCAAATTTCAAATTACTGAGATTTTTTTTGATGTTTTTGAACTATAGGATTCTAAGGTCTTTTTATTAGAACAACCAACATAAAGTAAGTTTCAGAAACATACATTTACTATTTACCGCAAGAGGCAGCACTAACACAAAAAAGAATTGTCTTTCTTTTCTGCAGAAATCAGCAGAAAATTTAATAAATTTTTATGAAAATCAGTAATTGAAATTTTCCGAGAAACAAAATTTACCGAAAACGATAGTTCACCGAACACGAAAATTCAACGAAAAACCAATTCATCGAAAAGCAATTGATCGAAAACGACCATTTTTCGAAAAAACAATTTCCGAAAACACAGTTCACAGCAAACAAAAGAACACGATAATTTGAAACGTAGAAAAAATAGAAATCCCGAAACTTAGAAATTCTGAAATTAAAAAAAATTATTAACAAAACCTTTAAAAAATTAGATAAACTGAAAAATATGTGTAACGATACTAGTAATTAAAAAGTAAGTGTAATTAAAAATGGTTAAAATAATTTGTATTATAGGTAACACATAAAAAAAAAATTTATCTTTCGACAAATGCTAAAAATATCTTTCAATACACCAGTAAAAATGTAAAATGAGATGTAAATGAGGTTGTGTGGAACTGTAGGGGCTAGTACCTTAGGTAGCCCTTACCACACACATGGAAGGTCACTGCGCTCCGAATGGCTTTTTATTTCAATTTCGTGGTGCGTAGGAGCGGAGATCTATAAGCATGATGGGAATATAGACTTGGGGATGGTCCCAATTATAAAAGGAACAACAAGTTCGCTAATTGAAAGAGGAATTTAATTAAAATTATATTTAAAAAAATAAAGAGCTGTTGTAAAGGATCTCATTATTGAAGCGAATAATTTCTTAGAATAAAAATTGTTTTTGCTATTTGAATTTATTATTATTGTACAAATCATTTAAATATACCGCTCTTTATAGAAACAACCAAAAGATTGTATGGAGGAATAGTCGTTTCCGGTGAATTGTTGTTTTTGGTGAATTGTCGTTTTCGGTGGATTGTCGATTTCGGTAAATTGTAGTTTTCGGTGAATTGTTTTTCGGTGTATTATCGTTCTCGGTGAATTGCCTTTTTCGATAAATTGTCGACTTCAGTAAATTGTTTTATAGTGAACTGTCGTTTTCAGTGAATGTTGATTTCGGTAAATTGTTTTTCGGTGTATTGTCGTTTTCGATTAATTCATGAATTCTGTGGATTGTGAATCTCGGTGTATTGTCATTTTCTGTAAATTGTCCTTTTCGATAAACTGTTGTTCTCAGTTAATTGCTATATCGGTTATAGGCATTTTAATAAATTGTCGATTTCAGTGAATTATTTTTCGGTGAACTATCGTTTTCGGTAAATTGTCGTGCTTACCGGTCAAACGTTATGGAACGGAAAATGGTACTTGAAAATAATTATTTGCATTTACAGAAGATCTCCAAAAACATATTAAATTTACCATAATCATCTTAATGCGAAAACACATGACAAGATAGCTTGAAAACCCCAATGTAACAACCTGGGTTTATGTTTTTATAATAGATAAGATTATTGTCGGCGCGGCCTAAGTAAATTGTTTTCTGTTTTTTAACAAAACTTTAGAAAATCCCCGCTGCAACAACCCTAGCGCTCCATGAATTTTGAAAATTATTTTAATAGTTACTTTCCAATCGACCACCGCAAGTACTTGTTAGTGCAAAAAGTTATGTATTGGCTAAAGTGCCGATTGGGCAGCACAAACAATGACAAATGCAAAACATAACCTACAAATCTATAGTTTATTTGTGATAACTTTTTAATAAAAAAATATATATACCGGAATTTTATTAGCGAAAAATACTACACGCAATCGCCTAGCGGACAAATTTATCGTAACTCATAATAAAAAGGTGAAACAGTTGTGAGTAGTTAATTTAGCAAAGACAAAACCCTAAGTGCTTATAAGTACTTGCGGTGGACGATTGGAAAGCAATTAATGTGAAATTGTTTAAGGGCCAAATCGACAGACGCAACTACAACTTATTTTCGAAATTGATGTTCGAATTCCGTATTTTTAAAACCACACTATGCAAATTTATTATAATTTTTAAACGAAACTAAAAGTGTCAATTTTTCGAAAACAAGCGACCAACAAAAAAAAATGTAATAATACATTTTTTTTTGTACGACGAGTAGTGAATTTTTATGTTTGATTTTTTAAGAGTTCAAAATTCGTGGATATTCTAAAATCAAAATGACCCGTCTAAAAAACGAAGATAAAGAACTATTATTAAAAGTAATAACGAAATATACATTTACAGTCGAAAATAAAAGAATGTTGGATAAAAATAACGGGCGAATTTAATGTGCACTCGAATTTAATTGGAAGCAGCTTAGAAAAGCCTACATGAATATGAAGGAAAAGTTGAGAAAAGGCATAGCCAATAAGAAGCGGAATGTCCCAAATACCGGTGGTGGT
This sequence comes from Nephrotoma flavescens, assembly GCA_932526605.1. Classification (NCBI taxonomy): domain Eukaryota; kingdom Metazoa; phylum Arthropoda; class Insecta; order Diptera; family Tipulidae; genus Nephrotoma; species Nephrotoma flavescens. The sequence goes on from OW052222.1 coordinate 42,218,139, forward strand.
CCCCCTTCAACTCCTTTAAATGAGGCAAATGGTCTCTTGTACAGCTTACTGGGGTCAACAATTAAGCCACATCCTAACCGTTACGATGACGGTAGCGACGATGTAAGTAAATATTCTATTATTATTATTATAAGTATAACATATAATGGTAATATATTCATAAACTACAGGAAATAGAAGAAAGCATTGAAATGGAAGCCGAATATTTGGACGATGATGACATTCTGAACACGGCAATTAATAATATACCATCCAAAAACATCTCTATTCTATCCCAGAATATATCCATATCCCAAATCATTCCTTCCACACTATATCGCGTATCGCTATAATAAAAGCAAATGGCGGTCCAACAAAATATTAATATTAAAGATAAAACTTCTATAAAACATAAAAAAAAATTACAAAATAAGTGTTTTATTTATTCCATTACTTTAACTCCAATCAACGTATTTTGAATAATTTGGCATTTTTCGGGGTTTTGCCCCTAAATTGAAGGTATTTTTTTACAATACGTCATACATGTATTTAAAATGAAACAATAAACCAATTGGTTTCAAAAGTTTTGTAATTTTAGCAAAAAAAGACTCCAATTTGCAATAAAATATGTTTGCCCAATTTTTTCCCCCACTGTATATAAGAATGAAGCACTCAACACAAAATTAGATACAAATTTTTGAACTTGTTAACAATATGTACAGTACATATGTCTACCAATGGTGCACGTAATAAAAAACCAAATGGCACAGTGGTTAAAGCTTTGGCGTTTGGATCGGGAGGTACCGGGTTCGAATCCCGATAGGGGCAGATTGCAAAGTGAAATTTCATCAACAGATTATCTGTGGTGAAACGTAACACATGTATGACCCCCTGTCGGTGTGCAAAACTCATGGGCCAACCCATCTTCCATGCCAGTATAGGCTGGAATAGAGCTTGCAATGTGAAGATGGTCTTAAATCGGTCCTATAGCCGTACGTCCTCGAGTTGGCCGGGAGGCGTAAATTAAGGACGTAAAAAGCATAACCGCGGAAGAGCAGGGTGAGCCTTGAGCCCCAAAACAGATCGCATAGTCTTCAATAAAAAATAAAAAAAAATACAAAACTAGACTCGAATAACAAAAAACTTACAAAATTATTTTTTTTATTTCATGTCCAGGCGAATATTATACAACACAAATAAATAATAATTTTATAATTAATAAACGTCAATTGAATTGTCAACTATAGTCGTCGAAATCCACGATTACAACTTTAATCACCACTTTAAAGTGTCAATTTTTGTGGCTTAAAAATACCAAAAGAGACAATTTAGTCGTATTTGCGAATTAATTGTCGTCTGTCGATTTGGCCCTTAGTGTTTAACAAAAGTGTTAAAAAACCCCGCTGTAACTATGCTATAGTTATGTTTTATCATAGCTGAGATAAATAAATTTAAAAATTTCTTGAGGGAAGGTACTTGAGGTTTCTGGAAATTATTGATTTGCATAAAAATTTCATACAATTTTCTGCTGGTTTCTAAAAATTTCAGCGGAAAAAAATTTCTTTTTTGTGATAGTTCACCTCTAGCGGTGCATACCAGAAATGCATTTTTTCTGCTGGAAATTTTCTATTTTGAGCGGTTTAAATTGTATAGCACTACCGTCAACGTAATCCATTTCTATTTAGCCAACCGTTCCCAGTATGTCTCCATTGGTGAAAAGTGTGTTTCTCAGTAACGGTGTTTCTCAGAGTATTATTTTGGGACGGTTGTTATTTTCATTTTTTTATCAATGACTTTCCGGTTATTCCTCTTTTTTCTTTAGTCAATTTCTTAACACATTGACGTTGTGTATTTCAGATAAATATTGATCTGATGGTTAACTTTTCCTGAGCTGGCACAAACCTCCTCTAAAAGTCAGGCGATGGACTTTTATCGATATTTTATTACCCATCTTCTCAGTTCGACCATAATTGACGGGATACCTGTGCCTTTTTCGCAGTCTTAAGAGATATTCGAGCAAAAATTTGAACTTTGAGATTAAACCGCAGTTTGCGTAATAATTAGCAATGCTACTCTTACATAGTAAGTCTTACATACAAATATGAATGCCAAGGTTAATTCACAAAATCAACTTACATATAAACGCATAAACCACTGATATACAACAACCTATAAAATACTTGAATTACATTATACAATCCATTAGAGTGCTAAAAAACTAATCTAAAATTAGATTAAGCGATAAGATATAGAGGCACAGCTAAACAATTGCAACAATAAAGCGATAAGCTACTACAACTATATACTATCAAAATGATTTAAATGACAACAAAACTAACAACAATAAAATTATTTGTGTATATCGCGTTTTCGAGTGTGAAATAGAGGGAGTCTTTTATACCCGAAATAAATAAAATAAAATTTATGCGACAAAATTCGAAACCACAAAAAAAAATAAAAAAAAAACTCTAAATAAATAAATTTTTATTATGATATCTCTAAAATCAACATGAAATGGTTAAAATAAATAAAATAAAAAACCGCGTAAAATTTTTATTTAATTTATATTTATTTATTTATTATTTAAAACTATTTTTTATGCTTTTTTTCTCCCGGATTGTGGTATGATTAGAGCTTATTCACAATCAATACTCGCATAAAACTATTTATACGTACGAGCTGAGAACCTAATCATGGTAACAATTAGAACCAATTAAAATGCTTTATGTGTGAACGTTGGATATCGTGTGTCTAAAATTTATGTGTGTGTCCCGAACAAAAATCAAAAGTGCCATAAAAATTGTTTCTGGGCCAGCGCGGATTGTTACAGTAGTAAATAAAAATTCTATTGAGGAAATCATAAATCACATTTTTGTTCAGGTCATTAAGACCTTGTAAATATAAACGCGCGAGACCAAAAACTGTATGTAAATGAAACCCTCATATCGCTTTTACATATTTTTTTTTTTTTAATACACCGCACAAGAAAATTATACGTGAACAATTTTAATTAGCTTTATCCATGCTTTTATGTGATTAAAAGGATCCGAGTTAAAAATTTATGACTGCAATATATTGAAATTAGTACATGGAATGGAATTAAATTTATGTGAGCCGCATGATAATCATCAAGCATTGATTTTTCTACAGCCAACACCGAAAGTTACCTTATGGCAGCATGCAATATTACCCCAATCAGACACGTTCGGCACTTTAAAAAAATTATGGAAACACTTTAGATATGTTATAGGTAAAGAAATTAGATTTTTTTTCCCTGGCATTAGTGACAGTGGTAAGGAATTTTAAAAATCTGGAACCGGAGAACTGTATGTACATTTTTAGATTTACTGTCAATTTGTCATGAAAACAATTTACCGTAGAACAATTTATCGTGTGGACAGTTTATCGTATATCATAATTAGTGTCTTTGATTTGAAGTATCTTAAAAACATACAAAATTTTCCAACATGTATTTCGTTTAAAAATTCAGCTATTTCTGATCCGTCGTGAAGGAATTGGGCATGTTGGATGGAAATGGGATTATGATGAGGTTTTGTACGTTGGATGGAAATGGGATCCTATAATGGCTTGTGGATGAAGTTCTGGAATATGGCCATCTGAGTCAGAACTCGGCCAATTTTTAACCGATTATGATGGGATTGGATATGTTGGATTGAAATAGGATTCTAAAATGGTTTTTGAAGAAGTTTTCGAATTTTTGCACCTGGGACGGAACACGGCTGTTACTTAACTGATGATGATGGGGTTCGACACTTTGGATAAATAGAGAATTATAAAATGATAAACTGCGGCTCAAAAGTGTAAATTTCCGCTTGGTTCGAAAGGTTCTGGAGTTCTCAAGGTTTTAAAAGACTTAGCATATTCTATGTTCCCGTGAACAGTTTTCAAGATCATTGTTGGTAAGAAAACTATAAATCTATCAGAATCCTTTGTGTAGGGTTCATAACGTGATTTTTGTGAGTATAAGTAGTTAGCCTGCCGCGCAACCTACTAATTACACGTGTGAGTTACATACTGGTGATAGATGCTAAGACATCCAGGCTTACCAAAAACATGTTTACATCACGAGCCGTTTACTTCAAGAACGACGCATGTTTATTACCGAGTTCTGTCCTAGTTTAAATTAAAGAGTTCCGTCCCAGATGGCCATAGTCCAGAGCTTCTTTCAAAAATTATTTAAGAATCTAACTTCCATCCAACATGTCCAATTTCAAAATAATCGGTTAAGAAATTGCTCCAGTTAATTCCAGAACTTTGCCAAAAATCGTTTAAGAATCCCATTTCCATTCAACATGCAAAATCTCATCAATATCAGTTAAGAAATGGTCGAGTTCCGTCCAAATGGTCATATTCCAGAACTTCTTCTAAAAATAATTTAAAAATTCGGTTTCCATCCAACATACCCAATCCCAACATAATCGGTTAAGACATTACCGAGTTCCATTTCAGGCCAACACCTTCATATTCTAAAACTTCTTCCAAAAACCATTTTAAAATCCCCACTTCCATCCAACATATCCAATCCCGCCAAAATCAGTTAAGAAATGACCGAGTTCCGTAGCTGGTGCCATAATTCCACTACTTCTTCGAAAAATTATTTAAGAATCCCATTTCCAACCAACATACAAAATCCCATCAATATCGGTTTAGAAATGGCCGAGTTCCGCGCAGGTAGCCATATTCCAGAATTTCTTCCAAATGTTATTTAAGAATTCTATTTCCATCCACCATGTTCAATTTAATCATAATGGATTAAAAAAGACCGAGTTCCGCCTCACATGGCCATAATCCAGAACTTCTACCAAAAATAATTTAAAACCCCCATTTCTATCCAACATACAAAATCCTATCAATATCGGTTAAGAAATGGCCGAGTTCTGTTCCGAATCTTATTTCTATCTAATAGCCTAGCAGACTGCGGATTAGTTAAACTGGTTTAGCAAAATTCAATCAAGCACCCTTTGGAAAAACTTGAATTTGCTAGTAGATTTTTGCATTTTTCGTAGTATGTCGATCTGAATTGAATTTTATTTTCTAGAGTACTTGATCAAAATTCGCTAAACCAGTTTAACTAATCCGCAGTCTGTCTAGGCAATCACACATCCAATTCCACCAATCGATTAATAAACGACCGTTGGCTTCCGGTTTATACAATTTTATTGAAAATTGTATAAACCGGACAACAATTTTTTTATGTACACATAATTTTGTTATACGGCCAATTTTTCAAGCTCTACTATAAACAGGAATACGATAAATTGTCCACACGATTGTGTCCACGGTAAATTGTGCCCAAGATTAACTGTTCTACGGTTGAATGTTCACATTAAATTGAAACACGATAAATTGTTTACGATAAGGAGACTGTGACCCATATTTTTATTTTTTTATTTATTTAATACGAGTATCACAACTGATTCAGAGATCATTTAGTAATTTATTTAACTTAAATTAGTTTCGGTTTATTGTAGGTAACCTAACCTTTATGAAGTGGGTCCAAAATTCTAGCCCAAAAATAGCGGATTTAAAAGCTGGCTGGCAACAAAAATTTATAAAAAATGAAATATTATAATAAAAATTGTTGTAATTCTTTAAGTATGTTTTTAGTTATTTACAATGCGATCTGTTTTGGGGCTCAAGGCTCACCTTTTTCTTTGGCAGTTATGCTGTTTACGTCCTTACTTTACGCCTACTCAGCCAACTCGAGGACGTAGGGCTAAAGGACTAGCTATAAGACCATCTGCACATTGCAAGCTCCGGTCCATGGGTTTTATACACTAACTAACATACATTCTAACCCCAAAAATATTTAGGTATTATAAAAATATACGAACATTTACTGCATCAAGTATCTGCCCAAAATTTGTATTTTTGATATTCCATGAGGAAAACAGAAAATTTTGCTGAATATCTGACAAAGACAAGAACTAAAATTTACATTAGAGCGACTGAAACACAAAATTTTCATTTTATGGTTGAAAAAATGGGAGAAATTTTGACATCAACAAAATGTAACCTATAAATTATTTAAAAAACATGAAAAATTTTCATTTTGGAAGTTTAACAAAGAATTGTATATCCCAAAATTTACTAAAAAATAGAATATTATTTTTGAGATGAACAGAATCTTGTGATTTTAATATTTTTTTTTATTTTCGAAAATATAGAAAAAAATGCTCTACCATAAATATGTATTTTTGTTTCGTTTTAGTTTTGCTGAGAGATTGCTGGTAATATTTTTTCCCCATGGAATAGTACCATAAAACTTATTCCCCAAAGCACAAAACCGTCATCTTTTAATGTCAGCCCAAAAATAAATCTGTCGTGAAACAATCAAACACTACATTAAAGTATATATCAGAGCATCGTACGACATAAACATTTGTTGGAGAATCGGAGGAAAAAGGGCAGCCCATATCATTCCGATGATAGTACCCTTCAACGAAATATGTAATCGATTTGTATTCTGTATCGGTTTAGTTTGGGTGTGGCCCCTGAATGGTATAAATTTTAAAAGAATATCTTACAACATTAGACGGGGCGGGGGAGGGGGGTGAACTTGAATACCATAGGTCTGCTGGTTTTATCTTTGGCTTGTACAGAAGTAAATTGTTGTGTATTGAGAGCTCTGAATTTCTATTCTACCTATGAGATAGTATATTTTCCTAAATTTGATGTTTAGCCGTTTGAGTTCCAAGGAGCGCAATCGCGCTCCACAATACAATGGCTCAAAATGCCAGAAGCGCGATCGTGCTTTTTCTCCGCACGAACTAATACGATCTCTATTTCATACTTATAAATTCTTGTTTATTGTTTTTGGAATTGGAATTAGAGACTGAGTCGGCCCCTACTCCTCGCACCTGGTTAAGGCGTAAGGGCTTTTCTGAAGCACTGCTTCTTGCTTCAAAATAACTCGTCATCAATAAATTTCTATGTATATGTAAAAACATCGTCAAAAAAAATCATTTTTGAAATGTTTTCGCATAGTTCGAATCGTATGCAATATAATTTATCAAAAATATCTTACACATAAACATGTTGATAAATGGAAAAATTAACACATATTATAAATAAAAATTTATTGTTTTTTTTTATCTATTAAGCACTTTGCTAATTCTCTAAAAATCATGTTGGAGCTCAAAGGGTTAATTTTTCTTTTTTTCTTGATGTGCTTGTAGGATTTAAGAATTTGAAAAAATTGCTTAGGCAGGCCTCGGTGCAGTATAAATTCAAGCCAGTAGTGCCAAATTTTATCGAACGCTTGAGCTACATCTAAGAAAATGACATCCGTTATTCTATGAACTTGTTCAACTGAAGTGGTTTTTGTTTGTTGGTGTGGCGTGTTGAAATTAAACATATCTAAAACTATTATAGGTTTCAGCCTATTGAACAGTGATAGCGGTCTATCGGATATTTTTTGTCATTTGCTGCTTCGCTTGGTTTAGGAATCAATCATTATTATTTCTGCCACCTTTTACAATTTGCCCAGTAATTCAGTCATAACCTGAAGATTTTCTGATACATAAATTACTATTGATGCTAAGATCATCTGCTTTGTTTACGACCGTTGTATTTTGATTTGCTGTTTGCCTGCAAATAGAAAGTCTTTCTGCTTGTTACTTTTAATCGCTTATTTATGATTTCGCTCTTTGTATCCTTCATTAGTTGTTTTAATTTGTTGCACAGAAAATTGAGTATATTTTTGTGCTGCAGAGCACGAATCTGCTGCCGGATTTTACGAGCTTTTCGTTAATCTGTTACTATTTCTTTGACCTCAAGAGGATAGTTATGTTTCTCTACGAATACTTTTTACGCTATTTGTGTAATATAATTCTGCGAAATAAAAATCAAGTGGTTAATAAAATGTGTTTATTAAGTATTTCTCTACGAAGTTGGTGTAAGGAATATGTGAACTTTCCCAAGCTGCTTGTTGGATGCTGCTAGTTCCTCTTCCAGCTGCATCTCTGATCTAATTGGTTCGTGGAGATTTGTTCGCTCTTCCACTAACTTTTTGAATAAACTCCATTTAGTTTTATTGTTTGGTAACTAGGTCAAGCTTACTTTTTTATTATCATTGTACCAAAGTCATGATCACAGGTGAGGCTCCGCCGTTTTAGCACTCCCTCTAAAGGTTCTGAGAAAAATGATGATTGAATTCGTTTGGTCATCGTTTGGTCACTAGTTTTTATCGTTTTGTCACTTGCGGTTAAACGATGAATAAATAATGAAAAATTTTAAAAAAAATTACAATATTTGCCGTAAGCACTGGGCGAAATACACTTACACTTAATAAACACATTTTATTAAACATTTGTTTTTCTATTTCGTAACATACTCATACAGATACTCCTGATGATGACCTAACAAGTCGAAATCGATCCAGTGATTTTTTAAACTTTTAAAACAAATTTTTTAATTAAAATATTCAAAAATCTAATTTTTTGCGAAATAGAAAAACAAGTGTTTAATAAAATGAAGTTATTAAGTGATTATATTTAATTTTGGTGTGATATCTATTTGTCATATTTTCGAATTTGCATTAGTCATAAAAAAAATTAAATAAGATATGCATATTCCTTAAATAAAATGGTCCAATATCGTTATTGTTCCATATACTTTACTATTTACTATTTCTAGGCAATAACGGTATTTTACTATTTCTAGGCAATAACGGTAAAGTTGAAATGAAACGAATTCTATTATTATGTCGGTTTGTAGTTTGTCTTAGAAAGGCCTAGCCAATTGTCTCTCCTAATCATAAACCGACTGCCTTTTGATATATTTTCTCACGATTTAACCCATTTGGTGTTTAGTTCCACATTTTTAAAATTGCAAAGCAACACAATAACAACACAGAAACAAAATAAATGCATAGTATAGTCAATTGACAAAAGATGTCACTATAGTGGTTGTGGATTCGATAAAAATTGTTGTATTATGAAAATAAGTTCAGATATGTTAAGAACTTATTTCTAGACATATCGAAACGTGTTGTTAAATCTGTTCGCCGTTATAGTTCGCCGCTTTTTACGTATAAAACAAACAAATTTAGCAGTGTAGGGCGCGTATTAAAGGTTTATACACATCATCAAAAGTTAGAAAAAAATGTATGCCTACTTACAGGGTGCACCAACTTTTAGTTCATTTTCGAAGATGCGTAAAACGTCGATTATACATCGTTGACTATCGTCGATTATATATCTATCGTTGAAGATTATTTTTGAAACAACTTTTTTCGTTTACCGGGAATATAATACTGGATTTCTATCAATTGACAGAAAACATAACAGCTATGAGAAGATGCCTCACCATTTATAACACTTTGTTACTTTTATAGAATTTATGTTATTTCTATTTTTGTAGTATTTGATTACTGATGAAAAATGGCGCGGGTCGATAAACGGTAGGATATGCAAGTTTTAATATTTCAAAGTATCGTCATGTCTTGAAATTAGTTTGATATACCACTGCACCTAGAATACTACACGCTACGCTGCTTGCTATGTCATTAAATATATGTAGTTTTTCCTTTGAACTGTAGACGGCAGTCATGTTCATAAAAAGAATCACGAAAACAAACAATACAATAAATTCACGTCAACTAAGCGACATCTATTGCCAACTTAATTTTTAAGTATTAATTGTATGTATATCTGTATAGGTAGCAGTTTTGTGCTGTATTATACACGTGTAAACCATGTATGAATTTAGTTTTAAAAATGGCGTAAACAATGTAGAGAACGTGGGTGTTTTTTAGAGTTTCACAATTTTAAATTAAAATAGAACAAAGAAAACCATTTTGAATATCATTAAAGCTAGCTTATTGTATAGATAATTTTATGCCATGTGGCCACCGCGGCTGGCGCGTAGATAACGCAATCTGGGTGTTCAATTTTCACACACTTTTCACACCGTCCTGTTGGAAACACATCAGCAAAATTTATTCAAACTAATTGGGGTACAAAAAGTTAGAAATCAAGCCTCTATACCGTTCTCGTTGACTGTACATTTCACCTATCATCGTTTTTTAAGACATATGGATCAATGATTCTGTCGGCGCATAAAGCGCACCAAACAGTGATATATCTCTTAACGTAATAGTGTTTCGGAAAAGGCTTGTGGATTATCTTCACAAAAAATGGGGCTTCAGCACAAAATTTTGTTTTGAAAATCAACATCAATATCGATTTCTGCTTCAGATTTCTGCTCTGTTGATTAGTTAGCGAACTTTAGGCTAAAGAGTGTTTTACTTGCAAAATCCATTACGCCCACAGAGACAGAGAGAGAGAGGGATGATGATAGTTTCTGGTTTTTCCTCTGTTATTTACAGATTTTTGGTTGAATGCAGGTCACAGGCCTAAATGTTACGTGCATAAGTTATACATTCCTGTTCCCTTAAGGCGCATTTATGGTTGGTGTTTGTTCGTTCGGGCATTTTTTCGACCAATCATCTCTTGTGGAAAATTCCAGAAGAAAAAAATCGTAATTTTTAAGCAATATACGTCAGAACGAACGATCACAAATCATAAAGGCGCCTTTAGTCGTACTACTTCATGCGAAGTGACTATGGATCTTCTTAATTGGTAGATTATAAAATCAAAATTTACTACAACATTTCGAATAAAAGAAGTAGGGACTATTTGTTAGACCCTAGGTGGCTGCCTTAGTTTGAAACAAATTCTGTTTGTTTATCGCCTCAAAATATTTCAAGTGATAAGAATTGTCATTCGAGGTAATATTTATGAAGCAGCTTAGTAAGATTTAAAAAACAGTCACAACGAGTTTTGTAAACAATTATTTTTTATGTTTCGGTTAAATAATCTAGTGACCAAGAGAGCAGTCACATCGAAGTGGTACGACTAAGGGAATTGGGGCTAATGGTTCTGTCAAGTTTTAAAAAATAATTTTTGCGTTCCCGTTTGCGCTAGTTATATGCTGGCAAACTAATTTTTTGATAAATTTAGTTAGCACGAGTAAAATTCTACTATTGAACCTCCGGTTGACGATTCCTGGTTCGAATGCTCAATCGAAATGTTGGTAGCTGAACATTAAACCATCCAATCTAAGTAAAAAATGGTTCCCATAATGTCCCAAAAATAACGTATTAAGTCTTATAAAATTTATGTCTTGTAGTTCGTTTTCAAAAGAATTATTTAAAATTAGTATGAACAATTTTATGACTGGAGCTCCTTCTAATTTTTGACTTGAATGTTTTTGACTGGTGTCGGAGCTATACGTGATACTTCTAAAATTCATCTTTTCGATTCGTGAAGATTCAGGACTCGACTCATTGTAAGCCTTATTTACACACATGCTCAATTTGATGATTGCTTACGTGGTGACTGCGCGTGGCGGTTTCTCTTAACACTAAACTAAACTTGGAGTAAACAACATTTTGGGAATGTCCCTGTTTACGGTATAACAGCTTTAAAAGTAAATGGAAGCTTAAAAGTACAAACTGGCAAAAGCTTATATATTTATACAATACATATATCTATCTTGAGATCATATTACCGAGATAATCGATTAAGAGAAATTCGTCGATTGGTCTGTAAACATCAAAATGTCAATTCGGTAGTTTATTTCCACTAATTTATCAGTAATAGAAATCTCTCAAGACATATAATCCCACTATATATAATGTCTTAATAATTAAATCGTATACAATTGAAGACTTACTTAGCAACAAATTTATGTATATCGATTAAAATCGGCAGAGCGAATTAAATTAATTACCTTATACCAAAACCTATTGACAACTTATATATTATTATTACAACAACGGCAAAATAAAAAAATTACAAAAGATAAAAAAATCCGGGCAATTAATAGACATCATTTGAAAATGATTTGGCATTATTTCTGACACCCGAATATACCCAAATACCTTAGATTAATCGATTATTATCTATAATTTATAATTGACTATATACGAGCAAATCAATTTAGTTGAGAGGACCCCGAGTATAAGTCTATATACATATGTATACACCAAATAATAATTTATTAACTAAATTGATTAAATTTCAATAAACTTGTTGTATACTTAAGATATCGTTGTGCATACGTTTATAGAGAACATAATCAGGTTATCAGTCAAATTTGTTACAACCAAAAAATCCTTATCATAGCGCGCACAATAAACATTTTTTTTTTTTAACTTGACGGTAATATATTTTGAATATGTATATCTAGCGACTTGTGTCTAATCTAATCTAACACTACATTATACACTTTTTGATTATTATATTTTAATTTTTTTTCGATGTGTACAAATTATATGTTACGTTATTAAATCAAAGGCCTGTCAACATAAATGTTTCGTCGGCGATAAGAGAAATTAATTTAGATTGATTTAAAATTATCATCATGCTTGATGTCTTCACATACAAATAGGTGACAAATTAAAATTAGTTTTATTTTTTACAGCGCTTATAAGTAGGTCTGCGTATGATGAAACTGACCACATGTATATAGTGCACATGGGCGAGCCATCTTAAATTTTTAATACACTTTCAGTAGCTATTTCAAGATGACAGTAGTTTATTTCAATCAATCAGTCATACCTATTTAAAATTTCACATAAAAAAAATCAAATATTTGAAAAATTTGTCCGTTATAGTTATAGTAGTCGGTGTCTGTTTCACAAAGATTGTTAGGCGGCTGCTATATAGGAGCTTCCGCCTTTGCACGAAAGGAAGGAAGTAGTAGCCGGTGTGAAGCATTTAACGTTAATAAAAAGTGTAGCTATTTTAAGGAAAAGTATAGGCTCAAAATATGTAGATACACAAATTATCAAAAAAGCTGCAAAAGAAAAAAGTTGAAGTATTCGAAAAACGTGGTATAATTAAAATTATTAAAAAGAAACAATAAATATTGAGAATCACGGTAATCCAAAAATAAGTTTAAATACCTTTATAAAAAAAAATTTTAAGTAATTTAATTCCGAAAATCTTCGGAACCAGAAGTACCGAGTTTTGAATTTAGTGTTCTCAACTTGAAAAAATTCTGAAAATATTGACATGTTGTGATTGGCGGTATCTAATCTTTAATAATTCAAAAAATCATCGGAACAATTGACCGTACAAGTGGCGCAGTGGTTAAAGCTTCGGCACTTGGACCGGGAGGTACTGGGTTCGAATCCTACGAATGATGTAAAGCGAATTTTCTTTATCGATTACGATCGGTGATGATGATAATAAACACAACTTAGACGCTCTATTGGAGTGCAGAATTCAGCTCCGACCCACCGTTCATGTCAGTGTGCAGGTTGACATGGACCTTGCAACGTGCAGGTGGTATACTGTAATTGTGGGAGTGAGTAGGTGAATGGGTGGGTGTGTGCGTGAATAAAAAGGAGAGTATTAATTGACCTTTAAAGGACATTAGATCCACTGGATGATTAATACTTTCTTTAAAAAAAAATAAACAATGAGTAGACCAAGTGAGGAATTTAGTGTTTCCAACTTGGTAAGATGGTGTCTGAAATTAAAGTTTTAAGTAAATTTGGCCAAAGACACTTCCACGTCCACCACAACATGCAAATTGTCTTGAAATTTTTATTACAAATTTCAGACACCATCCCAAGTTGAAAACGTCTAAATTCCACACTTGGCACTCATTGATCCGATGATTTTTTGAATTATTGAAGATCTAAGTTAAGACCAAAGATGTTTCCACGTGTAGTGCCGTACCGCGGCGTTTCCATTTTGTTCTTTGGTATTGATACTAAAAATTATTTTGGACACTAGCATTAATATTTTGTCTTACGTCGTACCTACATAAGGGTAGTCCATGTTTGTATGGGGAAAAAATGTTGAGATATCTAACAGGACACCCCCTAAAAATGTGACTAGAATGACTTATGCTAGAAATTTAAACAGAACAAATATTGGGTCGATCCAAGGTGGTTTAGAAATCTCGATTTGAGTGCGAAGTTCGATAAAAACTGTATTTTTTTCAATTTTTCACTTTCAAACGAACAGAAAAATTATTTAAAAAATTTTCTCAGACTAAATAAAAATTCTGTTCAATAGAAGAGTTAATTCGCTTTCCAAAACATTAAAGATATCGAATATCGGTTAGAGAAATAGCGAGATTATTACCAATTTTCGAAACTAATAAAAGCCCAAATAATAAACGGTTTTTTTTAAATCCTGGAAATTATATTCAATATTACAAAAAATAAATACATAATTAAATAAATAAAAAAGACGATATAACGAATAAACAATGGAAGGTTTTATGCTGTCATAACAAACCGTATGAGTCATTAGGAGTTAACATAATTGTGTTTTATGATGCCATTATCATAAAACCCAACTATGTTAAGTCCTAACGACTCATTTGCCTCATTAGTTATTGTATTTAAAATTTGAATCCGTAGTTGTGTGAGTAGGGAATGGGATAATGATGTGGCGTGAATGCGTGGTATCACAATGGGCCAAAATTGGCTTAAATGTCAACCACTGAAACCTAACTGAAACCTTGTAATGAACGTTTTCACATCGTCAATTTCCAACTCGATGCGCTTACTTGACTCGGCCTCTTCATCGAAAAAAGAGAATGCGATGCTTTCGTCGGATAAATACCAGAATTGGCCACATATTTTATTTAGTACAACCATCGCCAACTTTTCGTCATGTGTTTTATACAAATAAATATCTCGTAAATAGTTCAAATCCAGAATTGGTGCTTTAGCAGCATTTGTGCAATGGAACCAAATTTTCACATAAAATCTTACGACAAAAATGCAAATGTCCCGTAAATTCTCCTGTTATTATGCTGTTAACTTTGGACACCCAACGAGTATGATGCATAAGACCTGGCAGGCGGAAAGTGACATTTTAATTTGGTATCTTGTCCAAAAATTAAGTTATTTCCAATAATTCTTTATAATCATCCCGAGCATGCTCCTTTGCCAATTCGTCCTTACAAAAACCAGCAAATTCCGCTTTCACATCATTTAACTGTATATGAATGTTGGGATCATCTATGCCTGCTTTGAAATTATCCTTATTCAAGAAATTCCAGTCATTCTTGAATCCTACAAATAATGGAACATTTTTTCCTGGTGTATTGCCCATTTTTGATTAAAATGCAGCGCGCAATGTAATTTCACATATGTGATGTCGACAAGGGCACTGCCCGTATTCCGTAACAATTGGTCTACGATGAGGAATAATGTTATTTATTATTTCTGAAGTATTCTTTTTTTTTCATTTTTCTGATTAAACTTCATTCCAGTTTCTGCTGTTCTCTAAAATAGTAGCTGCTCTAGTAGCTGCTCCAATCGATTAAGCTTTGGAAAACAGCCTCCGTCATTTGCAAACAAGTTACTCTTGATATTTTGGAAACGCCCAATAATTGTTCTCCATCTATATTGGAAATAATCACCGGTAAACGATCCACGGTCCCCTTTCCAGATAACTCCGGAAGTAATTTTCCATCCCAATGTACTACGCCTGTTGAAAACTTGAAATTCAATTTAACTGATGCTGCCATTTGTTTTACGAAGACGCCTCAGTGTTGTTCGACTCAAAACGAGTTCATCGATAGAATGTTCAAGATTTTTGGCAACGGTACTGATTAAATGCATGCTGAACGATCTGTAATCGTTCACTTATCTAAAGCTGAGAATATTCTAGGAGTAATGGAACAGTTGCTTCCTTTAGGGGCCTTTCTGCACTTAGCACGGGCAAATCAACATTTTCGAAGCTTATCGTTATTAGATATCCTTTCGCTGTCACTCTCCGATGCCGATAATAATACTTGTGGGTCTTTTCGAATTGATTTAAGTTTTTTTCAAGATATCTTCGTTCACGATTTTTTTCTGCCTTCATACATTCCGATTTCCGCTTTTCTTTTTCAATTTTATATTGTCTGGCTCTAGTCAAACATCCGGAGCGCCCTTTCTCACGCTGGGACAACAGGGAACCGCTTGTCATCTTCACTAGTCATCAATAACTAAGCAGTGGTATGTGCGATATCAAAAATATTATCCAGTTTACTATTAAAGGCAATTTCTGTTTCACGGTAAACTTTTGAAAGTTTATTTTTATCTATTACAAGATTTTTCTACTCATCATGCAATTGTTTCAATTATTCAATGGAATGTTGTTCCTTTTTCACTGGAATTCGTGCTTTTGACCAAAAGGATAATTGTCAGAGCTGCACTTTCACGAATAGTTAATTTTACAGTAAGGTGATTGTAAAAAAGATACACACTTGCCCTTTTAAGGGTAACTTAGCGCCAATAATTTGACAGTACTCATGGCCAAGAAGATAAATTTCTGCTGCCATTTTTCAACTTTAGTAGCACTTTATTAAAAATATTAATAAAACTGTTAAACGGACTAGATTTAATTACATATTACAAATTTTTTTTTTTTTTTTTTTTTATTTATTTAAATAGTACAATCTTATCACATGATAATTTATTACTAATGATGATAACGCACTTATTTGAAACTAATAAGTGGAGCGAGTGTGGGTTTACAAGCAATCAATATGCTGCTCCCAATAATGAATCTTTATTTATTAGATGACCAGCTCGTGCGGTTTAATTCTTTTAAGGCGTCTCAGTTCTAGTGTTATGTCAAGAAGTTGTATTGCTTCACTGTTGGTATGTTGCAGTAATCTTCTTTCATGTTTGATGGCAAACTCCTGAATCACTTCATCAATCCATTTAACGTTTAGGTCGTTGTGTAATTCCTCGTTGGTTACGTAGCGGTAAGCATTCGTTATTGTTCGTAGAAATTTGTTTTGGCAACGTTGAATAATTAAACGATTTGATTGTTTAGTACAGCCCCAGAGTTGGATACCATACGTCCAAATTGGTTTAATTATCGATTCGTAGATCAGGCGTTTACAGTACAGGGTAAGCTTAGAATGTCTTCCTATTAGCCAGTACATCTCACGTTGTTTTATTTTCATTTGCTCTGCTTTTTGTCTAATGTGATATTTCCAGTTCAATCTTGAATCGAGATGCAATCCAAGATATTTAGCAGATTCAGCTTGGGGAATTTGTACCCCATTGAGAAATGTATGGATGTTGCTATTTTTGCGCCGCAACGTGTAAGTTACGTGTACTGATTTCAGCTCGTTAAGCTTTATTTTCCAATCCCTGGTCCATTGGCTGATTCTATCGAGTGCTTGCTGTAAGTATTCTACTGCTTGGTTCTGCGATTCGCTTGATGCCAATACTGCGGTATCATCAGCAAAAGTTCCGATGAAGGTTGTTTCCGTTGTCGGTATATCAGAAGTGTAAAGTAGATATAGGATGGGTCCTAATACGCTACCCTGGGGCACCCCTGCTATGGCTGGGTAAAATTTAGAGCATGTTTCTTCATGTGATACTCTAAATATTCGTTTGGAGAGATACGACTCGAGCAATTGGCAGTAATTTTCTGGCACTAATTTACTTATCTTGTGGATAAGACCCTCATGCCACACTCTATCGAAAGCCTGTGATACATCTAGAAATACGGCAGGGCAATATTTCTTCTCTTCTAGTGCTTGTTCTATCTTTGCAGTCACGCGATGAACTTGATCAATTGTCGAATGTTTATTCCTGAATCCAAACTGGAAATCAGGTATAATGATCATTGGTTTTAGTCGTTTCAATAACAATTTCTCAAACAACTTTGAAATAGTAGGTAACAAAGAGATCGGCCTGTATGATCCCATTTGCTCGGCTGGTTTGTCTGGTTTTTTTATCATGATTATTTGTGCAACCTTGAAGCACTCAGGCACATATTTAAGTCGAAAGCAAGCATTATATATATATGTTAACATAGTGACTGCTCTATTTGATAACTCCTTAAACATCCTTGGCGAAATTTCATCAATTCCAGGTGACTTCTTGGGATTCAAATTCATGTCTATTTCTTGCGCAATTTCTAGTGGGGTGACACTTCTGATATTTGATGGAGACCTATAGACTGGTTTAGGGTCAATCCTAGATTGTATGTCGTGTGGTTGAAATACTGATGCCAGATGTTGTGCAAACAGTTCTGCTTTGTCTTCATTACGTCGCACCCATTCTCCATTTGTGTTCCTTATAGGTGGCAATTGGATTATTGGTCTCTTGTATCTTTTAGTAGCTTTCCAAAGAGAATAATTTTTGTCAGCTTCAGGACCCAGTCCTTTCAAATAATTTTCAGTACAAGCTTCTTTATGTTCTTTAATTAATCGGTTAACTTTATTACTTACCCGATTAAATTCTCTTTTGTCAATAATATTTCTGGTTCTATGCCATATGCGTCTTTTCTTACGCCTTTCTTTTATCAGTTCTCGAATCGCCAGGGGGTAGTTGATCTCTTGTACGACTTTCTCACCTAATACGGGTGTAGCCTCTTTAGCAGCTTCACGCATGGAGTTACTAAAATATTTAGTTTGTAATTCAAGTTCTTCTTTAGTTTTAAGACTAACTTTTAACTCAATTAGATTGTCCAGTTTCTCTCTAAATAATTCCCAATCAGTAAATTTATTAGTAAGGTTAAGTTTGGTTTTCTTTTTTACGACTAATGTACTCACAGTCATTAAGACCGGTGTGTGATCGGAAGTAAGGTCGTCAATACCTTCGACTTCAATGTAATTTGAGGCTATTCCTTTCGAGATATAAAAGTCAATCAAATCAGGAACTTTGTTGATGTCTGTAGGCCAATAGGTAGGTTTACGCGATGAGTGATATTCACAACCTGACATTTCTATTGCACTTAGGAGTTCTTTTCCTTTTCCTGGTGTTATGAGTCGAGATCCCCACGCAGTATGTTTGACGTTGTAGTCACCTCCTATGATAAACCTTGGTCCAAGTTTATTAAAAATGTTAAGATATTGATTTCTTACGATATTATGTCTTGGTGGACAGTAGATCGCCCCTAAACTTAGTTCAGCACCACCGTGGTTAATCGTTATTACAGTAGCTTGCATATATGGCTCCTTAATTTCTTCTTGCTGGAAATGTAGGATATTTTGTTTGATTAAGATTGCTGTCCCTCCTCGAGCACGATCACTCGGATGCAATGTCCAATAGGCACTATATCCTGTAATTTTGATAAAGTTCTTCTCCGTAAAGTGCGTCTCTGATATTAAAGCTACATCTATGTTATTGGTTCTTAGAAATACTTCTAGTTCTTGAGCTCTTGCATTAAGCCCGTTAGCATTCCAGGCAATTATACGTAGGAACGTTATAGTCATTTACTTTTTATGTTTTAGCGGTTTATTTGGTGGCTTGGAATTATCTTCTAGTTTATCCACCCTGGTAGCAAGCTGGCTGAAATTTTGTCTCATTTCTGCCTGAAATTCGGTGAGCATTTTCATTATATTACTAATGGTTGGCTCGTTGGACACAGGTTTCTGCCTGCTTTCTTGATTAAGATTGTTATTTGAGGTTTTGGTCACCTGGGCGTAGGAAACCCCCTCTCTAATAGTATCATATTGTTGGTTAGGCTTTTGCTGTAGTCGCTCTGCTACTGTTATTTTTCTCGGTAGTTGAGCATTTAGTTTTTTCTGATACACCAGGCATCCTTTGTAGCTAGCCGGATGACCTTTTTCTCCGCAGAGTGCACAAGTTGGTATAACATTTCGCGGCTTTTGACATTGTTTTGTTTGATGGCTCTCTGCGCATTTGACACATTTGGCTTGCCTATTGCAGAAGTTCTTTGTGTGTCCTAACTGTTGGCAATTTGTACACTGTGGTATACCTATTACCTTTTTCGGTGGTTCAATAGACACCTTGCAATATAGCAGGTTCTTAATTTCGTATATGTCCTTATTGTTTTCCCCCTGCAACAGGTCTACATAAAACAATGGGAAGTGTCTAATAATTTTCTCATTATTAATTGTCGACTTTTTATGAATATTAATAATGTTGGTTACTTTATGACCATGTTCCTCGATTGCCGCTTTGATCTCTTCGCGATCGGTAGATGACGGTAAACCTCGTATTACGACTCTGTACCATCTTTCACTTTTGAGCTGATAAGTATGGTATTCCATCTTATATAATGTACTATCCTTGTTATTGGATTCAGTTTCTTTTATATCGCTAAGTAGTTTTTTAATTTTACGGTAGTCATTTTCAGACTGCGTTGTTATTTTGATATCGTTATTGGATATTGCTTTAAACTGAGCAGGTTTCTCTGTCACTGCCAATACTCGAGCTCTGAGTATATTAAAATTCCTAACATTGCTGACATTGATTGGTGGTGGTAAGGGTTCCTTTTGCTGTTCATGTTGTGGTTGTTTTGGTATTTCGTTATCTTGCGGTAGAGATACCCTTGGTGATGGCGTTTTGGAGAGTCTCCTCTTTTTATTTACAGTTACTTTATTTTGTCTAGGTTGGGTTTCTTTCTCAAGTTCCTCTTCATCCGTAAAGTATTCGTTGCCAAGACTTTGTAGGCTCTGACTTCTACCATTAGTTGACGTAGAAGGTTTATTTTGCCTCTCTAGTGTTTCGATTCTGTTTTGTAAGTTTACCAAAATATCTTGGTATTTATTACATTGTAACTCATATTGCTGGCATTTTGTCCTTAGTTCATTATTCTGGCGCTCAAGCGAGGTTAATTTTGATGTCATTTCATTGCCGTCTTGAAGCATACGGTGTCTTTTCGTTAATGTTGGAGAATGCATGAGTTCTATTGGAGGTAGGGGGCTTATACTTCTATCTGCTCTAGTAGCTAAGCTTGCCACTACTAAAGCATTGCGGTCGTTTGATATCGACGACTGGAAGCCCGCTTGCTCACTTTCCGAAGTCGCCGGTACTGGGCATCCTAATCCCTGCACCGTAACATTATTCTTCTGCTGATCTGCCATGGTTGGTTTATTGTTCGGGGTTCCTTCCCCTAGCCAGATTTGGTCCGCGGATGGTATTTTATTTCCCACCTACCCTCCGGCAAGCCGGTTAAAGAGCATTCCCCTATCCGCCACCTGGGGACGCGCCACGATGGAAGTTTGGCATCTTCACACGGATATTACAAATTGACCACAATCTTTTAGCACCTGTGTCGGGCGAGCACAGCGGCAGTGCTGCGGTGGGAAGGCACCCCAACGTGCAGGTGGCCAACCGGCCATTTATAATTTTTGGATTTCGGTGAAAGGCACCGTAACATACGGCTGGCAAGAACGCCGTACCCTACAGGGTGACCAGTCCGAAGTCAAAATGTACCGGTTTTATTTTTTTTATATTTTATTTTCCTTTTATTTTAAATTCAATTTTCAATACTTACTTTACAAATATATATGTATATACATCGTAATCGAGTGCCGAATAACGGCCGCACGGAATGTGGTGTACATTTAATTTTATTGATGAATATATAACAAAATTGCACTGCGCTTCCTTTCGGCATTCGGTTTTATTTCTTTCATCATCTGCCTTGGTATATCTCAGTCGCATTTATTATTTTTATTTTACTCCGAGAGGGTCGGAGTGGTGAGTCCAGTATATGGGTTGTCCATTCGGGGACGGCCGTAAAATCTACACGTTCTTCCTGTGGCACACCAGCAGTCTCAAGCTGTCGAAGTGTGAATTGTAGGAGATCCTCTAGAGGACTCTCCGAGTGAAGAGAGGCTTTGTCTGTTGGGGAGACGTCCCTGCTCTTTTTTGCTGCTTCGATGAGGCTGGGCATTGGTCTCGTGGTGTCGATGGGTCATTCGTGGGGGGGGAGGTCTCTTCAGCAGACATCGTACTTGTCATTCGGAGAGATCCGGCCGTTCCTGGATGGACACACATTACGTTCAAATGTTACCTACCTATGGTAACATTACCTTCAAATGTTTTCGTTTTCTACAAATTTCAGACACCATCCCAATGGCCACATCGCTAATCACAACATGCAAATTGTCTTAAAAAAAATTCTACAAATTTCATCAGACACCATCCCAAGTTGAGAACACTAAATTCAACACTCGATAAGTATCAGTAGATTTTCTGAATTAAATAACTTAAATTTTTTTTGTGAAAAAGTTATAAACCTATTTTTGTATTACCGTGATTCTCAATATTTATTGTTTATTTTTAATAATATTAATTAAACCACGTTTTTCGAATTCCAAACTTTTTCTTTTGGAGCTACACGTTTTGATAATTTGTGTATCTATACATTTTGAGTCTACACTTTTCGTTAAAATGTGTAGCTACACTTTTTATTAACGTTAAATACTTCACACCGGCAAGTAAGTAAACCTATGGGACTGAGGCGAATAAGTTATCAAGACAGTGCAATTCAGCATCTTTTCCCTGCCCTCAGATATTCTGACTATTTTTTATTTTAAGAGAAGAAAGAAGAGTAACGCAAATTTGTTAAGCCTTTCATTGAATTTTTTCGCATAACCATATTAAATAACTGTGTAATACTTGGACATACCTCCCACCCAACCAAAGCAAACCAAAAAAAATTATATAAAATAAATTTTAGACCAGACACTTTTTCTATTTCTTATGTTTTTTGTATATTTTATCAAAGCTTCACATCTAAGAAAAAACTGGAAATAAAAAATCCAAAAAAGTTAAAGAAAATATTCCACATAACTTTCAGATATATTTAAGAAGACAAAATAAACATTTCTTGTGATTTGGTAATTTATTTATGTTGAGATAATGAATCTTTTAATTATTTTTGTGTTTCTTATCACAATCTAATTTTTTTTTTCTCTCTATGACATTATACCATAAATATATCAAAATAGTAATAATTC
Source organism: Nephrotoma flavescens (assembly GCA_932526605.1). NCBI lineage: Eukaryota > Metazoa > Arthropoda > Insecta > Diptera > Tipulidae > Nephrotoma > Nephrotoma flavescens. The sequence continues at coordinate 42,240,840 of OW052222.1, forward strand.
ATATTTTTTCATAACATGTAGACCATTTTCTTGTCCTTTCATTTATATGAAAGCATTAAATATTCCAAAAATAAAGTTTTCTTTTCATTTTCGTATTTTCCCTCATAATAAAATATATAAAGTAAAAAGTTTTCTTTTCCTATATTTATACAAACTTCTTGAGGTCATCATTAGTAAGGTAATAAAAAGATGTTTGATGATGAGCCTGCGTTGTGTGAAATTATGACGAGGATAATATTGTGGTGTATAATAAAAGAGGGCGAAAATTTCATCACGTCGTATATTCTTTGATGATTTTCTGTATTTATCTAACAAGGTTGAAATTGTCCGTGTAAACATATTGGTTTTTAAGAATTAGTTTTCGATGTAAGCCTTATCCTCACTGGGACCCAGGTTTCACTTTTCTACCAGAGGAACATTCATTTATTCACCGTGTCCAAACGATCGATAAATGTAAAATACATCCTGTTTTGTTAGTATAATTTAAATATTTGTAGACAATGATAGTCAAGGATCCAAAGAGTAACAAAACGTTCACGTTTAGTAAATTTCTAAAGAACATTACAGCCACTAACCAAATGGACCAGTGGTTAAAGGTTTGGCGTTTGGATCGGATTGTACCGTGATCGAATACTGATAGGGGCAGGACGAAAGAGGAATTTTTTATCGTAAGATTACGATCTGTGATAAAAATGTACACAACTATGACCCCCTGTCGAAGTGCACAGCTCATGGGCCGGCCAATCTTCCATGTCAGTACTATAGGCTGGCATGGAGGTATGCAGTTCGCAGATGGTGATGTAAATCAGACCTATACCCGTACGTCCTCGATTTGGCAGGCAAGTGCGTAAGGTAGAACGGGAAAAACGAACTGCGAAAGAGTTGGGTGCGCTTCAGCCCCAGAACCGATTGCAGGTGTTAAATTATCAAGAAAAATTTTTTCGTAAAGTACGAAATCGTAAATGCGATCCGCCGCGAATATTCCTATTATGAAACTTTTTAAGACCGTGAAGTATGCTATTTTGTGTTGGTTTTAGTTAAATAATAAAAACGTTTCAAATTAATTGTAATAAATTAAACTAGTCAATTATTATAAAATAATTGAGTAACTTACATATTAAAAAGTAATTAAAGTATTTCATTTTAATAAAAAAAATAAGTAAACATTATTCGTAAATACTATATTCGTCACCTATAGAGCAGTCGAATTTTGACATTCGATTTTCGTAAAATTCGATTTCGATATTTTTAGTTCATATAGGGCGGATTTTACGATTTTCGAATTTTACGAAAGCAAAAAAATTTCATAATAGGCCCCAGATTTAGAATTGCTAGATTAAAAAAAATGTTGACTTAAACCTTAATGTTAAAAGATAACATCGGCATATCTCTCCTAAGCAAATCAATGAAAATCAGTTTTACTTAAAAATCTAGGCGAAAACCTTGTAATAACGCACCTATGCCGACACGTTTTAGCTTGCTCATATTATAATTATCGGTTGCTATTAGGTAGCACTTATACGCATTCAATCTTGGAGGGCTACAATAAATGTTTCGATGGTTGATCACAGTTCCTCAGGTTTCTTTGCACAGGTTTCTTTGAGATACACGTAATTAATGAAACATATTATCAATCTATAACATTTTTGCATTGCATGACATGTTCAAACGCTAAAAAGTTTTTTTCATTTCAAAAAATTGTAAAGCGACGTAATCGCGAGATTTTACTTGCAAACACTAGAACTGTATGTCCTCGATAACGTGGCCGCAAAGAAAAAAGTCTAAATGTGTTAAATCACAAAATCTCAGTAGCCAAGTAATACGGTCTTGCAAAATTGCGATTGTTTCGTTGCTTGTGTGGCACGTAGCGCCGTCTTGCTGAAAATAAACGTCGTCCACATCAATATCTTCCAATTCAGGTCAGAAAAAATTATTAATTATAGCTCGGTAGCGCAATCCATTCACCGTAACAGTTGCACGAGCCAGTCCAAAAACCGCACCAAAGAGTGACACGTTGATTATGGAGTGTAGGGCTGAGTTAAATAATTTCAAAGGTTTAAGAATTTTCATATTACACTCAATTATGTTCTGCCTCCAATAACAAAAATCTCTGAGGTTTCCGAGCATGTGGATAAATAAGATAGGTTTCTTAGATCAATTACTATAGTTCAAAACCACTTTGATCATCTCTGTGCAATCCATAGAGGCAGTTCAGAACAACTTCAATCATCTCTGTGCAATTCATAGTGTGTTTGTTGTAAAAATTTCATTTTTTAAAACTCACTCAAAATTCTCCACAAAAATTAAATGTTTGCTACTACGTATAGTGGAAAAATATTTGTGTTTATTAAAAAACTTCAGATATTATTATGAAAGTTCAATATTTGAGTGTTTTTACAATTCTAAGCACTTATAGGACACAATGTAAATTTTTTTATTTTGGCATAAACTTCACTCCGATCATCCAATTCTACATACAATGAAAAGTTAACCAGATTGTGGTTACCACAACCTTGAATTATCTTTGGTTTATCAGCAACAGAACACGACGAGCTTCCAGAGAATGAAGTATCCAATCTATATATGTGATCTGGGGCGGTATGTTGTACCATAACTTCGAATCGAACTTAAAAAAGTCGAACGGCGGTATATTACATCATTTTCGAATCGCGATAAATGATAAAGTTTCAACATTTAAAACGAAAGTAATCATAAATGTAGCTGACATTTCATTCTAGAAAAAGTATGCAAGATTAAAAAACGATAAAAGTCGAAAATGATACAACTTTCACTTTTTCGATTCGAAGTGATTGCACAACATACCGCCCCTGGTCTATTAAAAGGGGGCTTATGTGTCAAAAAATCATTTTCCACTTTTTTTGCCGATTCGGATAGAGTATGAGACGCTCTTTCCAACGATGAAAACCAGAAAGTCATAATTTGTGCAAAATTTTACTACAACAGAAGAGAAATGATAACATTTGTAAACTCAACTTAACGCGCTTAACTACGATAATATTCCGAGCTGACACAACACTTAACGTCCTTGAATATAGTTAGACACCAGTGGCCGAACTGGGAAAATATTTTGATGGTGAAACTCGCTTTTAACGTACCCGGTTTATAACGTACATCCCCAAAATAAAGTACCATTCTCTTGGCCCGGGTTGAAAACAACTAATTTATATGAAAATTGAGTTGGATTTAATGAACCACGGTTTATACGGTTATAACGCTTATTTTAAACGTTACTCTAGTCACTGTAGCAAAATTTCATGTCAACTAACTACGGATATAGAGTAAGAATGAATTTTTTGCTTTTTCTTTCCTTTTTGTTTTTTTTTAATTTTGTTTTTTGTCGTTTGTTTTTATAGCTGCGTTTTTTTGAAAATGCTGCACTAGACCGCGATAAATTATATTTTGATTTTTTAAACAATTTCTATAATTTTAAAATATTTGTGCGTCATATTCACTGTATCGAATCCTAAAGAACTTATATTAAGTCCATATCATGTATTATATTGTTGAATAAAGTTTATATTTGCTTGTACTCAACAACTCTGATCTACACTTGATATTATGTAGAGTACAACCGAGTTCATCACAAAATTTAATAATTCCTGAACTGACGAAACTAGGGAAATTTTTTAGTACACAATTTTTTGATTGTTTCTTACTTCATTTTAGAGACAGAACTGTCATTTTATTTTCAAATTTTCTGTTGTTTTTGGGGATATGCCGAGTCGGATGAAATATAAATAAGAAATTGACAAATTTAATGGACAATATATTTCGTGATTTCATTCCTGAATTGTTTGGCGTTTCTCATGGGGCACTTCAATTTATAACTTACGAAGAAATGAAAAGCCCAATATACTGCACATCGAGTAAAATTGGCGGAAATATCATCAATTATTGTGTTCAAAACAACACATGTAGTTTATTTGAAAATTTAAAAAATAAAACACTACTGTTGATTAATGGAAATTTCCGGCTTATTAAAATTTAATTTTCATAAATTCCACTTTTCTTGATTCTCAACTTTATGGGGTGACTATAAAAAGAAAAATGTATATGCGTTCCACAGATTGTTTAGTAGTACTTCCAATTTTCACCATTTATGCTTTAACTTTATGTTCTTTCTACAGTACCAGTTGGAGCATCCGAACGAACCGAGAAGGAATCGATATTTCAACTAGCTGTTGATACGATGACAAAGGTCGCGTTCCCATTACAACTGGTCCCAATTTCGAGATAATTTTAGCATCGAGTCGAACATTACGAATTAAATTCACAATCCAGCAATCTACTTTCTTTGATTTTATGTTTATTTTATCAACCAACATACTTAAGGTAATGCATTGATGGATTCACGGTTTCCAAAATTTTTACGTGTAATTCTTTTTTGTCATAATATCGAAAAAAAATATTTCAATGCATAATTTGTAGGTTATGTTGTCATCATACATACTTTCTTGTCGCACAAAAATTCCAACAACGGAAAAGTTAAATTTCGATCCAGATATTGGCAGGTTTTTGCCGTTAAGTCAGATTTTTCCATCATACGAATTACTGATTTGCCACATACTTCCGTTCAAACGGGATATAACTAGAAATAAAAAAATATTAGAGTATTTAATTCTTTTGTAATTAATTATTAAGTCACTTTTGTGCTGGAACATCATCATTTGTCACTTCCCTTTATAATATGCATATAAAATGAAGCATACAAGTTGATTCGAACTGATTTAGATGTATTACCACTTACTACATATAATCCATTCGACGATATTCTTCAGTATACGCATTGTTTAAATTGAGCGAATTAGTATCCGCACTGAATGCCAATGAATCGGAATCCTGTGTTGTATTATTATTAAATATTGATCGCATATCACGTATATTTTTTTTTGTTTTCGCTTAGCTGCAGCATTCCAATTTGCTTTTATCGCTTCACTGGTTCGCCTCATCTGTTGTCTCTCCGTCTGAACCGTTGCCAATGGTCTAATTTTCAAATAAGATGGTCCAGACGGGGTCGATACGAATATTCCAATTTTCGTCGACGCATCAGACAGACGGTTGCAATGAATCAATTACGGTTTGGGAGCGTTTAGCACCCGCCACTTATTCGCAACTCTTGCACTTGTTCAATTTCGGCATTTGCATCGTATGCGAATGTCATATCGGTAGTTGCAACTCTTATGGCTCATCCATTTCAGCTTGGTTATGAAAATCATCACCCATAAATCCATTATCACTATCGCTGTCATCTAAATTTATGTTACTATCACCTACAGTTGATTGCAGCATTCTGAAATTAAAAAGATCGTTAAGAATCGCTCCCTTACTAGATGTTTCCAGCCAAATACGTACTTATTCATGTCGCACGGCGTATCACTAATATTGTATTCCCTAATGGTTATAAGAATTCCGTCCAGCCTTTTGTATATCACATAAAATTACACATTTACAACCGTCCTCATTGGGTATAAATTTATTTTGTGTATTATCCCAGTACGGATTATCGTAATCAAATAAAATTTCCGAGTTATTCGATACCAGCGTATTTAGAAAAGCTCGATTCGAACTATTCATATCGCTTAAATTGGATTTTATATCGGCAAATACGGAATCAAGAAAGGTATTTAGTTTACCATTAATCGTTGCTTTACATTTTCACAACAAAGCACTCAAATTTTAAACTTAAAAACTTATTAATTAGATTTATTATTGAGTAAAACTAAAAATTTATAAAATATTTTTGTTAAATTTGTAATCTGTTTAAACGTCAAAATGATTGACTTGAAGTTAGTAAAAGTTGTTGTGCTAAAATGTTCCTTTCAAAATTTCCCTGTATTTTATCGCGGTCTCGAACACCAGATTTCAAAAAAACGCAGCATATGTTATTTTAGTACAAATTTCAGTTAATGTTTGAGTGTCGAATACAGTGGACTTACAGATATAATTTGGTGATTCCCGGGTTTTGGTATATGTATACATACATAATGTATTTATTTTGTAAATTTTGATTAAAATTATTGGTTCTAAAGGTAAGAAAAATATAATTGACTTCTTACGGTGTAAGCCTGTCTGTGTTGATTATAAATAATGTTTGTATAATATTTTCAGAAACTAATTTAAATTATTATGTCGTCGAAAAAACGTAAATCATCGGATAAAGATACCAAACTAAATTTAAAAAAATATTAGCTGAAGTAGATAAAAACGTTAAAACTTACACTGAAGTAGGCGAACAATATGGGTTTTAAAAAACAAAAATATCGTCAATTGTACAAAATAGACGTAAAATCAAACAAGCAATATATTCTTCGAAAATAAAAAAGATAAAAAGTGGTAAATATCATAATATCGAAGAAGCTGTTCTTAAATGGTTAAAGTTTATGCGACTTAAAAATGTTGCGATTAGTGGACCTCTACTTAAAGAAAAGGCAAAAGACTTCGCAAATAAACTTAACGTCCCAGAGTTTAATGCAAGCAACGGTTGGATTGATAGATTTAAAAATCGTCATGATATTCACTTCAGAAATATCGTTGCTGGGAAAGCAGATGCTGCTGTTGAGGTATGTGATGACTGGACTAAAGTTAAACTCCCACTAATACTAAAACACTAAAATTTCGAAAATGTATTCAGTCTCGACGAAACGAGGCTTTTTTATAAAATGCTTCCTAACAAAACTTTAGCATTCCGAAATGATTCATGTGCAGGTGGAAAACTAAGTAGAGTAACCATTCTAGTTGGGGCAAACGCTACAGGCTCGAAAAAACTGCCACTGTTAATGATTGGTAAGCCTTAACACCACGGTGTTTCAAGAATATTAAAACGCTTCCTCTAAAATATTATGCTAGTTCAAAATCCTGGATGACGTCAACAATATGAGAGTCTTATTTACTTGCTGTTGATAGAAAATTCATTAAAGAAAAACGAAAAGTGATATTTATCGTCGACAACTGTACATCACATATCAATGTGGAATATTTACAGGCAATAAAATTGGGTTTCATGCCACCCAATATCACTTCAATTTGCCAATCGATGGACCAAGGTGTAATTAAAAATCATAAATATTTTTATCGAGAATTACTAAGAAGAATGATCAATGATTTAGAACAAACGCCTGAATCCAACTCTAAAGATGTTAAAATTACTCTTCTTGGCGCCATGAATTTCCTATCAAAGTCGTGGGAAAAAGTTAAGGGCAATACTATAAGCAATTGTTTTAGAAAGGCAGGGATACATTCCACAGAATCCACAATGGTTGACGATGTCGCAAGCGAACGCCAAATAGAAAGCTTGTGGCAACATTCACAAATTCAAAATTCTTTTTTAAATCAAAATATCGAAGTTCAAGATTTCTTAAATATTGATGACTTTGTTGAAACAAGTGCTCCATTAACAGAAGCGTCAATTATCGAAGAAATTTTAAACGTTCCTAATAATGATCAGGTGGAATCGGAAGAAGATTCCACTCAGTTTGAACAGACGCTGGCGACAAATAAAGAAGTTGGCGAGGCTTTTAAATGTTTGGAAACGTTCTTGTGCCGTTCTTGAGGAATTAACAAAGCTGCACCAAATAGAGATGAAACTCATCCAAACTCATCCAAAGTTCTCTAAACCAGAAAAAATAACCAATTATTTTGTGACTATGATTAATCAAATTTGTGAGATGATACTACATATTACAGATGTTCATTTTACATTTTATGTACGATAATTGTTTGCTCAAAAGAGCGAATAAGTGTACAATCTGTACATACTGTCTTGAAATCATATGAAATTTTATTAGCTTATGTCTAAAAATCTTATAATTTTTATTAATGAACTGTTCTTAAGCCTATGTTGTTTGTTTTATACGTGTGTATGATGCAATATATGTACAATTTCTATAATAAAAATTTGCATTACATTAACTAAACGATTTTTTTTTTCAATTTCACTATGGGATTAAAGTACACCACGTCTAAAACGTACTTTCCTTACGGTCCCTTGGCCGTACTTTATAAACGGGTTTCATTACAAATTGCAGTAATTCCCAAATATTTATTTCTCTTTCCCACATGTACATTCCGGCAGATAATTTTTCAAAGAAATTATTTCCTATTCCCGGGGAATTACCTGAATAGGGCCACAGGTCACATATACATACTCTTTACACATAACATATTAAGGAGAATTGAATGGGATTTTTAGTAGCATAGAAAATACCCGGCTACAGACATTTGACTGTTTAATTAGTAAGTAAGTCAGAAAAAAATATATAGCACAGGATATAAATACGAATTTTAAATTATTTAACGAAACCTTTCTCACAGACCTTGGAGGTCGTTCTGAAACCTAATTAAAAAAGATTTACCTGTTGATAATACCAAGAAAATTTAAATTATATTTTTGTAGTTTCAAATTTAAATTATGTTTTTCAAGAATGGATTCTTTCAATTTTACATTTTTTATTTCTAATGATTAATGACATTTATTAAGTGATAATTTTTGTTATACTTGTGATCTTATTTCGACTTGGTAAGGCACCTTCTATGTGAAATGAAAAAATTGTAAATGCTTGCTCTGCTTGACCCCTTGATTTTTATGAAAACAGGTGAAAATGTGTTTTACAGGGTACCCCTACAGGGTGGAACGAATGGCACTTTTGGATTCCTTCACTAAAGCGAAGCTTGCTTTACTTATACCACTGCACTCACGCCCACCCTCCATATCAATTGATCAAGTTGATCAATTTTAACCATTCATTTAATTAGATTTGCCCACTTCCCTAAAGCCACTGAACCTGGACATTTTGGTAAAAAATTTTGAGTTATAGTATAACTTCCTGAGCTGCTTCATAGTGTTAATTCGCATGTAAGAGTGGACGAAATCCACATTTCATACTTCAATTCAAGATCTTTATAAAAAGCCAAATATCAAAGTAATGATTTAGAGAGGAGGAGAAAATTATTTAATTGGTGAACAAAATGTATCAATATTTCAACAATCAAAAGAATTAATTCCTTTATTTGAATTTGTATTTGGAGATGTTTTCGCGAGCTTTTCCATAATTTAACTCATATTTTTACGAAAACTCAATATTCCATGGTTAGTGGTAGTGGGCAAAGTTAATCAACATTTAGACAATCATAACGCGCTTAACAAAAGTAATTAGTTGTTTTACGTCAATTTCATGATTTAACACAAAATAATTTACTCCATTTTTAATGCATAGCATTATCTAGTGACCAAAATTAATTATGGGTGAACAAATTTCTTTAATTTGTTGGAAATAATAAAGTATAATTTATTTATTTAAATTTTCATTTAGTCCTACAAGTTTATTTCAAAATTTAACTTTTTAAATGATATTTTTCCAAATATTTTAATATCTCGAACAAAAATGATACAACATTTAGAAAATTTTAAGTTTTCTAAGCGTGTGAAACTTCAATACATATAATTCGTTTATTTAAATTCGAATTTGAGGAAGCTAGCTCAGGCCAACTGAAAATTTTCCAATAATTTCTGTTGAGATGGGTAAGCAGACACTTGCATTTTTATTAATTTCTCAAAAATACTCGATAAATTAGACAAAATACAAATAGGACAAAAATTGAAACCGGGGAACGAATTTGAGGGATAGAGAGTATTTTAGCAAGAACTTATTAGATAATCGATAGGTTGCCAGTTGAATTAGACATATAAGGAAGAAATTTATCTTGCAGTTATTTTAAAGTGACACTGTGGAAAGCGATTTTATCATACAGTACATTTGGTAACTATACTATGTACAAAAATTTGCGAAATAATTTGCACTATAAAGCAAGCCAATATCCTTGTTCGATTTGCCAACTCCAAAATAATTTTTTTTTAAATTTGTTATGTTAAATTGATTTTGAAGATACCAAATTTTAAGCTTTCTTTGCAGGTTAGTATTACGTTGTTTATTATATATTATTCTGGATACTGCATTGCGAAGTCTACGCCAACGACGTGCAAATGCCCTAAGATAGTTAATCCACTATTAACGCATTTCTGTTTAAGTTTCTTATTTATCTGTATTGTTTTCAGTAGAACAGGTAAATCATGACTCATAATGACTAATTTGTTGGTGTCTTCCAGCGGGCAATCGACCGTTACTTCTTAATAAATCATATTCGAAAGTAAATCTGGCACCGACCGAGATAGTTTGGAATAATATATGTTAGAGGAGCCTCCGAAAGAAAAATTTGATACCGATGGTCTCATATATGCAAGTAAAAAATATAAAATCATGCCCGTTCAAGGGGACGTACTCATAATAATTTAGTTTGAAAAGGAAAACAAATAGCCCTTTTCCGGCCCGTTGTAAATTTCAATGAAACAAAATGAAAAAAAAAATCTTGAACTCGAAAGGGCTAGTATTATGACAATAATAATAATCAGATAGCACAGAATTATTCATCATCAATTGCTGCGTTTATACTACAGCTAAAATAGCAATGCTAAATGCAAATGACAACTTTAGCAACGGTATAAACACGACATACTCATAGGTCTAGCTAGCTGCTAGTTAGGACTGCTACGGTATAAATAAGCAACATGGCTACACATGTCAAAATAGAAGTTTTTTTTATTGTTTACAAAAAAGTTTGAATAAATTTACATATTTTGTAGCTGAAAATGATTTAAATTTTTGGTTCGTTAGAAAAATTTAGAAAAAAAAAAATAACGAAACCCTAAAATCTAAAATGAAAAAGGGCGAAAAACGTGCAACTTGAAATTTTCTGTTTTTGATATTTATAGCAATATACGGTATGAACGCAGCTAAATAATATTGACATCTGTAGCATTACTATTTTAGCTTCGGTATAAACGTAGCAAATGATAAGTTTACTAGCAACGTATAAAATTTCTCACAACAATTTTGTTTAAGAAATTATAATTGAAATCAGTACAGAGTATTTTATCCAAATAATCACACAAGAATTGTTGAAGTAATTGAAAAAAGTTGTCAATACAATTCCGTTAGACCCCCCCCCCCCTCGTTGACCGTAGTACAATCCCCCCAGAATTAGATTGTATTAAGAGGTTGAAGGAATTTTTCTATATAATTCCATCCGGGTAGTTTGTAAAACCAACCCAACAAAGGTTTCCTGTCTCTCTGGCTCATTTTAATAAGTACTGTAAGGATTTTCCAATTTGGGCGGGTCGATGTTGGCAGCCTGTGGCTGCCATGTTATTTTGGTGGTGTCTGTTTGATTTGATGTTTTTTTCACTCCCTGATCTCAAATCACCATGACAAGTTACACGAATGAGCCGCACGTCTAAATGATAAAACTTTATTATCAAAATGAGTGTTCATTAATACAAACGTAGCGTCCATTTTACGGCTGACGCGGTGGTTCTTCAAATGTTGGTGGCCAAATTCGAGATAACCGGTTCGATAAACAATCAGCCAACACTCGTACGCAAAAGGAACGCCAGATCGGCCGAGAACATTGCCGCGGTCTGTGAAAGCACACAGGAGAACCCGAGGCAGTCAATTTCTCGCGCACAAGAACTCGGCCTTTCACAGACTTCAACTTAGCGAATTTTACGTCGGGACTTGGGCCTACACCTGAATAAGATCCAACTGACCCAGGAGCCCAAAGTTAATTACCATAGATAATGCCGTTTGTTCGCTGACTGGGTTTCTAAGCGTTTGAAAGATGACCACAATTTTGGAAGAAGAATCATATTTAGCGCATTTTTGGATGAAAGGCTATGTTAACAAGCAAAAGTGCCGTATATAGGACAACGTCAACCCACACGAGGTTCACCAGGTGGCAATGCATTCACAAAAAGTTACTGTTTAGTGCGGATTTTAGGTCGGCGACGTCATTGGTCCGTACTTTTTTGAAATTGACGTTGGTGAAGCCGTCACCATCATCGGCAAGCGCTGCAGAACGATGCTAACGGATTTTTTTTGGCCCAAATTGAATGATATGGAGATAGACGACATATGTTTCCAGCAGGACGGGACTACGTGCCACACAGCAGACGCAATGATGGGCATTCTGCATGGACGATTTGAGGGTAAGGTTATCTCACTTCTAGTGAAATTTAAATTCAGTAAAACTGATTGTGAAATAGAACGGTGACAACAATATTCTTGCTTGATCACATTAACGATTACGTGTTAAATTTAAATTCAGGGCGAATTAATTGATAATCAGATTAATCAACTTCTATCCGCGCTTTTAAAAATAAATGCCAACGTTTATTCCGGAAGTTAAGGGCGCACTACTTCTGTAAAACATCCAAAAATTGCAGCATAAAAGTTAAGAGTTAAAATATCAATATCGGCGGCAAAATCAATATTATTAAGTTAATAAATCATTGAGTTTTGCAAAGTCGGTCCATGTTGTATATTGTATTGTGTAGCTTGGAGATAATCCAATCGATGAAAAAACCCAAACCAAGCTTCATGTGAAAATTGTTTTTAGTATTGCTAATTTGGAATAAACCATCATTCAACATATTATCCGTGAATAAGGCTCCCTTAGTACTAGTTGCGTTTGAAGCAGCGTACTATGTAAAATCCTACGATTGTACTCGCATCAGGTCAGGAAGATTAAAATCCCCAACAACCAAAAAGTCCTTAAGGTTGTTCATTATATCCGATAAAATTAAACAAAACCAATTAGAAGCTGGTTATTGAACTATTGGATCAATTGTGCCAAATTTATAAAACTACTAATGTAATAATGATTATGTACAATTTAAAAAGAAACTTGGTTTGTAGTAAAAAAAATTTAAATTAGTTTGGTTCGTTTATTTTTACGTAATTTACATATTGTACTCATAAATTATGTAAAAACTATCAGATCAATAAAATCAACAACAAAAAAATTGTTAGAGATGCGGAATATAACTAACGAGAGAGAGATATTGGACTCCCAGAATTTCTACGAACTGGTGTGATACGATGAAGAGAAACATCTGGATTTTGATTTGTTTTTCTGTTTTATTTTTAATTTGCTTCTTCTTCGTTTTGATTCTTTCTAATTTAATTCGTTTCGTTCTAAAGCACACAAGAAGATCTTTATCAATAATGTCGTTTAATTCCTCTCTTATTTCCACACAGTTTATTTTACTATACATATAATACAAAAATTAAAATCGATCATTAAAAAAGTTTTGTGTCCAGGTTTCTTATGTTGTTTATATAGAAAGACAGTGGTATATAAAGATTCGATTTCTTTTTATTCGATTTTTTTACGATTATTTTGTGTGTTTTAAGAATCTCGTATATAAATAAAAATAAAATTATCTTATCCTTTTCTTATATTTTTTTATTATTATTTCAAAAGAAAAATAAATAAAAATAAAGCCAAATTTAACGGGGTTGGTCATAAAATACAAGGAAAAAAGTTTTATTCCAATTTTTTATTTTCCGTTACGAACAAAGGAACGAAAAAATATTATAAACCACCAAGGAACCACCAGAGCCCAAAACCTTCCTCGAGAAATTCGAAAAAATGTGAAATATACGAGAAAATTTTCTTTTCAATTTTTTGTGCTTAACACAAGAAAAAAAATAAATAAACGTAAAATTTTATTTTTTTGACAAACAAGATTCTTCGCTTGCTTGTAACATAAATCTTAAGACGAAAAAATTTTATTTTATTTTTGTTAAAAAGAAATAAAATAAGGGAAATCTTTTTTATTTTATTTTTGTAGCTTTTCGTTTTTCTTATCTTGCCTGCACTCACTTTGAGATTTTTCATTTTATGACGGTATCTTTTCTCTATATATAATAAAATAAAGTTAAAGTTAAAGATTTTTCTTTTCTGAGGCACACACAAAAGAAGAAAAGCTAAATTTTTTTTTACATACACAACGATCTGCGGGGAATAAATTTTACTTCAATCTAACAACCATAAAAACTCTGTAATACATATATTTTACATACGATAAGATATGTAAAAAAAAACTCTTATCAGCGCGCCAGTAAATTTTATGGTGTTTGCAAATTTCATAGAATTTAATAGTGACCATAATTTAATTCAATTGCCTCTACAATTCCCCTCTAAAACATTTTTAAAAATATAAGTGTGCGTATCATCAATCTTAAATCCGTTTAATGATTTTTAATGTCAAAAAGCCAAGTATTGTGAGGAAAAAAGCAGGGGTGTTTAATCATATAACAACAACAAAAATTATTAAACCCCTAAAATGGGTTGCCACCACTCTCACGACTCAATATTTCTCCAAGGTAAACACAAAATGTATATGTAAAGGAAAAATTTCAATCGATATCCTTAATTTTGAATAATTTATAAACTATACACAAACATAACAAATTAATCCAATAAAAAATTATTTTGAATAAATTATAAATAATACAGTGGCCGATTGATAATCCGTTTCATTTTGTAAGCCAATATGGAAGCTATTGTATTTTAAATATGACACAGAATCATAGTTTCCTAATATTTTATATTGGCAAGTCGCCACCATCAACAAAACGGTTGATTTGTGAACTAAAATTCTTGTAGCAAAATTGTTGATTCTAAACATTTTAAACGTTATTCCAGCTGATTATATGGGAATGAGAAAAAATAAATCTCGCAGAACTAAAGAGCTTTTGTAAAATTTGTTAACAGATACGCTACCAGCGCCAAACAGATGGATTTGAGAACTAAAGTGCTGATAAAAAAATTGTTGCTTTTCCGAGACTATCAACCAAAGTGCCACATGATTTTACGAGAGTGAGCTAAATGTATCTGATGCCAGCGCCACAACGGTAGCTTTTAGTACTAAGGTGTTTCAGCTAACTTTAGATGTTCTTCAAATGACTATTCTATAAGCAACGAACAATTTACGAACAGCCCACAACGCTGGATTTATGAACTAAAGCGATGTTGTTAAAATTGTTGGCAGATCTAAGACTTTTTAAACGATATACGATATGAGTGTATGGGATTAATAAAAAGAATGTAAAGCCATATGACGTTTGTTTTTTTTTCTGTGATTCACTATAATAAGAACACAACCCCCTTGAAGGTCTCAACAGCTTTTGAATTTTTCGAAGTAAAAATTTAAGAAGATAAGCGAAGAAAATTGAAACATTGAACAATTGACATTGAATTTGACGAGTATTTATGTTTGGGGCCAAGGATATTCAAAACGTCGAGAAAAGTTGTTTTTGAAATAGGACATTTTTGTCATTTTTATAATGATTTTAATGACTTGGTCCTACAGACCCAAATTAATTCAACACAATTCAAGGACAGCCGTAAAAACTAAATTGTATGTGAAAATGATGAACCTCAACATGCCTTTCAATCATTTGTGTATTGACCTCGCTGACCAATTGCTGGTGAACTGAGTACTACAAAAACGAAACTGAATGGATCTTTTTCATTTCTGATTTCACTTTTATAAAATTGTATAAAGTTTTCCCGGGGAACCGATCTGAAACCACGGATATGGTTCTTTAGTTCTATCTATAACATTCTAACAAGAAGTATTACTAATCTGGAGTTTGGTTCATTTGCACCTTTGTATTTTAGCTTTTTCGAAAATATTTCTCATATTTCAGTTTCCTAATACATACATAAACAATGCCTCAAGTATGATTTTCCATAAGCTACCTAATTATTAATTGGATTGGGGATTAATTGTGAAAAGTTATCTGCTGTCCCAACAAAACGGAAGAGTGACCGCCGAGTGGGCGGTAGACAATTTCGGTTTACCGAAATCAATATTAAGTTATGAGTTTGACATATAAACGGTAAAAACCTTTTTGTTCTGGGTGATATTAATATTGATATTTTATCTTGCTCTTCCGTGTCCGATAATTATATTTGCATGATGTCTTCCGTAGGACTAGCATCGCTTATTAGTGATCCAACTAGAGTAACCGATACTACTTCTACCTGTATTGATCACTTTTTTTGCAGATTACGTGACAATAATTTATACGCGTCAAGGTTGAATTATTTAATTATATGATTACTGACCATCATTTGATGCATGTTGTGATCGAGATTAATCAGGTGAAAAGTAATGATGGTTTACCTGTTAAGCCAAAAATCATTATATCTAAATTCTTGGAACTGTTAAGTAATGTTAATTTTTCTCCTATTTATGCTATTGATGATCCGTGTGCAGCTGTTGATGTATTTCTAACGCTTTGGAATGATGTTTTCTCAGCTAGCCTAGATTCACTAAAGTCACGTAGTAATCGTCCTATTAAACCATGGATCTCTGAGGCATTATTAAACATGTTTAAACGAAAAAAATGGTTATTGAGGAAAGCAAAATATGCTAGAAACAATCAACGTTTCCAGCAATATGTTACAGCATATTGTCTTAAGGTTAAAAAGAAAACTATTGCTGCTCGTGTTGCTTATTATAAAAAGAGATTTGATAGCTGTTCCGGAGATTCCAAACTGATGTGGCGTACTATCAATGACATATTAAGTAAAAATTCGTCAAATATTAAGCTCATTAATTCTATTAATTCTTCTAATAATGATTTATTAACTGATGCCTCTGATATTGCCAATGAGTTCAGCAATTATTTCGGAAGTATTGCTTCAAATCTGAAGTCTAGTCTTCCTTTTATTTGTAGGAGTTCTATGGAGCGTGACGGCGATTACGTTGAGCAATCATTTTTTTTTCCACCCTATTGACGATCTTGAAGTTTCTAAAGCAATTACTTCTTTAAAATCAAGCAACTCTTACGATATGTTCGGTTTTAGCAATACCTTAATTAAAAATTCCATTAGTCTTATATGTCCGCCTTTATGTCATATTTTTAATTGTTGTTTTGAACCCGGTATTGTTCCTGAAATTTTGAAGTCAGCAATTGTACTACCTCTTCATAAAAATGGTTCCAGATGCGATTTAAATAATTACCGGCCGATCGCACTACAACCAGTTTTGTTAAAAATAATGGAGGAAATTATTAAATTTAGAATGGTGGTATTTTTAGAGAAGCATGGTATTATAAGTTGTTATCAGCATGGTTTTCGTAATGGGTTTTCCACTGAGTCTGCTTTAATTGAATTTTTAAATGGCGTGCATGCATCGCTAAATAATTCCGACTCTTGCGCTGGGCTTTTTGTTGACATAAAAAAAGCCTTTGACATGGTTGATCATAATCTTCTATTGCATAAGCTTTCTAAAATCGGTTTCAGAGGAAACATTAATAATTGGTTTAAATCATATCTTGCAAATCGTAATCATGTTGTTAAGGTGAATGGAACTTTGAGCTGTCCTTATGTTTTAAACATTGGTGTTCCTCAAGGTTCCGTCTTGGGACCCCTTTTATTTTTGATTTACATAAACTCAATTTTTAGTACAAATTTGGCAGGCACGATTGTTGCCTTTGCAGATGATATGAGCTTATGTTATCGTGGGTCCTCACAAACTGATGTTTGCCGTAAAATTGCAGCGGACCTTTTAGTTTTAAGAAAATGGTTTGACCAGCATTTCTTAATTTTAAGTGACAAAACTAAGATTATGCATTTTAGTTTGAGTGGCAGTATTTTACATTCACCGTTAACGTATCATTCCAGTTTTTGTAATACCGTTAATTGCTCCAGCTCGTGCATTTCCATTGAAGCTGTTGAGAGTTTCAAGTATCTTGGAATTATTGTTGATTGTAATCTGAGTTGGAAGCATCATGTCGATAAATTAAAAAAGTCTCTCAGCAATGCATTACGAACCTTATATCTATTAAGACCTGTAGCTCCTAAATCGGTATTGCTAAAATTCTACTATGCCTGCATTAACTCTAGGCTCGAATATGCTTTATCGTGTTGGGGTGGTTGCTATCATCCAACTTTAAAAATTCTCATTATTGTTCAGAAATATGCTATTCGTATCATGTGTTTTAAGTCTTCGCGGGTTTCTGCATGGCCATTATTTTTGAGTTTTAAAGTTTTACCATTACAACATTTATATGTTTATAAGGTTTTACGTTTATTTTATTTGCGAAGTGGGCACCGATTATTGAGATCAAATGTGCGATACAACATTAGGAACAATGATCAGTTCTTATTTGTTGTTCCACATTTTTTTAGTGAACATTTTAGAAAATATTTTTTGGTAACTGCTTCTTCCTTATTTAACCAACTTCCACTTAGCATACGGCAACAAATAAATTCAAAATCATTTCTCAAATTACTTAAAGTTTGGCTTTTTGAGCACCCTAATATCGATTTCTTATTTAGAGTTTTAGTCTGATGCAGTTTAATTTTAATTTTAGTTTCAATTGTTTATATTATTTATATTTTTTTGTTAAATTTTTATTGTAATATTCATAACTTTTTTTTTCAAATTTTTCTTGTTAAAGGGTAGATCAATACTGCCGTTAAATCGGTGATGATTACCCTACTCATTTATTTTCATTTTGTATATTATTATTATTATATGTAAAAAAATCGTTTTGAAAATAAATGATAAGCCTGCGTGCTATAATTTGATAAAAAAAAAAAAAAAAAAAAAGTTTCAGTTTTATTCAATTAAACCTCAAACAAAAAATATCGTATCGTCAATTGTAAGGGTATACAAATGTATTTTCGACCTTTTTACTAAGATGTCCTAAGTCCTTAGCTAAATGCCAATTTTAAAGAATAGAATTAGCAGTGACTTTTGTTCAAACCGTAAACACAAATTTTTTCATTTCAATTAAAAATTTCGAATTTTTCGCAAAAAAATAAATCGTGTGTGGGAACTTCTACTTAATTTTTTTTACTAACGAAATTTACAATGAAACAAACTGTTTGCTCGTGCCCACCAAAAAATTGTGTATCCAAAAAAATTGAAATTGAAGAAATAGAAGCGTTACTAGCAGTGTTGTGGTTTTACGCGTATTTTAGAATTGTCTAAGTGGTGGTGTCAAAATAGCGTAGAAAATAGATTATAGTTTAGAAAATGTTGACAATTAAAAGAATATGTAGACAATTTGTAAACAATATTCTACATTGTAAATAATATTAGCTATCAGTATATGTTTTTTAAGTTATCTGTTGACCTGGAATCCCATTGTGATTTGAAGCAAATTGTATGTGGGATCAAAATTTTAAAAATTACAGATACATATAAAATTTTTAGTCGTTTAATTAATTAATATTTGAATGGGGGTGGCTACAGTTTGGATGATCTAGTTTTTCGTTTTACTTCGCAATTACTTTCATGTTGTTCACAAGCGCTCATCCAAATTTGTACTAACCCAAGAAATTGGTGATGGTGTAGTTATTGTCGCAGTATCTCTCACGGCCAGGTACTTCCAAAGTTTATTTGAATTATAATCCATAAAATGTATCAACGTTTTTCCAGGTTACATTTGGTGAGTGTAATACCTGTAATATTACACTGATTACAATTTCGTGTGTAAAGTTTAATTGGATATTTAAAACATTTAAACAGAACTACCAAAGTAGGTTCACAAAACTTCCGCGTGGAGTAATATCGTTTCAAAGACTTTCAGAATTGTTCCTATAAATCAAAAAGAATAAACGTACAGCCTGTAACGAAAATGATCATAAACATTGATTTTTGAAATTTTTTTACAAAATATAAGGATTATAAAATTTATTTTGCAGATTTTTATTAGAATCAATTATTTCACAAATTAACAAATACAAAATAGAACTTCATTTACCGTTTATACAAAAAAAAAAAAAAAAAAAAAAGTCAAATATTTTTTGCAAGAAAATGATCATAGAATAAAACAAAATACAGCAAAATAAAAAGTTTTTCCCATTGTTCATTGTAATGAGAAGTATTTTGGTTATTACTTTAATATCAAGTTCTCCTTTATTTTTCTACTAACTTCTTGGTAACTTCCTGTGATAGTTTATCACGCTCTTTCATTATTGTATACTAATCGTTGTCTTGCTGGAAGATCCATGATGGCCCAAGTCATAATTGTTCCATGGATGGTTTCAAATTGTATTTTAGAATACCTAGGTATTTCCAGCGATCCACATTTTCATTTATAAATCAAGTTTACATACCCTACTCGCCGACATTGAACCCCACACCATAATTGAACCACCATCATGTTTAATAGTTGGGACGATGTGTTTTGGCTTCAGCGCTGTAGCAGGTTTTCTCCAAATTTTACCTCTCTCGTCGGCTCCGAAAATGTTGAATTTATTTTCATCCGTAAAAACAACCATCTTCCAAATCCAATTTTTTTTTAAACTGACATCGAAATTAATGGCTTCTTGTGTGGCACGCGGCCATAATATCTATGTTTCCACAAAGCCCTTCTAATATTTTGGGGGTGAATAGCTTTATTAATGCCCGGTTGCACAGAAAAATTACTAACGGCCGGTTAGTTGTGCGCCAGTTAAATGTTTTATATGAAATCTGGTTTCGCAAGCAGCAAAAAATCGACACAAACTTGATTACATATATTTTATTCCGTAGAAATATTTAGCTTGTGTATAAATATTTAAACGGCCAATTTTGAATGAATAATTTTTTAACTAATCGTTAAATATTTCCATGGAATAAAATATATTTAATCAAGTCTGCGTTGCATTTTTTGTGATTGCGAAACCAGATTTCATATAAAACATTTAACTGGCGCACAACTAACCGGCCGTTAGTCATTTTTCTGTGCAACCGGGCATAAGTATATTCTCCATTTCTGAAGCGATTTCTGAAGTTTTGGAGTACTTGTTTTTGTATTTTCTCTCACCAAATCCAAAAAATTTTGTTCGTTCCGATTGGGAAAATGATGTTTTTCGCCATGTTCACTTTCCGTTTTCAACCGAGTGTGACGTTAAACTGGATATTAATCTAGAATCTGGTATTTAGGCCACTGTAGAATGACTTCGGAAGAAAATTTCGCGGTTTCATATTTTGCGTTTTTCTTTGGTAGCTTCCTTTGTAACATCGGCCATTTTTAAATAAAATTAGTTTTCATACTGTCAAACCACCGAAATGTGTAGAGAGACATTTCCCTCTACACAGAGAGATACTTGTCTTTGTAATGAACAATGGAAAAAACTGTTCATTTTGTTGTGTTTTTTTTTAGTGTATGATCATTTTCGTTGCAAAAAATACTTGATTTTTTTTTAACTTTTTATTATAAACAGTAAATGAATTTCTATTTTGTATTTTTGGATTTATTAATTTATAAAATCATTTATTCTAATAAAAATCTGCAAAATAAATTTTATAATTCTTATATTTTGTAATGCGTTTGCAATTTTGGTTTGCGTTATAAAGTATAAATGATAATCGTCCATTTTTTCTATTTTTTTCAAATTCCTCGAATTACTGGAAATTTAAATAAGGAAATAAATATTGAGTATGTTAAGTTTCAAAATGTTAATTGATGTCTTTCGATTTTATGCATGGTAATTAATTGAAATGAGAGTTTAATCAAATCATCGTCAGGCTTGGGTGAGTAGTGGAATGACAATGGGACGATCACTGTTCTCTTGCAATAAATAGCTTCGTCAAATTCTGGTCAGGGTTAAGGCTAGTTTCCTAAAAGGTTTTTTTTGTTTAAGTTAATTCCGATCCCTTCATGCAGAGTTTATATCTTTGTAGAATTGGTAACTCAAAAGTAATTGCGATAGTTTACATTTACGACTGGTCATTTAAATATTGATTTATTTATTTCATTATTATAATTTTCAATTTTATTTTTGCTTTTTCTATGTAATTTTTCTATGATTATTTTTAATTCTGCGGTTTATCAAGGCTACGTTCAACCCTTGGAAAGCCCACCCCTTAACTCCTGAGCTATAGCCGCGCTCAAAATGACCGCCCAAGGGCAATGAACTTTTTAGCTTTTAAATTATTGTTAATCAACCATTCTTACCTGGGGCCTACATCACCACACTTTCTCAACTGCAGTCTTAAGGAACGCCCGTACCAACAGATATAAAAATAAAATATAAAATACGCCAAAAGTAATGATTAATTGTTACTATTATTTTGGAAAAATTCATCTGTTCGTATAAACAAAAATTGAGCGTAATTTTTATACCTCTGCCTATGTCAGAATGCCATTACTTCGTATTGATGTCTGTACTCCTGTCTATTTTCCGTTCCTTTTATATTTCATCAATTATAACAATTTAAAATTATTAATTCTGATTTATAAAACTATTTAAATCTTATTTTGAAATTATAAATTTGTATTTTCGAGGAGGATGTTGAAAAATATTAAATAAAATTTGAAAAATTATACGTGAATCTATGCAAAATGAATCTATCGAACCTGTTCAACAAATCTCAAGAATAGTTGGCCTTTTAGGGGAAATCATCAAGATTATCAAATTAGAGCATATAAATTGTGTTAAAGAGGCTTTGTATCGGGTAATAGTATTGTGTTTAAAGAATGAATAAATGGCAAATATATGTTGCGAGAAATATTTGTTATGTTCTAATTTCATTGAGCTTGTTTCATTTTTATGAAAATAATAATGAAATCCAGAGAACCTCCCAATAACGAAGAATAAAAAAACACAATTTCAAGGCCCCAATGTTCAAACCACATGGGAAAATCGTTTTAATTAAAATAGTGGTTAAATTAAAATAAATGGAAATTTTTCTATATTTAATCATTCTACTAGAAAATTTATTCTTTAAATAATGATTTCCACTTCCAACATCACATGGTTGGGCCAGATCTCAAGTCAACCTCAAGAGGCTTACTTAAAAAAATTTGAAATCAATTTCTACGAAAAGGCTTCGACCTATCGCATGAGAAATGGCTCTTATTTTTTACCACGCTTGTATTACCTCACTCTGTGTGTCTCTTTGTATCGTCAAATTTTGTAATCAATTTTTGAACCACCTTCGATAGTCCAATTGAGCTGAAATTTTGCATGCAGGCTTAACTCCGATGACAATACAAGATTCTAACATTTTTGGACATTAAAAAATTTCGATGACTAAAAAGTAGAAAATAAAATATATTAAAAAAAAAACTTTTTAAAAAACTACGCTTACATTTAAAGGCTCTAAAAAGTAGATAATATAATAAAAGGCTTTGAAAAGTAAAAAATATTTATAAAAAGTAGAAATTTAAAATTAATATGATTAAAAATATAAGCGTGGGGCGCTCCTTCTGAATGTATATACTATCTCTCAATATATCATTTTAACGTTAATACTGAAATGCTCCAGCAAAAAATCTATTCTTAGGGTACATCAGAATAGACTGTTCCATTAGTGTTACTAAAAGACTTTACTTCATGTGTCTATTAGTCTTAAATTACTAATGCCGTAAAGGAGCGCCCACGCTTATATTTTAAGTCATGTTAATTTTAAATTTCTACTTGTTATAAATATACCTTGATAGGAGTAAGGAAGAAAAATTTTATCTTCTACTTTTCAAAGCCTTTTATTATACTAACTACTTTTTAGAGCCTTTAAATATAAGCGTGGTTTTTAAAAGGTTTTTTTTTAAATATATTTAATTCTATTTATTTTGATTTGTTTAAGTAAGAGCAGCATTATGACAGTGTTATTTAATAACATGGACTTTGCGATGCTGGGAAAACTAATCGTGTGAAATCTGAATTTTCTTCATTTTGATTAAAATCGATGATTTTTATTAAATAATTTTGATTTAAACCCTGTTTAAATCACTGAAACAAGTACGGTAATGAGAAAGTAAAATGCATTAAAATTTTAAGAAAAAAAAAATCCTTTACAAGATAACCTCACTAATCAAAAAGTACCCCAATAAAGATAAATAATATTCCTATTTTTCGTATAGTTTTTTACATACACATATATACCACTCCTTGTATATATGCACATCCGAATACATATCTCCATATAATGTACAAGATTAGAAGATAAATTTCTCTGAAGAAGAAGTAAACGTCTATGTAGAAAACTTAATCAAAAATGGAAAAGAAATGAAATATTATGATACCAAGTTGGGGAAAAGTTTAACCAACAACCAAAAAAAAATATTTGGATCAATCTTTCCTTTTATTTTTTTGTAGTTTCATCTTGTTCTGTGATAAGATTTTTAAGTTAATTTATATAAAAATATTTTTCTTAAAATAAAAGGAATACATAATATAAGATAGATGATATAGAACCGTATACGTATATACCTACATATGAGCAAGAAGTAGTGTAATAATAAGAAAATTGACTAATGAGATTTTAAATATAAATTAATCTAATAAATTTATCTTCTGTATATTTTTTTTTTCTAAGTTAAGGAGTTTGAATTTGATCTAAATTTGCATATCAGTTTTATTTTTTTCGTTTCATTTTTGAATTTTTATTAAGATTTATGATGTTTTCCTTCAACTATACTGGTATATGTACTCTTACGTATGTATATGATTAAAAGGTTTCATTTAAGATAAATTATATTTTGAACAGTAAAAAAAAGTTTTTCCATTACTTATATGCTAAATACAATACGACATTTGCACATGTTTAGAAAGCCATTCTCTTCTTGAATGGTACGTTTTGTAATTATTTTTAGAAAATCTACCAATTATAGAAAATGGACTATTACAGCAAACCCTCTGAGACGCTTAACGTTCTGAATTTTTTTTTTTTTTATGAATTTGGTGTTGTTGATATGCCTCAATTCAGATTCAGTTGCAATAACTAACAAAAAATGTTGATACAGATTCAAAATATCAATATTCTGACAAATACCGGCAATTCGGATAGAGATCTTCAATTGTTACGCAAAAAAAGTCGGTTTACCGAACAAAAAAAGGGGGTTGGGAGGTTTTTTAGAATTCAAAATTTTTCCGACCGATTGCAAAAATTTGAAAACATGTGTAGATTTTCTAATCGCATATTCGATCGATATTTTGGGTTTTAAATTGAAAAATGAAGACTACCAATAAGAATGCTTTTTCTGTTTGCATGCAGCCGAAATTTGTCGTCAACAAAGTTAAAAATTATCGAATATGCAAGGGTTTGTATTTTTCCTTAAAATGGTTTGCCATTTGGCATTTTGTCACATGGGCCGGCGTAATTTTACTTTACCTACACATCATGAAAATCAGGTAAGGAATATAAATTTAGGAAATTTTTAAATGTAGAATTGTTTACTATCAGTTCTAGGAGGGGAAAGCTAAATTTTTCCGGGAAATTTTTTGATTTTCAGAGATATTTTGTTTTTTTTATTAATAATAATTGCTTTGTCGACCTTGCAGACACAAATCAAAGAGTTTCTCTCGCTCTTATCGATTTTTCTGATAGTGCCACAAATGTTAAAAGAATCAACTTTCGTAAATATATTTTTTTTAATGTAATTTTAATTCGTTGTATACCTTAGAAGATGGGGGCTGTCTCCAAGTCCCCGCTTTTCCACAATATATTCAATTCTTCATGTGCTAAACTAAGTAAAAAATAAATTAAAAAATTTAAAAAAATTTCCTGGAAAAACTGCAACATTTTCCCGGCAAAATTACTTGTACTGTCGAAAAACTGTTAAGAAAACATACAATATCAACATCTTTACAACAATTACACATTTGAACATATTTTAAATAAAATAATACACATTTTTTTAAGTGAAAATTTTCCCGGAAAACGGGGTAATTTTCCGGAAAAGTTTAGCTTCCCCCTCTTAAAAACTGTTGATAAACAATCCTGCATTTAAAGATTATAAAATTTATATTCCTTACCTGATTTTCTCGATGTATACGTAAAGTAAACTTTAGCCGATGGACCATTCCAATTTGATGGAATCCAAGCTCAAGTAGAACTTTACTACTGGTTTGGTGCAAGTTTGATGAGGACATGGGTGTTAAATTTTGATTTTCCTGGTGTTTTGTGCTAACAACATAAAATTCGAGGTTTTGGTAGATAGACACCGATTTGGCTATGCCAGTTCGATAATCCATAACCACAGGTAGAATTTAATTATAGACGTAAGTTTGATGAGGTTATGGGGTGAGCCAAAATCGAGCCAAAGATTTTGCCGAATAGACACCGGCCTGACTAGGCAAATTTAGTAGCCCATAACCGAAGGTAGAATTTGACTATCGGTTTGGGATGAGTTTGGTGAGGTTTAGAATTGAAATTTTTATTTATTTATGGTTTAACGATAAAATCGTTTACTGTTCAAAATGTTGCCTGATGAGAGCAATCTGATTATGTTAATTCGCTGGCCAATAGATAGAATATGACTACGGAACCATGGCCCTGGTAACAATCTTAACAAATGAAGAAATTTTATTAATCGGAAGTTAAGATTTCACCGGCAAGATACCCGTAAAAATGAGCTTAGTGCAGATCAACTTCTACAAGTCACAGAAATTAAGGGAATGCTGCTGAGTCTCGGCCTTGGCTGAAGGAAGTAAGAAAGGGCTGTTATCGTAGTTGCGAAACGTTAGATGGGAGGAGGAAGCTTGAGCACATAGGGTTGAACTCGGAGGATGTATCATTAAAAGATCTAAATTCTCAACCTACCGAAAAGTAGTTAAAAGTGAGAAAATTGGATCGGTGCGTGAAACAAAAGGAACAATTTTTGTGCAATCGCTTACTACCGAACAACAAAAACCTTCACTTGATTTAGGAGGCATGATGAATTCGCTTCTGAAGATGATCAGATTGCCGAGTTGAATAAACAACAAGACGCAGATCGGAAAACTGGATCAACCTATACAGGTCGAAGAGCACCAAGTAAAAGAACTGACAGATGAGATTAAGTCTCTTATGATGAAAGTACAAGAAGTTGAAAGTCGATTGGACGACCGATTTGAAGAGTTTGAGTCAAAACTCCAGGAAAAAGTTGAAAGTAAAATAAAAAGTAAAAAAAAAGCCGATCCCAGCTTTGGGAGGCATGCCTCACAAACCAAGGAAAGTGATTTACAATGCAATAAAAAGAATAATCTCGAATAGTAGCGATAGAGTGGATTGCTGCAGAAATTAAACGTCATGGTAAATAATGTATGTAACTTAAACTGCTGAGTGTTTATTGGCAAAATCGAGTACGAATCCTTATCGAACGCCCGAAATTGGTAACATTTGGTACTTGGTAATTATTTAACTTCGTTATCGACCATTTTCGGTATACAAAAAAAAGCTTTTTTATTGGTAATCTTCATTTCTCAATTTAAAGTCCAAAATATCAGTTTGAATTTAGCCCATCGACGTCTTTCAACTTCCAGTTAGTAAAATTTATACTTCACTTTAAATTTTTTGCAAGGGCTCCATATTCGGAAAAATCCTGAATTCCAAAAAACATTTTATTGATACGGTAAAATATCGGTAGGTTAGGTTAGGTTAGAGTAGCTACTAACGCACACTTAGGCCAATGGCCACCCATTGTGATACCACAGGATCCAATCTCTCCTTTCTCCCGCTGAAACCTTCCGGAGCTACTTATGTAGCGTAAAATAGCTCGCACTCCACAGTCCGCGAGTTCAGAAAGGCTGTTCATATCGTACACACCCAAGTACTTATGTCTTTTGTATGCCAGTGCCGGACACGAGCATATGAAGTGATCAAAATATCGGTATGTTCGAAACATGTTTTTTACAATTCTGCATTTACGAAAATATGCAAGTAGCCGTATATTGAAATCTTTTGACTAGGTACATAAAGTTATCTTTGAGTTTACGATGAAAATGGTATTTCAAAATAATGTTTAGAAGATTTCTGCGAAAGAACTAGATAATTTCTTAACCGATTACAACGCAACAGAGTTATGTATGGAAATACTAATCTAAAATGATTATGAAAGGAAGTTTCTATATGCGGCCAACCCGAAGGGGAAAAGATCTAGAATATTGTTTATTTATAAAATTTTTATTACTGTAGTCCATATTATCATGATGAAATTTGAGGCGGTGATAAGAAATGGAACCAAAAATAATTTTTGATATAGTTCTTGATTAAGACTAACCCGAATGAAACTGGGCCATAGTTTTGATGAGCTGGGCTTGATGTAAGTTAGCATATATGTTAGGTGTTGCAAGCACCTTGTTTATTAAAACGTAGTAAGAATTTTTGTTTTAGTCAAGGGATCTTCGGAAACGGCTACAAATATTTAGTTAACATTTCGTTTGTAGAGTCAGAGTCCCTTTTAGATAGTTATCCTTTTGCTGCGAAATTTGCAAACAATTTCGTTCAAAATTCGTCTTAGAATACATTTTAATCATGAAGAATGAACAGATCAAAATCAAAAATCTAAACCAAATTTCATAATAACTGGTTGTTGATTTTACTCACTTTCACTCCCTATCGAAAAATCTTGGATAGTTATAAAATGATAACAGAAGTTAGCTTCTGCGTTAGTGCTAGCACTTGAGGCGAGTAGTGCAATAAACGAGTGAAACGACACTCAGTGGGCGTTTTGTTAGGGGATATGTTCGGAGTTAACGAGTGGCTGAAAAATATGAGCCGCAGTCTGACAAAATTAACAAAAATGACAATCATCTTTTGGCTCTTATTGAAAGTGTAACGAACACCAGTTAAAAAACTAATGCCCGTTGACAGAATATTCCTGAAGGGATTTCGAGCGGTCATTTTATCCCGGCTAGGGCTCATCGTCTGGGGTGGGGTTTTTCGAAATTTACAGGAATCAGTTCTAGACCGCAGTATTGGATTCTAACATTTTAAACTAAAATAAAAACCCCAAAATAAAATTCATAAATCAGAGAAAAAAAACAGAAAAGACATTCACCATCATCATCATCATCCTAACACTCGGAAATACCTACCCTTAGCCCCAGATCATCCTCACGTTTCAATTGGTTTTAGCCTCTCATTATGTTTTTATGAACGAAATGAAAAAAAAAATATAAATGGTTACGTTGATAACTAAATAATGGATGAATAATTTTTATTCTCATCAAATTTATCGAAGCAAAAATGAAATAAAAATATAAAAAGAAAAACCAATATAAAATGAACTAACAACTACCTAAACCCCCCACTAGCGTAAACTAAAATTAATAACTATGCTAAATGAAAATTATTTATATTAATGAAATTAGTAATTAACGAAACTATACCAAAAAAAATATAATTATAAAGTGTTAGTTTAAAGTTTGATTCTTACTCCATGTTGATTGTTGCATGTTGATTGGTGTCTTGCATAACCAGTGTATTCCGTGCTGTTGTATGTCCGTCCGTATGTTTATAGATACACCGGGATTTTAATACTCGACCGCGACAGCGTTAACTATAGCTGCACACCGATCGATTCATTTGATGTATTATTATTATTATTTGTTTATGTATTAACTTTATGACTTTAAATTATTTATTTATGTCATAACTATTTATTTATTAATTATTTATATTTAAACTATTTTTATTAGAACAAGGATTATGTAATGATTTATTTATAACAGATTATTTATAGTAATAGTATATATATATTGTGCATACTTAAATAGTATAGTAAATAGTATAGTATATTGTGCATACTTAAAGTTTGCAAATTTTCCAGCACATGGCACAAGGTTATACTATATTATTTTGCACTGTAACACATTCTAGTCATTTCTAGTCATGAATATGCTACCTCGAAACTTATCTTGTCACTATAAATTTGATTGTTCTTTATAATTTAGACTAGTTTTATAGTATTTTGATTATCAATTGTTTAGTTGTTTATGAAAAATATTGTTTTATGAGTTTTTTCTTTTCACTAACTTTAGGCACTTAGATTTTAGAATTACTCACACTTTTTATTGTCCAATGGCGTATA
The DNA here is from genome assembly GCA_932526605.1 of Nephrotoma flavescens. NCBI lineage: Eukaryota > Metazoa > Arthropoda > Insecta > Diptera > Tipulidae > Nephrotoma > Nephrotoma flavescens. The sequence goes on from OW052222.1 coordinate 42,270,503, forward strand.
ATATTGTTTTAATCACACCATTAATCGTTAGTAAATTAAGCTAACACTGGCACTTAAACTAGCAACATCCTAATTTTATTATATTTCAATTTTTCTTTTTATTTATTTTTCTATGGATCTTTAACTTATTTTAATTTAATTATTTATTTTTTTTTTTCCCGTGTCACTTGGCTTTTTTTCATTTTATTCTTTTTATTTTTGGTTTACATACAACCAATCTCTACCAAATTTCAAAACTTAATCCCCTTCTCTCTCAATATTTTGCTAATCATCAACTCCAAAAAAAACAAACCATAATTTTTCTTGATTGACCACATAATATAAAAAACTGCATTACCATCATGGGATAATACCGAATTATTACAAAAATCAAGCAGCATTGAACTTAACACTGTGGTGGTGGTAGTTAGAGATAAAGATAAATCTAAATTTTTCTGAATAATTGGAATTTCTTTGTGCCTATCAGCACAAAAGTCAAACAACTATAGTCGATAACACCAGCATTGATCAAGGATCAACATCGTTTCGAACCGGAAATACTGCAATTAAAAGAATATAGAACGTGTATTAATGAAGACCGAGTATTATTAGCGCTAATATGCATTTTTGAAATGACTCTAGTATTAGAGAGCCTCCAGGATACACAACCAGGCTTACTCAACGTGCTCTATCATGCCCATCAAGACACCCTATATCAGAAGGCTGCTTGTTGAGCAGATATTTAACATCCGAAGTAATAATTAAGAGTCGTTATTATGTTCAGAGTAGATAGAGAGCGGAAATATGTTGGAATAAGCTCAACAGGGTCAAGTAAACACTAATTTTTAACATTTTCTTTGAATTTTTCTCTATTTCATGTAAATTGTTTAGAGAGACAGCAGAAATGTTATGTATAATAATTTGCAACCGTGTAGTTCTCACTCTGATGATTTAGACCCCACCAATGATAATTTAAATTCAACAACTCTCAACAAATCAGAGCAGAGGCCTGATTTTTTGTAAATTTAATTTAGAAACATTTTGTTCTTAATGGTTTTTAAAATATTTCTAAAAATTATGCGACTACCTCCTATGGAAGTTTCCACTTTCGATACACCAGTTTCCACAACTCCCAAAATTTCTTGAAAAGCTTAAGTTGGAAATTTCATTCATACTAATCCATTTGTTCGGGCTGAAGAAAGGTCAAATTTGGGTAAAAAAGCAGTGTTTTGAAAAATCGTTACTTTCGTATGGAAGCCGACACTTTAGGTGTACCGATTTCCGTAAAATTTGGAGTGTAATTGTGCAATTTCTCACTGGGAACTTCCAATTTGTCAAAAGTGTGTATGGCTTTATATATAAAATTTCATCCTAAACGGTCAATCCGTTAGGGCTATAGAGAGGACACATATAGACATCACCTTAAATCTGCCACCGGTAAATCTCGGAAAAATGTCGAGGTCGAAAATTTATATGGTTGCTACACTTTGCTTCACAATGCAAAATAAATAAAAAATGTAATATCTTGCCATGGCAATAATTATCATTCAACATGCCATTAAAATATGAATTCATTTAGAGTTACACCAAATATATCACCACAAATTTCAAAATGCAATTGTGTAAGTTTATTCTAAGCACTTAATCTTGAGGGAAAACAATAGAAACGGACAAACGGGCTAATGAAATCTAACGGTAAAAGAAACGTTGGAAAATGAAACACAACAAAAGATATTGTAATACTACACATATTCTATGAGGAATAAAAAATTATAATTCAGGTAAAACAAAAGGTTGGACAAATATAAAAACGTTCAACATGTGAGATTTCCCTGGTCATATTGAACTCCAGCATCCCCCATAGAATATTTTTATACTTTAGCTATGAATTAAATGGAGCTAAACTTTCCTAAAAATATTAGTCACATCGATGACCCGCGCTGGAATAAGATTTAGTAAATCAAAGTATTGGTCGCGCTTTAGTTAATAAATAAACGTTCAATGTGTCTCGACATTATCACCCCATCATCCATAATTTTTTTTTTATCACCCTGCTCTTCTGCGGTTATGATTTGTACGTCCTTACTTTACGGCTCCCAGCCAACTCGCGGGCGTATCTATAGCCGTACGTACCGATTTAAGATCATCTGCACATTGCACCATCCACAATAGAATATTTTTGGACCGTTTGTTTAGTAAATCAAATTTTACTAATTAATCGACTTAGAACCTAGAATTTTTAAGATTAACTTTTTTATTGGTAATTTCTTATTATTTTAATTTTCTGAACAAACATTCTTCCTTTGTGAATTTTCATTTATTAACTATTTATTTTAGATATTTATGTTCAACAATTTAATTTACTACCTTTTTGGATGATTTACTTGGATGATTGCTTAAAAGTTAAAAGTATGGAGCACCACAAATATTTCTATTTAAAATTATTTTAATTTATCTTATTTATTACTAATTTTTATTTTATACTTTACTCCCTCCATTCGCTTTAATAACCACTGCCACCCTTTCCGGCAATTATAAATTATTTTTTTCTTTCAAAAGTCGGGATCAATTCCCCATTTCTCTTTTATTTTCAAAATTATTTCGGATTTCGATTTGGTTTTGTGTAATGAAATATTTAAATCCGGTGACTTGGCCGCTCCAAAACGGATATTCTCCGACTACGAAATTATTTCTTAGCAACAGCCGATGTGTGGCAGGGGACGTTATCCTGTTGGAATAAAAATGTCGGCTGGACATTTGTTGAAAAACCTTGTGGAACTTTCGATAGCATACTGGTGTATGTCAAACAGTTCATCGTTGACATCCAGCCCCATATTATCACACTTCCACTACCAAATTTTACCGTAGGGACCACGCAGTCAGGATGGTATTATTCAGCAGGTCCCCTTTGCACGTCCGTTTTTCCAGGGGTTCCAAACATTTAAGCTTCCATAAATAAATTAGGTCATTTTTAAATGTTTTATTATTTCTCTTAAATCCTGAATAATAACATTTACGGTAACTTACCTCAATATTGGTTTCATCGGACCAAAGCTCTTTAGCCCAGTCTTCACCCTTCCAATTTTTATATTTTTCCCCCCATTCTAATCTGATGTTCTGGTGGGTGCCTTTCAGTAAGCATTGGTTTTTTAGACCTTACATCTTATCAATTTATATTCTAGAAGTCTTTTTCAAACCGTCTGAGGAGAGATTTTTGTAATTCCGGCTTCACTGAGGTCAGAAGCTAGCTCTGAAGAGGTTTTTCTTCTTGCAGCAAACGACATTCTGTCAAATTGTCGATCATCGCGTGATGTAGTTTTCCGGGTTCTCCCCGTTTTTGGTCTGTCGTGATAATACTTAGTCAGTGCAAATCGTTTTAATGCAGGTTGCACAGCTTTCCTGGAGCATTTCACTATTTTTGAAATTTTTACTTGGCTCATGCCTTGCCCAGGTGGGGCAAGGCATGAGCCAAGTAAAAATTTATTAAATTTAATAAATTTATTAAATTTAATAAAATAATTCGGTGCCGATCACCAAGCTTAAATGTTTATTTTTTGTACTCATAGTTCCATAACAACAAATTAAAAAATTATAATAATTTAATGTTGCATCAAAAACAAAAAAAAACAGACGTTTAGTGTAAACGCGTAAAATACTAATAATCACTTTTTTCCAAAACAATACATTTATATTCACCCAAGCTACACGAGATTTTGGTTTCTGGTTTCAATCTACGTCGTAATAGATTTTTATTGTTAGTTTAAACCCTTATCTTGTATTAAAACACAATATTTTTTTGGTATGATATCAAAGGGCCGAATGTCGAATGGCCGAATGTCGAAGGGCCGAATGTGTCGAAGGGCCGAATGTGTCGAAGGGTCGAATGTCGAAGGGCCGAATGTCGAAGGGCCGAATGGGTCGAAGGGCCGAATGGGTCAAAGGGCCGAATGGGTCGAAGGGCCGAATGGGTCAAAAGGCCGAATAGGTCGAAGGGCCGAATTTTTTTTTGATTCATCTTTTTTTTTTTGTTTTGGGAAATTTATTTTTTTATTTAATTTAATTATTTTTTTATTTTTTGTACCATATACCTATTATCAGAAGGCTGACAAATAGGGCCGAATGTCTCTGGTGGCGCATGATAAAATTTTCCTTCACCAAAATGTATCGTTGACCGAATACGTGGAATTTCAAAAATATTCAAAGATGAAAAATATTAAAATACATAAATTCATAAGAAATTCATTTATGTTTAATAAAAAAAAAAAAATCTATAAAAAAAAATATGAAAAATAAAAAAATTCTAATATTCTTAAAATAAAATTCTAATATTTTTAAATTAAAATTCTAATATTCTTAAAATATTTTATTTTATTATAAAACAACAAATTTAATAAATTATATTTCTAAAAACAAAAAAAAAAATCGGCCGTTCGACCTATTCGGCCCTTCGACCCATTCGGCCCTTCGACATTCGGCCCTTCGACACATTCGGGCCTTCGAGACATTCGGCCTTTCGACATTTGGCCCTTCGACATTCGGCCCTTCGACACATTCGGCCCTTCGACACATTCGGCCCTTCGACACATTCGGCCCTTCGACATTTGGCCCTTCGACATTCGGCCCATCGACATTCGGCCCTTTGACATTCGGCCCTTTGTACCTATTCCATTTTTTTCTATTGTTCTATTCTGTTCTCTCAAAAATAAAATTTAAACAAAAATCTATATCTCAAAAATTGTCTTAAATTGTTTTATTTGCATTTCTATTTTTTCATTTCGGATTCACCGAAAAATTTAAAAATTTAATGTCGCAGTTCAAATGGATTTTGTAGGTAAAAGGGGAAATAAAGGAAGGTAAAGCCGGTCTTATGAGACTATGTACGTGTAGCGCGGCTGATTGACCGCGGAACGAGAATGACCTTGATAAAAAAACAGTTAAATATTTTATAAAAACAAAAACAACAACACAACTATACCAAAAAATTGTTTTATTCATACAGAAAAGGCTTCATACTTATGAGCAAGGCTGTTATACTAAGACCGCGGTCCAATTCGTGACTTATTTTATGGAGACTAGCTTATTTAAAAGTCTACAATAAGCGTCCTATCGACTAGACGTACTGTAGACTTTTTTGACTTTTATGCGAGGATTGCGCCCAAATTGGTAACGCATCAAAATAATTCTAGCAAGTTTCCAATAAGTCTATTCGACAGGAGACTTGTTGTAGACTTTCAAATAAGTCAGTCTCCACAAAATAAGTCACGAATTGGATCGCAGTCTAAGGGTGATTTTCTTCTTTTCGGTTTATTCGTCTATATGTTTTTGGCACATAACGCGTGATTAGCGACATCTGCCAAAGTCAATTGTTCTAAGTTAGCATAGCCATTTCATCAAGGGAAGACTAACACCACCCGAACAACGTTTACAAATTATTGAATTCTATTATAAAAATTCGCTTTCAGTGAAAAATGTGTTTCGCTCACTTCGTCCGTTTTATGGGGGTCATAATCGATCTCCAATTTCAGATTATTGGACATCAATTCACCAAATCGTATGCGTATAGTGCATACAGAGAAAAATATTGCTGCTGCAGCAGCTAGTGTTGATGAAGACGACAATATGTCCATCTATCGCAGGGCGCAGCAATTAACATTGTGTTATTCGATTACGTATTGAAGGTTTTACGCAAGGATCTTGGTCTGTAAGCGTATAAAATAGAGGTCGTGCAACAACTGAAGCCGAACGATTTGCCACAGCGTCGAAGTTTTTGTGAGTGGGCCATAGAACATCTTAAGAGAAATCTGTTTTTTACCGAAATGTGTTTTTTGTAATTTGACGCCTCTTGACTATTTTTTATGGAGCTACGTGAAGTTTGTCGTCTATGCCAGTAAACCAACAACAATTGCAGAATTGGAAGACAACATTAAACTTGTCATTAGTGCGATACTAGCAGAAATGCTCGATTTAAAACGTAGCCGTGGCCAAGATTTGCATGAAATAATCTTAAAGAAGTGTGGCAAACATTGATTTATCGATTCAGATAAAAATTTCATATATTTTTGAAATTTTACTGTGCTTTTTTTTGAAAAATTATAAAACAAAAACCAGCCACTGTTTGGGCAGCAAATTGGTTTACTTTAAAACAATAATCGATATGATGAAAGGATCGTTTCCATCATAATTATCGCATACGCAAGACCAATATATTTGATTAAATATATTGCACAAAATACATATGTACAAATAGAGTACACGACGTCCCACCTCATTAAATATTATCATATATATTACATACTCGTATATGTACTCAAATAATAAAAATTATATAATTTTATCGATAACAAACTGAACAGAATACATTTTTTATAAACCTACATCATGTACATCCGAAATCCGCATATACACGTTAAAAAAATACATAATTATATGTAAAGTATATATAACGCATATTTAATGTTCAATTTAATATTAATATTTAGATTAAATTAAAAAAAAATTATAATAAATGAAAATATAATTATGTAAACATATACAATTATATTGATAATCAATCGCTTTATCATTATCAATTTATGATTTTTTAATCATAAAATTTAATGTACAACAACAATTATTCTAATATAATAACGTACGCGTAATAATAATACTAATAACACTCAGCATATAGGGCCAATGTGTGTTCTCGTACATAGTAGCAGTAATAATAATAATAAAATGGATTGGTTTTTTCCAGAGTGTATAAAGGGGATTTATTCAAGATGATAATCTGTAAATTTTATAGCTATATGTATGATCTGACTGGATGCTCTTTACAACCTCGTGCATATTATGTATATAATCGTAAATACTAGGATAAATCGATGATTGATGAATATCAAGCCACGAATAAATTTAATTCTTCTCTATTTTAGCAGAGGCGAAACGAGGAATTCGATCAGAGGAGCCCTATAATGATTGATCATATACTTTTGATAAATTGCCGCTTAGCAAAACACTTCACCGGCAAAGAAGTAACAATAAAAAATAAAAAATATTGTTCAAGTCTGTTGCCACCAATGTTCCTGCAAATATATAAAACCTATTATATTCCTGATCATTGTGTACTAAAAAAAAAAGCGAAACCGATAAACTGTTAGTGGTTTCTAAAGCGTCGGCGAAGTCATCGTGTCGATCAAATAATAATCATTAGAGGGCACTTCATTTAAAATATTTTCCAAACATGTCACTGTAGATTCATATTTTCCAAAAATGTCACTATAGATCCCCCCAAGAAAAATTTGGTTTAGTCTGTTAGTTTTAATTGTTTCGAATAAAAAATTCTTATTTTAATTTTTTAGTTGTTTTTTAGGAACAACAAAATAAAAATTTCTAATGTAAATAATTACTTTACGACAAAAAATTTGTTTCTGCATTATCGACATTATTGGCTGGGGATTTCGATGGGCATGTTACCGACAATTATCATTACATTTTTGCATTGTCAGCCAAAAATGCATAATAGTGTTTTCTAAATCGAAGAACAACTAATACCCTATTAAAGTTAAGAAGAAATACTCCGCCGAAAAATATCGGTAGTGCAGAGCAAAACTAACCAAACGAAAATGGCAGCCGATATCGAGTGGTATTTTCGTTTGATTAGTCTGAATCTGCATTATCGACATTTTCCGGCTAGAAATTTTTAATTAACTTTAATAGGGTGTGTTGAGCATAAAGGAGATTTATTCCCTTTAAGTTGTTCTTTTATTTAGAAAACACGAGTCTGCATTTTCTAATGATAATGCAAAAATGTTTAGGCAAATACAGCTTAATGCACAGGGCTAAAACTTACTGCGTATTTGGTGGCGTGACGATTCTTTGAATCCTCCTAAATGCTAATAGCTAATTCGGAAATGAGGCTTTCTTAGATGCAGCTAAAATATTAGCAAGAAGTTTTTACATGGACAATGTTTTGTCTGAGGCTGGTATTCTAGATCAGCCAATGAAACTGAAAGCTGAGTTGAAGCCGTTACTACAGTTAGGTGGTTTCACACGGTTTCACAATCACACGGAATGCATTCCAAAGGCTACTAAGCAGATTCCAGGGTATGATCGACTGGTTCCGACGCTTTGTTCCCAATTAATTCAGTATAGCTGCTTCTATAATGGGTCTGCATAAAAAGAGCAAAGGCAATCAGTAGAACGTGCAAGCCCAAGAAACATTTGAGTAGTTGAAAAAAGCACCTATGACATCACCAATTCTGATTAATCTAGATTTTTTAAAACACTTTTTTTTATACAATGCGGCGCATGTACATCGGGAGTAGGGAGTGTATTTTTTCAGCGGTTTAATAATGGGGATGTGCACCCCATAGCGTTGATATACCATAAGTTGAATAAATCACAACGAAACTTCAGCATCACGAAACTAAAGTGATTGGTATCCATTTACTGTGAGGGGTATCCATTTACTGTGTGCACGGACCACTCCAGTTTGTGTTGGTTCATATCCTTAAAAGTTATAAAATATTAAAGAGAGCGTTACAATGGTTTTCACAAAAGTGAGATATGAAGCCGACGAAATAGGACGAAAGCAATCTCCTTTTTAAATCTACGGGATGACAAACGTACAGCTGCCTAATACTGGATTTCACACAGTAAATGAAGCAGTTGGTGACCACCAGCAGTTGGAGAAAACTTGACGCATAAGGCTAGTCCAAGAAAGCACAAAGGTTATAGATACACTGGCAAACAAGAGAACATCGAAAAAATAATCTCTGTTCTTCAGATAAATTTGCACAGAGGCAAGGTAGCAAATGATCTTTTTCCCCAAACAATATAAGAAAATATCGACCCCTCTGCTTTTTGGGTTCTAGAATCAAGAAAAGCAAGATTATTAGGAAGAGAACTGAACCATGATTTTATTTGGATAAAATTCTAGGACGCGTACATATTTGAGTTGTTAAATTACTACATTAACGAATGCATCACAATTAAAAGAAAACGTTGACCGCGTTGTACTTCTATGCGCCATAGGAGAGGCAATTGTGGCTGAGACGTACAGGGAAACTACATATAGGAAACCCCATAGAGGTCAGAGACCTTGATTGCCTGACAGTAAGGGCGGATGGGAAGGAACCACTAAAGCGAGACATCAGTGGCATAGTCGAATCGAGTAACTACATGTCACGCAAACGAACAAGAAAACATTGAGCTGCAGTCTCCAACTTTTTGATGGAGCAACAAAAAAGCTATAACGCTGAAAAAGTTAAAGGTCGACTGGGTGTATGAAAAGGTCAAACGAAGGTCAATGTTCGCAAGTTTCGTTAAAAGGACTGGATGTGAACATAAAAGAAAATTTACTTCAAAAATACCGATAGGAAAAACTGGATTGCCCAAACTAATAATGTTGTAAGTGCTCTTTAATGAAGCGGAAGAAAACAGGATGCATAAATTAAGGACCCGCAAATATTTAGTTGTTACCTTAATCCGAATGCATCAAATTTTAAAGAAAATGTGAATCGCATGGATTTCTTTACATCAAAGGAGAGGAAATTATGGCTGATGTTCACAGGGAAACTACAAATGATAATGAGTAATATTTTCAATTTTGATAGGCCTTTTATACCTTCATTTACAAATAATTTCCGGTTTTGCCAAAATAATCTCCGGGTTTGCCTCAGTTTATCGAAATTTACTCTAAGGAATTATGATGAAAGCTGTTGAAAATTCAAACTAACAAGACCAGAAACTTGGCGCCTAGGATATGTAGGAACTATTCCGGAAACTAGATTCGCGACGGAATATACCATTTGATGGAACGTGGAGAAGATCAATAGGGGAATATTCGCAAATACTCTGGTAGGGCCTTAACTATTCTCAAGGGAAAAGATTAACAGAGCAAACTCAAGGTGCAAATGATACGGACTAGAAAATTGGGAAAACCTTGCGGTTTGAACAAGTGAGTTCACAGTTTTAGGGAACAAGAGATTGAAAATTATCAAGAATAATTATTTCGTATGGGTTAACTCATTTGTAAGTCTACAATTCATCTCATGACGTTTACACTTAGAACAAACAATTTGTAAATTTTCCAAATTAATCCAATCAGTCTAGAATAACTCAAGAGAAATACTATTCTAAACTATCAAATAAGTCAGTTTGTGTAAAAAATAAGTTTTGAACTGAATAAATCTAGCATATTAGTCTTAAAGTTTTCTACTATCAACTTTAAACAATTCGGATTTAAATCTTATCGGGTTTATCAATTAAATCGCTCTAAAGGTTGTGTGGCGGGGTTTTGTAATCGTTATAGTTATGTAATCTACATAGCCTGCTTTTTCTACACACAGTACAGAAAAATAAATTGTATTTCATTCGCTCTTCGGGTAGTTAAAAATCAGTCAATTCGTTTTGCAGGATTTTATTTCCGATATGCGCTGTGATGCAGTTAACTACTTAATAGAAGTTTTTTAAAGAAGTTCCCGTTATTACTCGAAGAAAAGAGAGAATACGAGTTAGAAAACTGAAAAGCACGCAAATCGATATCTGGGCATATTAAATTACAAAACTAAAGCTTTGGAAAGAGATGTTTTAACCCATTTCTTAAAGATAACAGCGTTACCACCTTAAATAGACTGGAAGAACACTTCATTAGATCAAGAGCATATAAAGGTTCCCTGCTAATATCAACGGTGAACTCAATATTGCTATATGGCACTGAAATCTGGGTAGGGCTCTGTCGAAACGGATGTATAAAACGGGCTGTTGAACTGAAAATTAATACCAAATTTGAGGTGTTGGATTTAAAAGAAACTACGTCTTTCCTAAGTAGGCTAGAAGGGTTACTCAAGAAAACAAAAATTAAATTCTTTATTAAACACAAAAAAATTAAATTACCCGGGTACCTTTTGCTTTTTAGACGTCTATTTTTATATGTTTTACTCCCAATAAAAATGTTAAATTTTATGAAAACTTCTAGTTCAAGTGGTGTAGATTACGATCATACTTAAAAATGAGAAATCTTACAACTTCGACGAACGTGGAAAAAATAAGCTAATCACTCAAATTAAGATATTTTTTCTTCACTCATATGAAGGTTAAAATAAAGGTTCCTAGTAGACAGCTAAGAGATCCTGACTTCCATTTATGTGAAGATAACCCAAATACCATCCCCGAAAAATGCGATAACAACGCTAATTGTTGCTATCATGACATTTTTTACTCTCAGCCCAAAAAAAATCCTAATTTTTACTCTTAAAGGCAGGTTAACGTATGCGCTCAAAAATATTTGATCACACTATGAAGTTACTAACAAAAGCTATTGCTTTAAATATTATCATTTTCAACCAGTTTAATTTGTGTATTGTGTTTTGCTGTGGTGACGACGGATAATTAAATAAAATAAAATAAAAACTTGAAGTTTGCATCTCTTGTTTTAGTACGTTGATTTTATACATTCTGAAGAACATTCTGAAGAGCGTCTTTTGCTTGTTTGTTTTTGACATTGGCGTGAGTAATATCAAATAAAAAACCTCTTAACGAGGTAAATGTTCGAGTGACGAAAGCCGAATTCAATTCACAAAATTTCTGATATCAAATTTGTGCCGAAAAAAACAATTGCATTCGATTTGTCAACGATTTTTCGGAATGTTAGTGCATTCGGCGCGTTTGTTTACATTTTGTTTTCTAGCTGTCAAGAATAACGATTGCTAACGATTTTTCGGAATGTTCAACAACAACGCGCTGAATGCATTAACATTCCGAAAAATCGTTGACAAATCGAATGCAATTGTTTTTTTCGGCACAAATTTGATATCAGAAATTTTGTGAATTGAATTCGGCTTTCGTCACTCGAACATTTACCTCGTTAAGAGGTTTTTTATTTGATATCAATGATTTTGGCACGGCAAATTGAACATGAATTGAATTGCGATTCGTTTTATTGTTGTCAGTCAAAACAGTTCATACACACTCGATAGCACACAAGTGGCCGCTACGTGTTATTGTGCCTTAAGTCATATTCATACGACGGATAAAAATCCGGGATTTTTCTATTCCATTGTTCTAACCAATTACATCACGTAAATTATACAACAGACACGCTTTTTTCATACAAAAAAGTTGAAAAAAAAAATCTGGGATAGAAAAATCCGAGATTTTTATCCGTCGTATGAATACGACTTCATACACAGACGCGTGGCATTGAAATTACGAATAGCGAGAGGCGAAGAACGAATTACGCATACTTTCACACAGCTGTCGGCTATGTGTTACGGATTCGTTCGTGCATGATTCGTTTTTCTTCTCTCGATATTCGTCACTCCAGTGGCGTGCGTCTGTGTATGAGGCACAATGCTCTATTCCACGCTTGATCTCACAGAAATCATAACTTTCTTCTATTCTTTCCCCGTTTACCTATGATACTGATTTTAATTGCGGCTTAAACAAATTTTCGGTGAAATCACACTAACACAAACAAAAATGAAATAAAAAAGACGGGAAAGGTCGGAACCGAACTCTATAAGCATTTTTGTTGCGTAGCCTACGGTCTGTGTATATAGTAGCCTACGGTCTGGTGTACGGTTTCTGGTGTGTGGTAGACGATTCTATTTCTTTATTTTGCATGCATTTTTTCAATCTACATTTTGTAGTATTTTAGTAGATTTTATTTCAGAATCCTTTACCACATGCCACAAACAGGTCATGCCGGGTGTGATCTTATTACACAACCGGTTCTCGTAGGCTATCGGCTGAACATATGTAGTTTAGGTTTTAGTGCATGTTACAGAGTAGTAAAAATTTAGATCAGATGCATCTGTTTTTGGCAGAAATTCGATTGAGTAATTCAACAATTTTTTTGCATGTTTCTTGCTGTTTTGTCACTAGCCGCATGCGGATACAATTCATTTTTGATCCCTTAAACAATACAATAAAATATACATATTTTAGTTTGTTAGTTGAAAACAAAAATTAATGGTAGCTACCCTCTCGCTCATATTCCATCTTCATGCGATGGGAGGAGTGGTAAGATCTATTTTTTTAAAGAAATCATCATAAAGATTAAAAAAGTATCGATTTTATGCAAGAAGATTGTTCAATGTTTTTGGTGATTTTTTCGATCACATCAATTTGTCAGTTCTTTCATTTTTTTGTTATGAAAAAAGAGTCACTGGTAAAAATTCTCTTAGCAATCATAATAATATGATGTATTTATATTTGTTTCATTGTAATACGTTGATTCACTATCATTATGAACCGCAACGGACCGATATTAGGGTGCATTTGAGCCAAAAAATGTAATTTTGCAAAAAATTATGGTTGCTTTTAAGTTATGGAGGTCAGTATCTAAAATATACGAGTTTTCTGGGACAAACGGTTGATGTCATATTGTAGGTGAGATTTGTGGCTAATAATCCTGAAAATATGAACCAAAAGTCTTGGGCTCATTTTTTAGCAATTTGGCCGAATGTGGCCGGCCGATTTTCATTTTTCAGTTTTTTGGCCAAAATGACCCTCTAACATAATTTTTTGAATTCTTTTTTTTGCTATTTGATAGCTGGCGTCAATACCTTTTCAACGATATGCATATGTCCAGGGTATGTCGAATAGATTCAGCACTGTGGACGTGTCAAAATGGCCAAAAATGGCCGTTCAGAGGCCGGCCGCGGCCAACACGGCGGCCAAATCAAAAGGTTATAGAACAAAAGTTTCTTAGTTTTTTAAGTACTACAACCCCTGAAAATATGAGATCAAATAAAAGAGGTACGGACAAACAAACATATACATATACCAAAGCAAGATTATATGGTGACGTCATAGAAAAATTTAAAATTGTCATAACTTTGGTCAAAATCATCCGTTCTGAACGTTTGAGGTGTCGTTGAATTGATATTGACGTCTACAATCATAATTTGCCAGTTAGAAAATAATTGGGGCATTTTTTGGGGCAGTTATACCCAAAAAACTGATTTTTTGGGGCAATTTTCGGAAGGTCATATCTCCACTCAATGTTGGTAGAAATTCATGCTTTTATACATTATTTAGGTTTATTTTTCAAGACCTTTCCAATGGTATATAACATGATCCTGGCGGCCTCAAAGGCAAAAAGTTCGAAACTTGCTGTATAATATAACTTCGTTCGACTTCCAGCACAGTAGGTGCTTTCGTCACTCGTTTGGACTGCCGTCCAAAGTGATAAAAATTTCAGAAAACAGCAAAATTATATATCTGTTTTCCCACCAGCCCACACAATTCTGTCATCTGTGGTTAAGGCAAAAGAATCATGTCAAACATATATTTTTGTATGTGTTTTGGACCAACTTACACATTTGTGTATTCCTTTCAAACTTGTTTTCGTCCGAAAAAACACTATAAATATACACACAATTGTGTTGGTTGTACTTCAAACCAAACGAAATTTTTTATCATAACATACTATGTACTATATACTTTACCAATACATACTAAGTTTTTTTACTCACACATTTGTGTGGTTTGTACTTATATAAAGCCATTGTTTTTTTTTGGTTGAGAAAGGGTTAATTTAAGCCAAGTTTGTTTTTTGGTAGAAAAAGGGATATAATGAGCGTCATATGCTCATAATTTGATTTTTGTTTTTTCTATGTTGGATGCTTGCTTGCGATCAACATTTGCCCAAAGGTAAAATTATTTCATCTCAGGACGGGAAATTTGTATATGTTTCCAACGATTTGATGATTAGCTTGATCTGCGAATCATTTTTTGATCGCATACGTGAAAACGTCCTGACAGTTAAAATTTTCGGGGCTGAAAATAGATATAATACTTATAAAAACATGTTTGTGAAATAAGCCAAATTTTCATATGTGTCAGACGAATGCTGTGGCAACAAAATTATTGCTATCATGACATTTTCTACTCTAAGCCCAAAAAATCACCATTTAGTCTCAGCACCGAAAATTCTTATTATCACCATATAGTTAAAAACTGTCTCGACAATCGAAATTTTCGAGGTTGACAGTAAAAATATAGGGATACTTTTATGCGGTGCACATCATTTGATGGATGAATGTTTAAAGAGCATGTACGATTTGTTTTAGAATTTTTCTATGTCTAGGAATGGAGATATAGTTATATTTGATATAGTCCATAGAATGACGTGTTCAGTTTTTTTTATAAAATTCCGTATGGAAACTTTTATCACAATTTTTGGAATTTTTTAAAAGGGTTCTTATTTATTAAGTTTTTGGCATGCAGATAGTATAATGTATAAAGAAAGAGCTATAATTATAATGAAATGTCGTAATACGAGGGTTGCCTTTTATATTTCGGGATTGGACAACCCTAGTGTTGCAATCTGGCAACTGACAGCTCTATCGTAAAGTTTGACATTTTTGAGATTATACGTACTCAGAACGTTTTGACATTCGAGAGCTATTTTTGTGGTTTACAGTACTCATTAACTCAACATCTCGACGAAAAAATGGAATTAAATCGTGAACATTTTCGTGCGATTATTTTTTACAACTTTCGACGTGGATTAAGGCAGCAAGAGTGCATGGATGAACTTAATTCAATTTTTGGCGATGAAGCTCCATCCAGGACTAGTGTTGTTTGTAAAGATGATGATGATTGATGATGGTGATGTTCCAATAAAAATGTGTTGAAAAAAACTATTGCTCCAATTATTCGAAATGAGAAGATGATGATGTTGTAAATTTAATTAAAGATGATTCAGGAAATAAAAGCCACACTATTGAACTACTTGAATTATAAAAGCCAAATTTATTTATTTTTTGAAAAAAACGAACTAAGTTAACACACTGTATATTTTTATATTTTTAATCTTAATTTATCGCTGGTTTCTAATCGAATGAATATAAAATAAAAAAATTTGGTTTTAAGCTAGGTGTCTACATTCACGTAAACCTGAAAGATCGAATTTTATGGTAAACGCGAAGTTAAAATTTAAAATTTACTGGCTTTATGGCAATTACCGGCTGTATTACATTCTTTGTTTAACCGATTCGTACCGCAATAATCTATTACAATTTTTTGTTTACTTAAATGTAAGACACTTAACTTTTGACAATTTGTTTATAAAAATAGATTTTGTTGACAAGTGTTTATAACTAATAAATGAATTATAAATAGTAATTGAATAAAAATGTAAGTATACAAGTAATTGGTAGTAATTAAATTAGTATCTTAATTACAATAATGTTGTTTGTACATTTCAGATATATGATTATAATTAAAATATATGGAAACTACAGGAATGGTGAGTAACTATGCATATAAAATAAATTTCTTGTTTTTACATTTTAAGTACAGCTGATGATGCAGTGTGATGCTCGATGATGATGATAATACCGTTGTCGAACTTAGCATTGGGTGTGTATAACTGTGAACCCGTTTTGTTTATACAAATATTTAATAAATAATCTTTGAGTCAAACCAGCTGTATTATTTGTTAGTTTCGCCAACAAGTGTTTATCGATGGTATGGTGAATTCAATCGAGGTCGTAGTTCACTCCAAGACGAATTTCGTAAAGGTCGTCCAGAATCAGTTGTTGTTCCGGAAACCATTGATGCTGTGCGCGAACTGATATTGCAAGATCGTCATGTGACCTATCGTGAGATTGAGACAACCTTAGGCATTAGTAGAACCAGCATACATTCAATATTGCATAAACATTTGAATGTCAAAAAAATTTGTTCGCGTTGGATCCCACACAATTTGTCAATCGCTCAAAAAAAGGCTCGTGTCGATTGGTCGAAAGAAAAGCTCAAAAAATACGATCGCAGTGCTTCAAAACACGTCTATGACATAGCGACAGGTGATGAATCGTGGATTTACGCGTATGAGCCCGAAAGTAAACAGCAGTCGACTGTATGGGTGTTTCAAGATGAGCCGAATCCAACAAAAGTTGTTCGCGCACGATGCACTTGCAAGCAAATGATCGCCTGTTTTTTCGGAAAAAATGGACATGTCGCAACCGTACCACTAGAACAACGCAGAACAGTCAATTCTGAGTGGTACACAACCATTTGTTTGCCAGTTGTCTTCCAATAAATCAGGAAAACCAACTGTCGAAGACGGATCACTCTTCACCACGACAATGCGAGCTCTCACACATCGGCTCAAACAACTGCATTTTTGAGCACTCAAAACATCGATTTGATGAGTCATCCGCCGTATAGTTCTGACTTGTCACCAAATGACTTCTTTTTATTCCCGTACGTAAAAAACAAACAACAGACACCTGAAGAAGCGGTTGCTGCGTTCAGAATGCATGTTTTGGAGATACCTCAATCAGAGTGGAAAAAGTGCTTCGACAATTGGTTCAAACGCATGCAAAAGTGTATAGATCTTCATGGGGAATATTTTGAAAAACAATAAAGCGATTTTCGATGATTAATATTTGTTTTTGTTCTCTAATCCCGAAATATAAAAGGCAGCCCTCGTAGTACAAATAGAATTTAATAGTATTGCCAAAAGTAACTATTTTTAGTAACTATTCTTATTCTTCTGGAATTTTGGGCTAACTTCACAAAGGTCTGATTTCCTCGACTTAGATAGAAGCAGGACAAACTATGGCGATAATGAACCAGTGAAGATGATGTGTAAGAGTTTCAATAAAATTAACTATTTATTTCCCCTTTGTTTAACTAAAGATAATTTTAAAAGTAGATTAAGGCAATTGTATGCCCCTTAGTAATTTTATTATTGTTACTTACTTCCAAAGCGGATTTATTTTATTTTGTATTTATACATTAATATTTTTCAAGTCAAATTTGTAGACGTATTTCAATATAAATAAATATGGAGAGATAAACCCAGACGAAAGGGTAGGTGTTTTACTGAATATGTTTTTTCTGACAAGCTCTACACTCCGCTCTAAAAGAGTTTTACCTTTTCTTCCTTCATCCTTCCCCCTACCTCCCCCCTTCTCGAAAAACACGCAGTTTAGCAAAACTATATACGGTAAGAAATGTACCGAATGAGTAATTAATTCTATTGCCTAGGCTATCTAGCTGTGGACTGCACATGGACATATGAAGATTTTACAATTTTAATAAACGTTTTAATGAGGGCAATGACATTTGCAATAAAAGTTTAATTTTATGTAAATGTATGGGTCACACATGTTTAATCAGGTAGAGCATCTTAATGTTATTACTTCAAATGAAATTGTAGACTTTTCTACAACCATGTAAGCGTATATCAGGATATGGGAGGTTTACTCTCGTCAAGTAAACCACCAAAATAAAATCTACATGAGTCTACAAAATAGGCATTTGTATTTAGGTAGCTTAATATCCGCTATTAAATAAAGTAACGCGCACTCGCCTGTCCCAAAACAATAAATTACTTATTAATAACAGAGAGGTCTTCTCTTCGTTATTGGTGGTCACACAGTTTAGTTATTAGCTACTATAGAATAAACTATAGTTTATACAAATATCTAGATTTTTGAATCCGGTCACCGATATCATCAAAGATAAACAACATGGCGCAAAAGATTTCAATATTTACGATCGATCCCGCCCAACATGCATCCGTGTAATATAAAATAAGTATTAAACCAAAATTTACATAATTATAATTCAGCTTCCTATAATTAATGCATTAAAAAAATTTTAATTATAAACTAAAAATCATAAATTACCGAAAAATAAATTTTTTTTATTAACAATTTTATTAATTTATTATTTATATTTTAATTTTTTTATCCGAAAAGCACATCGAGACCAAAAAAGAGTATTAAACATTTATTTTATTAATATTTTTATTAAAAAATATGTAAATATGATAATTATATAATTATTATTATGTGTATGATTAAAATCAATATTTTTTTTTGGGTATAATTTGCATATTATAGATGACTGATATTTTTATTGTATATAACCTAAAGCATGAATACGATTTAAATACAGTTTTAATTTTTAATCATGTATCATTAACTCTTGATATATGATTACTACATATGTAGTACCTACATTTAGGTAGTATACTTCAAAAGAAGCACGGGAATTTTAGAGCACTTCTAAAAATGCTTCCTAATAGAACCCAGCTTTAGTTTCTTGCCCTTATCAAAAACATTGGTATATAGATTTTAGTAATGAATTTTATGAGTACAGAATTAAAACCCTATTTCTGACCCAAATATAACTTTTCTTATCAAGCTTTGTGCATTTTCATTGTGCAATGTGCATCAAACACGATTATTTCATATATAAAACCGTCGTTTTAACTCGCCATCGATTGGCAGGCAATGTTTCATCAGAAATTACCATAAGCAACCAAAATTAGGTTCATTTTGTTTTGCAGCTTCCTTTTGAATTAATTTGAAAACCATTATGCAGACTTATGAGGGCTGTTAGAAAGCATTTTGGTAATAAGGGAAGTTAATCATATAAACGAAAATTGAAACGATGTTAGGGTTGGTTAACGGGGTAAACTAAAATTGAATGATATAACCTTCCCAAATTAATTATAGTCATATTTTAAACGATGCTATGAGAGAAGCGAATCGAGTTTAAAATTTAAAAACTTTGTTTCGAAAACAAATTTTTCTAAAAATAAATCGACGAAATAAATTAACGAAATTATGATAAAAAATGGAGGGGTGTAATTGTTGTGGCTACCACCCAACTTTCTATTACGACCAATGTACACCACACTTAATTTCGAAAGCGAAAAATTCAACCTTCCCGATTTGTAATAAATGTTGACTTGCATAATCAAAAATTATTATTCCTGCTTAAATTTTCGAAATCCTTATTTATGGAGAAAACTTTAGTATGAAGTTTTATTTTGAATAGTCAATCCGAATGGTCTATAGATATGCCGAATTTTGGTGAAATGAAGATTTTTGATTAAAATTCGTAAATATATTTATTTCATTTTTATTTTAATCGTTTTCTCGCAAATGGACCAATTTCGGGCAAAACCACTGGGGTCTTTAGATTTTTGGAAAAAGCTTTATTAAGTTTCACCGCGATTAGTCAATCTGAGAAGACGACACAGACATTTAATCAAAAATTTCGATTTTTTTTTTAATTTGTATGCAAAACACAGTATTTTTCTAAATTGACCTTTTTCCATATATTTTGAAAAATTGAACTAGGCCGATATTATTTCAAATTTAATTTAGAATTTGATGCATATTCAATTTTCTCATATTTATGATACTTTTCAAAAAATTTGCAAATACCGAAAAACTTCTGGACCGATTTTGGCCATATATCAAACGAAACTTCAAATTTATGGACAAAGCTAAAGTTTCATCCAGATCAATCAATGGGCTGCACAGGCCAGAATTTATGTTAAAGCAGTTTTTGTCAAAACTTGGCATTTCTTCTTAAATCGTTGAAAACTGACAATTTCTCTCTCTTAAGGCAGTCTCACCATATGCTTCTAAGCAATCGATGTGCGTCACCTGCATATTTCATCAGATTAAAGAAGTAAATCAGAGGTTCCTGTAAATAACGCTTATTCGACTCAACTCGACATTTATTCACAAGAAAAAAAATATACGATTTTTAAGGTTATGTTGTTGATAAATGTCCAACCTTTCAACCATAAATTACTGGTGGCACCATCTTTTGTCGAACGGCGCAGACTTATTTGTATACCCAATATTTTTCTGAGCAATTTTGGTGCAACCGAAACACCTTCCTTATAGACTGGTTTGTTCGCTGGTGCTAGTAGCGGTACTAATTCGAAAATATGCTGCAAGTCATTTTATTTTATTTTATTTTAATCTTCTTTTATACAGAAAACACAATGTTGTTTCGAAAAGCGATAATTTATCGTTTTGGGTAACTCTTCACATACAAAAGTTGTAGGTCGGTGTAAGTCACACTATATGTGTGTCCAGATATTTAAAATGAGAAGATCAGACCGTACTAATTAATCAAAATTTCATGATACAAAAATTAACATTAGCATTTGAATTTTGATAGGAATTTCTTTCAACGTGCATATTTCATTAATACCTATTGAAGGCGTCACCTCACCTGCACTTGAAGCTCCCTGCCCTGTGGATTAGCAAATGTGGATTAGCAGAAGAGGCTCCGGCATCCGAGAAACGACGGGATAAAAGAAGACCGAAACCCTATCAAATGTTCTCTCCAATGAATCACTACTTACTTCTTTGGTTGGGTTAGTAGCTGCTGCTAATGACACGCTCCTTAATAATGTGAGCCAACGATTACTATACCTAATTCGTACAAAGCTCAAAATTTTCTAGATCACCCACCTAGATGAACAAATTTTGTGACTCGAAAGGTAACTGGAAATGCTGAACTGCAAAGTGACTAAATGAAATAGAAAAAAATTACATCAAATCGCTAAGTTAAAGATAGAAAATCAGGAACTATTGAGAGCCAGAGAAATGGAAACTCTAGAAACTCAGCCGTGTCCAGAGAGATAGTGTCAGTGAAAATACAAATATGAATAACCGTTATTCTGTTATTGGTAGGTGTTTATATGCTGTTCCTCGATGACGAATACTCAATTCTTGGAAACATAAGCGTCTTTTATATAAAATTTAATTTTCTGTATATCAATTTTGTCTCGTGAGTTACTCATTTAAAATGAGTGAAGCAAAACAAATCGAATACGTATACTGTGTATAATAAATATATACAATTATGTCTTTGTATTTGTATTTTTCTTTTGTTCGTATTTGTGTCATTTGTATGATGAACAGTATCAAAATAACGCGATCCGGGCGAATCGGTTTAATTGTTATGGTGCTTATTTCTCAGCACATTACGTCTGCTCTCGAGCTGTGGAGTGTCATTATTTAACATGCAAATATGTATATTTTATATTTAACATTTTTTTAATCACAAATTAATTTTATATGTTTTAATAAAATTTTATACGTAAATTTATTTTAAATTCCATAAATTTTAAAAATAAAATGTTAAATATAAAAAAAATCGAAAATACATAAACGACACAAAAATATGGCGTTTACAATGGTTAACTCTTTGAGTGCAAAAAAGCGCGATCGTGCTCCTCAATACGTTAGCCGAAATCATGTCGACACTCAAAGGGTTAATATAAATAAACAAAAAAAGAATGACACGAAGAATGACAAGAAAAACAATCGTTATTTTTTGAAATAACAATATATTTAGATAATCACGTACTTAGATGTATATTATAAACCAGACAGAGAAGGATGTATATACTTGAAGAAAAGCAATTGTTTTATTTCAAAACCCAACTGGGATCAAAATAAAAAATAAAAAATTTTAGAAAATTATCTATACGAATAGATTCATCTCAGTTGGCTTTCCGAAATTTGGATTATGCCTTGTTTGTATTGAGACATTTGGGATTTTGTCAAAAGTTTGGATTTTGCTCTTTTTTTTTTGAATACACAACCTTTAAATGTGGTGTGACTCTTTTAAAGTTTGCTTTACACCTGAGAGTAGTCTATTGAGAAGCAATGCTCCACACAGTGGTATCGAAATTGGCTTGACATTAGTATGTTTTAAAGCATCAGGCGAATCCGTGCAACTTAGTGTTCTTGCCTATGTATGTTTAAATCGATCAATCTCGATGTTGCTTAATTTTTTCAAGATTATTTCGCCAACGTAGCCATTCAGCTACGGTAGGTCTGATGGTAGATCATCGTCCCAATTCAAATTTTAGTCACAAAGATTGGAAGAAGATACCATTAATGCCGTTAATGTTAATTTAAACATTTAATTTAAATCTACACAAAATTTCATATACGATTGATTAGATAGTTGGTTCGACGGCGAGCCATCCCAGTATTTTTAGGGGTTGACTTAGAAGACCCGTCGAAGGAAAATCTTAACTTGGTTTTGCTGCTGGAACTTTTTTAGACTCTGTGGTGCGGGATGTAACATTTGTCTTGTTTCGAATTTTCATATTCATATTGATGTCGAAATTGGAAGTCAGAGCACATTATGCAATGCTCTGACTTCCAATTTCGACATCAATATGAATATAGACCCCTTTGCGCACCATTCTTCAATTAGGGAGGAGATGAGGTAATGATCCTTAGTCATAAGTATGCTCTTTACGCTTGTGGCTTGAATTAGTGGGCGATTCTTTGATTTTTTATTCGGAGTTTATTGATTCTCAGTTTGATACTCCTCTGTTTTATAAAGCGCAACATCTTTCATCTGCAGTGTTTTGATTAATACGCGTTGTCCATCTTTCACTACAACTCTATAATTTGGTGCACGTTATTTTTGGACCAGTCAGAAAACATTTCGATGGACTTTCGTTACTCGATAAAAAAAACAGGTAAATAGAGTAAATACAGTGGTACATATTCGTTTAAACGCACAACTGCTTTTAAGCAATTTAATGTGAGAAATCAAAAAACATAAACCAAAGTGCACTTAAGTTAATATATTTCAAGGTTCAATGTATGAGTAATTAATATATAATTCAAACAAATAAAAATATTTACATGCATACTTTTTTCAAAGACTTATTTTTAAGAGCAATGTTATTAGAAGAAATTATCGTTTAAACGCACTTAGGAAAAATAATACAAATGTTATATTTAATAGTTTATTGATTTTCCACATTTTTGAATAACTTCAAATATTCTATTTGGCATCGAATTTACCAAGTTTTGAAGTATTTCCGGATTTATTTCAGTCCAAACTTCTTTACTTTTCAATTTGAGCTCCATATTCGAACGAAAAGTGTAGTTTTGAGGCTTTTGACCGTAAATCCTGCGAACCATGATGCCCCATTAATTTTCCACGGGATTCAAATCGGGACTACATGCTGGTCATTCCAGAAGAGGGATCTGGTGCTCTCTAAACCACTCCAACGACACCTTTGAGACATGGATTGCAGCGTTATCCTGCTCGAAGACGCAGTCATCGCCCATTTCCTCTTCCATAAAAGAAATAAGAACGTCTTCCAACATTTCGCTGTACATGGCCGAGTTCATTTTTGGAGGAACAAAACAAATTTGAGCCTTTCCAGTTGCAGAGAATGCCGCGCACACCATGACACTGCCACCTCCAAAGCTTCTTTTCGACATATGAACATCATTACTTCGAAGATCATGCCAATAACAGCTCATGGAGTCAGGACATTCTAAATTGAATTTCTTCTCATCAGAAAAGACTATTTTATTCCATTGGGTTGTCCATTGCATGTGTCTACGGCCAAATTCTAGCCGTGCTGTTATGTGGTGTTGTTTAAGCGACGGTTTGCAAAGAGGCTTCTTCCATTTAATGTAAGGAGTCGATCGCGAAATATGGGCTACATGATTTTTTGATACTGGCAGATCAAGTTTTATTTGTATTTGAGTAGCATTGAGTTTATTTTTGGTTGCCTCGTGTTTTATCATCCCAATTTGTCTCTTTGACAATTTTCGATTACCTTTTGTTGGATTCTTAAAACCATACCTTTCTCCTTTTTTTAAAAAGTTGCGGACGACAGACTCAGATCGGTTAATTAGATGCCCAATTTTGCGATTTGAGTATTTGTTTTTTTTGATAAAAGTCAATTTCATTTTTTTCTTTCTCCGATAAATATTTTCCTTTAGGCATTTTGTTTATCTTCTGAAAAAATATGAAGGATTCACTATAGCGTTTTTTTATTCGCGTTTAAACGAGATAACTTACCAATCTATTCTCTAAACGAAAAAAAAAAAATTTAAATTTTATTAACATTAAAAATTACGAACAATTTTGTGCTGCGTCTAAACGAATATGCCCGGCACATATGCACTACAATAATGAAATGCGCAATAATCATTATTAAAACAACAACAACAATACGAATTTTTCCGTAAAACAAAATCATTAATTTATACATTAATTTTATGTGGCGAACATTACCGAATGTAAACGGTTTTCTTTTTAATTTAAAAAACTCCGAAAAAAAATCAAGTGCGTTTAAACGAATATGTACTGTAGGGGGGATGGAAAACATCAGAAAATCTGGAAGTGCCTTGCGACCAAGCGATTAATGTGTACTAGTTACTGCTTCTTCGAAAACTCTCGCCTGGTATTTCGGTTCCATTGCAGACTTTGGATAAAACGGACTAAAGTTTGCTCGCCCACTCGCCAAAGTCACCGGTACTTGTTCCAAGTGTCTGCAAAGCTGAACTGCACCATGACTAAGTGCAATAGAAAAACTTGAATCACAACTCAGCAACGTTAAGTGCGAAATCGCTAATTTTATTATGAAACTTATTCGATTTCGGAAAATTCGATTTGCGGCGTATTTTGGTACTATGTTTTTTTTTTCTATCGAATAATTCGAAATCGACAAATTTGCCAGATTATGAAACAAAAAAAAAATATGAATCGAATTAAAGAAAATGTGACGTCAAAATTCGACTGGTCTTTAGGTGGCGAATGTCGTATTGTGTCAATGTCGTGTATTTTTAAATTTCTTTTAATTAAGGCAATTATAATTATTGTTTTTAAATGTCAATAGATATATTAACCAAGATGTAAGTTGTAAAATAATTTACTACAAATGGATGATTCGCTTTGTTTCATAATAGCAATATTCGAAGCGTATCGATTTTTTCGAAAGCGAATAATGTTTCATAATAGGGGTCCGATGATTAATTGTCTCTAATGGTGGAAATACAAATATAACTAACCGCATATTCTGTTAATGGTGGGTGTAAGAGACGTTTAACTTTTTTGTAATACAATGTTCCCGAGCTCGTTTATCAAAGCGCATTTTTCCGATCGTTAACGTTCAGGAGGAAGACTAATGGTTGCTGTATGAGTTCATACATACGCGCTTTCAACGAATGCGCTTAGACTTTTGGATATTGGTCGGTTCAAAGAGTGAATTTAGCACCTCGCTCACTTCCTAAATTGTGGTTATTTCGTTAATGTACTTTATTCGAGTCATGACCCATCAACGTTTGCAATTTAATTTGGCTGTAATGCAAGGACGAATGAATATTTTTCAAAGCGGTTTATTTAGGAGTATACATTGAGATTAAGTATAGAACACAATTTCATTCAAATGAATTCCACAGCTGGCTTCACAGCACCCCATTCTGTTAACCCAATTATTCAGAACATTTTCGATTGTATGGGCTCCTATCTCATCAATGGCAACTTCGATTTGATCTTTCAAGTCTTGGATAGTCTCTGGATGGTTATTGTAACACTTAACCTTAACAGCTCCGAAGACAGTGTGCAAAAGACAGATTGTTGCATTTCCTGTGTAGCAAGTTGTGCCGTCCTGTTAAAACCAAATGTCGTGTATATTCTCTTCTTGAATTCTGCGGTAACAAAACTCGTTGCTCGTGACTCCTTGCTCATTTTCGAAAAAATGGACCAATGATTCCGCCGGCCCAAAATCCACACCGCACAGTCACTCGTTGTGGATGCATCTGCTCGCCATGACGAGTGGATTTTCTGAGCCCCAAATGCGACAATTTTTCTTGTTGACGCAGTATACGAGCCGAAAATGATGTTCGCTGGAAAAGATGATTTTTCGGCAAAAATTCACATTTTCTTCCAAGCGTTCCATAGCAATCAGCAAACCGAGAACCTTGCGAATGGTCATTTTGCTTCAGCTCCAGCACTAATTAAACATTGTACTCCTTTATACCGAGGACTTTATGTAAAATTCTCATCACAGAACTGTGTGAAATGTTAAATTCTTGAGCACGATGGCGAGTTGATGTTGATGGATGCTCAGACACATTCTGAGCAACAACCGCAATGGTTTCAGCTATATGTGCTGTAAATGCACGGGCGCGTTGTTGGTTTATCCAATAACAATCCAGTTTCACAAACTCGCTTCACAAATTGTTCCACAAACTGTGTTTCATTTCTACTAAATTTTCTACGTAAATTTCTTACAGTTTGGGTAAAAGACTCACTACTTTGAAAGTTAGTTGTCAATATTTTCCAATTTTGTTCAAACATAAAGCAACCCATTTCGTAAATGTTAAACGTTAAACTAATGTGGAATTCTATTTACTTTTCCAAATCAATTTGAAATTTGTGGTTCAAATAGAACAAAAAATCAAAATTGATGTGGTTTTATGTATATGTATTGGAAATATTAAATAGGATTTTGAAGTTTAGAAATGTCATATCAAAACGACATCAATTGTGCACTCCACTATACGAAATTTTATGTATATATTTCTGAACGAATAATCGTCACATATTTATTAATGAACGACTAAAAATATTTCAATTAAATTTAAAACACATGCTTTAATTTATTAGTAATTTAACACGCCAATTGACGTTTCTACAAAAATTGACGCTTCAATTTGTATTGGTATTTAACCATCAAAAAAAAATTTACGAAATAATTCACATTTTTTAAAATTTATGTACATCAAAAAAATTGGTTTTTTTCTGGCAAATAGAACAGAATTTTTTTGCCGGATTTTGGTAAATAGAATTTCACATAATTTTCTGTCATAACACGTATGACATAAGTATTGCCACACTCGAAATAACCGGTAGTTGAAAGTGCAAACGCTAGATGGGCAACCGGTTAGCTTAGATTGTTTAACTACGAATTGCTCTTTAAGGTTTCTGGCATTTTGGCGCTTGTTGTTACTCCAAATTTTTCACCACTACCACATAGGGTTATTGAGCTCGCTGTCTTTCATCGATGCACTCTGATTTTCAATTCCGCTCGAAGGAATAATTCTTGATTCAGTGAGCGATTCTTTGATTTCTTATTCGTTGTTCGTTGATTCTCAGGTTGTTTCTCCGGCGCGTCTTCTTTTCATACGCCGGTTCACCTTTCCACTGCATTGTTTTGATTAATACTCGTTACGTTATTTGCGGACTGTGAGGGAGCCCTTAGATACGTCTAATGGCATAATAAACTTTCATTACTCGATCAAAGCACTCTCGGTAAACAGAGCGAGCTGCAAACATCAGTAATTATGGGAATACCTTGTGATCAAGCGGTCGATGAGTACAAAGTTTTACTGCTTCTTCGGACACTGTCGACCAAATTACAAACCGCCGTAGGTAGCCAAACACACCGGTACTAGGGTTTCAGATCTCTGCACCGTAATATTATTTACTACCACGTCCATGATGGCGTTTTTTCTAAGTCCTACTTTAACCCAGAATTAACTGATCTAGATAGAACTTAATTTAAAATTTTTATAGAAACTGGAAGATCATAAAGAGGCACCTTCTGCACGAGGATTTAATTTTTTTGCAAATATTGTGAAAAGTATAATTTTCAAATAATATTTTCGATAAGAAAAAACTGATTTTACCAATAGTCAGCCAAGTTTTATTTTTCATTTTAGAAATGAAGTGCGTATATTCGTAAATTCGTAATTTACATAAATTCGCGGTAAAAGAAAATCGGGTGTCGATCGTTAAGCCTGATCATCTAAAGAAGATCACCTAAAGAAAATATTGTGATAATGTTCCAAAACCAATAATTCATCAAGCAGCAATCAGATACAAGGATTTAGAGGCATACTTTCACAAAATTATTTTCGTAATAGTGATCAATATGTACGTATACCTAAGATAATCATATATCATTCAAAAATTCTTAAAACAAAATGGTATTTCACATAAATTCCTTATATACTTATATAACATAATATTATGTTTAAGATAATTATGACTTTAAGAAATATACACGGTGATGGCAAGATGGGATGTTATAACATATTTTTAAGACAAGACAAGAAAACAGCAACAAAACCAACAACAATAAAAATATGGAAGTCAAAAGATGAATTTTTGATTTGATATAAAGGAAAAATACAAATTTAAGATAAAAATATAAATAACAATAATAAGAAGTTGAATATAAATATAACGATATAAATTTACATAAAAATTTGACTTATTATTATATATATTTTGGTATACATAAGATTATAATCTTATTGTTGTTGTTATTGTGTATAATCATGATAACAAGGTAGATTGTAATGTATCCATAATATATCGATACATAGTTTCGGGTGGAATATATTACAAAGATGAACGAATCTTGTTATTATACATATTTTATGAAATATTCATGATGAATTGATTTTTTGAGACGTCCGGGCGGTATACATTTCTGCAGTTTAGGTATTTTTACCGAGCCCATACTATCATATATACTCGATATGTTTTGATAATCAAATAACAAAATTACATATTTTTTAGGAAAATTTAATCGTTATGCAAACAGTTGTGTGTGTATATATATAACTAAAATATTTGTTTAAGCAATTTTATGGTAGTGTTTCTGTGCGCGACATTAACTTAATATTTTATGAAGTATGCATAAAAGTACGAGTATATTGATTAATCTACATCAGACGATTTTGTCTATATAAGCATATTAATCCATATCGGTATATATGGCGCTTATCAAAAAAAGTGATATAAATTAGTATACAATCTGACATATCTCTAAATAAAATCTCAGAACTAATCTAAATAACACCTAATTATGGTGATTTTCACCTCATAAATTTTATTCGTTCTCAAAACCAGTAATACCTTTATATAACATCACTTTATACTTATGTATATTAAGAAAAGATCACAGCTACCGCGGCAACCAACAAAGTGGATATCGTATTAATCGAATTATGTATCTAAGAAAAAAAAAACATAATAAATGAATCAATGAATCAATCTCTAAACCCATTATCATTTCTTTTTAAGAAATAAAATCCACCGATTATATTTAAATCAATTGACTTAAATTTTCCGTTTTTTTTTTTATTTACTTTTGATTTAACTTGAATGACATATAAATTAATTTCATTATCCGGTTATTACAATTTCTTATAAATTATATACTAAATTTTTTTCGTTTGGTTTCTTTTTATATATTTGATAACATGTCAATTGAATTTGTATGTTATTTTCTTACTTATAGACCTATAATTTTGATAAGATAACGATAAACACACGAATTTTTGGAATAAATGTAAATAGAACCAAGTTTATGTTGAGTGTATATTATACAGTGAAGGAATGATAAATAGATGGGAATGCCTTTTTACGTTTCGATTGAGGTCAAATTTTGATATTAATGCATGTGATTGTTTTGGCTTATTCATGAAATAATATACTTACCGTTACTTTACCGACCTCAAGAGCCACATAATTATTGAATTCGTGCAAGTCAATCCAATACCTAGAGTTGACAGCCAGGCGTGGTATGGCTATAGGCTGCATAACTCGATTGGTCACGTTTGCCGATCGAATCAATGACGGAACACCGAGAAGTGAAATCATAACGCGACTGGAATACCTTGAGAAAGCATTTGCAGATTTTCTTGATTGCGAAATAAAACTAGCAAACCACGATGTCGCATCCGAGCTGGCGGAATACGAGACCAAATACCTGAATGTCAAAACCAAATGTATGGAAATCGTTAAGACTGAGCAACGGGAACAGGAACACGGACAAGTGGAAGGAATGATGTCAAGGCTGTTACATGAACAAAATGAATTCTTAACGACGCTGTCATCATCGTTTACCAGTTCATTGAACCAAACAATACAAAATAGTACGGATGATCCGCATATTTCCGTACGATTGCCAACTTTACGTCTGCCGAAATTCTCTAGAAATAACGAATATTTTCCTAGTTTTAAAGACATTTTTGTAGCCTCGGTACACAGCAAGATCGGATTTAATGACGTGCAAAAGTTTCAGTATCTGAAGGGTCAGCTAGAGGGTGAAGCTGCAGAACTGATAAAACATATAACCGTGTCGGATGCAAATTACGTGCAAGCCTGGGATAAAATATGTCAAAGGTACGATAAGCAAAAACTAGTCTTAAATTCGTTAATCAAATCGTTTGTTGAACAACTAGCAACGCAACAACCATCCGTGAAGAAACTGAGGCAACTGTACAATCCGTCCGATGAAGTAAATCAAGGCATAATCGCATTAGGTGGGGAAGCAACAAAACGAGATCCATGGCTAATTCACATTTTGTTAAATAAGACTGACGCAGACACTCGGGAAGCATGGGCACATAAGACGGTAAATCAGGACTATCCGACTAGTTGTCAAGTCGTATCAGTTGAAATTCGAAAATTCCGCTAACGTTGAATGTGTTTATTGTAAGGAATCACATCGCCTGTGTCATTGTGGAAAGTTTAAAAACATGAGTCCAAGTGAACGACGCGAATTAACAGCAAAATTAAGATTATGTTTCAATTGCTTATCTGAAAGACATCGTGCGAATTCTTGTTTAAATAAATTCACTTGTTTAAAATGTCATGGTCGACATTTTACTCTTTCGCACGATACTAGCTCGAACCTAAGCATAAATCAAGCCACAGTAGCTACTGAAGAGATACCAGAATCATCCAAAGAGACAGCTGAAGTAAATATCAAATCAGCAAACGTAATTAAGACCAATACGTGTCAAACGGGAAATACAATACTACCGACTGCAATTGTAAAGGCAAAAAATCCTGCCGGCTTTATGAGTTTCTGTAGATTACTTTTAGATTCAGGATCTCAGGCTTCCTTCATCTCATTATCTTGTGCCAAGAGGTTGAAGCTGAAGATCAACGGTCGTCGTGTACGAATTGAGGGAATCGCCACTTCAAACATGTCAACTATGGGAAGTACAGAACTCAAAATCTATTCGCCGTTTGATAAGTCTCAAAATTTAAATATAAAGGTGTTAGTGATCCCCAAAACTACTACTCTGACAGGAAATAATTAAACTTTGGCCAATGAAGCAAATCAATTGAATCATATCTCACTCGCCGATTCAAGATTTTATGAAGGAAATACTCCTGGGAGCTGACTATTTCTTCCATGTGATTAAACCAAATCAATTAAAATTAGAATACAATTTTATTGCACAAGAAACACAATTTGGCTATGTAATCGCAGGTATCAAAACCGACTGGAGTGAAATGGAAAATCCACCAATACTAAAAAGTATGTTTACCACAACTATAATCAATGGCTGCAGTTTGGATAAACTTTTACAACAGTTTTGGGAACAGGAAGAAGTGACCGAAGATAAAGCGACATGGACAACCGAAGAAGAAGCTTGTGAGCGCCACTTCAAGGCGACATATTCTAAAAATCAAACGGAACGTTATGTAGTGGAATTACCATTGAAAGAGAATCCATCGCCTTTAGGAGAATCGTACAAGGTAGCTTTACAACGATTATTAGCAATGGAAAGGAAAATGCAGAGAAACGAAGAATTTGGAAATATGTATATAGATTTTATGGATGAATATGTCAAAATGGGACATATGCGTGTAGTGAAGAAGGTAATTCGTGAAAATAGTACCACAACCAAATTAAGAGTAGTGTTCGATGGGTCGGCACCAACCTCCACGGGAACATCGTTGAACGATAATTTATTGGTCGGACCAACCTTACAGGATACGTTATGGACAATATTAATAAGATTTCGAAGTTTCAAGGTAGCCATCTGTGCCGACATAGCGAAGATGTATCGACAGATTCTTGTCAATACAAGGCATACATCACTACAAATGATTCTATGGCGGAAATGTCCAACCGATGCAATAACCCATTTTGAATCATTAACGGTAACATACGGAACCGCTTCAGCTCCGTTTCTTGCAATTCGTGTATTACACCAAATAGCAGGGGATTGCAAGCGCACACATCCGGAAGCATCCAAGGTCATAAAAACGAACTTTTATGTTGATGATTTACTAGCGGGTGCTGCTAGTGAAGCAGAAGCTACGCAACTGAAGAACGAGTTAGTCAACTTATTAGCTGCAAATGGTTTTCCATTGAGAAAATGGCGTTCGAATATTGTATCGTTAAATGATTCAATTAATAAGACAGAAATAAAAGATGAGACACGAATGGCACAAATGTTAGGTTTACTTTGGGATTCTCAAGAAGATCTCGTTCAAAATTAACAATATGCCACAAGACAAGTGTACAAAACGGAATATTTTATCGATAGCGTCGAAGATCTTCGATCCATTGGGTTGGTTAAACCCATTTATAATTAACATTAAAATTTTGATGCAAACTTTATGGCTGCGAAAGGTGTCTACGAAAAGAGTGGAAAAAAATGTACAATCAGTTTCCTATGATAAATCAATTTAAAATACCGCGATTTATTGGTGATTTTTCTAACGATATACAGATACATGGCTTCAGCGATGCCAGCGAGGTAGCTTATTCGGCTGCAGTTTACGTGAGAACACGATACAAGGATAGTTATATGGTGCAGTTACTAACAGCGAAATCAAAAGTAGCCCCAATTAAACAAATTAGTCTGCCTCGATTGGAACTTTGCGGGGCTCATCTATTAGCTAAACTTACGAAAGCTGTAGTATACGCGTACGATAGACAGAATGTAGAGGTTTGGTTGTGGACCGATTCGATGATGGTCTTGGCATGGTTGAATAGTCATCCGCGAAAATGGAAAAACTATATTGCCAATCGAGTAGGCGCTATTCATACTCTATTGCCTAGAGCAATTTGGCGACATGTTAAAGGGACTGATAACCCTGCCGATTTAGCAACTAGGGTGTGACAGTGAAAGAGTTAATAAAAAGTGAACTATGGTTTACGGGTCCAAAATGGCTCTCACAATCCGAAGCAAGTTGGCCAATCAAGCCAGTAATTATTGATACAGAATAGGAATTCCGCGGTAATGAACTAAGGGTATGCCCTTAGATCAGTTACTTCAACGAATTTCAAATTGGCAAAAAATATTACGGATAATGTGTTATGTTTTAAAGGTCATCTATTTTATGAAACACAAGAATAAATCGGCAATTCAATCGAAAGATTTTGATTTGATCGCTGCGGAACTTAGAATAATAAAACACGTTCAGCGAACCGAATTCGCAGAAGATATCAAATCTTTAATCAAATACCAACGAGTACCATCAGCATCGAAATTGAAACAGTTAGCACCATTTATAGACTCTGATGACGTATTACGAGTAGGCGGTTGTCTAGAAAACTCGATTTGTTCATACGAAATGAAACATCCCCTAATTTTACCAAAACATCATGATATTACAAGTTTAATAATCAACCATTTACACAAAAAACATTTACATCCTGGACCATCGCTCTTAACTGCAATATCACGTCAGAAGTATTGGATTTTAGGAGTTCGAGAAATATGTCGAAGAATAACCCATAAATGTGTTACTTGCTGTCGTTATTCTACAATAAAATCTACTCAACAAATGGGTTGTCTGCCAGCTGCGCGAGTGACGCTTAGTCGGCCGTTTTCTGTAACTGAAATTAATTATGCAGGACCCATACAAATTTTATCTAAAACGGGAAGAGGTGCACGATTGATGAAGACGTTCATTGTTATATTTGTATGTTTCGCTACCAAGGCGCTACACATCGAGGTTGTATCTTCACTATCCACGCAATCATTTATCAATTCATTGGTGCGATTTGTTGGACGAAGGAGAGTTCCAATGGAGATCTATTCTGACAATGGTTCAAATTTTTTGGGAGCGAAGCGAACGTTACTTGAATACTATTCCGTTCTAACATCGAGCGAGACTGAGAGTAAAATAAATCAATTCGCAAGCCACAATCAAATCAAATGGTATTTAATTCCACCTCTCTCGCCTCATTTTGGAGGCATTTGGAAAAGCGCGGTGAAATCGGTTAAGAGTCACTTGGTTAAAGTAGTTGGAAATGCTCCTCGTACTTTTGAAGAGCTACAAACAATTCTTATTCAAATTGAAGGCATTCTTAACTCAAGGCCTCTGTGTGCAATTACAAATGAGGATACAAGCAATATCGATGCGCTAACACCGGGACACTTCTTAACGTTGGGCCCAATCACAGCACTAACTAATGCAAATTTCGATTAGATTCAAATGACCAGATTGAATCGATGGGAACAAACACAAAAATTAGTGCAATTATTTTGGCAACGCTATGCCCTAACATATCTGAACACATTGCAACAACGAACGAAATGGCAACAAAAAACCCAAAATTTTCAAATCAACGGTATTGTCCTCCTTCATGACAAAAATGTAACACCGCATATACTTGGTTATTGGGTCGTATTAAGGAACAGATGGGTTAGTAAGAGTTGTCACAGTTCAAACGAAATCATCGCCTTATAAACGACCGATTACGAAATTAGTTCGATTGCCAACACACGACTAATTATAAATAAAATTTTAAATTTTATTTGGAGGGGAGTATGTCTGGTAGCGACCGAAAATTACCATCATTTTCACGAACAATAAGACGACACAGTTAACAATAAAATACAAAATACAACTCAAATATACTATTCATGTTCAAATTATAAGATTTATGTTATATAGAAAATTCGATACACTTATGCAGAAACTAATAATGACTGATTTTACACGACGCATCGAATATCGGGATTTTCTGGTTATCTTTTATTCTGATGTTACTT
This sequence comes from Nephrotoma flavescens, assembly GCA_932526605.1. NCBI lineage: Eukaryota > Metazoa > Arthropoda > Insecta > Diptera > Tipulidae > Nephrotoma > Nephrotoma flavescens. The sequence continues at coordinate 42,305,836 of OW052222.1, forward strand.
TAAATTCTACAAGAAAACTATAAATTTTATTTGTCGATTAAATGTAAAAATAATTAAATTATATAATTCAAGCTGTTGTGTTAACAGCATAATTTGACGTTTGATTGCTTTGTATAAATTCATAAAATTAAGGTTGTACTAGAGTATAGATTAAACTGTTGTCGAAATGTGTAAACAAAAAAATGTAATAAAATCGCGACAACCAAAAGGAAAAAAGAAAAGAGAAAACTTCACTTGCAATCGTGATTTCTATGTGCAGTGTCATGCACCATCAACAAAAAAAATAATATTTCTAAATAAACGAAATTTAAAAGTAAATCTAAGTTTTTGATTTTTGTGAAGTTTAAATAAACCTGCTACCAAATTATTCGACTCCTTTATTTCGCGTTGGTGGTGTAGCGCATAGCTAGAGTGTATGACGACTTAATTTTTAGTAACACAAAATACTGATCATCATTAGTTTTTAGTACCAACAATTTACCTAAAATTCTGAATTATGACAATAAATTTTACACGATCTGACACGGAGAAACAGCGTATCATTTTACCACTATTCAGCTGCTTCACTAATAAAACACATATCACCTTCTTAACAACACGTTCGCGACAACATCAGCATCGTTCTTGGCTACCCAGATTCTGCGATCAAACTAGCACATTTGCACCATGCCATTCGATTACTGCAGACATTCTTGAGAAATTAATTCGGGTGCTAACTTGAGTGAAACGTGCAAATGTCCAAGGGGCCATTGATTGTACCGGATCTATATGAATAGTATAAACTGATATTGTTGCACGGAAAAAAATAAGCTTGCTATCTTAAAGAAAATTTTCTCTTTATTTAATAAAAAGTATTTTTGCTTACTTTAAAAACCAAATTTCTATGTCCATACCAGTTTTTCTAGTTATAAAAATGGTTTTCTTACGAAGAGAATTATTTCTTGACGGAAATTTTAAAATTAAATTCTATCTTGAGAATTATTTTTCTTGTATTTATCGTTGCTATAAATTCTTTATAATAAGAGTAAAAATTTAGTTTGAAGAGAAATACTTTTAATTTAATCTTACATTTTCTTAAAACAAGAAATTTAATATTTTCTTAAAACAAAAACATAAATTTTATTAAAATACAATATTTTAAAATTGAAAACGTTTCTTGATAATAAAAAAGTAATTTCTCTTTCTGATAAACAAATGAATTCTAGGAATTGCAAAAAAGTTATCTTGATTGAAGAAATAATAAATCTTCAGCCATTCTAAGTTTTCTTTAATCAAGACAAAAATTTCAAATCCAATTTACTATGTTACTTCGAGAAAAGTTTTTCTTATCACAAAAAAGTAATTTTTTAAACTTCAACATAATATTTTTTGGTTTAATATGGATGTCTCAAGCTGAGAGAATACTTTTAATTATAGAAAATGATTTTTTAATGTATACTCTTAATTTTTTAAACAAGAAAACGAGTGAAACATTTGAGAATATATAAAATAAGTAACATTCATTATCTAGTGAACAGTTTAATAAAAACAACGTGTGTTTTTGTGATTGTCAAATTAAATATTTTCAAGTGGTTTTGAAAAATTTGTAAAGTGAAGCTAAGTAGTTAAATGTAAGTTGTATTTGTATTACATAAATTTTTAATTTAAATTAACAAGTGATTGCTCTATTTTGTGTGTTTTGTGTGAGTTGTTCGTGCGTAATGATTTTATAGTTTTATTTTATTTTTTTTTAGTTAGATAAATTGCTGACAAAAATGCTAAATTTAAATGGCAACAGTAATTGGTTCTGTTAATTCATCGTTGTCTGAGTGTATCAATCACATCATCAATCAACCCCTTCTTCTTCGTCAAGTGGGCAATTATCATCAGCAGAATTTGTTAGAACTGTCCAATTATATAAAGTAAAAAGCTGCTATTGATTTTGATTTTATTTCTCAGAACTTTCAACAGTTTCTCGCATCAACCAAAGGGACCACAATCTTAACCACAGCTCGACGAAAGGACCCGCAATCTACTAGTATCTACAGTTGTGGATATATTGGTCGAAGACCTGTATCGGCTGATTTATTTAATACAATTGCTAGTGATATCGAGCAATTTTTTCTGGAGAAAGAAAGGTAAATAAGAATGAGTTATATATAAAAATGATTGCTAATTATTGTTTTATTTTCAGGAATTCTTTTGTAAAGGGGGTAAAAAGCTTATACAACAAGCATAAAATCACTAATGTAAGCTCTGGAAGGTCGGCTACTTGAAAAATAAATTTAAAAATAGGAATCTTTCTGGCAAAAAATATTTAATTTACTGCAAAAACTACAGGTACGAGTATTAACAAAAAACTAATGTTTAGTCTGGAATTTTTTTAAAACCTACTTTGTATTTTTTTCATCCTTAATAATTTTTTCAAAACTTACCGACGTTTATTTGTTCCTGCATGTTAAAACTATGTGTGAGTTAAGCTATCAAAATAATGAACTTTTCATTATTGATATTGTAAAAACTAGTTGTAAAGTTTTCTTAAAACCCTTAGTTTTTCATAAACTTCCCAACGAAACAAAAATATTGAAGCCAATTATGTCTTCTATTTAATTATGTTAGTATTTTATTATTGTAATTTGTAATATGATATAGTTAAATTATATTAAATTGAATCTTTATATTTTTTATAATAAAATAAAATAAAAAACATGTAATAAATTTCTATCGTTATTATTTTGGAAATTATATTAAATGTTGCTCCAATAAACAGGAAAAATAGCTGCAAACCAGAAATACTACTACAGCTTACAAGAAGTTACTTTCTACAATCTAGAAATTCAAAAGCTTTTCCAAGAAATGCGTTTGAAGTATTTAAGCAATTCCTTCTCTACAACTGATAAATGGGTTCTTCTATCAAGAAAGATTTCTAACAGAAAATTCATTTTAATTATTAGAAAATGTCTTTTAACTAAAGAAATATAGATCATACAATTATATGTAATATTTCTTAATACAAGCATCCATTTATTGCATTTTGAGATACGGTTATCTTAAAACAGGAATTTATTATCTTTAATGAAGAAATAGATATTAAAAATTGAGAAAAACGATTTGCTCTACAAAATAATATTTTCTTACTTTAAGAAATTGAATTTCTTTCAACAATAAAAAAAATATTGTTTTAATATTTAAATAAAAACATCAAATGAAGAAATGGGAAGTTTGCATTATGAAAAAGTTATCTTAGCTGAAAATCAAGTGCTCATTTTTCTTGAATCATTCAGTTTTTTCTTCGTTGTAACCAGTATTTTTTTCCGTGTGTCTATGACAAATTCGAATATCTCAGTCCTTTCCCAATTTTTATATAATACCGGTACGATGCTACTGCAGAAAAATTTAGCAGAACAAAACTGCACTATTGACCTACTTACGTACATCGGTAGAAAAAGTCGGAAGAATTTTTTTGTTTTTTTTTTTTTTTAGTCGGAAGAATCATACAACGAAACACGCGAAAAGGCGTGAATGGATCGTAATGTGTTAAGGAATAATGGAATCACGATCAAATTAATTAAAATCAGGTCGCATTGCATGTAAACAATGAATTATATCGATTGGTCGAAAATTCCTTGAACCTACGATTATAATACAGTGGTGAGCAAAATTTTTCGGACAAATCTTAATTTAGGAAACTAATGTAATTTAACAATGACCTCGGCCATTTCATTTAATTTTTTACTGCGTAAGCGTCCTTGACACTCTACTAAATCGCTATATCCTGCATTGTTAGGCTAAATTGCAACAGCGATATGATACAAAAACGAGTGTGGATAAAACCGAACCAAGAATTCCAAACAAAAAATGTTAATTCCACTATTAGACACGGCGGTGGAAATATGATGGTGTGGTGTGCTATAGGTTACTATGGCGTGGGAAATCTCCAATTTATTAAAATAATAATGCATAGTACAACCGCTATGAAACCGATTTTTATTTATACCAAGCTAATGATCCCAATTTTAACCAGCCAACCCAACTAAAATCTGTGTGTACAGTACAAATAAAGAAAGGTATTGATAACTAAGAGTTTAGTAGTGTTAAGAGACGCTTTCGCAATATAAATGACTTTTTTCATTTTTATGGTCGGAGTAATTGTTAAATTACATTAGTTTCCTAAATTAAGATTTGACCGGAAAATTTTACTCACCACTGTATATCGTATTATCGGACAATGAGTTTGAGTGGTGGCATTAGCAGTGAGCAACTGTGCCAAAAATTAAGGCATATTTTATATGGCATCATAGTCAAATAAATTAATAGCTGAACGCACGTAAAAGCCAATATGGATTGGTCGAAGTTAGACAAGTTCGGAACTTCCTGGAACGCAAATTTATAATTTTACGTGCTAGAGCCCGTTTCATAGGCGAATTCGTTGAATTTGTCGAAATCACCAATCCATATAATTACACTTGGGTGCAAAAAATTCGCACATTGGTCAATTATCAACAAAAGTTCAAAAATATTAAAAAATCAAGAAGATTCAAAATCTATTTCAAAAAATATCCAGCGGTACCGGTTTTGTACTTGCCATGCCTTGCGGGGTCAACATCTAAAGTACATATTTTTTGTGAATTTCTCAGCATAGAAATTAGTGGTAAAAATCGAATTAAAATTTGGAAATCAGCAAAACACATTTTTATTAATAAGTATTCCCTGCCCTAGTCCGAATGACAGCTTAAATTCGATGTTTCAATGATTTCAGCAAAGTTTTCACCAAATCTTGAGGTATAGCCTCCCATTAATTTTCAATCGCCTGTTGTAGCTCCTAGAGACTCGTTGGAGCAACATCTCTGGCTCGAATCCTTCTTTTCAACTCATCCCATAAATGTTCGATTGGATTGAGGTCCAGGCTTCGAGTTGGCCACTCCATAACAGGGACATCCACCTCTTGAAGGTACTGGTATACTACACCATAAACCCCCCAAAAGGTACGATGTAGTCATTAAGTACTTCCTCAATGTACCATTGGGAAGTCAATCCTCTTGATCGATGGCCAGTATAGGCTCCGAAGATGAACACAAGATCTGTCTTCTCCTCCAGTGACAATAGTCGCGATGTAAACACATCTTGCACTCGTCAAAGGGCAGGACTGTTCTCCATTGTCCTTCTGTTCAATCCAAATGCTCTCAAGCGGACTGAAGGCGGGCTCGTCGATGAGCTGGGATCAATTTCGGTCCGTTTACTGATCCTGTGTGCAGTCAGATCATCTTATCGAAGTCGTCTTCTAACTATCCACCAACGCACTGCAACTTCACGAACTTCTTGGACCCACTGTCCCAGTTGAACCATCACAAGAAAGCGGTCGGCATGCTGTGTTGCAAGATGGAGTCGGCCAGATCCTTGTCGTCGTCTGTAGCCGCCAGTTTCTTGATATATCTGATAGACTCGACGGAGTGTCGGCTCAAATTTTGTTGTCGAGCCACTTCACTTTGGTTCTGCCCCGCATCAATTATTGCAATCACTTAACCGGCTACCTCTGGTGTGGTATTCCTTTTCTTGTTCCGGATGAAGACGTAATCGATAGAAGGCCATTCTGGCTAAGCGATGATATGCGAATAATGACAATTTCGTTAAACTTACCCTTTAATACCTACCACAAGTTCCAGAACCGGCGCTACCTGGAACAAGCGTTTCCGGGTTGTTGTGTTCAATTGTTGTTATTGTCCTGGTTTTGAACAGGTTGGTATCATTGGATAGGTGATGAAATGATCTTTAACTTGACATACTTTGATTCGAAAAAACATTTCGATTCGAGAGAAAACTTAAAAAAAAAAGAAAAAAATGCAACTCTGCGAATTTTTTGTACCCAAGTGTATAAGCGACCTGATTTTAATTAACTTGACTGTGATTCCATTACCTTAAACTTGATTTGCTGAAATTAATTTTACTAAGATCCTACAAAAATATTTTCGGAGCGCTTTACATTTAGTTCTTAACTTATGCCAGCAGTGAAAACTAGTACCTTCCTCAAAAACTACTGAGTGGAGTCATTAAAAATTTTTCAAGCTGTCTCTTTTAAACATTACGGACTTTATTACACTCGTATTTAGTAATTTATTATATAAACCGTTTTTCTGAATTTTACTCGAATTTTGGCCGAAAATGTGCTTACCTAAAGGATATTGGGTCAATTTTTCAAATGACCTGGAATGATCTAGTTTAGCAAAATTCGATCAAGTTATCAAGAAAATACATTTCAAATAAGTTCCCCACACCATGAAAAAATTGAAAAGCCTGTCCAGGCTAAACGTCGATAATACAGTTTTTCTACAGAAAAATAGTCAAAACATATATGCATGTAAAATTTATATAGAGGTGGTCAGTAGTATTTTTTCTGCTGAATTTTTCTGCTAACTTCAGTAGCATTACGAGTTGATGGCATTATTTTGGAGACGAAAATATCTCAAGGTTATTTGGTTTGTGTGTTAGAAATGTATGCGGTTATGCTGCCGACATTCTTTTAACTTGTTTTATTAAATTTTATATATCTACATTATCGATGTGTCGAGTGAAAATCTGTCATTTACCATGTTTCCATGAGCACCGATTAATAAATTAAATTTAATTTTAATTTAACTATAACCTTCAAATTATTTTAAGATATTTTTATGTATCTCTTTCACATTTGCAAAAATTTTAAATGTGAAAATTTTTCATTACCGACATTTTGAATTTTAGCTCTAATCAATTCCACTAGTTTCACTGAGTTCAAAATAACTTAACGAAAATTAAACTCTTCCCGGAAGTCGATTTTGTTCAAAATCCGGCAGACGAAACATGACGTCTTCGTATACGTATAAGGAGTATAGTATAATATTTTATATTAGTGTGTGTAATTTTTCTGTGGTTATATTTGTTTGTTTTCTGCGAATGTTAGGATCAAAAATTATGAATCGGTGCAAATCGGTCCAGTTTTTTGGTGCTTATGTCCTTTCATTGTCTCACTTTTTTGACATCTCACCAAGTTTTTGAATGGCGAGTTAACACGTTCGCGCAAATGACTGCTACAGCAGTCATACAACTTTTTCGTTGTTTAACACGTTCACGCAAACAACTTTCATTTTTTAAGGAATAACTCGTTATATTTTTCATTTCTCAACAATACATTCCTTTTCGCGACGAAATATCATTGTAATTACAAAAGTTATCAAATGTATTCCTGAGTAGCACATACATTTAGTAGGTGTGCGTCAATGTGTTAAGAAAAAAAAATTAACTACACATATTTTAATTTTTTCTCAATGCGATTTCGAATAAATGTTTTGTTTTCGCAGAAACACTATTAACGCTGACTCTGGCTCAAACCGGTTTCTGCGTGGCAGCCGAATAATTGTGTACAGATTGTACTAGATCGCTAGTATAATCAAGTTTTTTCATTTTGTGTGTTCTTTGATAAAATGTATTTAGGAAATTCGTCGCACAAACGAATCGGAAGATTTTTATGTCATGCATTTTATCAAGGTATCGAGTAATCATATACGTTTTGGAAACAGAAATAGATTTCCTGGACTAAAATTTGCTCATAAATAATGGTAAAACGGCAAAGGGATAGCCCAAAAAAGGAAAAACTACTGACAAGTAAGGAATCGAACGTCTGAAAATTCAAGCTAGAAACCGATTTGAACAGAACTGTAAATGCAAATATTCAAGAACAAGGAAATACACACAAGGTTGCGCAACAACTCAAATCAAGCGCATACGCTTGATAAATGACACATACATATGTATGTGTCATTTATTTTATTTTGTTCTGCTCTCTCGAAAATAAAATTTAAACTAACATGAGTCAAAAATGGCCTTGAAATATTTTTTATTTCATTTATGTTTGTGTTAGTGTGATTGCACCAAAAATTTGTTTAAGTCGCAATTAAAACCCGTATCATAGGTAAACGAGGAAAGAAACGAAGAAAAATACGGTTTCTGTGATATCATGTGTCATCAGTGAAGGAATATAGCACTGAGGAAAATCAAGCAACCGCTGTATTTATCGACCTCGATAAAGAAAATTTAGTCATCGATTCAATACCTTGCACTCCAAATAATAACGCTTCGGCAAATATCTACAAAAAGTTGTTTGCAACTCTGTGTCAACGTTTTATGGTCGCCGGTGACTTTAATGCCAAGCCTACCGACTTAACCACTATGATGTCGAATCGTGTGGCCATCCAACTTATTAGGCCACACGATTCGACAATCGTCGAAAAATTTCTGACGTCCTTCATTTTGCAATCACAGGTAAAATAAACCGAGGAATAATCCAGGCTAAACTACTTTTAGAATTATCTTCTGACCACTCTCCGGCCTTCCTACTTTACTGGGCTGACCAAAAGCAATGTTCTACAAACAACTATCTAACGAATACCTTCACTAACTGGTTGAAATTCAAAATGTAGTTCAGTTCACTGCAGGCGGCTAACGTTATAAATACTGCTATGGAAGATCTTTAGAGATCTTCTAGCTGCGTTGCTATTTCAGAACTATCAAGCATAGTTGACTAAGAATAAAATAAATCACCCAGTCGATATGTCGCCATACCGTAAATTGAATAAGAAATTATTAGGCGTGACTTACAAACATATTTCGTTTACTTATTTAACACCCTATTGAATATTAGACCACAAAAAAATATTATATTTAACCAACAATACTGCCTTGGTTTAATTTACACTACAAACACAATAAAATATTTCCACCTAATTCTTCAAATTTCATAGAATTTTACAAAACTAAAACCAGCAAAAAGATCAATCTTTTAAATGGTAACTTTGTTCAACCTCCAAACATACAAATTTGATACGCATAAAACTGCATTATAAATTTCGTTTTTATGAAACCTTTGTAAATACACAACAATGGTAAATTATCTCAAATTTCTAATCACTTGATGAATTTACAACAATTTAAGTGTCAAATTTAGACATTAGCAAAAAAAAAACATGATTTCTAAAAGTTGATAAGCTCGATGCGATTCGGAAATGTAATATGAATCCCAGCGCTCTCATATTGAATCTCTTTATTATAAATCGAGGTACCCGGGTGTAATAATTTTTTATGTGTATTTAAAAGTATTTTTAGGCGATTCTTTTATTTGTTTAATTTTTATAAAAATTACTTAAATAATTTAAACTTTTCCAATTATTTTTATTGTTATTAATGAAGGAACAATTAAGTTATGTAATGAAAATGAAATGTTTTTCGAAAAAGCAATTAAAATAATTAAGTTTTTTGTGCTATAGTGGCGGATAATGTACACAGGGTAGTTGTTGGTTTATGGGTATCCGTAAGGAAGTTTTATTTTGGTTTATATTTAAATTGGAACATAATGTTAAAGTGGCAAAATCCATTTATACGCTAAATTTAGTATATTTCACTTTCCATGAGCTTTTCTGCTGTAAGCTTTTACTATAAAATACCATTGTTAGTTTACCATTCTTATGCGTATATTCTTCTTGATGATGGATGATAATGATGATGACAATCCGCTTATAAGAGTATGTATATACGAGTACGTAACAAAGTAGTAATAATAATTTAAATGTTGATTTCATTATTATTGTACCATTCTAAATATTAAATTTTTTAAAAACATTATTATAATTTACATAAATATGATTTCATAATTTTCTTGGCTTTTTATTTATTTATATATTTATGAATGTTCATGATAAATTATGATTTTGCTAATCTACGATCTTTTGATTATATAAATTTGTACTATATACCGTATGAGTATTCAGTATATACATATATGGTACAAAGGAAAAATTAAGAAATTAAAATGCATTAAATGAGAGATGGTTTAATGGTTTACTCGCAAAATAAATTGTATGCGGTAATTTAAAAGGCAGTTTTCGTTTTCAGTTAAATATGATTTACTCTTTAAAGTTGTTCACCGTAGTGCGTGTATTAATCGTTCAACAGGAACTGCTACCACAACTTTCACTAAAAGAATATTTGAATTGTTAAAACAAGCTCGTAATATTGAACAAAATGTTCAAAATTAATATTTTTAATCTACATGGTCACATTTGCCCGTGTCGGCTGAATCCGGGAAGGCCAGTTATCTTCGGGCTTTACCAATGCTAGTAAACATAAAAATTTGGTGAAGAATAAATTATATCTCAACAGAGACCAGCGTTGGTTAATCATAAATGATACTGTCGTAAAGACAACTTGTTAGTGCACGCTATATAATTTATGTAATCGGAAGTTATCTAATTAAGAGTAAACAAAATGTAGTAAGCGAATATTCTGCAGTTTAGAAATACTAAAACTCGATACCATCTCGCCTGAATTGGGTAGAATATTTAGAGCCCCCGTTAGTCGCTCCTGTTTGACAACCTTCCAATTATTGGTAGCAAGATTAAAATAACTTTCTTAATCCGAGCATCGCGTCTGGTCCTCAATCACTTACTTCAGATACTGCCTTCTTATAGGAGTCAGCTGATCTATAGTCATTTTAACACGCTTTTAATCCCAACCGGTACTCCTGTTAGTGAGGGAGGTTCCGCATATTCTCAAAAAAATTATTAAACAATGAGCTTGTTTTTATAGCAAACCTTATAGTAATCTTGAATAATGAATTGTACGGATCTCATCAAAATCCAGGATCGTTACAAAATTATGAATTCCGATTTTCAAATCGTTGGTAAGTTCTGTTACCAGAAGCCTGTAGAATTTTGAACGTGCTTATTATAACGTGATTGCATAATGGATTTTAGCCATATTAGGAAGTGATTGCGATTCTTAAATTAATTTTGGACAAAATTCTGAAATTTACGACTATGGTTAAACCCGTAAACAACATGATTTTTATTAAATCGAAGTGGATAAATGTCGAATTTAAACCACGATATTCATCCTTCCAGCTTTTAATTTTAAATTTAGATAAAGTTCTGGAATTTAGCTACGTCGAAAATTTTGCCATTTTTGATTGGATTTGGTCAAATTAGTGATCTTTTATTTATAAATACTGTGTGTTAATGGTCCTAGGTGATCCAAGTGATTTGTGTTTAGAGGGTAATCTTCTTTTTGTGAAGGATTTAGACGGAATTATTTTCCCCAAGTATTGCAAAAATTTGTGTTGTTTTACTGTGCAATTGCAAAAATAACAAAAATTATATACAAATTATAATTTGAAATTCAAATTTTCTTGGTAAAATTGATTGAGTAGCCAGAATTTCGGCTAGCAGATTGCTTGCTTGCTAGCCGATCGAGTATCTACACCAATATGAATCTACTTTGACGCTTCATATCCGGTCATCTATCTGCTGATCATACCCAATTCTTTGTAGTAATCCATCTTCGACTAGCGTGTAAAGTGGATAAAAGGCAATACAACTACTGTGTGATCACAAAATTCGATTATCGAGTAAATCAATATTCCTTAACCAAAATATCCTTAACGAACAGAGAGAAACGGTTTTTCACGAATTACGGATCCCGCCCTGTTCTATTCTCTCGCTCGTAATAATATGACTAATACGTCGAGTAATTAAATGAAAATGGGTACAAAGGGCCGAATTTCAAAGGGCCGAATGTCGAAGAGCCGAATGTCGAAGTGCCGAATGTCAAAGGGCCGAACCCCGAAGGGAAGAATTCCGAAGGGCCGAATGTATCAAAGGGTTGAATGTGTCGAAGGGCCGAATGTTGAAGGACCGAATTTTGAGCGGCCGAATGTGTTGAAGGGCGGAATGTATCAAAGAGCCGAATGGGACAAAGTGCCGAATGGGACGAAGGGCCGATTTTTTTTTTTTTATTTTTAGAAATATAACTTGTTTTTAGAAATATAATTTATGGAATTTTTTGTAGTTTTTTTTTATTAAACATAAACGAATTTCTTATGAATTTATGTACATATTTTACTATTTTTCATCTTTAGATATTTATAAAATTCCACGTATCCAGTCAGCGATACATTTTGGTGAAGGATTATTTTGGAGTTGGGGTCGTTTGCTCGACTTACAAAATCCCAAAATCAAAATCTCAACTATTAAAATCCCGACTTTCAAAATCCCGGCTTTCATAATCCAGATTTTCAAAAGCCCGATTTTTTAAAAAAATTATGAATTCGGGCGCCCGTGGGCCAGCATTCTGAAATGCAATAATTGTAGGGCCTACCGGCTTCCATAACTCTCACGGGCACGCGGGAGGCGCTGCGCCCCCCCCCCCCTGCTGAGCCCTCCGAGGGGCTTTAGATTTTTTTAGATTTATAAGGTTTTAACAAAATCAGGATTTCGAAAGTCGGGATTTTGAAAGTCTGGATTTTGAAAGTCGGGATTTTGAAAGTCATGGTTTTAAGTCCGGATTTTTTGTCGTGATTTTGATAATTCGGTCTTTTGTGATTCGGGATTTTGAACCGACCCCAAAATTCTGTCATGCGCCACCTGAGACATTCGGTCCTATGCCAGCCTTCAGACAATAGATATGGTAAAAAAATAAAAAAAATAATTAAATTAAATAAAAAAATAAAAATAATAATAAACATATTTGTAAAAACAAAAATAAGCAAAACAAATCGGCCCTTCGACCTATTCGGGCCTTCGAAATTCGGCTAGCATTAAATGTACTTCAATACACCTTGAATTTTTTACTCAGCCGATGACCAATCGCTTACCTGCTACCCCCTCATTTATTTTTAAAAACATTCCGTTTAAACAACAGATTGTTGGGACGAGCAATAGATTAATTTTTATTGCCTCTTTTTTGTTTCTTCTTCTTTTATTTCTTTGTTTGTCGTTTCCTACTATGTATATATGTATAACTAAGTTTTTATTTCTACAAATCGGTAGACACTCCTGATGAATGACCTAACAAGACGAAATCGATCGAGTGATTTTTTTAAAACTTTTGGACAAACTTTTTATTTAAAATATTCAAAAATTTAATTTTTGCGAAATAAAAAACAAGTGTTTAGTAATATGTGTGTTTATTAAATATCTAATGTGCATGATGAGGGTATTGATGAGGGTAAGAAAATTCCTTGTATCTGCACCTTAGTGGGGCTGTCTCTGTTGATTTTCCGTCTAATACGCATGTTGGCAGGTGATTCAGGGGTATCGTTGGAGTGTATTGGATCTAATGCTTTTATGGATAAATTACGTGAGGCTAAAATAGGTCTGTGCGACCTGATATCCTCGTGGGATTTCTTTCCCACTTTCTGTATGAAAATTACTCATACGTCTCTTCAGAATCTTGAAACGTATTCCAAAATATAGATGGCACTGTACAGTCTAAACAAGTAGAGCTTCATCTACACCTCGTTTAAGAATTATGGGCTGCATCCAATCTTCACCTAGAGATTTGTAAGGTAGTAAAGAATTCATAGCTCAGCGAACCCCTTCTGGGGTAGAAAGATGAATAACAAATGCATTATGCAGTCGGGGAATATAGCCTTTTACTAATGAGCTAAGAGTTGCCTTCGTTTTGGTGTAGTCCCCGTGAATTATTGTGTTCTAAGGATAGAGCAGGGTTATCACAAGGCTTATCCGATAAATTAATTATTATTTTGGAATGATTGTGGTTTTGCTTGTATTTCGATCCACCTCTTCGATACATCACAGCCGAGCATTGTGTTTGGCATACCCAGGTCTAGTATGATAAGGCTCAGTATCTCTTCGTTTGGCAAAGTTGTCTGCGGCATAATTTACGGTATATTCCTACTTCTATTTTGTGGATGCATCTCTAGATAGGATAGAACAAATCCTGGTATGAATTCTAGAGAGGTCTGGCATTGCGCATAGTGGATTCATTTTTTTCTTGCACAGATCTATCATTGAAACATGACTGCACGAGCTCGCTGTCGTTACTTCCATATCCGGTTTGCTCTGGGGTTTTACCGGCTCTACCAAACCTATTGATTTCTCCTGTATATGTGGGATCCTGTCTCTTCCCTGCTATTCCTTCAATCGGATGATTGATGGGACTAGAAATAATTAATTGCAAATAACCCTTTTCCTCACCTTTCTATGAAAGTATCTGAAACTTCTCCGCTCATTCCCTCATTCATCATCTCGTTCATGCAGTGTGTCAGATAGGCGTAGATATTTTGAGGGCGCCGTACTTCGGCGTCCCGGTATTTTTTAAGTTTGCAGTGTAAAATAGCTTAATCGTCATGGTGAGTATGTTGCAGTATCCTCGTCTGCACAGGTAACGGAGAACCAACCATTGCTCAATGATCACTAAAATTTGAGACGCACGTGATCACTTTGATTTGAAGATTGTTCCAATAAATAACTCGATCGGTGTCACTCGACTGAGGATCAAACTAGGAAAAAACGAGGAACTAAACGAGGAATATTTTTCTTCTAGCTTTACAGTTTTTCGAACAGACCGACATGATTCTGGAGTTTGTCTTGATGTTGGCGGCAGCATTTTAATCGCTGTAATCGATCATTATAAATGTCAAGTAATTGATATTGCATCTGGTGACCTTATTATTATGCTGGTAAGATAAAAATTGCAAAAAGATATCTTTTTATTTGTGCCATAATGTTCCTGGTAAATCTTCGTCGGAATTTGGTGGAGGTGATTGAATGTAAGATTTAGCCAAAAATGAAGGTGAATGAACGTTGGAGATTTTAACTTCTCAAATTTAAATGGCTACGATTTTTTGAAATTGTCACACCTTTAGGGAACAATCTTTATAGTGATAGATCCTGTTTTGGAATAGGTTTAAGGCAATCTAATGAGTACAATATGGTTTGTGGCACCTTGTGAAGTCCTATAGTTCGTTCGTTAAGTATTCGTCATAAACCTTACTTATTTTGATAATTTTATTCCATATAATAACACATTAATATTTTATTTTACTAAGAGACACTTTAACTCAGAAAATGGATATTTTGATAATACTCCGTGGGGCTTATATGAGGAGAACACATTGATATTATAACAGCTCGGTTTTATAAAATCTTATATGCGGCGATGGATGAAATCCGTCTTATTTCTGGCAGTATATTAACTCTAAAAGAAAATCAGTTGGTTATCCTTTGAGTTAGAACGGGGAACGTGTTTCTGATCTGAATTCTGTTTTCGAAATATTTGAAAGTCTCTTTAAATCCGTTTACTCCGATCATGATGCCTAAACATCAATTTACTGGGATCAATGCATGAACAAATCAAAACTGCTTTAGCTGAACTTGATACTAAAATGTTTCTGGGGCCTGATGGTATCCCTTCATTGCTTTTAAAAAACTGCTCTGAAGCACTAAATGGTCGTCGAACCTCGTGCACAATCTCAGGAGTCAGAGCGCTGTTTCGTTCGTGAGATATCCGTCTATGGGTAGACCCAAAGACGGATACCCCCACCCCAAAAATGGTCCCAAAATCTTCAGGTAGACTTAAAATTCCATCAAAAGTCCATCAAAAATCGAAATCCCATCAAGGGATTTATCCCATCACGGGATTTGGCCGCCTCAAATGAGATTACATAATCATATTTTCATTTTGGATAATGAGTGATTAATTCATTGAACCTAAACCAGCCATGAAATTTTTTCACCACCGGGAATCGAACCCGGAGCAAGCATGCTGACCACTTTGCCACCGGGGCATTTAACGTCTGGTAGGGCTAAATGCTTATTTTGGATTGGTACTGGCTGCTGATTCGATGTTCAAAAAAGACAAAATACTAAACGTAAAAGTGTAAATGTAATTCAATAATTTTAATGTTTTGTTTGGTATTGATCGTAGTTATGTTCTCGGAATTCGAGGAAATACCAAAGAAGACACAAAGATTTAATGGCAATAGAGGCAATTGAAGAAATGTTTAACTTTTTAAGCAGTTCATAAAAGGATATGCGAAACTTTAGGGCACATGCAACTAGTCAAATGACTTTCTAATTGTTCATATAGGATGAGTGATACAAAACTATAGTACCTCGTGAAGACTTCTATATCGACGATTTATTGGCCGAAGCTAGCGACCAAGAAGGTCTACAAAATATGATGAGCATTTCTTGCAATTTTCAACAACATACATACAACAACCAGATGCAAAATAGTCTTTAGGATCTAGACGCATGGTCTGCAAAAATTAAGGAGATATCTAAGAATGAAGAAATCTACAGCAAAAAGGTTATTGCTATCGAGGGCGAGCAAAATGTTTGATCCATTAGAGTGGTGGTCTCGTTTACCAGTGAGGGTGAAATGATTTATTACCAATACCTGTTTAACAGTTTGGTATTCAAAAATACCAAGATAGAAACACGTGCAAGATCGATTTAGTTTACGAGGATTTAGAGACGCAAGTGAGAATGCATGTGCTACATAATATTAACAGGCTGGTGTACCGAGGCTGGAAGCTGAAGGGCGAACTTCTCTCACTTGGTTGATTCGCTCTCAAGCCACCGAAAATCGACCTTCCAAATTCAACAAAACACATTCTGAAGAAAGAAAGCACAATCCTCGGATTTTTTTTATTAATAAAACAATGCGCCTCACTCAATCTACAAGTAGCTAGCTTCCTCAGAGGCCTTACTTACCACAACGGAGTTCTCAAAGTTGTTCAATCAGGTAGAACCTGTAAATAATCTCGACCATCATACGTTAATATCGATGTAGCTTCTGCTTTCTTGTAGAGTACCCAAAATAAACAACTCATTTAGGTTTGGTGGCCGAAAAAGTACTTATGTTTCTCAACGAAAACAAATAAGAAACTTACCAAGCGAGCTTATACCAATTATCTAAAGAAACATTTATTCCTGCTGAGGATAACTCAACTACACCACAATCTTTATCTTAAGTTACAAGTAAATCAAAAATAAAATTGTAGACATGCTTTCATACGCTTTAGTATAAGTTTCAGACAAATTTTATTTATGATTTTAAGGATATTTTCATTAAGATTATATAAAACATTGAAATTTCTTTTAGTATTTAACGATTTTTTAAGGCTGAGCGCCCAATAATAAAGGAATATTATTAATTTTAATCGAAATATCGATCAAACCAAGGCGAATGATTTAATAGTATATGGGCAACCACTTTACGTAAATGCTGAAAATTTCAGACCTTTAGCTAATCGGAAAGTTGATACAACCAAACACAACCAGATTATGGCGGGAAAGTGAGTTGCAACTATAAAGGTCAGCAACACCGGGAAATTACTTTAAAGCACGATAGGTAGGTGCCATGTGTTACACATGATTAGAAATTATTAAGGATGCGGTATGGAAACTACCTTCGATGCGAGCGCATAAAAATGTACCGTTTCACTATTGAAGTATGTACATATTTTAACAATGATGAACAAAATGATGTATAACTTCCAGTTGCGAACACTCAACGTAAAACGGTGTTTCAAAATTTGCTTTACCTCGAGCGAATATAAACACGATTTAATGTTTTAAATTTGTATGTGGCGTTTACCACACTCAGTTTAACGTTAATCATAAAAATCCACTTTACCAGAACTCCAGAAGTGTTTAAATATTTCTTAATCGCATATCAATCTGGTATCCAACGTGATAATCAAATCTATATAATTTATATATATATATATATGATAAGACTCCTCGCTAATTTTAATTATATATTATACAGCCTACTGCTAAAAATAAACATTTAACTAATTGATAATAAAAACTAATTGTATAAAATTTAGTAATCGTTGATTGTATTTAGGTACTATCAAACAATAATTATAATTGATTAATTTACTACATAGATTATAATCTTTATCAATATAATTTGATCTATATACTCGTACATGTACTTATATTTTCTTATCAATATTTAGTAATTTTTATGGATGTTATAAAATGAAAGCTTATATGATATATGTATATACTATATTGATCAGACAATTAAGGTGATAAACATTTATAGAGTTTGCCATTTGAACAGTGTAATTTCGATTATAATGTGTGATAAGCGCCAAATTTCTGGGTACTACAAAATTTTTATATTTTTAAACAAGGCATTCGCGAATTATGATTAATACCTTTAAAAATATTTTAGTGATTGACAATGACTTAGTCTCATATCAAAATGTTTTCAATTTTAATTGAGTTCTTTATTTTTTTTTTGTGTCTATAATCCGAAAATTAAAAATGTTTTGATATAATAATACTGCGTGCCTTTGCGCCATCAACTATTCATGTGTATGTAGAAACGTATACGCAAACATTTGTTAAAAGCTTATTCATAGTAATAAAATAATCAAGAATTGATAATTTTATTTTAGTTTTATTAATACTGTTCATTCTAATCACAAAACACAGAAAATCAATTTTAATTTCTTAAAATAAATTCAATTAAATTTTATAGAGTCGAGGTTTTAAAACACTTAATGAATGTACACTGTGGGAAATATTTATAAAATATCGTATAGCGTTGTCCCAAATAAGAAGGAACGTCAACTAAATAAACACTCTGCGAAATTTATTTACTTAAAATTGCAGCCTCAGCTAAATTTTCATGGTCTGTATCCTGTGCACTAATTTTCTGTAAAATGCTAAAATTTTATTATTTTAAGACTTGAAGGTTGAGTATAAAACCATTGGTGGGAACCTAAACCTCGCTACTTTTTATGTACGTTGTATAGGTGGCGTGGATGCCGCTAAAGCTAACAAAACCCATCCAGAATAACATTGCAAGATACTATGGATAAGTATAGGCTAATAAAATGATCTATTAAAATATGTTGGGCCCTATACCTTTCAACTAAAAAGATAGGTTCTTCTAGTTTTAGAAAAAATTTGCAGAACCCATATCAAAAAATGATTTGAAAACAATTGGAAAATTAAAGACCATTTTTAGGCTAATTAAATACCCAATTAATTTTTTTTTGTCCGTTCGTTCTAAAAAAAAGCATTAGGCTTTTAAACTTGAGAGTTAGCAGAACTCAAATCTAAAATCGAACCAAAACCGAAATTAGGACTAATTAAATGCCCCAATACAATTGTTAGGTTTTACTCGTTCTTGACCGAGCCGTAGGTCATTTAATTTAAAGCTATAGCTGAACTCAGATCGAAAATCGGACCAAAACCGAAACTAAAACGAAAAACAAGATCAATTGGTATACAAATTTATTTTAGGCCCACTATGGCCTAATCAAATGCCCCAATAAAAAAAATGTATTGAGGCATTTGATTATAGGCCATGATAATCCTAAAATTAGTTGTATGCCAATTGATCTTGTTTTCCGTTCTAATTTCGATTTTTAATTTTGATTCTGAGCTTTAATTATAAATAACCAAAAATTGAACAAAAGCTAACCAATAGCCTTTAGTTATTTGTATGTCAATAGATCTTGTTTTGAGTTCTAATGTCGGTTTTAATTCGATTTTTAGCTTTAAATTAAATGATCTAATGCTTGGCCATAAGAACGAGTGGAGCCTACAAATTTGTAATGGGCCATTTAATAAGTTCACCATTAGCTCATACAGCGAGTTCATACGATGGATAAAATCTCGGATTTTTCTGTCCCAGATTTTATTCAATTTTTTTTTCAACTTTTTTGTATGAAAGAAGGCGTGTCTGTTGTATAATTTACGTGATGTAATTAATTAAAACGATGGGATAGAAAAATCTCACGAGATTTATATTCGTCGCATGAGCTCATTGTCAGGCTCTTGAAACACTAGAAACAATTAGACAACAACATCTCAATACGGTATGAAGGGTTGACGGGGAATGCTGGTAGAAATAGTTAGTTGAATCATTCTACCACCTACCACCTGCGTATTATGAACTATTACGAATTTCTGTAATTTTGTAAGTAATTAACCAGGAACAAGTGAACTTTCTGATCATTTCTAACTAATCCGTTTTTTATAACTTAAAATATCAGATAATTTCACACTGCAAATCGAGTATTGTTTGATCGGTTTTGATCAATTAAAATAGAACAGCGTTCTCCACTGGACACTGCCGATCGAATTTACCTACTAAACATCGTTTAGTTTATTAATTTCTGAAAGCTAATTTGTTGGTAGTTTTATTGTCAATCAAGTGAAATTTTTATTTAATCAGATTTTGATTTTGAAGATACAGTAATATTTTGAAAAGTATAGCAATTACAAGAAAAACGATTATGAAACTAAAAGACTGTAAATTAATTTTATTTCTAACATCGGTCCAGATCAGTTTACCAAAATAAAAGCAAAAATGAGGTTTTTTGACAAAGATTTTCAAAAAAAAATTGGCCTTTGTACAGCACAGACGGGTTAAACTTCATACTTAAAATGTTCCATAAATTGGGAAGCCCCAATGATGTTTGGGCGACATCGGATTTGAAAAATCTGTAACATTTACGAAAAATCAATCTAAAAAAAACTAAAAAATAGTAAAATAAGTTTCAAACAATATTTTTCAGATAAGTTTGTTAACTTTTACCGGAAATGGCAAGTTTTGATAAAAAAAAACTTTATTTCAACAAAATCAACATCTCAACAATCCGGGGTAAGCTTTACCCATTAATTTGGAAATCCTTACGAAATTTGGTGGAAATTTGTGTACCAGAGGTGGCAGCTTTTGATGTTGAAAAATATCGCTTTTGCAAAAAACTACAACGACAAGAATTAAAAGTTTCAAATAAAATTAGAGATTAAATTTTCAACAATGGATTACTTCGAACCACTACTCGTTTCGTGTCGACATCTCCGAGATCTGCGCCATAAAATCCCAAAATTACAAAATTTCGAAATATTTCATAATACGCAAGTGGTAGAATAATTCAATAAATTATTTCTACAAGCAATCCCCGTCATATCGTATTGAGATTTGTTTGTCTAATTACCAAGTTATTCGGAAGCCCCTTAAACACTACATATTTGGCATAGACATCTCTGAGATCGCAACTGGAAAATTTTGAAAATTCCAAAATTACAGAAATTCGTGATAATTCATAATACGCAATTCATTAATTTGTTTTCTCGAACTTAATCATGTCATGTCACAGCTGCCATTTCATGACACCCATTGGTACGGATCAGTTCAAACTTTAATGGAAAACTTGCTATAGATTTTGTTTTTGATCACAAATTTTGATTTAAAATCTAATAACCGGCCTTTGAGATATTTCTAAGGCGATTGTAACGGTTTTTAATATTTTTATTTAATAAATAATTTGTTAACCACTAATGCTTTTGTTCCATTATATTCTAGAACTACACGTTCTTTGACAAACTTTTTTTGGTCACTCGGAGCAATATCTGAAGATGAAACGGGATTAAAAACCAAGTCAAGTTTCAAATAAGAGGGGCAGAAGGAGTTTTTCTGGCACATTTGTTCTTTACCATTCGAACCTAACTAATAGAAAAAGTCTATATTTGCATACTACACAATTTTTGGCCCTCTACTGGCAATTTAGCGAGTTTTCTTAATTTTTTGGGAATTTATGCTTAATTTATTTTTATTTAAATTTTCATATAAAATTAAATTTAAATCATATAAAATTAAATTATTTAAAAACAAATAAAACTAGGTATGAGATTATGGCTTTTACTTTATTTTATTGCGAAAAAATTTAAATCTATTGTTCTTGTATTTTCCGATCGAGCTTGCATAACTTCTCCACATTTGAGAGGTAATAACAAAATATTGAAAAGAATATTCCGAGCACGAGTTTTCCATAATACTACCTATATAGAATATCAAAAAACTATAGAAGAAAATGTTCCCACAGAAACTTATCGAACCAGCCCATCTTATCCTTACTTTAGTAAACAACACTCTTAGCATACACCGATAATTATCTCATATTTGTGAGGTATTATCCATTAATCGTTTGACCTTTTGGAAGAGGTCAAATGTTTTCTTAACCTCTACGGTGGCCTTCTTCGGTGGTTAAAATTATTTTAGATTAAGCCGAAACTTCTTTGCACATTGCAAACATTTTATCATATTAAGTTTTTAAACCAAAATTTGTAGGCCTATGTGAGTTATTTCTCGCATCATTATGATTTGTGCTAGTTCTGCGCCTAAAAATCCTAATAGTATGATCGTTGTCAATATAAAGAAAAACCATCTAAGTGTCTAACCATCATTTTCTTAAAAGTTGTACAGTTTGGACATTCTAAAATATATATGTAAGCACACAGAAAAAAATCAAATTATTTTGGATGATTTCTATGTTTTGCGGGGAAATATGACTCCTAATAAAAGAGAATATACTTTTTACACTACAGGTAACCCTCCAAGAACACTGTATTCGAAGAACCTGGTTTAGAAAAACACAGATACACATTTATTCAAATTACACGGGTTCAAACAACACGTTTTTCGTCATTCTCTTTTATTTTGTTTTTTGTATATCATAACAAAAAATAAAAAATAAAACGTAACCTTTTTTTTATTTTATTTTTTCTAGTTTCGAACAATACGGTTTTAAAGAGCACGGAACGAATTAATCGTGTTCTTGAAGGGTTTCCTGTATTTGCCGTAGGCACTTGGCGAAACCCACTTACACTTAATAAACACATTTTATAAAACACTTGTATTTGTATTTCACAAAAAAATAGATTTTTGTATATTTTAATTAAAAAATTTTTGTTCAAAAAGTTTAAAAAATCACTCGATCGATTTCAACTTCTTAGATCATCATCAGGAGTATCTACTGATTTGTGAAAGTAAAAATATAATTATACATAATATAGTAGAAAAAAGACAAAAAAAAGAAGGAGAGACAAAAAATGGGAAATAAAAATTAGTCTATTGATCGTCCCAGCCAATTGTTGTTTATACGGAAAAATTAATAATAAAAAAGGGTAAGGAGTATAGTAGATAAGGGAATAGTCATCGGCTGAATAACAAAATTCAAGGTATATAGTGAAGTACATTTAATTACCTGACGTATTAGTCATACTATTACGAACGTGAGAATAGAACAGGACAGAATCCGTTATTGGTGAGAAACGGATTTCTCTCTGTTCGTTAAGGATATTTTAGTTAAGGAATATGGATTTTCGAATTTCGTAAGATTCTAAGGTATATAAACATAAGTTATCAATTATTAATATAAGAAGGCAAATTTACAGTTTTACACAGAACTCTTGTCTGAGGTTTAATTTTACATGTCTAAATTAGTCTCTTTACTGAATATTATAGATGTTTTTGTTGAAGTTTGGCGTTTAGGATGATCAGTCATACGCTGAAATTGTTGGTACGCGTTAAATTATTATATTTTTTATATTTTAATTTGCAGAGAAATTTAGAGTTATCGAGGTTTATCAGGTGTTTATTATTAATACTATTGTTCATTGCAGCTCCCGATTAAGCTAACTTATTTAGTTCTGATGAAGAATTTTGATTACAGAAGATCTTTAAAGTCGCAATACTTTCTAATTAAAAATAAAATTTTAATTTAAAAGTCAGAAGAGCACACAAGGTAGGAATCATAATTGCTATCGGGTTTCTAATAAATTTGATATTTCAGCGAATATTTACTTTTCCAAATTGCAGATATCTTGGAAGCTACACTGTAAATTTGAAATGCAGTTAAATATTGCTGTACTTAGATAATTTTCAGGGATTGTGGCATTTCTTTAATTAAATTATTTTCTAGGTTGTTTCGGGAGACTGTAAATTAGTAAGAGTTTTAATTAGCTTGTTCTAGGTTGGATAAATAATTATCACTGATTGTTCTTTTTATGATTTATGATTTATTTAATACAGTTGACGACCATAGATTATTTTCGATTGTCTTATTTTAATATTTACTGAACCATTTATTTTATAATTCAAACGTTAAATAATCGATTGGTTTATTTTATCGATTGATTTTTTTTTTAGATTCCTGATTACTTTAAAAGTTTTATTTAATTCTGGTTTAATTTGTTTTTGTATTGGGGTTCTAAAACTATGCCGAACGTCCATTATTGATATATTACCTTACAGATTTCAAATTAGCTGTTTTTGAAATCAGATTTCATTTGGTAATTTTTTATTTTTATAAAAAACATATTTGTATTAGATTAGGGATGGAGAAGATAAGTGACCATCACGTTATATAATTTTTTTATTTAACTATTGTTATAAATAAATCCTTTAAATTAACAGATTCACAAAGAATCTATCCGTTGAAGATAAGATAAAAAGGTCGTGCCTTCCTTTGCTGCTTTGATACGGGGACTACAATATTTGATCATTTATGGATTCGATTTATTTTATTTTGATTTGTTTTAAGTAAACCAAATTAATTTAGTTAATACTAATCATAACATTACATTTACTTTATTCAAATATAATTTGACTCATAATAATGACATTTTATTTCTTGAAATTTGCTGGAACTTAATTAATTATAAATTTTTTTGGATGCTGATTGCTGAAAATTTAGATACAAAAAAAATCAAAAAACTCTTGTGCTAACCGTCTTATATTACATTTCAACTAACAATTTACTAACTATTGACTACTTAGGTGTCTGAAACCGGGTCAAGTTCCATAATAATTAATAAACCTTTCCTATCCCTCCATCTTGTTATATGTAAAAGAATGGGCGGATGGGCCCGGCGTCAACCGGGAATCTTAGTTAGGTTTGGTCGCACATTCCAATCAATCAATCAAAATCAGCCGATGACTATTCCCTTATCTACTAAACTGCTCCTCCTTTTTTATTATTAATTTTTCCGTATAAACAACAATTGGCTGGGACGATCAATAGATTAAGTTTTATTTCCTATGTTTTGTCTCTCCTTTTTTTTAGATACTCCTGATGACCTAACAAGTCGAAATCGATCGAGTGATTTTTTAAA
The DNA here is from genome assembly GCA_932526605.1 of Nephrotoma flavescens. Classification (NCBI taxonomy): domain Eukaryota; kingdom Metazoa; phylum Arthropoda; class Insecta; order Diptera; family Tipulidae; genus Nephrotoma; species Nephrotoma flavescens. The sequence continues at coordinate 42,330,573 of OW052222.1, forward strand.
CTTTTTGAACAAAATTTTTTTAATTAGCCCATTAAAGCCCGATGTATGATATATCATATGCAAATCACTACTTTTTTAACTTCTTCTCTCTTGAATACTAGACATACAATTTTTTTGTTTTTATCTTAAGTGGTTTGGTGTATACTAGTAAAATAATTTAAAACGTAACGGATAAATAAGGTGTAGTTGCATTTTGATCGATGTGCATTACGGACAAAATGGATCGTCGTTGGATAGTAGAGACTTTATAATAAATTAGTTGTTTCATTAACTTTAATTGTGTGTTATGTAATTTTTTTTACAAAAATGATATACTAATTACATAATTTAATTTTAAGAATATAAAAATTCGCAACTCGCAATTAAAGGAATTATAGTGACATATTTGCGATGGTATATAGTATATCATACAATGGGCTCTGACGTTCACGTTAAATGGAGCAGTTACTAACAGATGATTTTGGTACAGTCAAGCACATCCAAAGGTCCCATTCTTACAATTTACTAGAAATTTGGTTCGCTTAATACTTGCAGAGAATCTTCTACATAAACCCCGTTCCTATTTTTTTAAGAGATTTTTCAAATGCTTACTAATTGTGTTAAAATTACTTATTTTTTAATTTTAAATGGATTGTAATATGTTTTATTTATATTATTATTTGCTAAATTTACCATTAGAAATAGAAATAAATAAATAAAAAAGGTGAAACAATATAAATAAAATATACTGTTTCTGCCCATTGTATGATATATCATACCAGCTCCAGAGCCCCTATTGCCATGACTTATTGGATTTTTTTTTTTACAATTACATTTTTCGACTTGAAATATACGTGAATTGTGATTTTCAGAGAAATCGGCCCACTAGAACATACTTCGGGTTTAAATGGGTTAAAATATTAAAAAATTTAATTTTTGCGAAATAAAAAAACAAGTGTTTAATAAAATGAGTTTTTAAAAAAAAAAATAAACAAATTATTGAATTGACACACACTTTCAATTTTGGAACGCTTGAAAATTGCCCTTCATTGGTTTTGTCTATGGTTCAGAAGGCACGTATATACTACAATCTCAGGCAGACTTTATAACTGTGGCTATAACAATAAAAATTCATTAGCTCTTGCGTATACATTTCCGTTTTTATTATTTTTATAATTTTCTAAACTTCAAACGGCATAAATTGCACAGATTTCTCAAAGGTGTTAAGAAAAAAGTGCATACTACAAAAAACGTAAAAAACTTTGTGTGCGGATTTTAGATAAGAAATTTTTAATAAAATCGTCTTTTGTAAAAAGAATTTTAAGAATTTTATTTATATTCATCCATTATTTTGGTTGACTTTGGTTTTTGGCGGATAAATAAAATTGTTATTCAAACAAAATGTTATCTCTATCACAAATGTTAATCTCAATTTTGTATTATTATTTTTTTTTTATTTCCCAACTACAACAGAGTGTTTTATGTTGCATCGCGTTGAAATAGTTTTATGTGTGTTTTTAATATTTCGCGTTAACAAAACGTGAAAATTATAAAAAAAACTATACAGAGATGATATTGATTTGGTGATTTGTTCGAATTTCTTGTTTGGTTGTTTTTTTTATTCCTTATTATAGTTTTGTATTAAGTCAGTATATAAATAAATAAATTCCGTGTTCATTGCTATGAAACCAATAAATTAAGACATCGAAATTTTATGTCTTATTCAATTTATACAACAACAAAAAAATTAAGATAAAGTGTTTTGTATAGCGCGTGCATTTTATCCTATTTACGAACCCACCAGACTTACCTACACTATGTTCTCTCGCAATGATGCGCGTTGTGATCTGATAACTGATCAGATTTTTTGTGTGTAACATTTTAATTCGCGAACATCCAGAAACACAGCACATACAACAACACAAATACATTAGTTTTGTTTTGACACTTTTTATGCGCTCAGTGTTTGGGATGCCGGTGATATATGTGATAATACTACTGTAGTGATTGTATATCCAATTATATCTCTGTCCAAATAGATTTGGTTTGGAGCGAACACAGACCCAAACAAAACATACCAAAAAAAAGGTCTGATTTATTGTTGTGGCTTGTGGTATAAATTACTTGATTGAAATATTTTAAATAGTTCCCATGTCATTAAAATATAGACAGCTATACGTAATTGTAGGTTGTCGTGTATGCAATATTTTTTGGGATTTTGAGAAAAAGGCAAAATAACATGGAATGTGGGTGTTATTCATCGCAATTTATATGTCAATATAATTTTCAATTTTACTTACTCTATCTAAACACCAATCTAAATCTAAGAGATCAAGCCATGATCTTAGCTTAAATCGATTATTACTAACATAAATTAATATACTTAATTATTTATAAATTAATGTTTTAACTCTTTGTTTTCTCCAAACTAATTTAATACACTACAAAGTTTTACGTTGTATAAATAAATTAAAATAAATTTTATTAATACCAAATAAATTAATTTAATAAAACACTTTGACAATTTTTTTTTTTTTCTTTGTTTCTTATTTGTGCGCGCTTGTTTATTTTAAAATTTATAAATTTTTAAAAATTCCATAAAACTTCTTTTCACACTTTTAATTTTTAAATGTAGCAACAAAATTGAACGAGACGCGACAATCCAAAAGAAAATGTCAAATTTTAATTTACAAGGAATTTTTTGTAGTTTTTGTGTTTTACAAAAATTAAGTTTAAAAAGTTGGGAAAATTAAGAAAATAAATAAGATTTCTTTTAAACAAGTTAATTGATTTTGTATACGATTCGTCTTACGTATACCAGACGATTTTATGTACGGTGTTGCTTACCTACGTTTATATAAAATAGTGTGGAAGTTTGAAAGACAAAATATGATAGTTGCAGATATTTTCGATAAGGTGTAAAAAACATCGCAATTTTTTTTTTAATTATCGACAGTTCTATTCCCAACGATAAGTGCAAACCAGTTGCTATCGGATGAAATTTCAAACCAACTTACCGTCATAATGAGGCAAATTTGTATTGGACGATCTGATGTTTAGGATCACATGTAGTGGTGTAAATTGAACATTTAATTACAGCATAATTGTTGGGCTCCAGGAAGCAGCTTTAACGTGCTCATTTTGCCGTTTCGAAAGTTGCAGATGTCTTACAAACTGTATCCGCAACTGAAAAGAGTTATGAGCAGGCCTGACTAAGTTGAAACTAAGATATAAGAAGTCACACGTCAGAAAATTGTGCAAGATACAACTCCAAAACAGGCGACAAATACGTGGGGAAAGCCTGCAAAACCTAGAAAGAGAGGTAACGAAATCGGCCCGCCAAACTGCAGATGGGTTGAATGGACTAACAGTGGACGCGTTTATCAGTGCTGCAAAGGATGATTATTTGAAACTTCATTTAAGAACTAATACTAGCGGTAAAACTATTAACGAAGTATTAGCTTTGGCTTATAATATGAGGTAGCCAGCAAGTTTAGCTAGTACTACAATTAAGTACCGTAAGCTTGATTCTGAGGATATTAACACAACTAACACAAACCAAGTAACATAAAAAAATATGGAGATGCTTCAGGTGCGGGAAGTTAGGTCACTACCTCCGAGAACTGAAAACTGGCGAGAGAAACAGAGACTTGGACTACGGGGAACGAGAGCGAGTTCAAGCAACAACCAAACCCGAGGATAAGGTTCAGTCCAATACCGAAATGTGCAATAATGCGTGACTCTCTTCACCCATAGAGAAAAGGGCGGACGAGTTGACTTACCAAGAAAAGGATTTATACGTAAAGGTAGGCCAAGAGAAGATTCTATACGATTGTTGAGAGTGAGTCCGGCAATGGAGATGGTAGCTACAGAGAGATAGAGAGAGAGCGCGCGATTCAGATAGCCGCGATAGAGAAACATGCTAAAGTGGCATGCATTGCAGTTGAGGAGGAGGGTGGTATATAAAGAGGCAGGATCAGGAGCAGGACTAGCCGCTAGAAACGGGCGTCACAAAAGATGAGTACAACCAATGGATTAATCAGATAGGTAGAGAGATTCATAGAAGACAGCAACATCACGAGCGAAACACGACCTTTGTGTGTGAAGATGGCAGATGCAATTATATTATCTCGAGGCAAGATTCTTGCATCCGTTACTAAAATACAAACGTGGGTTAATAAAATTACTGCTGAAATAACAATTGAGGCCATAGAAGTTTGTATTATTAAACAAGATGAATATTGCAAGGATTTTAAAATAATTTATTTTTTTTTTGCGGTCAAATATCAAAGTACGACGAATTTGGAGATAAATATTTTGTTGTTCGAGAAAAATTAATGAGATCATTACGTACAAAACAGGTTGCTACAAATACAGCTGCTTCTGGATCCAGTCTGATGATGTGGCGTGAATGCGTGGTATCACAATGGGCCAAAAATGGCCTAAGTGTCAAACCACTGAAACCTACCTATCTACCAAAATTAGAATTTTCAAAATTTGATGGTACCTATAAAAATCGGCCTGCCTTCGAAGATTCGTTTGTATCTTCCATTCATAGCGATCAATCTTTGTCTAACATTAACAAACTAAGGTTACTTAAGAGTCTTCTGACGGAAGGTTCTGCATCACTGATCAAAAATTTGAGCGAAACAGAGGCAAATTATACAGAAGCCTGGACAAAATTGAAATCACGTTACGACAAGAAACGAAAAATCTTGACATCATACATCACCACATTTCTCGATTTATCATCAGCAATGAGTGGGAAAGCATCTGATATTCGTTCACTTTGTGACAATTGTGACGAAATTGTAATCGGAATTCGAACCATGGGTATAGCGGAGCAGAGTATCGAGACGCATGGTTGATACAAATTATTTGAAGTAGTGAAAAATGAATAGTGAAAAAAACAGTTACGGTCAAAGGAAACAACCGAAAAGGATTTTCCCGATTTTTTCAAATTTTTAAATACCAGATGTGACGGGCTTGATGATGGAGAAACTGACAATCAGGGGTTACGAAACCAACCATTTTTACAGCAAACCCAACGTTCCAGGGGAAAACCGTTTTTCAGAACAATGAAGTTAAATTCAAATTTGTCCTTGTGCCCATGCTGTAATACAAATCATCATCTTTTTCATTATATGAAATTTCGCAGTTTCGATGTTAGACTTATGCCTCAACCAGTCAGACTTAAGTTCTTAAGTTGTGCTCCGTTTTGGACCACTTAGGAGAACGGTACGACCACCAAAATTTTAGAGGTCAGTTGTTTATTTGTGACGAGAAGCCTATAAAATTTTGGCGATTGTAGCACTAACCGAAGTGGTGCAATCGGCGTGTAACTTAAGCTCTTAAGTCTGTCTGGTTGAGGCATTAGACGAAATTTAGTCAATCAATCAGTAGCTTGTTACAATTGCCTGCATATGAATCATTCATCATGAATGCCCTGATTTGTCCAATTGTCGTATCTGCAATAATCGGTATAATTCATTGCTTCATGGGTCCGAACCAATGAATTTTCAAAATCAGTTTAATTATACACAACAACAACAACAACCAACCAACCATTAAGCCTCATGCATCGAATTATTTAAAACCACTTGAACAGCCTCAATTATATACGCATTTGTGAACACCAGGTTACAACAAAGGAGACTAGGGTAAATGCAAAGACGATTACGGATTTGACGTTAAACTTGCTTAGTATGCTCACCATAAGGTAAAGTAATTAAAAATAAGTTTGAATCAGATGGAACTATTCAGGATGTGCAGACATCGATCGGAAAGATCAAAATCATCGACTAAGGCAGACAAATAAGATAGTTTTGGAAAGTTGTCGTGTACACTCAAGGACATCGCGATACACTAACCGCGATTTTTAATTATACAGAATTTGATCTTTACATTCAGTGTCGATTTCTAAATACACTAATACACTAATTTACATAGATATATACGTCTAGTCAAGGCGGTCCCGAAACAAGATCGCCTATCATTTTACAGTAAAATATGAAAATTGTAAATGTTTGGTACAACACCTGCAATACAAACACGATAATTTATCGTTCACTTGTAGAAATTCACTGTTTCAAGTTCCAAGCACTCGTTGATTGAAAACCCAACGTTACCACAGTGTGCATAACATTTGGTCGACTGTCTCCGAGTTAAGGTATTTGATTCCAGAGAGAAAACGGCAATAAAAATCTTACTTGATACTTGCTAAATCATGTAAAAATGTGCGTTAAAATTTAAAATTAGGAAGTAAACAACAACCAATTTTCCTTACCTTATCAATATCCACATCATCTGCAATTATATATTAACAGTAACACACAAGTTTAAACACATTTTACACAAATTACAACCGCGAGAACAATAATATCAACATTACACACAAACACAACACATAACCGATAAAACTTGCAAAAACAAACGAATTTGACAATTGACATTTTGAAAAATTAAAAACTTGGCTGCGTCCAGTATTTGAGGATATCAATGTTGACCTAAAGACCAGTGCTAGTGGAATTCGATACGAAAAAAGGTACGACGATTTTAAAACACTATACTCATATTCTAAATCCAGACTAATTAATATTAGCCCACCCATAATTATATTCTCACATCATTTAATTTATTCGCTCATCTATAACCTTGCTAATATGTTGCTAATTAAAATGTGCAGCTATAAAACATCGACTAATTACTGCTACATAATATAATATGTATCATAATTTAATTGTGCGTTTAACGAAAATCTGACAGTATATGACAGTATAACGCACATTTAGAAAATAAATATCATTTAACATTTATGTATTTTAGGTCCCGCATAATTAAAATTAATTTTATACAACCGCACATTTATTAGTATTAGAAACCCCTTTTCTACACAAACCGAAAACGTAAATTTAGTAAGAGAGAATTTTAAACTATTTGTGTTGACGTTTTTATGTATATACATGAAATGCGCGCGCGATGACGATTTGAATAAAAATATAGCGGCGCCTCATTAAAATTTCAAATCAAAACCATCATAATATAATGTATTACGTAATATAAATATGTACATTAGTGATTTTCTAAAACATGTGTTAACATTTATTAACAGGTTAATTAGATAGGAGTATTTTATATAAGTGACACTAGAAGTTTCGACTACCTCCTTATATTATACATATAAGTAAAATACATAATAGGAAAATAATTAATTAAATTTTATTGCAGTAACTACAAATTAAATTTATTTTCCAAAATTTATGAAAAATCTTAGTATTCACATACTCTCTTTTCATATACGTGAATGTTTTTCTTAATTATGATTTAAATGTTATACATAATTTCATGTAAAGAACAGCATCATTTATGTACCTCTTGTTTGTAACTCTCGGAGGGATAAACGTATAATAAATATGTGTATTGTGTATATATTAATAAATTTCATTAGAGATAATTAAAATATTTTTTTTTAATTAGACGACTAATTGGGCCGCACACATTTTAATTTGTTTGAAAGGGTTAGGAAAATTAGACGCTTAAACTTTCATAAAATTCAAACGTAATTTAGTTTTTAATTAGTCAAGATGCTGAAACTTGAAAGTTATAAAATATTTAACGTAATAGAAATATTACGAGACAAGATAGTTAAATGGATCATAGCATTTGTTGTAAAAAAATGGATCATAGCATTTGTTGTATTCGGACACAGCTTGCCCGTCATCGAAATCTGCCAAACCTTTAAACGCTCGCCGAAGTCGGTAACAATTTCAAAACAGATAAGGAAATAAAAATATTCATCATCTTAAAAAACACTAATTAACTTGGTGTTTATTTACTGAATAGTTTAGTTGGAAAGTTGAGTAGCGATATTCATTATTATATCTCGATACTTTACTAGTTTACAAAAAGCTATTTAGTCTGTCGGCCACTTGTTACTACAAATCATTGATGACAGTTCCGTAGCTTTCTCATATTAATAAGGCTCCAGAGCCCCCATTAACATGACTTATTGATTTTTTTTTTTCAAAATTACATTTCTCGACTTGAAATATACGTGAATTGTGATTTTCAGAGAAATCGGGCCACTAGAACATAGTTCGGGTTTTAATGGGATAATAAAGGGTGTTGCCCGTTAATCTTCTATAGAAAGGTTGGTGCATAACGTTTAGTTTTCTCTTAAATTGTTAATATGCGATTTTTGGATCTTTGAAGAATTTAGTATATGAGGTGTACCTCATGGGGCTTCCAACAACAAATTGTCATAAAACATTTAGTTTTTTTGGACATACATATAAATCAAATAAATTACTTATACATACTTAAATCTTGTAAATGGTTATAGTAAAATTAATCTAAAACTTGTGTTTTGTACAATTGTATTTTGTGTCAATCTTAAACATTTTTTATTGTTTCATTCAACATGCCAATTCACAAAAAAATTGTAAATCCTATGTGCGATTGTCAGGATAAATGAAGCGTTCCCGGAAAACTTTGAAACACGTAACATAAATTCGGCTGCTTAAATTCTTCTTGCACTAAATTTCGGTGCGAATTGATTATGCAATAAAAACACCTTAATTATCTGGTTGGTGCACCTGGCATATTTAAAACGTTACTGTTAATGATTTTTGTAACACAAAAAACTTGGCATCGAGTGCAGTAATCCATAGATTTGAGTATAGAAAAATTATTTTATCTTGAATTATGATATCACCTTAAGTGAGATTGATATGAAATGCAACTAAAGTAGACATGATATGAAATGCAGTAGATGTCTCTTTGAATTCATCTTGAGTAAAAATTACCAACATATCGTCATTTTACGAGTATACAGAAAATTTGAAACTTGATCATTAAATTATGATTATTGATTGATAATTCTGATACAAAACATATTAAAATATTTAAATATGGATTGAAGTGTGATTTTGATTCTTGGTGTAAAATAAAGATATATCGAATTTCACGGCCAAATGGGAAATTTTCTGTTCAGGCATTTGCGAAGCAAGTTCCCATTTGCATAATTCATAATTCTAAATATTATAGTAACCAGAAATACCGTAGTATTTTCAAACATTTTATAAACTTAAAACATTTTATAACTACATATATGGTTTCGATTTGAATGCATTGAAATTATTCGCAAACGGAATTTTTTGTATCATTTAGTAGTATTTGTGTGTTATTTTTATTTGTATATGTGCCGTTTTCCAAATTAAATCTTTTAATAACAACATAAATAAAACTAATTTTACAAGAGATTTTTGGTTAATGACCACTTAACCATTTTGGTTAATTTAAGAACGACAGCAAAACTAAAATCTACAAAGGAAAAGCACGACGCAACGAGTTTCCCTATTAAAAATATTCATTATTTTCTGGGAGCAACAATTTAAACCAATTAAAACAATTTCCTATAATAAATTAAAATGAAATTGAAAAATGGCGATATTTACTATTAAAATCATCCTACGGCTATTTATTAGCACAACATTTTGACATTACAAAGTAATGTTTGTTTTTTTTTTTTTTTTTTTTTTTATTTGCTTAGGTCGACTAGCACTTATAGCTGTATATGGCCAGGCAATGTATTTTTATCAATTATATATGTTTTTATGTGTATCCAGTCGTAACTTTCGTTACCACCGGGAATCGAACCCGAGACCCTGTATACATACAACAAGCGTTCTATCCACTGTGTTACAGAGGGCGACAATCTTTGTTTTCAAAACAAACAAGCTGCAAAACAAAAAATGGCTGTCAATTTTGCTTTGTTTTATGCAGGGTTGAATTTTTCCTTATATAAAATAAGGGAAATTTTCCACTTTTTGAGCAAATGCAAAATTTACAATGCCCGACTACTTTCGATTGCAAATCGCTTTGTAATTTTTTTATGTGTGTGTGTATAAAAATGTATATACCAATACGGAATTTTTATGAATGTGTGCTATCGAAGAAAACGATTACAAATAATTGCAAAGCAATATCAAATGGAAACGCAAAGTAGAAAAGAAACATATTAGATGTGTATTGCTTTGGTAAAACTAAGCGGGTTTAGTTTTTCGATGCATTTGGCTTTAGTTTTTCGATGCATTTTAATTTTTCTGTGTTTTTAATAAAACATTTATATTTCAAATTTTGATCGTGTGATTATTTTAAATATAAATACATTAAACAAATAAAAAAAACAATTAAAAATGACCGATTTGCGGTCTTTTTCACAGCAACACTACTATTAATTAAGGCCTCTAACTGCAATTAAAATTTGCAGTATCTTTTCCATTCAATACTTCATATGCACTTCACGTCTTGCTCGACTACAAAATACAAAAAAGTATTAAATCGATTTTTATAAAAGAAAACTAATTTATTAATTAAATAATATTAGTCATACATGCCACTGTTCATATATTAAAATTATAACTTGATATAGTAGATAGTAGGAGGAGAAGCCGAGTTAATACGTAACAACTAATTTAAGTATTTTGCATTTATACCAAATGTCGAATTCTGTGGTCACAAAATTCTGCAACGATAAAACTACAACCTCTTGTCTTAAAAATAATCACTAAAAACATTTAGAAATATTCTGCCATCTTTATTTTGCATAACGTCCTAATGGAAATTAAATTAACTCTAATATTTTACGTCGATTGTCGCATTTTTTAGCAAGTATGTCGACATACATATAAGTGGCGCCTTTTCAAACTAAGCAAAAAACCTTATTTCATTAAATACCATATACTGTTTATGGACAACTAAATCATGCAAATGGACACATATTTCAGGTTATACAAATTTAATTCAATATTAATTTAAAAACATATATTTTATTTTAAGTGATGCATAATGTACCTTAAATTCAACATTGGCTTAGTAAATTTCAAAATACATGGCAAAGTTTAACTTAAACTTCCCTCAAATGCAACGTTTGAGAATACGGTTTCCGATGCACATGGAGGACGATATGATTATTTTTGCCAATTAAGGAGAGCAAAAAATATTAAAATTGAGTAATTAGTTAGTTTTAAATTAACGAATCCTATAAATTATAAACCCTACAAAGTTTTCTTTCGAAATTTTATTTTATAGCTAATAAGAATAACTTCAAAACTATTGACGGTAAATTTCTATGAAAACTATTAAAATGGTATGTTTTGTTTAAATCAAATGTAAAATTTATTTGTATAGATTTCTCACTACACATCCTCACTGTGTACCACTCTTTAATCAGCAGTTTTCACTCTGGTAGTAAGGCCCGTTGCACATTTCAGGTAAGCTAAGCGAGAAACGTAGTTTCTATTAGCATAGTTTAGTTAGCACAGCTCATTCCGCTGCACATTTGAGCTAATTACATCGCTCACAATACCAAATACAACAATACTCAAATGTCATCCAAATTTCAATTGTTATAAATATATACACAATAGTACCAATGTATGTGCGAGCGATTTAGTCGACTTTTGTACTCCAAAGAACAAATTTTCATCAAAATATTCGTGGGTTATGCAATTTAAACGGGTTATACAATATATTTACGCGTCTTTATTTACTGGAATTTGTATCGTTTCTATCAATAGTCACGAGTATGACAATATTCGATTCAAATAAAAACAAAAATTGTTATGTAAGTGTATTGCATAACTCATTTAAATTGCATAATCCACGAATATTTTGATGCAACATTTTTCTTCTGTTTCGTTACTCTTTATAAATTACATACTCTTTGCTTAAACACAATATTTGTGCAGCTTGCTATGTTGCTTGCTGGGTTGAACTACAAAAACGATTAAAAGAAACATTTGAATTATTCAACTAGAATCATCTATTATTTAAAAGATGCACGATGCTCAGCCACCTATGGTTGAATAGCCTAACATCCAAAATAATTCCCAGTGAGTAGTTATTTAGTTCCCAATATCCCCACAAGCGCCACATACAAGAAAATGAAATAACTGTCAACCATATGACAGTATCTCTTGTGTATTATTTTGAGAAGAAAACAAAAGAAAAAATTCATACAACTGAAGCGAAAATTGTATTTCTCTATTTTCCTCCATACACAAATAAAAGATATTTTTTTTTATTATTTATAAATTCGAAATTTTATTTATAGATATCTATTTTTTGTTATAATATACTCGATATTATTATGTATGTGATATTTCTTTCTGTGTAGAGACGGTCGCATCTTCTCCGCACTCATCATCGGACATTCGTTTTCACCAAGAAAAATTCGCACAAAAGTCAAATCGAGTTTTATTAAAAGAAAATCATTACAATTAAATTTAGATAATGTAAAATCGTGCTGTGAATTGTGTGTTGTGTGCTTTTAGTGAAGTATTTTAACGGGGTCCAATCGCTAGTGCGACGTGCGTATCAAACAATAAGATCTCATCGTCTTGGGAATTTTCATTTCTGTCATCATCCATCACAAGACATCTAGACAATAAATACTGATACGGGTGGTGCAAAAGTAAAATATACATAATAGAAATGTCGTCGCTTCGGGAGATAAATTTATTTAAGCTCACCGAAATTATATCGAACGGGACGACCAAAATATCGACAATCGGTGAATACAACGATTTGTATGAGGTGCTGTGCTTAGTGCAAGAGAACAACGAGATTGTTCTTAGGCGAACAGATAAATTTGGCAAAATCTCACTCAAATTATTGTGTTGGTTTGCTGAAGGGAATCGGTGCATACAGGATATATGCTTTGAACCTCAGGGACCTCATATTCTAGTATTATGTAAGTATCTCGTTTGATTCCGTCTGATAGTTAAGATAAAGTTCGTTGGCCTTTAATATGGGATATCGCAATTCACGATATGAAAGAGAGTCATTGTGGTAGAGAAACTGTATGCTCTGTTGTTGTTTCTTATCTCTCCTCTTATCACAAGACTTTGCAAAATCTTTTGGTGTTTTGTTCATCGATAATTGACGCTAATTCGAAGATACATCATAACCCAAATTTTGTTTTGATTTAAATACAGTCTAAACTCGATTACTACATTCTTCCTTATTGCTACCTATAATTTTATACATACTAATATTATTTTATCTACGTTTAGGTTACGACAATACACTTCACACAGTATCGCTGGACATTCTATTTGAAGAAATTGCCCAGACCACATCACAAATCATAACATCATATATCATCCCGTTTATTGGGCCGCACGAGTGTCCCAACTCAAAAACATGCCCAAATAATTTCGACAACAATAACACATCAAACCGTTCAAGTATTTCATGTCGCTCCAACGAGGACACCAGCAGCTATGGTGAATCGGCTAAAAAAATCGAAGAGTTACTCAAAAGTAGTACAGCAATGAGCATTAGCGGAGGCAATATTGGAGCAACACCACCGAATCATGAAAACGATAGTCTTACGGCGAGTGTCGATAAAGAGGAGTCGGATGTCGAAGTGATTTCCGATAAGAGTTTCGATAATGTTGATTTGAGCAAAAAGCTGAGCAAAGAATCGACTTTCGATGAAAGTAAAACATATTCAACGAGTTTGGAATCGAGTTCGTATCCGTGCCCATATCCAACTTGCTGTATATGGTGGCAAACATTGGCGCAAGAAAGGCGTGCAATTATTGGATATTCGGACGGGACGATTTGCTTCGTAGGATTAACACCAAACTGTCCGTTCATCGCGAACACCTCAATCGAGAAGAGCTCAATCGCACGAATGGTTATATGCAAAGACAGCTGCCTCGAAATAATTTCGCTTATGATTACAACATCGATAAATGAGCAGTGGAAATTAATGCTCGAACAAAAGGCGATCGGGTACTGTTTTCCTGGTGATGCCGTGCACTTCACTATAGACTTATCGCTAAACTCAAAAGAAAAAGAGGTTGTGAAATCCCAAACCACCGAAATTGATGATGATTGGCAATTTTTGATTAATTTAATTGAAAATAATCAATCTGCTGATTCTTCGGGAACACCAAGTACCAGCAATTCATTTAGTCGTCCCCCATCTGACGCCGAATCAGTTTCATCCACAAGTTCGTCGCAAAAAGCGGAATCTGAACCGGTTGGTCTAATACCTACGGCTCGGGCCCGACTTGCTTCGCTTAAAGACTTGGGCGCGAAAAAAATTGGTGCCCTAAAAATGAAATTGGCAGAGAGTCGTATGAAAAATACCGAAAAATTAGTAAAACATAAAATTGAACCGACCGCTTTAGCAGTAATCGATTCGCCTGGACAGTATCCAGAAATATTGACGACCCCTTCCGGGCCATTCTTCAGTGTCCAGTGCATCAATAATAAATATTTGTTAACTGCCCTGCACACCTATTCGGACACGTTATCCGTGCACAGTATGGACATAACCCTAATCCCGCTATTTTTATACAAAATCCCGAAGAACTGCAAAACCGTATTACTAACCAAAAATCTTCTATACACGATTCAAACCGTATATAGTGAAACACAAGCGGATGCCACAAACGAAATCGTAAATTTAGTCGAATCATGTGAAAATATTACACTCGACGATCAAAAATCAACGAATGTATCACCAGTTGTGACGACGCCAACCACTATATCGACCGATTTAAGTCGCGAAGTTAGTGTCGTCAGTGTGATAAGTTGCCGCATGGCTTCGACCAAAATCGATAACGATTGTGAATTCAATGAGAAAGCTTTACTTGCCCAGTTCTCATTTCCGAACGAGCGGATTATAAATATTCATCGGCAGATTTCCACCTATGACAAAGACTTGATAAATGACCTGCAAAATTATAATAATGAGCCCACAACTAAGGCAACCGATGAGCATGGCAGTGAGTTTTACTATCTCAAGGAGTATAATAATATACGGTCAAAATTGGAGGAGTCGGAAAATTTTGATGTGACTGATGTTAAAGTGATGGCGAATAAATTTCCTGAGGTGGAGTACGAACGGTGCTATATTGTAACGGATCGGAAGGTGTACAGTGTCGATTTAAGGTAAGTCGAATTTAAATTTGTTCTTTATTTATCACTTTAATCCGCTCCGCGGTTCCTATAAAATTTTGTTCTGAGCTATCAGTTTGATAGTTGAAGAGGACTATCACATTCCCCAACATTGGATTGTAGAATAAGCAGCTACTACGTTCTGTTTTGTTAAGAGTTCCTTCTAAAATTTCCATTTTTCTTTTCCATCACTTCATTCAATTTTCATGTTGAATTAAAGAAACCAAACCAAATAAGCCGAATTAGAAACCAAATAAGCCGAATTCGTTCAAGAATTAAGTTTAGCCAAATTCCAGAAATTGGATCAATTTTCATTTAAGAATTCAATTCTTCCCGACATACAGATTTGATCTTAATCTATTGTGATATGATCGAATTCCATCAAACATGGTAAAATTCCTGAAATTCTTGCCCCGGTGGCAAAATGGCCAGCATGCTTGCTCCAGCGACCGGAGGTCCCGGGTTCGATTCCCCGTGGTGACAAGGAAAAAATTTCACGGCTGGTTTAGGTTCAATGAATTGAATGAAACCTCATTTGGGCGGCCAAATCCCTTGATGGGAGGGATATAGTGCCAGAGAGAGAGAGAGATAGGGAAGTCAAGAAACGGTAGAGTTCCGTTCAACCTAGCCAAATTCTAGAACTTCGTTCAAATTTCGTGGAAGAATCCCAATTCTTCATCTTACACCAAATTTGGTCAGTTCAAAATTCTAAAGAACCGAATTCGTCAAGAAACTTTCAAGCTCCATTCAACTTAGCCAAATTTCAGAACTTGGATCGATTGTCATAATAAAATCCCAATTCAACCTGGCATAACAATTTGTTTATAATTTTTTGAAATACGAGTTTCATCAAAAATTGTAAAATTCTAGAAGATTCTGCGTTTTAGAATTACAATTTCGATTGAACCCTATGAACGTAATTTGATCATCATAGTCTGTAAAGATGTAATGCTTTCTTCGAGCACCATAATCTGTCAAGAAACAGTCGAGTTTCATTGAACTTTGCCAAATTCCAGCCAACTTCGTTTAATTTTAATGTAAAATCTCAATTCTACCCTATGCTCCGGATTTGATGATATTCTGTTAAGGATCAGCTTCCATCCAACATCGTTCAAAAGTTCAGAAATCCCAAAGTCGGTAGAAAGAACGGTTGAGTTACATTCAAATTTGTCAAATTCCAGAACTTCATTCGATTTAAATGTAAAATTCCAATTCTAGCCTACAGATCGGATTTGAACATAATTTATTGTGATAAGACGGAGTGGTCCATCCCAATTCAACCTGAATCTGTCAAGAAACGGAATACCCTTGACAATTTGGTGCCAACCGAAAATATGAGGTTTGGCCGAATCACGGAATATATTTTTCCATCCCATAAACCTTGGTTAGGTCATACGTTGGTTTCTGCTACCTTAAACCGCTGCAAAATTATTTTGATTCCACACCATTATCTTTAAATATTCATTAAAATCTCTTCGAATTTCTCCCCCCATTATCCTTAATTTTGAGGCATAAATTTTATACAGTGTATGTTTATCTGATGATGAGCTATGTAATTTATATCGCGTTCGGTCTAATTTCAGCACATACCCTCACAATCAATTTTTGAACTTTGCAAATGCCACCCAATGGTCGCTGTGCGAAGATTTTTGTAACACATTCAATGTATCGTTGCCGCAGTGTATCGAATTTGCTGGAGATGTCGCCCTCAAACGGCAAAAGGTGACCCAAGCCCTATTAACGTACAACATTGCAAAGGTAAGCGTGTTTTTAAATCAGTTATTTGTCAACACCTAATTTTGTTTAATTATCTTGTAGATCCCACCGATTTACACCGCTATGAAATTGGCAATGTTCTGCGAGTGTAATGCCCTTATGCACCTATGTGCAATGGCCTTAAAAATGACGTATATAGTCAAAAGTAAATACCCGATTAGTTACCACATCAAAGAGATACTTAAGACTGCGGATAAAAGAATCGAGCATTACACAAAGTGTAAAATCGAAATTCCGAAGCTGGTCGAGAAGCCGATCAATACGGGCAAAAGTTGTAGCGACTTCAATTACGATAGTGACGAAGCGAATTCGGATATAAAAATATCGAATACGTCTCTATTCCATCTCTCGAACTACCTATTCTTGACGCTAGTCGAGCGCGGCATTCGAGATCGACAATTTCTACCACTGTGGAATTTTTTGGCGACCAACACCCGGTACCACTCGTATTTAGCGAGTGTGGTACTATCCGAGAGTGGACTATATTCGAGCGCCATTCTACTAGCCAGGACCCGTGGTGTTGCACTAACCGTATTCTATTGCCTTGTAAAAATTGCGCACACAAATCCCGATGAGTATTTCGATCTGAATGTCGTAATGTACAACCTCTCGGACGAAATGTTTATGGAATGCATTACCTATTTGTATACGATTGCTCGGGACTATTTCGAAATTGTGAAGAAAAATATCGATTCGTTTAATATCGAGTTGCTTGAGAGGCTTAAAATTCAGATTAATCCGTTCAACGAAGTTTACCGGCCGATTATAGTGAAAATTAGTTGCTTGTACGCGCATGGTGATGAAACCGATATGTATCGCAAGGAATATATCGATTGGTATAAAAGTTTTATTGAAACATACATCATAATACTGATCAAATTGAAGAGTTTACGGAACCCCGAATCAAATTTTTTGCATGGTCTGGACACGTTCCAAATAAAGTATGAAGAAGAATTGAATGCCGCCGATATTGATTATGCTGAGAAATTCGGGGCTGGATTTTCGTACGGGGTTTGTATTGTAAATCGGATACCATATATGTGGGGATTCAATGGGATCCATCCAAATTTTGATGTTAAATCACTGGATTTGGATAAATCAGAACCGGCACATGCTCCGAAGGAGTTGTCATTCTTTACAGATTTAAATTTGAATACGCTGTCGGTGAAGTGTGGCAGGGCGCATTTTCTGTTAAAAACTACTAGTGGGGTTTGTTTTTTTTTTGTAAATTTCTACCCAAATATTTTTGTATTAACTATTTCCTTTCTTCCAGCTCTACTCAGTGGGCGGAAACAATCTCGGTCAACTAGGAATTGGAAATCATATGTCAATGAGCCCACACCCATCGCTAATTCGCGCGTTTGAGAGTAAAAGGATCGAAATGATCTCAGTTGGTCAATATCACAACGGTGTAGTAGCAAACGGTAAACTGTACACATGGGGTTGGGGAATATTTGGTCAACTAGGTCACGGAAACATCGAAAACGCATACCAACCAAAGGTAGTGAAATTCTTCAATGATAAAAAAATTAAGCAAATCGCTTGCGGCTACTCGCACACCTTAGTATTATGTGCCGATTCTCTATACGTTTTCGGCTCGAATCATTTTGGTCAGCTGGGGTTGGGCCAATACGTTCCTGGTAGTTTAATGTACACGGTCGACGAGGCGTATCACGGGAGTTTACGAACATCACTCAAGCGGATGTTGATTCCTGTTAAATTCGATCTGGACTATGATGACGAGATCATAACACTAATCCATACTCACTACTTCTCGAATATGGTGGTAACGAACAAAAACAACTTGTATGTGTGGGGGCTCTCGCCCCAATCATTGAGATTGGCCTCGCAGGCCAAAAAACGGGCGATACAATCGCAGAAACAAGAGGAAGAGAATAAAGCGCAGCAGGCACAACAGCAGACGGAAAGTAGTGAGGACGATGCTAAATTATCACAATCGGAAGAAGAACTAGACGTTGGTGGTGGTTCCGCGCAAAGTGGAGACGACGATAAGGAGACGGTTGTAATTGTGGATGAATCGTGTGAACATTATTTCCCGAAACAAGTGGATACGGCGGATGTAGAAGGCGATATAATCGAAGTCTCATCTGGACTGTATCACTATGCTCTCATGTCCTCCAAGGGCCAACTATACACGTGGGGTAAAAATTTAGAACGACAATTGGGTCACGACGGATCCCGCAGTGATGTTCCGAAGCCATGTCGCCTAGAAACAATCGAAAATCCACTTCACGTTCAGTGTGGTGGTGATTTCACCCTAGTTATGACCACAGACTACACAATCAAAGCATTCGGAAATAATAACAGTGCACAATGCGGGAAAGAAGTGTCATGGAAAGATTATAGTGGTCGGCTTGTTCGATTACGATCGTCGAAACGGCTCGTTCGAATTCCAGATGGTAGCCAATATATTCAGAATCCGATCGAGATTCAGTTACCGCGACAAAATCCCGATGAATCGGACACAGTAACGTACCTCAAAAATATTCCGAAATACAAAAAGGAATATTTACGCAAGAGTAATTTACAGGATACCTTACTCGAATTGGAAACGTGTAACGGGACCATCGATTCGAATTTAAATGAATTGTGTAGCGATGCCGGCGATATAGACGCCGGTAGTGATGATGGTGGCACGCTTGTGAATCACGATGAATGTGTTACCACTGATAATAGTATTTCGATTGTACACAATTTATCATCGGTGTACGATCCGATCGAGGTAAATAATTCGCGTGATTTGAACGAGCTAATTCACTATTGCCTGTACATTTTCAATGGGCTGTACAATGAAAATAATATTAACGAGAAATTGGGTGCGAACCAGATAGAATACAAAATTAGAATTCTAATGTTAGAGTATAGATTTCTAGAGGCATTTAAGCTAGCAATAAATAGTAATGATAGTAACACAAATAATAATAACAGTACATTTATGACACCACTAAAAGTTATCAAAATTTTTGAATATTTTACAAAAGACGCGCAAATCTTTCCGATGCCCATCGAGAGCTTAAAATTTTTTATCTACGAACTTTTTCTCACATTCATCAGTAATAAATATTCGCTAATCATTTTGGAGGAATTCCTGTTAGCCAATTTGGATTTATATCTCATTCACATCGCATATGTCCTATTTTTTAATAACAACAACAATACGGGCGCAATTACAATTAACAATTATAACAACAACAATAATAATAATGTAGTTAATAATAATGTGAATACGGCAGAATTAGAGCGACGAGTGCTCGAGAAATATAAATATTTATTTATTGAGAATAATTTCGATGAACAGACCGAGCCGTCAAAATTAATGGTGGCCTCAGGGGCCAATTCAATGGAGAAGAGTGAATTGATATTTCGGTCGGTGTCGTCGAAATTTTGTATTGTAATTTGTCAGAAAATGATTGAATTGAATATTGAGGATTAAATCGTTCGAAGGCACATTTCTGATCGAGACGTCGACATATCAAATCGCGCCTTGAGTACACTTATCTAGTCCCCCCGAAGTTTTTGTTTTTTATTTAGTTTATTGTTTTTTTTTTTTGGCTATGATTTTATTAAAGCAATACATAATTATTATTTTGGTGTGCCGCGATCACTTACCCACTTTTACTTAAGTATTTCTATGTAGATTTTATTTACCAATTGATAAAGATTATAATTTATTTTATTTAATAGTATTTCTATCTAACCCCCTATATTTAGCTACCTATATAAATTTATATAATATATAAATATTAATAACTTAAATGTATAAATACTTAATAAAAAAAAGAATGTTGATATTATATACAGAATTACTTAATAATACTTAAAACTTAAAGGAATGTTATATAAAATACAATTTGTTTGATAAATAAACCTATATTTGAAAATTAATTTCCACAAGGTTCCAATATAATTTGTTGCGGATAGGAATATGTATATACCTGGAACCGGTTCCTATTAAAACAGGATAGTTGTCGTCTCGCTCGGTGTTGTTTGTCAGGATTAAGATTGGTTATGGTGGTCTACAGCACTACACTAAGAAACCACTTCATGATCAATTCAAATAGAGCGTTCTTCTTTCGGAATTCACTTTCCTACGAGGTGTGTTGGTCCGATTGAGCTTAGCCTCCACCGAAAAAATTTCGGTTTGCTTTCTTTTTTGGTTTGTTTTTTTAATTTATCGAAATTTAAACGTCGAATTCGGAAGGTTCCGCTTCCTCCGCAATGAATGAGGATCAATTTATTGAAGCTACTACGGCAGATTCGCGGTTTCAGTTCACATGTTCTCACTTTTCAAAATTCTTTAAATAATGATTTTAATAATCTAGTAATTTCGCAACCTTTGGAACGATTTGAAGTCAACCCTCTTTGTATGGGTAGATTCCCACTGTCTGTTTTTCTATTTTAAAATTGCAATTTTACGTCTAAAATGACTAAATTTTCACATGCAGTAGAAGCGTTGGACTTCCGATTGCATGATCAATTCGCAGGTAAAGGTTCACTTCTTTATACAGTATTTAAAGTAGACATGCGGTTGGATCCGGTGTCTATTCCTATTTTTGATGGACGGCTAGAGAATTGGCTTATGTTTAAGGACATGTTCGAGACGCTTGTGCATAATCGCACAGATTTAGCCACGAATCGTCTACTCGATCTGCCTGATTCAGCACCCGATCAGCAACGAGCATTGCAAGACATCATCGACTGCACCCGCAGTACATTGCGAGCATTGTCAGTCCTGAATTTACCAACGGATATGTGGGACGCGATAATTTATCCCATTCTATTACGAAAACTGCCAAAGGCTGCAAGCGGTTAATGGAAAATGAGCCTTTCGGATGAAGCACTGCCGAAACCGGATGATATGCTTGTATATTTCGATCGACGGGCATTGAATATGCCCTCAACAACTGCTTGGACAGATGTACAACTAAACATTGGACGACGTCCATTCTAGTGAGGGATTCACGCAAATGTGGCTGCGACAAATCCACGCAACGCAGAAGATCGCTTCAGTGTACAAATACCATTTCGTCCTGACGCCCGGGCCGAGCACTGGAAAATTCTCATCAGCTAGCGCTGCGACAGTTTTATCAGTTGGAACGAAGGCTGTATAGTGATTCCGAATTACGAACCAAGTATGTGAAGTTCATGCAGGAATATGTTGTCTTAAACCATATGGAAGCGGTGGTTGATTCTCGAAGCGATCCTTCTCAATCATATTATATCCCACATCACGCTGTCATCGAGAAGTTTAAAGTGGTATTCAACGCGTCAGCCAAAACAAGTAACGGTGTGTCACTGAACTATATACAACTGGTTGGACCACAACTGCAAGACGTCCTTGTGAATATCATATTTCATTTCCGTAAACGGAGAATTGCCATTACTGGTGATGTGGAGAAAATGTTCCGCCAGGTGGAAGTTGATCCATTCCATCGTCAATAGAAGCAAATATTGTGGCGGGAATCACCAATGGAGCCGCTGCAGGCATATCAATTGAAGACAATTACATACGGTATGGCATGTTCACCATACCTCGCTAAGCGTTGAATCATTTCCTATGTTCCATTTAACAATAAGCGTTGAATCATTTCCTATGTTCCATTGTATTTGACTTTTGTAGCTAATTTCACTTCTGTACGAACCATCATAATCAAGTAACATGCGAAAACATCATAAAATAAAATAAAGGAAGTTTTATAAAAATAAAATTAATTTAGAATTATCCGTGTTTCATTTTTCAAGTTATCAGCTCTGTTTAGGATGAAGAATACTGATATTTTGGAAAAATTAAGTCAGATTAATTGGATAAATTGATTTTCGGTGTTGTGAAATTCACATACGGTAAAAGATGGCGTCAGCTGAGTCAAAATACAGCATTTCAAAGCTAAACGGAACAAATTATTTTGTGTGGAAATACAAAATGCTTCTTAAGGAAAAAGGTTTATGGGTCATCAATGAGGTACAACCATCCAGTTACAGCAGCGTGGACAGCAAATGATGAAAAGGCACATTCAACAATTACATTGAATGTAGAAGACGATCAAATTCATCACATCGTCGGTGCAGATTCAGCAAGATGTACATTTAGAATTCTTAAGGAGACGTAGAATCAAACACGTCAAGCAATCGTGTGCACATTTTGAAGTTAATCATGCAACAGCGGCTTGATGAAGGCGGAGATGCGAAAAAACACGTAAATTGCATGAACGAGCTGTTTCGAAAGTTATTGGCGTTTGGTGCAGATTTTGGCCCGGAATTTTTTATGAGTGCTACACGTTGGAAAGCTTCTTTGCCACCAAGCTATGACGGTTTGGTAACGATGCTCGAGAGTAAAAAAGAGGGTGAATTGACGCTCATGTTGGTTAAATCAAAAGTTCTCGCTGAATTCAAAAGAAGAATGGATCGGGGTGGAACAACGGATGACACTGCATTAAAGATTGACTCATCAAGAGCAACGAAAGGTCAAAAAGGTGAAAATAAAAAGTCTGGGTGCTATTTTTGCAAAAGAAGCGGTCACATCAAAAAGGATTATCGAAAATACAAAGCCTGGCTCAACAAAAAGGAAGGAAGTGATCAGAAGGCGCATGTAGCGAAAGATGAAACAGAATAACTGTTTGTGACACATCAAGTAGGTGATGGCTGGATTGTCGATTAGGGTGCTACGTGTCACATTGCCATAAGGATACTTTCACCAATATCGACATGAATTTTAGTGATAAAGTAAGCGTTGTAAGTGGTCAACAATTAACAGCTGCGGGTAAATGCACAGTTAAGGTCGATTTTCTGAACGAGGAAAATCAAAGTGTTCCAGTAAGAATCACAGACGTGTTGCTAATGCCATATCAAGGGAAATTTGCTTTCAGTCAAAAAGCTAATGGAAAAAGGTTTTCAAGTAAATTTCAAAGGCAACAAGTGTGAAATAAGGGAAAACGGTAAACTTTACAGACTAAAGGAACCTCAAAAAGTTTACTTGGTCGAAAAGGAATCCAATGGCTGCATACATTATTTGCATAAGGTTCTAGGCCATAGAGACATCAACTTCAAGGAGGGTACAGCGGATTGCGAAATCAACTCCAAGTGCAGAGTGTGTCTCGAAGGAAAAATTACTCGAATCAAGTTTCCGGTCAAGTCGAGTAATAGAGCAGTTGCAGTCATGGATCTAGTTCATTCGGATGTTTGTGGTGGATTAAAAAGGTTCAATTCGGAAAGAAACCTAAGTGCATCCATACTGATCGAGGAGGAGAGTTCCTCAGTAATGAATTCGTGAATTATCTAAAGTCCAGCGGAATTCAAATCCAGTGAACTTACTGCGTACATACACCTCAACAAAACGAAACAGCGGGACGCAAAAACAGAACGTTGGTAGAAATGGCTCACATGCTAATTGATGCAGGTCTAGAGAAAAAGTTTTGGGGTGGCTGTAATGATGGCTAATTATGTCCAGAATCGTTTGCCAACAAAGGGTACAGAGACAACTCCTTGTATGGCTGGTTCTAGAAAAGTTCGAATGTGCAATACTTCAGTAAATTCGGATCAGAATGTTATGTGCATGTACCAAAGCAAACAAGGCGCAAATTCGATTCAAAGGGTGTGAAAGCAGTGCTGGTCGGTTATGATTACGAATCAAAGGCATATCGTTGTTACATTCCGGAAACCGATCGAGTGACAGTTAGTCGAGATGTTCAGTACATCGAAAGGGGCCATTTGTTACCTATCAAGTCCAGCAAAAATTACCAACATTAACAAATTATGAACAATTCAGGGTTGAACAACTTTGAAGATGCAGAAAACGATCCGTACAAGAGGGATTAGTTTATAGAAGTTCAGGAAGAGAATCCAATACAGGATCAAGTTCAGAATGAAGATGAAGAGCAAGCTGTTAGTCTAGTCGAACATAACGCGCTGACAAAGGAATTCCACCAAAGACACTTTTTGACGAAATGAACGTGGTGAATTCAGTAATTCAAGAACCAAAGTGCTACGAAGAGGCTATCAAGTGTGATCAAAAGAGGCTGTGGATTCAAGCAATGACGGATGAGATGAAGTCATTGATGGAGAATTAAACAGGGGAGCTTGTGAAAATTCCAGAAGGTGCAAATCTATAGTTGGCTTCAAGTGGCTTTACAAGCTAAAGTGCAATTCAGATGGAGAAGTAGTCAGACACACAAGGCAGGGTTTGTCGCTCAAGGTTTTTCGCCGAAATACGGTACTGATTATGATCAGGTGTTTGCTCCATAGTTGCTCGTCAAACTACGTCTCGAACATTGCTTACAGTGGCAGCAACCAAGGACATGAAGGTTTATCATCTACCACTAGCGACATAGACTCTACGATCCAACGTACATATTGGCCCCAGCCATCGTGAAGATAAAAATATTCATTCAAGTTTTATTGCGTGAGCAACTTGATTGGGATACACCCTTACCGGATGAACTATGAACGCATTGGCTGACTTTTCGAAACGGTTTACAGCAATTGGTACATATCCGTGTTCCGCGTTGGCTTGGTGTGAAACCAGCTGCGACAATAACGCTTCATGGATTCTGTGATGCAAGCAGCAAGGCATATGCAGCAGTGATTTACATGCGGATAGACGATGCAGATGGGCACACAAGCGTTTCGCTAGTAACCGCAAAGACGAAGGTTGCACCAGTGAAATAAATTACAATTCCGCGGTTGGAGTTGTATGCGGCTCATCTCCTTGTAACCGTGATCAATAATGTACGAAGCGCACTACAACTGGAAGATGCGGGGTACACTTTATGAAGTGATTCAAGCATTGTATTATGTTGGCTGCGCAAACCAGTGGTGACTTTGAAGCACTACGTTTCAAATCGGGTGGGTTACATTCAGCAACATTTCGACATCCCTCGATGGTGGCACGTTCGCACAGAGCACAATCCAGCAGATTGTGCTAGTCGCGGAATCTTCCCCTCTGCACTAGAAGAGCATTCACTACGGTGGAATAAGGTCCTCCATGGTTATATACAATAAACCGACATACGCTGATGAACTCCCAACGCTGAAATCACCTGAAGGTAGAGGTCGTATAGCGAACAAAGTGCATAGTGGCTGTAAAATCCTTTGCTTTGATTTAATGAAGTAAATGTTTATTCGGATTACCACTGGTGAGGCCCGAATTAATAATTAACGTCTTGGAAGTATTAATTTTTACTACAAAACTTTATTTAATTTTTGCTTTTTATATACAAATTACAAAGTGCTGAGGTTACAATTATACAATTATACAGTAAAGAAAATGCTTAAATGGTATAAAATTTGACACTATATATAGTGTCAAATTTTATACCATTTAAGCATTTTCTTTGCAAAATATTGCATGTTAACCCTACGTGGAAACATGTGCTGTTAACCCTCTACGAAGCACCATGTTGAACTTGCTTCGACAGTGGCATCTGAGATGGAGGAATCGCTGCTTCTGCACATAGGCGAAGCACAAGATAATGCAAATTGCTTACACTCAATCCAATTTTGGATGCCAAGCAGATTCTACGTGTCGGTGGACGGCTGACTTACGCTGATATTCGATACGACCAGCGTCATCCGATGATTTTACCGAAGGAATGTTTATTGGCTCGGTTGCTGATTAATCACGCGCACACTGTGACATTACACGGTGGTATACAAGAAATGCTACAATATCTGCTAAGACGATTCGGGATTATTCATGGTCACGCATTGGTTAAAACATTTATCCACCAACGTGTTATTTGCAAGCGACACCAGCGAACAATGCAACAGCAACAGATGGCATCATTGCCCCGTTCACGTGTTCTGATAGCCACACCATTCACAAATACTGGGCTAGATTACTGCGGTCCTTTTAATGTTAGATTGGGCGGTCGACGTTCAACCACCACAACGAAAACATACGTAGTAATATTTATTTGTATGGCTACCAGGGCCGTACACATAGAGATTGCCGAAGATCTATCGACTCGAGCATTCCTAGATGTGTTCGATAGATTCACCAGCCGGCGCGGTTACTGTACAACACTTTACAGCGACAATGGTACCCAGTTTGTCGGTGCAAATCGGCTAATGCAACGCGATCTTCATGAATGGAATAATACTCATGCTCAACAACACATAGCGGTTGCTGGTATCAAATGGAAATTCATCTCTTCTGCAACACCGCACCACGGTGGCCTCGGAGAGGCCGCGGTCCGATCTGCTAAAAAACATTTAGTGCGGATCATCGGCAACCAACCTATTCAGTATCATCAATTGAACACGCTTCTAATACGAAACTGGCAGCGACTACAACGAATGTACCAATAGTTCCGGAAACGCTGGCATCAAGATTACCTTACTTTGCTACAGACACGTAGTAAGTGGGCACGGGCCGAGCCTGATCAAATTGTGATATAGTTTTTACACTATTTGTCGTAGGCACTTTGCGAAACACACTTACACTTAATAAACACATTTTATTAAACACTTATTTTTTATTTCGCAAAAATTAGATTTTTGAATATTTTAAATAAAAAATTTGTTCAAAAAGTTTAAAAAATCACTCGATCGATTTCGACTTGTTAGGTCATTATCAGGAGTACCTATCTACTGATTTGAAAAAGTAAAAATTTGTTACATATAGCAGAAAAAAACAAAAAATAAATAAAAGAAGGAGGGACAAAAAATGGCAATAAAAATTAATCTACTAACTAAGGAGGATAGCGAGTCTTTTTTTTCCATAAAATTTTAGCACGGCATACGTTATGAAAATAAAAATTAACATACAAAAATATACCCAATAAGTTTATTTTTTTGCCGTGAGATCCACTTATAGTTGTCTATAGGGTCATGTCATGTAACTTCTTCTTGTATATTATTGAGTAAAACTACCACTTCTACTTTTTCTTCTGTATGAAATACTTGTGTTTTTCGTAATTGTGTTCTTATAATTCTGAAATAATAACTTTACAACAGGTTGTGTGGGCCCAGAACGCGCGGTAACATAAACGAAAAGTAAATAATAGAAGTATAAAACAAGCGTGTGTCTAAAGTTAAAAGAAATAAAAACATTGATTTATTAAAATCAAAATTAAAACTAGAAGAAAATGGATAACCAGCGATGAATGTAAACTTAATGTCGATAAATTAGAAGGGCCTGACGACTGAGCAAAATGGAAATGGCATATTTCTATGGTGTTGCGCTCATATGTACTTGAAGATATGGCAAGCGCGAATGTGTTCAATTAAAAGCGGACTCAACAAATAATGATGAAAAAGCTGTACCTACCTATAAGCGGAGTAGTAGAAGGACGATGCTTAAGTTGCAAGTGCGTTAAGCAAACCGGTTACTCTGTGCTCGTGTTGACTTGTAAACATGCGACAGAAATCTGGGATAAATTACGTGCGCGTGTTGAACGTAGCAGTACGCAACGTCTGAATATGTTAATATAAGCGCACAAGTCGCTAAATTACAACATTTGTTCGTAGATTTGACAAATTAAGAAAACATAACGAAAGCAACCTGTCTGAACTAATATTGGTTGGCCGTATTTTATGGACATTGGGAAAAGAATATGATAGTTTTAAGGATCTTTGGGACACGATGTTATCAGAAAAACAAAATTTGAATCTACTCATAAAGAAATTATGTACGGTTGAACTTCGTGATCAAAGAAAAATAGAATCAGATGCATTCGTCGCATTCGGTGAATATAAAATGAAAAGAACCACGAATAAAACAAAAACATCAACGCAACGTGCAAAGTAAAAATTGCCTTGCAATAAATGTAAATAATTGGCCATTGAGCAGCAGAGTGTCCACAAAAAAATGCAGATGGAAGCACAATTAAGCAGTACAACAAACCGCAAGGTAGTAACGCCATATTACCTCACAAGTTATGGGCGCATCAATTAAAAAAAATATCGATGGAAATAAGTGGTATTGTGACAGTGGCGTGCGCTAACAAGCATATCACTCCCAACAAGCAATATTTTATGTCGTACAGTGAGTTTGTCACACCTGAAGTACTTTCATTTGGAAAACAAGATGGATATATGGATGCGTTTGGTCAAGGGGCAATAAAAATTCAAGTTCGACAAAACAACAATCGGTATAATGCTAAATTGCAGCATTAAATGGTTACAGTACGACAATCGATGACAGAAGTGTTATAATTCGTGAAAAAATTACTGGTTATATTGAAAATGAATTATATATACTTGACATGCGTGTTGTAAAACCAGAAAGAAATGTACAAGTGAATTTAAGTGAAATCATACGAAACATTACAAGTGTATCGCGAGAGGTTTGGTCATCAAAATAAACAGCATTTATAAAGAATGATTTGAAACCAATGAACATTAAAGTGGAAAATTGCAATGAAGAATTCTGTGATAAATATGCTCTAGGAAAAATGCATATGCTACCATTCGAGCAACGGATGAATCGACCGATAGTTACTGGAGAAATGATACACGCAGATGTCAATGGACCAATGAGCACAGAGTCGTTTGGAAGAGCACGTTACTACGTTGTTTTTAAGGATGACTTT
This sequence comes from Nephrotoma flavescens, assembly GCA_932526605.1. Classification (NCBI taxonomy): domain Eukaryota; kingdom Metazoa; phylum Arthropoda; class Insecta; order Diptera; family Tipulidae; genus Nephrotoma; species Nephrotoma flavescens. Next base: position 42,359,852 of record OW052222.1, read on the forward strand.
AGCAAATTTCGAAGAATTTTTTTTTTTTGAAACACAAAAGTGAAGTATGTAACGTGCTGGAACAATTTTTAAATGAAGCTAACGCAAATGGTCATGTTGTCAGGCAATTCAGGTGTGATGGAGATAAAGAGTTTGACTCTTTCGCGAAAATCGAGTATCGTTGAAACACCATGATCTATGTTGAATTCAAGCAAATTACCGAAAGGACTGCGGACAGAAGCTTGTAACACCGCAGTTTATTTATTAAATCGCACTGAGAAATTGTTAGTTCAGAATAAAGCCCCTTATGAATTGTGGTATAATCGGTCAGTAGGAAGACTTGATCTCTCTCTCTCTCTCTCTCTAGCTTCACATCCCATGAAGGGATTTTGCCGCCCGCACTATGGTCCTCCAGCCGTCTCGGTCCATCGCTCTCGACCTCCAGTTTCGACATCCTAGTGCCTGTAGATCTTGTTCGACGTCGTCACGCCAGCGCAGTCGGGGTCTTCCTCTACGACGCACACCGGCTGGTTGTTGATGCAACACTTTATTGGTCATCCGTTGTTGTGGGGACCTTGCAACGTGACCAAGCCATCTCACTCGATTGGATTTGATGAATCCGATAATATCGCAATCTCAAAGTATTTGCTTTATCTCGTGGTTCATGCGAATCCGATATTCATTGTTCGCGACTTTAATTGGACCAAAGATGGAGCGAATGACCTTCCTTTCGAAAGTTGATAACAATCTACAATCATTAGTGGTCAAGGTCCAGCTCTCGCTTCCGAAAGCCAGCACCGGTCTTATTAGTGCTTTATAAAGTGCGAGCTTGCACGACTGCGATAGATTTCTAGATCGCAATAATTTTGATTGGGCGTAGAAAACTCGATGTGCGGCAGCTATTCGGGCTTTTATTTCTGCCTGCATGTCATTTGATGATGTTATAACTGACCCGAGGTATTTGAAATTTTCAACGCGATCAAAATTGTGGTCGCCAATTCCGAGATTTGCCATGGGGATGTTCCTGGGTGTTGATACAAATTTGGTTTTGCTACTGTTCACCTTCAAACCAAGTCTTCTTGCGCAGCGATCGAGCGGCACGAAACTGTCTTTGATATCGCTAGGTCTTCGGCCAAGAAGCACGATATCATCTGCATATCCAAGAATTTGGCCTGATTTATTAAATATACAGCGCGAAGTTTCGATGTTGCTTTTCCTCACTACGTACTCAAGCGCCAAATTGAACAGCACAGGCGCGAGTGCATCTCCCTGTCGAACACCAGATGTTATTTCAAAGGAGTCTGACACAGTTCCTTCGATTACAATTCTACATACAGACCCAGACGTTGTTAATTTGCACAGAGAAACGAGTTTCTCTGGAATTCCTAGGCATATGAGCGCGGCCCAAAGGTTATCGCGGTTTATACTGTCATATGCCTGACGGAAGTCTATATATAATTGATGTATGGTTATGTTGTACTCCCAACATTTTTCCAGGATCATCCTCATGGTGAAACTCTGGTCAGTGGTCGATCGGTTGGGACGGAAACCACACTGATAATCGCCAATGATGTTTTCGGCGAAAGGGATGAGTCTGGCAAGTACAACATTAGCCAACACTTTGTAAGCAGTGTTCAATAGAGCTATACCACGATAGTTTTCACATTTAAGACGGTCGCCTTTTTTATGCAACGGACATATGAGCGCGGTCTTCCAATTCTCCGGCAGCTCTTCTTGGTCCCAAATACAGACGATGAGATCGTGTAGACTTGTTGCAAGAGTAGCGCCTCCGAGTTTTATTAATTCTGCGGGGATTCCATCGAGACCGGGTGCCTTGCCGTTTTTCAATCGACTAATAGCTGCGTCTACTTCCTCTACTGTGGGATATTCGACGAAGACCTCATCACCTGGAGGAGCTATTGCTCTAATGGGGGTCACGTCGTCATTCCGATTTAGTAGATTTTGAAAGTAGGTTTGCCATACTGAGAGAACATCAGCCACGTTTGTTCTCAATTCTCCATTCCCGTCTTTGATGGCTGTACTTCTTGGGTGGAAGTCTTTAGTGAGATTCCTGGCATTAGCAAAACAGTCCCTTGAAGACTTGATCATCTGAAAATTTTCAGCACTGGATGCTCTACGTTTATATAAACAAGAGTTTCCGCTCGAGTCTGGATCCATTTTAAAAAGAAAGTAGTCATGTGCCATGACGTGAAATTCAAGCCAGAAGTCGTCTGCAATTTTCGCAGGGATACTGCGTTATTTGATGTCTTGCGAGAAGAGCTTCTGGACCAAAATCGGTCAAAATTGTCATCTGAAATAAGAGAAAAGCCAAATAAAGTTAAATATCAAGACAAGGCAAATCAAATTCAAAAAGAGATTTTTACGTCGTCCACTTCTGAAGGAAGTCAGGATAAAGATGAATATGGCGAAACAGAAAATTCAACTGGATTGTAGCAAATGATTGAATCAACACAAAGTAGTAAGGAGTCTTCTATAGAAAATCGAAAAAGCGCAAGACAACGAAGAAAACTAGCATGGATGGAGGATTATGAATTTTTAATGATGGCAAGAGTGGCTGTTGAATATCAAGATCGAAACTCATTCTCTGAAGTTCTGAAGTCGAATGAGTGGGAGTATTGGATACAGGCGATTCATGAAGAGATGGAATCTCTAAAACAAAATGAAACTCAGATATTAGTTGAACGACCAAAGGAAGCACAAGTTTTGAAAAATCGCTGGGTTTTGCGTCAGAAGATCGCGAGTGATGGAAGTACTCGTTTCTAAGCTCGATTAGTAGCGAAGGGCTATGTACAAAAGCAGGGTCCAGTAGCGCGATATGACATTATATGAACTTTGTTAGCTCTAGTGGCAGCTACTAAAATGAAACTGGAACAGTTCGACGTGAAAACTGCCTGCCTGAATGGTTATCTGGAAGAAGTTGTGTATTTAGAACAACTAGAAGGTTTTGGTGACGGTACTGAAAGAGTATGTTTGTTAAAAAGAAGTTTATACGGGTTAAAGCAGGCGCCACGATGCTGGAACAAACGGTTCATGGAATTCATGAAGAAAGCAGATTTTAAAAATAGTGTTGCAGATCCTTGTCTCTTTTATCGTAAAAGCAATAACGTTCGATTGTATGTAGTAATTTATGTCGATGATGGTTTAGTCACAGAATATAGAATACAAACAGAAGAGACATAACCCAATTTTTCTATGAAAAAATGTCGCCCGTTTCTTTTATCCTTGATTTGTATGGAAAAGGGTAGAATATAGTGGTGAAGAAAAATGTGCACTGAACTTTTTCACATTCAATAAGGGTATAGTCAAAATTTTTTTTGGGTCACTTAGTAGCGTATATATATACTTTATAATATATGAGCCGACATGTTGTAACTATCACAATTTTCGCTTCGACGAAAAAACTGTGCTACTTTGATGAAAGTTTAAAAATTTACATGAAAGAAAAAAAATGTTTACTTCCAAAATACCGTTATTTTATCGAAAATGCATCGAAGCGAAAATAGTGATAGTTACAACATGTCAGCCATGGTCTAGTTGTCGGTAATGAGATTGCCGAGTTTTTAAGGATGTTACGACAGAAAATGGATACGACGACTGGTTCTCTCGATAATTTTCTTAGGTATCGAGAAAAGTACACAAGGAAAATACTGGAAAGATTTCAAATGCCAAAATCAAAGGTTGTCTCAACTCCAATAGGCCGTGAAGAAAGTGATCACAACGGAGCAATTTCACCTAATGTACCTTATCGTGAAGCAGTGGGTTTTTGATGTATCTTACAACAGCGTCTCATCAGACATTGCTTTTGCAGTAAATAAAGCTGCATGAGCGATGGAGAAACCAACCGTTCAGGATTGGAATCAAGTTAAACGTATATTTATTAGGTATCTTTGAAAGGTGCTGACGGTTTTAAAATACTTACTTTACAGTTTTTATTTTAGCAAAATTTCTTTTAAGTGCGTGTTTTGGTTTAAATGCTGCATAAAAAGTTAAAAATTGTGGTGAATAAAAATGTCAAACTTTTTATCTGCTTCAGCAGTTGATAAAATTTTTATGTGGAAAATATTTGGCTGACAAAAATATTTGTTTGTAAACAGAAATTTGTCATGTACAAATCTTGAGAAAAATCGTAATAATTTAAACTGACCGTAATTAACTAATATACATTTAAATATGTAGTATTTATTTTACATATGTTCATATTTAAATTAGCTATATACGTTCATAATCACACATAAAACAAGCAACCATGTTATTGTTAAAATTTTAACCAATTAAAACAGATAAAAAGGTTAAAAAAAAATTACAACGATGTTTTTTTTTAACTTTTTATGCGATATTTAAAACAATTGAAAAACACACTAAAAATCATAAGCAAAGTTTTTGCATATGCATGAACATCTTAGCGAAAAATGGTAAAATTCTGAATGAAAGCTATCTTAAAAGTGGAAAACAATAAGAAAATTAAAGATAAATAAACAAAATTCACGAAAATTTATTTACGTATTTACGAGATATAAATAAATAAAATCAGAAAAAAAAACTTCACAAAAAGAATTTCCATTTGTATGAAAGTTTTTTTTTCATATTTACATCTTTTGGGCATACCTACATCCATACAAATTCCATATACATATTGTGATATGGCCGTATACATACATATGCACTGTTTTTTTTTCAAACAATTCAAGTGGAAATTTGTGTACATATACAGTTGTACAAAACACTTTTAGGTGTAAACAACATATGAAAAGAAATTGATGACATACTGTAGCAAATAAACGGAATTTTGACAACAACAAAATTCAGTAAAACATCGTTATAAGCTTATTACCAAACTTAACTTTGTATTATAGATGTTTTTAGACCTGAAAAAGATTATATAATAAACGAAACTCATACTTGTATTAATTTTTGGCTGAGTCCTTTCGTTTATAGAATTAATTATATTGGCCAGCAGTTGGAAATGAGTTTCAGAAATAAGTTATTCTTGTTACTTTAAACGGCCAAAAAATTTGTATATTCCGCCAGTAACAGTGACATCTATTGAGTAATCTACTAAATAAATTGTATTTTTTGACAATAGAGAGCAATAGCAATTCACCACTTTTGCTTACATCGGGCACCACCAATTTTCCTATCATGGTGGTGAATTTGCTGTCGAATCGAACAAAAACATAAAAAAAATTTCAAAACATCCATCAATCACAAAAATATTAAAATTTTAATTAAATTTTGTGGTTAAACGAGATTTTAATAAAACGAATCGATTAAAAATATACCAATCTATCAATATGTTTCTTTGATGCATCTCCATCTGGATTTTTGGGCCAAATATGAGGAATCAAAGTTACTGGATTTTTACATATCAATTCGAGCCACTTTCTATGGCATGGATGACCGAACTGTTTATTTTAAGCGAATGTAACTATAAATTTAATGAAATTGGATAGTTTTTTCGGCATAAATTGGAAGTACATACAATGTCGAAGGACATCTAGAATGTACATTTGGAAAATTCAAATTTATAGTCAGAATTTTCCTTATGAATGATGATAGGCAGGTAGAATCGCAAAGAATCGCACAGTAGAGCACAAGACCGCAACAGCAGACCGATTTTCGTGTGCCGTGGTGAATTTCGGTTCAAATTTTTCAACATCAAATAAAAATTCGTAGTAAAGTGATGTGTTTAGAATATTTTGCGCGTTCGTCGTGAAAGGATCTAAAAAACTCAAATTTATTTGTCTCTTGTGAAAAACTAAGTTTTCCATTTTTTGTGTTCAGAAAAATATTTAAATAAAGAGAAAAAGGTAAGATAAATATTTATAAATCATTATATTAATTAAAATAATAGTTTCATTATGTGCTAATTGCAAAGTGAAAGTTTTTTGTTGGGTTTAAAGTGGAATTTATATTTAATATGGTTGAGCGTTGTTTGGGCATGGAATATTTTTCTTGTTCATGTCGAGCTCATACATTTTCCTGTGCGTCTAATGTATTGTATAGAGCACGGCAGCCATTTTGTGTGACATCGTTTTGCCTTAAGAAACCTCCCGCTGTTAGTATTTAATTCTTTTGTTGTGATTATTTAATGACGCCATCAGTTCTTTTATTTAGTATTTCGTAATTATTTGTAATCGAAATAATTATGTTTTTTGATAAATAATAAATATATATATATAGATAGGGTTGTACGCGTACGTGACGAAGGGGTGGGTAATGCAATTTATTTAGCGCGTTTTTCTTATTGAGATAGTAGTGGTGTTATAGTTATGTCAGCCATATTTGTTTTTATTTACAGTGTAATAATGTACTGTTAATATTATGTATTATGAATAAAGACAATTTTTTTAAATTTATTTTAGAAATCGTAATTAATGGCACGTACCAAGCAGACCGCTCGTAAATCGACAGGAGGAAAAGCACCTCGTAAACAGTTGGCCACCAAAGCTGCACGAAAAAGTGCGCCATCGACAGGAGGTGTAAAGAAGCCACATCGTTATCGCCCAGGTACTGTGGCACTTCGTGAAATCCGTAGATATCAGAAGTCGACAGAGTTGCTTATCCGTAAGTTACCGTTCCAACGGTTGGTACGTGAAATTGCACAGGACTTTAAGACAGATTTGCGTTTCCAGTCGGCTGCCATTGGTGCGCTACAAGTAAGTTACCCACAACAACATCTACTTTTTTTTAGTGATCTAATTTATTTTTTTCTGGATTGTAGGAAGCCAGCGAAGCCTATCTAGTCGGCCTCTTTGAAGATACAAATTTATGCGCTATCCACGCAAAACGCGTCACCATTATGCCAAAAGATATCCAACTGGCTCGTCGTATCCGTGGTGAACGTGCTTAAGAAACTCGTCACCCTATGGAACGCAATCCAATTAATCTTATTATCTTAGATGTAACTCTTAATCATTTTTTTGTTCTTAATTCAAATTTATTTAAGTATCTTAATTATTTTTTCATATTTTGTATAATTAATTAATGTAAAACTATCTAATATTAATATTATTTCAACTATTTAACAAAAAAAAAATGAAATTAGAATTCATGAAAATTAGTTTTGTAAGGTAAAAAACAGTTTTTTTTAAATCAAACCATTTTTTGTTTAATTTCTCAATTTCCGTAAAGCAAGAATCTTTTCCAAATTTTATTTTGAATTTTAAATCAAAATGTAGACATTAATCAGTAATCTTTAAGTAATTAATTTAATTTTAAAAAAATATAAAAAGGTTTCGAAATAAATGGATCATTTGTTTAGGAACCGAAATTGGTGTTTTTTTTGTACGCGAGACATCTATGGGGATATGGGTTAACAACGACTAAATTGGACGAAATGGAATTTGGGATCAATATGTTTGCTCATTAGTGACACTGACAGCTGACAATTCACGGAGTTGTAATCAATTTCTATATTTTAGAATGAATATGGAGGAAATACGGGTGCTTGAGCTATTTAGCGGAATCGGTGGTATGCATTTTGCTTTAAAACGTAAGTAAACCAACATTTAATAGGAATGTTATAGGTAGGTCCACCAATCCTAACCTTGCTTTGTTATGTGTACTTTTTTATACAAATATTTTAGATAGTGGAATAAAGGGGCAGGTCGTCGCATCCGTTGACATAAATCCTATCGCCAATCAAGTATATTCACATAACTTTCCAAACGTTCCAGTACACAATCGAAACATTCAATTTTTAACAGAGAACTTTGTTTCGAAACTTAAGGCTAACTGTATATTAATGTCACCGCCATGTCAACCGTTTACTCGCGTTGGGAAGCAAAAAGATACGGATGATACAAGGACCGATGCTCTCATTTATGTATGTTCGTTAATTCCACAGCTGAGAACTGTTGATAAAATTTTAATGGAAAATGTTAAAGGATTCGAGACATCTAAGGCCCGCGATATGTTTATTCAGGCGCTACGAGATGGCGGTTATTCTTATCAAGAATTCCTAATAAGCCCTACTGCGATTGGTGTACCTAATTCCCGGACAAGGTACTACTGCATCGCCCGAAAAGGTATGGAATTTCCGTTTACACAACCAACGGTTTTAGATAAGCTACCATATACAAAAGATTGCAACGCTGAAGTGGTGACGATAATGGAATACATCAAAAAGGTATCTAATAATGACGAATTCAACTACATTACGGATGAGGTTATAAAAAAGCGTGGATTATTAATGGATATCGTGTACCCAGACTCAATATCCTCAACGTGCTTCACAAAAGCATATACTCGTTACATCGAAGGGACCGGATCAGTTTATACGGAACTCTCTAAATCGGATGTAGCGGAAATATTTGGTAAAATTGATACGGATGAATTCAGTAAGAGCGTAGCGAAATTGAAATTACGATTTTTTACACCATGCGAGGTAGCGCATTTCCTGTGTTTCCCACAAGAATTCAGTTTTCCAAACGCAACGACAGAAAAACAACGGTATCGACTGCTAGGGAATAGTTTAAATGTTTTAGTTGTTAGTAAATTAATTAAATTGTTGTTTTGTTATTCCTAGGTAGTTATTAAATAAAAATTTATTAAATTAAATTATTTCGTTTGCTCAAATATTTAAATATTGCTCAAAAATCGAACCAACAATGTTTATAGAATACGTTGGTAGATGGCTGCACGATAGTTTAAAGGTATATCATGTTTTCCGAAAGAGGCAGCACGAATTAAAATTATTAGTACTAATTCTTTGCCGCTAGCTGTCACCATCACCTGATGTAATGTTTCATCATAGAATGAACATAAATAAGATGGCACAAGGTAATTTTACTATCATAGAGCATGTTCACTAGGTAGGATAAAATGTATTTTATATTTTATGTTGCGTTGTATAACTCTTCTCCGGCCTGCGATCACAATTGTGTACGTTACGAAAGAGAAACATGAAAAAAACAAAATCCATTACAAACTATGGTTACTTACATGCACATTTGTGTACCGTGGACTTAAATATAGGAGAAAAAAAATTTCTGGCCGGAAAAGGGATATCTAATCGTAGTAATTAGTGTGTAATATAAGTTGTACTAGGGATACACGTTAAACCCAAACGTGATTTACTCATCAAATTAAATGAAAGTGATCTGACTGAAATATTGTGTTGGAGAAATTGAATTACTAGGCGGAGAAACAAAAAAGCTTTCGTTATCAATTCTCCATCGCTAACAATTCTCTCTTTGTTAGTTCAGTTTCTAATGATATTTGGTTTACCTTTAACCTGAAGCAGTTAGAGATCGGATTCCAATGGATTCCTAAATTTTTCATAGTTTCATCTTCTTCCAACTGCAAGTTTCAAATTAACTTGTTTGATCCTTGTATAGACTGCAACAATTGTGGGTAAGGATACTTGACAACTTGTACAGTTGAATTTGACCGTTTTGAAACAATGTGATTAGCTGTTCTCGTTGAAGTAGTGTATCGTGAAGATTATCAGCACCAGTTAGAATGTCATCGACATAAAAGTTCTCTATAAAGAGCTTTCGAGCTATTGGATAGCATTCTCCTTCATGCATTGCTAGCTGTTATAATGTTCTTATTCCCAAAATTTGTCAATGCGAATCAACCTTGAATTTTTTAGTTGAGATGGTGTTTGTACTCTGGAGTGCTTTAAGCACGTTAATTCTATCCATTAACCGATGTAAAAATTATTCCATGGTGGGAAGGACTTTTTGACAATAATGCAAATGAGGATGGTGCTTCCTTTATCGACGTTGTAGCCCAAGTTTCTTAATGATTCTATACACTTATTAGTATATAATACATTTTTCTAATATCCTTGGCTGTAGGTGTTTGAACTCTTGGAATCTCCCAACATATAGTGTCAATATATTCGGCCACGAATTTTCGTTTATTTTCGTAACAAAATAAAAGCTTCGTCAATCAAACATCTTGGTTTTTCCCTTTGGTTGGTCTTTGAGAAACCCGTAACTCCTGAATTAGTTGCAAGGAGGAAACTCAATTTGGCCACCATCAGTTGAATTCGAATTGCCTTTATTTCCCTTACTTTATTTCTAAATTCACGTCACGACTGTTTTGTTGATGGATTATAGCTTTCAATTGCTGTGTTATTCATTTTGTCTCTCTTTTAGGTTCATATGTATGAACATTTTTCATTCCTGGTTTAACTTATTCCGTAATTGGATGTTGCTATTTGTTCACCCCAAAATGTTTTCGGTAACTTTGGATCAATTAATGTGCCATTTCAACCAAAGTTCTGTTTATTGTTTCGGTAACTCCATTTTGCTGTGATGAATAACCTGCTTTTGGGCTTGAATTACGTTCAGATTCTGGCAATCTTGTTAGTTTTCCTTTCATACATGTGACACACGTTTCCTTAGTTCCACACGCAACATTTACCATCTTCAACCAATCCTTCGCTATGCGTTTTGAGAATAGCTTCTGGATCACGATACCCCAATTTTCGTTCTTTTTATGCTCAACTATGGCTCAACTTTATGAGGTTGACTTGATTATACAAATCTGGAAACCGAATTAATTAATTACATATTTCCGACAATTGTAGGAGCATATAGAACCTGATTTGCTGTTATTTTTCTTATAAATATTACCGTTTTGATCCAAGAGTCAAATTTACATTTTCAATACCAATGACTAAAGCGAATTGACCAATAGCAACCTCAGCGTGGCAAAGAAGTCCTTACTGTTGCACATATAACGTGTAGCACCAGCGTCTAATAATCACTCATCAACTTACCAAGTGGTTATTAGACTCTGGTGCTACACGTTATGTGTGCAACAATAAGGAATTCTTTGCCACGCTTGGTAATTTACCAAGTAAAGCTAGGTATCCAGCTCGCGCTAAGATAAATTTTAACGCAGTCTCCACAAGTTTCCACTAAATTGCAGATAAATTGTAAGCTAAAAAGTTTGTGTAGAGATAAATTTTGATGTTTGTTTTATTTCTCCTACAACAAACAAAAACATAGTTCAATCGACTATTTAATAAGCAATTTTATAAACATTTAAAATTAAAAGTTAAAATTCCCGTTTTGGCTTCCGTTTTCCACTTTCTAAATCTGCATCTGCGAAATCGCGAGCTAAATATTTTTTTGTTATTTCGCTAGCTAAATTTTAAGTCAAATTTGCATGTAAAATTTATCTTAGCACGAGCTGGATACCGACCTTAAAAAGAAAAATTGTTTTCCTGTACTGGATTGTCGTCCCTTTCTTTAACTAGTTTCACTGTATCGACTATTTTTGTCGAGTCACCTTTTCCTAATAAACAATACTTGCTTAGTTTCGCTGTTGTTGGTTTGCTTTGTCATCCATTGCTTGTATTTAGTACAACTATGCTTTTGACGTCTGTTTACAAAAATAGATACAGCTTGCTTTTGGGACATGCAATCGTCTTTCATACTCCGCAATTATTTTTTGTTGCACCAAAGCTAATGTAAGGTCAACCCTCAGCATTCCACATTAGATTTGGTGATTGGTATTTTCTTATGTGAACTAGCCAAGTTGTTTCACGAGTCTGATCATTACCTTCTTCCAATTCAATAATTTCTTAGATAGCCGGTAGGTCCTACTACAACTGAATTGAGTTCCGTTGATTTTTTTTTCATTTACAGCAATTCCATTTTATATTTCCAATTCGATTAATTAGAATTGCTTAATTTTATAATTTACACGTGGCACATATCCGACATTTTCGTAGAATTATAAATTAAGTTCTTTTGTATACGAAAATTCCTTTATTCATAATTTTTTTTTTAAATTCACAATAAAACTTGATTTGAATCTAATTAAGCTCAGCAAACGATGCACTAATAATATCTTCTTGAAGGAAACTCTTAAACCTGTGGCGTCGCCTTATATGGTTTGTAGGTTTTGTTCCCACCGGTCGGTTTATTGGGGTAAAGTAAGTAAGTAAAAGAAAATAATTGTCATTGTAGATTTCACCACTGGTTGAGTTGCCTCTTGAAAATTAATAAAATAAAAATTTCATTTTTTGTGTGTAAAAATAAAAATATAAATTGGAAGTGGAGTTTATTATACCATAATAGGTAATTCTCACATCTATAAACCCGATAAAATTGTCGACAAAATTTTCATCAATCGTTACTTTTTTGACACCATATTTCAACCTAAAACATTTTATGACGTACCAAGAAATTTGCGTTTTATCCTGCCTGAACAAAATTTTAACAATCACGATTCATCCAAACGAATCGTTCAGTGTAGCCAACTTTGTGGTTCCACGAATTACCGGTTGCATAAAATTTTGGATTTTCACAATAATTTAACGTTTACCTATGCACTACCGATTATAAACGTCAGATTATTAGGAAACTACATAATTTTACAGTGGCCCTATTCTGGTTTTCCCGGGGAATTGGGAATTGGGAAAATATTTTGCTGTAATTACAACTTGTACTAATTCCCAAATATATATTTCCCGTTCCCAAATGTGTATTCTGGCAGACAGGGAATAATTTTTTTGGGAATTTTTTTTTATGTAAATATTTATAAACTAAAACACGTATTGCAAGTTTAATTTATTTTTAAATATATTTTTATTAGCAAAAATATTGTTTGAAAATTGTAAAAGGTACGAATTACAATTCCCTAAAAAAATAATGGGGAAAAATTAAGGTCAAAACTGCTATAAATTGGAACTATTTTTTCCCAATAAAAAAAATTCCCAAACGCCAGAATATAATTTGGGGAATAAAAAATTCCCAACTGCTAGAAAAACGTCACTAATTCCCAATTCCCTATTCCCGGGGAAAACCAGAATAGGGCCACAGGTGTATAATTACATTATCGATGCATCTGATGCGTCTATTACTAGTTTCATTTCTTGCTGGATGTGTTATAGGATGGTAGACGTAACTAAATAATCTTAATTACTACGTTGTAATGCCAAACGAAGTGGTCCAGAAATTTCACTTATGTTTTACCAAAATTACATTTTGCAAAGTTGATGCTAACCTAGAATTCTCGTAGACGTTGAAGACCGTATTTGTAAGTGCTGTTTATGCTCATCTAATCATATTGACGCAATCGAAATAACATCAATTTACGGAAAAAAGAAATTCAACCCTAGAAGAATTTTACTGATCAGTCGTAGTTGCGTTTGATGGCGTTTGAAAAGCTCAACCAGGCTTTGGTGAAACGCTCTTTGTAAATCATTTGTTAAGAAAATTGTTTTATCGTTAGTACACACAGCGGTACAATTAGAGAAAGAAAGAAAAAAGTTGAGAAACGTGTCTAAAATCAAATAGACGTTGATTTACGAATATCTTAAGATAGGCGATAGAATGAACATCCAAATTCAGGAAAAAAAAAATTTAATATTTTATTGAAAAATTATGAAGAACTGTGATAGAAATATGCTAGGATAAGTATTCTTTGAAAGGATTACCTTTGACTGAGATAATAAAATAAAACAAAATAACAACCAATTTTTGTAACCAACCGGTTTCTTCAGCAACGGGTGTTACCTCCACGATCTTTCACAACTGTTTCCGTTTTTCTTGCCATATGCTTCTGATAACACTGTCGATCGTTTCTTGTGATAAATTTTCACATACATACAAGAGTACATTTCAAGTTCTCCTCTGTTTTGAACTGCTGAATTTTGACCACGGACCTGTTTCCCTAGCATGTCCCAGACATGCTCTCTCGGGTTCAAATCGGTACACTTTGCAGGCCAGTTCAGCTTGTTTATTTAACCTCAGACAAAAAGATTGTTACAAGTGGGGGCTGTAGGGTATAAAGCATGAGCGTATTACGCATGCTCTATATTATAGTATCATACCATTCTATATGAATTCATGTAAACACATACGCATGCAGATACACTGAAATTATTAAATGAAGGCCGTGTCCCAAACACCGACTTATTTGCTTATACCGTCTTATTCAAATAAGTCTGCTATCGAGGTGACTTTTATATCTTGTTCACGTGGTCCATAGTGTAGTGTAGTGTAGTTATGACTACAGCACTTATATGACCGTTCACCTGGAGGTGTAGTGTAGTAAGTCTACCATTACGCCCCTATTGTTGAAATATTGTGCTAAGGATGTTTGACATTTCTCGATGTTTTATTTTAATTTATATATTGACGATTGTGTTTGGCGTTGGCGTGTTCTTGTTTCTTTGCGAAAAAGTAAAACATTTAGTATACAAAGAACTCGAAAAACCGAATGATATTGAATCGAAAATCATAACAAACAACAACTGTCAAAACTAAGTACACTACACTACGCCAAGTGTTCACGTGGTGCGTAGTTGCAAATACACTACACTACACTACAGCATTTTGACTGTAGTTGATAGTACACTTCGGTACTGTTTTCACGTGGTGACATAATACACTATACTACACTACACTACGGACCACGTGAACAAAATATTATTTTGAAAGCAAAAACTTATTTGATCATGTAAACATGAAAAATTAAACAAATTATCAAATATTATCAATAATTTTCAAACATTAATGATATTCCACTTAATTAATAACTATGAGGATTAATTGAGGTGTATCTTGCATAAAAAAATTGTAGCTTGCACATTTCGCGCATCTCCAGCTACAATAATAAATTTTCATCGTGTTTTAATAACTCAAGACACATTTTTATGTTTTTATTTATTAAATAATTCATTAAAATAAATTATTTTTTGTGTATTTTAATTTTTTTATTTAATTATTAAATAAAAAATTCCTAAAACATTTGTTGTTTGCTATATCTGTCAAAATAAGTCAGTAAAATCGTTTGGGATGACTTGATTGACTTATTCAAGATGGCGTCAAATAAGTCAATAAGTTTGAAATAAGTCGGTGTTTGGGACAGGGCCAAAGAGTAGTCTAAACGCAGCCTTTGAGTATATATCTTACATGGTGTCAGATGTGGGGTCAGATGAAAATAAAATTAAAAATAAAATAAAAGTTTAATAATCCTGGTGGCATAAATAATTATAAGATAATTAATAAATAGTAGTTTAATATTAAAATACGAGTTGTGAAAAAAAAAAATACGAGAAAACAAAATTCTAACCTCGTGCGTATAGTCAAAAGTCCACGCGTAAGAAACTAATTGTCATCGAAAGAATCGAAGAAATTCGAGACCATCTGGTTGAATAAATCAACAAATACAGGTTGATGAGATAATTCAATCCATCAGCAATAATTAAAGTTAATGATATCATAGAAATAATCTCAAAAAATATAGTGATAGTGAGGTTATGTAAAGCAATCAAGCATGGATAGTTTAAGACCACCAAAACCGCTGTCAGTAAACAATAATCCAGAGCAGGAATGGAAATTGTGGATGCAACAATTTAAATACTATGCGACTGCAACGCAATTATGTAAAAAAGAGCGAGCGATCCAAACAGCGACGTTCATTGCTTGCATTGGAGCGCATGCCATACAAATTTTCGACACATTTAAATTAGATATGACCACGGCGAGTCTAGATGATGTGTATACAGCATTTGATAATTATTTTACACCAAAAATCAACACAACGTACGAGCGATACCTATTTAATAAAATCATGCAAGGAAGGAATGAGAGTGTTGACGAGTTTGTAACAAGATGCAAAACACAAATAGCAAAGTGTAAATTTGGTGAAATGGAAAGTGAGCTGCTAAAGGATAAAATAGTTATTGGTATTCAGTCAGAGATAGTACGAGAGAAGTTATTGATCGCAGAGGATCTCACGGAACAAAAGGCCATAGAGTATGGAAAATCACACGAAGTCGCAATAAAGCAACTGGAATCATTCAAACGAAATTCTACAAGTGCAGGTGATATTAATCCAACAATGAATTTAATTAAAAAATCAGAGCGTCAACGTCAGATTCCTAGCAGTAGTAGTAATTCAAACGATTTTAAGTGTTGTAGATGTAATCAAATACATCCACCTAAAAAATGTCCAGCGTTTAATAAACGATGCTTAAATTGTAATAAAATAGGACATTATGCAATCGTGTGTAATTCGCAGGTATTGAATAAAAACCGGAAATTTAATAAGCTTAACAAAAAAGTTAACAACATTGAAAATGCTGAATCTGACTTTGATGAAACTGTATAATCGATAAATTTGAACAAATGTATATTGATACGCTTGAAAAGCAAAATAGTCTAGACTTATGGTATATTTGCTTATGGGTAGAAAACATATCCATAAATAACTGTAATGTTAAATTTAAATTAGATACCGGAGCGCAGTGTAACGTTATAGATTCACAGTTAGCAAAGCGAGTAAATGCAATTATAGATAGGTCGAACACGAAATTTTTAATATCCTTCGGGGGTCATAAGCTAGAAGTGTTAGGCGAAACTTAATTAAAATGTGAAAGATCATATACACTAAACTTCAAGGTTGTTAAAATAAATACAGTTCCGATATTAGGAGTTAGAGACTGTTTGAACTTAAATTTAGTAAGACGTAACATAGTAAATAGTTTTGAACTAGCAGAAGACGAAAATATTTTTGAAGGATTAGGGTGTGTTAAAGATTTTGAATACGATATCGATTTGATTCCTGATGCTAAATTTGAAATTGTTTCTCCTAGAAAAATTCCATATGCATTGCGAGATGAAGTGAAACAGGAATTAGATAGAATGGTAAAATTAAACGTGATTAAATCGAGTATAGAACCAACACCAGCAGTTTCAGCAATGGTGATAGTGCGAAAAAATAATAAAATTCGAATTTGTATAGACCCTACTCAAGTAAATAAAAATTTATATAGACGTCATTATCCGCTTAGAACGTTCGAAGAAATAACTAGCAAAATACATGGTTCAAAATACTTTACGAAATTAGATTGCTTCAAAGGCTTTTGGCAAATACCGGTTACAGAAAAGACACAAACACATTTAGCTTTCTCTACACCCTGGGGACGATATACATGTCTGAGACTTCCTTTTGGCTTAGCTTCAGCACCGGAAGTATTTCAACAGGTAATGACACAAATATTACATGGCACAAATAACGTAGAGTGTTCCATGGACGATATGCTCATTTATGCTAAGACGGAAACAGAACTAGACAATATAACAGAACGGGTGATAAAAGCATTGAAAGAGAGTGGTGTCAAATTAAATAAAGAGAAGTGTATTTTCAAGGTAAAGGAAATAGAGTTTTTAGGGCATCACATAAGTCAGGAGGGTGTAAGGCCGGATCATACAAAAATAGAAGCTATTCCAAGGTTAGAGAAACCGAATAATGTTAAACAAATACAAAGATTATTAGGTATGGCGACATATGTATCAAAATTCATACCAAATTTTTCAATGATAACCGCTCCATTACGAGAGTTAATTAGGAAAAATGTACTGTTCCATTGGGATTTTGCCCAAGAAGAAGCTTTTATTAAGTTAAAAGATATTTTAATGAAGAAGCCAGTATTAAAATTTTACGATATAAATAAATGTGTAACATTATCTGTAGACGCTAGCAGTAAAGCGGTAGGAGCTGTCCTATTACAGGAAAATCATCCAATCGCGTACGCGTCAAGGGCATTGAGCAAATGTGAGCAAAATTATCCGCAGATTGAAAAGGAAGCATTAGCCATCAAATATGCACTTAAAAGGTTCCATGAATATGTCTATGGGAAAGAGATAACGGTTGAAAGTGATCATAAGCCACTTGAAACAATATTCAGAAAGCCTTTACATAAAGCGCCAGCTAGACTACAGCGCATTCTTTTTGAGTGTACTCCATATCAGCTTAACTTAATTTATAAAAAGGGCAAAGACATTCCTATCGCAGACTGTCTAAGTAGAGATTGTGATAACCCTATGAGCATACAGGAAACGACGAAATTGAAATTTGCGTTGTAACGCCAATGTCTAATGAGATCAAGGGTTGGCTAATCGAAGAAACAAATATAGAGTACAAAGTATTGAAACAGTTCATAATAGAAGGGGATTTCCTAAAAATGTATCAAAAATACCGCGTGAAATAAATCATTTTTATAAGTTTAGAGACGAACTTTCGATAGCGGATGATATTATTTTTAAATTTGAAAAAATAGTTATTCCGGGAGAGTAACAAAAATACTTAAAGCAACACACCTAGGACATTTGGGAATACAGTCAACACTTCGGACCAGAGAATTATTTTATTGGAAAGGGTTAACAGGAGATGTAGTAAAATTTGTAGAGACTTGTTCAATATGTCAACAAACCCAACGTAGGAATACAAAACATCCAATTATGATTAAAGAAGAATTTGCCGAATTTGCCGAATTTGCCTTTCGAAATTGTAGGAACTGATTTATTTACATTTAACTCAGAATCATATATTGTTTTAGTAGACAGTTATTCCGGATATATCGATGTTGAGAAATTAGAAAATACGTCATCACAAACGGTAATAAATTATTTGAGAAAAACATTTGCAATACACGGAACACCGAGAATTTTAGAAAGCGACAACGGTCCACAATATTCGTCACAACAATTCAAAGACTTTAGTAGAACCTGGGATTTTGAACACAGAACGTCTAGCCCCTATTTTGCAAGAAGCAATGGTCTCGCAGAAAGAGCTGTGCAGACAGCAAAATTGATGCTAAAAAAATGTGATATAGATAAAACGGATATATATCTAGCACTGCAGAATCTTAGAAACACTCCCAGAGATCAAAACTTAAGTTCACCAAACCAGAGATTAATGAGTAGAATCACTAGAACAAGCATACCGATTAGCAAAAATTTATTAAATCCTAAGATAATAACAAACGTTACAGAAAATTTAAATAATCGTAGAATCAAACAAAAAAAACTCGCAGATGTAGGAACGAAAAATCCCAAACCAATTAGAGACGATGATAAGGTTCGAGTACAATTAGGCGAAAGAAATTGGGTCAGTGGTACGGTAATCAGACATACAAACTATCCTAGATCAGTGATAGTAAAAACCGACGATAATAAGGTTTTTCGTAGAAACTACCATCACGTCAGCAAAACACTGGCAGATATTCCAGGTAAGCGCGAACCACACATAGATACTCAAGCAAACAACAGCAGGATAGACAAACACTGCACATAAATCGTGTTCAGCGCCGAAAACGGATAGCAAAATGACTAGACCAGGAAGAATTGTTAGGCCTCCACAAAAACTTAATCTGTAAAAATTACATTGCGCTTGGTCAATCTTATTACCAATATTAGAGTAAGAGTTAACTAAAAAAAAAACAAAAAAACAAAAGGGATATGAATATGAATTAATGAATTATTGAAAAATGTATATGAATAGATCATAAGTATATAATGTATATTATTATAGCAATCTGTATGTTATTATTATATATGAAATGTACCCTATGAAAAAAGGGAGATGTAAGGTATAAAGCATGAGCGTATTACTCATGCTCTATATTATAGTATCATACCATTCTATATGAATGCATGGAAACACATACGCATATAGATACACTGAAAATTATTAAATAAAGAGTCAGTCTAAACGCAGCTTTTGAGTATATATCTTACAGGGGCAAATACTACCGTAAGTTATAGCAGAATATCTATCAGCTGTCAGGGATCCGCCATCACAATTCGAACCTCCAACATAAGCGACGGTTGTCGTAATGTTACATTGAGGATACCGCTCACATATGCGGTCGTCTTCATACTCTTTGCCTTTGAATGGTCGAGTTCACTAAGAAACGACTTTCGTCTGTGAATAAAATATGACCCACTGGTTCAAAGTTCAAAATCGGTGTTCTTGAGCAAAACTCAACCTTGCTATTCTGTAATTTTTCTGCAGTAGGGGCTGGAACATATGATCTGAAATCGACTTATTTAAACCTTCGTCTAGCTCCAATATCCATGATGTATCGTCGCTGCCGCGAGTTATTGTAGGGTCGGGGCCTCCCATCAACTAAATCAAAACTATTGTCTCACTGCCTATCAAAAAATATTTACATATTAGTCGTATCGATCCATCCGTCTCAACCGAATCAGATCGATGGCTATGTCTGCGATAAACTTCAAAATTGTTCGCCAGGGGACGTAAATTGAACAAAGAAAAAAAAAATATGTTTTTTAGTTTAAATGTTTTAATGTGTGAAGGAGGCTGATTTTGACCTTCTTAACAATTCTGATGTTTGGCCCGCTGGTGCTATGATCCACTCATTTTCAAATTATTCACGCATATCAAAAAACTGGACCATGGAAAAGTTTCAACAGCCAAAGTAACTATACTGCGTCAACCAATCAGTTTAATTTATCAACGACCGTCGCTTCATCTAATACCACCAACGCCTTCACTTCTATCTGCTATAACAATGCCTCCAGTATCCGAGGTAAAACCAGGGATTTCCGCTTAAGCATACTTGACAATGATTTTAATGTTATACTAATCAGCGAGACCTGGCTTCCCCTCTGCCTATGTCGTTCATAGAAAGGACAGATATGATTTTGACACCAGTTGTAGAGACGGTGCGGTGTTTTAATTCAGCCTCTAATGAATTGATCGCCTGTCATCCCTACCTTGACGTCATCGCTGTTCGCATCAGACTAGCTTACAATACCTCGATTGTTGCTGTCGCCATTTACATTCCTTACGGATTTGACAGGGATGTTTACAACACGTTTATCAACTACATCGACTCAGCCGTTATACCTTCAGTTCGTAGTGGTGACCAAATTATCATTGAATGCGACTTTAACTTACCCGGTATATCTTGGATCGATGTCGACGGTGTGTTCTCTTAATCCTCAACTGATGAGAAAGCATTTTGCCTCTGCTATTTGCCAACGATGTCTTGCATGTCGATGCTGCTCCGTGCTTGGACTTCACTGTACAACTAATTATTTTTGTAATGATTTTCACTTTAATTTTAGAATGGCCGACTATGCATCCTTGAATGAGTTTCTCAGCACTGCCGATTCAGACTTTTTACAGCGTGGTGTCGAGTGGTATCGAGAGACACGTTCCGCGGGTTATCAATAATAAATACGGCTATCGTAACAGCGTAGATTACCGATTTTGTCAAAGCCCGCAAGGAATTTAAGACCCTCAATTGGTTCCTTTACAATAATTACGTAGTGCAAATCGAGCAAGTTTTCCAAATCGCAAAAAATTTTGGAACTTCATTAACGTAAGAAAAAGGTATCTGCTTTTCCGTCGAATATATCTTACCAGACCTCCATCACCAGTCAGCCATCAGATATTTGCAATTTTTTTTGCCAAATTCTTTGCATCGGTCTACAAGTCGCTTCGGTCGACAGTCACCGGGTTTCAAATTTACCGAACAGGAGGTTCTGGATCAACTGCTCCTTCTCGACGTTAGTAAGGGAGCGGGTCACGACGGTCTTGCACCGATCCTATTCAAACGTTGTGCTGTAAGTCTGGCCCCAACAGTTACCTCCTTGTTTAACGAAAGCCTTCGTCGTGGTTTATTAGCCCGTCGCGGGTAATAGAAGTGAGGTTAGTAATTACCGCGGGATCGCCATCATCTCTATCTTATCCAAACTGTTTGCTCCATGGTTCACAGAGTATTGCACTTCCATACCAAGAGGCTTATTTCTCTTTTGCAGCATGGGTTTTATCCCGGTAGGTCTACCGAGTCTAACTTGTCTTCTTTTTGTGGTCATTTATTTGACAGTCTAAACTCCAAGCAGCAGATTGGCGTTGTATATATCAACTTCGCAAAGGATTTCGATGTTTTTACTGGTTACGTTTTTACTTCTAAAGATCGCTGGCAATCCGTTAGGATTCTAGATTTTTCTCCCCATTATTTTGAGCTCCATCCGGCGTGCCTCATGGTAGTCATATCGGCCCACTATTATTTTCATTATTTATTAACGACGTTGTAAAATGTTTTCAGTTTGCAAACTGCCTCCTCTTCGCGGATGACATGAAGATTTTCGCCCGCGTATTATACTGCGAAATGTTACAAGATGACTTAAACCGCTTTTGCAGTTGGTCAATTAACAACATACTGACCTTAAACGTGAGTAAATGCAAAACTCTTTCCTTCTTCCGTATCCGCTCGCCTGTTTCTTTATCAATATCAACTGAACGGGTTGATCGGGTTGAGTTTATTTCGGATCTTCGTGTGATCCATGAATCTAATGTTACATTTACCAGACATGTTAACGCAATTATTTCAAAGTCGTTCATTATGCTTGGTTTTATTAAACGAAACTGCAAGTAGTGACCCACCCATTCAATTTGACATCATTATACGTCTACTTTGTTCGATCTACTTTGGAATATGCATCTCCTATTTACCATCCATGTGTGCTGTGGATTACGTTCTTCCGCCTTATCAGAGATGTAGCTTCCGCGCTGTTTGTACGTGATATCATTAATTCCTTACCACGTGTTTTGTTGTGCCAAATATAGTTGTGCTGATTGTAGTCACTGTATGCACCATTTATAAATAAATAAAAAAATAAAAAATACTTTACTACTAAACGAGTTAGATATTCTGATAATTGTTAATAATTTAAGATTGGAATTAACATACATAATGAAAAACACAGCCGTAACATTAAAGATTATAAATTAGAGAAACAAAAATAGTGTATGTTATTTTGTTTCTTCTTATAAATCGAGTGTTATTTGTGTTCCCCTAATTGTGCCGCTATGTGTATTTGGGCGCCAATCTCCGATTGGTTTCTGAACAATATGAAATAGTGAGCTCCAGTTATTGCTTGATGACCATCATGACTTGTTTCATCATATATTCAAATTTATCTTTTGATGTCCATAACTTATCAGGTGGAAGTCTCCTCGAGCGAGAAAAACTGGTTCTTGAAGTGTTAATCATTTTTATTTTTGTATGAGTGATACCATTGTATGCTATGAACTGTCAAGCAGAGTCATGTAATGCAATACGTTCGCGAAAAAAGATGTATGTATCAGTAAATCATTCAAAATCTCTTTTTGATTACAGCAATAACACAGTCGACAGTCGTACGAACGAATTAGGTCAATTGTTAATTTTTTGTGATCAAAAACTGGTTATATAGTACTCACCGTTTTTTACCAAGTTGAATACAATACACCCTTATATACTGCTCTGTGTTATAAATGGAGTACCCAAATATATTTAAGAAGAGAAAGAGAGTACTATTTCATAATAAACTTTCAGTTTTTTGTTTTGAATATTTTTTAGTTCAATTACATTTAATTTAGTTAAGTCTGACTATTCGGCGCGAGTGTGTGACAAGAGTGTTAAAAAACAGTGTTACATTTAGAAGGAAAAAGAGTGACTTAAAAGATATATTGTTACAATCGTATTGAAATTTTGGTAAGCGCCTCCTCAAATAGTTGTCTCCTTACCTTTATAATATAAAAGTGCTATTCTGGTTGAGACGGTATAATTGTTGTTTTTCTTTGTTGTGTTTTGTGATTGTATTTTCTTGATACCGCATGTGAATGATAATCCATGAAATCGTACTCTACGTAAATGGTTTATTATTAACAGAACGAGTATATTATCATAAAGAAGCTACGCCATATTTTAATTATTGTATGAGAACATTTTGTTTACTTTTTTGACGAAGTGGTATTTGATCGGAAACAAAATAAAATAATTACATTAACACGTTGACGGCCATAGGACGCATATGCGCGTCCTGCGGTTTATACAACGAAATTTCGTTCTATATAACCGGTGACTCGTATATGCGTCATACTATTAATAATTGCACAAACCCCACAAAACACATTTCGTGCAATTTTGTCACCTGGTTTGTGATCACTCCAGGCTAGGGCAGCACCTCGGTCGTGAACGTGTTAAAAATAGCAGTTTGAGAAAGGAAAAGACAGACGCATGCGGCTTAAAGATCCTTTTATTTATCATATGCTGCTTATTTTATTACAAATGCATGTATTGTCTGTCATGCTTAAACGGTTTGTTAGCGATAAAAATTACATTTGAGGAAAGAGTAAGATAACGAAATATATTAAACCACATGCTAATCAACAAATTTAATATCTACTTAAATTTGAAATTAAATTTGATGTAATGCCTTAATCTTCACATGTGAGAATATAAACCTAGGATGCAAGCGACCATTAAAGCTAATCTACAGTTTGACGGTTTATATAATCCGCATACATGTTATTAATGTATCTGTATCTGGCTTAATTTGCTAATCTGTTAAATTTGTTTAGAACAGAGCAGTCAAACTTTGAAGCCCAAAATCTTTCAATTTTTTACTTTTTACCTTATCCAACAGCCCGAACAGTCCCGTTCCGTTTAATGAAAACACTTGTAAAATTTATTTATTTAAGTGACAAAAGTCAACAATAAGGTTAAAAAATGGATTTCAACCATTATAGCACAAATTTAATTTAACATTCTCGCCTTATGAAGCTAGGCAACGTCAATATTAGCTGCGTTTCTTGATGCTTGATCTGATAATGTTCCGTTCATGTTTCACGAAACAACACAAAGGCGCTTGCTAGATTTTAAATCAAAATTTGTAATCTAAAACAAAATTTGGATCAGGTTTTCCATATAAAATCTGAACTAATCCGGATCAATAGGTATTATGAAACACGGCAATTGAATTGATTATTAAGCAAAATAATACTCATTTCTAGATCATCAAATAAAATAAAATAATAAACTGCAATGCTCGCGAAATGAACCAACTTCGAATTATAAAGAACACGTTTGAGGAATCGATCAAGAAAATTCGATTCGATTCGAAGTGCCGAAGCTTTAACCACTCGCCTCGTGTTCGGGGGAACCTAAATTTACTTATTTTATATACAATACTAGCAAAATGACGAACACCAGGACAATGAGCGCTATACGCTAACCTTTCCTCAGCGATTAAGCCTCCCATTTTAGTTCATGATGCCGAATTTCATCATGATTGGTTAAGAAATGTCTTAGTTCCGTCCCAATTATCCATATTCCAGTAGTTCTTCTAAAAACCATTTTAAAACCCCATTTCTATCCAGCATAAAAATTTCGTCATAATCTGTTTAGCAATAATTTAATTTTGTCCCGGTCAGCCATACTTCAGAAATTCTTTCAAAACCATTTTTGGGTTTTATTTCCATCCAGCTTACTCAATTTTATCATACAGTGCTGCGGGAAAAAAAAATTGGGCAAATATTAAATAGGTGACAATTTTGTACTATTTGGTACAAAAATGTTCGTGATATTAAAACAAAGCCATTTAGAAACTAGGGCCTGAATGGAAATGTAATTCTAAAACAATTTTTTGTAAAAATTCTGTAATATCACTACTAAGACGAAACTAAGCCATTTCTTAACGGATATACAGTGCTGGGAAAAAAATTGGGCAAACATATTTTATTGCAAATTGCGGAGTCTTTTATTGCTAAATTACAAAACTTTTGAAAGCAATTGTCTTATCGTTTCATTTTAAATAAATGTATGACGTAATTTTTTGAAAAAAAAAAATTACCTGCAATTTAGGGGCAAAACCTCGAAAAATGCCAAAATAAATACGTTGATTGAGTTAAAGTAATGGAATAAATTAAACACCTATTTTTAAATATTATTTTTTGTTTTTTATTGATTTATAGAAGGTGTATCTTTAATATTAATATTTTGTTGGACCACCTTTTGTTTTTATTATACTGGTACAACCCCGCAACTGATGTACAAAAAAATTGGTCAAGCATTTATTTGGCCGTCATTAGGGCGCAGATGTTTTATTGCCTGTAATTTTTTTTTTGAGTATAAATAGTGCATATTTTGTAAGATTATGTTATTCTGTAAGTCATCCTAGTCAAATCAAGAATAAAGTGCAATTTTAGTTAAAAAATAAAATGGGAAAAGCTGGGGCTCACTAACAGTGTAAAAGCCATATGTTGATTTTTGCGCGAGCAAATTTAATCACGCGTGAAATAGCAGAAAGATTAAACATTCCTAAACGTACTGTCGCGTGGAATATTAAAAAAATACGAGAGATGGTCAGTACACAAAGAAAAAAAGGCTCTGGAAGGCCCAGAAAGACAACGCGAGTGGAAGATCGTTTCATAATATTACAATGCCGTCGGAACCGTTTTAAAACTTTATCGGACATAAGACGAAATGTTGAGCGAGCAACGAGAAAACAAATTTCAGCCAGCTTAGTGAGAAAAAGACTTGTTAAAGCTGGTTTGAGAGCATTTAAACCAGTCCAGAAGCCTGAGTTCACATTACCAGTGAAAAAAAACGTTTGCTTGGGGCCCGGGAGCATGTTTCTTATACTCCAGAGACGTGGGATGATGTGATTTTCTCCGATGAATCAAAATTCAAGCTGCATGTCGGAGATGGAAGAATTCTCGTACGAAGAAAACCGGACGAGAGGCTTAACAACGAATGTCTTTTAAGACTTCCACCGTAAAATGAAGGAGTTGTGGTCTGGGGATGATTTTCTGGAAAAGAAACCGGTCAATTGTGCTTCCTTAGTTCCAGCATTACAGCATCGGTTTATCTGCAGGTCATACACAACGAAATTGATCCTTCTGTGCTAAAGCTTTTTGGCGAGACTTCCAAATTTATTTTTCAACAAGGCAACGCTCCGTGCCATACCGCCAAAGTTGTGAGTTATTAATTTTGAATTATAGACAGAAAAATTGGCTTTTAGAAAAACATAAATAATTTGTTAAAAACTTGTTTTTTTTCTTATCTCTTCGAGAGTAAGTATCGATGTGTTGAGCTGGCCCTCGTATAGTCCAGACTTAAATCCCATTGAAAATATTTGGTCTATAATGAAGCTAGAAGTAGCAAGAAAGCGCCCAGAATCGATTCAAGCTTGGAAAAGTTTGTTGATGACGATTTGGGAATCCATACCTCCAACGACTTTGAAAAATTTATCAAATTCAATGAATCGTAGGTGTATCGCTGTAATAAAAGCAAATGGTGGTCCAACAAAATATTAATATTAAAGATACACCTTCTATAAATCAATAAAAAACAAAAAAAAATATTTAAAAATAGGTGTTTAATTTATTCCATTACTTTAACTCAATCAACGTATTTATTTTGGCATTTTTCGAGGTTTTGCCCCTAAATTGCAGGTAATTTTTTTTTTTCAAAAAATTACGTCATACATTTATTTAAAATGAAACGATAAGACAATTGCTTTCAAAAGTTTTGTAATTTAGCAATAAAAGACTCCAATTTGCAATAAAATATGTTTGCCCAATTTTTTTCCCAGCACTGTATATCCGTTAAGAAATGGCTTAGTTTCGTCTTATAGCAAATTCTTTCGAAACAAAATTTTGATCTTAGATCAAAAAAATGACTGGCAATGCGATGTATTTCAATGACATTTCGATCAAATTTATTGTATTGCCAATCATTTTTTTGATCTAAGATCAAAATTTTGTTTCGAAAGAATTTGCTATTAGTAGTGATATTACAGAATTTTTACAAAAAATTGTTTTAGAATTACATTTCCATTCAGGCCCTAGTTTCTAAATGGCTTTGTTTTAATATCACGAACATTTTTGTACCAAATAGTACAAAATTGTCACCTATTTAATATTTGCCGTGTTTCATGACACCCATTGATCCGAATCAGTTCAAATTTTAAATGGAAAACGTGATCCTAATTTTGTTCTAGATCACAAATTTTCATTTAGATCAAGCATCAAGAAACACGGCTATTGTTACGATCTCGCCTATTTGGTTGATGGGCAATTACTTCGGCAGTGGTGTTTATTCTGATCCTTTTTGATACACAACATTGTTAGTTTTGTTTTCTGGCGCGTAAATAAATAATGTTGATGATTTTCCGACACGGGAACCTGCGACATACAATTTGGCCATTTGTGAAAAACATGGATTTTCAAGATTGATGCCACAAACACTTAATGACTGCCCTTCCGATTTATTTATTGACATTACAAATGCAAGCCACACTGGAAATTGTAACCATTTAAAGTTGAATGGCATGTCGTTCGGAATCATATAGGGATTCGTGGAATCAAAACGTCTTCATAAATTTCTTCACCGCAATCCGGGTAAATCCAGCGAATTTAAAAATTCCGTTGGACAGTTAACAACATCATCTTGGTTAGTAACGAAATCAACCGATTTGTATGTCATCAATTCCCCGGTAATCTTATTTTGATTCTGAAAATTCATTTCGTTGATATCAACGTTTGTTGCAGGCAATATAACACGTTTGTTCAACCAAACGTGATTTTTGTAATTTTGAGCAATGTTTGACAACCATCTCGATGAGTTCGGTCTTTGATTCAGTAAAGTGACAACAATTGGCAGGGAAAATACTTCTCCAGATCAGTCGTTTTGTAATCTGACTAGCATGTTCAACACTTTGGCCATCGTAGAATTCCTCGAAAGGTTGCATGTTGGAGTTTCATTAGTGTGCATGTTCAACGGTTACTTGAGTGCTAAATGAGCTGTTCGCCCGCTTTCCAACAACGTAGCTGCAATACCCGATGAAGCAAGTGCAAGTGCAATTCCATTTTGCAAACGAATCATTGCTAAAATTAATGTTATTAAAAACGTTTTACCAGTTCCATCGGGAGCATCTAAGAAAAAACTACTGCGAAAATTGTTGCGGATTTAAAAGGGGAAAGTTTCTTTGAACGGTTTCTATCATTCTGCCTCGGAATCGTATGCGTCGTGCATTGGGCGATTGGGCGTTGTCATTCCTAATTGTATTAATCCTTTGTTGGATATGTTGGCATTTCGGAGAAAAGCAGCGTTCGTGAAAAGTCATCATTCTGGCATATTCCAAAGAAGCTGATCAATGTTGTCGATGGTGGCCTGTCCGCTCGTTGTAAAACGTTCTCCGCGGTAAAATACACTCTTTGACCATTTTCCAAATGCTTCCCAATGATTTCATCGTTGGAATTTTTGGCAGCAACTCCGAACACAACCTTTGTTAACGAACTTGCAAATGTACTTAATAAATTTTACGGAATGGCAAAATTCGACATTTATATGTGTGCTTTAAATGTCTTGGAGAGTAACGGCGAAAACGGAATAACCCAACGATTATCAACTTCTATGTCCTGTTGATTCACTTTGAATATTGTTGACCTTCCATAGTCATCAGTGGATCGGCGGCGATAAAGTGGTAACCATCATTTCCAGTAATAGTTTCTGCTACTAATTGACTTGGATAGCGTTTTGAACGTTTTCCGTCAACCATATACAGAGAATTGGGATTTAATATTTCACAGGGATCATGACTCATATTTTTTGTAACAACCTCATGTAACAGTGGATCTTCTTCATTATCGGGAATTTCCGCTGATATTACATCATCGATTTCATTCTGTCTTATCCTGTCCCTTAACAGGGCGTCTCGCGGAACACGCGATGCTTAATAATAAAATCCGCATGAGTGATTTTAATTTTTTTTTTGAACACCGTTGCGGTAATGTCGTGGCGATCAATGGGTGATTGGCCCGAAAATACATAATTCTTGTCGAATATCTGTCCACTGTGTATTGCACGTGAACGTGATAAACAAATCTGGTGTACGACGTACATACGACATGGCATCTTGAGCGTATTCATGTATATGTCGCGAACTTCCGACTTATGTTGCTGGAGTAATAGTCATTATGCCAACATTCTGTGCATTTCGCCAGCATTGATGGCATCCCGAAGATGAATGTATTCCTTGCAACGGAGTTTTGTCTGGTTCAACCTGATAAATGTCAATTGCTCAGTTTCAACTTTGACGTACACATCCACAGCATATTGGGTGAAATAGACACCGACATTTTAAGATGTGATATTCCTCATTTGCCCGAACCATCAGTCTCAGTAATCGATTGCCACGTTATAATTGAATGCAGCTCGATAGGGATTAAACGCAACATTTCCACGTTGTTGATGTCGATTCCATCGATTCCGTTCAATTTCATTTTGTGCTTCGCGTTGCTCGTCAGTTTGACTTGCTCGTATACATCTTTGAGTTGCAGCATTGCGATAGTTCTGCGACCTAAGTTGGTACATCTAATTGGTGGCATTTTGAAGAACCAAGATTCAACTGAAAATAAAAAATTGATTCCCTTAGTTTTTCTGTATAACCAGTCTATCAAAGCTTACCAAAAATCAATATAAGGCTGTGTGCCAAACTTAAGGTAAAAGTCAATTTTAAGTAAATTCAATTATTTTTTAAAAACTCATGGCAAACTGATCGAAAAATCTGTCCTAAACCCAGTTTTTACCGTAGTCAACGATTTACCTTAAGTTTGCCACACAGCCTAATTATACTTTTAGGGTGCGGGCCAATAGTCGGGTAAATCGTTTACTATGGTAAAAATCGGATTTAGAACAGATTTTTCGATCAGTTTGCCATAGAGTTTTAGTAAAATAAATGAATTTACCGAAAAATTTACTTAAAATTGACTTTTACCCGACTATTGGTACGCATCAGCCATGTATGATAATTGTTACTTTAGGCTGCGTACATGACATCGTGAGTTATTCGGAAAATAATCCATGGTACCAAACTGAAAGTATTAAAACAACAACAACAACATTAAAAATATTTCAACTCGAGTATATGGAACTGGCGGGGCATAAAGCTTTTTTACGAAATTTGAGCGATTCTGAGTTCGGGAGCGAGTATGATGCTTTTTATTTCGGATGTCAAGTACGCACCATTAAGGTTTAAATTTAATATACATTTTTTGTGAGATTAGTGACATCTCTGGTTTAGTAGTGGCACTAAAACGTTTTATAACAGTTTTGTTGTATAGCGGATTAATAGCTGTAGTCTAGAACAGAATCGAGAATAAATCATGACGAATCTAGAATATTCGATCGGTGTATAAATAGGAGTGCAACAAACTCAATGGGTTAGTCTTGGTGTGACATTTGGGAGATTCTGTACACGAAGGATTAAACATCGAAACTAGAAAGAAATTTTCTGGTTCCGTGCCAGTTGGCATTATTGCAGGCCTTGTTCCAAAGCTGATTTAAGAATATTCATTTACAACTCTAGATCTGCCTGGTTAGCACCCCATCGAAAGGTTTTGATATAAATAATGATTTGAATCATTTTTTCATCGTTTAGCCCTGAGGTCACAAGTTTTCATCGATTGGAGGTGGTAAGCCATTAAACGGTAAATATGGCTAGAGTATGGCTAGAGTATGGCTTACTTTACAGTATGGCTTACTTTACAGGCTAATTTATAGTCGATTGATTTTCATTGAATTTGCTTGTAATGCAACATTGATTTCTCGAATTTATGGTTCTGTGTATAACAATGAAAATTTGAAAAAAATCCTGGGTAGCACCTCATTGCAAGAAAATCATACCAGTTTCATTAAATTTCGTTAGGTCAAGATTGGTCAACACATTTTGACGTTTGGTCATCAATGATTGTATTATTTCAGGTTCATCGGGAACGCACTTTGGGAAATAATTTACGCCAGATAATGAATTTTTACAAATTATTAGTATTGGTCAACGTTCCAGATCGGAACTGTCAGAATAGTGCGGAATTAATGAATTTTTAACGAATTTCTGCATGAAATTGTTACGTAGAGATGACAAACGGAAACAGCTAGTGATCACATATCAATGATAGATGACTAAACGATTCCGATATTATTCTTAATAAAGTTTTGGATTTAATTGTTGTCGATTTATGAACAACCAAAAAATTTAACTATTTTCTTATGTTTTCTACTTTAGATACACTTCTTTCATGAAAGATCTTTTTTTTATCCAATTCGTATATTTCAAAGTAATTTGTTGTTAATTTTGTAAAATGAAATTCCCAAGTGAGCGACGAACCTGATTTATTGACATAATACAATTTTGATATCGTTTTTTTCGCAATAAAAAATTATCCATTGATGAATAAACGTTTAAATGTGTTGGCCAATCCTGACTTAACGAAATTTAATGAAAACGGTATGATTTTCTTTGCGTAGAGGTGTTACCCGGGAAGTTTTACTTTAAACGGTAAGTTACCGTTTAATCGTGCGTGACCAAACGATTACAGTCATCATTTGTATCAAAATCTTCTTGATGGCGGCTTTTTACCTTTTCAATATACTTGCATTCAACTCTTGCAATTTAATTCAACAAAATTTTGATAGGCCTCCGAATTCAGACACTGATCATTTATTTACAAGATATTAACCTGTCCATTCATGTCATGATTGCCACAAACACGTTCTTTACCAGAACATTGGGTCATAATATTTTGAATCATGCCGTAATCAGTCATATGAACTACATATATCATTGAATCCTACATTAGGGACTATAGTTTTGTGCTTTCAAAATTCCATCATATAATGAACTGGTTAACCCATTTACGGCTCTGAAAGAAGTAAAGTAAGGGTCAAAATAAAAAGCGCCAGTCACGTATTAGGCGCATGCAAGTAGAAACTCGGCTCTAAAGTTGGTTGCATTACAATATTACGCATCCAAATCACCCGCCATTTTGGAAAAGTATTGTATAGCTTATAGTGATTGCAACATTTACGCCATGGCACTATTCTGTTTTCCAATGAAAATAAGTGTTTCTAAGGGGTTGATTAATTCGGCTGTGGCTGAACATTCTGTGAGTCATCCAACAGTGAAAAAGTGATTTGCAAGATTTCGTGCGTGATCGCAATTTTAGTCTTAAGGACGATCCACGCCCATAGGTGCAGTAAAACAATTTGAAGACGAAGAACTTAAAGTTTTTCTGAATGAAAATCTGTGTGAAACTTACTTCGATTGCATGCAATGGGAAAATACAGAAGGAAGGAAAATGGGTTTTTTCATAAACTGACCGAAATAAATAAAAACCGAAGAGTTGACATCAGAATTTGCTTTCTCGGTACAAAAGAAAAGAACTTTTTGCACAAAATCATTACGGGTGATAAAAAGTGAATTTTTTACGATAATTCTAAACACTGGGGGGATGGGTTAATCCAGGCCAGCCATCAACATCAGTTGCAAAAATGAATATTCATGCCAAGAAAGTCTTACTTCTTTCTGACTTCTAGAACCTGGTCTAAATGTTACAACTGAACGTTACCAGGCCCAATTGATCAAATTGAGTGATGTTCTCGGAGGGAAAAAAACATTTACGGGCCATGGAATAGGCGGAAGTTTATATTGCTGCATGACAATGTTCGTCCACGCAAGTTTTACACCATGCGACGTTTTCTAGAGACCTGGCTCCCTCTGATTATCACTTATTCAGATCGATGTCATCATAATTGAAAGACTAGCGGTTCACGAAACCACCAAGTTTCTATCGCGAAGTCATTCACCATTCACCTGATAAATGGCAAAAGACCAAAGATAGTAGTGACGAATATTTCGGCAATTAATCTTTGCATCAATTGTATTTTCTTTAAAGTTGAATTTAACCAAAAAAAGCAGTTTCTTCTTGCACACCTAATGCATGCCTGTATTTAGCTCACCCTGTGGTGACTGTTTTTGCTAAATAATTTTCAATAAGTGGATATCCTCAGCACATGTTACGTGCTAAGCACCAATCTCTCAAAAGTTGCACAATTACATAACAAAATTAATTCTTCTAATTCGTGATAGTGCTGCCACTTGCGGCGATTAGCGTGGTCTCTTATTTTCCGTTGTCAAATTTCCACTATCATACAGCATTGCGTCTGACCGCTTCAGAGCAAACCAACACGTTGTCCCAAGTTGCCAAATCCTAAAATAAGACGTGTTTTGTGATTCGATGACCACAGAGATGGACGTGCTTTTAAAATCTTCCCGAAATGCTGTCCTAAAACCGAGGTGTATCTTAGAGACTATGTCCTAATAACTAACCTACTGTCCTACTGTCCTAACTTCAGCGGCACACATAATTGCACCTTTGAAGCAGCGATGCCGATGTTCTATAATCGTGCTTGTGCTCCATTCCCATCAGTGACGATGACCGATGGAATTCCGAATCTACTAGTCTAAGTTTTTATTAGTGTGTACGCGACTGTTCCCGCTCTCATATTTGGAACTAATATTTGGAATAGGTGTGGCCTCGGTCCAACGAGTGAATCGATCAATCACAGTGAGACAGTATGTATAGGTATGATCGATAGATGGTGGCAGCGGCCATACCAAATCAATGTGAAATTCAGTGAAACGTTTATTGGTCTGAGAATATTTTCCCCTTTCAACATGCCGTGATATTTTGCATTTTTGATAACGCAGACAACATTTGGCCCAACATTTCACCTCGTTGTTCATCGACTGCCAAAAGAACTTAATTGCGAATTATTTTGCTGTGCTTCGCACCCAATGATGTGACATGTTATGCAGTGATTCGAAAATTTTTCGTCGAAAATTTTTAGAGATATGAGAACATGCTGTTCCGATTGAAACATCGCATACTAATTATTTCTCAGTCCGGAATATCGAATTTTTTTCGAATTTTAGAGTGCCGAGCGAATCAGTTCTATGAGTTCAGCATCGTTTTGTCTGTTCGTTCGTAAAGCAAACGTTAGAGGTTTGTGATTTAAATATTTGAAATATTTCACCGCCGCAAAAGACGCCAAGAGCTCCCGATCGTACGTGCTGTATTGAGTTTCGGCGTCGTGAACAAAGGAGGAATCTAAGGAATATTGTTGCAATACCGCTC
Source organism: Nephrotoma flavescens (assembly GCA_932526605.1). Lineage (NCBI taxonomy): Eukaryota > Metazoa > Arthropoda > Insecta > Diptera > Tipulidae > Nephrotoma > Nephrotoma flavescens. The sequence continues at coordinate 42,394,385 of OW052222.1, forward strand.
CTATTGTTGCCATGGAAGCGTCGACCATATAATAGTGAGTTTTGCGTTTGGCAAGACGTTTCAAATGACTTAATATAGATTCAGAAGAAAAAATTTAAATTTGTTATTGATCATGCCTAAAAAAGGATGTAGACCTTTCGACATAGATGGCATTGTAAAACTTGTAATCACTACAACGTCAGATTTATCCGGATAACTTGCTTTTGCCGATATGCCAAATCCGAGAAAACTCATATTCTTTGTGTGAGAAAACGCACTTTTTCAGATTGGTTACCAAACCAGGGAAGCCTTTCATAAACTATTCTTAAGTGCTTGCTGCTTGACATTATCATTCATGGTTTTGGGCGCGATCAAAAGCTCGTCGATATAATCCAAACGGTGTACAAAATGCGGTTTTTTCGACAAATTTACCTTCGATCGAAACCTGATAATAGGCCCTAATATAGTTAACCTTATAGAAAACGATTCGCATGATCCAAGCTGATGCGTGGAATCGGTTACGAATGGTATTGGGTAGCGATCGGGTTTTGTTTTCTCATATAAAAAACGCGAGGCAGTTGGCACAAAGTCGCCATTTTTCATCCTGTTTTTAACGATGTGGAGTGGACTGACCCTATTACGCCAAACCTCGATTTCGTTTTTCGCCATTTGCATCTTTTCGGTACTTAAACGACGAACTTTCGCACTGCATGGTGGACCGGTAATTTTGATGCAATGTGTGACATTATGCTTGATTGTATTTAACGTCGTTGTCTCATGCGATAATGTTTTGAATTCGATCAGTAAATTTTGAACTTCCGAAAGTATGCATCGGCCCCCTTCGAAACTCTCGTGGATGTATATTTGCGGCATTTACAAGTCCCTAACCACCGATTCCGTGATTTGATTCTTGGATAATGAATCTATTTCCCATAGAAGAAGGTGGGATGGCTTTTTATCGCCGATCGGAAACTTTGGTTTGCAGCTTTTGTTGCCCATACGCATTTGAACATATCGGCGTCGAGAGCCGCCCTCAGATGCTTGTACTTGGTTGCATCCAGTTGCGTAAATCATATTTCCGGGTTACTGCGATTGAAATGCGACTATTTTATCGACACTTTCGGTAATGGCGAGAGTTCGGAAGCTTGTCTTACTCCTCGGTTGTGATACACAAAAAAAAAATGAATCACTTTGTTTCACTTTGTGTGGTATATTCGATTATCCGCATCCCTGTAAATATCTAAAGAAAGAAATGAGTTCGATTTCTTTCTTTTGGATGGCCATTTCACAAAGTGCCATCCATAGTAGTATGTTCCATTCGGTAGGCTGCTCAATGATGATGTGTCTTGTGTTGATATGATCTGTGCAACTTCGTCCTGGTTTGAAGCCAACTTGTTCCTTTCTTAACTTCGAGTACGACGGAATTCGATCCACGATTATCGTTGCTAATATCTTTTTGCTTGTGTTTCTCTCTAAGATTAGTCCGTTTATTACTACGTTCCAAATTAGGGGAATTGGATATATCTTCTGATCAAGATGAGTGAGCCCAAAAAGTCTCGATTTGACTAAATATTGTTCTAAACCATATCTAAACAAGATTTTTTTTCTGTTTTCAGAGCTGTTGAACCCGAATTTATCGCTATGCCCTGTGAGGAAGAGATGAACATGGATTTCGAACCAGAACAATCCATTTTGATATTAAACAACGATTGCCTATATTCACTACTCGGCTATCTGCCATTACAAGACTTATGCAGCATCGCAGTAACATGTCATCGGATAAACGAAATTACTCGGCCATTTTACAGCCGTTTTACAAATTTGGATGCTGAGCAATTTTTGTACCCAAATACCAATAATCTGCTTGCAGAAGAATCGATGCGAATGATAATTTGCGAAATAGCGCCACATGTTAAATCATTCGAGATGTCTCGAGAAATCGAAATTGGGAACAATATTGATTCGATTGAAGCAATTATTAGATTGGTTTTAACCCATTGCTATAATATTACTAGTTTAAGAGTTCGCTTACCACTAGGCGCTGAATTTAGCCAAGAAATTAACGCACTCGAAAATTTTGAAAATTTAGAATAAATTCATTTAATGGCCAATATAAACGTGGCAAGAATGACCAGATTAAAAAGTTTATGGCTGAACGATGAACAAGATGATAGAGATACGTCTGACTTATTGACGCTGAAGAATTTAGAGAGTTTATCGTTATATTTCGATGGTCCCGTGTGCAATGAATTATTATCAAAAATTTTTGACAATAATCCGGCCATCAAACGGATTGATATGCTTGATTCGGACTCAGCCGTAATTGACTTGGTCGTCGATAAGCTTCCGCTCGTAGAAGATTTTACACTGCACACTCGAGTCGAGTATGACGAAGGTAATGCGGAGAGAATTGCCGTTTTAAGAAATCTTAAAATTTTTTCGACCACATCAAACACACCGTTTTTGTTAGAAAGGCTCGCCGAATTAGATAGACTCGAGTCGCTAATTCACTGCGAACCGCCATTCCCGATAGAATTGGCCACGATTCTCGAATTTACGAAATTAAAAATTTTAGCTGTCACGAAGATAGACGATCTTCAATTGAGTCGCTTAAAATCACAACGTACTTTGGAACACGTCGATTTAGATAATTCGGCGGTGACCAATGATGGTGTCGTTAATTTTGTTTCGGGCGCAATCAATTTGAAATTTTTGAGCTTAGTTGACTGTAAAGGTTGTGATAAGCTTGTGTTGGATAAGCTTACGGATGTAATGAAAAAGAAAAATAGAAAACGACAACTAAGCGTTAGGTGTGATTTTATTAAACTGGATGAAGTCAATTTGTATCCTTGGCTGAAAGTGATTGTGGATACAAATAAGAGATTAAATCTTAAGTATAAGTTCCCAGGTGAGTGGTAATACAAATAATATGTATTATGCACAATCATAATATACAACAACACAATCTCTGCCTTGACATAATATCGTTAAAATAAAATCTAAATTACTAAAACTTTGTTTTAATTCAGTAAATCGAAGTAGAGAAATTTAAAGATCTTATAAATGCTTCACAAATCAAATAAATGGTCACTAGAGACATCTTTCGTTTATAAAGTAGTAGGGACACAAAATTATAGTGACATCTGTTTTTCAATAGCTTCTGAGCAAAAATAGTGGCACCTGGCGAATTAATATTTAAGCTGTAATCTAGTACTTCTTTAAAGTGTTTTATCTATATTTAACTAGATGTCTCTGTATAGTGATTTCCAAATTTCATCTCTAGATGGGGCTGGCCGATTCGTTATAATAATAAAATAAGTAATAGAGTAGTTTATTCATTTGTTAATTTGATTGTCATTTAGGTTTAACGGTTATTCAGTGTGGTTTATAGTTTACATTTTCGGTGAGTAATTAAGAATTAACTATGTATATACATATATGAAATGGGAATACCCTGTAACACAAGAAAAATCAACGAAGAACGAACAAAGGGTGTATAAAGATAGTATAAAAGAGTACGACAATGGAAAACGACGCACATTTTTGAATTAATATTTTTTTTAATAAAACGTTTTTTGTGTTATCAACTAACCGTTTGACTTTTATTTTATCTAAATCCAAATATAAAATCTGGATATCTCTTGATTTGTGTATGATAGAGTAATACAGTTATAATTATAAATAACGGAACTTTGTGGTATATAAAAATTGGAAAGGGTGAATCCAATCAAGTTGTTATGGATTTTTCAAATCTTTCGGTTGTGAGATTACGGAACGAAAGTCGAAAATGTTGGTTAAGCAATAACGGGAAGTGTAAAATGTTAGCGGAACGGTTACAAATCTATGAAAGTGAAACGTCACATTTACAAATGAGAGTAAACAATGAAAATGGTTACGAGTTGCAGCAAAATGGTGGCAATTTTACGAAATCGAAGATTGGAAACACTAGTAGTATTCCGAGCGAAGTGAATGAACAAAATACTTGTGATGCAAACGAGCTAAATGATGTAATGTTGCATTCGAAAAATGTTATTTAACGGAACTTAAACAGCGAGAGAAATTGTTTGAAGATATACAGAATGCTCCACTAATGACTGGTACTCAAAAATCTTTCAATGGTAGAATAACAACTGACGGTACGTGTTCCTATATCAAAACTGTAATGTTGAGCGGTAACGTGAAAGTTTTGGGATTAATCGATTGTGGAAGTGCTTGAGCAATGCTTAATGATACGAGAAAGCAACGTGGGGCTTGGATTGGAACGAAGTAAATGTAACGTGTTTGTCAAAGGATTTGCAGGTGGCGGTGTGGTTGCCAACGGGAAGGTACGAGCGAGGGTTCAAATTGATGAAGTTGCCGATGAGATTGAGTTGCTTAATGTTCCTGACCAATATTTAAATACACAATCTCTAATTGTTCAAAATTTTATTGATAAACCAACCGTAAGACTGATCAGAGAACAGAATACGTTAAAATTTCAAAATCTCAACATAAGCGATACTTTGTTGATTAATCGAAGTTTGAATATGGCGGAAAGATGTGATGTTTCTAGTGATATTTCTTCAAATGGACAAAACGGGGTGTAATTGAAGTTCTATTGGCTGAAATAAATATGGATAAGTGTATGACTCTGAGAGAACGCGAACGTTTATTTAAGTTGGTAGCAAAATTCGATAGTTGTTTTGCTCGAATTTTAAAAGTGGAAAAACGGATGTTGAAATGGAAATTAAAATGAATAATGACGAACAAGTTGATCAAGTCGAAAAAGTAAAAACAATGATAAGTGAATTGTAGGAACATAAAATAATACGTGAATCTGAATCACCTTATGCTAGTCCAGTCGTCCTAGTTAAAAAGAAGGACGGCAATGAACGAATGTGTATTGATTGCCGACAATTGAATAATAAAACGATACGGGAACAGTATCCGTTACCTACCGAATATGAAAAATCAGCTTTCACGACTCAGTGGTTGTAGTTCGGTTATTATCAGATTGCAATGTCCGATGAATCAATATCTCGTACAGCTTTCGTGACGTTCGTGACTTTCGTGACTATTCGAGTTTTTGAGTGTCCTTTAGGCTAACAAATGCTCCGGCTTTTTAACAAAAAAAGACAAACGCCCTTGCTCGGTAGGTTAACGATGATATAATCGTTTATTTGGAGGATATTATCATACCAAGCACGACCATCCAGGAAGGTATGGGAAAGTTGGAACGATTATTGAAAGTATTACAACAACGAGGATTAATTTTAAAATTAAAGATTTGTCAGTTTTTCAAGGAGAAAGTTGAATTTCTTGGCCATGAAATTGATTCTCGTGGCATACAACCGGGATCAAACAAAATTAATGCAATTTTAACATTTTCAAATTTCCAATGCCTACAGATAAGAGAGGTATGACAATTTATTGGGTTAGCAAGTTATTTCAGAAAATTCGTTAAGAATTTTGCTGCAAGTTTTTTCAGAAAATTTTTTAAGATAATTCTGAGTTGAAACATGAGGTGTGCACCGATGCAAGTTCCAAAGGTCTCACCGGTATATTATTCCACAGAGACGAAAAATGTGAAACGAAACCTTTGTCATATTTTAGCCGCCGGACAACAGATAACGAATGCAAATATCAATCTTATGAATTGGAGGCTTTGGCAACCATTGAAGCGGTTCACAGATTCCGTATTTATTTAATCGGAAAGCCTTTTACTTTGGTCACGAATTGTGCTACGTTGACAACTTGCGCTACGAAAAAAGATTTAATTCAAAGAATAGGATGGTGGTGTTTGCGATTGGCTGAGTATAGCTTTAATACTGTTAAACCAAGTGGACAGAAAATGCAACATATCGGCGCACTTAGCCGGAACGCAATTGATGACGGAATGGATTTTGAACCAGCAACGATTGATGTGTTCCTAGTATCACGATTGATGTGTTCCTTAGACATCGGTTAGACGCAACAATTATACCGACTTCTACATGATAAACGAATGTGGGCTGTGCCCAGAACATTAAAGTGGCGTATAGCTAAAATTAATCACGACGATGTGGGTCACCCAGTTATAATAGATGCGTTTTCAATATACGTAGTTATCAAAGCAGCAACATCAACGAATACAGCTCCAGTTATATCGCTCATGAATGATTGGACTACTCATTTCGGAGTTCCAACGAGGTTAATTAGTGATCGTGGCACTACATTTACAGCAAGGCCATTCACAACATATTATTCGGAAAACAATATCAAACATATTTTGAATGCAACGCCAAGAGCTAACGGTAAATTTAAAAGATACAACAGAACTATATTAGGAATGTTACGAGCAATGGTTGGGGACGACGACAGGAAATAGTTAGCGGCACCATCCCACACACCAAGGGATTAGAGACAAAACATAGATGAATCTAGAAAAACACCCATCATCGGAAATTATTAAATAATTTGTCATGAAAATACAGCGAAAAATCTGACATGATCACCCACAATACACCGAAGACGTTCTGCTGAGGTACCAGTAGCAAATAGGGACATAGGCATATATTAATGCGCAAAACAGAGTTAATTACAAACTTAGTATATTTCAGAAGCTGAAGAACAACAAAGCGGCTGGCACAGAAAGACTTGTATTTTAATTTTAACCATAATAGTTCCGAACGCTATAAGAGGAAGAGCTGCCGAAAAACCATAAACGAATTAGATGTAGTGGAAGTAGAGGCGGCTGACGGAGGCAAGACGAAAAACGCAGCCACGTTATAGTGACAAGATGTAAGCTATCGTAGATACCAACCGACCAACCGACACTTTCTGGATGTCATATTAGATGCCATTAGAGAGGATAGATCCTTTAGACTTTGCAAATACGAGAAGAATGATAAAATACGTCGAACCCGGCTGGTCCAAAATAAAGTGCACGCAAATTCGGTTTACTTCCTCGAGAATGAAAACAACTAGCTCACTTTAACTGTACAGAACGAATTATTGGAAAGCAGAAAATCAAAATTGCATCATCGGGTGTAACGCGCGAGTAATTGGAACCTTAATCTAAATCGGTGTTTTTCTCTAGATTAGAGGCGGCTGAAGCAAGCGTCTGTTTACGCACCTACTCTCACAAAAACCATCAAGTTATGAACCATATACAAAGGCCTCGGATTAGGCTTTGATGACCTGGGGGAGTGGGATCGCTACTACCACCAATGGCTACACTCTCTACTACAGCGGCCATCAAAATTGCGGAAAACTTGGTGTCAGCTTACTCGTACACTGTCGAGTGCAGCAGCATAATATGGACTTCCACCCTGTATGATGGCAGGCACTTCCACCTAGTATGATGTGCACACTAAAACATTTAATATCACGATTATCGATGCACATGCGCCAACTGAAGACACCGGTTGATGTGTGAGATTTATTTTTTGTTGGCACAATGGAAACCACGAGGCAGATATAAATGCCCGCCTACCAGCCGGACATCGAGTCTTTTATGCACCATCAAAGTTTTTGCGATCATAATATATTTTGCAGTCGTGAAAACTCGAACTTTACAAAGCACTTATAAGACCTGTGCTAACTTTCGGATATGAGAGTGCTTTTGAAAAAAATAGTCATTCGATCTATTTATTCGAATGAATCACAAAACACATCGTTTCCTTGGAGAGATAGTTGGAGGACCACCATGTAGGCGGCAAACGCTCTTCATGGGATTTGAAAACTGGACAGCGAGAGGGGTATAACGCGAATTGATACACCATCCATAGTCCGATATACATGAAACCAACTTAAGAGGTGAGTAATTTTTTGATTACCGTTTATCGAATAGTATTATGGTAAATCCCAAATGAACAAAACCCTGTCGAGCCTAGACATGACTACTGTCATTTTCACAGACTTTTTTTTAGAAGCTTTGAAGAACGACTGGCAGCCTCGTATACTTAGAAACAGCTGAAAATATATTTGTCAAATTGATGAGTTCTGATTAGTTTGCTGGATTGATGAGCTCTGGTCAGTTTATTCACTGCGATCAGCCTAGAAGCCAAATGGCGAATAGATGTAAGAATGATTTTTATATCGTAGGTCATCATGCTAGAACCCTGCAGATACCGGGAGTATCAATTATCTCCGATGACTCTGACAATGTTGTTCGTTTGCTTGGTGCACGAATATCCGGGTTTAAAATAAAATGTTAACTCCCAAGAATAATCGGCCAACGGAGACCAATATAATCCAAGAGTTTTCACTGATTCATTCAACACCCTCCTCCCTGTCCTTTAGCCGACTTTGCTCTGATGCTCCCGGAATTCTTTCGAATGCTATTTCCTTAATCCACGCCTTAAAGGCGACATCGTATTATTACAAGATGAAGTGTAATCACCCCAGACCAGATGGAAATTAGGCCGAGTTCTGGAGTTCCATCCCAGCAGGGATAGACTAAGCCGGGTCGCAACTGTGATAACCACATCAAGAAGAACCGATAAGAAAGGTGTCACCGTTGCCTATCCAACAACCGATAAGTGAGGCAGATAGTGAGAAGATATAGGACAACAACCAAGTCGTCCCGCAAAACAGAACCGAAGTCCTGCCAATCACACTAGTCGACATTTATTACTGACTTGCGCAGTGTTTTATGGTATCAGTTCGGTACATACTCATCCATTCTGTATGAATCGTATGCCACACAATCGTATGTGCTTTAGACCACACTACTGAAGTAAAACTTCTAATATATATTTAATATTTATAATATAATATTGAAAAATTATAATATTTAAAAAAAATTGGTCACCCTGTGCGTTCTCGAGTGTCACCTAGCCGCTTATGTCTGGTGCCACAAGAGGTAACCTTGTAACTTGGTAAATTTTTCAATGCCAACTAGTCGTAATATATAATGTTTATGTATGTGTAACAAAATGGACAAAAAAATCATTTTTGAAATCTCTTCGCATAGTAAAAATGGCCTTGAAATATTTTTTATTTCATTTATGTTTCTGTAGTGTAGTTTCATTGAAAATTTGTTTAACCTTCGTCCGGTAGCATAATTTTACAATGCCAAAAGTGTTTTACAACGCTAAAATCTACTCGATCCCCTATATCTGAAGAGGCTGGGGATATTTGTCTAAAATAAGGGGGGCTATTTGGGAATTCGATTCGATAACGAGAGTACAAGATTCATATTTGATTTGAATGTGATTCGAACGATTCTTATTTAAAATCCAATATGAATCTTGTACTCTCGTTATCGAATCGAATTCCCAAATAGCCCCCAAGGTCTGAATGGTCCAGCAGAAAAATGTAGAGATCTCACAAAACTTTACCCCTCTCCGGATTCTACAAGAAGATTTATTAGTATTTGTAAAAGGAAAAGGTACAATTGTACCTATTCCGCCTGACGAGGGTTAAGTCGCATTAAAACCTGTATCATACGCAAACGGGGAAAGAAACGAAGAAAGAATCGGTTTCTGTGATACCTCGTGTGGAATGGAGCTGTAATATAGAAAAAAATATGTACATATATAAAATATATCACACAGATGATTTTTTTTGGTCACCCTGTGCGTTCTGGAGTGAGTAAGTGAGTGAGTGACATAGATGTTATAATATAGAAAAACAATTTTTTGGTCACCCTGTGCGTTCTCGAGTGAGTCAGTCAGTGACATAGAAGTCTATATTATGACTTTCCAATTTTCCAGTTTTTCAATTTTCCAATTTTCAAATTTTCCAATTTTCCAATTTACCAACTTTCCAAATTTCCTATTTTCATATTTTTTTATTTTCCTATTTTCCAATTTACCAATTTTCCAAATTTCATATTTTCATATTTTCCAATTTTCCATTTACCTATTTTCCAATTTTCTAATTTTCCAATTTTGCAAATTTCGAAATTTTCAATTTCCAACTTTTCCAATTTTCCATTTACCAATTTTCCTATTTTCCAATTTTTTTAACCAATTATTAAAATAAAATGGTATCAACTATTGTTCCACCTAGGAATTTATGAATTGTCATGGCACATCCTGATTACTAAAGGAAAATGATTTCGTTTTGCGTTTATTGTTTCGTTCGCCTCGTTCGATTACGCTTTTCGTAACGCTTTTGCCAGCTTAGTCCCCAAGTCAAGCGTGCCTAAAGAAGTTTTACTTCAAAAATAAAACAAAAAATTAATTTTTTATGAAAAATATACTCTGGCACATCTCAGTATACTCTGGCAAATTATCATGAATAGACTCACGCTTGAACAACGCTACAAAATTATTAAAATTTACTTTGAAAATCAGTCTTCGATTCGCAGTCAAATTGTGTTCAGCGATGAGGCTCATGTTTGACTTAACGCTTTTTACGCTATTTGCCGTAGGCACTTGAAAATATTCTGCGAAACAAAAAACAAGTGATTAATAAAAATGTGTTTATTAAGTAAAAAAATGTGTTTATTAAGTTTGACTTAACGGGTTTGTTAATAAACGAAATTGCCGCATATGGAGTGAGACCAATCCACAAGAGACCCTACAGACTCCGTTACATCTAGAAAAATGCACCGTTTGGTGCGGTTTATATGCTGCATCATCGGATCTTGTTCCTTCAAAAAGGAGGCCGGGGTACGCGTTACGGTCAATGGAGATCGTTACCGCACCATGATCAATGATTTTTGAAGTAAAACTTCTTTAGGTACGCTTGACTTGGGGATTAAGCTGGCAAATGCGTTACGAAAAGTGTAATCGAACGAGGCGAACGAAACAATAAACGCAAAACGAAATCATTTTCCTTTAGTATCAGGATGTGCCATGACAATTCATAAATCCCTAGGTGGAACATTAGTTGATACCATTTTATTTTAATAATTGGTTAAAAAAATTGGAAAATAGGAAAATTGGTAAATGGAAAATTGGAAAAATTGGAAATTGAAAATTTCGAAATTTGCAAAATTGGAAAATTAGAAAATTGGAAAATAGGTAAATGGAAAATTGGAAAATATGAAAATATGAAATTTGGAAAATTGGTAAATTGGAAAATAGGAAAATAAAAAAATATGAAAATAGGAAATTTGGAAAGTTGGTAAATTGGAAAATTGGAAAATTTGAAAATTGGAAAATTGAAAAACTGGAAAATTGGAAAGTCATAATATAGACTTCTATGTCACTGACTGACTCACACGAGAACGGACAGGGTGACCAAAAATTGTTTTTATATATTATAACATCTATGTCACTCACTCATTTACTCACTCTAGAACGCACAGGGTGACCAAAAAAAAATTCGTTCGTGTGCATATTTTATATATGTATTTTATTTCTATATTATAGCTCCATTTCACACGAGGTATCACAGAAACCGATTCTTTTTTCGTTTCTTTCCCCGTTTGCCTATGATACAGGTTTTAATACGACTTTAACAAATTTTCGATAAAACCACACTACACAAACATAAATGAAATAAAAAATATTTCAAGGCCATTTTTACAATGCGAAGAGATTTCAAAAATGATTTTTTTGTCCATTTTGTTACACATACATAAACATTATCTATTACGAAAAAGTTACCAAGTTACAAGGTTACCTCTTGTGGCATCAGACATAAATGGCTAGGTGACACTCGAGAACGCACAGGGTGACCAATTTTTTTTTTCAATATTATAATTTTTCTATATTATAATATAAATATTAAATATATATTAGAAGTTTTACTTCAGTAGTGTGGTCTAAAGCATACTTAATTTTTTGTTTCAAAATATGAATGACATTGATCCGGACGAGATGTGGTTTCAATAGGATGGCGCTACGTGCCATACGGCGACCGTAACCAGCGACTTATTAAAATTAAAATTTGACGATAAGTTGATTTAGAGAAATAGACCTGTCAAATGGCCTCCAAGGTCGTGCGGATTGACACCTCTCGATTATATCCTGTGGAGCTACGTGAAATCACTGGTTTATGCTGATAAACCAGTAGTTGACAAATTGGAGGCCAGCATTGTTCGTGTTATTCGTGACATACGACCAGCAGTGTTCAAAAGAAAAGCGGCCCAAAATTGGACGTCCAGAATGCTTTTCGTCCAGAACCGCAGCAGTGCCCATGTTGTGAACCGAGCGGAGTTAAGGCTTTTTAATTAAAAACTTTAATTTTTATTTTCAGTTTTGTTAACTTAAATATTTATTACAATATTTTTTTATTATGATTTTAAAATTATTTATTATTTTTATTAATATTGTTATTAAACGACGGTCACAACAGTAATGATCATATTTTACATTTTTATTATCATTCTCAAAATTTTGTTATATACAATTAAATACATAAATACATATTCAAAGATCATAAAAAGTTAAGTATATAATATCAACTTGTATAATACAGGGATGTCTAACATTTTATATAAACAAGTTAAACCTAGTGTTCATTACATCTCCCTGCTTAAATCAAAAGTTATCAAAAGTTGTTTAATTGAGATTATAACTTATTTTAAATCTAAACTTTTATTTTGATTTAGGTAAATGGTTTTTTTCTTTTTTTTTTTTTTACATAATTCATAGAAATATATTTTACTTAACTTAAAAGAAAGATATTTCAATTTTCATTTTATAAAAATAATTAGTAACATTTCAAGAAATATTATTTTATATGAATTCATAAGTTTTATTTTAATCAATTGTACTTTGTTTAAATAATTTTAATCTATTATGGTGAATGATTTTGGTTGTTCTACCAATTTTTACAGAGGAATCTTCCGGAGAAATAACCTCGACTATTTCATATGGACCAAGCCATTCTGGATCTAATTTTTTGTTTATTTCGTTTTTAATTAATACAAGATCGCCTTGTTTAAATATGCAAGAATTTAAAGATCTGTCGTAATATGATTTTGATTTTTCTTTTGTTTGAAGTAAGTTATCTCTTGCAATAGCGAACGAATTTTGTAATCTATATTTAAGATCTTGGCAATAATCATCAATGGTGTAAATAGGTTCAGGTTCCTTGGATATTGAACAAGGAATGTTCGGTGTAAAACCAAATACTAACTCGTAAGGCATATATTTTGTTGAAGTATGAGGAGTAGTAATGTAACAGAAAGTGAGATAAGGTAGCCATATGTCCCAGTTGTGGGTATTAGATTGAGTGAAATCCCTTAAATACTCGCCTAAAGTTTTATGAAATCTCTCTAGTGCACCGTTCGTCTGAGGGTGATAAGCTGTGGTGGAGAGTTTTTTTTTATTTTGAGGAGTTTACAAATATTTTTAAATAGATTACTCATAAAATCGGCTCCTTGATCAGTGAGAATTTCGCCGGGAATACCATAAATGCAAATGAATTTTTCCACGAACGCTTGTGCTACTGTTTGGGATTCATGATTAGGTAAAGGATGGGCAATAGAGAATTTACTTAAATCGTCCTGGATTGTTAAAATGAATTTATTATTATTGTATGAAGGTGGTAATGGTCCAACTATGTCAAGAAATACTTTTTGAAATGATTTAACAGAAGTTGTAATGATTCACATTGGTTCTTTTGTATTTTTATCATGTTTATTTATTTGACACGATGTGCATGTTGATATGAAATCTTTTATTCTAGAGTACATATTTGAAAAACTGTAATATTTTTGGATTCTTAAAAAGGTTCTGTATATTCCTTGGTGTCCACCCGATGGTGACACATGAAACTCATTTGTTAGTTGCTGAATTTGTGAATCGTCGGTAATATTTTTTATTGCATTTAAATTATTTTCGTTTAAGTTTAGATCCTCTATTCCCGACAAACAATTTTTAACCGTCCGGTTAGACGTCCGTAAATAGTCGGTGCAAAATTACAACAAAAAATTAAATTGTTTTTGTAAAATCATACGAATTCATTTCGCCACATTAAAAAAAGACAACTTGTCTCGAAGTTTACACGAAATCAACTTAAAACTATAATTCGATTTTCCGAAGTGATTACTCGTTTCGCGAGCCATAACGATATAGCATTTCAAGAACGATAAAAATTTGTAATACAAACTAACCGTGAAATGACTGACCGAGGCCGAATTTGGTCGTTACCTATTCCTTGAACTTGTTTTTATTCGGAAAAACATTAAAAATTAAACAAACGAAAGTTCGAACCATTTATAAAAGGTATTTCATCCATGATGGATGTATGTGAAACGTGAAAAAATTTAAAATTTAAATAAGTTTCATAGTCTGCTTATTAGTGTTATAAGTATAAAATTGTTTTAAGTTAAAATAAAAAATAAAAACAATAAGGAATTTCAATAAAGAGTTGAAACTAATAATTAGGTATGTATACAGATTAATTATTTGTTTAATTTTTTGTGTATAGAAAATCGTAAAATTTTACGGTAAAACAAAAATGTGAAAAATATTCTAGAGTCTTCAGTCTTCACTTTCAGAAGGTAATGCCTCATTTCATTTTTAGTAAATTTTGCAAGTAAATTTATTAATAAGTTAATGTTTTACTATTGTCGCCCATAGATATAATCAAGGAATATTAGCTTGGGAGTGAGAATACCTTTGTAATACAATTGATAGCCGAGGTGCAAAATTACATGAGTGCAGAGCAACCGGTACCCTTATTGCAGATCAGAAATAGCGTAAAAGAATTTTTCAAGCGAGCTAATTATCGCCAAAAAAAATTAGAAATAATTTATCAATTACTAATAAGAATAACATTATAACATTATATGAAATACAGTAGTACATTTTAAGTTACATTTTTTAAAAACCAACGCTTGTCCTAACTTTTTTCTAGTCTCGGCGGTTATTTGGAAGGCCAGTCCGCCAGTAAAACATCTGTCCTTATGTCGGCCTTAAGGCGGTCAATTTCACCTACTAAATCGTAAATATTGCACTACCTTTTTCCTTGTCACGGCGGTCATTTGGAATGCCAGTACGTCAGTGAAAAGTCTTTCCTTATGTCGGCCTTAAGACGGTCAATTTCACTGCTACATCGTAAATATTCGTTTTGATTACATTTTACAGACTTTATAACGCCCCAAGGTCTGCCTAAACGTGGACTTTTAACACACTTTTAACCAAAATAGTCTGTAAAACAACCACACGGTCCTAAGACTTTCGACGGTTATTTATCATTACAATAAATTAATTTTGTTTTTCGGGATTGGATTTATTATTTTATTCATTTCGAGAGGTTTGGAAGTACTCGGAACTATTTGATTTTTGGATTCATGACTTTGGTGTTCTAAACCGATTGGAGCATTTATGTTTTGAGTATTTTTATTTTGATTTTGATGGATAATTAAATTTGAACTGTTAGGTAGATTTATTGTTTGGTTTTCAGGTAGATCCAAAGCTTGTCTGTTAGGTACTTTTAAAGATTGATTTTGATTTTCATGGAACCTTTTAGATGCAGATCGGGTAAGTACGAAACAATCCGATAATTTTATACGACTCAATGCGTCAGCGTTTTTGATTAAAGTTCCAGGCTTATGAATTATGGAAAAATCGTAATCTCCAAGACATAGTTGCCAACATATTTGACGAGCCATTGGTGTTTCTAAATTGTAGAGCCATAAAAGTGCTCGATGATCGGAGACTAAGACAAATTTGTGCCCATATAAATAGGGTCGAAAATGTGATATATACCAAATTGCTGCCAGAAGTTCCTTTTCGGTAGATCCATAATTTTGTTCAGTTGAGTTTAAAACACGGCTTGCATAGGCAATGGAGAAATCGAAACTATCTACTTCTTGTAAGAGTACTGATCCAATAGCAAAATTACTTGCGTCACTGGTCAACTTAAATGGTTTTGTAAAATCTGGCACTCGCAAAACAGGAAAACTAATGAGAGATTTTTTTAACGAATCAAACGCTTCTTTGCATTTTGAACTCCAATCGTACGTTATATTCTTTTTTAAAAGGTTAGTGAGAGGCTTAGCAATACCCGAGAAATTTGGAACAAATTTACGATAGTATCCAGCTAGCCCCAGAAATGATTTAATTTCAGTTTGATTTTGTGGGACAGGAAAATTTTTCACGGCTACAATTTTAGTTTCATCAGGCATAATTCCATTTGGTGTAACTACATGACCCAGATATTTTATTTCTTGTCGCAAAAAGTGGCATTTTGAAGGGTTTAACTTAAAATTATACTGACGAAATCGCTTTAATACATCTTTTAAACGGGTATTGTGTTCTATAAGTGTGGTTCCAAAAACCACGACATCGTCTAAGTAGGCGAGACATTTTATATTATTTAGGCCACTGAGCACACTGTTGATCATTCGCTGGAAAGTCGCAGGTGCCCCTTTGAGTCCAAACGGCATACGGACAAACTCATAATGGCCCTCGTCAGTGTTGAAAGCAGTTTTCTGTAAGACCGAAGGAGAAAGTTTGGTTTGGTGGTATCCGCTTTGAAGATCAAGCGTGGAAAAATATTGAGCCTTTCCGAGTTTATCTAAAATATCAGATATATTGGGGAGATGAAAAGTATCGTCAATGGTGATTTGATTTAGTCGGCGGTAATCGACGACTACTCTCCATTTCTTTTCCGTCGTTGTCTATTTTTTCGGCACTATCAAAAGAGGAAAGTTCCACGGACTCATGCTGTGTTGAACGATGCCTTGATCTAACATATCGTTTACTTGCCGCTGAATTTCGGCTTTTGTTGAATGGGCTTGACGAAATGGACGGACATGAATCGGAGGTGAATTTGGTAAAACACGTATTTCGTGCTTCAAAACATCTGTAGTGTTAAGTATGTCTCCCTCTAAATGAAATACATCGTTGTAGTCGGATAAAATAGGCATAATTGAATTTAATTCCTCATTATTTAAATGGTCAAAGTTAATTGAAGGTTTCAGAATAGGCATTCGTTGGTTTAATCGATCATTACTTTTCTGAAGAGTAAAAACTTCATAATTGTTTATTGGTTCTATGTAAAATTTCATATTTTGAATATTGTTGGATTTATCTGATAGGTTAACAATTGGAAGGGTGATATAATTTCCATGAACCTTCTGGATTGAGTTAGCGATAAAGACTGAGGAGACTACTTCTTGAGAAGGACAAATGAGTTGAAAATCATTTGGAAGATTTATTTGTAGTGTAATGATTTTCTCACTTCGAGGGGGAATTTTAATATTATCCAAAGCCTCGATTTCAATTTTCGGTAATAATTTTAATGATATAGTTTTTAATTTAAAAGGTATTTCAACCGATAAATTTTGAAAATTTATAGTACATTTGTGTTGGCTCAGAAAATTCTGACCAATAACACCAAATGCATTTATCGGAATATTGTCGTCTACTATTTGAAAAGTTATTTCGATAGTCTTTCCATTTGGAAATTGAACCGTTCCATCACATTCAGCAAGGGTTTCTATCATTTCGTTTGAAATGCTCTTTAATTTACATTTTGCGTCAGGATAGACAATGTATCCTCGTGAATAAATGATTTCTTTATTAAGCAAATATCGGCGCCTGTATCGACTAGAAAAGGTACATGTTTATATTTACAAATGTCGATATTTAAATTAATGTATTTGTTTATAGAATTGACGGTTGTATCGGTGATTTTATTTAATGCTACTGTACGAATATTCTCTTCATATTTGGGTTGACAATCCAAATTTACCAACTCATTTGTTGATTGTTCTAATTTGAATTGATGACACTCTGAAGATTTCGGGCTCTCGAAGGAGTGCTTTTTTCTGGCTTCGAAAGTTCGCTGACATTTCCCGAATCTGTGGGAATTTGTAATGAAGTTGTTTTATTATAACTTGGGCTATATTTTGGATGAATCGCTTCGCTTTTTGCGAAAGCAATCTTGAATTTTATGGCCTGATTTTTTACAATAGACACAATGTATATTAATGGAGTTGATTGTTCTTGAATTATTTTGGGTATGGTCATATGATGAATTACTTTTAATGTAACAAGATTCGGAACTATGTCCTGATCGCTTACAAATCTGACAATATTTAGAGTTGTGTGAATTGCGAACTGAGCTATAGCTATGGTTACTATATAATTTTGTTGAATGTTTGACAGTGAGCTCTTCCTCCATAGCCCTATTAATAGCTTCACTTAGATTTTCAAAACGACATGCTTTGACTATTATTTTAATCGAGTTATCCAACCCTTCTTGGAAACTTTTGAGAGCAATGTTTGAATTTAAATTTCGAATAGTTTCATTTAAATCATGGAGTAATGTCTCCAAGCGATTAGCATAAGATTTAACATCTTCATTTTTCCTTGTCTTAAACAAGAAATTTCCATTTGAAGATGACCAATTGATCTCGTCTCAGTAAATTCAGCTTCAATAATATTTTTAAAATTGGCCCAAGTATCTAATGTTTTATATTTCATCAGATTGTAGGCGTTTCCATCCAATTTTAGTTTAATTAACTGAAGAAAGTTTGCCAAGTCTTGCTCACGAAGCCCATCATGGACCATTTCACAAGCAGTGACAAATTTATGCAAATCTCTGGGATTGCCTGAAATGTTTGGAACCAATTTAAGGAGAAATTTTGTATCAAGTGCAGCCATTTCGTTCGCTGTTTGATTCAAATTATTTGAAAGGTTTATAACTAAATTTGATTTTATTTCGATATGAGAATTGCAGTCTGTATCAGATGATACTGGTGAAACAAGTTCAGTTTTAATAGAGGAAACATCGATATGAGGAGAATTGGGTTTGGATCGAACTTTGTGGGATTTTATAGCTTTTCTGTGGTTGGATTTGTTTGTTTGGTATTCAATAGCAATATTGCGCAATTGCAAGAACTCGGAAGATTCATCAATTAATTCACTTTCGCTAGAATCACTAGTTGACATAATAATAAATAATCGTAGTCGAACGCATTAATCTGAAATTAAGATGTTTGATGCGCGAAAATGACTATAATTTACCTTGTTAAAGTTAGCCGAAAGATTCCAGCCGAAAGATAATGCAGATAGTGTCTTGACTATTTTTAAACTCTCTTTATACTCTCGCCTCTATCGATTTTTAAATTCATATTAACTGAAATAATTTCCCCTTCACCCGAATAATGTAATTCGATCCTAAATTCTCCTAAATTCGGTTCATGACTGATATTTGCTGTATTCAAGACACTATCTGCATTATCTTTCGGCTGGAAACTTTCGGCTAACTTTAACAGTATTATCGAATTGGCATAGCCAGATTGGTTAAAAATGAAGATTGATTGGTTAAAAATCAAGATTAAAAATTGAAAATCTAGAATGACAAACGGTTTTATCGATGAAAAATTGGGAAAATCAAAATTTTACATCCATAAACCCATCAGACCCATCCCAAACCTACTATGAAAATCTACCGATGGTCATGGGCTATTGAATCAGCCTAGTCAGATTGGTGTCCATATGGCAAAATCTCATATGATGGATAAATTTATCGCCGGAACAACGGAAAATGGAACATTTCACTAATATAACCGAATAAAACCTTCTCCAAACACATGATCAAATTCCACTTACGGTCATGGTTCATCCAATAGGTACAGTCACATAGTTCATCTGTTTAAATCTTGATATTCAAACCATTCATCAGCTAAACGTGACTGCGTCTCATGGCTATTGTATAGATGCCTGTTATTAACATTTTCGTTTAGAAAATTGATGATTCATTTGTAAATTTTATCGATGCACGCTGCATTATCGACATTTCAAAATATTTTGGGTACCACAATGTATATCTGCATTACCATCTTCCAGTTGGGGTATAAAATAAATTAAACTGCAGTACCATATTTCGGCGGGGGTAGCAAAGACACTATCTGCATTACCATCTTTCGGCTGGAAACTTTCGGCTAAGTTTAACAGTATCAAATGGATACTCGGTCATTCGGTATAATTTGACCAATTATTGGCAAGAAATACGCAACATGGAGAAGGATCTTGCTCTGCTTGAAACAACCTGCAGTCATGTAATCACCATCCAATGGGACCTCCTAATACAACAACTACGCATTGGCAATTCAACAACATCAAACAAGACAACGAGCTCCGGAAGTGCCAACGGAAGTGTCCACAGCCTACAACTTCTTCATCAAACTTCATGTAGCAAATCATTGGATATTCGGATCCGAACAACCAATGGTAATCAAATCAATACGCGATCAACATCAAAAATAGCACTGGGACACTACGGCATCCTAGGACTACAATCAGGATGTATACTCAGCAGTAGTAATTTACATCTATATCCAAGCAGCAATAAGATCAGCGAAATAGATGATGCCTTCATACCATCATTTAGTATATCACTGTCCATAACCAGTGCACGACCATCAACAAACCACGATTTGAACCTCAACATTACAACCCCAGATACGAGACTGTTGGAGCAATAAATACGTGACCAACAAATGGACGAATCAAAGTCGTTGGATGAAAATGAATGAAAACGCCATCAGTTAACTTATTTAACAGTTCCTCCTACACGCCTTCGCCAAGTCTTCGATGAATACGATATACATTTTTCCGGTTTCAATGCTTACTCGACGTATTCGTTGCTCAAAAGAGCTGGACCAACTTTTTGTTAGATAACTTTATGTATCAGGTTTTTTCTCAACAACTTAACACTTTCAGTAGCCATTATGACGTGTGCCATTTCTTAAAGCCTACGGAATCAGATCAGACCTAAGTAATCTAATTTTGAAAATGCCATGTGTGTAAATTCACCTGCACAAACAAAACAATTCATAAATGTAATTGCGAATCTATATTTACTCAAATAATAATTTGTACAATCATCCATCGATACGCAGTCTCGTGCTTCCTGTGCCAAATAACAATAGTTCAATTACGAAAATTACCAACAGTTTATATTATAGGGTTTGGTTTATACTTCTCAACCCTAAAACCTAATCGTTTCCGGGGTTTATATATAAACAGTTTGAAAGGATTTTTCTGTTATTATATATGGCAAAGGATTTGGAAGGAAATTAAATTGATTGCAAACCTGATTAATGTCAGTATAAAATATTGACGGATATTTATGAAATTTAATAAAATTTCTAGGAAATCATGCGCCTCCATCCAAATATTTTGTTTTTGTTCGTTTCGTCCTGGTTCGAAAATAATTTTGGATTATATCTCGCCTCGTCTGAAATGTTCATTTAAAGGGTCCGAGTTTAATTCTACTTTAATAGGTATTTAGTAGTTTATATAGTTTCATAATACATATCCAGCATAAACAACATACACAATACCGTATATTGTGAAAGCAAAGGGATTAACTTTTATCGAATGCATCGGATCTTGATTATTTGATATGTGATACCCTGGTATTTTTTCCGTAAAACACAATAAACCGAAAAATTGTGTTTCCAATAACCATTCCGTTGGGTAATTTTAGTACCAGAAAATAGTGGTATATGTGTGTGCAGCATAGAAATACCCCAAAAAAAAAGGATACACAATTGAAGGATCAAAATAAGTTTTTTATTGTTACATATAAAGCAAAAAAAATGAAAAAAAAAATCCGGCTGCAAATAATTTGACACTTTAGATTTTTTATTGTACGTACCGTATCGTGTTTATGTACGGTACATATACAGTGAGTCTATAATAGCAGGATAGTTTCTAGATTATTTCGTTTGATAACGCAAAACTTAAAAATTCGAAACAATAAAACTTATATATGGGATTTACGAACGAGGATAGTGGGAGTGGTGGCTGTATATAGGGTAGCGAAATAAATTTTGATGATTTAAAATTGTGATAAGCGCATTTTGTTCCAACAACTCCTATTTGTTATTTACAAAGTTACATAAATGGATCTGGGTAATTGAAATAATCGGATGTCTATTGTATGCACGACATTCATGTAAGAGATTAGCTGCCCTTTGTATAATGCAATGTCGGTGAACCTTCTACATTCTGCTGACCCTCTGTGATAGGAGGATGGCTGAATTCTTCTTCTTTTTTATATGGAACCACTGTTTAAGAGTTTAGGACTATCAATACTCTGGTTGATTAGAACATCTGTTTTTTAGGTGTTTGGTCCTTGATCCGCGCTAGAGTTTAGAGTCATACCACAAAGTAGTTGATTTAATTTTAATCACGTTACATAATTTTTGTTGGATTTTCTATCAGTTAGGATTAAAAACGAAATAATGTTTTTGTATGAAAATTAAAATTTCCAAATTTGGTCCTCCTTCCTGTATGCTACTACTGCTACTCGTGCTTCGACGTTAACTCTTCTATAAAATGCACCTCCCGTGGATCAACAATTTAACTGGATGGGTTGAATTCCAAGTTGATGAGTGGAAAATTCCTGGTTTTAGGAAAACCAACAGTTACCTTCAATTCGCGAGTCTCGCCCTGTGTTTCAGAAAAATAAAGACCAATCCAAAATCCCTATGACCCCACTGTCAAAAGCAACCGCTTCCTTGTATTCGTTGAACAGCTCCTGTAATTGTGCAACGTTGTTTCGAAGCCCTATTCTGTGAAGCTCATGCGAAATACGGAGGGTAAAACTTGGAATGTCTTCACTTCTTTGCTTATGAACGTGGATTTGTTGATTTGGACCATCTCGTTAGCGTATTACACTCAATTTGTAAAATTGAGGAATTGAGAAATTGAGGAACTTAGGAATTAAGAAATTGAGAAATTGAGGAATTGAGGAATTGAGAAATTGAGAAATTGAGAAATTGAAAAATTGAAAGAAAATAAGAGAAATTGAGAAATCGAGAAACTGAGAAACTGGAATTGAGAAATTGAAATTGAAATTGAAATTGAAATTGAAATTGAAATTGAAATTGAAATTGAAATTGAAATTGAAATTGAAATTGAAATTGAAATTGAAATTGAAATTGAAATTGAAATTGAAATTGAAATTGAAATTGAAATTGAAATTGAAATTGAAATTGAAATTGAAATTGAAATTGAAATTGAAATTGAAATTGAAATTGAAATTGAAATTGAAATTGAAATTGAAATTGAAATTGAAATTGAAATTGAAATTGAAATTGAAATTGAAATTGAAATTGAAATTGAAATTGAAATTAAAATTGAAATTGAAATTGAAATTGAAATTGAAATTGAAATTGAAATTGAAATTGAAATTGAAATTGAAATTGAAATTGAAATTGAAATTGAAATTGATGAAATTGAAATTGAAATTGAAATTGAAATTGAAATTGAAATTGAAATTGAAATTGAAATTGAAATTGAAATTGAAATTGAAATTGAAATTGAAATTGAAATTGAAATTGAAATTGAAATTGAAATTGAAATTGAAATTGAAATTGAAATTGAAATTGAAATTGAAATTGAAATTGAAATTGAAATTGAAATTGAAATTGAAATTGAAATTGAAATTGAAATTGAAATTGAAATTGAAATTGAAATTGAAATTGAAATTGAAATTGAAATTGAAATTGAAATTGAAATTGAAATTGAAATTGAAATTGAAATTGAAATTGAAATTGAAATTGAAATTGAAATTGAAATTGAAATTGAAATTGAAATTGAAATTGAAATTGAAATTGAAATTGAAATTGAAATTGAAATTGAAATTGAAATTGAAATTGAAATTGAAATTGAAATTGAAATTGAAATTGAAATTGAAATTGAAATTGAAATTGAAATTGAAATTGAAATTGAAATTGAAATTGAAATTGAAATTGAAATTGAAATTGAAATTGAAATTGAAATTGAAATTGAAATTGAAATTGAAATTGAAATTGAAATTGAAATTGAAATTGAAATTGAAATTGAAATTGAAATTGAAATTGAAATTGAAATTGAAATTGAAATTGAAATTGAAATTGAAATTGAAATTGAAATTGAAATTGAAATTGAAATTGAAATTGAAATTGAAATTGAAATTGAAATTGAAATTGAAATTGAAATTGAAATTGAAATTGAAATTGAAATTGAAATTGAAATTGAAATTGAAATTGAAATTGAAATTGAAATTGAAATTGAAATTGAAATTGAAATTGAAATTGAAATTGAAATTGAAATTGAAATTGAAATTGAAATTGAAATTGAAATTGAAATTGAAATTGAAATTGAAATTGAAATTGAAATTGAAATTGAAATTGAAATTGAAATTGAAATTGAAATTGAAATTGAAATTGAAATTGAAATTGAAATTGAAATTGAAATTGAAATTGAAATTGAAATTGAAATTGAAATTGAAATTGAAATTGAAATTGAAATTGATGAAATTGAAATTGAAATTGAAATTGAAATTGAAATTGAAATTGAAATTGAAATTGAAATTGAAATTGAAATTGAAATTGAAATTGAAATTGAAATATTCGTCCATTTCCTTGTTTAATTGTTACGAGTGGAGTGTTGTTTCATAGACACTCAGTGGCATTGTAAAACGAGCCAGAAACTAGAAAAGGAAAAGAAAGCTTGGTATAAGCATCGTGGTAATAATGGAAAATTAGTGTGGCAGGTTTTTGATTTGGGTTTTAAGAATGCGCCTTCTGGAAGTGTTTCTTTCTTTGACATTGTTGTCTTGTGTCACTGTTTCTTGTCGTAATTTCGGCTTTTATTTTCGTTACATTTGTTTGATTGCCGTATAAATTGTGTCGCCAGATTCGTATGTCTTCGAACCGACTCTCCTATTATTTTCTCTTGTAACGGTGAAGTCTGATTTTTGCGAAGTCTCTCGACCAAATCCTCGTGACCTTTTGTCATAAAATCTGCAAGATTTTGATGATTGATTCTCTGTGTTCGTTTAATAAAAATGTCATTAGGGTTCTGTTGCGTAGCCGTGTATATAGAGTTATTATAGCGGTCCACAGCGATGTTGATGTGTTCTTTTGTAGACAGTTTCAAGTACTCGTTCTGGAGGCATCGAACTTTTCTTCATTGCGAAGCAGTTTGAAAAATTTGAATACCCAAGGTTTTTAAGTAGTCCGTTACGATAGGCCTCGCAAAGCTTCTCTTATTATCCATCACAAGTATGAAAGCTACAGTGGTACAATGTAGCGCCTTGAAGATTTTATCCCGTACAAGCAAAAGTGACTTATTTTTACTGTACGAAAATCGAAATACGAAAGTACGAAATACTTTACGAACTCTGAAAATTTATCCAGACCAGGATATACATTTTTCCTTTTCGAATTCCTTTATGTGGAAATGTAGAATTTCTGCAGGGTATGTGGATGTCGATCACGATTGTCAACACGATGAGGATGTCGATCGGGTTTCTGTTTGTTCTGAATGTCTTCAGAAACTGTTTGCGTTAGGCTTATTTTGAAACTAGAAAATTCTCCTTAAAAGCTTCCTGACGATGCTGAATATACTCTTCCGAGATTTTGATTCCGTGGTGACTCTCTCTCTCTTTCTGGCACTACATCCCATCAAGTTATTTGGCCGCCTCAAATGAGGTTTCATAACCATATTTTCATTTCAGATAATGAGTGATTAATTCATTGATCCTAAACCAACCGTGAAAAGTTTTCCTTGTCACCACCGGGAATCGAACCCGGGACTTCCGGTCGCTGGAGCAAGCATGCTGACCACTTTGCTCCTTTAGGACTAATTTAGTGTCTGTTGTAAGAGGGATGGGCCTCTTCGTGAGCATAAATTTTCTAACCTTTCTAAGAGATCAGTTGCTGACTGAAGACATTGATAGTTGCATCACAGTATCGAATTAAGTTGGTAGAAACCTCTTCCGCCCGGTTGCAGGCGTCAGCTACTTTATTGGTACAGCCAGGAAAAATTACAAGAATTAACAGCGGCGCTAATAATCAAGAAAGAAGAATTTTTCGCGAATACCACTACATGCAAGTGATTTTCAATTTATTGAGAAATACATCGCCGGATACAATAAACGCGAGCAAACTGCCACGCAAAGACAGTTGTAATTTAACAGTTATCGCAGTGCAAGTTAAGAAGTAAAAAGTGAACAGTGTGAAAGTAAAAGTGAAATAGTGGTCAGTGATAAATAGTTAATATCTTCAAGGGTTAATTAAGAGATAAGATTCAGATCTATTATTTTCAATCGAAGACAATAAAAGTGAGCTCGGCGCCGACTGACGGACTGAAAGTTCAGCCTTCTGAAGAACAAATAAAAATGACGCTGGGGCAGTGGAGCAAACAATAACAACATTAGAAACCAACCTTGGACATGGAATATATAATGAAGGCGCTGGTACTTCAAACCAAATGAAGGAAATGCAAGCAGAGCAAGGCGCCAAATTAGACCAGAAAAGTGCAAAAATAGACTAGCAAGGCGACCAGCATAGTGCGCAATTATGGACAACTACAGAACTGGTTCTCTAGAACAAACGACGTTAGATGGTGAGACCCCATTTGAGAAGCAGCTCAACGCAACCATTTTGAGGGGTGGTGCGTTCAGAACAAACAGTGAACGCATTCATTAGTACTGTAAAGAACGATCATGTGAAATTTCAAAATTTTGGGTAATCCTGGGCCAGATAGTGTTTTTACATCAAGGTGGGGTTACGAATACGTTGGATGTTTGGAAAAACACTATATATTACCCAGAATAACCCAACATTTCATATAATAGCGTATATGCGTTAAATACAACAAAATTCGGGGTTGCAAAGGAGTTCATAATTGCGTATAGCAAATCATAATAATTCGCTATTATACTTTGAATGTAAGTTCAAAGTATTTTCAATATTTTTGTAGTTTGGTCACTGCAGTCTCTGAGAAGAATTCAATGCTTCATTAGTTAAACCCAGACTTTCAACGTCTTGATAACCTCACCTTGATGTAGCGAAACTTTGTTTGAGAACATATAGCCATACAATCAAGTGTAGCGCCAAGTGGCATCAAAAGTCAATAAAGATGCTTCAGAAGCGGTGAGTTAGGTCACTGCATCTACAATACCGACTATGTGATTTTCAGTTAGGGGATAATTGCTGGCTCATATCTTTCTGGCCTATATGTAGCTAGAATTTACAAATTTCGAGATTGATTTCAACAACATAAATTTAGACCTATTTAGACATTGGCCCTAGAGTATTCTAGGACGCCAAATTTTCTGTAAAATTTATAGATTTAAGATTTGCTCGAACTTCTCTGAAATCTAACGTGTCACAAAAAAACTCGAACCGATCTCACAATCATATATCCAGGTATCGATTTCACGAAACTTTAAGTTCCAGAGAACCATTAGCGTAAAGCTTGAATCTAAATTTTAGCGCTTTAGTTCACTAATCCACCGTTTCGGCGCTGGTAGCTGGTAGGAATTATTAAAATATTATAGAATACATGCGCATCGCATATCATTGAAGAGTTCTTGAAGAATATCACAAATTTAAGTCATGCAATATAGTACCCAAAACTACCATTGTGTCGCATGGACCAATTGCACTTTTGGCATTCCCTTATATAATCAAGTGGCATATCGTTTGAAAGGTCTTGGAAAAGGTTACTATTAATTTCGGTCTCTAAGATCAAGTTATTGAAATCCTGATAAAAATAATGAAAAATGACCCTGGCCCGAAACCACTTTTCTCGAAGTTTTGAAGGTTCCCGATTTTTTTGTCAATATCCTTTTCAATTCGCTGAATTGAAAGGCTTTTGGTATCTCTACCTCAGGGAGGTCAGGCGTAGTGTATAGTGTATAGTTGTATGTAGTTTGAAGTATATAGTTTGAAAGGTCTTGGATCAGACAACAGTTTTGGCAATACCACTTTATACTCATGTAATATGTTTGAAAGATCTAGGTCAAACAAAAATTTTGATACAACCTTAGTTCATAAATCCACCGTTTTGGCCCTTATATGTAGAATATATACGTGTCATATATCGTTGAAAAGGTCTTGGTGAATGCTGTAATTTTGTTTGGCACTGGAAGCAGTTGTAACTTTTATTTTTCAATATAAACATGTAAAAGGCCTTGAAAAAAAAAATGCTGTAATTAGCGCTTTAGTTCATAAATTCACCGTTTTGGCTCTGGTGGATAAAGATTGAAAAGATCTTGAAGAATGCTGTGCATTTTTCTGAAGTTCCATTGTATTAAAAGCTACCGTTGTAGCAGTTACAATACTTCTCATATAGGATATCTTTTCAAAGGTCTTGGAAAACGTAAAAAATTTTGTTATTAGTGTGACATGTTTGCTCAGACTATTCTTAACGTTACTGTTCTGAAATAGTTCAGAGTTCAATAATAATAAATTTTCTTTGGCGATCAGTGCATTCAAAGCAACATAATGAGTGAAATCACCTAAATAATCCATTTTCAGGGTGGGGAGATTGAAATCACCCATCAAAAAGATGTGATCTTGAGTACCCATTAGGTCAAAGATGAATAATCAACGAAGAGGAGCGGATATAGCCACATAAAAAAATCATTTTAATTTTGACACTCATGTTAGCTCGATATTATCATTATTATGGTGAAAATTTGACTATCAAACTTGATGTGTACTGCAATAAAAATCCCGCTACCCGTTAACTTTGTGTCTGGTCAATAAAACCATCTTTCTGTAAGACTTTGAAATCCGAGGTAAAACTCGTTACTGTCGTAATAATTATTCAAATTAGTTTCGGTGAGTGCAAAAACATCAAATTGCTGAGAAAACGACGCGAGATTTAGTTCTTTCTTACTTTACGTTCTGGTGGTAGAGGGACATGCGTTTAAGTTTGTTGGTACTGCCATATCATTGTTAACATTTCGTATTCTGGTAAAGTAATAGGTGAATTCAATTAATTTTATACATATTGAATCGTGTGATATAACATCGGCATTAGTTGGATTGTAACACAACCTGCACAATCGCACATTATCTCGTCTATTTACGATCAATTGCAATTTTTCGGATTAATCTTGACCACGCTGTGATAATCTTAGACTTATGTAGGACACTAATTCGTTAGAAATTTTTGTAATGGCTGTAGGTGATACTACATGTAGAAGGTCGAACCGGGTGTACTACGAAATCTCGATTTTCAAAATCTTGATTTTCAAAATCTCGGTTTCCAAAATATCGGTTTTCAAAATCTTCGTTTTCGAAATTCCGGTTTTCAAAATCCTGGTTTTCCTTTCTTCTAGTTCTAATTGCACAAAATAATGAATAAAGTTTTTTAATTGCAAGATTTTGTAATGGCAACATTTTGTAGTTGCAAGATTAATAAAACAAGCAATAATTTGTTAATGCAACATTTTGAAATGCCCTATTAGCCGTTTTCTAGAGTTTTATCGGAAACATATTTTTGAAATCTGTCAAAAAATCATTCGAGTCCCATTTTCCCATGTGCCAAATTTTAAAAATTCAAACCGAGATTTCCTAAAAATCGGGCTTTTTTTATACAAAACCAGGATTTTGAAAACTGGGATTCTGAAAACCGGGATTTTGAAAACCGAGGTTTCGTTACACACCCGGTCGAACCTCCCTAACTACTGAAGACTACCAAATTTTACAGTGTGCCATGTGGCATTCTACCAACTCAAGCCAAGATTACAAGGTTCAGAATATTAGAGCGATCTGTAGTTGAATTAAGAGGGAATAGGTTAGATCATGGCAAGCATCCATGGAAATTCCCAATTCTTTTTCAAGTCACACGATTTTACACGAGCTGACGTCTGCAGGTGTACATGCTGATATACGAGTATTAAATTATTTAGATAGCCCCATAATTAATTTAGTATTCGATGCAATACCAGAATAATGATGCAATACTACCTATAGAAGCAATTGATTAAATTTTATTGCTGACCGAAAAAACGACGAAAGACTTTTCGTTGTCGAAATTATAAAGCGCAATTGATTTGGTATTAGTAGCAAAGCAATCTTCAGTTCAGCAAATTTACCTAGAGTACAGATTTTGTTCGAAAACTGAGATTTGAGAGTTAAGAGCTTTGCTGCTGTTTCACTAACCTACTAGATGTACACAATTAATTTTATTGTTGACTGAATAATAATTAAATTTTATATTTTAGTCAAGTATGCTGATGAAACAACGAAAAAACTCCAAACTCTCAAGTCTCAGTTTTCGAACAAAATATGTACTCTGGTTCACATTGTTGTTTTTGCAATCAATAGAAATAAAATAATTTTTTTTTTATAAAATTGGTAAAATCAATAATGGGCACTCGAATTACAAGTGGTGCTGGTGAATTATTGCTGTTGACAGGTTAATTGTAGATGGGCAAAACACGAAAAGGCATTTCAAATAGTATTTAGCTGGTAAATGTTTCTCTTATATATAGTAGTACAGCAATTCAGTACTCGCTTGTACACTTTTGCAACGAGAGTTTTTTTTGTCGTACTATCACTTAGTCATATGAAGGATTATGCCAGTTTTACGGAGAAATGCCAAACCAAAAAACTAAGCTTCTCGCTGAGGCAAATGGAATTTTACGCAAATTTGACTTTGCATCAATTATTCGTAATACTCCAACAAACAAGTTTTTATTGATTGTTGTAACTTTAATGCAATCTCAATTTGGTTGTAAACAGTAGAGTCAAATATAATTAAAAAAATCATAAAAACTTGGCACTCGAGGATTACGAAACTCTTTTATCTTGAATAGTAATATTTTAACGGGTTTGAACAGTGAACCCAAATCTTTTATCCTTTAACGTCAACATTTTGTAAAACATAAGTAGTTAATAAATTCATTATTAAAGACACGTGATCATCCTTAAAATAACATATACAAAAAATTCCAAGATTTATAAAAATCTAATAAAAAAGGATTATAATTTTATTTGTGTACTATGAATGAAATAAAAAGGACTCAAAATATTTTTTTAGGCCTCTCGACAAATATTTATCCAATTAAAATCATATTAAAAAATATCAAGACGATGTTTAATATTTATCACCTTTTCGGTATACAAACGGAACGATGTACGTGCACACGTTTGTTTGGACGCATGTCACTGGAAACATTTTTGATCCCGAATTATTATTACAACAAATAAACAATTTTATCCTATACACATTTCGAGAAAGGATTTTGAACGCAAATTTATATAATTTTTAAATCCAAAATCGGGATGCATTTCCCACAGCAGGAGATATAACATAAATCTCACTTCGGTCGTTGCTTTATTATTACTGTGTGTACATACATAATCTATATGAGATATCCAACAGTGTGACGTGTCGTCGGTTTACCCTATATAAGTAAACATATACCGTTCATTCTGAAAATTACATCCCAATGAAATATTTGCACAAAAAACGTGATCCACCGCCGATTTTATGTATTTCGGTATTCCCGACCACTTTAATTATAGTGTGGCCTCCTCTACACAAACACAACATAAGTAACATATTTTATAAATTCTAATGCTAATTAAATACTAAATTGTAAAGTACAATAGAATTTAGTGTTGTTGTTGTTGTAGCGTGCATCTGCCCTCAAAACCCAACATATAATAATAATACGAATCTGACGATATTACCTCATGTCGAATAACAACAATG
Organism: Nephrotoma flavescens; assembly: GCA_932526605.1. Lineage (NCBI taxonomy): Eukaryota > Metazoa > Arthropoda > Insecta > Diptera > Tipulidae > Nephrotoma > Nephrotoma flavescens. The sequence goes on from OW052222.1 coordinate 42,425,704, forward strand.
ACACATAAATATTCGGGCAACAGAAAAGAGTTTATTACAACAAACCTTACAACTTCATTTTGAAATATTCGTCGTCCACTATTATGTTCGAGTATATATAGGTAGTCCTCATTGTTTGGATATGAAACCGTGAAAAATTCTAATGGGGCGATGGTCATTTAAATCGACCATCTATACATATAGGATGTAATATTTGTTTTATCCTGACCGAAACCGAAAGTAAATAACACCGAATACATTTACCATCATAATAGAGGCAGGATGGCTATTAACACCTGCAATTTATACATTCAACAGAAATGTGCAAATTAGGCAAATGGTTTAGAATGGATATAACACGTTCGAGACGGGGTCGTAAATTTATATGATATCAAAATAATTTATGAATGATGTGCATTTCATGCTGCAGAAAATAATGGATATGTGGAGTCATACCAAAAATGAGTCCAAATCAACAAAATTAATGTAATTTAGCCAAAACTTATAAGAGCCCAAATACGGTACACATATTATATACGAATGTAAAGAAAATGCTAATCTTTTGCTAGTTTTAGTAATTATGTTTGTGTTAGTGATATCACATGGGTAAAACCCCTGGCCTGTGGCTATATTCAATTTTTGCTGATGTCGTCATTGTAAGTCGATAACTAGACGGCAGCATAATTAAGTAAAATAAATTGGGTCTGCGTCAGACCAGACGGTTGAAGTAAAACTTCTTTGGCCATTCGCTCACACATACGCACACGGACAGACAAACAGGATACACAAATGAAATATAACACATTTTACCTGTTATTCAATATATTTCTCTTCATTATATTATAAGTGACATCAGTAATATATTATACACCTATACATTATCATTATCAGTAATTTCTTCTATAATCGTTCTTTCATCGTGGTCATTTTCTGGTTGGTCATTAGAAATAGTACTGTATTCCAGGAAGGACACAATCGGCTTATGATAACTAAAGCAACTAACAAATATTCCAGATTCAAGCATTCCAAGATATCTACTAAATACAGCATCGATGGCCGTTCCGTATTTGGTCGTATGTACTTTGATTCTTATCATTCCACATTACCAATTTTAGTTTTTCTGTTAGAAAATTTTTCAATGGCTCTGTTGGAAAATTAATGTTGTAGTCGCCGCTCATTATCATTGGGATTTCATGAAAATTTTCATCGAGCAATGCGGAACCCTCTCTGGTATAAATTAATAAATTTTGGCGTATAAACTTTATGAGCTGGTTCATAGTTTTACCAGGAGAGATGTATAGCGCTACAACCACGAGTTGTCGACCACTTTGTGGAACGCACTTACTAATACAAATTCCTCCAATAGCAGACTATGCTGTAACAAGAGATTCTGATGCCCTTGAATGAATATCCATGTGAGAAGTGACTATATTATTATGGTCACTTTCATTGTGATAAATTGCTACTCCTCCCGCAGCAATATTCTCTCGTTTATACTTTGCTATGCAATGAAAATTCGGAATGTTGATGTTTTGCCCATCTCTCAAATGTGTTTCCAATAATATAACTATTGTACATTTTTCGAATACGCTGTCATTCTGGTTGAGTGCATGTGCAATGAGATTTTGACTATTTATTGAATAAAAACTTATTCCTGTCCTATTAGAAATAAAACTTTCTAAAGACTCAATAATTGTTGGTAGTGATATGAAATGACACGACTATGGGAATTGGGCAGTTATTTTGGTTTTAAGAGAACGAGACAGTGACAAAAACTAGAGAAACCGGAAAACGAAAATAAAAACAGAATATATATAAAACTCAGGGTTCTAAAATTCGCTCTACAAAATATATTTTCTTTCTTTACTGATCGAACAAATAATTTTTACTACTGATCGTCGCGAATAGTGAATACAAAGCAAAATTTTACTGATTATATTCATCTTGCATTGAATAGAAAACAAAAAAAAAATTACCTATTCCCACTGTAGTGGACTATTCTATTATCTATTCAAACAAATATGAAAAGTGAAACAAAAGAAGAGAATACAATTTTGTTTTAGTTCTCGCAAACAAAAAAAAGTTGGATGGTACAATCAATGGAAAATTGGGAACACATGGAAACCACATGGTTTCCACGCCACATGGTAAACCACGCCACATGGAAAAAAATGACTCTAAAATACAAATGTATCAAGTATTCGCTGGCTATTCGTTTAAAACGGAGCACACAGTTGAAAAATATAATTGCTGATCTATTAAAAACATCGTTTTTTTCATTATTCGCTCACTATTCGTTGAAAACTGAATATTATTCTTAATCTTTTATTTTACTATTCACGATCGAAAAAGTGGGGAAAAAATTAAAAAATCATCAATTGAGAGAATATAAATGGAATAGAAACAAAGTGAAGAGTATTTTTGAATGCTGGTAAAAACATGTTTTGTAATGTAATTTTCTTTTTTAAAACTTATCTGCCATTTGGAGAATATACGTTGAACCGTCGACTTAGCGTGTCGTTATCAGTTGGTGTAAGCGGCCAGTAGTTTAGAAAGCATTGGTAAAACGAAGCATGTGTAGTTAGCCCAGTTTTTCATCCCAGAAAAAAAAAATTCCTTACACAATACTATTTCATATCATCCCAGTTTTTTCTATTTAAACTTGTATAAGACGGAATTTGTTTTTTAATTTTTTTTTACCAACAACAAAATAGCCATCCTAGATTTTTTCATTTAATTGTTGTTTTTGCGTACTCTGCGTATGAATAAATAATTATAAATAGTTTTTCTGAGTAAAATGATTTATAGGTAATAATTGTTTGTTTTGATTAAAGATGAGAATAATATCAGTCACTATTGTTTCAAGTTGGTAATAGCAAGAGCTTACAGTGACTAAGAGGCAGTACAAGCCCTATGGTAGTATTGGCGCAAATGGCCAAGTTGCATATGGCCTCATATAAGAATATCAGAAAATCGAGCCATTCTCTTAGAAATATGGCTTGTCGGAAATGATTCTTTATGTTTTGTATAACCTATCGTACGGACTAAATGTAGCTAGTCGGACTAAGTACTTCGTTTAAAACAAAACGAAAAGTTATCTGCTACTTCAATAATAAAACAAAAAATATTTACAAAGGGCGAAAATCCAGTATATACCAAGACATATGGATACCCACATCACTTTAAAAAAGATGTGGAAGACCAAGAACGGGAGATCCTACATAGTGGCACCATACAGCATTCGAGTAGTCCGTATTCATCCCCAGTCTGGGTAGTCCCGAAAAAAAAAACCAACGCGTCAGGAGAAAAAAACGTTAGAGTTGTCATAGACTATCGAAAACTAAATGAAAAAATAGTCGACGACAATTTCCCTATCACTCAGATCTAGGAAATCTTAGATAACCTTAGCAAATTAGTGTACTTTGCCACACTAGATTTGAAGTCAGGGTTTCATCAGAAACAAATGGACCCAAAATCAGAGTTTGAGTTCTTTCGAATGCCCTTCGGTTTGAAAAATGGCCCTGCCACATTCCAAAGGGTGATCAATAATGTATTATCTGGTCTAATAGGTAACATTTGCCATGTTTACCTAGATGATATCATCATCGTGGGGCAAAATTTGGAAAACCGCATAAAGAACTTAGAAACAGTTCTTAAGAGACTATTTCAATTCAATTTAAAGATCCAAGTTGACAAATGCGAGTTTCTAAAATGGAAAACTGTACTTTTAGATCATAAGCCTAATATGGATAAATTCAAGAAAGTACTCGATTGGCCATTACCTATTTCCGGCAAATCATATTTGTTGGAGAATGGCTCGATTTTCTCATATTCGTATATGGGGCATATGAAACTTGGCCATTTGCGCCTACTACCATACTGCTGGTACTTCCCTCTTAATCATTGTAAGCCCTTACTATTACTAAAGTTGGTAATAGTAAGGGCTTACAATGATTAAGGGGGAAGTACCAGCCGTATGGTAGTAGGTAGTACAATAAGTAGAGTACAAAAACAACAATTAAATAAAAAAAATCTGGGATGGATATTTGGTTGGGGTCCCATTTCAAACGCGATATTTTAAAACGCGAATTATCAAAACGCGATATTTCAAAACGCGATATCGTAAAATACGCGATATGGTTAGGATCGGGTTATACCAGGCGGATGAAGGGGAAATTTAATTTCAGTTTATAGGAATTTAAAAGTCGATAGGAACGATAGTACATAGGATCGGTATCAGGTGGGTCGTAGCTCCCGTCGTTATTGCGTTTTAAATTATTGCGTGTTGAAATATATCATTTTGTACCATATCGCGTTTTGTCCCATGTAGCGTTTTGAAATATCGCATTTTCAAATATCGCGTTTTGTACCATATCTCGTTTTGTCATATCTCGTTTTGAAATATCGCATATTGAAATATCGCGTTTCGAGCGGATCCGATTTGGTTGTTGAGAAAAAAATTCAAAAAACAAGTTCCGTCTTATACAAGTTTAAATAGCAAAACTGGGATGATATGAAATAGTATTGTCTAAGGAATTTTATTTTTTTTCTGGGATGAAAAACTGGGCTAACTTCACAGGTTTCTAGAATGTAATCATTTAATCAATTAGAAGAGACATTAACACCAGTGGTTCATGCCTTGTCGCAATCTGCTGTTCAACCAGAAGTCGGGTCACAAGATCCATGTCCGAAGCCTCCACCCAGACCAAAACACCAATTCTAGTGAATAATAATCATACGATATCATCACTAACATCACCGTCAGCCATCCAAAACCGACAAATTATAGATCATTTAAAGCCAACACGAAATAATAATCTACCTGGAACATCACAATCAACTATACCTGTCCCTAATATTAAAATAACTGCCAATGACTTTAGAAGAATTAATGGATGAGTTCTTGATTCGAGTGGCACAACCCAGAAAGTGGCTTTTCGTTAGCAAACTAGTGACAAAGATAGCGAATACTGACGATTTGTTTGCCCAACGCATGGTGCGGAAAGCAAGCTTTGGAATGAACTATGATTACGTATCATATCTCAATTTCATAATTTTGTTAAAAACACTCTTTCTGGTTTATATCATCTGTAAAACATCATTCAACGATAAAATTTTGAGTTCGGAATTCTTCCCTAGTCAATATGTGGTCATATGTGGTGTCCATAGCTATCGATACATCACTACCTAATGAATTGGTAGATATAACGAATCCATCGTTCGAGCAATTATGTGTTAAAATTGTCATCAATATAATAAGACAGTACGAATTTACGTGGCGTATATATATTCCACCTGATTCGCCTACATCATCTTATACCAATACGGCCGATCATTCACACATAATTTGTTTGAATCTTATTTTGAACTGAGATACAGAAGCTATATTCGCAATCTAAAAGATAAAATAAAAGGCGATCCCAGACACTTTTGGATTTTTTTTAAAACCAAACGCGAAATTGAAGGTTACCCAGCCTGGATGAAATTTAATCTGTCTATAAAGCGGAAGACATTGATAATTATAAAGATTTAACCACAAGTGAATTTAATACATTCATATTTACTCTACACATCGAGCCAGAAGACATCCAGCGAGCATTGGTAGGATTCGGATCGGAGAAGGACGTGGTCTTGATGGTATTGTTTTTAAAAAGTTCTAAAAATTTGGCAATTCTTAAAACTATTTGAACTAGTAATATGCAACTCATTCCAAGAAGAAGTGCTTCCGCGGTATTTATCACAATATCAACATGGTTTTATGCCTAAAAGATCAGTATCTACAAATCTCATAGAATTTAATAGCTTTTCAAGTTCGGATTTTCCAGCCATTTCGTAGCCTGGTTCAAATCTTATTTGAGTAATCGAATCCAATATATTGAAATAAACAAGCAGCCTCTGGTGTACCATAAGGCTCTCACGTTGGCCCTTTGATTTTCACAGTTTTCATAAAGCTTTCCAATATCCTGATGTTCGCAGATGACCTCAAAATCTACAAACCCATCGAGTCAGTCGACGATGTCAATAAACTACAGGAGGATATTGACATAACCTAGCGTTATGTTGCGAGTTTAATTCTCTGAGTCTCAATATTGGAAAGTGCAAATCTCTATCATTTCACCGAAAAACCAACCCTGTTTCACAAGGTTACAAGATAAATGGTGTACTCCTTCAGGTAGTACTTGAGACTAAAGGTCTAGTGGTTACTTTCGTTGAAAACATGTGCTTTACTACGCACATTGAGCTGTCCATCGAGGACGAACGGTTGCTCGGTTTTGTGAAACGTTGGACGGGTGACAATTTTGATGTGGAAACAATTAAGGTCCTGTATTGTGCCTACATTTGATCCTAGCTAGAATATGCTGTAAATGATGTGGTGTCCGTTCTACGAAGATCATATCCAGAATATGGAGAAAATTCAAAAGAAGTTTTTCTTAGAAGCTTATACTTGACCTGGAAAGACGAACACGTTTATGCCCATGATCTACCATACCACTTAAACATACAGCGACAACCAAAATATTTAACCGGGTGCAAGACATACAACTTGACAACTCTTGAAAATAGACCCAAATTGCTAAAAAGTATATTTATTGGTAATCTCCTACTAGGTGACCCAAGTCTTTATGCAAGATACGGTGTAATGTCGTTTGTGGAATGGCTAATTCCAAAGATGGATGAGGAATCGACAAGCCAGGGTTTTCGTCAACACTACGGACTACAGCAGCAATATTCTCAGTTGTTCTTGAGCGACGCACACGGTTTCGCTTTTTCACATCATGAAATTGTCCCGCAACAGCTCAAATTTTTCCACCAGTTTCACTATTGCCGTCCGAGAAAGTGCTTCACGATGACCCTAAAGTGCTTTAGGTTTGCGAACTGTGACTGCAAAATGTTCACCTTTTTTGTAGTGAATTTTAACAATTTCAATGCGTTGTTGTGTATCGTACTATTTTTAGTAATAGTAGTTTTTACTTGTCAAATGTCAAAAGATGTTAGCTTCCCAAATAACAGGCTATTCAAAATGAAAGCTCGTATGGGAAAACCCTGTATTTAAGTATATAAGAGGGACAAATCCTTCCATTGGCACTATTTTGGTAATTCTCCGGGAATAGAGAACTGGGGAAAGAATTTATATGTATAATTTCTGTTCAAATATGTTTTTTCCGAGCTATACTGAGGAGAAAAGTTTGATGTTTTATTGTCCCATATAAATTAGGAATAATTTTTTCATACCTAAATTGACAGGGAAATTTATCCCCGAATTAATTTGGTTTCAAAAAAATTAACACCAACTTTTTACCTCAATGTGCCAGATTTTATTTTTTTAAGTTTAACATATAAATTCCTTTCACAATTCCCTATTTCCGGGGAATTATCAGAATAGTGCCTCAGGAGGTCATGCATAAAATCATTACTGAAGTATTTTAGATCACATTAAGTAGGGATGACCAAACGACATCAACTATAGTGACCAATCCTCAACGAATTATGAAAAACCAAAAAATTCGATTGATTATATCATATGTCTTCCACTTAAGCTACAATTCTTTGATAAAAGAAATATTTTTTTCTAAATGGTAAATTGCAATTGGAATGTTTATTAATTTTGTAAAATGAAATTCCCAAATAAGCGACGAACCTGATTTTATTGAATTAATACAATCTTGATTTTGTTTTTTCGCAATAAAAACTGACCCATTGATGATCAAACGCCAAAATGTGTTGACCAATTCTGAACAAACGAATTCAATCATCAATTTTGTGAAAACCTTTAGATGGGATGCTAAAAAGGGTGGAGTCTTTAACTTGTGTGTAATGATTTAGTTTTATTTCAATGAAAATGAACTTTTCATTACGTTCGAATCACATTCAAATCAAATATGAATCTAGTACTCTCGTTATCGAATCGAATACCCAAATAGCCCCCCAGGTTTGTAGCTTACCAAATCTAAAAATATTTGTTCATTGTACCCTATATATCCAATATCTTGTAATATTGTATTTACAAACCAGTTTGTCTAAATATTGGAAAAATCTTCTGCCAGAAGTTTTGTTCCTGGTGTTTTAAAGCTCTTCCATACTTCCAATAAATTGTCTTCCACTTTTGGCCAATTAGTGGGGAATTTTTCACCTATATTTGGATACTGTAACTCATAGTCAAATAGAATCCGGAAATATAATTTTATATTAATATATAAAATAAATATTTAAATTAATAAAATAAGTACCAGGTCTGGTCTTCTGCATGGCTTGCTTTGGTGTTTGCAATTATTGAAAACTTCTGCCAGAATCAAACGAAAATTATTCTATTAATTTCAAATCGACTTTTGAAGAATCGTGGGGTACATATACACTAAAACATTTTTACACACTATTAATCCATTTTCATGATACCTGATATCTTCATACTGAGAGAACATAAGCCACGGTTTTTCTCCGTTCTCCATTCCCGTCTTTGACGGCTGTTTTTCTTGGGTGGAAGCCTTTAGTGATATTCTTGGCGTTACCAAAACAGTCTCTTGATTTTATTTGTTCCGCTTGAAAGCTGACGTTCTCGATGCATTATCTCATATGTTGGCGCTTCATTTTTCACTTTTATTGTGTGCTTCTAGCGTTGCGAGCCATCCATTTATCACGAAGCTTTTGTTTAGTTTTTTCAAGCAGGTGGCACTGATCGGACCATTTATTGTGGCATCTGGGTGGTTTTCTTCCCATAGTGTTTTGCGGCGCGGTAGTTAATGGCTGACTATATAACGAGCCATTGCTCCTGTATGTTGGGTAAGAGGTTCTTGATTGGTAACTGTACAACAATTTGCACTTATATCTAACTTCGTATACTACATCGTTACAATATTATCTCAAAATAAGGTGGTTTTAAGGTGTTTTATCCGCTTTTACTTTGGTCACGGTCGTTTAGTCTAATGAGGGCAAACATTTCAAACTTACTGTGCATGACATAACACTTTTAATTTAACACTTCAAACATTTTCTATATAATGTCGTCGTAATATGTATACCCAATAACCATTAAATTACTTAAAAGTATAAAAGACATCTATTTTCGGATACAGCATCATCATGTTAACAAAACTATCCCCTCAAAACTTTTGGTGTAACATCAAAACATCTTATACTCGTAGTATGTAATACCTAGAGAAATTTTGAAAAACATTTGGAAAAACATGTTTATTAAGAGGATAAGAGTTTATAAGGACATTTTTCCTTCTTAAAAGAAATTAAAAAAAAAATGTTATAGTTCTTATATTTGTAAAGAGCTTTTCATCCACCACCAACAAAAAGGATATACCATATAATTTTTAGAGGAGTCTAAAGGTTAATTTAATTTCTCTGCAATTCTCGTTAACAAACAGACAGCAAATATTTCTGGAATGCGGATTTTTTTTTGATGCTGTTGAAAATAATTAGTGTTCGGTTCGTTAAATCTCACTAAAAGGATAACATATGAGGAACGGATTATTTCCTACGTTACGATTAATAAACTATCATTTTATTGTACTCGTCCTCCGAACTCCTGGTGGTGTGTACAAAAAGGGTTCGGAAACCCATATTTCAGATGTAATTCAACTTGCGTTTTCAATTTACCTAATTAACTTCCTTACATCCTTTTTGTTCAATGTTGAAATTTAATCGAAAATATACAAGATATAAAATTACCTTCAACTTTTACTTGAGTACATCAATTTTCCATATTTAATTTCCATTTTATCTTTTATGAGTGGCTTAAAATTGTAATATCAGACATTATACAGCACAACAAAAAAAACGGAAAATCGGAAAAAAGGATATTTTTTTTTTGGTTAACTGTCATATTACAATTTTCTCTATATATACTACAATATACGGTGTACAGTGTTTGAATAAAAATGTGGCTTATTACGTTACGGAATTGTTGGGGTGTGAGGAGTTGGGTTCTACATACGCTTTGCTGTACATACATATAGGAAAAAAGGATTAGATTTATAGTTATGATGGATACATTTTTCCTAGCACATATTACGAGCAAGTACTTAATGTGCGTACAAGGAAATTATTTAGAAAAAATATTAAATTTTAATCGGCTGTAAAAATTTATCCGTTTACTGGAAATTTAATGAAATTGGTATGATTTTTTTCTTCTTACCTTTTTATAAAATTTGGGTTTGAATTAAAATGTGTGGTTTGACTGATTTTACCATGGTAGGGTATTATAATTTTCTTGACTCGATGGTTCGTCGTCTAACTCTAAGACTAAGAAAAATTGAAAAAAATATTTGAGCATGAGTACACGTATAGTAATTAAATTTACTAGATTCTCTATTGTTTTGTCTGTCTTTTGTCCAAAACACAAAATCTTGCTACCATTCTACGGTATAAATTGAAATTAAGATATGACACAAAAAGTGTGTTACCTATTTTACACATGTTACCGGTAATATTACCAAATTTTAAATTACCGGTAATTTTTCAAAATTGCGAGCAAGCGAGGTTTGTTAGTTGATGGAATAAAATGCTGCTTAAGATGGTGAAAATTTGCCAGCGGAAAATAAGATATTGCGTTACTTGCCACAAGTGGCAGCACGAGCACAAAAGAAAATTTCTTTTGTTCTTTTACTACTAGCAATACAAGTTTTTATTCATTTTGTATCGCTTTTTTCAAAAAATAAAATACCCTAGCGCTTAACGGGCACAAATCGTTCCAGAACTCGCTAAGCGAAACGACGTTTCCCATATAAATTAATGTAAAATATACGATAACGCGTTCCATGTCCTTTTTTCATCAAATTAATAAAAATCAATACATGCGGTATGACTGATCATCACTTAAGATCGGTTGGACCGATTTGGCTGATTTTTTTGGGTTCGTAATTGTCAGGATAAGGTTTGTATGAAAGAAAATTTTGGGAAAATCCATTGGAAGTCGGAAAATTTGGAAAATCACAAAATTATGTTTTTGTATAGGATTTCGTACGTATTCGATCCAGATAGCCTTTCGAAGAGAAAAATAGGAAAATATTAGTGGACAACTCGGAAACTTCCGGAAAAACTCGAAGAAAATGATTTTTTCTTCTAGCGCATCATTTGCGAAGGGCTCTATTTTTTTGCTGAGTTGCCAATTTCCAGGAGATGATTTTTACGAAAGAAATTTGGAAAATCTACCGGAAAAGTCGGAAAATTCTTGCTCTGTTCCTAATTTTCAGGAGATTGTTCTTACGAGAGAAAATTTTGGGAAAATCCACCGGAAAAGTTGCAAAATTCGGAAAATCGGAAAATGATGTTTTACTACAGGATTTCGCACGTATCCGATCCCGATGGTGTGTTAAAAGAAAAAAATTGGTAAATCTGAGTGGAAAACTTGGAAACTTCCGGAATAACCCGAAGAAAATTGATTTTTTTTCAACGTGCATCAGTTGAGAACGGCTAAACCGATTTGGCTCAATCATTTTTGCTGTGTTCCTAATTCCCAGTAGATGGTTCTTACGAAAGAAAATATTGAGAAAATCCACCGGAAAAGTTGGAAAATTCGGAAAATCAAAAAATGGTATTTTTTACGGGATTTTACACGTATCCGATCCAGATGGTCTTTTAGAAGAGAAAAATTGGGAAATCTGAGTCGTGAACTTGGAAACTTCCAGCGCATCATTTGAGAATGGGTGAACGCGATTTAGCTCAATTTTTTGCTGTGTTCCCAATTTTCAGGAGAAAGAAAATTAGAAAATCTACCGAAAAATTCGGAAAATCGAAAAATAATGTTTTTGTACAGGATTTCGCACGTATCCGATCCAGGTGGTCTTTTAGAAGAGAAAAATTGGAAAATCTGTAAATTGAATTTTTTTTTTCTAGCGCATCAGTTGAGAACGACTGAACCGATTTGAGTCTATTATTTTTTGTTGTATTCGCAATTGCCAGGAGATGGTTGATATGAGGATGGCGTTGATATGTATCTCAAGATCAAAACGGAACGTTGAAAATTCATCCACTTCAATCAATCAAAACTACTATCCGAGCAGTACATTCATCTGTGCGATGCCATCGCTTCGGACGGCGATGCAACCAACGTCGGTCGATTGACCATTCTCATTGCATGTGTTCGCAGCCCACGGCATATGCATGAATATGCGCAGGATGCTATTACGTACATATGTGCGGCATTAAGGACGGCCAGATTTGTTCATCACGTTCACATGCAATAAAAAATGGCCTGAAATTACCAGTAATCTACTGCCAGGACAAGCTTCCAGCGATCGCCATGACATCACCGCACGTATGTTTAAATAAAAGCTAAGGACACTACTGGAGTTCTAAGTAGAGTAGCAGAAGGGTGGATTACCACATATGCACACATTCTGCTGTGGATAATTGAGAAAATCAGACCAGATCAAATCGATTTAATCATCAGCGTTGGAATACCAGATCCAGAAGTAGACCCGGAGTTGTTCACGGTAGTCGCAACAAACACGATTCACGGTCCGTGTGGAGATCATAATCCAAATTCATCGTGTATGACCGATGGGAAATACACAAAACAATATCCGCGCCCGTTGTTGGCATACACCGAACGAACGCAACCATAAACCTCCCTTTTAGTGTTGAATTCGATGTAAAAGTTAACGGAATAGCCATTCAACTCAATCGTGTATTGAGAATTGAGTTGAGTTGATTTTTGATTTGTTCTCTCATCAAAATCAACTTTCGTGAAGGACAAAAGTATTTGCTCGTCGGAATGAAGTAGTTTGGGGCGGAAGGAGGTTCGCCGGGTCAGCTAGTATGTAAATAAAACACACATTTTCGAATGAAAAATAAAAATTTGTTATTGATAAGGAAAGATGGTTCTATGCCATTTATGTTTGAAAAACAATATCGTTCATATGCCCACCATGGTTTGGTCTACAGGCCAGCATCCGAAAATCAACATTTTCGACGATTTTTTCTAATAAAAGAGGATCAATGACCCAATTTAAGCTCGAATGTTGTTTTTAAGTTGTTGAATTGTTTGTAGATGATTAGCATACACCTTACCTTGCAAATAAATCCAAAATTAAGTGGTGTTAAAACCGGGCCAAGGAACTTCACAATTTCTTAAAATTATGCGATCAGCAAATTTTGATGGCAATAAATGGATTGTTACACGACTTGCGTGGAATGTCGCTCCGTATTGTCAAAATCAAAGTTTGTTGAAGCGCAAATCATTCAATTTGGACATTTTCCTATTCGTTTTCAAAGAAAAACGACGTTAATCATTTTTTCAAATTATTATGCTTCGATTTTGCAATTTTTGTTTATGTCCTTTAAGCATTATATTTGCTATTGCATCAATATGTTTTAAACGATTAGCTGCAAAACAACCTTCATTCGTTTTCATCAATTGTCTCATTCGCTCATGCTGCTAATCTGCGTGAGCGTTCAATTGCAAGACGAGTTTCGTATCCACTTCCGACTCATTCACGTTTGCAGCAGATTTATTGAAGCGTTTTTGAGAAACTGTGATTGACGCCGGACGGACCTATAGCCGTACGTCCTTGACGTTACACTTGCAAAATAATGCGTAAAGTAGGACGTGAAAAGCGAACCGTGAAGGAGTTGTGAGTGCTTAGGCCCCAGAACAGATTGCATAGATTAAAAACATAAAAAAACATATAAACTTCTCTGTTTTTTTGCATAACTTCATTCATTTCTTTCAATTTTTTTTGGTTATTTCTTTTTATTTTCTATAGTTCTAACTTCCTTTCTCTTTTTATTTTTTAATGATTCGCTTATTTAATTTCCTTTTAACATAATTTCACTTCTTTCTACCAAGCTTACTGTTACGGATTGCCAGATTGAAAGAGGATGACGATCAGCAATCATCCGAAAATATCTGCCGTAACCGAAATTTAAGTGAATATTACATCAGAGCCTCCAAGGCGGTCATTTGAGTCCGACTAAGGCTCAGGAGCTATGGGGTGGGCTTTCTTGGAGGATGGCATAATCTTGACAGACCGCATATGATATGGAGGGATTATTGAAAACCTCAACAGGATTGAGAATGGGGAAAAATCAGGCTTTAAAGAAAAATTACAAGCGGATGAAGCATACTCACCTAAAACCACCACACTTGTCTCACCACCCATGATATAATCCACAAATTTACTCCATCATCTCAAAAACTGAGCGAAATTATTACAAAATAGAAAAGTTGAACTTAATTAACCTACTACGACCTAGCTAAACCTATCTACTATACGCGTATATTTATGAAACCCAAGAATGACCATCATCTTTCTAATAATAAATTTAATAACAAAACAAGAATACAAATTTAAGACTTATGAAATATTTAGTGCATTAAAAAAAATTAAATAAATCAAAAAACGAAAATACTTGATAAACGCCATCTTATGTTGATTGCAGAGTTGTGGTTTGCAGAATTAAAGTTGGTGTGTTGAAACGTTGAATGATTTATATCCAAATAATTCTCGAATACCCATACATAATATCATGCTCAAGTATTAATGTATCCAGGGTTGCCAAGTTTTAAAGTCATAAGCTCCGTAGACTTAGTTCAGAAACCCCAGAAAATTGTTTGTAGACTCCAGAAAATCAAAATTGAACAAAATATATACAAAAAAATATAATTTTTGCAGCTCAAATGTATTTCACATTAAAAAACATTATTTAATATTCTTTTTGATCGAACCAACATTCTGAATCTGAATATTTTTAAAAATTAACATTCGAGTAAATTATACAAATACCATAACAATTTATACAGTTATATTTATTGTGACTTGCGCTGATTGAAACGTCTTTTTTGTTCGGGTGCTTTCAAATAACTCAAAAATTATTCGCGGTTCATATTATAATTTATTAGAACACATAATTCTGCCTTGACTACTCTAGTTCGGCACCTTCTAAATGGGTTATCCTCGAAATCGTAATTTTTTTAAATATAATACCATATATCCTTTTTTTGGCATTCCAGGGACTCAAGTCGCGTTCCTTGAAATAATGAAAATGCAGTTTTTTTCATTAGCAATCGAGTAGGTTTGCATTCCCCATAATAAATTTTGATTTCACACAGTAAAATTGAAGATTGCGTGCTAATAATTCAAACTACTAGATTGCCAATAAAAAAAACTTTTCATATTCATTATTTCACGAAACGCAATTTGACCCTCAGCCATACACAACTTATAATTCTTATGTAATAACAGAATCAGCGCGATTTTAACTTTTATGAATAAAACATGATTTGATTTTTGTATATTTTGATTAATTTAACATAACAAACATTTAATAATAGAAAAGTCACGACTAATATTTGATTTTATCTTTTTTAAACAACGTGCACAATTCAATCGAATGTTTAGGTTAGGTTTCATAACTTCAAAATTTTTATCATAATATGTATGATAATGTGAAAGCTGCATGTAAAACTATTCAAAGAACTTTATGTAATGATTAAGTAATTAATTATACAATTGAAATAATGTCCGCCTTTAAATCAGATTTTCAATACAATTTTTTAAGTGTTTCTTATTTTTAGGCGAGAAATAGAGCTCACTATTTTTTTAAGTGACAGCTAAATTTAACGAAAGTTTCGTTGGGTTTCTTAAGTAAAAATTAAGTTTTGCTGGGTAATAATACTGGCAAGCCATTTATCGCATTCTTATTTTTATTAAGTTAAGTTTCGAATGGTTCTACTTTAAGTCTCTAATGCAGCAGCAATGAAATTATTTTGTTCTCGAGTATTAAAGGGCCGACCATAAAAAAATTATAAAACAATTTTTTTTTTTAAATTTTGACGACACTAAGTTTTAATGACATTCCAGCCATACTAGGTAGTCGTGGCGTGTATTTTTGAATATTGAATGGCAGCTATTTATTGTTTTTTTAGATAATCATGCTATCTAGTTTTATTTTTTTTAAGTTTGGACGCAAAATCGCGCTCCAATAGGTTTTATATAGTGACAATTCATATTTAACGAAGCTTCGTTAAATTTTTAAAATTAAATTAATTTTTTCTTGAGCGAAAGCACAGCAACGGCATTCGTCGCAAACATATTTTTTTTAAATTTTTGATTTAATAAAGCAGTAGTTTTAACTTTGCTGCCATAAAATTTATCCCGAATTCTGCATTCCAGTTGGTCCTTTAGATAACTCATAATAGAATTTAACTCTGTTGCTGTAATTGATGCCTCCTGCAATATTACAAGTGATCGACACATAAAACTTAAAAAATGCAAATAAAATATAAATACATCTCTGGAATAGTTATTGAAGTTATATCATGTTCCATTTCATCTTGTTGAGATTTAATAAACTTCCAAAGTACTTTGTCATAATTCTCTTCGCTTTGCTGCAAAAAACCTCGTTTAATTGCAGACCAGCAAATTAATGTTATGTCTACTGCCTTAAGCAAGAAATAGCGCGCACTATTTTTCTATCGAAATGACAGCTCAAATTTAACGAAGTTTTCGTTGGGTTTCTTACATAAAAATTAAGTTTGGCTATAGGTAAACTATAGGTAAACCGAAATGCCATTTATCACATTCTTTTTTTTTGATTAAGTTAAGTTTTTATTCCTGACTGATAATACTATGAAAATTTTCCCAAATGGAAACAATTTTTTTTAAAGGTTGTATATATGTAAGTATTCCAATACGAGATGAGCAGTTTTCAAACCCTTTGATGAAACGGTTAAAATTAAAAAATATTGAGTATAATGGGGATATAATTTAAAGGGAACTGGTAAATAGTAAAGAAATAGTCGAACCCAGAATATAAAGATCAGATCCGCAGCCCCAGAAACTGTATTCAAAAGTGCTGGTATTTCGAGTCGTGGCATTCACTAAGCTAAAATAATTTTTGGTATACTGTGAGTGTGTGCGCTGACTGAACATTTGAATTTATTTTCATTGGCTGATGGCACACGTAAAAAAAAAAATACCGGATTTTTCCTCGTTTCTTTTCCCGTTTAACTATGATACAAGTTTTAATTGCGACTTAAACAAATTTTCTGTGCAATCACCAAATAACTTATAATATTCTATAAGGGGCATTCCATAGTAAACCTGCACACAAACATGATTTCGTTAAAAATAAGTACCGCAAAAGTTTCCAGGCGGCAGCACTAAACATTTTTAACGATAACTAACTTCACACCAAAACATTTCAAAACTAACGGCTTTTTTTGTTTTCTTTTTTGATGTGTCATAACAAGCATCATTCTGTTCCGAAGTGTCATAGCGACTGTGTTTTTTTGTGTTATTTGTATTTTTGTTCGAAAATTTAAGAAATTCTGTGTATTCAATTTAAATTAATTTGTGTTAAATTGGTTATTGTTAGTTTTATTTTACGTATGTGCTACGTTTTTTTATAAATTTAATTTATAAATTAAATTTTTTTTGATAAAACTTAAAGACAAGATGCCTTTTAAATGTTTTAATTGCCCAAGTAAATCTACGGGGCCACATATGCTGCATGTGTAAGTAAAATGTTATTTGATTTTCAAACATTGTATACAAGAAATAATTTTAAATTAATACAAATTGATAATTTTATAGGCCACCTATCTCTGCAGAATATCGTAATCTGTGGCTTAAAATAATTCCAAATGTGCAAGCTTCGAATTTTAATGCAAATTTTAAGCTGTGCTCATTACATTTCGATAAGAGTTATATCACTCATAGTGGCCGCCTTACAAAATCCGCGATACCTGCAAAGTTTTTATTGGATAATGGAATGTGGTATGTTCAATATATGCTTCATAATTGTTGTAATAAGTAACAATATTTTTTTTTGTACCCAGGTGTATAATTGAATTAGAAGAAGCCGAATCATCTTCTAATATACTGAACGACATTGAAAACGTGATGATTCCAAGTCCCTCTACTACGGAAGTTCCAAGTGCCTCTGCTACATCATCCGGAAAAAATACTGAAAATGTTTCACCATTTCCATCCACATCAAACATGAAAACGCCACCAATTAAACGAAGAAAGATGTCACCTCAAACAACCGCATCAAACAATCCTATAAGTCGAGACTTCAGATATGCTGGAGACATAAATTTGGACGTCGATTATACTCCGCGTACTTCAAAACGAGCATTTGTCAAATTTCGTGCAGAGCTGACTAAGTTTAAGAAAAGTAATACACTTTTACGTAAAAAACTTGGTTACATGACAAACAAGGTTAATGAATTGTGATGATTCCAAGTCCCTCTACTACGGAAGTTCCAAGTGCCTCTGCTACATCATCCGGAAAAAATACTGAAAATGTTTCACCATTTCCATCCACATCAAACATGAAAACGCCACCAATTAAACGAAGAAAGATGTCACCTCAAACAACCGCATCAAACAATCCTATAAGTCGAGACTTCAGATATGCTGTGGCACTATTCTGGCAATTCCCTGGGAATAGGGAATTGGGGAAAGATTTTATATGTAATTTCTATTTTAATTTTTTTTTTCTGGCATACTGAGGTAAAAATCTAGTGGTAATTTTTTTGAAAACAAAATAAAATTGGGAATAATTTTCCCTGAAAATTTAGATATGGAAAAATTATTCCCAATTTATAAATATTTACATCAAACTTTTCTTCTTAGTAGGCCGGAAAAATAATATTTGAACTGAAATTACATATAAAATCTTTCCCCAATTCCCTATTCCCTGGGAATTACCAGAATAGTGCCACTGGAGACCTAAATTTGGACGTCGATTATACTCCGCGTACTTCAAAACGAGCATTTGTCAAATTTCGTGCAGAGCTGACTAAGTGTAAGAAAAGTAATACACTTTTACGTAAAAAACTTGGTTACATGACAAACAAGGTTAATGAATTGACCGATTTTTTGGATCATTTGGAGAAGGATGGCATTATTTGCTCGGATTCACGGAGTATATTAAAAGTAATTGATAGCTAACAGCAGTCTATACAGACTGCGGTTTAGTGATCCCGAAAAGAGAAAACCTTATCTTTTAGAAAATGTTTTTCAAGTGCCCTACAAAAAAAACTTGAATTTACTAGTTAGTAGATTTCCAAGTTTTTCAAGATGTATCGAACTGAATTGAATTTTATTCTAGAGTACTTGATTGAGTTTTCCAAAATAGAGATTGCCAATCGGCAGTCAGTATAGGTGTAACGCGTATTTGTAATAGTTAATAAATTATAATTTATTTAAAATTACAAATTGTACAATATATAAAATTTTTTAATAAAAGTACAAACTTAATTAAAATTCTTATTTGTAATGATTTTTTATTTTATAGGGAATTCGTGAAGAAGAATCATTTATTAAGGAATTAAAAGAGGGCAAAAAAGGTGGACAACATTCACCAAAATTGCGGCAGTTTGTTATGACGATGAGTTTTTTTTCAACAAGCGGTTACGAGCACTTAAGGAATTATTTTAAAAAAGATAAAATACAACTGCCTGCAGTTAGAACAATTAGGCGATGGTTTCAAAATACCGAAGGTGGTCCTGGAATAACAGTGCAAGCCGTTCAACAAATTCGGAACAAAATCCAAAATGAACAACAGCCAATATATTTTGCTCTAATGATGGACGAGATGTCTATTAAAAAATCCAAAGACTGGGACAATAAAAATAAGGTTGTTCTGGGGTATGTTGACTACGGTGCTGGTTGTTTCGATGATTTTGACGATGATGATGGAACATTGGCTACTAATGTTTTAGTATTTTTTTTGTACGCTGTGAATTTAAAGTTTAAAGTTCCAGTAGCATATTTCTTCGTTAATACGTTAACCGGAGCCGAACGAGCACACGTAGTGCGATTCATCATTTCCCATCTACGCGAGGAATGTAATGCGCAAATAATTAGCCTAACATTTGATGGGCTAAGAGCTAACTTTACCTTGGCGGACATATTGGGTGCGACATTACCAGAACAACCTTATTTTTATGTAGAACCATTAAATGAAAAAATTTTTATATTTCTCGATAATTGCCATATGTTGAAATTAGTGCGAAATCACTTTAAATCAAAACAAAGATTTTATAATAATTCAGAAAATACGGTAATTGAATGGCAATACATCGAAATGCTACACAAAATGCAATTAGAGAAAGGCCTTGCACTTGCACCGCGAATAAATGCAACTCATATAAATTTTGAAAACTCAATTATGAGAGTAAAATACGCGGTACAAGTGCTTAGCCTTAGTGTAGCCAATGCCTTAAAATATTTAAAGCTAAATAATGATAAATTTAAAAACTGTCTTCCTACAGCTGAATTTTTAGAATTAATAAACAATTGCTTTGATATTTTTAATAGTAACAATTTAATGGCTAAATATTTTTATAAAAGGCCACTATCGAAAAATACATACAATAAATTTATTGAAAAATTAGATCAATTAAAAAATTTTATTTATAATTTAGAATACGAAAATAATAATAAAAAATTGCTCGTTTTAAATAGTAATTTCAAAACTGGATTCGTAGGGTTTCTTACCAATATTGAAAGCATAAAAGAATTGTGTAATGACTTTATATTAACAAATAAATTAAATTATATTAATATGTATAAATTCAGCCAAGACCATTTGGAGTTGTTTTTCGGCCTGATTCGGTATCGAACGGGCCGAAACGACAATCCCGCTTGTAAACAATTTATGGCGTCATATAAACGATTAATTATTAATAATGCCATAAAAGCTCAAGGTACGGGCAACGTTGGTTTACCTGAAATTTTAACAATTTCATCCAAATCCAAACAAACAAATTTTAGTCTAGCTACTGGTGATAGCGAGTTAGCGCTAGACTTAATTGATTTGGATTTGGATGAATATTCATGTGATATTTTAACGTATTTGGCGGGGTATATTCAGGCAAACCAACTTAAAAAATTTTTGAAGTGCAAAGACTGTTTAGAAGCTGTTCACAAAAGTGAACAACTCCAAGAAAATTTAAGACTGTTTAATTTAAAAAAAATGGGGTACCTTAATTACTCCTTCAAAAGTTATATATTTAATTATTTGTGAATGCGAAAAAATTTTTAAAATTTATTTAGGGACAGTAAGTGATAAATATATTTATAGTACATTAGTTTTAAGATCAATACAAAATATTGTGATGTTAGATTTAAGTTTTTGTGATACCTGTAATCATTTAAATCAAAGAGATGGAATAGACACGCACTATTATTTACTAATTAAGAAAATTATTGAATTATATTTTAAGATTAGATTGTATCACTTTACAAAACAATGTAACATGCAAAAATTAGGAGTAAGGAAAAAATTTACAAAATTAATACATTTCAATGAAATGCAATAAATATACATATTTAGAAATAAAATTTGAATTTCATTTGAAATCCAAAATCCTTAATTCAGTGTCCCCACTTTTGGTAGCGAATAGAATCGAACAGATCTAATAAAGTATAAATACATATGATTAGTGAATGATTTTCTTATTTGCACAGAGTTTATGGAAATTACTTACGAATTTTTTAAACTTTCTGAAACCACACCATCGTTTGCTATTTACCTTGTATTTTTTAAATTACTAGCAGCAGATACGTCGTATGAAATTGTATTGATAACTCGTGGGCACTTGAGTCGGAAGCAACTAAACATTCACCGTAAGCGTAACAAATTTCTGTACCAACATCACCCAAGTACATAAGACAATCGCACACATAATTTACTCGAAGTCGCCACACCATCGTTTTGATTACTGACAACCATTACCTTGGCTTTGGGATCATGCGACTTTATATCACGAAGCACTAAAAATCTCAATAATATACAATTTAATAAATATGATTAAAATTATAAATACAAAACAATTAAAATTCTCTCACCGTTCACATCAAATGTTTTACTTGGATTGACTTTGTTTATTTTTAAAAGCCAACTACATATTTCGTTGCTGTGTAGGTAGAAGATAACACCTTTACTGCAGTCATCGTTTGCTATTTACCTTGTATTTTGTTAACTACCAACAGCACGTTGTATGAAATTGTCTTGTTAACTTGTGGGCACTTGAGCCGGAAGCAACTAAACATTCACCGTAAGCCCGTAAGCGTAACCAATTTCTGTACCATCATCACCCAAGTACACAAGACAATCGCACACATAATTTACTCGAAGTCGCCACACCATCGTTTTGATTACTGAAGACCATCACCTTGGCTTTGGGATCACGCGACTTTATATCACGGAAATCTGTTTCAATAATATCGGATGTTTCACCAACTTTTAAATAAAAATCACCCTCTTCGAATGGTGCGCCGCCCCATTTCGCTGAGCTACAATTAGAATATTTCTCGTCTAATTCTGGTAGTGTAGCCCCGTGAGAATTGATCAGCTCTTTAAACCATTCAAGTATTTTATATGCTTCATTCTTTGTCAGACGTTTTCATCTTTTCTATTGGTTTTACCAATAAGTTAATTGCTTGTACTTGTGGGCCCTGTTATGAGGAGCGTGCTGTAGGTAAATCCCATTGAGTAAGTTTTGTAGGCATATTTAAATAACAGTGCATTCCTGTAATAAGTAAAACCACGGAAAGAAAAATTTGGTTATTGACTTTTCTTTACTTTCACATAACCTCAAACAATATTTAATAAGAATTTTATTTACCAGTCGATCGGCTTAAACGTTTTTCCCAACCCGCTAGTATTAAATCATCTGTTAAGCGGCCATTGATAATTAAATAACATTTTACTAGAACTTATAAATACAAAATAATTAAAATATCCCTAACGTAAACGTCTAATTTTGTATATCTATTTACTTTTGTTTATATTTTTATTTCGTTAAATACAAAAATATTCGTTAAAAATGAAAAATAATTTCATTAGAAAACGTAAACATTTCGTTAAGTTTCTAGTGCTGCCGCCTGGAAACTTTTGCTATGTTGGGAGAATTTTTTCAATTCATGTCCATTATAGAATTGTAAGTTATTTGGCAATCACACAACTCAAACATAAATTAAATAAAAAAATATTTCAAGGACATTTTTGACTCATTTTAGTTTAAATTTTATTTATGAGAGAACAAAATAAAATAAAACTAGTTTGCCTTGAAACAAATACCAAAATACAAAAAACCCTGTGTGGAATGGAACATTCGGAATTATGAAAATACTACGGTACACACAACATCATTATATTACGCGCACATTAAAGGTTGCATTTGCCCAAATACGATATAGTGTGGCGAAAATCCAGTGGTATCATGTACACAGTTTCGAAGTACGTGTGTTATCGCGAGAAGGTTTTTATCCCAAAGCTTGTGATCTTCGTACCCCGAATATCAAAAATATCTGGTGTTCTAAGAACTTATACCAAATTAAGGGACTAGTTACAATGTAACCTACCAAATGTAAACAAATCAGTTGGTATTTGTGAAAATAAAAACTTTTTACACTGAAATGTAAAAAATATTTGATAGGTTACATATATCTAATTAGTTCCCTGATTTCCGTTAGGTGACACTTGAAATTTCAATACATTCAGCACCATATATTGCCTATCTTCTGAGCTAAATCTTTACTTCGAAAAGAAATTTAATCTTAATGGCTACTGAAACTAACGGTAGCGATAAACAAATGATTGATACATGTATTGTATCGTATCATTGGGCACTGGGCTCCACTGAAAATTTGAGCACGTTAGCTGGTCGCGAAGTTGCTTAAATTTGGATTTTAAAATTCCATCCGGACATACAAACAGATAGACATGAAAGCAAGATAAGGAAAACGTTGAAACTTAAAGTATTGAGATTGGCGTGGACATCATAGTGTACCTAAATCAGAGAATGAGGACACTAGACGACCCTTTAGTTGATATGAACCATTAATTTAAAACCGGTTGCAATATTTTAAATCTAAAATGTTTATTTCAGATAAATTGCAAAGGCATTGTGCCCCCCAGTTCCAATCCCAACATTTACTTGAGGTCTTGTTATTTTTTCGTAAATAATGCATTTGTGCTTTGAAACTTTACGAGGCTGACACATGGTTTATCTAATGAAAAATGATTTTTAGAAAGTACAAACCTTCAAACGATATGTGCCAAAATTAGTTAAACACTTTCCTAGAGAAAGTCCAAAGTACCACACTTGCTTACATTGTACCAAAAGCAAAGGATTTATTTGACCACAATAAAAAGGATTTTTTTGCATTTGTGTGTGACAATGGATGAAACATGGATCCACCACTACATTTCGGAATTAAAACGATAGTCAACTGAGTGGACAGCACCTGGTAAAAGTTGTCCGAATTGCCAAAAAAAACATGCAAATGTTGGCCGGTAAGGTTTTGACCTCCGTACTTTGGGATGCGCAACATGGAAAAGAAAAGAAAACATGTCAAACAGCGGATATTACATGGCACTATCGTTGCCTTGAAAAACCGTGTGACAAGTCATTGAAGTTCGAATTGTTTCCCAATCTACCGTACTCTCCGGACCTAAGTAAAAATATTGGTCACAATTCTTGACTAAGTGCGTGAGATTCTATCTAATTCTGAATAACGGAATGTGCAAATCTTGCCAAAATAGATACCATTTATAATTAGGCAATGTTACTTGACATACTTAACCAAACATTTATTTTCCCATTTAATAATTTCCCAAACAATTTAATTCGCATAAAAAATTCTACTCCATATAGAAAATAAAATAAAGGAATTCACCCCTCACTACATATGGTCGTCGGGCAGCAAAAAATTTTTATATTTTTTGTTGTCGTCTCAATTCTATCCAACTAAGCGGCTTATATGTTTATAAAAAATAAAATTGTTACAAAAAACACAACGATGTCAAAGATGGACACAACAACAAAATACTGTTTATATATAATTTCTTCAAAAAAAAAAGAAATTCATAAGGATCACAGAACAAAATAAAAATAAACTTCCTTCTTATAATTTTATAAGAGGTGAGGTTGTTTGATACTTGCGTAAAAAATAAATCGTACACTTAATCTTGATTAAACCGATTACGTAATTTGACCGGTAATTTAATAATAAACTGATTGTCCGAAATAATTACTTAGAAGCTTTAAGGATTACCGCCCGTTTAAATCGCCTAAGCTAAATTTCGATTTACCTATAAAGTATCGTTATTAATTTATTGTTGTTGTATTGTGATTTTTCATTAAATTAATTCATTATTGCTAAAAAAAAAAAACTAAAAATATGAAACAATTTTTCATCATAATTGAAGTATTGAGCACCACACCCGCACACATATTTCCCCGCAACATATATACATCAACGACGCACCATAAAGTACTGTAGTAGCGGCAGCAGCAGTAACAAAAAATGTAAAAATTTTATATAAATGCGAAAATGAATATTATGGTTTTTCCAATATACAGTTTTTCAGTATATATTGGGAAATGGTGTTTGATATGAAAAATATTTTTTTTTCGTTACATTTTTTGAAAAAATGGGTTGAATTTTCCAATGAATAGGTTGTGTAATTTTTTTTACAAACAATCATTTATAACACAAGAGGTAGATTTTATTCTGCGGGAGTGATGGTGCGGATGTCCGAGTGCGTGAAATGGGTTAGGAGGAATTTGGTTTGGCGATATTTTTTTTTACTTAATGCATTATTTTCCAATATCTGGGTGTTATAAGCTGTGAGGAAGTATTTTGCATAATACGATTATTACTCAAAAAGGCCTTATATGGCACTCAAAAATGATATACGAACAGGATTCTATCAGCTTTGTAACTCTTGAACCCTAAATTTGTTTGCCTTCTTGTATTAACCACTTGTATTAACGATCTGAAAACCTATTTGTTAATGATGGTTTTTCGAAAGAATCGAAGTTCTTGCAAAGATTTACCCGGAGTTTGATCATTAGAATTACATGGCCATACTCCTGATTGTTGTTTAGCAAGGATGTTCTTTTCGTATAAGCGTTCATCAAAATAAAAGTTGCTAAAATGTAGGATTAGGAACACCATAGTGATTGACCTGTTTATTAGTACATATATCGAATATTTAGCGATGAAATGCACAATCATCGGAAATATTTCCATTTATCGTCAATTTAAGTGACAAAAACTTTGAATGAGTTTATCATCTGTCTGCGGTAATAGGTTAGGTTAGGTCAGGTTTCAGAGAGGCTGTGATAGTGTATTTCCCCAAGTGGCCATGTCTTTTGTCAGCTGGCGCGGGACATGAGCATTGGAAGTGAACAAAAATCTCGTCCTCCTCCTCCTCCTTGTCCATGCAGCTCCTTGCAGAAGTCATTTGCATCGAGACCCAGCATTCTCGCTAGGTCTCCAAAAAGGCAGTGTCAAGTAAGTATCCTTACGATTCTACCAAAATTACGCTTCCCTATAGTGTGATTAAGATCTTGGAGCGCTTCAAGTTCAGCTAAGGCCATACTTGCTTCGGAACCTTACTAGTCGGGCTTGCGAGTTACTTAGCATTTGCAAGGGCAACTGCTTTCCTATGGCCTCCTGCTTTCAGCACAGACATAGGCCTTCCTATATATACATTCTCTTCCTGGTTCCAGGTTGAGAGCCGTATCGTTCCTTGCTAATTCATCTGCCCTGCATTTTCCCTCAAAATCAGAATGTCCTGGAAACCAACTGGATATTGAAGTGTTGATTCATCTGTATACAGGCTGCAGTAATCAGGGCGCAAATCCTGGTTTAATGATAAATGACATTGAGTAATACTGTCATTATTTATTGGTAATCTATGCCTTAGTTTTTAAATAATATCGGTTTTGCTTCTTTAACCAGGCTAATGTAGCTACCTTAAAGGACTCGAGCTTGGAGGGCTCGGTGAAGAATTTTACTATCTCGCTCTTTACGACGAGACCACTTTTCCAATCCTCCCTAGAGGAGACAATCACCTTAAAATGCTTGCAAAACCACAAAAGGAGTGTTATATAATCCAAATTAACCAGTTCATGCCTAACAGAATTGACTATAGTTGATGCCAAAGATGCGGAAATTTCATAGCGGAAAATAAGAGATTGCTCTACTCGCCGCAAGTGGCAGCACTATCACTAAAGAGAATTAATTTTGTTACATAATTACCAGCGGAAATTTTTTATTCATTATGTATTTTTCACTAAATAAAACATCTCAATGGAATAAAATATTAGAAGTGATCCTTAAAATGGCAAATTGATTGCTCTCTGAAGTAAAGGAACTCGGTATATGAAATCTTGAAATTTATTCCGGCTTTCCGCCATTTCTTAACGATTATAGTATTGATCAGCGATTTTAAAGTAAGTTTTTACAAAATTCTAGGATTTGTTCGTGCTGGACTAAACTGGCTATTTCATAACCAGTCCTTATGAAAAATGGTATCTGTACATTTAATACGATATAAAAAAATTTAAACTGGAGGGAACTCGGCTCTTTCTTAATTAAATTCGAAAAAAAATTATGGCTTATAATTTGCACGATAGTTGCAGTTTTTGCCAATATCTCAAAAACTACCACTAGTAACCAAAACTTTCGGTTGTTTTTATAATAGCCTAGGTCATGCTGAGACTATGTGGAAAATTTGGATAAAGTTTATGGATTAGAATTTTTGCTATAAATTTTTGATTTTTTACGGCCAAAAACTGAAAATAACTTGTATGGCCGCAGAAAAATTTATAGAGAAAATTCTAATCTATAAACTTTTTCCGAATTGTCCCTGTAAGCAATGCATATTTTACAAAATTTAATTAAGAAATAGCAAAGTTCCCTCCAGTTCCAATTCTCTTGACTGATAGTGCTGACACTTGCGGCGAGTTCCGCATTCTCTTATTTTCCATTGAAACTTGGTGGAACCAAGTTCAATTTCCAGAGTACTATACTTCCTAGTGAAAAGGGCCAGCTTTGTTTTAGATGGGTTGATCCCCAATCCACATCTGCTGGTCCAGCCCACATCACACCCCTAATTGTAGCCAGGTGCTTTCCCGAGACAACTATCGCTACGTCATCGGCATAAGCAACCACACTTATTTCTTCCCCTCCAGTTCCAGTAGTAGTCCGTTCATTACTACATTCCATAGAAAGGGAGAGAGGACACCTTCCTGGGGTGTTCCCCGAACAAACCGTCTTCTGACGGAGACTTCTCCCATCCCCGCTATGACCCTTCTGCGGCCTAGCAAGTGATTAATGAGCCTGGACACTGGGTATTCAATCTCCAGTGGCAACAATCTTTCCCTAATTGCCTCCACGTTGTGAAAGCACCCTCGATATCCCTTTTGCTACCCACTAACATAATTGTGCGGGTACGGCAAAAGTACCATGTCAAAAATTTAATTTTTTATGTGTTTTCAACCAACTTACACATTTGTGATTTCCTTTAAAACTTATTTCGTCCGGGAAAAAACTCTATAACTATACATACAATTGTGTTGGTTGTACTTCAAATCAAGCGAAATTTTTTATCAAAAACGCCGTTACATACTATGATTCTTTACTCACACATTTATGTGGTTTTTACTTTAATTGAGCCATTTTTATTTTGGTTGAAAAAGGGATATCGAGAAAAGCCACCAACGAGAATTCTTGAAAATTCACTGACTGCTCAATTTCCTAAGGTGTGCAATGCCGTGTCCACGGACTTACTCTTATGATACGCATGACGAGACTTCGCCCAGTTTCTGGGTGCAATTTTCGAACGAATATAGACATAAGATTTTCAACAAAAAAGATGACAAAGATATTGGTCTTAAATCTTTAGGGTTGCTGTGCAAGCTTCTACCCGCTTTCGGGTTGAAGATTTCCTTAGCAATAATCTCCAGCCAGGGAAGCAAGAACTGTGAATTCATTCGGAATTTCTACTGGTACAATCCCATCTGGACCAGCTGACTTAGGGGCCTTAAAACTTTTAATAGCCCATTTTATCTTCCGTATGTTCAGAATATCCTCTATACACAACGGTTGGGCCTCTCATTCATAGACCCGCAGTCATCCACTCCCGCAATCGACGCATCCTCACTTCCCGAGAAGTGAGTTTCAATCAAAAGATTAAGTATCTCTTCACTAGAAGCCGTTGATTCGCCATCAGGTTTAATCAGATAGCTTGGAATAGCTGGACTGGCAGAGAGAATCTTTCTTAAGCGCGAGGTTTCCGAGACTTCTTCCATTCTATCACAAAAGCTTCTCCAAGAATTCCTTTGTGCTTTCCTGTTTCCTTTTTTTATGCTCTGCGGCATTCCTTATAGAAGTCGCAGTCTTGTCTTTCTCTCAGACTTCACCCACAGATTCTTTGGCACTCCGCAAGTGCCAAAGTCTACTATACAAATTTTCGCTTTTCCCTCAGCTTTGTTAATGGGCAGGCTTCTCTCATAGAGGTATTGCAAGCCCTAGTAAGAATATCCACCATTGAATCCAGATCACTACCCGTGTCGGGAGTCCTGGATCTCTAGATGGAATGCGCCATACTGTTCTCCTGGGATTTTTTCATCAGTATACATGATCTGCTCTTATTCACCCAACAAGCGTATACTATGGTGAAACCCTTCGCTCGCAAACCACAGATCTTGTTATTATTGATCCATGGTCAGAATCCTTTTATCAGAACTATCTCCTCCCCTGACTTAGCAAGTCTGAGAAGTAGCGCCCACGAAGCAGCTTTGGTGTAGTGTATTTTTATCTGCATAAACTTGACTTACCTTATTGCGACAGCCGTGCTACTTTGATTAGTTGGACTCGATGGAGTCGATGGTATCCTCCGTCTCACTCCCTCCGCAGTCCCCCTCCATGGCCAGGGATAGTCTATTCCACAATTCCCTAGTTAATCCCTCACTTGAATTCGCAACTAGCTGAAATTTAAATACCTCCTGTGGAGAGAGTAAACTCGCAGAGCTTCCCTTTACAGGCTGTACTTCTTCCTCGAAAAAGGAAAAGTCGAAATTTATTACCCCTTTGATTTTTGAGAGGGGTGCCAGATATTCTCTATTGATTATCATGATAGATAATATGAAACTGCTCTTGGGCTCCTCCTGTTTCACAGTGTTCCAGTTCCCATTCGGAAGATCCGGATTGCAAACCTGGATAATCCTCAGGGATTCTTCCAAGTTAGCTCAGTGGGAATCTAGACCATTGCTCTAGGTCTGCTATGTATTTCTTCCTTAGGAACTGTGTTTGGCTCCTGGCCATACCTCGCCTCCTCGATCCCGGATATTGTCCAAGAACTTTAAGAAGAACAAGGTTAAGCGCATTAAACACCAACCTTCATTTTACTCCTGTGATGCTGCGGTTCTCATGGCTCTCGTCCACAATGGCTAGTACAACCTCCCCCTCCTTCATGGTTTCGCTAAAAAGCTTATGCCCCTTTAGCGACTATCCTACATGAAACTTGGCCCGTTTCGTCTCGGCATCTAAACCTCCATGCACCTCTTCGTTAGATATCTGATTTTTAGACCAAAGATCATCCTTCCGTGCATTGCTCACATCGGCAATGCATCTCTTCGCCTAGTTAACAGTTTTTTCTGTTATCCAGTCCACTGCTCCTTCGGGACTTTTTATCGCTACCGCTAGTCCCTGGCAAGCCTCGAAACCAGTCCTAGCATCACTTACGGTTGGAATTACAGACCACCCAACCCTACCAGCATTTGAGAATTGCTGGCCACTTTGTAAGGCTATATACAACTGGAGGTTGCCAGGTATCCAGAGGGTTCCATTCAGGACTGGACAATTATTTTTAGATGCGTCTACAGCCTGGCTGATCAACAACACGGTTCACATAACACCTTGACCCGACCCATCCGACCCCATTTTGCGTGACCCGCCCTACACCTATCTAGGTTACTTATTTCACCCATTCTTGTTTTTTGAAGAATGAGAACCAAGAGGCGGCGGCGATTGTGAGGCGTCTGTGGTAATACTGGTATCTAAATAGCTATCTAAATTCGCGACTGGCTTGGTACGTATACATCCAAGCCATCTTCGTCTATTTTTACAAATATTGGTCCAATAATTTTACCTAAAGCTGCTACCCTCCGTCGTTCACCTGACTCTTCGTATTCGATCGAATTGTCATTTAGTTGTGTTATTAAAACATAGATGGAGCTTTATTTTTTCCAGATGTTACGGAACAAAGGGTCGATTTTGTTCAAACTTCGACAGACGAAACATGACGTTTTGGTATACGTATAAGGAGAATAGTATACAATTTTATATTAGTCTATGTAATTTTTTTGTGGTTATTTTTGTTTGTTTCCTGCGAATGTAAGCATCAAAAATTATGAATCGATACAAATCGTTTCAATTTTTTGGTGCTTATGTCCTTTCGTCGTCTCACATTTTTGACATCGCACCATGTATTTGAGTGGTGAGTTAAAGTTAACACGTTCGCCCAAATGACTGCTATATCAGTCATACAACTTTTTCGTTTTTTAACACGTTCGCGCAAGCATCTATAACTTGACATATTTTTCAATTCTCACTATACATTCCTTTTCGCGACGAAATATCATTGCAATTATAAAAGTTATCAAATGTGTTCCTGAGTAGCATACACATTTTGAAAGTGTGCGTCAATGTGTTTAGAAATTTTTTTTTAACTACACATATTTATAGTTTTTTTTTCAATGCGATGTTGAATGAATGTTTTGTTTTCGCAGAAACACAGAACTAGAAATTATTTTAAAACTAAAACTAAAATTAAATAATTAAATAATTTTATTTAAAGCATAATTGCATTGCATTTACAAATGTTTAATTATAAATGAAAATGATATCTAGAAATATCATATCGAAAAAAATTAAATGGCGCCTATTCGCACTAACACAAACACACATACCCCTACTACTACATACTTGCGATTATTTCGTCAACTTGAACAGAATTTTGAACAAAATCGACCCCAAGGTGACGACAGTAGTACTACTATTGAACTTGAGATGGCAGCTCAAATCAGATGAAAGATATTAAAAAAATAATAATTATAGTAGCCGTGTTTTTTATTAACGCCCGATAGATGTATCCGGAGCACCTAATTTTCTATGTCAAAGCATATATTTAGCGCGTTATTTTTGCATAATTAATTTATTTAACTCCTAACTAATATTTTTCATTCAACTTTTTAGTTAAAAATCGACATAAAAATATTTTGCTCTACCTATTTATCGGGAGCAGGTCGTCCCCACGTTAAGTTTCTCCCCAGATTAAATTTCTAATGGTTTAAGGGGTTCATAGGTTAGGTTAGGTTAGGTTAGGTTAGAGTGGCTGCTATCGCACACTTAGGCCAATAATGGCTCATTGTGATACCACAGGATCCAATCTCCCCTTACTCCCGCTGAAACCAACCAGAGCTACTGATGTAGCGTAAAATATCGCGCACCCCAAAGTCCGCGAGTTCAGAAAGGCTGTCCATGTTGTACACACCCAAGTACTTATGTCTTTTGTATGATAGTGCTGGACACGAGCATAGGAAGTGAACTAACGTCTCTTCCTCCTCTTCGTCCATACAACTTCTACAAAAGTCATTCGTCTCTAGACCCAGCCTTCTCGCATGTTCCCCAAAAACGCAGTGTCCTGTCAGTATCCTTACGACCAATCTTAAATCTCGTTTTCCCAGGGATACAAGTGCCTTGGAGTTTTGGCCAAACCTGTTTTGCTACCCTGTGTTAGTCCACCTCTCATCTGTTAAGGCGATTGCCTTTTTACTGAGCGTCAATTTGAGCACTGCTATAGGCCTCCCCAGACCTGCCCTTTCCGGTTGCAACCACTTTCCGGTTCTAATGGTTTAAGGGGTTCATAAAATAGAGGCATTTTCACATAAAAAAATACGGCTATAAGCTTTGGAGAACGTCGTTTTGGTTTTTGATCTTTGGTTGTTATAAGAACAATAATTGATAGTAAAAGTAAATTGCAGTTGCGACTCCGTGAGACCTTGTTAAGCAAGGATGAATTTGACACGGAGCAATGTGAGATTGGCGAAGCGATACAGATACGACCAAAATGGAAGAGATTAATAATGTTAACAATGTGTTGGCGGATCATATAAAATGAACAAATAGAAACGTCGACATATACAACAGAAAATATTACATCAGGTATAGTTTTGACATGATGCAGATGTTTCAACAGCTGATAACAACAATGAATCAACACCACGAAGAATTGATTCAAGAATTGAAACAGCTTAATCTCATGAGTTCAAACAAGATTTGGCAGCGTGGGATGTATCGTATCGAAATAAAAAGCAGGTGCCAAAAGAAAGGGGAAACACCAAGAATTTGTATCATTATGGCATAGTATACAGAACGGGTTAAAATAGCAGTTGTTCTGTCTCCTAAAGTAACATTTACAGAGACCGTCGCTTGTGCAGGAACTTGAGAATCTGTATATAATACAATAAAACCAGCAGTCAAAATACGTCAAGCTGACGAGTAACCAACCAAGTTAAGCAGAAGTTAAACTTAAACGAACCAGGTTTGAGAAGCGGCTCAATCCCTTTTTTAGGTTGGCAAGTGGTGGTGACAGTTTAATAATAAAGGGTGAAATCGATGGCAAAGTTTGTATAATAACGTTAGATACATCACCGGTGAAGATGCGGAGGGAAGTAAGGAAGGAAGAATATAGGGATATGAATCAAAACTAGTCAAGTTTGGCATGAAGAATTGGTTTCGGACATCGTTTATGAAATCATTTTAGGCATGTACTTCATGAAAATCAAAGGAGCCATACTAGATGTAGGACAGGGAACATTAAGCTACGCTAATGTGGAGCTGCCATTAGAACCGAGCAAGGAAGAATCCGGCGTATTATATTTTATCATCGAGCAAAACTGAATCAGAAAGGTTGTGGGTTTTAGAAGCCAGTGATGAGGAGAAAGCACAAAGAGAAACTATCATTGGGAACGCTTTAGTGAAACCTTATGATGATTTTAGAGTTCCAATGAGCGGACTATTATCGGGAAATGTATTGAAAATCTTTGTTACGTCATGGTGATCAAAACTGGATAGAGCAAACTTCGATGCAAACAACAGAAGGGATTTAACAATCAAAAAGTCCATGGAGTTCATCAGTGGTACTTATGTAGAAAAGAAAGATGGTTCCATGAGATTCTGTATCAGTTACAGAATTATTAAGTGCGTGACTGAAATGGATAGTTATTCCCTACCCAGGTTCGGCGGTACATGAGAAACATTAGCAGATGTATGACTAAGAAAGTTGCAGACTGGAACAAGAAAAACGGCATTTAGTGTAGGCACTAGGTTACGGTAATTTAATGTAATGCCTTTCGGGGTATGTAATGCTCATGCCACTTTTGACCGGATAATGGAACCAAACTTAAAAGGAGTTCATTGGAAGACGTGTCTGCTTTACTTAGACGACATAATCGTCACGGGAAATGATTACGACCACATACGGAATTTGGAAGAAGTATTTTAGAGAGTACAAATAGCTGCCTTAAAACATAATCCACAAAAGTCCTTATTTTGACACAAGGTTTGAGCCAAAGGAACACAATACTGAGATAAGATCTCAGCTGTTAAGGAGTGTCGAAGACCAAGGAATCTGCATTAAGAAGCTTCATCAGATTGTACACATACTATAAATGGTTCGTGCCAAAGTTTGCAAATGTAGCAAACAGTTTTTACGAGTTACCGCAGAAAAATAAACCATTCGAATGGAATAAGAAGCGAGAGGATGCGTTTAAAGAATTGAAGCAACGGTTGTGTACAGCATCAATACTTGCAAGCCCGGTATTAAATAAAGTATGTAGACACCGATACAAGTAATCATGGTATATGAGAGGTGTTGTCAGAAGAGGTCGATGGCCCGGAACTAGTTCAAAAACTGTTACGACTCACCACTGGTCATAACATTAATTTCTTTTACTGTTTCATTTTCAAATTTTTAATTTATCTTTGATTGTTTGAAAATGAAGTTCGCTTATGGCATTGTCATCTATGTTATGTTGGCCGTAGTACAGTCTTTTTGTGAATTGGGCTTTAAAATTTTGTATTACGTAATCGTCGAATGATTTTTGTGAGCGAGATCAATGTGTACCTCGTGCGTGTGTACGACCGAGAGGTGGTAGAGAAATATTATTTTTGTATGTTTTCTTTTTCTTCCTACGTGTGATTGATTTGCACGAGAACAAGAAAGCATACAACATACCAAATATGTTTCTAAAACTTCTTTTTGTTTAGTGCGAGAATATTTTTTTAAGTTGAATCAGTCTCGTTTTGAATTTGGTTAAAATTAGAGTCTCGTTTTGGGTTGTGAACAGTTAAGTTGAGTTTTCTTCTTTTGGTTGGTATCAGGTATTGGATAGTAGACTATTTTTTTTTTGATTGTGAAATTGTTTGTTTTGGCGTCTGTAAAGAAAAAATTTACTGATTTTCTGTGAAAAATATCATATAATACAAATTACATAGATTGATACGTGGATTTTGTACACAAAAAAAGTTTCAAGTACAGCCTAACTAAATCAAGAGTCATATTTTGGAATTTTTGCGAGACACCGCCCAATATATCCGGGTGGCCAGCCGACCATTTGTGAAATATTAATCCAAAGGCGAGAAAAAACCTAACCCAGCAACCAGTGATGGGGGAGGAGGGGCGAGCCCAACCGAGGGGCCAAAGGTACAATTTTTTTTGAATTTTTTATGATTATTAATTTTTCTTATTTTTTTTTCAATTCGTAAATTTTAATTTTTAAATTTCAATTTTATATTTCCATTTTAAATTTCAATTTATTTTCAATTTTTATTTTCGATTTTACATTTTTTTTCATTAAATATATTGATGTTGCTGTATTACACACATAACGGTGGTCATGCGCGCGACCTTCATGCACATTGGCCTCGTTATTCAAATAATTCACTTTCGGCGATAGTATTTTTGTTATTCTCCGCTTTGGACTATTTCTGTGGTGGTATCCGCGACTGTTTATTGAAAAAATCCCGCACTGCGATTCCCATTGGCATTTGGTTTCATTTTCATTTTCCTTTATTGATCGGGATCCGTTTTCCGGTTATTATTTCTTATGTCATTTTTCCAAAATTGGTATTCTTGTAAATAAAATGAAATATTAAAATTTTCGGTTCGGTATGATGAGAGGGGGACTCTCGCTGGACTTGCCACTGATCTTCAACCCCTTAGTAGGATGTCCACAAGATCGGAGTGGTGAGTCCAGCGTATGTGTCGTCCATTTGGGGGCGACCGTAAAATCCACACGGTCTCCCCGTAGCACTTCGGCGGTCTCATGTCTTCGAAGTGTGAATTGTAGGGGATTAGCTGGAGGTCTCTCCGGGTGAAGAGAGGCCTGATTTGTTGAAGAGACGTCTCTACCCTATTATGCCGCCTTGATGCCGGGTTGATGGGTCATTCGGGGGTTCTCTTCAGCAGACTGGGTACTTGTCATTCGGGGTGAACCGGTCGTTACCGCATAGGCATACCCGGTTATCATAAATTTTATCCCGTTCCTCAAGTTTCGTTCTACAAATTCTGGTCGACGTAGTTTTATTTCAGCTTTAATTTTAGTTTAACTTTATCCAAAATACGAGGAAGATTTTATTTAATAATACGATATTCGGTAATAACTTAAAACTTCCAGGAGACCTGAAGTTTGGTGAGTTCCATCAGCAGATTTATGTAGACAAGCATACGTGGATAATCTGAAGAA
This sequence comes from Nephrotoma flavescens, assembly GCA_932526605.1. Taxonomy (NCBI): domain Eukaryota; kingdom Metazoa; phylum Arthropoda; class Insecta; order Diptera; family Tipulidae; genus Nephrotoma; species Nephrotoma flavescens. Next base: position 42,462,257 of record OW052222.1, read on the forward strand.
AAGATTAACTGCATACACCGGTTTATCAAGAATAAGATAAAGCTTCTAAGACATCGAGCGAAAGCTCTTGATAAACCGGCGATAAAGCTTCTAGAGTTAAAAAATGGCTTCGAGAACTAAAGGTCGTGCATTCGGAGCTATTGGCGCTCTACAGAGGAGGCGGTTTGGATTTTGTTCGGGGCGAACTGGTTTGGACGAAGAGTTGTAATGAAAGTTGTATTGAATGATGGTTGTTCTTTTGAGATATCAGTGTTCTTAATTAAGTATTGCACTGAAGACACTTTCTTTATTGTTCAATTTGCTCATCTCTTCAAATTCATTGAATACACCGCATAGTTTAAAGTTTTACCAAAACTGTATAGATACTCTCCACTGGAGCCACCAACATGACAATTCACACAACTGAATGTTTAATATTTGGTATGAAGAAAGACAGTACCCACCAAGTCAGATGTAGGACTACCTCAAAAATCATTTTTTAATTTAATTTTTTTTATATAAAATTTTTGTCCACTTCCGATGATTTTTCATTTTTATTTTATTTTCGTATATGTTTGTCTAATTTTTATTTTTATTCTCAACTGTGGCATGATAAAAATGATGATGGTGGTGATTATGGCGGTAGTCGGTTAACAAAAACAATAACAACCAAACATATCGAAAATATAAAAAAACGCGATAAATGGTACAGTGCTTTAATGTCCTAAATGAAGTGAAAATTTAGAAAATTTATTTAACACCCTGATGTTGCGGAATTTGTCTATTCCACGCAACATTTGAGGCAAACCTTTTGTAGAATGCGTGCGAACCGTAAGAAAAATTTACCATCAATTTTGGGGGGGGGGGGGGGGGGGGGTTGAAAAGGCTTTTGTGCATATACACGGTTGACGGACTAGGGCAATCATGTTGTCACACAAAATGTTGCATTAAACACAGAAAACACTCACAAAAAATAAAAAAAATATTATAAATGGGAAATAATTTTTTATACGAATTTTTTGCGGGAAAATCTCGATGTATATGAAAATGGGAAAATTTTATTTTATTTTATACAAACAACAGCGAACAATAACAAAATCGAGATTAAATTAAAAAGTAGAAGAGGTAGAAAAGTCTATATATGCCGAGTATGTTATGAATCTGCGTATGCATCCAAATAACAGCAACAACAAAAAATTTGTAATCAGTTTTGAAATTAATAAATGGTTTGGTTAAATTATTTATGTAGAAAATCAAACGTCAATGTACGAATTTGCGTAAGGGAAAATTCTGCATTTACCCTGTATATACAGTAGCTGGGAAATGTCAGTTGGTGCGGCCGATTATAAACAGACATCACTCAAAATCAAAATTCATAAAATTATGCATGCCCATTTATCGTTTGACGTATCAACAGATCATAATCTTATATATCATGGATGAATATAAAATTAGGGTAGTTTTAATATACAACAATAGGACAAAAGATAATAAACAAGTTTTCCATATACATATATGGTCTGAGGTATAAGGTTTATTCATCTCAAAATCATACATCAAGAAAAGGGTGAGAAATTATTTTTAAACATTTTAATTTATTACCAACGTGGTTAGGTTTCATTTAAACTACATAAAAATATTACTTAACCTATATATACTTTGGTGATAATGCGCTCCGCATTGTTTATCCAAATGGCCACATAAAATGGTGAGACACTTCAAAATTGTTTAGGCGCTTGGCCACTATGAATAGTATAAATCGGATACAGAATATTTTTCTTATGTTATATGGAAATATGTATATTATGTACATACGTAATTATACAAAAATTACCATATCAATAAAAAGTCGTTTCATCATGTGGCCACAAATAATAGAGAAATGAATGAAAAGAAAAAAAAAAAATCTTTGAAAACCTAAAATTATCCACATCCAAGTGTATATGAGTAACGAACGTTATATGTACGCATAGTAATAAAACCAGATCAAATGGAATTAAAAATAATTTATTTATTTATATTTTTTAATAATACTACTAAAGAGTACAGGTAAACTTCGTTTAACTCGGCACGTTTAGTCAAGCAAATTTTTATGAAGTAAATTTAGATTTCACTAGATATTTAAACTTCTGCACCAAGTGGAGACTTGGGAAATCCTCACGATCAGTATTAATTAAGATACAGTGAGTCACAAAAGTCTAGATACACCACTAAAATGTGCAAAATCGGGATTAATGTTACGTCCAACATTATGTCATATGCGGATACATTAAAATCTAATGTTGCACATGATAAAAAAATATGGAGTCCCATGTCCTTCGTGGGATTATTCTTAAACCTAAAACTAAACAGGATTCTGATACCACAAAAATGGACATTACAAATAAAATTAATCCTAGTATATCAAGGTCGGAATATCTTCTTTTAGAACCACTAGTAATGGTGCGGCAGTTGTGAAGATGTTTAGTGATTCGGAAAGTATATATATATAATATTGTATGCACATGGAATAGTACCATTAAGGATTGTAATATTAATTTATTAAAAGGCAGTAATTGTGAAGTGGTCGGCGATTGAACGTCGTAGAGGAAAGACGTGTTTTTGTCTCTTCTCTATATAAATAAGTAAATATGTAATTTAAAATGTGTTTGAATTAATTAATTAATATAGTATATTTACTAATATATGTGCAAATATACATAAATAATAATATTGATAATAATTTTTGTGTTTTAAGTAAAGTGAAAAGTTGTACGTGTTGAATAATTATGTTAATTTGTGTTTGATTGCGCTTGCAATGGCGTAGAATATGTATATAACAGTTTCGTTTATATGTATTTTGATACCGTTGTTGAGTGCATCATACGCATTGTATGTAATTTTTCAATATGTATACGAATTTTTTGATACCAAAGGATGCTCAAGATAAGTGTTGTTCCATTTTTTAGCATATATTATTACATATTAAAAAAATAATTTTTATTAACACATAACACATAAAGGTGTAATATACTACTGTTTTCATGTAGTGGGTTGTTGTGAGAATTGTTTGGGCGAGAAAGGGTTATTTCAATTCTGTTTTGCTACACTCATTAGAAATTTGTGTTGTTGTTTTGCGAGTAAACATGTTTGATCACCGACAATTTTCACGACCCTTAAGCTAGCAGAACCTATACAGCAGAACATTACAAGATAGTATGGATAATTATAGGCTAATTATGGGCTAATTAAATGCCCCATTAAACAATTTTGGGCTCCATCCCTACCCATTAAAGCGTGGGTTCTGCTAGCTTTAGAAAAAGTTAGCAGAACCCATATCAAAAAATGATTTAAACACAATTGGAAAAATAAAGGTTAATTTTAGGCTAATTAAATGCCCTATTTAAATTTTTTTATTCGGGTCGATCTAGAAAATGCGAAAGGCTTTATCATTTCAAAGCTAGCAGAACTCAAATCGAAAATCGGACCAAAACCGAAATTAGAACTCAAAACAAGATCTATTGGCAATCGGATAATTTTAGGCTCGGTATGGGCTAATCAAATGTCCCTTTAAAAAATTTTATGCTCCACCCGTTTTAGGTTCTGCTAGCTTAAGATTAAATGACCTGAAGTTAGGTCCAAAACGGATGGAGCCCAAAATTTTTTAGTGGGCCATTTGATTAGCCCATACCGAGCCTAATATTATTCGATTATCAATAGATCTTGTTTTTAGTTCAAATTTCGGTTTTGGTCCGATTTTCGATTTGGGTTCTGCTAGCTTTAGATTAAATGACTTGAAGTTAGGTCAGAAACGGATGGAGCCTAAAATTTTTTTAGTTGGCCATTTGATTAGCCCATACCGGTTTTGGTCCGATTTTCGATTTGGGTTCTGCTAGCTTTAGATTAAATGACCTGAAGTTAGGTCAGAAACGGATGGAGCCTAAAATTTTTTTAGTGGGCCATTTGATTAGCCCATACCGAGCCTAAAATTATTCGATTGTCAATAGATCTTGTTTTGAGTTCAAATTTCGGTTTTGGTCCGATTTTCGATTTGGGTTCTGCTAGCTTTAGATTAAATGACCTGAAGTTAGGTCAAAAACGGATGGAGCCCAAAACTTTTTTATTGGGCCATTTGATTAGCCCATACCGAGCCTAAAATTATTCGATTGTCAATAGATCTTGTTTTGAGTTCAAATTTCGGTTTTGGTCCGATTTTCGATTTGGGTTCTGCTAGCTTTAGATTAAATGACCTGAAGTTAGGTCAGAAATGGATGGAGCTTAAAATTTTTTTAATGGGCCATTTGATTAGCCCATATCGAGCCTAAAATTATTCGATTGTCAATAGATCTTGTTTTGAGTTCTAATTTCGGTTTTGGTCCGATTTTCGATTTGGGTTCTGCTAGCTTTAGATTAAATGACCTGAAGTTAGGTCAAAAACGGATGGAGCCCAAAACTTTTTTAATGGGCCATTTGATTAGCCCATACCGAGCCTAAAATTATTCGATTGTCAATAGATCTTAAGGGACGTCAATTTTCGGTTTTTCTGATCATGGTAATTTTGTAACCTACGTTCTCTTTTCATGCATATTTACTTGTATATTTATTGTAAAAAGGTGTTTCAATCTGTATGTGTGTGATGATCGTGCAGGAATAAAGAATATATTATAAACCAGATATAAATGTTTAATCAGTGTATGTGCATGTGTATGTAGTCGTCTCGAAATGTAGGGACTTTGTTTGTTTCATGTCGAACGTAAACACAGGGAGAAGCTTTCGTGCAAATGCTATGGAGTTTTCTGGAGAGTTTTTTGCTTTATTAGATTGTATCTTGTAGTAGGTGCGGCGGATAAACGAACTTTCATTTTCTTGGGCGTTGACTTTGTTTCTTTATCTTTGGTTTTGGTAAATTGTTTTTGGGGTATGGTTTTCGTTTTAGATCTGCCATTTTCCGTGGTGGTGTCTTTGATTTGATGAACGTCGTGTAAGTTGTGTGCATTCTGGTTGGAGTGTATCGTATGCATGAAAAGTGGTAATTTCGTTCTATTTTCTTCTTTATTGTACGGTGGTTATAGGATTAGAGACGTCGTAGCTGAGAATGGTGAAGTCCGGTGGTGGAGGGTGGATGGATGGAGTGCTTGGTTGACTGGGGGGTTTGTTTCTTCGTCGTATTTGCGAGATGTAGATTGGTAGGTGTTTGGGCCTGCATATGTGCAAGCCGTGTATTTTGTCTGCCTTCTACTTGGAAGTATTTTGATTTCGGAAATTAACTGATTTTAATAATATTCTATCCGATTATTCAGATTCTGTGTAATAAGTTATAATATTTATTATATTTTAAATTTTGGGTTATTCTGGATAATAGCCAGATAGTGTTTTTAATCAAGGTGAGGTTACCAAGGCTTTGGGGAGGTTTGGTTTCGAACTAATGAAACATAATGGAAGATTAGTTCAAAGTATTTTCAAAATTTTTGTAGTTTGGTCACTGCAGTCTGATGAGACGACCGAATTTTTTAAATACAAAAAATTCAATGTTTAATTAGTTTGAAACCAAACCTCCCCAAAGTCTTGGTAACCTCACCTTGATTATTATATTTTAATTTGCTTAGCAGTTTGGAGTTCTCGAGGTTTGTCAGATGTGCATATTAATGCTATTATGTATTGTAGTTCCGTGTTACGATATTTTATTTTCTGAAATCGGGGTTTTGATTTATGTTATGTCCAATGTTATGTCTTATATATATTATTTTTTATTTAATTAAAACGTTTATTTATTTGTTCGTTAATTAATTATTTATTTAAATTACACAATCTTTTAACACTAAAACACTAAAAACTTTTATTTATTTATGTATATGTATATTTGTGTAATGTTCACTTATTTATTTAAATATATTGAACAACAAACTTAAAAGTAACACTAATCTTTTAAGAGAAACGAAACATTATTTTTTCGAAGTTTAATCCTTGCACTAACTATTTCCATGCATTTACTGAGACATTGATTTTGTCGAATCCTCACGAAGTTGCTTATTTGTTCTGGAAGCCCCATAATAAATTTAGGTACTACTCTCTTTCGGCGATGTTTTTGGCCTGTTCACTTTCAATATTGTATTGCGTTTTCAGAATGTTAAGGTATTTGCTCAACAAATTTTCGGCTTTTAAATAGTATTCATGTATATTTTCATATAAGGGTTCGAATTTTAGGGATGATATTCTTCTTTCAATATCATCGACGTTGCCTTCTAAACGGTAAAATTTCATTAGATGCGACTTTATGTTAGCCCATGAGTCAGGTTTTACACTTGCAATTATTGTGTATACTTTACTTCCTAATTTCTACAATATATGGTTTACAAGAAGTGACTTTTCATCGGTTTCTGTACATAAATCGTGCGCCCTGTCAACATACGAAATGAATTTCGCTAGATCATCGGAGTTGCCATTAAATTCGGGGATAAGTTGGGAAATATGTTCAACTTTTCGGAAATTATCCATTTTTATGGTTGATAAAGGTTGAGTGTTTCTCTGAACCGTCGGAAAATCGAAGATTGTGGTTTCAGGGCTGGCGTTAATAAATGCGCTGGGGCATACGGGTGGTGAATTGAGTAAAAATGGCGATAGAATTTCGGTTTTTGGACTTCCAATATTACCAAGGTTTAGGGGAGTTGCGGTTTTGGTTCGCTTCACAAAGGGCGGGATAACGAATAGGTCGTTTTTGGATTTTTGAGTGTTTTTTGACATTCATTTACTAATAGTTTTGATGAGTAAGTTAATTAATTTATAGATTATTAAATTAAGGTTTACAGATAAATTTTGTAAAAAGGAAAATCTGCATATCGGTTCAATGAAATGTAGCACAAATGTAAACTAAACTAAATGTTGGTATGTTGTTTCATTCTAATTTCAAATTAAATATGTGTATATTGAAAAGATTGAATACTTACCTGATTTGGGAACGTATTCCGTTTCGGCTGCGCCAATTTTTGTTAATAAGTTTTATTGTGAATCTGTTAAATGTTAATCATCTGGAGCTAACACAATTGATTGTTTTATTTTTCAACTTAATCTTAATTCTTCAAAATTCTCATTTAGTGTTATCTCTTTTAAAGCAATTTATTATGTTTAATCTCAAGCTCCTGGAATGGATAATATTTCTATTAAATTTATTTAATTACTTTTTTCTTATATTTCTCGACATCTGCTCTATATTTTGAATAATATTATTACTAAACCTTATTTTCCTAGTTGTTGGAAGTTAGCTAAAATTATTCCATTGCCAAAAACTAAGAATGTTAATATGATGTCTGATTTAAGACCAATTAGTGCGTTATCTTCTATCTCTAAAATTTTAGAAATTATTATTAAACATCAAATTACAAGTGTTTTGCTGAAAAATGACTTACTTTCGGATTATCAATCAGCATACAAACCAATGCATAGCACCACCTCTGCTTTGCTGATGATATTGGGCGAAATATTGAATCTAATAAATTTACATACTATTAAAGTTAGTCGAAAGATCAAAAAAAATCGATAATGCAGATAGTGTCTTCGCTTTTTCAGCCGAAAGTATAAAAATACGTCTTCGTTGATCAACATTCTTCAGTCGAAAGTTATCAGCTGAATAATATATTTCAACAACACATCAACAGAAACCAATTTGGATGTTTTAGTATGCGAAGGTTGTTGTAAAACCTAATTCTATATAGACTTGAGAAATACAAATGTTTAGATGAATCACTTATGGTTTGAAAAGAAATATTGTTAACCTTGCTCCAAATGAACATAAAGTAAGGTGGCGATGCCACTATGGCCATTTGATATGTAATAATTGTTGGTCAACTTCGGCCTAATTATGTAGAAATTCTGAAGGGGATACAAAGGTGAAATTTATCAAAATTACGCTAATTCAATATATCGAAAATGCATTGACTGACCTGTCCTTCTAGGTTAGCATATGGTCACTTGATAGGCCATCATGGTGGTAAACTTCGGCCTAACTGTGACAAAACCCGTATGGTTAATGAAACCGGTTAATGGAATTCTGATGGGGATACGGGCGTCCAATTTGAGAAAATTTCCATAGTTTAGTTTCTGAAAAATTCATTGAATGGCCTGGCGCTCTTATTAAACCTAAATTCGCATTGATGTCACTTTGACCATTTGATAGGCCGCAGTGCCTGTTAACAACAGTCCAATTTTGAGAAAATTCCGAATGTTGTTAACAGGCATTAGGGCCTATCAAATGGTCATAGTGGCATCAATGCGAAATTAGGCTAAACAAGAGCGCCGGGATTTCAAAGAATTTTTAAGAAATTTAACTATGAAAATCTTGTTAAATTACACTCCCGTATCCCAATCAGAATTTTTTCAAAATTTGAGTGTTCTTACCAGACATTACTGCATATCAAATGGTCATAGTGGCATCAATGCGGATTTAGGTTAAACAAGAGTGCCAGGCCATTCAATGATTTTTTCAGAAATTGAGCTATTGAAATCTTGTTAAATTATTAAATTACACCCCCGTATCAGAATTTCTTCAAAACTGAAGAAAAAACTTTTATTTTAATATCAACTTAAAGAAGTAAACAATATGAAGGAAAACATAATTTTTCTTAAATATCGGCTGGTATCTTTCGGCTGAAATATATTGATCAACATTGTTGAATTTTTCTTTTCGGCTATCAAACCAAAAACACAATCTGCATTATCATTTTTTTTATTTTCTGCTGGCAACTTTCAGCTCACTTTAACAAGGTTAAATTTACCGCACTAGCACTCTTGAACTTTTTTAAAGCGTTTGACTCAATAAATCATTATAAACTTTGTGTTAAATTATCGTCGTTTTTTAACTTCTCAGGATCTGCATGTAGATTTATTTATTCATATTTAAGTAGTAGATCACAGCTTGTTAAGATTAATGGAATGTTTTCTGAAATTGTGGAGCTTAGTTGTGGAGTTTCACAACTGTTTTCGTTGTATATAAATGATATTTCTACTTGTTTTAGCTTGTCAAATTTTCATCTCGAAATATCGAATAAAGATGTTTGGATTACAAACCTAAACAGTGATTTTTTAAGAATTGTAGAATGGTCGTGTTAATAACTTACTTAGGCCGTGTCCCAAACACCGACTTATTTGCTTATACCGACTTATTCAAATAAGTCTGCTATCGAGGTGACTTATTTTGAAAGTAAAAAACTTATTTGATCATGTAAACAAGCAATATACATTTGATCATGTAAACATGAAAAATTCAACAAATTATCAAATATTATCAATAATTTTCAAACATTAATGGTATTCCACTTAATTAATAACTGTTAATACAATATTGTCTTAATAAATTATATAATTAATAGATTTTAGTGATATAAAAATATTTTAGAGATATAAAGAGGATTAATAGAGGTGTGCGTGCATAAAAAAATTGTAGCTTGCGTATTTCGCGCATCTCAGCTACAATAATAAATTTTCATCGTGTTTTAATAACTCAAGACACATTTTTATGATTTTATTTATTAAATAATTCATTAAAATAAATTATTTTTTGTGTATTTTAATTTTTTTATTTAATTATTAAATAAAAAATTCCTAAAACATTTGTTCTTTGCTATATCTGTCAAAATAAGTCAATTAAATCGTTTGGGACAACTTGATCGACTTATTCAAGATGGCGTCAAATAAGTCAATAAGTTCGAAATAAGTCGGTGATTGGGACACGGCCTTAGATACAGTTAGAAACTTAGACTCATTATGAATTCAACTTTAACTTGGGAAGAACGTATACTGTGATGCTGTATTGTTCGGTATGTATTGGTACTGTATGGATAGAATAAAATCATTGTTCATTGCATGCGTTAGATATGTTTTCTCACTTCGGAAATTTGAAAATATTTCTATGGTTAGTCAGGTACTACTTGGTTATTAAGGATTATTTTGATTTTCGGACCTGCGTCTATATTTGCTTAAAAGAAACCGTCTTATTTGTATAATAAAATAATTCTACTTCTGATGGTACAAAGCATATTATATTGCCACATAATAACCATCGTATATTTCATTCTTCATTTTCTGTTCTTGGAGCGAGTGTAATAAATTACCGTTGTCTGTTCGCTTAAGTGACACGCAGCGAAAATTTATAAATAACTATTGTATAAAAACTGTTCAGGATTTGCAATCCACTTATGAAGATTTTGCATTGCATTTATTTTTTTTCATGTAATTTGAACATAATCAAATATTTTTTGTATTTTCCTATGGATTTGATTTATAAGAATAATAATAATTATAATTAAAAAAAAAAATATTCTATTAATTTTAATTATTTAATTTGTACTAATAGCCTACTAATATGTTTAATATTATGATTACTTAATTTTTAAATTTAAATTATTATTTTTATATTATTTAACTGAATATATGGTAAATATTTGTATTATAATAAGAATTTTATAAAATTCTTCTTAATTATATGTGTTGGCATTACACATACATAATGAGAATTCCCTGTGGTTTCTGATTTAGTGATATATAATTCGCTAAATCGATATGTTCTTGTTTTGTATTATCGGTACAAAGCAAGAGTTGGATTTTTGCAGTTTGTTCGTTGCAACCTGATGAGTAGACCAACTTTTTATCAGTACGAAACCAAGCTCTCAAGAAGCTACCTAAGGGAGTTCTCATTTTTGTAAGGGTTTGTGTATCTTTGTGTACACAAGTGCCCTCGGGTTAAAGGTTTGTGGGAGGGGAGTGCATTTTTTCTACTTTTGTGGTAAAGATATTGTTAATAAATGGCCTCTTTGTTTTCTGCGACTAAAACAGTCGTAAACATTGTATGGGTGTCCATTAAAATAATATTTTGTCCGAAAAGCCGAAAAAGTTCTTAAACTATTTGTATTATATTCTTAATTTTGTAGATATTTTAATGTTTTGTGGTATTTTGTAAATAAAAGCTCCCTAGCTTAATTACATTTAGAATAATTAAATAAATGAAACAAACTGAATATTGTAATATTATTTAAATAATATATTTAATCGAAAAAAATTTTTATTGGACAAAAAAAAAATTAAAAAAAGATAAATAATAATTTTTAAAAAATTCAGAAAATTTACATCACAAAAGTCTACATACAGTAAATAAAATATAAAAGATCATGTTCAGACACACTTAATAACTAAAATTATTATTTAGTTGGGCCACCATTAGACTCAATAACAGCGCTTAGACGCCTGGGCATTGATAATACCAGGTTCTTAGTAACCTTGTTTCGGTACATTATATGTATGTTTTGATCATTATTTTGATATAAAACTCACTGGTTGCCTAGTCCTAAGTATTCGGCGGACGGCTTTAAATTCAACCTTCTATAACTGCCTATTTGCCAACACCAGCTAGAGCCTTAGATCCCCAAAGCATTACATTGCCACCACTGAAGCAAATTTTTTGAAGCCATATCTTGGTTAATTTTTCGCCAAATTTTCCCCTTCCATCAGATCCGAATATATTGAATTTACTTTCGTCAAAGCACTTTGCTCCAAAATTGATTAGCGTATTTTTTTCTAAATTCAAGCCTTTTCTGCTTATTTACTAATCTTATAAATGGTTTTTTCCTTGGCACTCTTCCATTAAACCTTTCTTTGACACCTTCCATTAAAAATTCGACAAACTGTTTCGGGATGAATATCCTTACTAGAACTTAATAAACACATTTTATTAAACACTTGTTTTTTATATTTCGCAGGATTAGATTTTTGAATATTTTAATTAAAAAATTTGTTCTAAAAGTTTAAAAAATCACTCGATCGATTTCGACTTGTTAGGTCATCATCAGGAGTATCGTGTGTTTCGCCAAGTGAGTACATCCTTACTAGAGCTATTCCGTATCTCACCCACTATTTTTGGAGCACTAACTCTCGGATTGGATGTCACTTTTTAAATTATGCTTCGAACATCCCGTGCGTTAAGTTTTTTAGGACGCAGTTTTTCAGATCGTTGATTATTTTGAATACTTCCTCTGTTATGAAAATCTCGCACTATTGATTGTATGGTTGCTCGACTTTTACCAAGAATCTTACATATTTCATTTCCCGTAGCTTTATTATTAGATTTCGTATCTCGATTGACACTTCCGCTCGACGCACCACTTTTTTAATGCCAAAGACGAAAAATATTTCTCACTCAAGTCGAATGCAAAGTCAATACTGAAAGTGACGATAATTCGAGAATGTATGTAGACTTTTGTGATATAAATTTTATGAATTTTTAGTTTTTATTTTAATTTTTTTTTGTAAAATAATAATTTTCTTTGATTAAATATATTATTTAATTAATATTACAATATTTAGTTCGTTTCATTTATCTCGATTTTGCAAATTTTAATGGTGTATGTCGACTTTTGTGAATGACTGTATGTTTCGAAAACCGGAGTAAAGTTTATAATCCTAAAAAAAAGTGTAGCTACACATTTGAACGAAAAGTGTAGAGTCAAAAAGTGTAGCTACACAAATTATCAAAAAGTGTAGCTGCACAAGAAAAAAAAGTTTTGAATTCGAAACCCGTGGTTTCTTTAGAACTTTAGAACTATTAAAATTAAACAATAAATATTTTTTGAAGTGTTTTTAATTCAGAAACTCTTCCGAACCATAAGTGCTGATTGTGGAATTTAGCGTTCTCGACTAGCGATGGTGTCTGGAATTTCTGAGACAATTTGGGTGTTGTGTTTGGCGATAGGCTGTACACGTGGAAACTATTGGGCCACCAAAGACGTGGAAGCGTTATTTCAATTTTATTAACTCAATAAATCTTCGAAACAATGAGAGCCGAGTGTGTAGTTTAGTGTTCTTGACTTGAAATGGTGTCCAGAATTTGTAGATACAATTTCAAGGCAATGTGCATGTTGTTTTAGCGATATGGTTCTATGTGTGGAAGCGTCTTCGGACATGTGTCTTAAAAATTCCAGACACCATTCCAAGTCGATTACACTAAATTTCAAACTCAGCATTTATAGTTTGGAAGATTTTTTGAATTGAAATTTGAAACTACTTAAATTTTTTTTTTCATAAATTTCATAATTTGTGTAGCTACATTTTCTGAGTCTACACTTTTCGTTAAATTTAGAAAATGCTAGTATTTCGAAAACATTTTGTTCAATTCGTCAAACCCGAGATAATCTAGCTGCTTTAGGATGAAGTAATTTTCCGGATTGGTTTCAAACTGTGGCAGGACGCGGCAATCCGCAACACGTCACGAGAAGATAGTGGATCTCCACTAAATAGGCGGTTCTCAATTTATTCGGCCACCAAATTATATTTTCATTTGGTACAACTGTGCGCACATTTACAAATATCAACTATCGTGAACTATGAACTACCACAAATAAAACAAACAACAGCCTTGCGAAGAAAATTAATGCATCATCGCCTGAAAAGTTCCCGGCCTAACCAAGAAAACCAAAATATTTTAAACTAAAATACATTATATGCATAATTTCCTTCTAGAGCGATACAATCACTTTGACGTCTCTCTGCAACTTTTTATTGAGGTCTGCAAACAAATAATAATCGCTGTGAGCCAAATCTGACGAATACGGTGCCATTTTTGATCCATTGTGAGCAAACGCGGTACCCACTTCGAACACAGCTTTCTTATGGACAAATGTTCGTGCAAAATAAGACCAACACGTTCTTTATAATGTCAGCTATCTCACGCAACTTCACTTTACGGTCTTCAGCATATCAGTCTATGATGGTTGATTTTCCCGGTACAGAATCCGGACCACACTTATCATCCTACTGCTTTGCTTAAACGGTATTTTTCCCATCATAAAACACTAAAGTCACTAAAACAACTGTAACTTGTAAACTTAAAATTGTGGCACCATCTGTGTCTCAGACCGTTTCCAGCTGGACTATAAGCCCAATTTAAAGTAGAATTCATTTCCATCCTCCAATTCTATCTCATAGCGTAATGTACCTGGTTGGTTTATATTTAGTTACAACTAATTAACAAAAAAAAAAAAATCTGAGTGTTTTGACTTTCAACTACACTGTTAAATTAATTTATGCATGAAAGAAATACTTGTCAGTTCAGTGAACAAAATATTTACAGTTCAATTCAATTCCATATTTTTCTTAGTTTGATTAAATGTCAGTAACCAGCAAAATTTGGTTGCGTTCAGTGGAAAAAATGGTTAGTTAAAACAACCACCACTTCGAGCGCTTGGGCGAGTTAAATGAATTAATTTCATTTACGATTACGCTTTTGAAGTGCTATACCTCAACACTTTTATAATTAGCCTTGCAGTTACCCTAAGAACGTCACGCACAACCGATTAGAATAAAATTTCGTATATTTAACGATGAGAGTTTGATATCTAAGGAGAAATTGTGAGAGTTTAAAGAGAAAACAGTAATCAAAAGGCCAATCTCTTTTTGATTCAAGAATTAAGAGGCGAGCCGTTGAATGAAAAAAAAATCGATATGATCGAGCAATTTGAGAATTTTTGTTACTAATTTACAATGAAAATAATAAACAAAACCACCTGAATGAAAACCAATTCATCATCCGCCTATAAATAAAACATCAACATATTTTATTTTGATATTTCTATTAAGCCAAACTATAGGATACATCCCTTTGACTTATAAATATAGACATCCAACAAAAAATTAATTTTTTATGTCCTTTCACGACATTAAAAATTTTCTAAAGACTTTGTTTGTTTTGGTTATGTTTTTTGTTTGGCCACAGAATTTTCTTTCTCCTTAATATGTTTTATTTTTATGTTGTGCCCAAGCCAAGACGATGATACCCAAAAAAAAGAAACAAAAAGGAGACAAAGTCACACAAAAAAATGTTGTGTAATTTTCACACGAAATTCAAAAGATTTAATTTTCATTCATCAAAAAATTGTTTCATGCGTATACAACATTGCTTTGTTCTGCTGTGGGGGTTGATATTGCTAGATAGTTATGTCAGTATTCTGTATCAATATCAGGTGTCAAAATAATAATTACGAGTTGATTAAATATAAAAGCGACCTAAATTTCTATAAGGAACGCGAATAAAAGACTTGACCATCTTTTAAGGTTTGCCTGTTTGCTTATCAGATAAATAATTTATATAAATAAAAAGGACAACCGGTGACATTTCTATTTTCATACGAAAAGAAAAAAATCGTTTGATTTCCGTTTTATTGTGTTCACTGCTGGTTGATAATGAATAACAACACACAGTACACACAATAATATTGGGGATTATGGTTGATAAATTTGGTCAGACGACGATTTATATATACGTTATAACGATTAACGATATTTTAATTTTCATCGCCTTATTGTTCTGCCCCAAATCAAATTGATGTGATACACACACATAACACGTGTATATATGAAGGAAATTCGAATCTAATTGTATTCTGTAATGATTGTCAATTAAAATTTTGAGAACTTCGAGAAAACCAAATAAAACGAGATAAGGCTATTAGTAACAGTAGCAGCAGTATCACAAAATAATGAACAGAAAGTGATCCAATTTGGTTTCAGCATTAAAACAACAATGTATATACATATGTTTTGTCTACTAGGCAGAGCTGTTCAACGGTGGAAAGGGTGCGATGCTGTGTACAAAACAATTATTTTAAAAATTCCTAAAGTTAAGAAAATTGTGTTAGTATAAATGTCAATAAGGTGCTCAGGCAAATATAAAAATCTAGCGCGCAGACCATTGGCTGCACAGTCCTGCATCCAACTCAGCCACTTTCAAAGATATACGTTTACTAACGACTATAAATTAGAATGGACAGAAAAATAAACAGATTTTCATTTCGTCTGTTCTGTTGTTTGGTTTTTATTGCTTTTGGTCGTCATCAGATATTTAAGTTGAGAGTTTGAAATTAAAATACAATAAAAAAAAATAAAGACGTCATGATAAATATGTACACTATTGTACATTACATATGTAGGTATACAATTGTGCATATGCTTGGTTTGTCTATACCAGATATAGAAAAGACGATAAAGTAAATTATATACTGGGAGCACAAAAAAAATGTCTGTCTGTGGAACAGTTAAATAAAATATACACAATTAGAATCTCTAATGCAGTTTTGTAATAACAAATTTATGGTATCAGCATGTTTAGCGAAACCTATATATAGAATGAATCATTGGACTCGAAGAACGACTCCGCAAATATAAACCAGTAGAAATTTAAATTTATTTTTCAAATTACTATGGAAGATTTTCTGATGCAAGTGCTTTACAGCACCAAAGGAGAAAATACTCGTCCCGCAAATAATTATATTAGGATGTGAGCAAATGGTACAGAAATTAATTCTCTGAATTGTGTAACTCGAACTTCTGTAATAATAAAAAAAATGATGTTTCCATCAAAAAATAACGGATATACGACTCCAATGGGAAAATGTGGCGGAAATAGGATTGCTATTGGGATAAAATGGTTATTATAGCCGCCATATTGTATTAGTTTATCATTGGTGTTTACAGTGCCTGTGAAATAGATAAGAAAAAATAACACTCAAATAAAATATTCCAGTTGGAATTTAAAAGCTTTTCTGTAGACCCTTAGTTACATTGTTAAGGTTTAAATATGAGTGAGATAAATATATAAAATTAGAAAGAGTTTGCGAACTATTTGGGATTTAACTCAAACAAATAAAAAATCTGTAAACTTGGCCATATGTCTGCTTAATCATATATGTCATACGCCTTTTCGAAGTAGTAGGCTTAGGATTGCCCACAATTTGAGGAGTTCAGTTTACAATAAACTTTGAATCTTACTTGTTTGAGTAGTTTTAGTATTTAGTTATAACAAATATCTCAGAGTTTCTTCTAAAATGTCTTTCTCTCTCTCTATGGATTGAGTGATTTTTTTGTTTGAGGTTTTACATTACTATTTTTTTCTAAATTAAATTTAGTAAAAATCTGATGAAAAATTATATTGTAATAAATCATTTTAAAATTTATATAAAAAATAAAAATAATATTTAAATACAAAAAATATTAAAGGAATATTTTGGGAGATAAAAAATACTTGACTCGAAAAATTTGTCCTAAAACCGGTTTTTACGGTAGTAAACGATATACCTTAAGTTTGGCTGGCACACAGCCTAGTTGTTTAAATTGTTACTATAATCTTATGGTGGGCATCGAAACTTAGTATACTTCTTAGCTATAAGAAGCCTTGTACAATTACTTAATCCGTTCCCGTGTGAAAAATTTACTTATTTATGTAACTATTTTAATGGATTAAAAAATAATTTAAACACCGTTATGGTTGTATATTTTTTATTTTAAAATTTCTGCACAAACTGTTGTTCGTACTAACTTTAGCAGCATCTACAGGTTGTAATTGCGAATATCTTGATGTTTTATATATCAAATGTTTTTAATTCAAAATGCTACCAATACAATTCAGAAAGAATGATCTTCGATTCTTTAGAGGACAGACAAATGAGGATACTCTAACTGTACAGCTTTATTGTTCTTGAAAAAACTGGTTTCTCAATTCAAATCCACATTGTTGTAAAATCAACCCTCGTTTCAGTTGCAGGTACCATTCATATTGCTTTAGAACCATACGATTGTAGAACACTACGTTTCCAATTTTTCCCAAACCATACGTACGTCCAATTTTTCCCAAATTAACCTGGTATCAGTTATGGGTGATGAATAATGTAATTCACTTGCTGAATGATCTTAATTTTTAATAAATGAGATCTGCCCACTATATTATATTGCTGTAGTGAAAGTTATTCAAGGAGATCTCCTTTGGCAAAATGTTTATATATATAGAGCACATTAAAATTTTTTGAATTTAAGCTGTTTGGCCATTTCAGAAATTACTTTCCGACTTTATTGCGACGTATGTAAAGTTTTAACAAAGTTAATAAAAAGAAATGGTCGGTAAAAGCAATTTTAACAATAGAAACATGACAACAGACGAATTTACTTTAATTAAAAACTTGTGTCAAAACTTAATTTGATTAAAATGCAGAAACGGAAAGAAATAGAATTTAAAAATATCATAAGTAAGACAAAAAATTTAATATAATTTAAGAATGTTAATAAATTGTAATATGTAATATTTAAGATTCAATTAAACATTGGCACAATAAAATTGGTGGTCATCGAGAAAGTACGAGATTTTCCATTTGTTAATGTGTTGGAAAATCGATAGAATTTAACATTTATGCGATTTTTTGGATTTCAGTGTATTGGCCACAAATGGGAATGTGTCCTAGTATTATGATGCGACCAATTTTATTTCGAAGAGAACCTCTTTTTCCATCATTTGAGACAATAGTCACTACTCGGTAGTATCTGTGTGATCTGGATCAAAAGTATTAATAGCCTGAAAACCAAAAATCACATAGTCTATGAAACTCAATTCATCATTGTGCTACTATTTACCTGAATCTCAAATATTGTTCTCTACTACAATTTATGCTTTTACTTTTCTATTTATTCTTTTTATTTAATCTATTAATTCTTTGTCGTGCTTTGTAAATGTTAAATTTTCAACATTATGGCAAAAACTGAAAAGAACCCACGAAAGCTGCCACTTACGGTACACAGATTTTTACCAAATTAAGTCAAAATAACTAACAAAATAAGTTAAGGATCAAGTTTGATTCCAAATAGTCAGTCAGTCTGGACAGTCGTTATGCCGAATTTTGATGAAATACATTTTTTTAATCAAAACTCGACATTTCCGGTTAAATTTAAAAAAGTGATCTGAACAAATTTTGTCCGAAATTTAAATTACAATCATTTTTTGTTTTTCATCGTTTTTTCGTAAATTTTATATAAATACACATTTTAAAATATTTGCAATAAACAGTAAAGCTTCTATGGAAGCTGCCGCTTCCGGTGGTACTGAATACCGACCCGGTACACCGATTTCGGCTGAACATCTCTGTTGTCTCATAATTTATGGAAAAAGCTTAATTATGAAAGCTTCATCCCGATTAATCTGCCTGGCCTGCACAGTAGCTAATTTTTTGTTGGAAACCAGTGTTTTGAGAAAAAATCATCATTTCAGATAAATATAAAAAAAATATAGATTATAAAAACAATTTTGAAAATTAATAATAAAAATTGTAATTTACGCACGCACGAAACTATTTATGTCTTTGAATATTAGGAAATATAGCTTACCATATTCAAGCTCACCGAGGCTAACGAAGTTTTTTTTTAATTACACGGCCAGTATACCTGATCACTTCGATTTTGAACGAATTCTTGCCGTGTGGTGTTGTTATCGCACTTTATAAAGCATTCATTAGGCCTGTGCTGACTTTCAGAAGCGAGAGCTGGACCATGACCCCTAACGACTGTAGATTACCTTCGAAAGGAATGTGATCCGCTCAGCCTATGGTCCAATTAAAGTTGCGAACAACGAATATCGGATTCGTATAAATCGCGAAATAAAGCAACTCCTCGGAGACAACGATATCATCGGATTCATAATATCCAATCGAGTGAGATGGTTCGGCCACGTTACAAGGTTCCCACAACAACGGATGATAAATAAAGTGTTTCACCAACACCAGCCGGAGTGCGTCGCAGAGGAGACCCCGACTACGAGGGGCCAGACGACATTTACCAAGATCTACGAACATTAGGATGTCGAAAATGGAGGACGAGAGCGATGGATCGAGATGGATGGAGGGCCATAGTGCAGGCGGCGAAATCCCTTCATAGGATGTGAAAGTCAGAGAGAGAGAGAAAAATTAACTTAACACCACGTTCTGCGATATCATTTACGACTTTTACTTGACTGATAATCTTCATTCCGTTCTTGCTTCTTGAAATTATCATGCTGAGGCCGCATATCCGGATCTTTGTTTAATAAATCTGTGGAAATCTTGGATAGTATCTAAAATATCGCCAGTGTTTGGTGTAACAAAGTCTTCTAGTTGTTTCGTAATGAATGTTTTACATCATCAATTTTATGATAGCATAAAACGTTCCTTTGTTTTCTCGTTGTACTTCATTCTTATTTTTTTATTTTTTTTTGTAATTTTGAATATAAGTTCCTGGATTTAAAAAAAACCGTTTATTATTTGGGTTATTTATTAGTTTCGGTGCGGAAATTAGCAATAAATTCGCTATCCTTCAACCGACTCTCCACATCTTTGATGCTTTGGTAAGGTAATTGTATCTTCCACTCACCGCAATCTTTGTTTAGGCTGAGAAACATTTTTCTGTTCGTTTTATGTGAAAAATTGAAGAAAATACCGCCTTTATCGAACTTGGCACTCAAGTCGCAACCTCTAAACAAACTTAGATCGACCCAATGTTTTTTCTATTTAAGTCCTTGGCAAAGCCTGACATTTCTGGAGGGTGTCCCGTTAGATATCTCTACATTTTTTCCGCCCCATACAAACAACGGCCACCCCAATGTACAAACACATTTCACATTATTTAATGAGAACCAAATGTGGATAGAACAGACTGTTTACATTAAAAAAAATATTTTTGGTCATATTAAAGGAGTTGATTTAAATCGCATAACCCCAAATACACTGGTCGCTAAACAGAATAGAGAGGTGGTCAGGTTAAAGAGAATTTTTAGATCAAATTTGTATGGTTAAAGTGTTGGGACTGTAGAAAAGTGGTCTATTTAAGGAAGTGGTCAGAATGAAGAGGTGGTCATATATATATATATATATATATATATATATATATATATATATATATATATATATATATATATATATATATATATATATATATATATATATATATATCGCACTATCCATTCAAAAAAACTCTAAGTACTAGTTGGTGTCTTTTTGAAGTATTGCATTTTAGAAATCTATGGACCAATCTCTATCGATGTTTCAAATTAGATTTGTTCCACGTGACCTCCCTGTATAAGATAATTGGGGTTCAATATTAAATTTACTATGAGCTTCCACTAGATTTTTCAAAGAAAAAGTGATTTCCTGAAAAATCGAGTTTTTGACTTAGAGTTATTTTGAATGGATAGTGCGATATATATATATATATATATATATATATATATATATATATATATATATATATATATATATATATATATATATATATATATATATATATATATATATATATATATATATATATATATATATATATATATACGAGGTGAGTTTTTTAAGTTGAAACTTTCAAATATCTCGGAAAATAACCCCTCTACGATAAAAATGTTTATTGTCAAAATTAAATCGTTCTGGAGGGGAAATACATTTGTGCTAAAATTAGGACCCCCCCGCCTCTGTTTGTAAGGGGGTGGGGCAACATGGAAACTAAGATAGGAACCCCTAATTTTTATTGCAGACTCGGATTCTACGGCTAAAAGTACGTACGATTTCCTTGAAACATTTTTTTCGATTCATGATGGATGGCGCTGCAATAGGCGATATTACATTTTTTTCGATTTCTCCTACTGAGAACATTATGCATACGATTCTGCAATATGTTTGCATTAAAATTAACACGTTTTCAATGTAAATAATTGAAATTAGTTTTAAACAAATTGTATTTCTTAAATTAAAAACAAAAACTAGTTTTAGCGTAACACACGAACAACGATGGCGATGATTTTGCATATAATTGCTTGATAGATGTTTTGCATAGATTTTGCAATAAATTGTTTGATAGTCCGGTAAAATGAAGCACGTGACCAAATCCTATCTGGAAAACGCGAAGCGTAGAGATTGACCCCATTATCAAGACTACGGCTAGCTTCTCCATTAACCATCACAATTTCAATTTTTTCTTGTATAGTTAAATACTCCATTTTGAATTGTAATAGCCTTACGCAAACTGGTCTTTTAAAAAATATCATTTATTTGAAAACAAATTTAGTCGCATGTTCCAAGCAAGGAAAAAAGGTATTTTATAACACTATTGTAATGCACTATTGTAATCACCTATTGCTAGGTGATCTACCTACTGTTCATTGTAAATAAGTCTGATATAGATAAAATGCAAGTTATCGTGAATAGAGCATTGAGGATTATGCTAAATAGAGATAGATATGCAAGAATCTGTGATACGTTGAAAATACGTTGTATATGAACGTAATGACTTTTATTTTTAGGCTTGATAAAAATTTGTTACCACAATATTTATGTCAGTTGTTGTGTAGGAGACAGGATGTACATAGTCATGATTAAGGATAAGTTTTATTTATACATAGTTTAAAAGACAATCTAGAAGTAAAAAATCGATATTTCACAAATGTATATCGATGTATAATGAGTTACGGGGAAATATAAGAAATTATAGAAGCATAAAGGATTTTAGGGCAGAACTGCTAAAAGAAATTTTAAAATTATTACGTAGATGATGTATGTATATTGTATTGTAAACTGGAAAATTAGCTTAAGAGCTATTTGAAAAATAAAATAAATAAATGAATATATTCTAAAACATTCAATAATCTAATTTGAGTATGCGCGTATAACAAACTAATTTAAATTTTGTAAATTTTTGTGTTTGATAAGGTTATTCCTATTAGAAATTTATTTATTTATTATAGTTACGTGTAAAAAATTGTAATGTATCAAAAATTCATTGTTAAAATTTTATAAACTTTGTTCCTTCACGACTGTAATTATAAGCCTTGTTTATCGTAGTTTAAGATCATAATCGATCGAAGCACGTACGAGCCTTTAACGATATTTGGAATACGTAATTAGCATATTTCGTACTTGTGTGTGAAATTTAAAATCGATCATCTGGTAAATTAATATAATTTCAACTGTTATATTAAAATTTTGACATAAGATACGATTATACAGTTGCACTGATATTTTGATAGATTCACGCAAAGAGGTGTGATTTAATCTACTACAGATCTAAAAGGAAATTAACTATACGGACACATATTATTATACTATTGTACATATTTGGAGGACTAGTGGCACCAATCGCACATTTACGCAGGTTATGAACAAACAAATCAAAAGCAGTTTCAGGAGTATAATGTGTCTTTCAAACTATTTAAGTAGATACAATGTTGTTAAAATTATCGAAGTTTTATAATTTTCGAATTGAAATATCATTAATAACCGTGCGCTGCTGTACTAAACTCGGGGTACCCATTAGTTTCACCAGTGGCACTATTCTGGTAATTCCCCGGGAATAGGGAATACTTATTTTTATGTAGCAGCTATTCCCCAGACATTTTTCCTAATTCTCCGTTTTCCAAAAGTTATTTCTGTCAATTGGGGAATAAATGTACGATAATAATAAAATAATTATTCGTGGTCGATACGCGAACGCAATAAAACAAGAAAACAAATATCTACAAATAATTGACGTCGTTTGATTGATTTTTGTTGATATTTTAATTGAATTTTACTTAAAAATTAAATTTTGTTTGTTAAAGTGAAAAATTGGATATTGATAATTCCAATTTATATTACCAATTTTCACTATAAATTTTCAGTCATAATATTGCTATAGTAAATACAATAATAAATTAAATTAAATTTAATAAAACAAACATTCAGAGTTGAAAACATTTATTTTTATTTAATAAAAAAATAATGTTAGACACGAAGATTATTAATATCTGGCTCGTTACACTCGCAAAACTCAGTAAGCTCATCTTGTTCCTCCAAAATTTGCCATTCTTCGTCTTTATACTGAAGAACATTTTTATACCAACTAAGGTCTCGAAGCGACTTTCAGTCTGGACCAAATTGCTTTTCAATCAGGCTAGCAACATCCTTCTTCTTGTTATTCGAAAGCGCAATTTGAGATAATTGTTCTTTTTTGATGCCCAGTGGTATTCTTTTCCCTTGTTTCAGAAGTGAAATTTTATTTTCAAGTTCAGATTTAAAGATTGGTACTGGAAATACGGCGTTTTGCTTCATGTTCCCTATAGTCCCAAAGCACATTATAAAATTTATGGAATTAAGTCCTTTTTGAAAAAAAAACATCAAAGTTTTGTTGCTGTTTTGGATGGGATATATGTTTTTTGGATCAATTTCTTTCTTGTGGTAGATGCATTTCAAAATTCTAAACCGGAATCCGTCATATTATCACGTTTGACCAAAAATGGAAATAAGCCCTTTTGAAAAATCACTCCTCATTATCATTTTCAACAAATAATTAATATGTAATATAATTTATATGTTATCAAATTATAATGCTTTTTAACAAAGAAATCCGATTTACCTAAGGTCCGTTAAAATCCAGAAGACATTACAACCTGTCATTTTTTACGTACACATTTGTGTACAATGGACTTAAACTAATGAAACAAAAGTTTGTCTGGCCGGAAAAGGGATATCGTGCTATATACTATATCATTTGGTGCACTATCGCGTTTTGTACCAAATCGCGTTTTGAAATATCGCATTTTGAAATATCGCGTTTTGTTAATTCGCGTTTTGAAATATCGCGTTTCAAATGGGACCCATTTGGAACACCACTTGAAACAGTGATGCATACATAAATAATTTATCGATTTTAGAACTGGTGTTAATCTCCATTTTGAGCGCCACTTGAAACGGGAAAACCTCAGCTTTCGCTGAAGGCCAACCAGATTCATAGAATTTTATCACGGACAATATAGACACTTTTGGTGGCCTCGGTTCCCGCAGCTTAAGCCGGTAGAGGAATTCGCCGTGGAGTTCTTAGTGCATGGGTTTTGACCTAGATTACTCCATTGTTTGGGATTGGGGAAAAGACAATACGTAATATGCTGTCTAAAAAATTGGATGGAGAATTGGGCATTCCGGACCATGTTTGGTGGATTAACCGAAACCGTAAGTTGTCGGGTTAATACTCCGTGGTTGTTTTAAATGTGAACTTTACGGTAACTTACGCGACTTCCGTTCATAATGGACCCACCAAAAGGTCGTTCGCTAATTGGGCCTGAAAAAAGGTGGTCCGAAAAAATCAACCAAAACCAAGAAAAAAAGACAGGAAGCAGAGACAAAAACATCTTCTTGAAAAAATTTAATAGAGTCTCTCTTTCATTTGATCAAAACTTAAAAATTTATTAGCACACTAACTTGAAAATACACTATATGTACTATATTTTGCTTAAAACACAAGCAAGTTTACCTATGAATTTAAATAGTTACCACGGCTCTGGATCTTCAATCCAGAAATGCGGCGTGGTACTTTTGGAAATGAATTAGAACAAGGATTGAATGATTTCCGTCAATCAATTAATAAAAGTATATGAACACCGCCCAACACTTATATGCTTTCCCGCTGGTATTGTAGTATTTGCCTTCTGAAATTTTAGAAAATGCAATCCGGAAGGTTTCCACAAGCTTTAAATGGTTTCATCGTGTCTTTGCTGGTATTAATTGCGGGTTAGTTTATTTGGTTTCAGACCGAAAACTGATATGTTGTATAACTATCAGAAATATACTTTGTATTTATTGTACAAGCACCGATTAGTTCTCGTTGGAGGTTTGAAACTCTGGCTGAAAATCTATAATATATTAGATACAACTATCAAACATTGACTGCGTACTCATTATGCAAGCTCTGTATAATTCTACTTCCAACTGACTTTTAATGAATTCTGTTGGCATTGTAAGTGGTTCGGCTGAAATTTTAACTAGGACGTGTCGTGTTCACAGCCAAAATTCTCGATACAATTCTCTAATCGAATTTCTGAATAACAATGTCCATATGTATAACCACTTAAGATTAAATTATACACAACACGTGCTTGTTATTTACATTTTGAAGCAACCCACATTTCGGAAATATGGTTTGGTACACCTCTTAATTAGACCGACGACAAAAACATCACGTCCTATATATAAATGACACTTAAATAAAAATAGCTGTCTTATAATTTCCGGTTGACCAAACCAAAAACGAACGAAAAAAACTTTAAGACGCGACACTTGATGTCTTATTTGGTATTTTGCCTGTTCACACAAATAAACGACCGACACGTATAAATAAATAAATTATACGGGACATTACTGCCGACATATGAAGATGTCGTAATAAATGGTCGTCTGTATAAGTATATAACAGATTGTAACGATTTGTCTTAAACACAAAAAGGAGCAAAATATTGGGACTACATCTTAAAATAGATAAGTGCATTGTTGTTGTTGTTGTGAGTGTATCCCAATTAAAATATTTATTTGTGGCCAAAAATGGGTTCGAAATTAAATGTGTGATGCGTTTAATTGATATATTTATGGTGTTGGCTGAATAAATTTGTATTGATCTGATTGTATCGGGAAAGTGTAATATTGTACATACTTTGATCTGCCGCAGGTGGTGAGGGTTTAATAAAAAGATTTACAATTTTTTTTTAATTATTATCCTTTATTTGATTTATGTAAATCGAATTGACCACCTTATCATTCACCTCCCGTATATATTTAAATTCATATCATTTTATTGTTTTATTATATCAAGGCAAATTTCAGATTATATTATCATATTCCTTTTCATTACACATAGACCACCATCCATTCCTTTAAATTTAATAACTTTTTACAATTTTTTGCTCCTAGAGCAGCGTAACGTATCGTTATACGTCATGTTGAAGCACATAATATTTATTTTCTATTGTTGGCTTTGCTCAAGTTAACCAAACAACCAAAACTATCTACATACCATATGTAGTATATGATGACCATTTTGATGGTATCTCGAAGGTACTCGTATAAAGCAAAGTACATATATATGAGACAACAAATCAGGATATAAATCAGTAGTAGGAGAATGGACAACACAAAAAAGATCAATGCTTTAAATAATAATGTACATACACTGTGCTGTGTTGTACATGGACAATTGAAAGACCGCTTGAAACAATGTTCTCAATTTTTTGTTTGCGCCCGACCATTCAATTTCGAGATAACGAAAACATAAAAAAATTTGCTGGAGACACCAGTGAGTAGATACAAAAAAAAATAAGCGACGACATTTAAAATTGCATTTCTATGGGTAACGTATTTTTGGTATTTTTTATGTAACATCTCCCGATACTCATCTTTCTTTTCGATTGTATTTATTTTAGATTCATCCCCCATTAGTTGAATTAGTGTAAGGTAGTTTTAAAATTAACAAGGCAATGTTTTAATTATTGCCGTACTGTAATGCATAATCGTACTGTATATCAAAAAGAAACCCGATATTTTTATACGAAAAGTGTATATATATATATGTATACATATATATATATATATATATATATATATATATATATATATATATATATATATATATATATATATATGTATATATATATATATATATATATATATATATATATATATATATATATATATATATATATATATATATATATATATATATATATATATATATATATATATATATATATATATATATATATATATATATATATATATATATATATATATATATATATATATATATATATATATATATATATATAATATATATATATATATATATATATATATATATATATATATATATATATATATATATATATATATATATATATATATATATATATGTATATATATATATATATATATATATATATATAAATATATATATATATATATATATATATATATATATATATATATATATATATATATATTTCAATCATAACTGAAGTAACATAATTGTTTATGATGAGGTCAAAACATTACCAATAAAATTTTCGTTGAGTATACATAATTTTATACATACCACAGGGTAATCCTACACGGCCGTCCTGCTCACTGACCCGGCCCGGATGATACTTTGCGACTTTGCTACTATTATAACCATTTGTTTCGCTTGTACTACACCGAGGCGTCTTCAACATCAGAAGAAGAGGATGACGAAGTACATCCTCTTCTTCTGATGTTGAAGACGCCTCGGTGTAGTACAGCTTCATATTTTTCAGACCTTCACTCTGAGATACTTTTTGGACGTCGTAAAGGTCGTTCCGCTTTACCTTGACTATTTCATAAGGCCCGATATACTTTTCTCCTAATTTTGATCCACTAGTGAATTGCGTACGTTTTATTAAAACGTAATCACCAACTTCATATTTGGTTGCAACTTTCCTCTTTTTGTTATAATTACGGCGGTTTTCGTCTTGTATTACTCTTATTGCTTCTTTAGCCTTCTCTCGTAATTCATCCCTTTCCTCCACAGTAATTCTTGTGAATTCTTCTTCAACAATTTCTGAGATTTTAGCGTATTCTGGACAGCGCATTTCTACACCCATTAACAGCTTCAAAGGAGTCATACCAACACCAGTCACTCAGGGTTGTCTATTGATAGCCTTGTTAGTGCTGGGATTATTATTCGAAAAACCCTTTCGATTTGGCCATTACCGGTTGGTACACCTGTTGTTATTTATGAAATAATAATCTCTTCCTATGCATAATATTTCTGAAATTCTGCTGATCTGAATGAACCACCTCTGTCCGCGATTATACACTTTGGGTTTCCAAAAATTGTTTTTTGCGCTTCTAGCCTCTGTATAACTTCTTTAGCGCTCGTTGTTTTGGTTGGATAAAGCTAGATGAATTTGGAAAATGCGTCGATTACACCAAAAATATATTTGTATTGCTTCCTAGTTGAGTCCAAGGTGCCTAAATGGTCGATGTGGTAGGTCACTAATCGGAGATCACCCTTTGGGATTGGATTCAAAAACCCCTCCTGCTTTCCCATTTTTCTTTCAGACATTAGACATGCAACATAGTTTTTTAAATAGTTTTTAACTTTCTCTGTCATCTTTGCGATGAAAAATTGGCGTGTGATAAGTTCCTCAGTCTTTCTTCTACCGAAATGGCCTTGGTTGTGACACATTTTTATTACTTCGCCTTGCATCTTCTTGGGTACCACCAATAACAGATTACCGTCACGATTCTTAAATAAAACACCAGAATTAATAACGAATTCATCATACTCACCCGATTTTAGGAGTTCAAAAATCGGACGAAGATTAGGATCATTTCTCTTGGCGGCTCTTATGCGATTGATGACATTGTTATCCACTGGGAGTACTATGGGATTTCTACTAAGGGCATCTACGTGTCGCATTCGGCAACCTGGACGATGTTCCAATTTAAAATCAAATTCCTGTAATTGCAATGACCATCCAGCAATCCTTGACGTGAGTTCCCTTCGTTCCATCGTCCCTTTAAATTTTTTTTTTTTTTTTTTTTATTTATAATTTAGATTACAACTGATTTATAAATCATTTAGTAACTTATCTTTCTTAAATAAATATTCACATTTGACGGGCAGTAACCCAATCGTTACTCCCGTTTGAATTTACATAATTTATTTTATTACTCTGTCCTGATTAAATACAACTGCCCAGTTCTAAGGTTTCTGCCTTTGAAGTCTTCTTACTGCATTGGTGGTGTTCAACAAACTTCGTATGTCTGCATTTTGGTGCCGAGATATCCGCTGAATGTGTTTCTTTGCATGATTTTTTCACTGACATATTCCATTTTTAAGTCCCTATGTAGGTTATCATTTCTGATGTACCAAGGCGACAATGCAAATCAGCACTTTGTTTTGAAAACATTGTATCATTTGTGTATTTGTTTTCTTGGTACAACCCCAAAGTTGAATACCATAGGTCCATACTGGTTTAAGTATTTGCCGATATAATAGCAACTTATTGTGTATTGTAAGCTCAGAATTTCTACCTATTAGCCAATACATTTTCTCATATTTGATGTTCAATTCTTCTTTTTTCTTTTTAACATGCTCTTTCCATCTAAGCTTGCAATCGAGGGTCATGCCGAGGTATTTGGCTGTATTTGCATTTGGAACCTGCCTTGAATTGAGTTCTACTGGAATCCAGTTAACTTTCTGGTTTGTGAAGTTTACGTGGACCGATTTTGCTTCGTTTAGGCTAATGCGCCATTTCTTTGTCCAGCTACTCACTGAGTCAGTTGCTTGTTGAAGTTTTGTCGTTGCTTCTGACATACACTTTCCAGTTGTCAGAATAGCTGTATCGCTGTATCGTCTGCAAATGTTGCTATGGTAGCACCTTCTGTATTTGGCATATCTCTGGTGTACAAGATATACAGTATAGGACCCAGCACGCTTCCTTGTGGTATGCCTGCTGCTATTCTCTTTAGTTCAGAGTACTCTCCGTTAAATTTTACACGGAAATGTCCCTTTAACACGGAAATATGTCCCTTTAAATGCGGAACAATCCGTAATTATTTTAAAAGCCAAAAAAAGCCCAAGCAGATATACCCTCATTTTTTCAGCGCGCCTACTATAGCTAGGACCTCCAGTTCGTAGCTGCTGTAGTTTTCTTGGTACTTGGATGTCTTTTTACTGTAATACATAACAGGATGCATTCGGCGATCGTCATCAGATTGTTGTAATAGAATAGCTCCAATTCCGAGTTTACTGGCGTCGGTGTGTAACTCTGTTTGCGTCTTAGGGGAGTACAACTTCATTATCGGGTAATTTGCCAAAATGTCTTTTAGTCGGTGAAAAGCCTGTCTCTGATTTTCGTCGAATATAAAAAACGCTCCTTTCCTCAATAGTATGGTGGCATAGTTCTCAACAAACTTTCGAAAATATTCGGACAGTCCTAGAAAGCGTTGTACTTCTTTTACACTATCCGGTTCAGGAAACTTTGGCAATGGATATCGATTTAGAATTTGATAGCCTGATCTGTCCTCGTCCAATTTCATACCCCAGGAACTCTATTTGCTTTTTTAAAAATTGGCACTTACTCCATTTTATGTCCAGTCCGTTGAGCTCGGCTATACTTACTACTTTCTCCAACTTTTCTAACGCCTCCTTTTCATTTTTTGCTGGTATCACGAGATCATCGATGTAGATGCTCACCACTCCTTCGATACACAAATTTTGAAAGTTAATATAACGAACAAAAACTGATACAATGGAACTCATACAATCCAAATGGCGTGATAAATGCCATATACTTAATTGAGTTTTCTGCTACAGGCACGTGGAAAAATCCGTTGCGTAAATCAAGCGTTGAAAAATACTCTGCATCCTGTAGTTTATCTACTTGATCGTCAATAAGTGGAGTCGGAAAGCGATCTTTACATATGATGCTGTTCAGTTTCCTGTAGTCTACACACATTCGTTTTGTGCCATCCTTCTTATTTGCTAATACGATTGGGCTCGCGTACTCAGATTTGCTGGGGCGAATGATACCATCTGCTAACCACTCATTCACCTGTTTTCTTACGATGTCAGTTTCAAGCGGAGAAAGTCGTCTCGGCCTTTGTGCTATGGGTTTCTTGTCTAGTACCACTATATGTTTGTGATTGGCTTGCATTTCTTTGCGTTGTAATTAATCACCATCCTTCTTATTTGGCTCGCCATTTTTCGGTTGGCAATATGGTCAAGGTCAAGAAACACATCACCATGTTCGACCATCAATGCACAATCATCAGAGACAAACCTCTTCATTTTAATGCATTCATGTAGAAATTGTAATGGTTTGTTTAATTAAATCTCTCGCCATAATATAAAATCCACTGGTAGTATTCCATCATCCACGACATGTATCATAGTCAAATAAGTTTCGCCATCAATAACTAACTCAGCCTCAAATTTGCGCTTTGTTGATACATATTTGGCTCCAGCCCCAATGAATACTATTCGTTCATGCCTTAGGTTTTTGACACCTCAGGTTGATATCACCGCCACTGTCAACTAATGCGTATGTTTCTTTGCCAAATAACAACACTTTCTTCACCGCTTTCGACAACAACAATGGAACATATTTTTCCGTTACAGTCAAACAAGCATCTGTTTCTACCACAGCCACCGATTTCCTAATGTTTATTGATTCTCTTTGTGGAATTCCTTTGTTCTTGCAATCCGGAGAAACGTGACCATACTCGTTACGTTTGAAACATTTTGGCCCTTTGGATTTATTTTCGCAATACCTTCCTCGATGCCCTCTGTCCCCACAATTACCTTGGTCCACCTTTGGTTGTATCACTAAAGCTTTTATCTTGATGGTTCAATGAATTGTTGCTCGGCGTATCTCGCTTCTTTGTTTTGAGTTTAATTTTTTCATAAATTTTTAATTTTTCTTTAAATTTATCTATACTGCCAGCACCATAAAGCACGACCTTATTGTGTTCATTATCAGTAATACCACTGCCCGTCTTACCAAGTTCCCTCATAACAATTAGGTATTTAGTAAACGATTCATCATCTTTCTTTCTTCGATCTGCCATGCGTTTATGAATCAGAGCTGAATTAGTATCACTAATTAGTATAACGACATTTCCATGTCGTTCACAAACCAAATAAAACACGACATAACACTACAACTATACACACGAAAAGTTACCGATACCCGTACGTAAAAAATCAAATGGCGGCTAGTAATCAATTATCGAAAACTCAATGAGGTAACTATTACTTTTTACACTATTTGCTGTTGGGTAATTAAACGTACTTCAATATACCTTGAATTTAATTACTCAGCCGATGACTAATCGTCTACCTGCTATCCTCCTCCCCCTTTTTTTATTAATTTTTCCGTATGACTAACAGCTCGTTGAGACGATTAAAACGTTAATTTTTATTGCCTTATTTTTTGTCCCTCCTTCTTTTATTTATTTTTTGCTTTTTTCTACTATACACATATAACAAAATTTTTACTTTTACAAATCATTAGATACTCCTGATGATGACCTAACAAGTCGAAATCGATCTAGTGATTTTTTTAACTTTTTGAACAATTTTTTTAATTAAAATATTCAAAAATCTAATTTTAGGTAACTACCAAATATCACAGACATTCTGGATAAATTAGGCAAGTTCCAATATTTTAACATCTTGGATCTCGCAATTGGCTTTCAAAAGATGTAATTGAACCCTCGGGATCAAGAGAAAATAGCCTTTACCATAAGTTTCGGGCATTACGAGTTTATTCGAACGCGGTTTCAAAAAGGTTTCCCCCTTCTTCTAAAGGGTGATGGACAATGTCCTCGGAGAACTGCAAGGTAACAGTTGCCTATGTTATATATGAATGACATTATTGTCTACTCGACTTCGCTTCATGAACATGTAACAAACTTATAAAAGTATTTAAACGCTTAGCTAAAGTCAACCTGAAAGTACAATATTGGATAAGTCTGAATTCTTGAAAAGAAATGCAGCATTTCTTGGTCAATGTTAGTAACCCGAGCTATAGAGTTAATCCAAACTCAGAAAAGATAGTTGCTATTCAAAATTTTCTAATCCCGAAAACTGAAAAGCACATCAAATTTTTTAACAGCTTCTCCGAAATAATTAAACCGTTAAGCACATCAACGGACTAGTACATCCGTTGTTGCGAAAAATATAAGAACCTCCTATGTCAAGAACCACTATTGCAATACCCAAAGGACAATCGGAAGCGATCTCTCCATTTGTTATGCTTTTCGGACACTAACAAAAACCAAATAAATCGATTCCACGATAGAAAACGAGATGTTGGCTGTCGTCGTATGAAAAGTAATTTGAATGGCCAAATGAGATGCTTCTAAAGGTTTAAAGAGAAGACATCGAGTATTATGTTGGGGAATCTAGGTGAGTGGTCTTAGAAATTCTCAATGTATTATGTAATGATGCCATATTCTATAAAATACTCTCCACACTTAAATGGGGAACTCCTGATTAGTATTTCAAACTAATATGATTCCCAACTAAAACTCTATATACCCCATAGATTGTGTTAAGATCGTCCCTAGAGGTCTTTTTTGGTATTGAAAAATATAAAAAAATGGTCTCAATACTAAATTTTATAAATAGTCTAATCCAGTCTAGGTGGGCAGCTGTTAAATACGATGTACGCTTGATGGTAGTAAACTCTCTAAGAATATCACAATTGACCATAGTAATTACCAATTTATTGACACCTTTACATGTTCTCCGTGGCCTCTAATTGTTTCAGATGTAACTAAAATCGCTCGTTTCTTACTCAACTTTGCGTATAATTTTAGTACCCTTGAATTCATATCAAGTTCAGAAATAGACCAAGGCTAATTCTTTCGAGCTAATGTTTCACTATACGTAATAAACCCAAAAGGCAATCATAATTCTCAAACAGATCATCCGACTGATTTGCCATATCCGCATAAACAATAATAATATTTCTCTCATATTCCATTTCCGCTTTATAATATTCAGCATAATATCTCGCCCCATGTGATACATATGTAAATAAACATTCAACATTATCCACATAAAATGCTAATAAATCCAAAACCGAATGCCAAACAATTTATTTTACGTTCCATTGTCTATTAGTAGAGAGCTCTTTTGTACTAAATTCAACTTACATATGAAAAGAAAATGAATTTGTTGGTTAAATCACTTAAAGTGTCATTTCTTAAATAACGACGATGCCGTCTTCTTATTTTTTTTTGATCATAAACGAATAAAGCGGAAATATGGTTTATTCTATTTATTTATTTTATTATACAGGCGTGCCTCGTAATGCGTTTATTCGTCGGAAAACATAATTTAATCTATCTTGGAATTCTTGAAGAATTATGATCGCATCCCAACTACCTGCCATACACCGCTAATAAAATATACGAATGATGGTGCAACCACAAAAGGATTAAGATGCTTGGTCGAGATGGCGGGCTTCTTTAATAAAAATTTTTTTAGTAGGTATATAACGCAATTTGTACCATATGGACATGTGGCGCCACTATCACATGTATTAGTGTGTAAATTTGGAACTAAAATATTTCTCTGCTAAAAGTTGACGGTTTGTGTATCTCTTGACCGGTTCATATATTAGTTACTGTTTTTGAAATTGGTGTAAGTCGTGCCATCTACAATAAATACTAATTTTTACAATTCCAGTAGTCCACAAAAGCAAAATGGCACCACTTCACCAAAGATAAAAGCAGTAAAGAATATACAAATCGGCCAAGCTTGAAGAAAGACAAAAACCTTCAAACTTTCGCAGCAGATTGACAAACCATTTCCTTATAACACAGAGAAATTTAGTCACAAATTAGACTCAAGTATCGTTATACCTACTACGAACCGTGTCGGTGCCTGCCTACAGTCTGATGGTTTGCGATGACACTCACTAATTTTACGTCAATAAATTTCTCCTCGTTGCTTTTGAAAAATGCGTGCATTAAACAGAAATGGACAAACAACTACCAGGCTACTTCGAAAGCAAGAGATCAGCAAACAAAGCTCTTGGATGGATGATGAATCCATTCATAAAAGGCAGTCGTCACTCAAGGAATTTTACAAAAGCCTCAGTAAATGTAGTTTAAGTGTATTGAGCATTTCTCACTCTTCTCATGGCAGTGACATTTTGAGGTTACGAGCTTTCAAGGTGAAATTTCTAGGAAGTTTTCATTCTAAGGTAATGCAGTTTGAGTCAAAACACCACAGAGTCACACAACAAGTTATTTAATTAAACCGGAACCATAACCACTAAGTCATCAGCAAACATCTAAACAATGAACAAGATAGCTGCAGGTTAAAAAGTAATTTTATCATGGGGCTAAATCCCAATTTGGCAGATAAAAGTGTAACTAGACTTCTCGGAAGTAAACATATTAAAATTGATAATATCGCTTCCGAAAAAGTGAACTGAACCGTAAGGGTTGATTCAAGGAAATAGGGGAGCCCGGCAATTTGAAAGCAACGCTAATAGCTAATAGCTAGTTACGGTAATTACTATAACTACTTTTGAACGAGTAAATATATCAACACGAAAATTAGAAAACCTGGAGAAGTTG
Source organism: Nephrotoma flavescens (assembly GCA_932526605.1). NCBI lineage: Eukaryota > Metazoa > Arthropoda > Insecta > Diptera > Tipulidae > Nephrotoma > Nephrotoma flavescens. The sequence goes on from OW052222.1 coordinate 42,497,947, forward strand.
TACAAAAGATATAGAAAATATTTTAATCGCTGTAATTGTCAAACGTGTTCATGAGCGAATAAGTAGAAAATCCGACTGAAAAATTTGATGCGAATAAATAGGTGCTCGAAACATGGTATTTTCACAGTCTGTATATTTGCCAGGAAGAAGTATTCCCAAAAAGGTGCTTGTGTGAACAAACGAAACTTCACCATATTTTAACTCTGGAGGACCCGAATCTTTTCCCGGTTTTCGTTTATAATAATTTTTAATTTTCGAACACATTAATACTTGGTGCATTAAAGAGGGATGATCTTCACAAAACTGAACCAAAATTATTTCATCATCCCGACCAGCCAGATCTCATAAAAATTTCTGATAAAGAACACATTTCCAACACGAGACGCAATTCTTTCTTTTTTTCTTGTCGTTCGTGTTTTTTTTTTTTTTTGAATGTGTTTAACAGCGGTAAGACAGGATGAGGTTGAGTGAATGGTAATTGCCTTTGCAAATATTTCTTCATGGGTTTTATGGATGTTGGAATGAACGGGGCTCGCTTTTCAACTACCGGAGTTGAATGTTGAATTAAATTTCCCCCTCCTAATTTGAATCTCATGGTGGTTTCTGATGATTTCGGCATATATAAACCTCATTCGATATATTAAACGGATCACGGTATGGACTTTTTGGTGGTGGCGGTAGAGTATCTTTGGCAAGAACATTAATTACTTCAGCTTTCCCAAATAATTAAATAGTTATTAAATTATATAAAAGATAGCGCGCTTGTCATGAAAAGGTACATGGAAATTACCGTGCTCTTGTGCAATGGTCCGGATTATTCCCACTTAATTCATAAGATTCCATCTGACCTTATTATAGTTTCGGCTGTTTAGGACGTCTTAAGCTAGCTATTCATATATACTATTTCCGTCGGAAATCTCTGTGAGCGGACCAATCCTTGATACAGTGAATGAGTTGTTACGACTGTGTTGTCTTTAACAAGACCAAATGTTCATTTTTTGGATTACATCCCCATGTTTGGTAAATTTTTGTGTTTTTATTCTCCTCGGTTCTTTTGCGTCCGGGTTGTTTTGCGTCCGGGTTGATTTGATGTCTAAACGCGGTAAATGGTGGGTGGATTCCTCTGTGTTTTTTTTGTTTTGTTGGTAACTGAACGAAAATGGGGGAGAGCGAGAGCGATGCGCATCGAGTGTGTGTGTAAAGCAAAACATTCCATAAGAATGTTTTTCTTATATGCCTCTCGTTTACATCAATGCGAAATGATGTAAACGAGAAACAGAGAAGAAAGACAATTCTTCTGGAATGTTTTGCGCGTCGGCGTAAGAGTTTTTTTTGGGGGATTCGAGTTTTGAATTTTGTTAAAAATAGAGTCGATTAATTAGGTGTGTTATTTTTTATATATATAAATAAAGATGGCTAATCTTTATAAAATATAAAATTTTTTTTTGGTTTGTGATAATAAAAGGATCTGATCTGAGTTGAATAAAACTCAATAAAGTTGTATAAATAAACATTTGTTTTTATTCATAAGTTAATTGGAGTGAATATAATTTGGGATTCGCCTAGTTTATGTGTCGTGGATACCCGTGATATTACAAATTAGACTTGCTTTGAAATTTCACATACGGAAAATCCATAAAATCAGTTATTAAAATAAAATATGGTTGAAATTTTTCTCCGCGTGGGCTTTCATTGATGTTGAGCAGTATTTTAAAAGTTGGTCATTTACTAAACGATAACTAAATTCGGACCGTTTCATGCAGTTGGGATTTTAAAGTGAATTTTGAAGAAATACAACTTATGAAATTTTGGGTTATTCTGGATAATAGCCAGATAGTGTTTTTAATCAAGGTGAGGTTACCAAGACTTTGGGGAGGTTTGGTTTCGAACTAATGAAACATTGATTTTTTTTATTCAAAAAATTCGGTCGTCTCATCAGATGAGTCTTGGTAACCTCACCTTGATTAAATACAACTTAAATAAATAAATTTGTAACAAAATACCGAAGTTAATTTGATAATTAGAATTCCCATTTGAATATTATATTGGAATAATTTCAACCATCCATCGTTGTGTACCAAACAAGAAGAAAAACAAGTGTATCGGGGGAAGTACCGCAACTAACGGTAGCCAACCGGCTATTGTTCGTTATTGGTATTGGTATCGGGGAGAGGCCCGCAACTAACGGTAGCCAACCGGCTATTGTTCGTTATTGGTATTGGTATCGGGGAGAGGCCCCGCAACAAGTACGGCACCCAGGCCGCCATGTTAATTTTTTTGAAACAAAAAAATTTTTATATTAAGGTACAGCTTTTTTATTTTTTTTATTTTTTATGCTTATATTTTTTTGTTTTTTTTTTGTTAAATTATATTAAATTTTCAATTTTTTTGTAATCGAGCGCCGAATAGCAGTCGCGCGCTCGATATGCATTGCTCTCTCTCTCTCTCTCTCTCTCTCTCTCTCTCTCTCTCTCTCTCTCTCTCTCTCGTTCTCTCCCTTTCTTGTTTTTCTCGTGGGAACTTGTGTTTTTTTCTTTTGTGTCTAGATTAAATAAATAAAAATGAATTATTAAAATTTCGTGGTTGGGTATGATGAGGGGGGAATTCCCATCCTGTGTCGGCGTAGGGTAAGCGGTCCCTTGGTGCCCGCATCCGGATTCGAAACCGGTGTTTACCACCGTGCGAGTTCGGGCGGATGCGCGCACCAGGGCACCTCTCTACCGTTATGATCTTTTTTTTTTTTATTTTTATTAAAATTTTCTGCTGTTCGTTCCTCAGGTTCCGGCAGACGAATTTCTGCGGAACTCCGGGTATTATTATTATTTGCGTTCGTCCCCCCCCCCAACTTTCTGTATCATCACGGTACAAGAGAGGAGCGTCATGCAAGCCTCAAACCCCACGACCTTAGCACTTCTCTCTGAGAACGTAGCCGGCAAAAATCACCGTGGAGGCCTCTGCATGCGCTTAGTGAAATCTGCATGTTGGCAGTAGCCAGCCTGTAACAAAGTAAATTCCATTTATTTCAGATTTCAAAAAAGTGAACAAGTTCGGGGTCAATAACGAATGGGTCTACCTCATCGTAATAAAATTGGCATAATCTTTGTTTGTTTAGGATGTCTTAAGCTAGCTATGCATATATACTATTTGCGTCGCAAATCTCTGTGAGCAGGCCAATCCTTGATACAGTGAATGAGTAAATTCCATTTATTTCAGATTTCCCAAAAGTGATCAAGTTTGGGGTCAATAACAAACGAGTCTTCCTCATCGTATTAAAATTGCGATAATTTTTGTATGTTTAGGATGTCTTAAGCTAACTATTTTTTACTTCCTTTTTTACTTTTTTTTAATATGCCGCCATGTCCGTCGGAAATCTCTAGGAATTGGCCAACCCTTGATACAGTGAATGTGTAAATTCCGTGTATTTCAGGTTTTCAAAAGTTGATCAAGTTCGGGGTCAATAACGAATGGGTCTACTTCATCGTAATAAAATGGGCATAACTTTTGTTTGTTTAGGATGTCTTAAGCTAACTATGCATATATACTATTTGCGTCGCAAATCTCTGTGAGCAGGCCAATCCTTGATACAGTGAATGAGTAAATTCCATTTATTTAAGATTTTCAAAAATTGATCAAGTTCGGGGTCAATAACGAATGGGTCTACCTCATCGTAATAAAATTGGCATAATCTTTGTTTGTTTAGGATGTCTTAAGCTAGCTATGCATATATACTATTTCCGTCGGAAATCTCTGTCAGCAGGCCAATCCTTGATACAGTGAATGAGTAAATTCCGTGTATTTCAGGTTTTCAAAAATTGATCAAGTTCGGGGTCAATAACGAATAGGTCTACTTCATCGTAATAAAATGGGCATAATTTTTATTTGTTTAGGATGTCTTAAGCTAACTATGCATATATACTATTTGCGTCGGAAATCTCTGTGAGCAGGCCAATCCTTGATACAGTGAATGAGTAAATTCCATTTATTTCAGATTTTCAAAAATTGATCAAGTTCGGGGTAAATAACGAATGGGTCTACCTCATCGTAATAAAATGGGCAAAATTTTTGTTTGTTTAGGATGTCTTAAGCTAACTATGCATATATACTATTTCCGTCGGAAATCTCTGTGCGCAGGCCAATCCTTGATACAGTGAATGAGTAAATTCCATTTATTTAAGATTTTCCAAAATGGTTCAAGTTTGGGGTCAATAACAAACGAGTCTTCCTCATCGTATTAAAATTGCAATTACAGTGAATGTGTAAATTTCATTTATTTCAGATTTTTAAAATCTGATTAAGTTCGGGGTCAATAATGAATGGGTCTACCTCATCGTATTAAAATGGGGATAGTTTTTGTTTATTAAGGATGTCTTAAGCTAACTATGCATATATGGCATCTCCATCGGAAATCTCTGTGACCTGGCCAATCCTCGATACAGTGGATGTGTAGCAAAAACTATAGAACGACACGACCGATGATTCTTTTTTTTGCTTTGTTCGTCTCAATGCAATGACGGCTTTGGAAGAACGAAAATTTGGACACACCCATACTCGGAAGATCGATGAAAATTCCCCAAAACCCATAGGAAAGCTGAAATATAAAAAAAAAATCAGAAAATCGAAAATTGCGTTTTGTATAGGAATTTTGTATGGAAATACACTTATCTCCACCAATGAAAATTGTATTTCGACAATAATCATTCATTCATTTTTTTTTCACTTCGGATTATTTTCAATAGATGGCGTTGTTGACAGAGTACTATGAATCAAAGTTGTGAGAATTTTGGCAACCTATGTACAAAATTAAAATCCTAATTGTCTACATTATAGCATATATGTCAAATAGTTGTAAAAAAATATAATAGAAATTCTTCTTGAATCAACCATCAAAGCGGCAACATCAGAAATTTTCTATATATATAAAAATGGTGTAAAAAATGTACAAACGCACATCAGTTGAGAACGGCTGAACTGATTTGGCTCAATCTGTTTTTGATGTATTTGCAATTGCCAGGATAGTTCTTACGAAAGAAAATTTTGGGAAAGTCCACCAGAACAATCGGCAAATTTGGAAAATCGAAAAATGATGTTTTTTTACGGGATTTGGCACGTATTCGATCCAGATGGTCGTTTAAAATGGAACAATTGGAAAACCTGAGTGGAAAACTCGGAAAATTCCGGAATAACCCAAAGAAAATTAATTTTTCTTTCTAAATTGATAAAAGCAGAAAGTTGAGAATAGAGTTGACTTGTTTGAATTTTTTTCTCATCGTTTTCGTGAAGGACAAAAGTATTTGCTCGGAATGAAGTAATTTGAAGCGGAACGAGGTTCGCCGGGTCAGCTTGTAGTCTATAATTAAAATACAGTATTACCCAACACTCAGTAAAATTGTAATGGCCTGAGGTTTTATTTTTTCAAAGCCCATGGTGAATAATTGGTATATCAAGGGTACTTACAAACAACCCAATCGACCCAATTACTGACCGTTGGTATTTCTATTGTATGAATTCCACTGATAACAATGCATCTTCTTGGTTTCACCTCCTACTGTAATTCCATTCCATGTTGATTTAAGAGTCTCAAAAGTTGACCTTAGTTGGTTATTTGCAGTTGGCACTGGTGCTGGTAAACAGGCTACTGCTGTGGATATCATTCGGGCAAATTTCGAATTGCTGGTAAATTAAATACCTTTGATTCAACAATCAGCTTTTTCTAACAAATACCATTCAAAATTCAATTATTAGACCACAAAATGTATAACAACTGAAAATGTAAATAGTGATAACCAGGCCACATATTTACATGACTCATTAACCGATTATACGAGTAAAATATTTTTAAAGTCAAAACTATAGTTTGAAAAAATTCTTTTGAACTTAATTAAGTTGCATAAAAAACCAAACATAAAAAATCCAAATAACAATAACTTAACACTCAAATAATATGCAATAAAAAAAAAATTCCTTCCTAGAAATTATCCTGCCAAAAACCACACTGCATGTGGTGAATTTTTACATGTGTCGTCATTCCTTTTAACTATTATTTTTAAACAATTAGTTTTTGGTGTGGTTGTTGTTGGTGCTGCTAGAACATCTACATAGGATAGTTTTTATAGTGTTGTCTACCCGGGCTGGTCTATGTATGGGCACAGTACGTACGAGTATCGTCTACGAGATAATAACACACAAATATGATATACTAAATACCACATTATTACATTTACCCGGCTGGCATTTTTTGTTGTATACTCTATACCGAGGCTATATATGATTTGTGTGTTACATATTATGGACACCGCAACGGATATTGTTTTGTGTAATGTACACAGGCATGTTTAAGGATTATATACGTATGCATCCCTTTTATTAGTTTTTTTTTGGGGAATTCTGAAAATTGGTATCGATTTCATAGAAAACAATTAACTTTGATTGTGCAATTTACACAATCGAGTCGAAATAATAGCAAAATATTAGTTGTGTATCGCGTATATTTTCTGATATCCAAACTCTTTGTGTTATTTTTGTGTAAAAATCTAAGCATTATGTGAATATTTTAATTTTATGATTTGACCTTGACAATTAATGTCGGCAATTCTATGATCAATCTATTTAATTATTAATTACAACTTCTGCATTGAAGATGAGATCATTGTTTTTAAAATCCATCGACCGGAATCTGTCATTGAGGACAATCCTAATATTTTCACCTGATATTTCTGTTCATTTAATTTGTGCAAATGTTAGGAATGGATAACCTTCTCAATGGAATAAATGTAATAATGAATCCTCCAATTAATCGTGAACCCATATCATAAGTCCACCATCGAGTTGATAATGTATATTATAAGGCATGACATTTTTTAGAAAACAGAAATTTCGAGGCAGATGATGTAAAGCACTATTTGAAATTGTTCAGGACTACCCATTTTGTTTCCTTCCCAAAATATTCCGGTGTCGCTTAAAAAATTACTAGACTTCTGTAAAATATGAACCAGTTCTGGTCGATCAGTTGGTTTCATTCTAGACGGAATAGAAAACGGTTAACAAAAATGAAAATTTTCATCGAACGATCTACTTATTTATTTCACAGCGACACATCAAATTTAATCCGCCATGTGTCCACAATAAAGAGACTTTGATGTATAGATAACTTGATTTAGTGTTTCCATCTGACAGAGAAACCAGTTTAGTTCTTGCTATTATTCATCTTATATCATCTTCCTAGCTCAATTGGTCATTGTTTGGAACAAAGCAGCCTGAACGCTGACTGTACCTGAAGCTTGAAACATTAATTTCAATAGTATTAAGACTGGGATAGTTAACTTTTACAATACAGTTTTTAAATGTATTGAACACTCGCCTAATAAACACATACCAACACCCCAACTAAGTTAGACTCAGCTTGTTCTATAATGATCCAAAAATTATATCGAACCAGTTTACCTGTACGTGCTTACTCGAAGGACCAATTTTGTACGTTTCACTTGAAGGACCAAATAAATGTACGTGCTTACTCGAAGGACCAATTTTGTACGTTTTACTCGAAGGACCAATTAATTTGTACGTAATGATGTACCAATTTTATAATACGTATAGTGTTGTAACGCTCGAACGATAAAAACAACTCAGCTTGTTTACTTTAAACACTTAATTTGAACAATATTTATTTTTATTAAACAACACTTATATTTCTTATTTTTAATACATTCGCCATTTTCGTATTTATGATTAAATAATTTTCTGCTTGAGTGCCTGGCTTCGCGTTCCCTTTTCGAATGTATACTATTTTAATTTTTCTTATTACATTATTTTATATTTGTCTACTAAAATTACCCAGCATGCGTGTAATTTATGAGCGCATACTAAAAGTGTAAAACCTAAACGCAACCAAAACTTCTATTACCCTTTTTGTTTAGTGTTTTGGAGCAAATATGACGTTTATCGAAAAATGGCAGAATGTTTACATTTTGTCTTAGAAAAGTAAGTACATATAACTTAAAATTATTATACAATCGAATTAATATTATTATTTAAACATATTATCTTAATTTTAGGATTGGAAACATATTCTTGGATATAATGCAAATGGTAAGTATAATAATTTTAATAAGATTTAGTTTTCGTATACTTCCAGGTTAATGATGTGACGTAGATAATACCTCCAAAATAATAAACTACTGGTAAGTGAATATTACAGTACTCAAAAGATAAATAATTCCTCTTATAATATTCTAGGTGGACGACTTATGATAGATTAATGAATATTAATCTAACTTTCCTTCTTCTAGGTTAATATGCTAATTGATGATTATTGTACAGGTTGAGAAACGTCGCAGGATTCCGGTAGGTATAAGGGCTAATCACGAACATAACTCCCCTTCGTTAAAAGCTGGAGCTTTTAACAAATTGTCCAGTTGATCTTCATCATTGGTTGGTAGTCGAATTAGTTTGGACACTGGACGCTTGAACATTGATTGGTTGTATTTAATCGTAGCTACTCTAACAATGCCATCAGCTCCTGGATGTACATCGATGACCATTGACCACATGCCCGGCGGATTGTTTACCTTCTTTACCAATACTGTATTGTTTATTCGTAAATTACGTGGTTTGAATTTCGCTGACGTTCTTTGTTGTAGCGTATGTAGATAATCCCTCGAAAATGTTCTCCAATATAATTGGACTAGCTGTTGTACGTGTTGCCAACGTGTCAGGCTCGAAGCGGTGATTTCCATGTAGTTTGTGTCGGGCATCACGGTAGACGTTCCCATGGTTAGAAAATATGCCTTTATTGATCGGACGGCTCGTTCCCAGATTCTGCCAAACCTTGGTGAAACCGGAGGAATAAATAACCATTTGACTTGGTTATATATTGCATATTGATGTGCTGCATTTCTATATTCATCAGTCCGGAACATTCTGTAAATATCAGATAACAAATGATTAGCACCGCAAAAATTAGAACCGTTTTTAAATAAAATTTGACTGGGTACTCCCCTTCGTAACGTAAATCTCCTTAAAGCACCCATGAATGTCGCTGTCGTGTTTTTATCAGCTACCTCGATATGAAAAGCCTTTGTACATAAGTGTACAAAATTAACGATGTATCCTTTAACAAATCGCGGTCCTCTGCATCGTTTATATGCTAGCATAATGGGCACTGCGTAATCAACTCCTGTTCTGGGTAATGGACGGTATGGAATTACTCGTTCACGTGGTAAATTTCCCATTAATTGTGATGATGTATTTTTCGAATAGCGGAAGCACGTAATACATTTTCGGCTTATATTTCGTGTTATTCGTCGTAGCACTCCAAGAATCGAGTATTTCATACGGGAAAGCGATACAATCAGTACAGGTGCAAGATGTAGATGCTTTTTGTGTAGGTATTTTAATATCATTATCGGTATCTTATGGCACTTCTTTGGAATAATTAAAGGATGTTTCGTTGTATATGAACAAGTTGCGTTTTCCAATCGGCCACCCACTCGTAAAAGGCCGATATGATCAATAAATTGAAATGATGTGAGCAATAGTGAATTTGATTTTTGATGTTTGTTTTCTCTTAACGTACTTATTTCGTGATACACGGCTTGTTGTTGTATATGTTTTTTGATTGCACTTTCAGCTTCATTCAGCTCTTCTATAGTTAACCATTCAGATTTTTTCACCGTAGCGTTGCGAATATTGTAACTTAACCTTAACGGTAGCGAGAGTGTTCTTACTAACTTAGTCCAACTTGCGGTTTTATTGATCATTTCATCGATTACTCCAACATATTTGTTCGTACTTATTTGCAGACCGATCGCGTTCAATCGTTGCTCTTGATTTGTCTCCTTAACTGCTAATTGTAATCTATATTTTGCGGCTGTAAAAGTATCACCCAGCGAAGGGACGCAGTCCTTAAATGGAAGTTGTAAAATCAACCTTCCTGACTCATTACGTCTTGTCGTAGCTTTGAAGTGTCGCTTACATTCAGGCTCGTCTTCATTCCATACATTTTCTGTGGTAATCTCCTTCAATTCCCAAAATCGTTTAATTGTAGAATCTAAATTGGATTCACTTTGAACCGCCTTATGAATATTGCATATTGTATCGGCTTCATCAATTTCCGTAGCATGCGAGTGTCCAGATATAATCCACCCAAATATCGTTTCTTGTGCTATGGGTAACTGTGGTGATGTGATTAGTTTACCGCATTTTAAAATGTTAAAGAATTGGTCAGCACCTATGAGAATATCAATGGTTTTCTTATCGTAGTATGCGGGATCAGCTAGTTGTATGCCATCGAATTGTGGTGCTTTACTACTTCCGGAGTGACTAAATTGCGAAGTCGTAGTTATATGGTCAACGATAAACGTAGTTAAGCGGATTTCCATTGAATCTTCGAATTTTGAGCGAATTGTAATGGTTGTTTTACCCTTAGTTAACGTATTAGATGTTGCAAGTCCACCAACAACAATATTAGCCGATTGACGCTGTAGTAGTAATCTTCTCACACACGAATCAGAAATTAACGATATTTGTGATCCTGAATCCAGCAATGCATTACATTCGTGACGATGGCCGTAGCGATCTTGTGTCAGCACCACTGCTGTGGGCAATATAGCATAACCAGTACGTGCCAAATTAATTTTAGCGCTACTTTCTCCGTTTGAAACTTTACCGGATTGACATACAGCTTGCTTAATAGGAGTTTGAGGAGATGAACTTGTTAAATTTGATTTGATGGCATTGTTCGATGGTACCAAGGAATTTTCTTGAATCACTTTAACTGAATGTACGTTGCTGCTTATACGGGATGCGACACCATCATGTAACATACTGTGATGCCGGCGACCACATTTCTGGCATGAGCGTTGCGATTGACATCTATTGACTCGATGTGACGTCGAAAGACAATTAAAACATGCGTTTAGTCGGAATACCTCGTCCCATTTTTCGTTTGACTCGAGCCCTTTGAATTTCTCGCATTCGAACAATCTGTGCAGCTGCTTGCATGATGGACATGGACTCATTGGCTTTGAATATTCTTGGTTAGCTGAAACGATATGTGATCTTACATATGATGACTTACTTTGATTTGGTTTCATGGATTCACACGGCTCTAATCCGTCACAACGATTACTGATAAACTGGAGAAATTCTTCAAATGTTGGATTATTCCTACTGGTAGTTGAAAGTGACCAGGCTTGTTGCGTCTCGGTATCGGTTTTCATTAATAAAATATGCAAAAGCCAATGATCTCTTGATTCGGCCTCTGTCCCCATTGCTTGAAGTCCTCGAATAACTTGATCAGCAGTATTATGCAAATTTCTTAGCCCTTTAGCGGATTTTTCTTTTATAGGTTGTAAATCAAGAAACGTTTGTATAAAATGACTTATTGCGATGTGCTTCTTGTCGTAACGATCACAAATTTTCGACCAGGCAGCCTTATAATTTGCATCTGATATTGTGAAATGTCGTATAAGCTCGGCAGGTTCGCCCTTCAGGCAACTTCTTAAGTACTGAAATTTTTCAACATCAGCTAGGTAGGATTTCTTATGTACAGCTGCTGTGAATAAATCCTTGAAACTATGAAACTCCTTATAATCTCCTGAAAATGTCGGGACTTGTATTCTGGGAAGCCTAGCAGCAAAATGTGGTTCTTCGGTTGATTGGTTTAAGAGGCTCTGATGTAATGATGTTGACAATGTCTGCGTAAAATTTGTTAGAAACTCATTTTGTTGGGCTGCAGTATTTGCAATGATTTTATTGAATTCGTCGATTATTGATGTTGTCTTGGAGGTGCGACTGGATATAAACTCCGTTAATTTTTCCTTCAAACTTAAGTATTTCGATTCGATGTCTACAATTTCTGATGCACCATCTAAAGCGAGTAACCTTGAATCAGCCTCTTTAAAGTCATTGAACGCACGCTCCAACAATTCCAAACGAGACGACGCTTCGTTAGTCCTAGTATCCTTATTTGCATTTTCTATGAATGACGCGATGCGTGTGATGCTGCCCTTCGCTTGACCTCGCCTTGCTGTCCAATCCTTAATTTTTTCCGACGACATCTTTAATGATTATTTTCGCTAACAGCTGTCCTCTTATACGTTTAATTTATGCGAATCACACTTAACGTCGTATATCCACTTAACGAATGTAAAATTTTCTAACTCAGGGTTAATTACCACGCGGTTGGATGGTTTTTTCTTATACAAAATACACTTGATTTAAATTGATCACTTATTTGTAGAACACAACTTGACTTAAATGTTCACTAATATGTCTGCGGGGCACCCGCTCGTTGCAGGTTGGCTTATTACGACGAGATAATTTGCTTAACTTATGTACGACAATGACCGATTAAATGCACAAACAACTTCATCTCTATATTGGCCACCATATATATTTATACGAACACTGTTATAATATCTTCCTCTAATTTTACTATCACACGATCGACTAATGGTACGAAATAAAATTGCACGTATACCGGTATAACTGCTATTCCAAGGTTAAATTTCACGTGTTCGATTACTTGTACGAAATCAACTTGAACTGTAAAAAATCCACTATATTCTTGCACGAACACCGTTATTTTTAGGTTAGATATCACGTGGCCGAGCTTAAATTGTACGGAACAATCTTAACATCAATTTCCACACTATTCTACTCAATTATTTATTTCTAAGTGAAATACAAATTAATTGCCGTGGCCTTAATTTTCTTAAATAAATCTTAATGTGCGGGTGCGGGTTAACTAAAGGCGATTTGCACACAGCGGTGTATATATTTGCTTTCACTTAATTTTTTTTTTTTAACTTGCACAAGCGTATGTAATTTTAACAAAATGGCGTACTTACAATCTCCAGCATTATTTTAGCGTCACTGGATGGTAAATGTGTTCTTGCCTTTCTCGGATGTCCGGCGATCCGGCTCGAAGGACCAAATAATGTACGTGCTTACTCGAAGGACCAATTTTGTACGTTTCACTTGAAGGACCAAATAAATGTACGTGCTTACTCGAAGGACCAATTTTGTACGTTTTACTCGAAGGACCAATTAATTTGTACGTAATGATGTACCAATTTTATAATACGTATAGTGTTGTAACGCTCGAACGATAAAAACAACTCAGCTTGTTTACTTTAAACACTTAATTTGAACAATATTTATTTTTATTAAACAACACTTATATTTCTTATTTTTAATACATTCGCCATTTTCGTATTTATGATTAAATAATTTTCTGCTTGAGTGCCTGGCTTCGCGTTCCCTTTTCGAATGTATACTATTTTAATTTTTCTTATTACATTATTTTATATTTGTCTACTAAAATTACCCAGCATGCGTGTAATTTATGAGCGCATACTAAAAGTGTAAAACCTAAACGCAACCAAAACTTCTATTACCCTTTTTGTTTAGTGTTTTGGAGCAAATATGACGTTTATCGAAAAATGGCAGAATGTTTACATTTTGTCTTAGAAAAGTAAGTACATATAACTTAAAATTATTATACAATCGAATTAATATTATTATTTAAACATATTATCTTAATTTTAGGATTGGAAACATATTCTTGGATATAATGCAAATGGTAAGTATAATAATTTTAATAAGATTTAGTTTTCGTATACTTCCAGGTTAATGATGTGACGTAGATAATACCTCCAAAATAATAAACTACTGGTAAGTGAATATTACAGTACTCAAAAGATAAATAATTCCTCTTATAATATTCTAGGTGGACGACTTATGATAGATTAATGAATATTAATCTAACTTTCCTTCTTCTAGGTTAATATGCTAATTGATGATTATTGTACAGGTTGAGAAACGTCGCAGGATTCCGGTAGGTATAAGGGCTAATCACGAACATTACCGATTTAGTCAGTCTATTGTTTTCAAATAACCATCTCCAGCTAGACCGGGGATTACTACAATTATACATATGAATTACTGCATAGCCTTCATCCAAATTAATTTTGACACTGTTTGGAACAAGTTTTACCAACTGAAAGAAGATTTTTCTTTAGAGACTCGATAGTTTGCAGTTCAGTCTATCATCGTACGGAAACTCAGAAACACTCCGGCTAAACCACTAACGATTCTTCAGGCAGGTCAACGTCAAACACAATATACAGCATTGAGAAGAGAAACGAGGTTGATATTATCATACCACAGCTTTCAGTAAGATATTGACAGAGTTTCTTACTTGAATATTTTATTCAAGCCTTGATTTCCCAGTTCAATTTCTACGGTGGACTGAATCCTTTCTACAAGAAGGCAGCTATTAAGTGCTTTAGAATCTAGTACATTTATATTTTTTACAATCATATCTGGAGTACCGCAATGCACTTAGCTAGGACCAATAAATTTTGTACTGTGTGTCAATGACCTTGAAAGAATGATTAGGAACTCAGTTGACTCAGTTATCGCTGACTACATGAACATTTGTCGAAATATTTCAACTGAATAAGTGTCACGTTATCTGATAGAGTCCGAATAAGCAAGCCAAGTTTGGATTCCATAAAGTTTTCTCATGTTTTAGGAAAACCTCCGCACTAGGAAAACTCCATACTTAAGCTTTTTCATAAATAGGTGTTTGCCACTTCCGATGGAAATGTTTCGGTCAAAATCACAGGGGTCAAAATCACAATTTCGGAAAAATGGAGAATGTGAATATGTTGTGACGAACACCCGACTTTCTTTTACCACAAATTTTTACTTAGTTTTTTAATACACTACACGTGATTACTGAAGCTAAAAAGGTTCACCATTGTTGGTTGAAAATTTAACTTGAATCTTTTAATTCTTTGTTGTTTTTTGTAAATGCTAAACTTTTCAACATCATGAAATCGTCACTTCCGGCACACAGGTTTTCACTAAATTTCGCAAGAATCCTCTGCTTAAAGGGAACAGTTCAATTTTGAAGTTTTATTCCGAAAGGTCAATCCGCCTTTGGTGAAATAACGGTTTTTTTTATATCAAAGCTCGTCATTTCCGGTAAAAGTTATTAAAATATCTTAACTAATTTTGTTTAAAATTTAATTTACAATCTTTTAATTGATAATTTTTTTTCCTCGTAAATGATAAACTTTTTTTAAAACTATTTGCAAAACACGAAAAAGCTCCTTGCTCTTGGTGCTTCTTAAGCTTAAGTATAAAGTTTCAGTTCGATCCATCAATCTAACCTGTACAGAGGTCGAATGAGGTTTTAAGAAAAAAATAGTCTTGCCAAAAATCTTCATTTCACGTACATTTTGAAAAACTGGTCTTGACCGATATTGTTACAAAATAAATTATATTTCAGTTCACAATCGTTTTTCTTGTAAATAATTTTTTTTCCAAGATATTTGTACGTGAAAGTTCCTGCGTGGAGGCTGCCACTTCTGTTTAACGAATTTCAGCCAAAAATCATTCGGAACTCATAATTTATGAAAAAAGCTTAAGTACGAAGTTTCATCAGTCCGATCAGGGCAAAGAGAAGCTACCCATATTTAGTCGGCACAGCACCACACACGCACATATATAGATTTTTTTAAACCCATTCTTTTTTTACTTCGGCGATATAGCGAATGGTAAATCCGCCAAAAATTTCGAAATCAAAATTTTTTAAGATTCTTTACTTCATTGTACTACTTGAAAGAAAGTAAAAACGATTAAAAATAAAAAGAAGGTAAATAATTAGTTTGTCGCTGAAGAAAAAAAATCTTTTTTAAACATCTCTGTATGTGTGTGGTTCCGTGCATGCTAAACATCTGTAGCTTCTCTAAAGGCCAGACAGATTGACTGTTCGCGGTGAAATTTCAAGCTTTTCTCATAAGTCCCCAGTGAATTTTGATTGAAATCGGTCTATCGGAATAGAGAATCCATTGTCCCCATTATTTTACCAAAATTTAATCCAAGAATCCATTATTTTACCAAAATTTAATCAGAAATGACGATGTTTGGCCAAAAGATATTTTTTTTACTTTCTGTACGTAAAATAGAGTATGGTAATCATGAAAATTTTCGACCTCGAGAGTTTTGCTGATTTGCCTTCGCTATATCGCCGTAGTCAAAGAAGTTGTTTTTAAAAAGATCTTTGGGTGTAAATATACGCGTGTGTGCGTGGCAGGGATGGGCGATTACGCGTCGACTTCTAGTTTTTACATGATTTCGTCGACAACTCGTCGAAAACGTCGACAACTCGTCGACAACGTCGACAACTCGTCGACAACGTCGACTACGTCGACAACGTCGAGAACTACTTGAAAAATTAATTTACGCCATCTATCGAAATTTATAATAACTGCGTTTTTTACTCGATGTAGAGTTCGCGATAGCTATTTTAAAATTTGTTCAATTTAAAATTAAAAATTAAATTTTTTTTTAATTAAATAATTTAGATTTAATAGAAATCTATGTATAACCAAAAAAATCCATCATAAAAATTGTATGGGTTTCTTGTAATATCGTTGTTTTGTATAGTTCTGAACTACTCCGTTATTATACAGAACTACAGAACAACGATATTACAAGAAACCCATACAATTTTTATGATGGATTTTTTTGGTTTTAATTTTAAATTAGACAAATTTGAAAATAGCTATCGTGAACTCTACTCGATTATTTTCAAAAAAAACGCAGCTAATAAAACTCAGCATAAATTGCCTTTACTACTGATTGATAGCTGGCACTGTATTTATGAATCATTAAAACACACTGTACCTAACATTTGCATAAATTAATAATTATCCATTATCGAAATAAATTCTTTGACAATCGAAAAAAGTCATATTATATTCGCGGATTTGAATAAAATTTGAGTCTATCGTGATTTCGCTCCGGTGGCAAAGGGGTCAGCATGCTTGCTCCAGCGACCGGAGGTCTCGGGTTCGATTCCCGGTGGTGACAATGAAAAAATGTCACGGCTGGTTTAGGATCAATGAATTAATCACTCATTATCCGAAATGAAGATATGATTATGAAACCTTATTTGAGGCGGCCAAATCCCTTGATGGGATATAGTGCCAGAGCGAGAGAATGATTTCGCTCGAATGAAATTTTGAAGCTTCTACTATTCATAACTATACGCGGCGAATAATTAGTTAATTTATGATTTATGCTGACTTTTTATTTAATTTTGCTTTATTGTAGTATCTTCGAATAAGATAAACTATTCGTTTACATATATCTCCTTTTCAGCCAAAAAATGTCTCTATTAAAGTCCAAACCACACAATTGTGCGAGTAAAAAATCATAATAATTTTTAGACATGGTACTTTTGTCGTACCCGCACAATTGTGTTAGTAAAACACAATCGGAATATATCTTTTTGATAAAAGATGGCGCGCAAAGCATATAATCTATTGAAATATTCAATAGTTTTATATAGATAGATAGATGCCTCTAGTTCAGAGATTTTAAGTTTATTTTTAATTTATAAAATGGTTGTAAAAATGTTAGAATTAAATTTAAGTAATTATTCATCAATTTTAATAGTGCGGTTAACGTAAAATAATTAAAAATTTTGTTTTTAATATCATTTTCTAAGTTGTCGACGTTGTCTACGTTGTCGACGTCTGAAAAGCAAAAAATCGGTATGTAATCTACGTGCTAGATTACGTGTCGACAACTACGTAGATTACCTTACGTAATTTACCCGCCCATCCCTGGTGCGTGGAGACTAAATGTCTGTATTCTCTCTACAGCCCAGACGGTTTGTCCTATCGAACTTCGTACCTAAGGTTTTTTCAATAATTCGGAGATCTCAGAGAATTTTGAACGAAATCGATTTACCGAAAATTGCCCATAGAAGGTTTTTTACTTTTTACTAATATTTTGAAAATTCACAAGAAAAACGAGCATGATGTAAAGATTTTTGGCTAAAACTCTTTCTTTAGCAAAATTTGGAGTCTCTACAGTCCGGACGGATTGTTAATCCGGATGAGATATTATATTGAAGCTTTTTCTTATTGAGAGATCCTTTACAGAGAATTTTGCAGATTTACCATTCGCTATATCGACGAAGTAAAAAAAAACTTTTTAAAAATTTTTGTGTATCTGTACGTACGTGGGTGCGTGTGGGAGCGTGTGTGCGGCCAGATTAAATGCCTTTGTCCTCTCTACAGCTCAGACGGTTTTTTTTGATCGGAGTGAGACTTCATACAAACAGTTCTCGCGTAAATTGGGAGATAACAGTGTTTTTTGGCCAAAATCTGTTTACTGGAAGTGACAGATTCCATAAAAACCTTTTCGGTTTTTTGCAAATATTTTGAAAATTTTGCAAATTAGACTACACGATTCTAAGTCGATCTTATCTAAAATACTTTTTTTGTACAATATAATAGTCCTGAAAATTTTTGACTAAACATTTGTGTCCTCTCATACAGTTCCATTTGTGTCCTCTCATACAGTACAGCTCAGACGGAATGATCGGGCGAAAGTTAAATACTTAAGCTTTACCAACAATCGGAAGATCCCTATGATTCGGTTTTTGTAAATACAGTATGTGCAACAAGAGCGTGTACGGCAAAAACCTAAGTAAAAATACAACTACGATTGTTTTTTGTTTTTATTATGAAAGTTTGTTGTATTTTCTAGGGTGCTATCAACTAAATCATAGTAAAGTCACTATTACTTTTAATAATTGCCTGGCTCCTTTTGTCCATACTATCAACCAATTTTTCTGCATACTATGGTGATACATTGATCCATATCTTTCGAACCACTCGCGCTAGAGCGCTCAAATTTGTTATGTGTTACATTTTCAGCTTAATCTTCATGAGTGCCCATAAGTTATGATCGGATTGGAATTAGGTACCTGAGATGGCAAATCCAATGTTCTGATGCCCTTTTTGAGTTTAAATTCCGAACAAAGTATAGGCTATGGTGTTTTGGATCGTTGTCTTCTTGCAAGTTCCAATTAAAGTTCCCCCAAACCAGTTCAGGATAGATGGTGACAAACCTCGTGAATAAATTTTATTCATGAAAAGTGCGTTTAGGTACCGTGTGGAAATGATTAATTTACCAAAACCTTGCATGGTGAAGCATCCCCATAGATGGAGCTAGGGCGGGTGCTCTACAGTTCGGACAATCCTTTTTTTTTGCTTAGTCGCTAAGCACGCATTTTAACATTAAAACTACAAAAAGAATGACTCATCGGTAAACATAATATTCGTAAAATCTTTGTTTTTATATTCATTCGCTCACTGTAGTCGCTTTTCTATGTATTTTTGTGTTGCCAGTGGTTTGACCAAAGTATTTCCATATGCATAGGCCTATTCTTTCGAAAAGTTCTTTTTGGTAAAAGAGTATTTTTTTCGCCAATTTTGCCACAACTGCATCCAGCGTAAGCGAAGAACTTTCATCATAAATAACTGAATGATGTCCTCATCCTCCTTTTTTCTAGTTTTCCGGATTTTGCCTATATCTGGCAAAGTGTCAACATTTTTATACATTGAATAATGTGTAATCCTCTTCTGTACAAATGTTTTGAACTTTTTTTCATAACTAGCTGCACTTGCAACCTACATATCAGGTCCTTTCCGATCTTCACTTAAAAACATCGCTTCAAATCGTTTTTTATAAATCGCACTCATTTCTTTGATAAATGTTATCCGCTAAACAGTTGCAGTTAATCTAATGTTTGTTTTAGAGCGTCCTAGAGGAATCAACAGAAAACCGATGTAAGCCCCGCCTATATTTGTTCCTATAGTTTTAAGTATAGTTATACCGTACACGCTCTTGTTGAACATACTGTATTTTGAAAACTTTTCGAAAAAACGATTAAAATAAAAAGATTGTGAATTTAATGTCAAACAAAGTTTATTCAAATCGTGTTTTATATTTTACCGGAAGGAACTGACGGAGACGGATTCACTATTCGGAATAAAAGTTTTTTCCATAAAATGCGGGATCCTTGTGAAATGTGGTGGACATCTGTGTACCAGACGTGGTAGCTTCCATAAGAACGAAAATATAAAATGGAAAATTGCAATGATGGTTAATTTTCAACAAGGATTGACCTTGTTGGTTTTTTGTTTTAAGCTGGAATAATGATTTTTGATTATACAAGACCAAAAGTGTATTAAGTTTTATTTTCCGCTTTAAAAATCCAGTGTTCGTGCTACAAGATGCCGGGTGTTGGCCACAACATACTCACCCCTTCATTTTTAGCCACCAATTCTCGTAATTTATACCGCTTCTGGAATATTTGAGAAAATACCGGAAATAATCTCTGATTTCAAATATTTACGGAATATTTATACCACTACTGAAATATTTCCGAAAAATGTCGGCTATAATTTTACCACTCTTATGTTATCAACGATAAATCACAACAACAAATAATTTCCACAATTATTTATTAATTCATTTATACACCATTTACAGTTTTACTATCTCTACTTTACACCACCTACTATTTTCACTTCACTTTACTATT
Source organism: Nephrotoma flavescens (assembly GCA_932526605.1). Taxonomy (NCBI): domain Eukaryota; kingdom Metazoa; phylum Arthropoda; class Insecta; order Diptera; family Tipulidae; genus Nephrotoma; species Nephrotoma flavescens. Next base: position 42,518,363 of record OW052222.1, read on the forward strand.
CACTTTTCGCAAATGACCGAATATTCTAGACTCACCTGGATCTATACCAGATATAGGCAACAAAATAAAAATATTGTATTTTTAATTTCCACAGTGCTGAATCCAGCTTAAAAATACTTTCTGTGCCTTTACGACTCTACATGTTAATTTGTAGTATTTAACAATCCGCCATTTTCTGTTGGGCAAGTAGTGGAATATTAACTGTTGAGTGCCGTTACTTCTGTTATTAAAAAGGTTTAAAGAGAAGCATTAAAACTGCACCAATCTTCTTCGCCGTTTGACATTGCATATCTGTACTGCTTGTTGAGTAATTAGGTTAATACTAAACTACCACTAATCCTGGAACTTGTGAAGTAGGCCCTATTTGGTTGTCTCAAAATAAAATGCATACTTCGAACTCACTGTTGGCCAGCTCACTGGTTACCTGAGTGGTTCCCAAATTATAATTTTCTACATTCAAAATTAATCAAATATATCGTTCACTGAAAATGTTAACGCGACTATCGCAACTAAGGATGGGGATCGAAAAATCTGAGATGTAGTACACAGAAGTCAGGAACCATTCGATGGCCCAACTAGGGGCATACATCGTTTGATAGTTCAACGATTAAAGAACATGATTGATTTTCAGAAGTCAGGAACACATATGCGATATGTTATTGATGACTTCCTCCAGCTCGACAAAGAATAAATCTTTGATGTCATCCGATTTGTCTTCGGTGGGTGCATGTACATTAACGATCGTGATGTTAAATTTCTTAGTGCGAAGTCTGACCGTGCACATCCGCATGTTGATCGGGCAGAAATCGATGATATGGTGCTTCACGCGCCGATGGATGAGGAAGTCAACTCTAAATTCTCCTCCGTTCTAATGGCCGCTGTAGTGAAGAGTGTAACCATTGGTGGTGTCATGGATCCCACTCCAAGACCATCTAAGCTCTTGTAGTGCAAGTACGTCTAATGTGTAACTCTTTGCTTGGTTCGAAAGGTTCTGGAGAACTCCAGGTCTTAAGAGGCTAAGCACGTTCCATGTTCCCATTTTTAAAGCGTTGTCCGTGTACAATTTCCGAGGTCGAGTTTGTAATGAATCCGATATGGTTATCCGAGGCCTTTGTTAAGGGTTCATAACTTAAATGGTTTTTATGAGGGAAGGTTGTTGGCCTGCCGCTCAACCCGCTTGTTACGTGTGTGGGTCACGTACTGGTGAGAATCTTAAGGCATCCAGTCCTACCTTGAACACATTTATATAGCGAGCCGCTTGATACAAGACAGACGCCCGCTTCAGCCGCTCCTAATATGGAGAACAGACGCTAGTTTGGTATTGGTTTTAGAGCGCCAATAACCCGCCCTGACATGTAGTGTCCATGACTATAAACAGGATTTAGTCTGCTCGTCTCCACTACACCACCTGATTCAATTAGCGTTACCCACGGAGCACCGGCGAGGAGGTATGAATCCCGGACTTCGCTCCCCAAAAACACTGTCACCGTCAAATTAATGGAGAAACCTTAAGTATAAAGTTTTACCCCAGTTACTCCATCTGTCTGAACTGTAGTAACCCAGAGACATTTAGTGTGACCACCACCCAAAGACTCACCCCTAAAATTTTTCATGTTTAATAAAAAAACATAAACTAAAATGTTTTTCAACATTTTCAGTCCCGAAAGTTTTGACTGGCTTGATAGTTTTTATCTATCATGATAGTAAACTTTTCGCAGCTGACAGTAAAAACTTACGTTTTTCGGGGCCGATATCAAAAATGTTCACGATAGTAGTATTTGGTGTACACATCTCATTTTTTATGTATGTGAAGATAGCCCAAATTCCATCCCCGAAAAATGCAATGGCAATACTAATTATTGCTATCATGTCATTTTTTACTCTCAGCCCAAAAACCTCGTCATTTTTACACTCAGCCATGAAAATATTTGCTATCATGATAGTTAAAAAATGTCATGACAGTTTAAATTTTTAGGGCTGAGAGTAGATATAATATTTATAAATATGTACATGTTTTGAATAAGCCCAATTTGCATATGTGTGTGAAGATAGGCTAAATTCAGTCTCAGACGAATGCTATGATGGCAACAAAATTATTGCTATCATGACATTTTTTACACTTAGCCCAAAAAATCCTTGCAGTTTTACTCTCAGTCCCGAAAACTCTTGCTATCATGATAGTTAAAAACTCTCATGACAATCGAAATTTTCGAGCTTGAGAGTAAAAATGTAGGAATTTTCTTATGCGGTGCACATAGTTTGATGGGTCGTACATGATCCTTAAACATTCATCTATCAAATATTGTGCCAACGATTTTCTAACTTCTAAAGTGAACAGAGTAAATTTCTTATATTTTACCCATAATTGATTCTGTTGTGTGGAGACCGTTGACTATATTGGGATTCAGGTATCTTTTGAAAATGTTTATCAGTTCAGAGTCGTTGTCAGAGAAAAATATGTCGTGTATAACGGGAAGAAAACAGGGTTTTGATTTGAAAGCTATGCCCGTATTCGTCGATTTTCAGAATCAGCTGATTACGGAATACATTAATGGGAGAATCTACTGTGGGTATTAAATCATGAGCAGAGCTCTCACTATGTTGGGTGTCAGACATAGCATTTACCTCAGATGAAATAGGCATGCGTGATAGGAGGTCTGCTACCACATTGGGGTTTTCGTTTTTGTATCTTAATTGATAGTTGTATACTCTTCTTGTATTGCTTTCCATTTCAAATTGCCGGGTTTATTGCTTATTGCATAAATTAATGGTTGGTGCTCGGTAAAAATTACAACTTGTCGTGTGAACCATAGAGATAATTCCTCAAGGCATTAAGAGCCTAAATTATTGCCAACATTTCTTTCTCGTTTGCGATATGATTTTTTTCCACCTTGCTTAATGTCCACGAAATGAATGTTATAGGTTTATCATTTTGGGTTAACACGGCACCCATGGCGAAAGCCGATGCATCCGTTGTTAATTCGAAACTTTTATCAAATTCAGGGTGGACGAGCAATGCATCATCCGATATTAGAGTGGATTTTAGTTTGTTGAATGCACTTACAGCATTTTCATCGAGGAAAATTACTTTATTTTTTGAAACTTTTTTCGATACGTGTCCGCCTTCCCTTCTTAAAAGGGATGCCAGGGGTTTCTCCAATTTTACATAATCTTTAAAAAAGCGTTGATAATATCCTGACATACCCAAGAATGATCTCAATTCCTTGATAATTTTGGAAGAAGGTAGATGAATGATTGCCTGAATTTTCTTATTATTAGGTTTAATTCCATCGGTGCATACAGTAAAGCCCAAAAATTCTACTTCGGTTTGTAGAAATTCGCTTTTGTCTAATTGTACCTTAAGGTTGGCGTTCTCCAAAGTTTGAAATATAGCTTCGATATTAGTAAAATATTCGTTTTCATCCAAAAATGGTTATATCATCGATATTGACATAACATCGACGGCCAATATGTTCCCGGAGAATATCGTCCAATGCCCTTTGAAAGATTGAATGAGCGTTTTCAGGCCGAAAGGTAATCATACAAATTGAAATTTTCCATTGTCCGATTCTGAATTAATTACCCATCAAACCAATCGGCGAGATCGTAATAATTGATTATTGTTGTAGAGATCATATCAACCAGGAATGCTTTATAAAAGCACCCTTCAATGTTCAAAAATTCTGTTAGGGAAATTTTTTCTGCTTAAATTTTAATTCGGTTTTCGGCCAACGCCTTCATGAATGAGTATGCCAACAGTTTTACCTTTTCAGTAAGCATGTTGTTTAAGATGAATGGGGAAGCTCTAAGGAGAGTTATCTGTAAAGTACATTCTCCGAAATGGCAGTAAGTGGGAAATGTGAAATGTACCCAAAGAAAAATTCGATATTAAAAAAATGGAATTGAGAAAATGGACGAAGAAAGTTATCTTATATCCATGATCTTCCAGTGTAACAACTCACACTCTTACAAAATAATTATCAACGCTTTTGGGGCTGTTAAGAAGGAGATACTCGAAAATTTACTAAACACAACATTGTGGGTTTGGTACATAGAAAGTATCTAAAATAAACTTTTAGAAAATTTACTAAAATCGTTGATTTATTGTCATCAAAAAAAAATTTGGTCCACTCAATTGATTCGTTTTGAAATGGGAGAAATATTTACAATTTTCGTTAATTTTTTTTCTATTAATCTCCTGGCATTTTGGAACTAAAAGCATAAAAAACGTACATTGTATATTCCGGAATTCGATTATCTGATTTTTCGCGGATAATCCTTTTCAAATCAATATATAATATTCATTTATGTATTATGCGGATCTGTTATATCATCAATTTTCTATTGTGAGACAAAAATATGATAAATTCTAGACAAATAGAAAATAGTTTTTTTTCCACCCGATTTTAGTGACAAAGCCATTGAACATATATGAAGTGTACAAACGGACAAACACACTAATAGTGTAGTTGTACCTCTAAAATAAAATACTGAATCAATTTTTTTTTTGGATTTTTTAATCCCAAATGACTGAAATACAAAAAAAAAAAGGATTTTTTTTTGTTGATGATGAAAATTGAATTGGTTATTTGTGGATTATTTTGTGAAATATAAAATTTATATACAATAATTTTTTTTTGTGTTTGTTGTTTTTGTTGTTGTGTTCAAAACGACAAACGAACTTTGATTTGATGAAAATTTAATGAAAATTATTTTTATTTTATCCCGAAAATATATATATAAAAAAAAAAAATTAAAATTGTATAGAGGTACGTTTTTTGTCGCGGGATTGCGTATATTCTCCTGATGTTCCAGGAAAAATATGATTAACAAATCTGTTTTATCCGCTTTTATTGGATTTATAATCGGCTATGTGTGTGTGTGTGTATTCGTGTACAAAATATACATATATATTGCATTTTTGTGGCTAGCAAATTTTCTAAATTGATCGGCAGAATATTTTCCACATACCGTAATACAGTTTATTATACAGGTTTTGGTTGATTTGCTGCGGATTAATTTTTGGTTTGTATACCCAAGATATCCTTCAGCAAAATATTCTCGCAACCCGCGCGACTTTTCTTGTCAAATTTAATGAAATGCTACACAATCATCATAAAAAATAAAATAAATTTTAATTAAAAAAAAAAAATGTAATATTGAATTGATTGTGCCCCGACACAAAAAATACCAATTTCACCCTCAACAAATTTTCTTCGGTAAAATATGAACTCGGCGCGTTCCCTTTTGATTAAATCAACATCTCTTGACGTATAAACACGAAAAAAAATCTGTAATATACACAAAACTACAACAATATGTTACAAATTGCACTTTTCGACCAAATTAATTTTCCGTTCGTTTCATTTTTTATCAACAGCCAAACATCATTTTTCTGACACAAAAAAAAACTATATACCACCCTCATGCACCCCACCCCCTATGTAACCAATAAAAATCCGAATCCCTATAACATTTAGTTAATATATTTTAAGAAACTGGAAAAAATTCGTACATTTTTACACGTTCAAATTTATTTACTTGTCGTCTTGAAACGAAAATTTGTTTTCAATCGGACTATAAATATGCGACGTACGGTTATACATAAGGGGTTGCGTGTTTGTGTGTGTGAAGGGAGCAAATCCATATCTATGAAAAGAATCAAAAATTATTACAAAAGGTTAAATTGTTAAAACCATCTGAATATTTACAAATCGTTTGTAATGGAATTGGAAGTCTCGTAAATTATTTGAAAGATTTTTGTTTTGCCTTTTGTCGGGAAAATTCCCGTAACGTTGTTAAACGATTTTATGTTATATTATTTTCGAAAGTGAATGCGTTGTCAGGTCGCCTTGCTGCTTTAAAATATTTTGAGAATTTGGCACTTTTGGTGAGAATTGTAAATTATTTTATCGTCCGAGAGTTTTAATCAGGACAATATACAATATTGTATAGTATCCGACATGATTAGCTTGACTGTATTTTTACTAATGCCAAATTCCTTTTTTTAAAAACAAAATAAAAATTTTATAGGAAAAGAACTGTAACAGTTTAACATTCATGACTGCTTTGATTTGAGCCAAAACCGTACTTAGCTTCCTCATAAGTAAGCGTATTCAGCATTCGCTTTATGTGATGCTTCGCTGGTTTAACAGTAGCCTCCCAAGGACCACCAAAATGCGGCGATCGAGGTGGTACGTGTGATATGCGAATGTTATCTTCAACACAGGCTTTAATAACGTGATCGCGGTTTTCTTTATTGAAGAACAGCTCTTGCAGTTCATTTAATAGTCGTCTTCCACCAACGAAATTTGCAATATACAGTTGAACATTAATCTGCTCACTAACTCCAAGTGAACAACTTTCGTAGTAAAGCACACAAATATTGCTATATATGCCTTAGCTGGACGTTGACCATGGTGTTTGTAAGAAATCATTATAAGACCGCAAAAATCTACTCCAGGCACTAGAAACGAACAAACCGGTTGCACACGGTAGATTTCCTATTACCTGCTTATACAGTATTGTTGTTTGATTAGAGCTGGAAGTACTTGAGGTCCCACGTGAAGATTCTTATTGTGCACAAATTTGACAAGCGAGGCAATTTGTGGCCTATTTTTTGTCAATAATATGGAATGCATTTGATTGTACGACAAATTCGATTCTTGAAGACGCCCTCCAACTTGAATTATTCCTTCATTATCAAGGAATGGGCTTAACCTCTGGATGTAACTATTGTTATGCAAGTGCTGATTTTTGAATAATCTTTACTAAACGATTCCCGTCGAACGATACGAACCATCAGCTTCTCGGCTCTAGAAAGTTCTAATACCGTAAAGGAAGAATCAACAACAGCTTCTGGCTCCATATTACTTCTCAGAATTTGGCAATCGACGAAACGAACGATGTGACGATATTTTGTTGTGAGTTTGATGAAGCGAGCACCACAATATTATCCTTTCTTCTTTCTGGTACGTTTTTGATATCGACCAGTATACGTTGGTTTGGTCAGCACGCGATAGGATTAGTTAACAATTGTTACTTCCGTAATTCAAACCAGGTCGATGATAGAATTTTGTTTACTTCTCATTGTAGTTGTAAAGCTTCATCAAATGTATTTAAAAATGCATTTAGAAGCAAGAGGTAGAACTGTTTTATTTTCGATCGCTAACTGATGAAGGCAGCGAATAGTTTGTTCATCATCTACAAGAGGTAATCGAAATCTCAATAGTGTTGAAAATAGATCTTTCTGTATAGTTGGACCAACGTTCATGATAGCCTTGATAGAGTAACCGGTTGCAGTTCTGCATGATGCGTGAAAAACGATACGTAGTCGTGTAGACTTACTTTCCAGTTTATATACACAATGTTGAGGAAGAAAATATTTACATTTAGTAAAGGTTTGTTCGGATGTCTCAATTTTCTCCATGTGATTTAACGTCTCATATTCCCTTATTCAGTTTTCTTTCCAAACTCAAGAATCTTAATTTGACAATCCAATAATTGTTCTCGAGAAACTCAAGGCTATTCTTTAGTGGTAGTTTGACAAAGAATCTGCCAGTATCATCCCTTCTGAAGTTGTAAGCGAAATGAGCTTCACAAACACGTTCTTCCTCCGAATATTGCATCTCTCGATCGTGAAATCCATCCATAATCCAAAATCTTCCTAGGTTTTTATTAATATCAGCGAAAACATTTTCTTCCGGTTGGTCTAAAACATTCGAAAAACGTATGAATATGTGCGGGAATTTTTCATTTGGTGACGTTTATGGTTCTGCTGGGTTGATAAGAGGTAACCCTTGGGACGACAACAACTTCTAATTGAGGTTTGTAGCTGTACTTGTGCACGATTCTATAGTAATAGAAAGTTTTTCCTTTATATTTCTTCCGCATATTGAAATATTCACTTTGATTCGCTCTAGATCGAGAATTCGGGATAAACAATCCCTCGAATCGAGCAATACACGCAGTGGGTCGACGCAGCCTTAGCGGTGATACTGGCCTCATAATCTGCGTCTTCTGGATGACATGAGGAGTGTAACTCAGCCGAGCTTAAATTTTCTGGTGTCACATTTGGTTTGGCAATACTCACATTACTACTTGATTACTCGGGGTTAGGTGCGATGTCATGCTGGCTATGCTATCAGGCTCCTTTTCCATATGTAAAAAGGTACGATGTCCTTGCCGGATATTTTCCGCTGCGACAGGCTTATTTTTGAAGATAATTTGCTTATGATCACTGTCAATGATTTTTTTCAGCCCAACAAAGAATAAATCTTTCATATAATCTGATAGGTCTTCAGTTGGCAGATGCACATTGACAATCGTGGATTTGAATAGTTTAGTTCAGACATTTGTTTTGACATTTTTTAATCCGTATTTGTATGTTTTGAGAACTCCCTTGTAGTAGTCTCAGTTCCTAGCAGCTTTAGTTTGCTTGGATCTTCTATTGAGCCTCCTGCATTTTTTAAGGATGTTTTGAATTCCTTTCGACCACTACTATGGCAGAGGTTCACCTAGAAGTCTACTTGAAGGGCCGGTACCTAATATGGCCTTATTAAAGGTGAGAGCTGGTCTACTAAGACATTAGGCTCTGAGACAGAATCAGGAGGATTTTGAACCAGTGCCGGTAGTGAATTACTTAGAATAATTCTAAAAGTATCCCTGTCAGTTTTGCTCTTATTTCTCTAGATGTGATTTGCCACCAGTAGAAATTGGAGAAACAATGATCAAAAAAAGAAAGATCCTCCTAAATCTTCCAATTCACTAAACTATCCATAATGGTATCTGAGACAAGTGTAATGCCTAGACCTTCTTACCTATTTCTGGTAATAAACGTTTTCATACAGCCAATATTTCCATAAAATCAAGGAGTAGCTCACCTCGTTCATTCTTATCAGAGCTTATCCAAATTGTTTGATGTGAATTTGCATCACTTCCTAGGATGACAATTTTTTGTTTTTCAGCCTCCATTAATGAGCTTAGTACAATTACAGTTGGAAAACCTTTCCCATCGTGTGGAAGTTACGCTGAAATCACCTAGAGATTTTGACCATCAATCACAAGTCTTGTTGTGACAACATCTGAAATTCTGTACCTGGTCACCATTTACCCAAGGTTCTTGGACTAGGACAATGTATATCTTCTCTGTTCTTAGTCAAGCTCCTCTGTTCTTAGACGGAACAACTTTTATTTCAGCCTCCACCACGGTTGCATCAGAGTCCTCCTTTGATCGTTATTTTTCCAGGGATTCTCAAACTAATATCATCGAAGTAAACATATCCGAATCTGTAGTTAGTTTTTCAACCTTATCACCACTCCCTCTCCACTATTCAGGTTGTTAGCCGGAGTCTCTACCAGTGTCGGCGTCTTCAAGATGTCGCTTTCATCATTCTTATTAAAATTGAGTGTGACTTCACTGAAACCATAGCTAATTAGACCATTTGTTCTCGCCAGGGTAGCCAGCGGCTCTCTATTAAATATGATAATAGTTGACCTACATAGTCAGTGTTTTGTTGATCTGCACACGATGTCAACTTGATGCGATTCAAGTACAACCCTCGGGGTTTTTTTATCATAATTTTTAGGAAAGTCTCGGCTAAGGCCTTTTCCACTTTGCTTTAATTACAGGACGATATATATATATATATATATATATATATATATATATATATATATATATATATATATATATATATATATATATATATATATATATATATATATATATATATATATATATATATATATATATATATATATATATATATATATATATATATATATATATATATATATATATATATATATATATATATATATATATATATATATATATATATATATATATATATATATATATATATATATATATATATATATATATATATATATATATATATATATATATATATATATATATATATATATATATATATATATATATATATATATATATATATATATATATATATATATATATATATATATATATATATATATATATATATATATATATATATATATATATATATATATAT